>CM037885.1:8711821-9944820 GCA_021292165.1 Shinisaurus crocodilurus
ACAGCTCCCATTATCTGGGGATTGTGAGAGATGTAGTCCAACACATCTGAAGGGCACCAGGTTGGTGGGGGACACTATGTTAAAGTCTCTTTGTGAGAATGAAAAACCACAACAAGAAGACTTGGGGGGTATTTATGGATTACCCGAAGGCCCTCTAGAGCAGGGTTCTCCAACCTTGGGTCCCCAGATGTTGCTGGACTACAGCTCCCAGAATCCCTTGCCATTAGCCATGCTGGCTGGGTATGCTGGGAGCTGTAGGCCAGCAACATCTGGGGACCCAAGGTTGGAGAGCCCTGCTCTAGAGAGTACACCACACACATGATGTTGTGTTTGCGTAGAATATGTGTTTTGCTGGAACTGAAGTTTCCTGTCTTATTCTCCACACTGCAGCCTCCATCCTCCTCAGCTCTTGCTTCCTGCTGACTCAAGCCCAGGGTGGGGCTGAACTCCCTGTCACATGGAAACCACTAAATCCAATAAAAGGACAGATTGTGACCCTGAGGCCAGGAGGAAACTTGGAAAACATTGTTCGCTGCAGCTGGTACCGAGGGAGGGTAACTCATTGGGCCAAGCGGATCCTTGTCTATTACCAGCCTCCATCTCCTCTAGGGCAGATTAATGGGCCAGCCCACACTGGGCGGGAGACAGGTGGCCCGGACTGTTCCCTTCACATCAGGAATTTAACATCAGCTGACTCTGGAAACTATACAGTGGAAAAAGATGGCGCTCTACTCTATGAAATAGGACATGCAGACATAGAGGTCTTGGGTATGATTCATTTGTTTACCAGCCATTCTGTATTCTTTATGCACCCTGGGCCTCTGGTGAGCCTCGAACTGGGGAGCTCTGAGCATTTCCCCTGAAAGATCAGTGTCCCCCCACCGAAATGCAAGTTATTCCCCAAGAGGATAACTCCCACTCTCCACTCAAAAACCCCATCCTCTGAGAGACAGGTGGTGCTGCATGACTTGATTTGTGTTCCATGCATTCATTACTCCAGTGCCAGGACCAGACTCAAGGGAGCCCTGGCAAATTGCTGTCTGGTTCTCTGCACCAACCCTGTTCCTGCCTGCCACCCAGCAAGCTTCTTGGCCATATGAAATCTCTGACGAGCAGCAGCTAGCTACTCCCCATTTTCAGTTTCCACGATGCCCTCACATAACGTTATGTCACTCGGTGGCATTGCAGGGCATTTAAAATAGATTGCAGCCACCCACCACCACAAAGCACAATTGAGCCTGGGGAACCAAGCAAGCCAATGGGCCCAATGGATCAGGCCTCAGTACCGGTGGGCTCTCAGCAACTGCCTAAGGAGGATGCTGGGTGCCGTGTGATGCAGTCAGGATGGTCGAAGAGTAGTTCACATCTCCCCTGTGCTGCTGATGGGTGAAAGGGGGGTTCTACTCCATGTTCATTATTGAAGTACATAAAAAAGAGCTGGCAGCCATTTCAGGTTGGAGTGCAAACATGGGGTCTTGTGAATGTGACTTAGGGTTCCCACCTGCTGAACGTGTGCCAGCGTTCTCAGTTTGGGGCCCCATTCATTCAGAAGTGTGCTTTGAGAGATGAGGCTGTTCTCCCTAATCTTTGCCTTTTTGACTTCATGGGCTATCTTGCCTCCTTACCCAAATGAAACTTGCCTAGAGATTGAGGGCCCCAATTGCAGGTGTCCGGAGGAGGTCTTCCGATGACACCGTGGAGAATTGGGCAGCAGCACGGTGATCAAGGTGGTGGTGGTGCTGCTGCTGCTGCTTTTCCAGGCTGACTAGCCCATCCAGATGGTTCCAATATGTGTGGAGACATGATGGTGCTGAGGTGGGGAGGAGCAACCAGAAGGCAGGTGTCGTAAACCCCATCAGAAGCTGCCCCCGCTCAATTCACATGACCAAACTAGAGGAGGTTGCTAGTGCTTCTAGCAAGTTAGGTCCATGAATTCCTATTGCTGGACTCACCAACGGGGGCAGCTTCATGCATTAAATGAATGCATGAAGGAATCCATGCGACTGTGCAATGTGGCCTCACTGCTCAGCGCACCAGCCATACTCTACATACAACAGCCATACGTGATGAGGCATGTCAGAAGGTACAGGAGTAAGGTACATCTTGGTACAGCTAGGATTCCCCCGTTCATGGAGGAGATCTACATGCATGCTGTGGGGATTGGGCCACCAAAAGGGACGTGGGAATAGATTCTGACTCAGATGAAGAGCAGGAGGAGGAAGTTGAGGCTGAAGTGCTAAGGGCAGAGGAGACAGAGATAAGGGCCAAGGAGGTGTCTCTGAAACCGTGGGAAACCAGAGCCTGAGTGAAGAGGAGGAGGAGGAGGGAATGGGTGTGACAGACCCTATGATGAGGCATCAAGAGAAGAGGGAAGAACAACAAAGAGTAACAAGGCATTCTAAGCGACTGGCTCTGCAAAGCAAGGAACTGCCTTGAAGACTAGGCCTGTGGCTTATGCTGGCTCAGCTTGTCTGAGTGTGGAAGGCTAAGCAGGGTCAGGCCTGGTTATTACTTGGATGGGAGACCCCTCCATTGAGCAGGGGGTTGGACTCGATGGCCTTGTGGGCCCCTTCCAACTCTATGATCTATGAATCTATGGCATGGCTCTGTTAGGCTGCTTGCCTGGAAGGGGAGGGTTCTATCCAATTCTAAAGAGTGTAGAATCAACTTTCAATCTTACTGCATGGTATTAAGGAACTGATTCCATAGAATTTTAGCACAGCTTGCCTCTCTTTTTTTGTTGTTGCTGTCTGTAAGTAGATCTAATCTCTAACCTAAAGCCAGTTTAGCTCATTTATAGTTTTGCATAATAAAAGCTAATTGATTAGAACAGTGTTCTCCAACCTTGGGTCCCGAGGTGTTTTTGGCCTACAACTCCCAGGCATGCCCCAGCCAGCTACGCTGGCTGGAGCATGCTGGGAGTTGTAGGCCAAAAACATCTCGGGACCCAAGGTTGGAGAACACTGGATTAGAAGAACAGTTTCTTGTCCTAACTTTGGAGGAGAGAGGCGGCCAGGACACACATAGGCTGGCACATGCTTGGGGTCCTTTCTCAAGGGGGAGGTGTGGCCGATGCACTCAGCGACAGGGGGCTGGGGCAAGGGCAACATACATAGCTTGATTTCACAAGCCCCTCGTGCAGTCATTTAATGCAGGATGGCGCTTTTCTCTATCATGGCATCTCCGTGCCGGGAAAAGCATCACTTGCTAACTTTTCTGTGTCCAGCTTCAAGTAAAGGCACAGAAGCAAGGCCCGTTAAAAACCAAAAGTG
This sequence comes from Shinisaurus crocodilurus, assembly GCA_021292165.1. NCBI lineage: Eukaryota > Metazoa > Chordata > Lepidosauria > Squamata > Shinisauridae > Shinisaurus > Shinisaurus crocodilurus. The sequence continues at coordinate 8,715,094 of CM037885.1, forward strand.
GCCAACCGTAGTCTTGAATTGTCTGGTCCTGGGAGTCAGGAGTAGGGATGGCACTTTAATTTCACACTTTTGAGCCATTACATGAACCAGCACTCAGCCATCCTTTGAAATTTGCACTTCTCCGAATTTTGCAGTGGAGTTCTCAAATCAAAAAAATACATACAAAACTCTGTATGTGAGGGGAAAGTACACACGCAAAATGCAAAGATTAGTGAAAGTAACTTTAAAAAATGAATTCTGAAATGCTTGAAACAAATGTGCATATTACACAAAATCGCACACAAAATGTATGCATATGGGAAAATGCGCACATAACTGCATGCAAATGTTCATGCAAACATTTTTCAAAAGAAACATTCTCAAAATTCAGAATGAACCAAACTTCAGACTGGAAATGTGAGAAACTGTGAGAAGCCCAAACAGACAGATTCATCCACCCCAATTCAGGAGATTCCAGAAATCAGGCCCTGTGCCACAGCTTGGTCCAAATCTCCCATATCTGCTGCACTTTCTCAGGCCAGGCAACATTGCAGAGTGAGTCCACCTCTGTGGGTTGCTTCCCACTCCTGGTACTTGCTAGCAGCTGGGCCTGAGTGCCTGATGTGAGATACTAGCAGAGATGGTTCAGACTGTGTCCCTTTCAATCTGTGTTTTTAAAAAGATATACTTTCTGTTCTTCTTCCACAAGGGTGACAAGCTAGATGAATGGCTTGAAGTTAGCATGAAGTTCCTAAAAATATGCTTCTTTGTTCCAGATCCTGTTCAGGAGCAGAAGGGGTTTGTAATCGCCACCACCTTTATTTGGATCATCATTGGCTCCGTAGCTGCAATACTGGCACTGACTGGAGCCCTGCTTTACTTCTTTCTCTGTGAGTAACACACTTGAAGCTAACGGCCCCGGACTCCTGGGTTCTATTCCCAACTGTCGAGCAGGAATGGCAACCAATAACCAGAGCAGGAAGGGGATGGGGGGGGGGGGAACCAGGACTCCTGGGTTCCCTTCTTGATTAAGGAAGGGGATGTGTCTGAAGGCTTCCTGTTGACTGTTTCAAACTGTAAACCTGATCTTGCCTGGCTTGTGCTATAAAGATAAAATTACACATTTAAAACAAATGATGGTGTGGGTTGAATGTTAAGATTTGATTCCCAGCCATCTCCCTTGCTCAGGTGCCCGTCGTCGAAGGGATAGGACTTCTACCCAGACCATAACCACACCTTCATTCTATAAGAATCCTACCCCTTCTGGACAGGTAAGCCCTTGGGTTAGAGAGATACAAGCTGTTTCCAGCGCTGAGTAATATTTCACATTGATTTTCGGTATCCACACAAAGTGTGATGATTTTAAGAACACGAAATGGGTGCAAGGTCCCTGCCCCAGAGAATTTACAATCAGTGGCACAAGAAGAGGGCTAGGGATTGACAAATAAGCAAAGAGGATGGGGGGTGGGGGAAGAGCTGTGGGTCAGTGGTAGGGCCCCTGCTTGGCATGCAGAAGGTCCCAGGTTCGACCCCCAACATCTCCAGGGTGGGCTAGGAAATATTCCTGCCTGAAACCAGGGAAAGCCATGGCCAGTGAGTCAATATCGACAATACTGAGCTAGATGGACCGATGGTCTGACTTGGTATAAGGAAGCTTCCTGTGAGAGTAGTGAGCAGCGGATTTCAGACAGGGGTACGGAGCCCGGCTCCTTCGGCATGCCACTCCCCGGGCAGGTTTTCCCCCACCTCCATTCTCCGATCTGAGTTGATTGGAGCTGCAGAAAGGCAGCCCTCTGCAGCAGCTGAGCTGGGGATGCACATTGGCTCTCTGGCCAGCTTAATATTATTGAGCTATGTTGTTTCTAATGGCTATTTGTCACATACAATAAAATGTTTGACTGAATAGACATGCCTAGAATTGAGCCGTGGCTTGTATGGTTGGTGGGGAAAATGTTCTGATTGGTAGGAATTACATCTGGCCCCACCCACCCTGTTCTTGGCCCTTCCCCCTGTACCTTTAGCCCCACCCTCTGCTGGAATGTGCCCCCCCAGACCCTTTCCAAATTGAAATTTGGCCCCTGGCCAAAAGAGATTCACCACCCCTGTGTTTAAGGTCTATTTTCTACATCCTTGTGTCTGCTAAGGAATCCCCCAGCGCACGGTAGAGGATTCTGGAGCATATTTAAGGTGCACATTGGCTCTCTGGCTAGCTTGTGGACTGAGCGTGTGCCCTGGAACATGCAATACTTCTAGCATTTCCCTGCAGCTGCATAAGGTTTTGGGCCAGACTAGGAGCAGGAGCAGCTTGGGAAAATTATCCCCCAGACTGATCTTGATGGAGCCTGAGTTGAATGTCTGCAACCCCCTCCCACATTCAGAATCAGCCACTTTTATGCCTTGCCCCCCTTTGGGGGGGGGGCTTTGTTTACCATTCAGCCCAGCTTTCCCCATCCTGGTGCCCTCCCAATGTTTGGGACTTCAGCTCCCATCAGCCCCCACCAGTATAACCAATGGCCAGGCATACTGGGAGTAAGGAGTCCAAAACATCTGGAGGGCACCGGTTTGGGGAAGGCTGGTCAGCAGTTCAGCTGCTGCTACTGGGTTAATAGCCAACAAATGACTTTCAGCATCCCTTCTTTCTTTTTAAAAATTTGATCCAGGTCAATCCTGAGAAATCCTCTGCCGTCAACAACATATACCAGGTAAGTGGAGGACCCCTCACGTTTCCTCCTTCTCTCGGAAATGGCATCTGATCTGGCCCAATGCAGAGAAAGCCAGGAATGGGATTAAAGATTAAAATACAGTCCATGTGCGTTCTCCTGTGTCTTTGAGAGCTGAGCTGGGGAGATTTCAGCAAGTGCAGATTTCACACCCATCCCTGCAGGACAAGTTGCACCGGCTGGGATTCCCCCTAATTCAGCTCTACAAAGGTACAGGCTCATCCACTTTTATATCTGGGCTGCTTCCAGATGGAGGGCTCCTAGTGCTGCTAGTCAAAAGACACTTGCAGAGCTATTCCATCTTTTTCTCCTCACTGGATTTTTTCTGGCAAAAAATAAAGACAGAAGCAGCAGTGGGGAACACAGGGGGGGGGATGCAAGGGGAAGACAACATCATCAGGATGCCCTATAAAATAAAATTCCATGAAGGAAACTGGGTGCTTGCATAGGAAAAGCCTTGTCTTGAAGCACCCCATGTCACCCCAACAAATGACTTTCAGCATCCTTCTTTCTTTTTTAAAAAAAATTGATCCAGGTCAATCCTGAGAAATCCTCTGCAGACAACAACATATACCAGGTGAGTGGAGGCCCCTCATGTTTCCTCCTTCTCTCCGAAAGGGCATCTGATCTGACCCAGAGAATCTCAGGAATGGGAGTCATCTGTGTGTTCTCCAGGGAGGACATGGCTCCTGTGTCTTTGAGAGCAGAGCTGGGGAGATTTCAGCAGGCACAGATTTCCTCCCAATCCCTGCAGGACAAGCTGCTGCACCTGCTGGAATTCCCTCCTCTAATTCACTCAGCTCTACAGAGGGACCGGACTGGAGCTCCATCCTCTTTCATATCTGGGCTGCTTCCAGATGGAGGGCTCCTCCTACTGCTACCAATCATAACACATGGACGAGCTATTCCATCTTCTTCTCCTCCTTGAATTTTTTTCCTGCTAAGTAAAAAAAGACAGAAGCAGCATAAAACTGTATTAAAAATGTATTACATAAATTAGCAGCAGTGGGAATACATGGGAGGGATGCAAGTGGAAGACAGGGTCATCTGGGCACCCTGTACAATTCTGTGAAGGAGGCAGGGCGCTTGCATAATAAAAGCCTTGTCTGGAAGCACCTCTGGTCACCACATACTCCAGACGGTGATGCCCAATTTCAGTGCGAAGTTAACCTTCCGACCAGTATAACTTATGCATATTAAAATATTTGCACTCATTTGCTATTCTACCAAAAATGTATCCTGCTTCCAGGAGGCAGAAATAGAGCATCAGCCCTATTCACATGGTGACCAGGAAAACAATTAAAAACCTGATGTTTTGATGTTTGGGGCTTCCACCTGACATGTCTCCATTTTTATCTCCAGACCCTGCAGCCAGGAAGCCAATCTGTGTATGAAGAACTCGAACTGAGGAAGTAACAGGTGAACCCACCCAGATGCTGAATCTACTCCTGACTCCAGTCCAGGCCTTGAGTGGAGACAGGAGGCGAATCTCTCATGCTCAATTGCACTCAGCTACGTTTGTTCTGTCCTGATTCTGCAGTGGGTTACGTTTTTTGTTTTGTTTTTTGCCACATGAATAGTTGTATGGATTTCCATGAGCATTTTTAAAAATATGTCGTCGTCCCCCCGAGAGATAGTTTCCATTGGGGGAAAAAAGTATTTTTGTGGGGGGGTTGTGTTATATTTGCATTTTCCAAATATATGCATTTTAGAGCACACTTTTTCAGTGCAACACATTTTTGTACACAGTGTATCGATCTCAACAGCAAATTGTTTCCCAGCTCACGTGTAGGTTTGGGAAGTGTGAATCTGGTAAGTTCGCATTGAATGTGAACCAAACAAATTTCTCTCAGGGGTACTTCTAGCTGGAACTGGGAGCACTGGGCTAGGTGGTGGACTTGAGGCGCAATCCATCAATTCCTGCCTTGATGATCAGAAGCTCCTGAACATCCAGTGCAGGGCTGGAGGAGCAGGGGGCGATCTTTGCCTCCCCATCCTGCATTTTTCCCTAGCTGGGCTTTTTTTACCCATCTAGCTGATGCGCTTAGGAGCGGGAGGGAAGGAGGCTGGAGAAGCCTCAGGATAGCTCATATCCTGGCCTCTCCACTCTCCTCCCTGCCCTGCCCACCGAAACCCCCCTTTGCCCCCTCTCCGAGGTCAGTTGTCCAACCTGGGAGGCCAGCTGGAGTGGTGTCTCCTCTCCAGCCTTGAAGAGGGGAATCTGTCAGAGTCTAATGTGTCCTTGAAGCAGAAAGGACTGAGACAGCAGATCACCTGTGAATAGAGTCACCTCAAGCAAGATAGATAGAATTAGGTGTTAGGCTTTCCTATCCAAATGTACCTTTCTTAATCAACCTTTTTTGAGACTGTTTATACTATGCTACAGCCTCTGCCTGAGTCATTTGTTCCCTGAAACTGGGACACACCAAACATGGGATTAAAGACCCACAGGGCAATTCATAGAATCATAGAATAGTAGAGTTGGAAGGGGCCTATAAGGCCAGCGAGCCGAGTCCGACCCCCTGCTCAGTGCAGGAATCCAGGTCAAAGCATCCCTGTCCAGCTGCACCTTGAATGCCTCCACAGTGTGGGAGAGCCCACGACCTCCCTTGGTAGTTGGTTCCATTGTCGTATTGTTCTAACAGTGAGGAAATTTTTCCTGATGTCCAGGTGGAATCTTGGTCTTGAATGGGTAAATAAGTCCCATTCACTTTATAACAGACCTGCTCCTGGTGGAGATAAAATTGTGTTGATTCCAATGTGCTCACCCTTCTAACAGTAACAGAGAACCTCTAACGGGGTTCTTCCTAATATACCCCCAGCAATTTATTGATTATCCAAGGGCCAATTTCTTTGCATAGAATATGTGTTCTACTGGAAGTGAAGTTCCCTCTCTTACTTATTCTCCATACTGCATCCTCCATCCTCAGTTTTTGCTTCCTGCTGACTCGAGCCCAGAGTGGGAGCCCTACAGAACTCCCTTTACATTTGGAGTGTAACCTATACTGACCCTGGAATCTATACAGTGTCAAAAGACGGAGGTGTGACTGCAATTGGAAGTGCGAACATACAGGTCTCAGGTAGGATTCACGAATCCTTCAGCCATTCTGACCCCAGTATCACATTTAGACCTGTCACCTCTGTTGGGAGGGAGTCCTAGAGATGGAGGAATCTGTCAAGTTTTGCTCCACTCGGTTTCTCACCTTTCCAGTCTTACATTAATTTCATCCCATTTCCATATTAGTTGGTGATCTTTAAAACATAGTCCACATGAAAATTGTGTACATGTTCTTGGGTGCGTTTCTCCTTATCTGTGGATTTTCTCACGCACCTTTCCTCATACATTGTGGAGTGCCGCAGGGTTCCATCCTCTCCCCGATGTTATTCAACATCTACCTCAAGCCGCTGGGAGCTATCATCAGGAGGTTTGGGGTGCAGTGTCATCAGTATGCGGATGACACGCAGCTCTACCTCTGTTTTAAGTCCTCACCGAGGTTGGCCGTTGAAACCCTGTCCAAGTGCCTGGAGTCAGTGGCTGGCTGGATGGGAAGGAATATGCTGAAGCTGAACCCCGACAAGACCGAGGTACTTCTGGTGGGGGACAAGGGAAGGTTAGGGGATGTTGACCTGGTGCTGAATGGGGTACATCTACCCCTGAAGGACCAGGTCCGCAGCTTGGGGGTCATTCTAGACTCCCAGCTGTCCATGGAGGCTCAGGTGGCAGCTGTGAGCCGGGCGGCGCTGTATCAACTCCATCTGATACGGCAGCTGCGCCCCTGCCTTCCTAATCACCTGCTCCCATCAGTGGTTCATGCCTTGGTCTCCTCTCACCTAGACTACTGTAATGCGCTCTACGTGGGGTTACCCTTGAAGACGGTCCGGAAGCTTCAGCTGGTACAGAACGCGGCGGCTCGCCTGATTAAGGGCAGCCGCCGGCGTGATCACATCACGCCAGTGCTTAAAGAGTTGCACTGGCTACCAGTTGCTTGCCGAGCCGAATTCAAGGTGTTGGTTTTGACCTTTAAAACCCTACACGGCTCCGGCCCAGCTTATCTCAAGGAGCGCCTCCAGCAACATCAAGTAGGCCGCTCAACAAGGTCTGCCACGGACGGCCTTCTCCTTATCCCATCAGCCAGAGCAGCCAGGCTGGTGGGGACTAGGAAGAGGGCCTTCTCTGTGGCGGCCCCCACATTATGGAACTCCCTCCCTAGTGACCTTCGCCATGCCCCCTCCGTGATGAGCTTCCGCCGTGCATTAAAAACATGGCTGTTCAGGCGGGAATATGGGGTGGGTTAGGTTTTTAATGAGAATTTTTTAATATTGTTTTAATTATTATATTTTATTGTGTTTTATTGTATTTTAATTGTACATCGCCCAGGGTGGCCGGGTGGCCGGCCAGATGGGCGATTGATAAATGTAATAAATAAAATAAAAATAAATAAATACATAAATTTCTTTGGGAAGCATTTTCCCTCATATAATGTGTTTGTGCAAGTCATTTTGGCAAATGTGCACATTTTTCCATGGGGGAGCCTGTTTGCCATCATTCTGGTCCCAGACAGAAGGGAGAGAGAGTGAGGCAGGGACAATCATTCTTCTGCAGGCTTCACATTTCTGACACCATGAACTATCTTGTCTTGCTACCCCAATCAAATTTGTCCAAAGTTGTCTTCTTCATGGCAGGCTCAGCTTGCATAGAGCTGTGTCCCCACCCACGATAGACTGAAAGACCATCAAAATATCTTGATTTCTGTGCAGTGATAAGGAGGTGTGGTGAGGTTGGAGGACTGAACTGCAGGACGTGATGTCTAAGCTTCGAATTCTTATCAGTAGCTGCCCAGGCCCTGTTTACATGAGCAAGCAGGCAGGGTGGATCCATACAGTTCAACATGCACTGAGGCAGTTACAAAGCTGCAGAAGGTGTGTTGAGCATTGGTCCATTGAAGGGTGTTTGGTTGCATATTAAGTTCTCTTCAGCATTTGACAAACTCTGCAGGGGCCCTCCTTAAACATGGTTCTCCCTGTTACGAACACACTAGCTGAGTCCACACACATTTTCTCTCTTGCCTCTGGAGCACGCTTGGTACATTGACACAGATCTGTGGCTTCATTGTGTTGGGAATGAACAGTCAAAACCTCAAGCCATGCATAGGTGCATGATGTAATTGGGACCACAGAGTCTCTGCATCCTAGAGCAGAGACCCTGTGGACATTACCCAGACCTCCTGGTGCAGGATGTGGGCGTAATCAGTCGCCTTCTCTTCCTGCCCCGGGAAAACAGTCTGAGCCATGAATTTGTGTGTGCAACATGTCTGAAGATGTAGCTGAGTTGCAGTTCTGAACTTTTCCCAAGTTCAGAACAGGTCGACTACCATATGATTCCTGCACAATTGTAAATACATTCTTAAGCCTGCCTGTATCCAATCTGCAAGATCTGAGTGAGTAAACTATGCTTTTAACCTCCAAAAGACTGTTTGTCTTATTGGTAGTGTAAGGGGGAAACCAGGTGAAGATCCAGCCTGTCCAAAAGGGACAGTCTGTATCAACCAAATGCACAGCCCTGCTTTAACCAGCAGCTCCGCATGCACACGTTTTTCGCCTGTTGTTGGGTATACTCTGCTATGTTTGCAAAAGCAAGAGGGGAGAGATAATATATCACAATATCCTCTCCCAGGTCTTTTGGCAATCCCCAACACATTGGAGATGAGCTGTGTGAGTTTACTACTAGAGCTGGTTCCAACCATGTCTCTTTCAATCTGTGTGTGTGTGTTTTAAATATATATACTTTCTCCCTTCATCCAGAAGAATGAGAAACTAGATTAATGGTGCTCTTTATTGGCAGCCACATGATGTAGTTACTAACAATATGCTTTCATATTCCAAGATCTGCACACCACAGCATCATTAGTTGGCTCAGTGTTGCACCAGTCCTCACTGTAGTATTGATTGCAATCGTGAGTTGTTGTTGTTTCTGTTGTTGGTGTTGTTCCTGCTCCGAGAAACACAATTGAAGCCAAGCACCTTGGACTCCTGGGTTCTGCTACCAACTACTGGGCAGGAATTTCATCTAATATCTACAGCAAGAAGAGGGTGGAGACGCAGGACCCCGGCATTCTCTCTCTGATTAAAGAAATGGATGTGTCTGAAGGCTTCCAGTTAGCTCTTTCAAACTGTAATGGATGCTGCCTGTCTTGTGCTATAAAAATAACATACACATTTCAAATAAAAGAGTATGGTGTGCATTGAACGTTAAGACCTGAGTCCCAGTTTTTCCCCCTCACTCAGCTCTCTGTCAAAAGGAATGAGACTTCTGTTGAGGCCTAATAAAGATATTGCCCTAACATGGATTTTCGAATTCTTCTCACCGTGGATGCTGAACAAGATTTTGAAGAATCCAAGAATTCCCTGGATCATGGTTTGATTTTGAACATGACTAGCATAGGGGAGAGTCAGGTGCCTTGGGGGGGGGGGGCGGTGCTCACGGCCAAGATAGGGTTTTTCAGCTTAGCTCCCTTCCCCGCTTTTCCAGCCCTGCTGTCCACATATTCCCCTCTCAGTTTGCATTTCAAATTACTCTTCAACAACACCCATATTCTCCTGAATCAATCAGTACAGGAGCATTATTAGCTTGAGATGTAGCTGCAAGCACAAGTCTGTATGCAGCTGTAACTGTATCGGGATTCCTTTGCGGAAAACCACATTGATGCTGTACTTTTGCTCCTGGAAAAACGGAGCTCCTTTTTGTATCACAAGGGCTGGACCTTGTGGTACTCCTCTGGCCTGGCCTGCCCTGTCTTGTCCACCCCTCTTGTCCAGACTGCAGAAAATAAACTGATTCTGAACTGGAACAACCACATGGCTCCCTGCTTTATATATCTAGGATCCTCTTTCCAAATGAGACCCTTCCTTCTTCGGGGCAGGGGGGGGCGGGGGTGTCTCATAAGCAAGTGTGTAATGGTGGTGTCTCAGGGGTCTACATTAAGGTGGGCAACCTGTGGCCCTCCAGATGCTGCTGGATTGCAACTCCCACCAGCCCTAGCCAGCATAGCCAATGGGCAGGGATGATGGGAGTTGCAGTCCAACAACATCTGGAGGGCCACACATTGCCCACCCCTACTCTATATGTATATGTGGAGGAAGAGGGGGGGCTGGCTGGCCCGCCAGACTCCCACCCTTTCCTCCCTGCAAAAGGAAAACCCAGCACTTGCCACCATGTGGCCCGGAAGGGGGGGGGGCTGGCTGACCCGCCACCACCCCACCCTTGCCTGCTGGCAAAGGAACCAAGACCCTCTGAGATCTCAAGATACCAGACTGCCAGCAGCCTCAGCTGTCTGCAACCCTACTTGAATCTCTGTTCAGGGACTCGCCTTTAATTCTGTAACCTGGATTTAGATACTGAACTCACAGAGCACTACAAAACCCATGTGGGGTAAACCATGACAAGGTTTATTTCTGGTAGCAATTTTACAACAAGATTAGGCAAATAAGAGAAGCACACAAAATAGAGAGAGACACTTTAGTACACAGTAAAGCTATAAAACAAGAAAACCTGATTCCTTAAAATCTCTCAAGCACACACCTGTTACCTGAGGGTGTCTTCTTCAAAGGGTTAGATCCAGCACAGCCTTGCCGCCCGATGGAGAATTACCACACCTACCCGAAGGTCCAAGATGGGTAAACCCCTACAAGGCTTGCTTTCAGCAGTCCTTCAAACCAGCCAATTTTACCAGGGCTGCCTGGGGTCGAGTCCTGAGGGGGGGGGCCTAAAGGCTCGGGCCCCTCGCTGGCGCGCTGCCATGCCGGGCACGCTACCAAAAGGACTGACCAAGAACAAAGGCTTACACGTGGGGAAATAGTTCTCCCCCCTCCCCCTTTTCTGTAGCCTTCTTGCTTCAGCCAATCAATTTGAATTTCACCTGGCCATGCAGGGGGGAGGGAACTCCTGAGTCATGGCTTGAACTATTTGAATTACATCTGCATATGAATGCCCTCAGCCTGGCTCCTCCAGACCTCTGGACGCCAGGCCCCATCTCATGTTCCATGCACCTTTTGCTTCCTCCCAGCCCCCACCTGGTTTACTCATGAGGAGGCGTGTGTGTGTGTGTTTGTTCCTGCATGCATGCATGCAGGAACCCTAAAAACTTTTCTCTACACGCTAACTATGCACACCCCACCCCAGCCGGTTCACACCTGAGGTGTGTGTGTGTACCCCCAAAGGCTCGTTTCTCCACAGTATAGTATAAGCAGGGTGTTCAGGATGGAGCCCTAAAGCCCTGTCTGGTTTCAACAATTCAGCTGCAGGTGGTGGTGGTGAATTAATAGCCAACAAGACTTTCAGCATCTCTTTTTTTTTTTTTCCCCTTTCCTTTTCTTTTTGATCCAGGCCAATCCTGGGATGTCAACCACATATATGAGATAAGTGGGGGCGGGGGGTTCAATCTTCCTCCTTTCTCCAGAAACAGTATCTGATATGAGCCAAAGAAAGCCAGAAATGAGATAAAAGATGAAAGTCAGATCTGTATGTTCCGCGGGGTGACCAGCTGCAAACACCCTGTGTCTTTGAAAGTTGAGCAGGGGTGAGGGAATTTCAGCAGGTGCAGATTTTCTCCCCATTCCTCCTGCAGGACAAGCTGCATCTGCTGGAATTCCCTCCTCTAATTCAGCTCTACAGAGGGACTGGAGCTCCATCCACTTTTAAATCTGGGCTGCTTCTAAATGGATAGCTCTTTGTGCTACCAATCAAAAGACATTGTAGAGCTATTCTGTCTTTCCCTCCTTAATGGATTTGTTTTCTGATAATTTAAAGAAAGAAAGAAAGAGGGAAGAAATCGAAGGAAGGAAAGAAGGATACAAATGGATGACAACATTGTTTGGATGCCCCATAAAATTTGATGAATGAGGCAGGGTGCTTGCATTAGAAAAGCCTTGCATTAGAAGCACCCCTAGTCATCTCATACTCCAGGCTGTGATCTCCAATTTCAATGCAAAGTCAACCCCCCAACAAGTATAAATTATGCAAATTAAAACATTTGCATTCATTTGCTATTCTTCAAAAAATGTATCCTGCTTCCAGGAGCCAGAAATAGAGCATCAGCCCTATTCACATGGTGACCAGGAAAACAAATAAAAACCAGAAAGGGCTTGATTTTGGAGTTTCCACCTGACATATATATCTCCATTTTTCTCTTCAGACTCTGCAGCCTGAAAGACAATTTATGTATGATGAGCTGAGGAGGGAACAGGTAACCTCATGCACTGACTCTACTCCTGACTCCAGGCCACGACTTGAGTAGAAATAGGTTACCTGCCAAGCTAGATTTCATTCAGGATCTCATTTTTCCAATGCTTGGTTTGTTCCATCCAGATTCTGCATTTGGATCAGGATTTCATTTTAATCCTCAAGAAAATTCATAGACATTCATGTATTTTTGTGTGCATTTTTCAAATATACTCATTTTTTTTGCACACACAATTTAAAATGTACACTTTTTGTACTTTATTTGTAAACTGCATAGCAAACTTCAGAAATGTACAGATATGAACAGCAAATTGAATTCTAGTTTGTGTTTAGGTGTTGGAAGTGTGAATTTGGCAAGTTCACATTGAATGTGAACCGAACAAATTTCTCACCCATCTCTACCGAGAATATAAAGGGGGTCCCAGCTTCAATCCCCTGGGTTGCCAGTGAAAAGAAACTGAAGTAGGAAGGTGACCTGAAAAAGGGGGAAATGTTCTGCCTGAGTCCTCTCAGGGCTAGTTGGGGCAGGACTCGCAGGAGCACTTGGCTAGATGGACTTATGGTTTGATCCCATATCAGGCAGCTTCATAAACTCAAGAGACTCTCTTCCTACAATGGTTATAGAAAAATCCATGACATTGTTTTGTGACCAACCGCTGAGCCTGCACTGCAGACAGGCAATGAAGCTCAAAGCAGCAAGGGAAGGGGCCCTGGGATTTAGATTCTCTTCCACCAATTTCATTTTAAAAGGCTTGTCATCTGCGAACTGCCCATCTCCTCTGAGTAGGACCAACGGAACTTTGAACTGATTTATCAGAAGACCAGCTTATTCTTTGCTAAGGGACCATGTGTCAACTCTGAACCAGTGCTTAAATCCTTTCTTGGATGTACGATGGGAAGTATGTTAACTTCCTGTTGCTGAGTGAGAATACACACACCAAAGAAGGGAGGATTTCTTACGTCTGCAATGTTTGAGCAACAAGTTCATGCCGTTAAAAAAGACATCAAGAATTTCACTGATTCAGCAAAGAGTCCTTTGGCACCTTGAAAGAGTAACAAGTTTTGCTGCAGCTGGCTCTCCCTCTTGAAATTGCTTCAGTAATTCAAGGTCTCTCTTTCTGTAGGGGGAGCCCAGTGAACTACAAACCCTCATAGGGTCAAACAAACCCTACTACCATACTACAAGCCATGGGTTGTCCGGACAGCTTATAACCCCAAAATAAGCCGCCCTCGCCCTGACAAACCCATCCCGGGATCACATGACACGATAACCCACCGTGGCTTACTAGCCACGGTGGGTTGTCGTATCCTACAAACCCAGTCATTGTGTCTTAAGTCGGGGAGGGGCCATATAGCTCAGTGATAGTGTACCTGCTTTGCATGCAGAAGGTCCCAGGCTCAATTCCCCGCATCTCCAGGTAGGGCGGGATAACCTCTCCCTTGAAGCCTTGGAGAGGGGCTGCCAGTCAGGGTTGACATTGACAAAACTGAGCTAGATGGAGTCGGGCCAAAGGTCTGACAGTATAAGGCAGCTTCCTATGTTCCTACGCCCCATGGATATCAATGGGGCTTACTCCCAGGTAAGTTCTCTCGCTGCTTTTCTGCCTAATCTGTCTCCATCCATTACCCCCCAAACACTTCCCTGTGCATCCATCCCTCCCTCCCTCATCACCACTGTCCCAATCTTCCTTCCTTCCGGCAAAAGCGTCTGCCTCCCAGGTTCCATCCCCGGCAGCAGCATCTCCAGGCAGGGCCGGGAAAAGCTCCGCCTGAAATCCTGGCGAAGCATCGCTGCTGCCCGTCAGTGTCGGCAATACAGGGCTGGGTGGACTCACGGTCCGACTCGGTATGAGGCAGCTTCCTACGTTCCTAAGTCCCATGGATGTCAGCGGGGCTTAGTCCCAGGTAAGTGAGCAGAGGGTTGCTTGCAGCCCCAGAACGCGTGCGAGAGACGTGACTGGGCCCCCACGACAACGCCACTTTCTCGATCCTGCGCCGCATTCCTTTCCTTTTGAGACCTTTCTGTCTAAACTAGCTCCCTCCCTCCCTCCGTCTCTCATCGCCACGGTCCCGAACTTCCTTCCTCCCTTCCTTCCGACGAAAGCGGCCGCCTGCCTTGCGCCCAGACTGCCCCCGCCCGCTCCGCCCGCTCTCTCTCTCTGTCCGCCGGGCAGCTGCTCCGATCCGGGCCGGCGCCTCCCTTCTCGTGGCCTGGCCGGAGAAGGGCTCGTCGTCCTCGGGCTGCGACCGGGCGGGGCCGCCGCTTCCCCCCGCCGCGGCGCGGTCCCGTTAGCTGGCGGGGCCGCGAGGGGTGGGGAAGCGCCGCCGCCGCCTCGAGGGAAGGCGGGCCCAGCGGGGAGGGCGGGGCCGGCAAGGGCAGGGCTTTTTCCCCCGTGGCAGGGGAGGCTCCTTCTGGCGTGGAAAGCGGGCCGGCTGAGGCGAACTGCGCCACGATGGAATCGAAGCAGGCGGAGCCGCGGCTGTGCCCCACTTGCGCGGGGCCAGGATGGAGGGGCCCCTGGCAGACGGCGCTCCTCGCAGGTGAGAGGGATCGGGACCGCCACGATTGGTAGCAGATGATAGGGCGGGGGCGGGGGCGGCGAGGGGACCACTGCGCTAGTCGCCCTGAAAAATACGATGAAGCTCGGAGTAAAGAAGCAAATAAATGAACAAATAAGAGCCCCCCCTTGGAACACTTCGGCGAGAGTTTCCCCCTTTGGGCGGCCTTCGGAATCTCCCCCAAGGTCTCTCTCGGTCTCCCACGCCCTCCCCCGTCTGCACTGGAGTTTATTTCTCAAGTTATTATAATTTACGGTAGGAAAAGAGGCTCTGATTCCAGCGCTAAAAAACGGGCTGCAAGCGTGAACATTTCCCCCAAACTTAAGTTAAGACGAAATGAGGCATTCCGCCCACGTGTCTGGACTCTTCTCGCGCTGCTCTTTTACGCAAGACCACATGCTGGTACTGCGTGTTCATGATTCCTGAATAAGGACCGTTGACCATCCTTTGGTCCCCATCACTCTTGTAGATTAGATTCTCCCAGGTCTCCTGTTAAAAAAAAGAAAGGAAGAAAGAAATCAGTAAAAGAATGGAACTGACCCAGCCTTTTACAAGCCTTTTGTGCATATTGGGGGGGGGGGGGTTTGATTTGGGGCAAATTATTTTGAGGCCAGCCCTACCATTAGACAGATTTGGGGTGGTTCGTGAAAAGCAGGGCCAGTGCAAGGCAGTTTGGTGCCCTAGGCAAGATCAGATATTTAACCCCCCCCTTCCCACTTAAGCCCACCCTCCCTCCAGCCCTATGCTCCTGGCGCCCCCTTTAGCCCGGCGCCCTAGGCAGCCACCTAGTTGGCCTAATGGTAGCACCGGCCCTGGTGAAAAGGCAGCAAATTTTTGGTTTTAAATTTTTTTAAAATATATATATTTTAGTGCCAGGGAGGGGCAGAGGTTTGTGGCACTTTCTGTTTCAGATGCCAAAATAACTTGGCTGACCTTGACTTGGTGAAGGTTGGGCGTTTTTTGTTCTGCCTGACAGCAAAACATCTTGGGCTGGCCTTGATACATGCCAGTGCCTGTGTGTCTCTTACTGGACTGAAAATATTCTCACGCTGGGGGCAGGAGCACTACCGAAGAGTCCCTTTTCTTGCAGGCTGTAGCGCTGGGGCAATCCCCTTTCCGTAGCAGGGATCAGGGCCAAGCTGGAGAGTGAGGAGGAGGAGGAGGAGATTAAAAGGGGGCAAAGACAGGCAGCACTACATACAGGAGACAGAATGGGCTAGATGTTTATAGGTTAATCTCTTATGGGTTGGAGAAAGGAGCGGCGCATAGGAGATCCTGTTCACCCTGGCAGTGGAATGAGACAACATCTGCTGGAATTAATTCTGATTCAGAGGTTTTGCCAGTTGCGCAGAGCTAGCCTGTGGGACTCCCTGCCTCACTTCATCTAAGTCAGGGGTACCCAATATAAGGGAAGGCGGCCTGCTAGGTGTCCTGGTCCTAAGTTGATTAGGGCTTTGTATGACAATACCATAACCTTGAACATGGCTCACAGACACACCTGTTCCAGGTTTGGGAAATCAGCTAGTCAGACGGAGCGCAAATGATTTGCCCCTCTCAAGCAGCGACCAGAAATGTAAGAAGCCTGAGCACCCTCTGTTGAAAAACCAGACATCTCGAGGAGCGTCTCCAGCAACAAGGCCTGTGGCTCACGCTGGCTCAGCTTGTCTGAGTGTGGAAAGCTAAGCAGGGTCAGGCCTGGTTATTACTTGGATGGGAGACCCCTCCTCTAGTTTCCTGCATTGAGCAGGGGGTTGGACTCGATGGCCTGTAGGCCCCTTCCAACTCTGTGGTCTATGAATCTATGAACACCAAGTAGGCCGCTCAACAAGATCTGCCACAGACGGCCTTCTCCTTGTCCCTTCAGCCAGAGCAGCTAGACTGGTGGGGACAAGGAAGAGGGCCTTTTCTGTGGCGGCCCCCATACTGTGGAACTCTCTCCCGAGTGACCTCCGCCATGCCCCCTCTCTGCTGAGCTTCTGCCGCTCACTAAAAACATGGCTATTCAGGCGGGAATATGGGGTGGGTTAAGATTTTAAAATTTTATACTGTTTTAAATGTATTTTATATTTTATTATGTTGTACTGATGGCTTGCCAGCCAGATGGGCGATTCATAAATACAACAAATAAATAAACTATTAAAAAATTGAATATTCCTCTCCTCACAATCACTGATCATGAGGTTGCTAAGCTTAGGGCACAGTCCAATGGGGATGCCCATAAGCCTCTGAACTGGAAGGATTGCAGGCATCCGATGGAGGACAGGAGGCGGGCAGGGGCTAAGATTGCCTCCACGCTCCTCCCGCTCGCTCTGCAAACCAGCTAGACAGCTATAATTGTATCCTCGTGACCCCAGTCTCTGCCCTTCACCCCTTCTCTGAGGTTGCCCTTACGACCTCGGAGACACAACTGGTGCGGTTCTTTCTATGCTGGCTGTGGTGCGGGGTGTGTGTGTGTGTGCGAACCAAGCATGGAATCCCAGCTCCAAAGTTGGAGATGTTTTCTGAACTCAGAGCTGGGACTCTGAAAAATCCTATGGCCCTCTAGACGCTCTCTAGGGGCCATAGGATTGCTCTGCCCATGATGCAAAGAGAAGATCTCCAAATAGCCAAACATGGCTCAACTTCAGGATCTTGAACACTCTGCAACATCTCATATAATATAATGGAGCAGCAGGACTAAATGTTACTTTTGCAATAATTTTAACTGATGGAAGCTTGTGGGGTGTGTGTGTGGAACTATTCATATAATACTTTGGGGGGTGTTAAATGCACACAGTCAAACTGAGTAAGTAATTCCTAGGCCACAAGCAGCATATGATGCTTTTAGGTAGTCTGAGATTCCCCTCACACAATACCAACATCAACAATTATTTGGTGTTTATTTTAGTAATTCTTCCAGGCAGAGAGAAACATGGACCATTTGGGCAAAACTAGCATTGTCAACTAGCCATCATAGGACTATGCCCAGACAAAAAATAAGATTCCCATGTGGTTTGCCATTAAAAGACAAGCTCTTGAAGTTTTAGTGCCAAATGTCACAAGAGCCAAACACCATCGAATTTGTGCTTTTACCTCACCAGAACGGCTAGTGCACTAACTGAACATCAGATATTTGCACAGGTATTCCATTGGTTAAATATAGCTGTGAATGGAACAATCTATGAATTAGGTCCTGGGCCAGCAATGTCCTCTGGACTAAGAATATTACCCACTTTTAATGCTTGTTGGGAAATAATAATGCTATTTCCCAACATGCATTAAAATTGGGTAATATGTGTAGAACATTCGTTATTGGGCAGATTTGAAATGTTAATACTAGTAATGCCACTACTGATAATAATGTGTTCTATTTATGAAGATGCAGCAAAAATGGGAATGCACTCCAAACTGGATCTGATTCCCAACAACGAAAATAAAATTCAGGAATTTGTACTTGTCAGGAAAGTGGATACATCCCCAGGCAGAGAGACACTGGGTGAAGGGAGAAAGGGAGAGCCTCTAGCTGATAAAACCCAAAATAAAAAAGCCCACTAAAAAGAGATAACCTGCAAACCAAGATGGTGGAAGGCAAAGTATGCTTCCTCCAGTATCAGAGGCAGTATGCCGATGTACTCCAGTTGCTAGGGGACATGGGTGGGCGGGTGCTGTTGCACTCCTGTCCTGCTTGTGGGATCCCATGGGCAGCTGGTGGGTCACTGTGTGAAGAGAAGAATGCTGGACTAGAGGAACCCTTGGTCTGATCCAGCAGGGCTCTTCTTTTGTTCTTATGTTAAAGTATCTCTCAGCCCACCACTTATCAGAAATAGGGAATATTCAGAAGAACACTCAAGCTGCAATTTATGGAAACAAGACACAATTAGACACCCAGACCATTACCAAGATGATCAGTTCAATTTATCGCCCACAAGGTTGGGGAGAGAACCAGTCCCACAACAGGAGTCACACACACAGCTAACAGCTCCTGAAACTCAGAGGGTTAGAAGAACATAACAAATAAGAGCTGAGAACTGCTGCTTCAGTTGAACCACAATATCCTGTTTAAGGAAGTGTTATTATGATAGTAGAAACAGGCTAGGAACAATTGGGCTACGGTTGTCTCTAACAAAAAAAAGTATTATGAGCTCACCTCTTTGCACACATAATTGGGGTAAAAAGAATTTAAAGGGGGGACCTCAGGCAGCCCCTCCAAGGTACCGGTTGGCAATCCCTCCAAAGTACCTCATGAATGCCCCCATTGGGATCGCAAAAGAGGGCTTGACAGCCCACTTTCGCGGTCTCAAAAGATTGCTTTAAAAATAAAAAGTCAAACCAGGAAAACCAGGTGTCCCCTGGGATACCTGCTGGAGGACCAGGGGGGAGGGGATAGTTGGCTACAGAGCCACGATGTGCCCAATCGTCTGGCGGGCACATCGTGGACCCGTGGAGCAAAGAAGCCACAGTGCATGGCTTATAAGCCAAAAAGACTTAGTGTGCTGCTCTCCAACACGTTTAGACAGGAAAAAGGCCTACAACTCCCAGCATCCCCCAGCCATGGATTGCACCTTAAATAAATAAAACAGCCTAGAATGTAAGATTCTTGTTATTAATTATTATTAATTGCACTTATGCCCCGCCTTTTTTCCTCTTGCAAGGAACCCAAGGCGGCTTACATAATCCTCCTCTCCATTTTATCTTGACAACAACCCTGTGAGGCAATTTTCAAGAAAAATACATTTAGCAGGAAGTCTCTGCATATGTGACAAAAGGAGCGAGCAGAGCTCTGAAAGATGTTGATAGGAACTGCAATATGATTTTAAAAACACTTTTTTCTGCTCAGAGATAACCGTAGTTTCATCTTTTAAAATCATAAAAACAGATCCTATTGTTCTTGTACAACTTGAAACTTCTACAAATGGAAAAAGAACAGAATAAATTAGATCTGTTAGATTTAGGACAACCTACTTGGGAACATAGACATTGGACTGATACAGTATGTTTAAAAATCACAAAATTTGATTATGTTGCAATTTGAAGCTCTCTTGGGAGAGACTTCTCTATCCTTACAAAAAGTTAAAAAATAACACATTTTGGGTAATGAAAATCTGAAACTGTGTTCCATACACACATTTGTTTACTTATGAGCATGGCTCTTGGGAAAATGTTACAATGAGGCAATACAATGTTCCTCTGCATGTAATCTGTTAAAACAGTTCTTATGTTATTTGAACTCAAGAGGAATGTTGTAACTAAACAACAGCGTGGCTGGTGGGTTGGGGAAGGAAATCACGAGCAGGGATGGTGAGTTGGGGGGAGTAGAAGGGGGTGTGGTGCGCACCAGTGTTTTTGTGGGCACCGCATTGCCAACCCCTGCTCTAGCGTGTGTTCCTGAACTGATGAAACACTGGAGTGAAAATCAAGAGAATTTTAGATGTCCACAGTAGAAGCCATGAACATTGCCTGAAGCAGTGTTCTCCAACCTTGGGTCCCCAGATGTTTTTGGCCTACAACTCCCAGCATGCTACGCTGGCTGGGGCATGCTGGGAGTTGTAGGCCAAAAACATCTGGGGACCCAAGGTTGGAGAACACTGGCCAAAAGGGAAAGGGAAAGGATTAGAATTTTTTGAACTCTGTAGTTTGACATAACTCTTAGTTTAGTTACTGGTAGAAATAATAGTGGCAAGATGAAGAAGAGAGCTTTATTTACTAAGGAAGAACTTCTGTAGACTGCCTTGGAATGCTTAATGCAATATCAGAACTCTGCCGGTTTTTGTTTGGGGAAAAAAATGGGAGAGGAATATATCCTGCACCAGTAATCCCTCCAGAAGGAAACCTGCTGCAGTGCCGGCTGGGATAAAAAAGAGCCCTGTACAATATATTTCTCAGTTCCCAAGCTTCACCCCAGGGACTGGAGTGATATCCTTCCAGCTAATTCTAGCAACTTGGCGGAAGTTCAAGCGAATAGCCACAAGCGTCTTGTGGTCCCCAAGTCCACTTCAACAGACGAGTCTGGAAAGGGAAAGTCCGGTGCCAGAAGACAACGATCAAGATTGATACATTTTGATCCTCCATAACATTGTTAGCTAAGCTTGCTAAACCCTAAAGCAGGGCTCTCCAACCTTGGGTCCCCAGATGTTGCTGGACTACAGCTCCCAGAATCCCTTGCCATTAGCCCAGCCTGCACTGCAGCAGGTTTCCTTCTGGGGGAATTACTGGTGCAGGATATATTCCTCTCCCATTTTTCCCCCCAAACAAAAACTGCCAGAATTCTGATATTGCATTAAGCGTGCCAAGGCAGTCTATAGAAGTTCTTCCTTAGTAAATAAAGCTCTCTTCTTCATCCTGCTACTATTATTTCTACCAGTAACTAAACTAACTGTAAGCGTTATGTCAAACTACAGAGTTCAAAAAATTCTAATTCTTTCCCTTTCAGCCAGTGTTCTCCAACCTTGGGTCCCCAGATGTTTTTGGCCTACAACTCGGGAGATCCGGGTTCCAGTCCCCGCTCGGCCATGAAACTCACTGGGTGACTTTGGGCCAGTCACTGACTCTCAGTCTAACCTACCTCACAGGCTTGTTGTGAGGATAAACTGGAGAGGAGGAGGAGGATTATGTAAGCCGCCTTGGGTTCCTTGCAGGAAAAAAGGCGGGGTATAAATATAATAAATAAATATAAATAAATAAATACTCTCCAGGTCTGGATGGAATTTATAGTGGTTCTACCATTCAAGAGAACAGACATGGGACTTTAATACCAGGTGCCTAAATGATTAATCTTCTGGAAGGAATTGGATTCTTATTCCATAATTTTTGATTTTTGTGACTTTAAAATCTTTCTCACATAGTAAGAAGAAAAGTTATTTTTCCCCCTCCCGCTTTATGAAGATTGATCATAGAATTTCATTATGCTGCCATCTGGTGACACTTTTGGGGAGATGCACCAGACTGAACTAAGGTATGCTGTTGTTTTAACAGTGTTAATTCAATATGATATTTAGGGCACAATGCTATGGCTGGTAGAGCCACACTGCATAGAGGTTTGTTTAAGATAAAGGACCTGAGAGAATGTTAGGTAGAATGCTAAAAATATTAACATGGCTGAGCACAGAGATCCTATTTATCTCTGAGATTTTAACATGGCTGAGCACAGAGATCCTATTTATTTATTTATTTATTACATTTATACCCCGCCATTTTTCCTGCAAGGAACTCAAGGCGGCTTACATAATCCTCCTCTCCATTTTATCCTCACAACAGCCCTGTGAGGTAGGTTAGGCTGAGTCAGTGACTGGCCCAAAGTCATCCAGTGAGTTTCATGGCGGAGCGGGGCCTAGAACCCAGATCTCCCGAGTCCCAGTCCAACACTCTCACCACTACGCCGCACTGGCTCTCCTAGGAGAACACATTGGCTCTCCTAGGACAGTGATGGCAAACCTTTTTGAGCCCGAGTGCCCAAACTGCAACACAAGACCAACTTATTTATTTCAAAGTGCCTTAAATTTGGCAGGAAGGAGGAGGGGGCACTAGCTAATCGTGCCCCGCTCTGTCTTAGGGCATGGCTCTTCACCGGGCGTGCAGAGATTTGGGCGTGCGCACGCTGTGCTTCTGAGCTGTCTGTTCAGTTAGAAGGAGGGCTGGGTGCCTGCGCAGTCCGCTTCTGGGGGTGGAGATGTTGGAGTGCGCCTGCCTGTGGAAGCCAGCGAGGAATGAGTGGAGAGGAGTTACTATGGAAACCCGATGCTGAATGCAGAAGGGGATGGTATTTTCGAGATCTGGCGACCAATGGCTCGAGTGCCCACAGAGAGGTCCCTGCATGCCAGCTGTGGCATGCATGCCATAGGTTCGCCATCACTGTCCTAGGAGAACACACTGGCTCTCCTAGGAGAACACACTGGCTCTCCTAGGAGAACACACTGGCTCTCCTAGGAGAACAAGAAGCCGGCTAACCATGATTACCTAAGCTTTGCCAACCATGCTCGCTAATTAGGGAATTATAAGATCTTAATAATTATTGTTTTGTTGAATAAATAAAATTGTATGTAATGATGTGTCTTGCTTGTTTCATCATTGCAAATTTACCTTGTTAGAGAACAATACATATCAAACAATAAATATTGTTTGAGCAATAAATCTATGTTTTGCGGTACCACTTTGTGTCCTCTGGCTTGAGGGATATGGAGAAAGTGGATAAGAGACATTTTATTCCCTCTCTCATAATACTAGAACCCAAAGGGGTCATCCCATGAGCTGATGGGTGGGAGATTCAGGGCAGATAAAAGGAAAGACTTTTTCACACAGCGCAGAGTTAAACTATGGAATTTGCTACCACAAGATCTAGTGATGGCCACCAATTGGATGGTTTTTAAAGGGGGTTAAACAAATTCCTGGAGGAGAAGGTTATCAATGGCTACTAGTCCTGATGGCTACTAGTCCATATGCTACCTCCAGCATCAGAGGCAGTATGCCTATGTACACCAGTTGTGGGGAACATAGGCAGGAGGGTGCTGTTGCACTCATGTCCTGCTTGTGGGATCCCATAAGCAGCTGGTTGGCCACTGTGTGTACAGAATGCTGGACTAGGTGGACCCTTGGTCTGATCCTGCAGGGCTCTTCTTCTGTTCTAGCCCAAAGCATGGAGAGACACCTAGCAAATGTAGAGCAGAAACTAGTTCCACCGAAAGAGGTGGAAGCAGTCCAATCAGAAAGCAAAATGCACTTTAGAGCTAAAACTGATGTGATGTGGAAGATCAGTGATCAAATCTTTGATGCACGCACCCTCTTTCCATACTTTTTCTTTACTCCATATTTTCACACTGTTATTTTGATCATGGAAGCGGTGCTAGGGAGGGAGTGTTTTTCACCACCACCGCGAAAATTCCCACTAGCCCCACTGAGAAAAAGAACAAGATGTCAGGAGCTCAGACTCCAGATCACCCATGTCAGTGGTGAGAGTGTTGGACTGGGACTTGGGAGATCCGGGTTCTAGTCCCCGCTCTGCCTTGAAACTCACTGGGTGACTTTGGGCCAATCACTGACTCAGCCTAACCTACCTCACAGGGCTGTTGTGAGGATAAAATGGAAGAGGAGGAGGAGGAGGAGGAGGAGGAGGAGGAGGAGGAGGAGGAGGAGGAGGAGGAGGATTATGTAAGCCGCCTTGCAGGAAAAAAGGTGGGGTATAAATATAATACCGGTAAATAAATTTGGACCTTCATAGTACAGTTTACTGTCTTTGTTTTTGATGTTTTCATCTAGCAACCTTTGACAAGAGGCAAATACTATTTACAGGGCGATAATTGGCGCACTAAAACAGTTACAGCTCTGCACCAGATTAGCCCACATTTTGTGCTGAAAAAAACTGAATTCTGTGACTCATAAAAATGGTGCAAATTAAATATATTGCATTGGTCATGTTGGCTGGGGATGATGGGAGTTGTAGCCTGACATATCTGGATGATGTGAAGTTGGGAAAGGCTGCACTAGATGACTCTCCTGAGAGGAGAAATTTCCTGCTTCTATTCATTCCTCCTGCTTGAGCTGCAAAGGCAAGAACTAATTATCTGGAGATGCAGAGAATGTCTCTCACTGACATACAGTCTGTCCTGGTTCTCACAACCAGGAGATGAGCTGGGAAAACACCTTTTTGCTGGTGCCACTTCAGAGTGGATGGAGAGAAACACATGATTGACTGCTCTTCTTCATGTAAAGAGGTCCCTGCAACATAGAAAACAAGACACCAGGAAGAAACATTCTGGCCTTGCCTTCTCCCCAACTTGCCACTTCTCTGGCTACAGGGAATATATAATATGAAGGAGCAGCCCCTCGGGTGAGTTCCCACTTCACAGTGCTGATTGGAATCTACACTGTTCTGTATGGCTCAGCACCCTGACTGGAAGCTGGGTTTTTCAAGGTGTTGGGTTGAGTTCATCTTTTTGTAATGAAATGTATTTCATTAACATTGACATTCAAAGCCCTAAACTGCTTGGGGCCAGGGTATCTGAAGGATCGTCTCCTCCCATATGTACCTGCCCGGACACTAAGATCTTCATCAGCGGTCCTTCTCTGAGAGCCCCTGCCAAAGGAAGTGAGGCAGGTGGCTACCAGGAGGAGGGCCTTTTCTGCTGTGGCACCCTGGTTGTGGAATGAGCTCCCCAAAGAGGCTCTCCTGGCACCCGCATTGTACTATTTCCGGTGCCAGGTGAAGACCTGTTTATTCTCCCAGGCATTTTAAACATTTTTATCTGGTAGTTTTTAACTCTGTTATTATAATTTCAACTGCTGCTAGCTTTGCTGTTTGTTTTTAATCTGTGGTTTTAAATTTTATAGTGATAGTATATTGTATTTTATGGTTTTAACTATTGTAAACTGCCCAGAGAGCTTTGGCTATTGGGCGGCATAAAAATGTATTAAATAAATAATAAATATTTATTTATCATCTCTTTATTATTATTATCATTGATTATCTTCACTGTTGTCATCATGATCAATAATCTTGGCATTGCAGTTATCACTCTGTTGCCTACACTCTTTTTGAAAGACTGAGAAACCTGTATAAATGACTTATTTTGTTCTGATGCAGCACCTGACAGCCTTATTAAGAAATTAATCACTAGTGTTGGTAACCTGATTGTTGTTGCCTAGATGGGCCTTTTGCTTGAAGTGAAGTTTCCTCTCTTATTCTCCACCCTGCAGCCTGCATCCTCAGTTCTTGCATCTTGCTGACTCGAGCCCAGGGTGGGGGCACAACAGAAATCCCTGTCACATGGAATCCACAAGATCCGATAGAAGGACAGAATGTGACCCTAACGCCAGGAGGAACCTTGGAAAAGGTTGTTAGCTGCATCTGGTACCGAGGGAGGATAACTGATCTTGGAAAGCGGATCTTTCAGTATTACCGACCTCCACTGACTGTAGGGCAGGTTAATGGATCTGCCTACACTGGGCGGGAGACAGGGGCCCCGGACTGCTCCCTTCACATCAGGAATTTAACATCAGCTGACTCTGGAAACTACACAGTGGCAAAAGAAGGAGCAGTGACTGCAATTGGACATGCAAACATAATGGTCTCAGGTAAGATTCACTCATTCTTCAGCCATTCTGACCCCTGTGTCCCACCTAGAGATCAGCCTAGAGTCACCTCTGTTCAGCCTTGGGATCGAAGAATCTGTCATGTTTGCTTTCACTCTGTTTCTCTTTCCTTAAGTTCATAGTGTCCCATTTTTCCAACATCAGTTCACAATTAGAAAAAAAAGTCTGCCTGAAAATCTATACATATTTTTGTACGGTTTTCTCCTAATTGGCTAATAAAGTCTGTCATCCCCAGAGCTGCTTGGCTGGCAACAAGTCAAGGAACATAACAAACTAGGTCATCGAGTGTTGTTCAAAATGTCAAATCCTTTTCAGTGTGCTTCTCCCTGCCAGCCTGCGCCTATTTTTTTTTTAAAATTATTTTTTAATGTGAATTTCACCAAAACAAAAGAAAACCATATAAAAGGGAAAAAATACTATTTTCTTACAGATATTAAAATAAATCACTTACAACAGGTGTGTATGAAATGTATATCCATAAGTACATATAAGTATGTAGTAATACTTACTACAGTAGAAACACTTACGGTATGCATAAATTTCAGAAAGGCGTACCAAATATCCATATATTTAGCCATCCGCAGGTGGCATCTAAATAACACCCATTCAAATATTGAAAGTGTCATTAGGTGCTCAATCCATTGTGTTATAGGAGGTGGGCGTTTATCTTTCCAGTGTTGTAACATCAGTCTTTTAGCTGTCAAAAGGGTGTGAAATGTCCACTTACGTTGTCCCTGTGATAAATTTCACACAGTAGGTAAATCATCTAAAAAAAAACATGTGCGGTGCATCTGTAAATCTTAAAGAGCATTCTATTACTAAGTCTATCCGTATTATAACACCTGCCAGCCTGCGCCTGTGTGTTTCATGGAGGAGAAGGGGAAGACGACCAAATGAAGAGCTGGGGAGCAGAAAACCTGTCATGGCAAAACATCCATGGAGCCTTAGCATCCTTCTAAATCCACTTTCTCCACTATCCATTTCCCCCCTTCCATGGGCACAATAACCTGCCAATCTGTTCTCCCCCCCCTTGACCCCCCCCCCCAATGCAATGCAAGGGATTGCTGGCCCATGGAGGCCAACGGGATGACTTTCCAACAACTTTGCTCAAAAGCAGCCCACTACTCTCAACGCTTGGCACCTCCGGACTCCTTTTCTCAGAGAACTAGACAGGTTCCATCACTTTAAAAGCCACTTCTCCCCCCCCTTCCCTCGTTCGTCAAGGTTTGCTAAGCCTTGAACTGATTGTATTGACTCCGCCATGCCGAAAGGAAGGGAAGGATGCTAAGGGGGTCACCAGAACACCGGCAGAACTCTACCAATCCTATCGAGAGATGCCGCGGGCCGCGGCACAACTTTACGAGATACGCTTTGATTTCTCTGATGACATAGGTACGAAAGGCAAGGGTGCTCCCCGTACACCAGGCGGCTGTGTGAGTTTTAATGTGTTTCTTGGGCTTGCTTTTCTCCCATTCGCTTCCACGTCATACTTTCCTCTTTATAAACTGCAAGGTGGAAGAAGGATTTGCAAGGTCCCCCTGCTTTCACTGGCTAAGCCATCCATGCAGTAGAACACCATAGCCGCCAGGAGCAGCAGAGACCCAGCAGAGATAATGGATGGCTTAGAGCAGCCTTCCCCAGCCCGGTGCCCTTCAGAATCAGATGTGTTGGACTACGATTCCCAGAATCCCCCAGCCAGCATAGCTGGCTGGGGGATTCTGGGAGTCGTAATCCAATACATCTGAAGGGCACCAGATTGAGGAAGGTAGGTTTAGACCAGGGCTCTCCAACCTTGGGTCCCCAGATGTTGCTGGACTACAGCTCCCAGAATCCCTTGCCATTAGCCATGCTGGTTGGATGTGCTGGGAGCTGTAGTCCAGCAACATCTGGGGACCCAAGGTTGGAGAGCCCTGGTTTAGACAGACAGCTGTGCTGCTTCTGTAACATTGGGCTTCTGCACATGCGGGGTTTACTTTACTGAGGCTTCTTTGGTTTTCATTGTGGGAGGAAACGTGTGTCCTTTACGCAGGGTTCCGCCCCCCCCCCCAAGATTTGTATTTCTCTGCTTTTCTATATATTCTATTAACCAACCACAAGGTGGTGCTATGGTGTAGCTGCAGTATAGCGGAATTGCGACTTTACACAAGGCTTTCATCCCGGTTTATTCCGGTTTGAAATTTAATTCCTGACTTTCCTGGCTCACAGTCACACGGACCCCTCTGCGGGCGGCTTCATTGGAGATCAGTTGTTTGAGTTTACTACCAGAGATGGTTCAGACCATGTCCCTTTAAATCTGTGTTTCAAATATATATGTATATACTTTCTCCCCTTCATCCAGAAGGATGACAAGCTAGATTAATGGTGGTCTTTATTGGCAGCATCACGAAGTTCCTACAGATATGCTTCTTTATTCCAGCTCCTGGTCATTTGGGGAAAAACACCATTCTTTGGATCATTATTGGGTCCGTGGCTGCGGCACTGGTAGTGATTGTAATCCTGTTTTTCTTCTTTCTCCGTGAGTAAGGCATTGGATCGCTGTGTTCTGCTACCAGCTATAGGGCAGGGGTGGCAGCTACTAACTTGAGCACAGGGCCAGCGTCCAGGGTAGGCGTGGTCAGGCACCTCCCAAAGGCCCCTACTCCAGTAGGGTCCCTCAAGAGATGAGCCCCGTGGCATTGCTGCTCCTCTTCACCATTGCAAATTGCTTGTTCGCCTGCCTCTCGTCCTGTTGGCCCAGACAGCAGCGGTGGTGAGAAGGAGGAGCGGGAGAGGCCACTGCCGACTGGCTCTCTGCCTCGCAAGCACGCAAGTGGTGACAATGATTTGAAATGAGCAATAGCAGCTGGTAATAATGGTGATGAGAAGTTAGACTCGCTGAGCGGGTTCACGTGTACCGGGCAACCCATCATGTAAGATCACCACAATGGGTTGCTACTAAGAGCCAAGCACGCACCTACGATGACCCCCAACAGACAATCAGGCTCATCGTGGGTGCTTTTCGCCCTCCCTCCTTCCTCCCGGCGGCATCCCAGGACACATTGTGGGGAAGAATGAGGCTCCTCTCTGACAATCTCCCTCCCGGCTGTCAGGGAGTCCCCGTTGCACAAACAGGGCTTGTGCCCGGAAGCACAACGGGGAGGATGCGGGGCCCCTCCTCCCTCCTGCTCGAGAGCTCTTCTCTCACATAGGAGGTGCGGGTGCCGGATCCACTTCGTGCCGCCACCCCGAGCACGGGGCAAGGGTGTGGAGCGGATCGGGCATCCCCGCCTCCTGCTCAGGGGGAGATCTCTCAAGCAGCAGGAGGGGATGACCTCTCCGCTCCGCACCGCTGCCCCAAGCACAGGGCGGCGGCGCAGCAGCAGAGATCGGGGACGCCTCTGACAGCTGCCCCAAAGTGCTGCTTAGCTAGCCGCCTGGCAGGGATTTTGCTGCTCTTGCCAAGCAGCTAACTTGTTGTGGCGCTTGACCCATGATGGGTCCTGTGGTCCAGGTTCAGACAACACGACAATCCATCATGGGTCAAGCAAGCCATTGGTTCCTATTCTGGCTGCGAAGCATGATAAGAACCAACAGTTGCTAACCTCGACTGGGTTCACACGGCATGACAAGCAGCTTGTTGTGTTGTGCAAACCCAGTCGCTGAGGGAGGGGGCCCATTGAGGGTTTCTTACCCTAAGACCCTCAAAAACTTCGAACTGGCACTGCTAGAGCAGAATGAGGAACCAGGACTCCTGGGTTCTCGTCCCGATTAAGGAAGGGGATGTGTCTGAAGGTTCTCAAGTCAAATGTTTCACACTGTAAAATTGATGATGCCTGCCTTGTGCTATAAAGATAAAATATACATTTAAAACAAAAGTATGTTGTGTGTTGATGTGAAGGACCACCGCCGGTCCTTTTGCGCGAGTTCGGGAGTTAACGGGTTAACCAGCACTGTAAAAACTCCCCTTAGGCGGCTCCCGGGTGAGCTGAGGGCAACCGCATCGGAAGACACTGAGCGAGAGCTGACGGCAGGCAGGCAGAGATTTGTTTAATAGCAAAACAGGCAGATAAGGAAGTTCACAGTAAAAACACAGCACAGTCTATAAAACTTTATGAAGCGTAGAGCTCCAATACACATTCAGCCTAAAGGAGGCTTGCAAAAAGCACAAACAGTATTTGCATCAAAGAACCTGTGCTTACTAGAAAGAATAACCTGCAAGTAGTTCTAACTTACAGCTGGATACCAAGTGTCCTGCTTGCGGTTGCGAGGCCTAGTCCCGACCAGAGTCGAAGACCTGTTCCGTGCAGTCCTGCACCTTGCTTCCAACAACCTCGATGGGCTTGGTAGCCCCCTTTTACCCCTTCCCTGCCCCCCCAGCTTTGTCTAGCAGAGTCCTGGCACCTCCCGGGTTCTTGGGGGTGCTTGGCAGCTCTTTGAGACTGCTGTGGGGGGACAATTGGGGTGTATGCAGATGTGTCCCATTGAGGTAAATGTAAATGTAGGTTGATGTAAATGGTTGCTCAGAACTGAACCATCTCTGCCCTAGGCAGAGGTTATGCAGGTGGCAGTGTGTGTGTATGTGTCCGGTCCCGCTTTCTCTCCACAGTTCAGTGTTAAGATTTAACTCCCAGTCTCCTTGCTTGCTCAGGTTCCTGTCGTTGAAGGCTTAGGACTTCTTCCCAGACTGCTAAGTTGGCCTGGTAAAGGTATTTCCCTAATAAGGATTTTGGAATTCTTCTTGTCAAGGATGCCAATCAGGATTTTGTAGATTCCCAGTAGAACATGGTTGAACATGACTAGGATAGGAGAAAGCCAGTGGGGGGGGGGGGTGCTGCTCAAGCTAGGGTGGTTCATCATCTTCCTTCCCTGTTATTCCAGCCCTGTCCAGATTCCCCTCTCAGTCTGCATCTCGAACTGCTCTTCAACACGCACAATTCTCTTGACTCAATCAGCGCAGGATTCCCATTAGCTTAAGATGTAGCTGTAATCAAGAGCCTGTATGCAGTTTTCAGGAAGATGGTACAAAACCATACTAGTTTATGCGGCGCCTTTGCTCCTGGAAAATTGCAGCTCTTTTCTGTGTCACCACAAGGGCCTGGACCTCATCCTACTCCCCTGCACGGGCCTGAACGCCCCTCTTGTCTAAACTTGAGACGATAAACTGATCCTGAGCTGAAACCACTGCATGGCTCCGGTGGAGGCTGGTGGGCGCCAACATCAGTGGGGCGGTGTATCCACTCTGCGCTTCACTCTGAACTTTAAAGGGGCTATCCATGGTGCTGAACCTATTTTGGGAGGGCTATAGAGTTCAGCACCATGGACAGCTCCTTCAAAGTTCAGACTGCGGCCCGCAACCCGGACTGCCCCACTGACATTGGAGCCCCCAGCCTCCGCTGCGTGGCTCCCTGCTTTGTGTATCGAGGATCTGTTCCCCAATGAGCCCTTTCCTTGTTTCAGGGGCTCTCATACACCATTTGGGGTTCTCATTACACCAAACGTGTAGTGTTGCATCTCAAGCTCTGCATCAGGGGTGGGTAACTTGTGGCCCTCCAGATGTTGTTGGATTTCCACTCCCATCAGCCCTAGCCAGCATAGCCAATGGACAGGGATAATGCGAGTTCTGGTCCAACAACATCTGGAGGGAGGCACATTGCTCACTCCTGCTCTACGTAGATTTCATAGTCATAGAGTGGGAAGGGGCCTACAAGGCCATCGAGTCCAACCCCCTGCTCAATGCAGAAAACTAGAGGAGGGGTCTCCCATCCAAGTCATAACCAGGCTTGACCCTGCTTAGCTTTCCACGCTCAGAGAAGCTGAGCCAGCGTAAGCCATAATATAAAGCACATTGTTCAGGATGGAGCCCTAGTACCCTGTCTGACTTCAATAATTCAGCTGCTACTG
This sequence comes from Shinisaurus crocodilurus, assembly GCA_021292165.1. Taxonomy (NCBI): domain Eukaryota; kingdom Metazoa; phylum Chordata; class Lepidosauria; order Squamata; family Shinisauridae; genus Shinisaurus; species Shinisaurus crocodilurus. The sequence continues at coordinate 8,746,531 of CM037885.1, forward strand.
GTGCTGATTAATAGCCAACAAATGACTTTGAGCATCTTTCTTTTTTTTAATTTCATCCAGATTAAACCTGGGAATTCTCTGATGCCAACCATATATACCAGGTAAGTGGGGGGGCGGGGGGCTCATGCGTCATCCTTTTCTCAGGAAGGACATCTGATATGACCCAGAGAAAGCCAGGAATGGGATAAAAGATTTTAAAAAAATTAGGTCTGTGTATTCTCTGGAGTGACCAGATAAAAAGGACAGGGCCCCTGTGTCTTTCAGGGGTGAGTGGGGGGGGGGGGAAGTGGGGGGGTTTCAGCATGTGCAGATTTTCTCCCCATTTCTGCAGGACAAGCTGCACTTGCTCCTCTCCAAAGGTACAGGAGTTGAGTTCTCTTTTATATCTGGGATGCTTCCAAAAAGAGGACTCTTATTGTTACCAATCAAAAGGCATTGTAGGGTTGCTCCATCATTCTCTCTTTAATGGATCTTTTCTAGTATGAAAAAAGATGCCAGAATTAGTGGGAAAATATGGGAGAGATACAAATGTAAGATGGCATCTGTCTGGATCCCCCGTAAAATTATGTAAATGAGGTGGGGCAATTGCATAATAAAAGCCTCATCTTGAAGCACCCCAGGACATCACATTCACCATGGTGTGACATCCAAATAAAGATAACCCTGCAACTGGTATAATTTATAAAAATTAAAACATTTGCATTCATTTGCTACACTTCCAAAGATGTATGCTGCTTCCAAGAGTATGAAATATAGAATTATCAACCCTATTTGCATGGTGAACAGGAGAACAGATAAAAACCAGAAAGGGCTTGATTTTGGAGTTTCCATCAGCCATATCTCCATTTTTCTCTTCAGACTCTGCAACCTGGAAGACAAACTATGTATGATGACCTCTGGAGGTAACAGATGATCCCACCCAACTACTGACTCTACTGCTGACTGCAGGCCTTGAATAGCTTTGAACCAAATTACCGGTAACAGTAGACCAGCTGATTCTTTGCTAAGGAAACCAACTACAGACTCTGATTCCGTTCCTAAATCTTTTCTCTGACGTATAATGGGAAGTATATTAACTTCCTGTTCCTATATATATATATATATGCCAAGGAAGCATTTTTTTAAAGTCTGCAATGTTTTTAAGCAACCAGTTGATGCAATTAAAAAGCCATCAAGAAATTTGCTGATTCAGCGAAGAGTCTTGTGGGTTCTTTGAAGCCCAACCAAATTTGCTGCAGCTGGCTAACACAGCTGCCCCTCTGGAAATTGCTTCGCTAGTTCATTAGAGCCTCTCATTCTGTGGGGGAGCCCAGTAAATGCTGCACTGATCATGTCAAAAGAACTGCTGGGGTGTAGAGTGTCTTTTTGCAAAGTTGGAGAACTGCGATCTTGGCAAAAGGGCAACACACAGTGTGACTTCAGTTCAGATGCAAGCAACCCACAAAAATCAATACGTTCCTATGAGAAATGAGGCCAAACTGCCACCAGAGGGCCATATAATCCCATATAATGTTTTGATGGTCGTGACAACTGACAAGTTTATTCTTAAAAGCAACACATGTTCCACCTTAAAACACATGCACTGTTTGGAGTACTCATTATAGGACCTGTTTTTATGGCGCTTTGCTACATGTACAATACAAAACTGCCACTAGCCATCTTGACATCCCAGGAAAGAGTGGGATATAAAAATCTAAATAAAGATAATACTGCCAAGTCTATTGTTGTTTATTACTCATAAAGCGTCTAAAATTACCAGGTTTTGTGAAGATATCAAAAAGAGATAAGCCGTGGCTTCCATTTTCTGCCCATCCATTACTTTATGCCAGGGTTTTAACCTAGAACTAGGATGCACCCCTGAGGCATGTGAAGGAGAAAAAGAAGTGTGCCTCTGGGCATATGCAGAGTGAATTTCCTGAGTTATGTGAACCCAGCCCATGGCACAACAGGAATGAGGGGAACCCCAGCCAGCCAGGCCAACGGTGAGGGGTGATTGGAGGTGTAGTTCAACAACGAAAAGGCCTGTGGCTCACGCTGACTCAACTTGTCTGAGCGTGGAAAGCTAAGCAGGGTCAGGCCTGGTTATTACTTGGATGGGAGACCCTTCCTCTAGTTTCCTGCATTGAGCAGGGGATTGGACTCAGCCTTGTAGATTTCATAGATCATAGAGTTGGAAGGAGCCTACAAGGCTATCGAGTCCAACCCCCTGCTCAATGCAGGAAACTAGAGGAGGGGTCTCCCATCCAAGTAATGTGCTTCACCTTCTGCTGCCCCCCACCCCGCCCCACTTGAATCTTTCTGACTGAGGTTTTTTTCTGAAATCAAATGCCCTCCTCTCCCCTGTCCATGCATCCCATTTTACAAATAGGGGTGTCCTTAGGAGACAGGGTCCTTTAAAGACACACACAGAGAGACTTCAGAGCATATGTAAATTAGTGTGTGCAAAATTGCATAATTTTTTTGTCCTGTGGGCTTGAGCCCCAGATCTTTTTCAGTACCTAGCACCACCCGTGGATGGAGGGAAGGGCAGGGATGCGGGGTCTTGGCTGCCAAGCCTTCACTCTGTAGGTTCCGAGATCCCACAAGAATAGGCAATCACAGGATCACTGGTGGTAGGCCGGAAGAAGGGAATGTAGAATGAAGGAACCCAGTTGCCCGGCTGACAGAACTGTGCAGTGTAGTGAAACACCACAGTGGGGAGGAAGGAGGGGCATCTGAGCCACATTTGGGGAGGAGAGCCTCGGTAGAAGACTTCCTGGCAGGCAGTGTTGCTACCAGGCAAGAGGGATCAGGACCGTGGAAGGGGGCTGCCCCAAGGGGAGTAGGAGGTGGGCAAGTAGAAAGTCACCCCTGCAGGGGATTGGATAGGGTATGGGGAGGGACTGGATCTCTGGCCCTACCCAGCTGTTTTGAAGTTAGTCCCACACAGAGAGAGAATTACATGTTAAATACCCACAAACGTAGCTGCTGGCTACACAGTCACATAACAGTTTGACCCTGAGCCAGACAAGTCAAAACATACGTTCCAGCCTTCCCCAACCTGGTGCCCTCCAGATGGGTTGGACTACAATGCCCTGAAGGTGCGCACGCCGTGAGGAAAAACAGAGCGCCTCGCACGTGTGAGATGGAAGATTTAAAATCCTATTCTCGTGTGCAGACACCCATAAATCCACACACAGAAGTTCAGATCTGTCTCTCCCACTCCACGCAGCATTCCAGCGTATCAGATGTCAGCCAGTTCAGCTTCCTCCTGTTTGCAGATTCCAGTAATAAGGAAATAACTCTGTAAACTCCACAGGTCTGTTCTACCTGTTTATTTACTTTAGCAAGTACATTCTACAGAGCATACATCTCCTAGTTACAGTCCATGTGCAGAGTATAATGCATAGCAAGCATTTAATCTAGTGGAGCAAGGTGTTTACTCCACCTCAGCTAAGACATTACATGATTGCATTAAGTCCAGCAAGCACTAGTCCGAAGACAAGAGAGTGAAGAAGAGAGAACAGTTCCACATCTCTCCAAAATGGCTACAGACAGAGAAAACAACAAGTCAGTACGTCATCAGAACATACAAACCATGATGTGACCAGCTCGTATTTCTTTCACACCTACTTTTCCCATGAGAAACACACAGGAAGTAGGAGACAAAACATAACTTGTTTACCAGCCACTCTGTTCCTTTCATTTGTAAACATTGTGCCACAGCTGGTGATTGTGATACATGTCACAACATCCCCCCACAAGCTGTGATACATCTTGTTTACATTTACTCAATGAGGCCTAGTGCCGTCATTAGTTTCCTGTGTCTTACTACAGGCAATGGTTTTGTGAAAAGATCTGCCACCATATCCCCTGTTGCACAGTACTTGAGTGTTACCCACCCTTTTTGAAAACAGTCCTTTACATGAGAGTAACGAACATCAATGTGTTTGGTTCTTGGCCTGCTTTTTTCATGGAGAGCCATGCTTATGCAAGCTTGATTGTCCTCAAAAATTATAACAGCCTTGCCTACTGGTATGTGCATATCAGCAAACAATTGTTTGAACCACTCAATCTCATTACATGCTTGAGATAAACTGATGAATTCAGATTCTGCGCTAGATATAGCCACACAAGATTGTTTTCGTGTATACCATTCAATTAAACTTTGGTCATACATGAGCACAGTCCCACTTGTGGACTTCCTATCTGTAGCAGATCCCCAATCAGCATCAGTGTACACACAAAAATCTCCCTCTGTGTGTGATGACAATTTCAGTTTGCAATTCATGGTACCTTTTAAATACCTTAACACACGTTTCACAGCTAGCCAATCATACATAGAAGGATTTTGGGTTTTCCTGCTAAGTATGTTCACAGCATTGCTGATGTCTGGCCTACTCACATTTGCCAAATATAGCAGGCTTCCAATAACATCTGATATTTTCCAATATCTTCAAATTCGGTGTTATCTGTGTGTTTCTGATATTCAAGAGTCATTGGAGTGGTAACTGGGTTACAATTCTCCAACCCATGAATTTCCAGCAATTTCTGAATTTTTCCACTTTGTTCAACCATGAAAGAACCTTCCTCATCTTGAGATAATTGCATTCCAAGATAGTGTTGTACCAAACCTAGATCTTTCCGTTCAAAGTGTGCTTGCAATTCTTGTGCAATTTTGTCTTTTTGACTTACTGATTGTGTCACCAGCAATATATCATCAACAAAGACCAACAAATACACCCAGTTTCCCTGTTCTGTGTGATTTGTATACAGACAGTGATCAGCCTTGCTTTGTTTGAATCCCAAACTAATCAAAACTCTGTCTAGTTTCTGGTTCCAGCATCGAGCTGCCTGCTTTAACCCATATATGGACTTGTTCAGACGACACACAAGACTGGGATTTTCTACAAAACCTTTTGGTTGCTGCATGTAGATTTCCTCTTGTAATTCACCATATAAAAAATCAGTTTTCACATCAAAATGAAATGCCATCATTTTTCTTTGTGCTGCCAATTTCAACAACAGTCTGACAGTTGTATACCTTGTTGTTGGTGCAAACACGGAATCAAAATCTACCCCATGTTTTTGTGCAAACCCCCTTGCAACGAGCCTTGCTCTGTATCTCTCCACCTGCCCCTGGTGATTTGTCTTCACCTTGTACACCCATTTACAGGTGATGGCTTTACGCCCCACAGGCAAAGATACTAGACTCCATGTGTTGTTTTCATGCATTGCATTGATTTCATCCTGCATGGCCTCAAACCAATCATTCTTCACTTTTGGTTCCATGCTTTGAATTTCCTCAAAACTTTGTGGTTCTAAAGCTATTTTGAGAGCTTTATGTACAACAGTTTTCCCACTTTGGAATTCATCCTGATATCTAACAGGTGTTTTGCGTTCTCGGGTTGAACGCTTCAGAGATTGTTCACCTCCCTCCTGCTCCCCAGATATCTGCCCAGTGGCTTGTTCCGTCCCAGAAGCATCCTGCTGTGTTTCAGACATTGCATGCATTGGCAATTCCACCAGCTGTTTCTGTTCATTTGTTTGCTCGTGAAAAATCACATCCCTGCTCAGAATTACCTTGTTGTGGTGTGGTGACCACAACCTGTACCCTTTTGTTTGTGCATCATACCCCAGCAGAAAACATTCAAAGCTTCTTGGAGATAGCTTTGTTCTGTTTTGAGCCTGTATATGAACAAAACATTTACACCCAAAAATGCGCATGTGTGCTATCTTCGGTTTCCTCCCTGAACATTTCATATGGAGTTTTCCCAATTGTGGTATTTGGTAACCTGTTCAGCAGGTAATTGGCATTTGACAGTGCCAGGGCCGGATTAAGAGCATTATGGGCCTGGTGCTGAGGATTTTGGTGGGCCTTTTTATGGAAATAAATAAAATGAAGACGCAATTTTATATTAAAACAAATTAAATATTTTAATTACCATTAAAGTGCCAAAACTCAAAAACTCCTGCAGCTCATCAGTAAGGGTCTTCCCAATTTCCCCCAAATTTATTTATTAAAAAAGAAAAAGCCACAACAAAAAGCCAGGAAGCTTTGCTTGACCAAGAATTTGTGTTGTTCTTGTTGCTTTGTTTCGTTTTTGTTTTTGTTTTTTGTTAAACTAGCATTTGAACAATTGAGCTGCGAATCAGAAAGATCTTTTGCTCGAGGCTGGAGAGAGAGGTCCCTTCTAAATCTGAATACAGACCCTAGCAAGCCCCCATGTGCTTCAAAGAAAGTACACCGTGAGAAGCCCCCTATTAGACAAACGGTTTGCCTCCCTCCATCTGTGATTCCTTGAAAAACACTAATTGAAGCCACTCATCGTGTCCTGCGAGTGTGGCCTTTGTTTCTTGCTAGGTCCGCTCAACGCCATTAATGGATACAGTGAACGTTTCCACCGTGGCAGCTAATTGGGCCCATAGCTGGAGTTTCTCTTGCACGCATTTTGAAATGGGGAGTATGGGGCAGGTGGAAGTGACTCTGGCCCTATACCCTCACTTTCCAAGAATTTCTTGAACTTTGTACTCATGGTACTCTCCCCCACCATCTGAGAGTAATTCTCCTATTGTATATTTGTGTATAATTGTTCCCAGCCCATTTAACAAATGATTCAAATCTCTCTTGAACCTGAGACTTATGCTGCAGAAGATAAACAAAACAAAATCGAGAATAGTCATCCACCAGAGTCATGTAGTACCTATTTCTTTCCCCCATAGCTATTTTCAAATGGTCCAGCCACGTCAGAGTGTACTAGCTCAAATATTCTTGTGCTAACTCTATCACTGTGTTTCTGAATGTTAGATCTGTGTGACTTTGCTGTACTGCATACTTCACATTCCACATACTTAGAACAAGGTTTCATTTTCATACCCTCACACAGACCCTGCATCTTCTCGATGCTCCTGTAATTGGCATGCGCAAAACGTTTGTGGAAAATATGCACACAGTTGTCATGGGGTTTACAATTTGCATACTTTGCCCTCTCATCATGTGTTACAAATGGATTTATAACATACAGAGAATTCTGCAAATCACCTTTTGCACAGATCACCCCTTCATGTGAAATTACACAGTTGCTGTCAGAAAAACATATTTCATAACCATCATTAGCTAATTGTGATATACTTATCAAGTTTGTATCCAGTTCTTCAACAAGCAGTGCCCTTTGTTGACCCAAAGTAGCAAATGCAATTGTTCCTGTCGCTGAAACTCGGATCCTCTTCCCATCAGCCAGTTCAACAAATTGATTTGTATATCCATCATCCAGAGATTGAAACATGTCTCTGGAGTTTGCCATGTGGTGTGATGCCCCACTGTCCAAAACCCACATGTTGTTGTTGGAAACCCCCACCCGAGCAATCAAACTTCTGCCCGTTTTAATTGCCTCCTCAGGTGTACTGGTAGCTTCCTTTTTGGTTTTTTTCTTCTTGCTCTTACAGTCTTTTTTCAAATGCGATGTAGACCCGCAAGAAAAACATTTTCTCACTTTTAAAGCTGCCGCTTGGGTAACTCCCACCAGCTTGCTGCTACTCCCAGCTTGGCTGTTCCCCGCGTCAGCCGCGCTGTCTGCTGATTTATGTCCAGCATTGCTTTTCTTCCCTTGCCGTTTCTCCCACTCAGAGAGAAGCTTGCCTGACACATACTCCATGGTCAGATTCTGATCTGGTTGCCCCTCCATCAATGTTACAATTGTATCATATGAAGAGTCCAGACTGGATAACAGAATAGAAACTTGATGCAAGTGCTCAATTTGCATCCCTTGTGCTCTAAGCCTGTTAAACATGTCCCGAATAGTACTCAGATGCTCAGGCATGGAATCACCTGGTTGTAAGCTCAGCTTGTACAGCTTACGCGCAAGTATGATCCTACTCCCCGCCATTTGCATCTGGTACATCCCTTGTAGGGTCTGCCAGATCTGTTTTGCCGTTTCCAAAAACTGAATAAATGGCACATGGGAACTTTCAACAGATAAGCACAGAATTGCCTTCACTTTCTCGTCTCGTCCCTTCCATTCATTATGAGCTTGGTCTCCCACGGCCACTGCATCCTCTGTTACAACATTCCAGAGCCCCACATGAGTTAAATAATGCTGCATTTGGAAGCTCCATATTACATCATTCGAACCAGATAGCTTTTCCACTATCTGTGGGTTTAGAGCTGGTGCTGCCGCCATCCTGGGAACAGGGGGATTTGCTGCCTTGTCCCCTTCAGAACTTTCGGCCTCGCTGTCTGAGCTTTCGGCTTTGAACAGAGCCTGCAAGCCCTCAGCGTACACCTCCCACTTTTGCCCTTCCTTACCGGACGAAGGCCCAGGAGATTTCTCTTCTGCCTTGATGTCCTCCTCTGCCATAAATCACTGCATTCCCGGAGTCGAAGTTGTTGACACAGCTGTTGGAAAACAGGTCCCGCTGCTGCTGCCGGCGTTGACCCTCAGCCTGGTCCCGAACTGGTTCCGTTCGGTTCTGGCACTGGTCCAACAGGTCCCGCTGAATCTGAATTTCTGGGCCCATAACCCTGAAGGTGCGCACGCCGCGAGGAAAAACAGAGCACCTCGCATGTGTGAGATGGAAGATTTAAAATCCTATTCTCGTGTGCAGACACCCATAAATCCACACACAGAAGTTCAGATCTGTCTCTCCCACTCCACGCAGCATTCCAGCGTATCAGATGTCAGCCAGTTCAGCTTCCTCCTGTTTGCAGATTCCAGTAATAAGGAAATAACTCTGTAAACTCCACAGGTCTGTTCTACCTGTTTATTTACTTTAGCAAGTACATTCTACAGAGCATACATCTCCTAGTTACAGTCCATGTGCAGAGTATAATGCATAGCAAGCATTTAATCTAGTGGAGCAAGGTGTTCACCTCAGCTAAGACATTACATGATTGCATTAAGTCCAGCAAGCACTAGTCTGAAGACAAGAGAGTGAAGAAGAAAGAACAGTTCCACATCTCTCCAAAATGGCTACAGACAGAGAAAACAACAAGTCAGTACGTCATCAGAACATACAAACCATGATGTGACCAGCTCGTATTTCTTTCACACCTACTTTTCCCATGAGAAACACACAGGAAGTAGGAGACAAAACATAACTTGTTTACCAGCCACTCTGTTCCTTTCATTTGTAAACATTGTGCCACAGCTGGTGATTGTGATACATGTCACAACATGCCCAGCATCCCCCAGACAGCATGGCTAACACATCTGGAGGGCACCAGGTTGGGGAAGGTGGGCTAGAACATCTCAAGTTCCTCTTGTCCATGGGCCTAGATGATAGAGATGTCATCAGTGTATCTCAGGTCGAGGATAGCCTTTTTTATTTTATTTTTTATTATACAGTCATGCCTTGGATTGAGAGCATAATTCGTTCCGGAAACGTGCTTGTAATCTAAAACACTCTTATAGCAAAACGAAATCCCCCAAAAAAATTTGTACAGAGATTTTTAATTTAAGCCGTACTACAGTACTTGTATTGCAAGACGTCGCTTGTATATCAAGTCAAAAAAAATTAAATAAATATTTAAAAATTTGCTTGTCTTGCAAAACACTCTCAAACCAAGTTACTTGCAATCCAAGGTATTACTGTATTGATATCCCGCCTTTTTTCCTGCAATGAACCCAAGGCGGCTTACATGATCTCCTCTCCATTTTATCTTCACAACATCTCTGTGAGGTAGGTTAGGCTGAGAGTCAGTGACTGGCCCAAAGTCACCCAGTGAGCTTCATGGCTGAGGGGGGACTAGAACCACAACGCCACACTGGCTTTTGGAGACAGGAGCTGAGAAAGTGTCCTAAGTCAGTCGCGAATCCTATGCAGCTATGAGAGTACCCACAACAATGCCATTGATTTTGAGAGATACATGTTCTCTCCAAAGCTGAAGCCATTGTGAGTAACTATAAAGTGGAGTAGTCTGGTGAATGTATGTGCTATTGCACCATCAGCAATATTCACAGCCGGCCATAATGTTAGGCAGAGTGAGTCGGTTGTCCCAGGTGGCAGATGGCAGCAAGGTGCTGGAGGAGTGAGTTGTGTGCCATGCAGCCTGCCTTGTGCTCTCGAAACTCACCTTGATGCCTTCAGGTACAATGGACAACACTGTCCCTTCGCCAGTGTTGAAGATTCAACTGCCAGTCCAGTTGGCTTTTGTACATAGAGTGGGAGGGGTGCCATCTTATTCTTTGCCTCAAGCAGCAAACTATCTTGGACCAGTCCTGGCGATGTTATTCCTGCTGGCTTGTGGCCCATCTTTGTGGTGGACATTGGTGTAAAGAGCCTCAGCATCCATGGTGGTTTGGATGGTTTTCTCTAGGGGGTTGTCAATGGATTGTAGTTCCCTCAGGAAGCCCTGTAAACAGTGAGCCCTGTAACTTGGCGCATTGGTGGCATATGCTCTGAGAATGGTCCACTAGGTGGCCACATCACCCTCTATATCAAGATGGGCTACGTCTTGCCAGCCACATTGATGGGGGGGGGGGAGCACAATCCACTAAGAAGTGCTTCTGTGTCTGCCCCACCAAACTGAATTATTCAAGAATTGACAAGAGCCTCAATAAGTGTGCAAGAGCTTCAACCAGCAGGATAACGTTCTCGCGGGTTGTGCTTTGTGTTAATTAGCGTGGGGAGGAGGATGTCTTTGGTACTAAAACGCTTTGTGTTCGCTCTCCATCACCACTCTTTCTTTCATCCATGAAGCTGCTTTACTGGTCCTCCCAGCCCTGCCTTTTCCATTCCAACCTGGGACCCTCCGAATGTCTTCTACTACAACTCCCATGACTGACTAGGGATGCTGGGAGTTGTACTACACAACACATCTGGAGGGGCCCAGGTTGGGGAAGGTTCTTCTAATGGGCGTCAATTAGTGTGGGGAGGAAGATGTCTTTGGGATTATTGTCCGTTTCTGGTAGCGAATGTTTGCCATGATCCATGAGTCATTTTTTCCTTTATTATTTATTAGTAATACTTGTACTGTACATCACTTAATGAAGTAAAACCTTTAAGACAGTGTTCTCCAACCCTGGGTCCCCAGATGTTTTTGGCCTACAACTCCCAACATGGAGCTCCAGGTCTCAGGCAGGGAAACTTCCCAGCGGATGCTGCTTTGCGCTTTGGGTTAACTGACCAGGCGATCCTATTCATGTCTACTCAGAAGTAGGTCCCATTGATATCAGTGGTGCTTACTCCCAGGTTGCAGCCTAAGAGCGCGGTGTGAGAGACGCGATTCGGGTTTTTTCCAGCTCGGCTTGGCCCATCGCCACTTCCTGATCTCGTTCCCCTTCCCTGCCCGGTCCAGCCTTCCTCAACCCAGCGCCCCTCAGATGTTTCGGACTTCAACTCCCGCCAGCCCCAGCCGGCATGGCCAATGGCCAGGAATGCTGGGAGTTGTGGTCCAAAACATCTGGAGGACACCACGTTGGCGTAAGGCTGATCTCCCATCCCTCTCGCAGTCCCATCGCCGTGGTCCCGATCTTCCTTCCTTCCTTCCGGCGAAAGCGGCCGCCCGCCTGACTCCAGCCTGCCCCCGCCGTCTCCCGCCCCGTCCGCCGGACTCTCCGGAGCAGCGCCTCCCTTCTCGTGGCCTGGCCGGGGAAGGGCTCGCCGTTCTCGGGCTGCGACCGGGCGGGGCCGCCGCTTCCCGGCGCCGCGGCCCCGTTAGCTGGCGGGGGGGGGTGGGGGGGAGGGAAGCGCCGCCGCCTCGAGGGAAGGCGGGCCCAGCGAGGAGGGCGGGGCCGGGCGGGAGGGTCTCGCCCGAGCCGGTAGCAGGGAGGCGCCTCCAGCGCGGAAAGCGGGCGAGGCACACCTGGGACCCAGGCGTCCGGCTGAGGCGAGCGAGCTCCCGTCACACGAAGCTCGGCTGTGCCGCGATGGGATCGAAGCAGGCGGAGCCGCGTCTGCGCCCCACTTGCGCGGGGCCGGGATGGAGGGGCTCCTGGCCGGCGGCGCTCCTCGCAGGTGAGGGGGATCGGGACCGCCGCGAGAGCGAGCAGATGGTATACTGAGGGGGGCGGGGGGGACTATTTGGCTAGTCGCCCTGAAAATACCTTGACTGTCAAGGGTGTAAACAAGCAAATAAATAAATAAATGAAAGAAGCCCCTTGGGACACTTTAGCGAGAGTTACCCCTTTGGGCGGCCTTTGGGATCTCTGACCCCCACCCCACCCGTCCGCACTAGATTTTATTTCTCACGTTACTGTAATATAGTAGAGATAGAGGCTCTGATTCCAGCGGTAACCAAACGGGCTGCGAGCCTGAACATTTCGAAACTTAAGACGAAACGTCTCATTCCAGTCACCTGTCCGCCAGTGATTTTGAGGCCGGCCCTACCATTAGGCAGAGTGAGGAGCAGCTGCTTTGAGGAGCAGCTGACTCAGGCAGCTGATTTCGAGGTCGTGAAAGGGATGCAAATTGTTGGCTGTTGTTGTTGTTTAATTTAAAAAGTGGTTATTTACATTATTATTGCCTCGGTGGGGAATAGTCACTTGTGGGGATCTTCTGCCTCAGGTGCCAAAATCACTTGGCTGGCAGTGGGTATTGCACACCTTGACCTCTGGATGGGGGATACCGATTGTTGCTCTGCCTGGCAGCAAAACATCTTGGGCTGGCCTTGATACATGCCAGTGTCTGTGTGTCTCTTATTGGGCTGAAAAAATATTCTTACGCTGGGAGCAGGAGCACTGCCAAAGAGTCCCTTTTCTTCCAGGCTGTAGCACTGGGGCAATCCCCTTTCCGCAGTAGGGATCCGGACAAAGCTGGAGAGTGAGTGAGGATGAGGAGATTTAAAGGGGGCAAAGAGGCAGCACTACATACGGGAGGCTGATAAGTCAGAACGGACAAGACGTTTACCAGTTAATCTCATACGGGCTGGAGAAAGGAGCTGGCGTAGGAGATCCTGTTCACCCTGGTAGTGGAATGAGACAATCATAGATAGAATCATAGAACAGCCTGCCTTGTGTAGAGTTCCAACTGTAGAGTTGGAAGGGGCCTATAAGACCATCCAGTCCAACCCCCTGCGCAATGATGGAATTAATTCAGAGGTTTTGCCAATTGTGCAGAGGTAGCCTGTGGGACTCCCTGCCTCACTTCATCTACCGTAAGTCAAGGGTGTGCATCCGATGGCCGGGCCTGAATTGTGCCCACCCACGCACCCACCCACCCACCCTATGGGTGCCCCGGCCTCTTGCCACCGAATGCCTTCCCCCAGCGATCCTGATATAAATTGCCCTTTCCTTGCTGGAAAGAGTGATCAGGATCACTGGGGGAGGGAGTGGAGAGAGGGTCAGCATCCACTTCCTCCCCCACTGATCCTGACGGAGATCATGATTTCCCCACTCCTGCTAGCAGCAAGGAAAGAGGAATCAGGATGCAGAATGTGCGTGTGCATGCGGCCCCTGGACCAATCGTGCATGCAGCCCCCAGGCAGGGGCAGTGCTAGGAACCGAAAAGATCAGGGGCTCTGGCCCACAGGACACACACACACACACACACAAAGCACAAATTTGCATGAGCTAATTTACATATGCTGTAAAGTCTGTGTGTATATATGTGTGTATTTAAAGGATCTTGTCTCCTAAGAACACCCCTATTTGTAAAACTTGCCTCTTCTCTGTGTGTGAGGATTTAAAACAACAGCTTTTTTATATATGAAGGAGCATTCCATCATGTGAATTTGTATTACCTCATGGTGCTGATTTGAATCTACACAATTGTGTATGGTACAGCACCCTGACTGGAGGCCACGTTTTACTGTGCTTCTCAAGATGTTGGGTGGATTTCATCATTTTGTAATGGAATGTATTTATTTACATTCCATTTTATGTATTTATTTAGCTGTCATGGGCTCCTTGTGAGGAAGCGTGGGGTATGTGTGTGTGTGTGTTGATTTATCATCTCTTTATTATCATCATTGATTATCTTCACTGTTGTCATCATGATCAATAATCCTGGCATTACTCTGTTGCCTACATTCTTTTTGGAAGAGTGAGACACCTGTATACATGAGGTATTTTCTACTGATGCGGCATCTGACAGTCTTATTAAGAGATTAATCTCTATTGGTGAAAACCTGGTTGTTGTTGCCTAGATGGCCCTTTTGCTTGAAGTGAAGTTTCCTCTCTTATTCTCCACCCTGCAGCCTCCATCCTCAGTTCTTGCATCCTGCTGACTCGAGCCCAGGGTGGGAGCACAACAGAATTCCCTGTCACACAGAATCCACAATATCCGATAGAAGGACAGAATGTGACCCTGATGCCAGGAGGAACCTTGGAAAAGGTTGTTAGCTGCACCTGGTACCGAGGGAGGATAACTGATCTTGGAAAGCGGATCTTTCAATACTACCTACCTCCACTGACTGTAGGGCAGGTTAACGGAGATGCCCACACTGGACGGGAGACAGCCGGCCCGGACTGCTCCCTTCACATCAGGAATTTAACATCAGCAGACTCTGGAAACTACACAGTGCTAAAAGAAGGAGGTGTGACTGCAATAGGATATGCGAACATAGAGGTCTCAGGTATGATTCACTCATTCTTCAGCCATTCTGACCCCTGTGTCCCACTCCCATCTAGAGTTCAGCCTAGAGTCACCTCTGTTCAGCCTTGGGATCGAAGAATCTGTCAAGTTTGATTTCTCTCATTTTCTCATTTTTCCAGCCTTAAGTTTGTTTCATCCCATTTCCACATCAGTTTGCAATTTTTATAAAAAATTCTGCATGAAAATATTTACAAATTCGTGTGTGCGCTTCCCCTAATCTATGGATTTTTGCACACACATTTTTTAATATACGTATCATTTTTACAACAAGTTCCCCTAATATAATGTGTTTTTGTAACTTATTTTCACCAATATATGCATTTTTAACAGATTTTTGTTCAGGAAACTGTATAGAAAATTTGGAAAAGTGTAAATATGAAAGGATGTGTTTTGGTTCATGTATTGGTTCAGGAAGTACAAATTAACTGAATGAATTTCTCTTACCATCCCAAGATGAGACTCAAGTGAAAGAGTTATGAGGATTTCCTTAAGGGATTTCCTTATCCACAGAGACACAGGTGGCTCCCCATGTCATGATCTGTGTTTCAGAGTACTCAGGTGTTGCCACTGCCTTCTTCAGCTGATGGCTATCAAGCAGGGTCAGACAAAACCAGAGAACATCCAAAATCACCCTGTGAAAAACAGAGAACAAGTCTCGGGATGTAGGACAATTAAGTTTTATTCTTCAAAGTAGCAGGATTTTTTCTTAGAGACATCTTTTCAGAGATCTCTGCAACCTATTTGCTCATTTTAACCCATGAAGAAAGCCCAAAAATATATGCCTCAGGGGCAAAATGCATTGGGCTACTTTGAAGAATAAAACATCATTTTCCTACATCCTGAGACTTGTTCTCTCTTTTTCATTGAGCTATCAGGCAGGGACATGAGTTACAGTTACCCCTTATCACAGTTTGACAACCCTGTCATACTCTCAATAAGGATGGTAAAAGAGTGGTGAAACTGACAATTTTCCTGGGCTTGCACAATGCATGTTCAGCCACAATTGGGAATTCTGCTCCATGTTAGTGACTCTGTAGTACAGAACCAGGAGCTATGAGGGATTCCAGGCGAACTCATCTGCAGTAAAAGGATGGGATCTGGTGACTGTGGTGTAAGGTTCACACTTGCTGGCGCTACGCCAGCATTCTGTGTGTTGGGGGACCATTTGCTGAAGGTGCCTTGAGCACCCCAGATTCATTATTGAAAAGAAGCTGATTCAGCCGTGCAGAGAATGAAATCCGTTGCTGAGCCCGTCTGAAATGGTTCTTTCCTTTGAGCACATGCATACGGGCAGCAAATATATGAGGTATTTATAAATATTTATGTTTGCACACGGGAGAAGCTGTTTGCCATCATTTTGGTCTTGTGAGGTGGGACAGTTCTTTCCCAGGCTTCACATTTCTGACACAGTGGGCTATCTTGTCTTGTTACCCTGATGAAACTTGTCCAAGGGTGTCTTCATGGCAGGCTCAGCTTGCATAGAGCTGTGTCTCCACCCAGGATAGATTGGAGGACCATCAAAATGTTTGGGCTTCTCTGCAGTGATAAGAGGTGTGGTGAGGAGGAGTGAACTGAGAAAGGATACATCTAAACTGTAGATGCGATCAGTAGCTTCCCCAGCCCTATATACTCATGTGCAAACTGGCAGGGTGGATCAATGTAATTTGGCATGCGCTGATGCAGTTATGCAATCCTACAAAGCTACAGAAAGTAGTATGTTCAGCAGCAGTCCAGCGAAAGTAGGTTTGTTGCACGTTAAGCTCCCTTCAGCACATGATAAACTCTGCATAGATCTTTCTTAACCCCTATTATCAACACTCTAGTTTAGCAGTGTGTGAACTGGACCACATTTTCTATCTTGCCTCTGGAGCAGGCTTGGAGCATTCACACAGATTCCTTTATGGCTTCATTGGAGATCAGCCATTTGATTCATTCTTCTGAGCGGAGAACTTTTTTTTCCTATTTAGGATATCATAGGAGATCATAGAGCTGGAAGGGGCCTACAAGGCCATAGAGGCCAACCCCCTGCTCAATGCAGGAAACTAGAGGAGGGGGTAATAGCCATTGGATGACCTATCCTGCTCCCATGAATTTGTCTAATCCCCTTTTAAAGCCATCTCAGCTTCCAGCTATTGCCACACCTTGTGGGAGTGAATTCCATTAATTATCCTTTGTATGAAGACACGGTGGTCTTTTCCTTTAAATAAACAAGAGATGTTTATCTAAATTAGGTGGGTGTGGGAGAATGTCCCAGTGGACTGTACCCTTTGTTAATTAAAGAGGATATTGCCTTTTGGAGTTTCCATCTTGGACACCAAAAATGTCTTGAGCTGGCCCAAGTTGGAAGAGGTTGTGTTGTGTATGTATTCCTACCCCAGGAAGAGTGAAATGCAGTTTGCTTAATTTGGGTTAGCAGCGGAAGGGTCCTGCTGAAAGTGGCTGCCTGCATGATCGCATGCACACAGAGATCTGGAGTTTAGCCTGTGTGTGTCCTAATAATCAGTGTGCGTCAAATTTATTCTAGCTACTGCAGTCCACCTATCTGATTACAATAATGCCTCTTGTCAACGTTTGCTGTGGGTATAGATATTTTATACCAGCTGTTACAACTTGAATTGGCATGACTGGAATTCTAAAAATCTGCATGTTTCGCAGTGAGTTGTTGTTTGATAAACAGTAAAATATGGATATGTGGCATCTAAATGTAAATATGAGCTTCCAGAAGCTGTAGGAAAATGTGCATGTGTGAACCACTTTAAAATCTTGTAATCAGATCAAATGCATGTCCATAACCTGATTGCTCATTGTTTGACTACTGAACGCTTGATGTCTTATGGCTGAAGATGTGAACTGAGTCCATTGAAAAGCATTTGGTCTGACACTTGAAGGTGACGGGAGTTGATATGGAAGTTCTGCCTCTGACAGCCCATTCATACATGCAAGATGGTGCTCATAAGTCATTAAATGAAGAACATGCATGTGTGAACCAACCCAAAACATACTTTAGAGGGGAATGCTGCCTGGCAGATTCCCTGGAAGTGGTTTGGTCATTTAATGCTGGTTACTACATGTCTAAATTACTCATTTCCTTCAGTGTGAAATGGTTATTCTTATACTTTTCCATCAAACGCTGGGGAAATACCCTGCCCTTCTTTGACAGGGAAGGAAGTGGCCAGTGTTCTTGTTTATTGGCATCTCTCCAATTTTAGACAGGCAACATAATGGTCACAACCTGCAGTTGACATGAACAGGGGCAGTAGAACAACAACAAAAAGAGGCAGGCCTCAAAACGATGCTGAAATGTATAAAGAACTTTAATAAAAATGTCAATTGCCCGATAAATTTTGATAGAAACCTTCTTCAGTGCCAGTGAAAAGGTAACAAGCAGTAATTCAAATGACATACTATAAAATTATTCATGATGCAATTTATGTGTAATGCACACAGTCATTTAGACGAACACATAATCAGAATTAGTTTTAGTTTTAAAATTTAGGCTGCAATATTTCTTAAGCACCTTTCTAAAAAAAATATGACTACGCAGACTTTTTAATTCTAAAAAGATAGACTTAAAACACACAAATTTTAAAACAACTACAAGTATCCACTAAAATACAAACACTACACAAAACAACTAAAACATCACTGACACCCATAAACAGTTTGACTGATGCATTAAACAGTCCATCATATGTCATCAAAACCCTGCGAATAGTGGAAAGTCTATTCCCTGGTGCTGAAAAGGCGGCAATGCTGGCAACAGGCAGGCTTCGCCTTAATGATACAATGAAACCTATAGTAGAATTTAAAACAGCAAACTACAATAATCAAAACTGTTTTTAGTTTGCTTTCAGATTATGTATTTTACACATAATTTATGCAATGAATAATTTTAAATTGGCCTCCCTACCAGTCCAGGTGCATTGGACTACAACTTCCATCATCCCTGACCTTGGGCCATGCTGGCTGGGTCTGCTGGGAGTTGTAGTCTAAGACATCTGAAGCGTACTGGATTGAGGGAAGCTCTTTTATACTGTGTCATTTGAATTATGGTTTGTTCCTTTTTTAAGGAAGGTTTCTATCAAACCACATTCCTCTCTCTCTCTCTCCCTTTTTGTTCTACTGTTTTGATGCTGCCCTTTTTCTTTCTTTTGTCTAAGCAGGGCGAGCCCTAACACTAGGAAGAGTGAAGCAGTCTACTTCAGACATCAGATTTTGGGCCGTCATTAAAAGGCAGCCTTCAGTCAGTCGATGGTTTAGTTTTATCGTTACATGTTAACCAGCATTTGTGTTGCCCTTTGATTTTTCTCCCTCTGGCTTCAAAATCTCGCAATGCCTCTGGAAGTGTGGTGGTCATCCAAAATGTCATTTTGCCACATGTTATGCCTTGGACTTAACTCTGACCTCCAAACAGGCTCTGTTGGTTACAGGACTAGCCAACATCCTGCCCGCCCCGTTTCTTTTCCGCTCTCACATACACACACTTTTATATATGCACACACCACCACCAATAACACTGTGTCTTTTCCACCTGTAGAGGTTCTGCCCAAGCCTTCCTTGTCTGCCTCCCCAAGCACTTACCTCAGAGAGCTCACTGACTCCGTCAGTCTAACTTGCGAGTATGGCACCACCTCTAGACTCGCAAATGTCCGCTGGTTCTGGAATGGAGAGCCTCCCGGCAGTAGCTCTCGGATCCAGCTGTCCGACAATAATCGGACTCTCACCATCCAAAGTGTTAACCGCAGTGATGCTGGGGAGTACCGGTGCGAAGTGTCCAATCCAGCCTCCATCGAAATGAGTGACATCGTAATGATTGTCGTGTTCTGTGAGTATCTGACTCTCACCACCATCGGTTCAGCCTGTCCCAGTACTCGCCTTCTTCCCTATCCTGTGATATACTGTCGCATCTGCACCTCTTGTCAGGTGCTTCTGTTTTTGAAAAAAGCTATTTTTCTTTCCAGTTCTTCAGAGCTCTCTGTGTTGGCTCTAGGGATCTTCTATATTCTACTTGGCCAGAAAGGCAAACTATGCCTGCTGTCTTGGCAATGTATGAATGTTGTTTCTTTAGCCTTGAGAACTCAGTCCGAATGGTTCAGGAGTGAAGTTCAGAAAACTAAGCTCTGCTGTTAACTGTCTTGATACCTTGGTCATTTCCCTTGTCCTCTCTTTTCCCCAGGTTCTTAAACTGGGGAGAAGGCTCTTTGTTAAGTTGGAAGGCAAACAGTCTCTTGTTGGGCTTTTCCCTTTCATAGGCAGCACCTGGTATAACAATGCCTCCCACGGGCCCCCCAGTTTTCTCTGTGTCTGTCTGTGCAGCCCTTGAAGTTGAACATCTAAATTGTTGTTTGTACTGCAGCAGTGCAAATATGAAGTCTGTTTGATGAAACAAAAATTGCATCCGTTAACAGGCTTGATTGCCCTGGTGGTTGAATCTTTTCCATGTCAGTAATATCCAGGATGCAGATCAATGTGTCTTTGCTGATGAGTGACATTGATAGTATTAGAATCCCAAGCCACTATTTTTGTATTTCTGATCCTAAACTTCTTCTTTTTTTATCTCAGCTAGTAGATTTTTAGGTGCTTCAAAAATTAATAGCTATTATTTATTTATTTATTTGTACTATTCCTATGCCGCTAAATATTAAGAAAAATCCCTATGCAGTTTCCATATAAATATTAAAATCACAGTTAAAATCACATTTAAACTACAACTTTAAAAACAATTACAATAATAATAGTAATACATAATAATACACAGCAGCACAGGAGCAGTAAAAATGGGACAGCATGGTTAATTTAATTATGGGCCAAGGAAAGCCTGGGTGAACAGGTGCGTTATCAGGAGGCGTTTAAAAGATGCCTAATTTTCTGCCTCCCGAACTGCACGAGGGAGTTTTCTCCACAGGATGGGTGCCGCTGCCGAGAAGGCCTGCAGTTGAGGTATTGTACGGCGACATTCTGATAATTTTGGAATGACCAGCAAGGCCTCTTCCAATGATCTTAATGGTGGGTTGGGTATATATAAGGGAAGGCGGTCTGCTAGGTATCCTGATCCTAAGTTATGTAGAGCTTTGTATGACAATACCATAACCTTGAACATGGCTCGGTAGCTAATAGGCAGCCAGTGCAGTTCTTTTAGCACAGGTCTTCTGTGCACATAGCTGGGTGCCCCAGTGAGCACCCTAGCTGCGGCGTTCTGCACTAGCTGCAGCCTGCAGCTTCTGAGCCAGGCCCAAGGGCAGCCCCACATAGAGTCCATTACAGTAGTCTAATCATGAGTATTAATGATAATAATACTGGGTGTCTGTACAGCTCCTCACTTGAGAAGATGCCCCCTTCAATGCAGTGATAAGCTATTGGGAGGGAAATAGCATGCCTGGGGTTAATCCAGGCAAGTGGCACCTACAACAATTGTTGCAGCGTATCCCCATCTCCTAACAGAAGTGCTCCTGTTCAGGGTTTCTTCCAGCCAGCCATGCCTTCCTTCAGGACTGGACTGTTTTTGTTGGGGGGGAGTGTTCCCCCTTTGGTTGTGTTGTATCCCAGAGTACCCCTAGGGGGTCCTGATATCTACCCCCTTGTTTCTCAGTGGCCCCATTTTGGCTCCACTTCTGTCCGCACTCACCACCTGGGTTTACTAGTGGAGGGAGGAATGCTGCTTCTTCCCCGCCAACCAATGAAGCAATAGTCTGGGAAGGAAGCAGGACCAAACCTACCGCAAGGCAAGCTTAGATGATAGACGTTGGGTGGCACTAAAGAGTGGCAATTCTGATGTATTTTGATTTTTTTAATTATATATTTACCACGGACTAGGGAGGGCAGGCAGCCTTTGGTGCTCTGTATCAGTGTTCTCCAACCTTGGGTCCCCAGATGTTTTTGGCCTACAACTCCCAGCATGCCCCAGCCAGCTATGCTGGCGGGGGCATGCTGGGAGTTGTAGGCCAAAAACATCTGGGGACCCAAGGTTGGAGAACACTGCTCTGTATCACTCAGACACCATAAATCAGGGCCTACCCCGGAAGGAGCAAGGCAGCCAATCAGAACTGGGGGGAATGTGCTTGACAACTTCCTTCAAACTCACCTTGTTTCTGCCTTAATTTAAACCTGTTATCATCACGGCACAAACTGGCATCTGGCTCTTGCAGGCAAATCGTTCCGCGTTCTCTTGCCCGAGGGGGGATTATTATGAGCAGCTTTGAGAAATGTTGTTACAAGACGACTCCCTGACTTTTGAGTTCCCCTTATCACAAGCTCCTTTTCAAGCTGAGAAGACAAACATATTCTCTTAACAGAGAGTTAAATTGGGCAAACGTCCTATATTTTCCTAGCGCGTTTAGAAATATTTCCCCCACACACTTTAAATACAGTAGTTTCTGAGGCAACTAATAGTCAGGAAACAAGATAGCTTCCACAGTTTGCAGCAGCAAGAACTGGAGTGGCCGATCTCAATGAGAATACAAAGAGATGAATGTGAAGTGTGAGCGGGAGAAGACTTGGGCCTCGCGTCAGGGTGGCACAGCGAAGCCTGAGCAGGGTTTTCCCTCTCGTAGTTTTGTTTTTCTCTTCCTCTTTCATTTCTCATTAACTTGACAACCGTTTTAGTGCTGGCGTCAGACAGAGATCGCTGGCACCGGCACCAGTAACTCTTGTTCCCTTGGGTAAAAGGGCATTGAGCGAGCAGGAAGAGATTGGGCTGGGGGCAGACTTTGAACAGCCTGAAGGCGCTAAAGGCCTGCTCTGGTAGACCCATAGGGAGCTGACTTCTTCTGGGTATTAGCAAGGCTGTTCTGAGAACGAAGGGGGAAAGGCAATGTAGTACTAGCTGTGAATTTGTTTTTTTTAATTTTATTGATGTATTATTACATTTATTTCCCGCTTTTTTTCCTCCAAGGAACCCAAGGCGGCTTAGTTACATGATCATCATCCTCCCCATTTTATCCCTACAACAACAACAACCCTGTGAGGTAGGTTAGGCTGAGAGTCAGTGACTGGCCCAGTGAGCTCACCCAGTGAGTTTCATGGCCAAGTGGGGACTAGAACCCAGATTTCCCGAGTCCCAGTCCAAAACACTCTTTCCACTACGCCACACGGACTCTTTTCTAAAAGGAGATATGATTTTTGAGGGTCCAGCTAGCCCATAGTATTTGTTTGTACACATGTATATACTGCTGGACATTAAAAAACAAAAACAAAACACAGTGGTGTACAACGTTAAAATCACAACAATAAAAATACAAGATAAAAATAAAACGGTCACATGATCAATAAAAGTGACGGTCATTGCTGGGCCACACTACATGGAAAGCCTGAAGGAACAGATATGTCTTAAGCAGGCACCTAAAATGTAGAAATGTTGGCACCTACCTAATGTTAATGGGGAGGAAGTTCCACAGGGAAGGCCCCGCAATGCTAAAAAAAGACAACAACCCTGTTCTTGATAGCCATAAGGCAGCCCGCTGGCCATGCACTCTTCTTTCCTCACCCCAGTAATAATCTTTAGCCTGGTAGTTTTTATTTTATTTTATTATTTATTTATTATATTTACGGTATACCCCGTCTTTTTTCCTACAATAGGAAAATTTAAAAAATGTGGGACACTTGCAACCACACCCACAGCTAAGGATAAGGGTCGCTCCCTTTTCACCTGGCAAATTGTGAACAGCCCCTCTGTGTCAGTGGGGCGATCCGAGTCAGGCATCAAAAGAGCTTATTGTCATACTATCTGGCCCCATCCTTATAATTACTTTAAATACAGAGCTGGAAAAACAGGCTCAGTAATGCCTGATGATCGTTATAGCTCCTTATTATCCAAACAGTAAAATTCAATTTTACTGAGCATGACATACAAGGGGCATCATATTTCTACAAAGCAAGTTCACCTTATTAGTTTTCTGGGAAAGCGTATTAGCTGTTGCTCTTTGCTGCCTTCAGAAGCCATCCCCTGCCCCGCCCCGCCCCAAACACACATTGGGTTAGTCTTACTTAGAGTAAACCCATTTAAAGAGCCAGTGTGGCGTAGTGGTGAGAGTGTTGGACTGGGACTCTGGAGATCTGGGTTCTAGTCCCCGCTAAGCCATGAAACTCACTGGGTGACTTTGGGCTAGTCACTGACTCTCAGCCTAACCTACCTCACAGGGCTGTTGTGAGGATAAAATGGAGAGGAGGAGGAGGATTATGTAAGCCGCCTTGGGTTCCTTGAAGGAAAAAGGCAGGGTATAAATATAATAAATAAATAAATCTGGAACCAACTCATTTTTTAAATTCTTTTTTTTTTTTTTTTTTTTGGGTAACTAAAGGCAGAATTGGTTTAAGTTTGTGCAGGCATGCAATTTTGCCTTCATAAACATTTGGGTGAACTCTCTCCATGTCAGTTTTTATGTTTGTTATTGTTATGCCCCCAACCTATGAATGATCCATAAAAGCATTGAATGGGTGGCAGGGCCAGCCAGACCCAGTTGTGTCAATGCAGGGCAGCAGGATTCGAGGGACTCCCAACTAATTGGAGAAGATCATCTAGGGAGAAAGCACACAGCCACCTCAAACCCCTAAGACAGTGTTCTCCAACCTTGGGTCCCCAGATGTTTTTGGCCTACAACTCCCAGCATGCCCCAGCCAGCTACTGGCTGGGGCATGCTGGGAGTTGTAGGCCAAAAACATCTGGGGACCCAAGGTTGGAGAACACTGCCCTAAGACAACATTATCTGACTGCAGCCACTTTCCCTTCATTCCACATGAGAGAACAGAATGAAAGCCCCTTCCCTCCACCGGACAGGGAAAGAGGGATTTGGTCAGGAAAACTCCCAAGAACACAATCCTTCTCTCCTGCATTTTTAATTGTTATGTGCTTTATTGTTTCGTCTTCTTACTTGTGATCCGCCTTGAGAGAATGTGTTCTTAGAGGCGGGATTATACGTAATTGAAATGAAGGAATAAATAAATGAAAATAATCCCCATTGCATGAAAGAAGATTGGGGAGGGGGGCAATTAACTTTTGCCAAGGGCAGCGAAATCACCTGCGTTGTCCCTGATGAGTGACAATCCTGTGCCATTTCCTGCAATACATCCCAGAGTAAATTCTGCAGCAGCAGATGGTGTATGTGATCACTCCTGCTGTGCCCTGTAGATTCTGTTCTACATGCTTATATACCCCTGTAGAAAAGGAATCAGTCAGTCAAGCTGGCATTTTTATTGCATCACCTAAAGGTCAATGTGATTCTCCCTGAGGACAGGCAGAATTAGGAACACCATTTGCTGGAAATGGTGCCGGCAAGAACTAGGAGAATGCCCTTCTTTAAGCAGGTGCTATTTGTCCAAACGCACTCATTTCCCAGTACCCATGTCTAGATGCTAAGCCCTGGCAATGAATAGAAAATCTGATCCAGGCCTGAGCCATGGCCCAACTTAAACCCCAGTGCCATTTCTCTGATCATGCCAGGTATCTCAGTCCTGACCTCTCTGCCTAAAGTTCAAGAGGGGTTTGTGATCTTCCCTATTCCATCCTTCCTCTGTAGCTTCCAGTAGTATTTATTTATTATTTATCTATCTATCTATTTATACCCCGCCTTTTTTCCTGCAAGAAACCCAAGGCGGCTTACATAATCCTCCTCCTCCTCCTCTCCATTTTTATTTTATCCTCACAACAACCCTGTGAGGTAGGTTAGGCTGAGAGTCAGTGGCTGGCCCAAAGTCACCCAGTGAGTTTCATGGCCGAGCGTGGACTAGAACCCGGATCTCCTGAGTCCCAGTCCAACATTCTCACCACTGCGCAACACTGGCTCTGTATAAGGCTGCTCTGCCAGTCACTTGTGTTGTGGTCCATCTCAGGAAGGGGGCTGTGGCTCCATGGTAAAATTCATGCTTTGCATGCAGAAGGTTGTCAGTTTTATTTCTGGCACCTCAAGTCAAAGGATCTGAGACCAAGGAGACCCATTGCAAGTCACAGTTCTGTGCTGGATGGACTAATAGTCTAGCTTTAGTTGCTTCCTGCACTAGAGCTTTTTAGTGCTGCTGATGCCTTCCTTTTCTGCAATTAGCTACAAATGGAATTCAAATGGACAGCACTTAATATTGTGGTATAGTATCCAGCAACGACTGTCTCCATGACCAAGTCCCTTCTATAATATTCACTCACACAAGTAAGTTTCGTTCAACCAAGTTCCGCTCAAATCCTCAGTAACACTTTGCTTGGCCCTACTGGATTACATTTTATAGCAACCTGCCTGCTCCAGCCACTATCATAAATCAGATTTGGGGAAAGCACAGGAAGAGAACATAGAAAGCACTGAAATGCAACAACTAAATTATATTATCATGGGCCTTCTTCCTAAAAAGTGAGGGAACAAGTTACAACAACAACAACAAAAAGAGAATAGAGCTAGTATGGGAGCAATGTATTTATTTAGTTATTATATTTTTAAATCGCCCATCTGGCCGGCCACCCTGGGCGATGTACAGCAGGATAAAATACAATAACAGCAGGATAAAATACAATAATTCCAGGTGTTGCTGGAGCGGCACAGAAGTTGACTGAAGGGGACCCACTGATGGTGCTTCCAGATGAGGCTTTTATTGTGCAATCACTCTGCTTCATTCACATAATTTTACAGGGGTGTCCAGACGATGTCTTCCATTTGTAACCCTCCCATGTTTTCCCAATGCTTCTCACATCTTTTTTTCTTACCGCAAAATAATATGTTAAGGGAACATATATGGCTCTATTGCACAGTGCCTTTTGATTGGTAGCGCTAGGTGCTGTCTGTCTGGGAGCACCCAGGATGGCAGGATCTCTCATTGTATGCAAAACAGAGAAGGGGGCATGGAGGAAAAGAGCATGCAGCAAAGTGACAGCGCTAAAAGCCAGCAAAGTGCAGCTAAGATTACTTAGTCACTGCAGATACACCCAGCCTATCATCTTAACATCTTTCAAGTGTGAGATGCACATCCTAGATGCCCCTAGGATGCCTGTGTAGGAAGGAGCAGATAGACCATGTGTGGGGGTAGTAGAGAGAAGCCCTAGCAATATTCTTTTTTCACAAAGTTCTTCTTGGTCTGTCGTCTGTCACCTTTTTTTTTTTTTTTTTTTTAATACAGAGCTGAAGAGACTTGTTTCTAAAAACTACTCTGTCTTTCTAATGCCATCTTGTTCTGGTGAAGGCATCTTTCATGTTTTGAGGGGAAGGGGGATCTCAATAATCATCTTGAATCCCAATGTATTAGCTTCATGTATTTGCCCCAGACGGACCCGACACGCCTGTGATCCAGCCACGTACGAACATTTACAATGAGCATTCTGACATCAAACTCTCCTGCGAAGCGGTTTCATTTCCTGATGCGAAGTATACTTGGTTTGTCAATGGGAAGCGACAGAATGAAGGACCTGACCTGCACATCCCAGACATTACTTGGGAGCAGGCGGGGAATTATACCTGCCAAACAACAAATATAGTTACTCACAACATGAAAAATGCCACCATGAAGATTGAGGTGGTAGGTGAGTAGCCAGGGAGTGGCACAGCATTGCTGTTGGTGGCCACCATTTCAACAACGCAATCTTCCTCTGACATGACTCTAGCCTGTTGGCTGGTTGTGCCTCGCTGTCACTTTGGGTTGATGAAGCCTTCTGTCTACATCCATTCTTTGGATCTCCAAATATTGGTCTGTCATCTGTCATGTTATGATGATCCCACTGTCCTTTCATCCAGTGACTGATTCCATTCTGTTCTGGCTGGGTTTTCCTTTCATGTCCTTCTCCTTTAGGGTGTGTCCATTCTTGATGCATTTAATGTTTGCCTTGGTTACATTCCTCACTAATCTCCATTTTTCTTTGTTACATAAATGACCTTTCTCTTGGAACTGCACAATCACAGATAGATAGATAGATAGATAGATAGATAGATAGATAGATAGCACTGCATTTGGATTATTGCATTCATATATACCCCCACTAAGTTTAATGCAATATACCTAAAAAATAAAAATGGGACTGGCACCTTGAGCTGCGATCATGAAAGAAGCCAGGCTTCACTTCTGCTGAAAGAAACAAGAAGCAGGAGGGATTCTCACGGTGTCTATGGTGAACGGGTTCACAAATACAAAAGTGCAATTCAGCCTTGTTTTTTTAAAGGCTCTGATAATCAAGGAGGAGGAAATGGACACTGACAGAACAAGACTTCTGTACAAACCAGTTGCAAGAAGGTTTTACCAATTAAAATGACGAATCAGAAGTTGTAGGCTCCTTCCATGGCTATCCATATCAGATTGCTTTAAAAAAAAAAAAGCACCTGGACGCACCCTTGTATAATGTTTCCATATTCCTGCACACGAATATGAAGAGATACTGTCACTGACTCATCACTGATGTATCTTTTGGGGAGGGGGGAATACCTGAGCACCTGCTCATCTGCCTGTCTCTATTCTCATCTCAGTGCTCACACTCCTACACGGTATGTTGCACATCCCAGGTCACAAACTGTCAACTATAACTCAGCCAATGGACCAGTGCTGTTCTTTGCATGTGGTCTGTGCTTGCCAGGACTTTTTTCCCCACCTGGATGTCTTTCCACTTCTCTGATGTCCATGGGAAGAATTGCATCTCTCATCCAATCTTGTTATTCCTTTCATAAATGCAGATCTAGTTTTGATTTTACTGTCTTTCCAAGCTGGACTTTGGAGGTGATGGCTCTGACAGTTGGCCACCAAATTCCAGTTCTTAGGGTATGTTTCCTTCTGTCTTGAATCTTGTGCCAAACAACCATCTGTTAACTCATATGCCAGTAAAGCAACCCTCCCCGAAACTGATGTGTTTTTTACTGGTGATCTCTTGCATCTGTCTGTGCCCGGTGCCTGTTTCTCTTAATATTGTTTCTTTTCTCCTTGATAGATTTGAAGCTGGTTAAAAATCCTTTGGGGGGGGGTGTTTCATTGCAAGAAACCTGGAGCCCGTTTGCAACTTTTCTATCCCCACAGGTCGTGTATATAATGTCATCATCACCGGCTCCTCTAATGCCATAGAGGGCCATCCTGTCACTTTGAACTGCACCTCCTTCGGCACCAATGTGTCTTACTACTGGTTTATGGGAGACCAACTGATTGAAGCAGGAGATAATATCTTTCTCTATGAAAACAACCAGGCACTTACACTCAATATGAGCACCAGGGGTGATGCTGACAACTACACCTGTTACGGGAACAACACCTTCTCTTCCAATTCCAGTGAGCCTCACTGGCTGGAAATCTTCTGTAAGTCTAGTTTGACAATGTGACCAATGGCAACCAACTGGCATTACATACTTCAAACCCAACCCACAGTCAATCATCAGTTCACCCGGCTTCTATAGCAGATAAAAAGTGACCTTTGCGCCCCAGTCAACCTCATCACCACTGGCTTCACGAGGTGGGGGGGGGATGAGAAACTGCCTTGGTCACAGGTTAGCTATATAGTCTCCCTCTTTTTCATGAAATAAGTAGGATGTGTTGGTCTGCGGCTCTTGGCCTCAGCTAGCTGTGAGTATAGTGGCTGCACCAAATGAGGAAAAGGGAAGAGATTTGACCCCTCAGCTTGTGCTCTTTCCTGAACTGTCCTACTGACCGATCTTGTTGCTAATCTCTGATCCTAGCATAGGGGCAGCAGGCAACCTGTTTGAGCTGTGGGCATATTAGGCAATTTGAGAAACTATCCTGGGCACCACCACAAAAATAGCTGCCATGGGAGGCCTAGCAAAGAACGAGTAACCTGCCCAAAAGACTTGAGTACAAGGGAGAGGTGGGGCCTGAGCCCCAACGCGCTAAACAATAAGAACATAAGAAGAGCCCTGCTGGATCAGACCAAGGGTCCATCCAGTCCAGCATTCTGTTCACACAGTGGCCAACCAGCTGCCCACAGAAAACCCACAAGCAGGACATGAGTGCAACAGCACCTTCCCGCCCATGTTCTCCCCAGCAACTGGAGAACAATGCTTTTGAACCCACAGTTTTCAGCACCAACAGAAACCTATTTCACAGCAATCCCAGCTGCCTGTAAGAAACTGTTAATTAAAAAAAAAAAAAAGGTAGGAGGGGGAAGGCACGTTGGTGGGCACCAAGAAAGGTGTCTGGGGATGCATTTGTGCCCATGGGCACCATGTTGCCTACCTGCCCTAGGCTTTTGGTGCTGATCCTGCATGCAATAAGAAGGAAGTGTTGCTTATTTCTTGCAGGCCACAGAGCCATTAATGGACACATTGAGTCCAGTGGCCAGTAGGCAGGCATACAAAATGGATCCACTATTTCTCTTTGGTTTCCCAAGTTTGTGAGCCATTTCACTCACTTTCACAGCCAGTCAGGCCAATCCCAGTGAAAGTTCTAGAAAAATCAAAAATATTTTTTTAGTTTCATTGCCCCTTTCCCCTCGATCAGTGGGGCTGCTGGAATATTGTAAAAATGGAAGGAACTATCTCCATCCTAACCGGCTTTCGGGTCCTCAGAAGATGGATACTAAAGGAAAGGCTCAAGAATGGGAATTGATCTCTTTAATTGAGCTTAAACCCACACCTCAGCATATCAAAGAAGAACCAGAAACCTAGAGTGCAATGATGCTTTTGTTTTTTCCAAACACCCCAGCAGTGGCATATTCTCTAGGGCAGTGTTCTCCAACCTTGGGTCCCCAGATGTTTTCAGCCTACAACTCCCAGCATGCTGGGGACCCAAGGTTGGAGAACACTGCTCTAGACATTCACTTCCCAGGATTTTTCTCCATGCAGTAAAGCTGCACGGGGACAGTACCTTATTACAACAAAAGTGCTAGGAGCTGTATGTTGTACCACCAACACAGTAGTAGCGTAGTAGCGCCAGCTACTACCAGCGCAGTCTGACCCTTTCCAACATGTGGCTTTCCTATGTTTGCTCCAGATGGGCCCGATGAGCCAATAATTGAACCCCAGAAGCCAGTTTATAATGAACACTCTACCCTTAACCTCTCCTGCTCTGCCATCTCCAATCCACCTGCAAATTATTCTTGGTATCATAATGGGGAACTACTAGAGCTTCAGAATTCGTCTCAACTCCTGATTTGGTCACTCTCTCTGAACGATACTGGGAGTTATACTTGTAATGCCACCAATGATGACAGTGGCCACTTCAACTACACTCACTTGGAGATCAGCATCCTGGGTGAGTAACTTGGATGCCCAGGTTAGGAGGCTAGGCAACCTGTGACTGATGTATGCTCTACTTGCCGGTGTCAATATTTCATCTATTGTATAGATCCTCTATACAATGAGTTCCTGGTGGTTCTGCCTCTGTCCTGTTGCCTTTTTGGCCTCCTGTCATCTTGGGAACCGTATTTTCTGACCCAGGTGTGCGTACGATTGTAGTCTGATGCCAGCATTTCTGTCTGAATGTTCTTACCAGGTGGACTTCCCACTGTGGTACTTTGCCATCTCTTCCCCCAGTGGACTGTTCCTCTCTCTCTCCTTTGCACCCCTTTTTTCTTTGATTCTCATTTTAAATCCATGGTCCTTAGCAGGCTGTTTTCCATCTGGTTCACATCTGGACCAAAAACTAGACTGTCACCTGTCATTCATTCCACTGACTCACTTCAATGGGACATTCTTCATATCCTGCCACTTCGCTGCCTCTCCATCAAGCTTCTGATGGTGACCCCTCCAATTCAGTTCTTGGCATACCATGAAGTTTCTGTTGTTCAGGTCCAACTGAGTTCTTCATCTTGCATACTCCAACACCGTGACCTTCTGTCTTCCACAGACCCTATTTCTGAACTTGCCTGTCAATGTATTTTTGCCTGTCAATTGAACAACTTGGATAACCAACATGAATTGTTATCCAAGAGCATTTTTCCTCTTTTGTGTGCCCTATCTTCACGCCCTTTCCTTCTAGATCTTTGACAAGTTGGCCAATATCAGAGCCCATCAGCTGGCATTGATTTAATGTCATAGTTCCTGTATACTCTTTCCTTCTGATTGCTTATTTAATTTGCCTTAAACTTATTTCACTTGGGCTTTATCTCCATCATCTTGGTCCTCTGTGGATGATGATCTCTATCCCAAAACTGGATCCAAAACTTCTCCACTGCTTAGCCCAGAATCTATAGCTAACTCATTCACAGAGAAGCAAGCCCCTGTACTACTTTCCTTATCTGTAGCTAAATTTTCAGATTAACCCTTGCATTGGTCACTTTTTTTTACCCAGTTCCATTTCAGCATTCGTCTGCTGCTGAACGTTTAAATGAACTAACAGAGTTTCACCTCTCAGCAACAAATGGATCACACTGCACAGTGACTCCTTAAATAGCAGTGGGAGATTGGACCTTGGATTCAAGTACAAACTGGCTACCATGAGGAGGAGGCATACTTACTTCACCACCTTTACCCCTCAGATAACACCCATCCCTCCCCTTGCTACCCTTTTCTCTCTCTCCACAGAATCTGTCACTAACATCACCATCCAGGGACCCAAAACTGTCTTTGAGAAGAACGTCACTGTTCTGAACTGCACCGCTGCAGGCAGCAATGTTTCCTACTATTGGTTAAAAGGGAACCAGAGTCTGCAGGTTGGAGAGCACATCTCTCTGAGCAACAACAGCCAGATCCTTGAGTTCAAACCAACGAGACGGAATGACTCGGGTGCCTACACCTGCTGTGGATACAACAACTTCTCTAGTGAAAACACCACATACGTGTTGAATGTTTTCTGTAAGTCTGATTTTACAATTGAGGGAAGGTTGAAATAAATTTGGGAATGGAGCATGTGGGCAATTGTCAGGACCTGGAGAGTGCAAGGATATGACCTTTAAAGGGGAGCCTATATGGCCAGCTTTTAACAGAGCAGTGAGACTGACATACGCAGAGTGAGGGAGACTACTCTCTTGAACACCTCTGCCTGATGTGAACAGTTAGCACTTATACCTATTTAAATCATGATCTTCATGCCCAGTCCACCTTCCTTCTGGATCTGGGCTGTCAGAACACTCTCATTTTAAACCCTCCCCTTTTATTGCTCTTTATCATTTAAAAAAAAAAAATCTGAAAGCTGCAACTCTTATCAAAACCCCTAGAATAAATAGATGGATCACAATAATGCCCTTATTTCGATATGCCAATTGTACACTTGGTCCCAAACAGAGGAGTCGGTTCTAGAAACTGCATCAGCCAAAAAGATAACAACTTGACGTTGAGGGGTCTGTATGGTACTGAGCCAGCCCAGTGGTCAATATAGTCCAGAACTACCTGCCTCACTGGCAGGAGGGTAGCTGTCCACCATCAGAGGCAGAGGTCATTTCGGGACTGTTGAACTCTGTAACTGGAGATGGCCAAGAGTGACCCTGTGTCCTCGTACTGGCAAAGCAGGTACTCTGCCACTGAGCTAAATCCCTAGGTACATCTTGTGTAACTTCCTGTGTGGTATCCCTTTCAGGCTGGCTGTGGTGTTTGGCCTCATTGCCCAAAAGGTAATTTAGAAGTAGTAGTAGTAGTAGTAGTAGTACGTCGTCGTCGTCGTCGTAGTAATATAATTTCTATACCACCCAATAGCCAAAGCTGTCTGGGAGGTTTACAACAATCAATTAAAATACAATATAAATACATACAATAAAAACATTATACCAAATTTCAATACTAACATTTAAAAAATGAATTTAAAAATGACTCAAATGACTAAAAACAAGTTAATACAATGTGACCTGTTAAAAAATTGACACCACCACCACCACCACCACCCGTGTACTATTTAGAGTTGTTAAATGCCTCAACATGGAGGGCAGTCTTAACCTGGTGCCGAAAAGATAGCAGAGTTGGTGCCAGGCGGGCCTCAGTGGGGAGCTTGTTTCACAGTTGGGGGGGGGGATACCATAGAAAAGGCCTCCCCCTTGTTGCCACCCTCTGAGCCTCCCTCGGAGATGGCAGTTGGAAGAAGGACCCAGATGTTGAGCGTAGTGTCTGGGTAGATTGTGGTTGGGAGAGGTGTTCTGTCAAGTATTGCAGTCCCAAGCCATGTAGGGCTTTATAGGTTAAGAGCAGCACCTTGAATTGGGCTCGGAAGCATATAGGCAGACAGTGCAAGCGGGCCAGAACTGGTGTTATATGTTCAGACCTTCTGGTCCTGGTTATTACTCTGGCTGCCACGTTTTACACAAGCTGCAGCTTCTGAACAGTCTTCAAGGGCAGCCTCATGTAGAGTGCATTGCAGTGGTCTAGTTTATCCCTGTCCAGATAGGGGCGTAACTGGGCCACCAGCCAGAGCTGGTAGAAGGCACTCTGTGCCACAGAGGCCACTTGAGTCTCAAGTGACAAAAATGGCTGAAGGAGGACCCCCAACAGGAGTGCAACCCCATCCAGAACAGGTTGAACAGCCTCCACTTCTTCCCTGTCCCACATTACAGCCCCATCCTTCCTGACAAAACCCAAGAAAACAAATGGTGCTATTTCTCCCTTCAGATGCATAAAATGTAGCTGTTGCACCTCTGGCCCCACTGGGCATTCACAAGATCAGCCCTCCTTGTCTTGGAGAGGGAAATTTTAAATAACTTTTTGTCTTGGAGGGAACAGTATTTTCTTCCCAAAGACGCTTTGCTCAAGGAAGCTAGCTTTCCTTTTCTTTTTGGCAAAAAGATAGGAGCTGCGGTGAGCTAGCTAAGGCTGCCAGTCCTTCACTTGGAAGTCACGCCTCTCCCTTTAAGGCAGTGTTCCTCCACCTTGGGTCCCCAGATGTTTTTGGCCTACAACTCCCAGCATGCCCCAGCCAGCTATGCTGGCTGGGGCATGCTGGGAGTTGTAGGCCAAAAACATCTGGGGACCCAAGGTTGGAGGACACTGCTTTAAGGGCTCATGAGTGTGTGCATCTCCTGGATTTCGACTGGCCTCTTTCACCCTCCTCTCTTGAACAGGCTGGTAGAGGTCCCAGGTCAGAGGTGCACCATTTGTGACTACATCCTCCGGTGCTGCCTTGGAGGTCATAGGAAACTGCCTCTATACTGAGTCAGACCATTGGTCCATCTAGCTTAGTATCATGTACAGTGACAGGCAGCAGCTCTCCAAGATTTCAGACGGGTCATTCCCAGCCCTACCTGGAAATGCCAGGGAATTGAACCTGGGTCCTTCTGCATGCAAAGCATGTACTCTTAGGGATAGGTACTATTTCCAGATGAAGATCTGGCACTCCCATATTTGTCCATAAACAAAAACAGTTATCCCCCAAACTTCAGATATCTAAGCTGCCTTAAAAATAAAAATAAATCCCAGCCTCCCTCTCTCTCTCTCTCTCTCTCTCTCTCTCTCTCTCTCCAGTTTGTTCCACTGCCTGACTACGCTTATGGTTCCCACCACCTAGTCTTACAATTTCCCCATTTAGTTAATTTTATATGCCACCCTTTCCTATAAGTGACTTGAAAGGAAGGAACAACAAGTTGCCAAAAATAACATAAAATAAAGTATGTAAATTGCCTAGCTTGCTTACCTTCCCATTTTAGGCCCACTCGTTCCTGTTTTGCTCTCTGTGGCAAAAGGGTCCATAATATGACTCCCAGATTATGCTCACTGTGGGCTGTAAGGACCAGTCATGGATTTCACCAAGGATTGTGATTTTGAGAGGGCCGGGGAATTCCTTGTTACAGGCTGTCTTGTCCCTTTCTCGAAACAACAGGGTTCCTGAGAACTAGACAGATTTAAAACTGGCTTATATTTGTAATGTAGGCATGCTCTATGTAAAACAGCTCATGGATGGGGAGGGGTCAGTTTAAATCGACCCAGATAGCAGTTCTACACTCTCTGAGCAGACACATCCACCTGCAATTCAACTTTCTTTGAACTTAAGAGAACAAAATCGCACTTCGGATGCCAAATATCAGTAGGCATGTGCCAATCCAAATCATGA
Organism: Shinisaurus crocodilurus; assembly: GCA_021292165.1. NCBI lineage: Eukaryota > Metazoa > Chordata > Lepidosauria > Squamata > Shinisauridae > Shinisaurus > Shinisaurus crocodilurus. The sequence goes on from CM037885.1 coordinate 8,781,904, forward strand.
TACGTTTTACCTAAGGAGGCATCTAAATCTTTCACGAGCTTGCTGGCATTCGCCAACTTGTGACTCTCCTGTATTTGCTCCAGATGGGCCTGATGTTCCTGTAATCAGCCCCAGTACGCAAGATTATGAAAAGGGCTCCAACCTTACTCTCTCCTGCAAAGCTGACTCCAACCCACCTGCACTATACACTTGGCACACAGACAAGACTGTACAACCTGGAGACACCTTCCAGCTCTTTAATCTGTCTTTAAATGACACTGGGAATTATACCTGCGAGGCTTTCAACAATGAGACTGTTGTTTCAACCCAATCTGAAGTCCTGGAGATCTGGATACTGGGTGAGTATCTGCAGGGCTAATATACATCCATGGGCTATATAAGTGAGTTCTACCTTGGTGATATTCCTTTTCTCACACTGGTGGTCTATCTACCTGTCCTATGTCTCCAGTGGACGCTTCTTGAATCCAGATCTAATTCCAACTTCTTTGCCTCCCAATTCTATTATGCACAGTTGTGTATTATCTCACTTTCTGTCTGCCCAGCAGCCTCTCTTCCTTCATCCACTACTCTTTTGATAATAATTTTTTTGCAAGGGCTCTGCCCCCCATGGGATACTGCACGGCTGTCAATGTTGCATCAGTTTCTACACGTTCACCTGTCAGTGGCGTCTTCAAATGGAGATCAATAGAATTCTTCTTTCCTTGATATTTCACTGCCATGGCAAACTCGTCATATCGTTTCTGTCCATTTTATAATCAAGACTCTGTCCTTCCCTAGGACATATTCTTATGTATTGAAACGGGGTCAGAATCTTGCTACATCTGTTTACTGGTTCCCTTTAAAGGTTTGGTGCTCACAACAACCTCTAGTTTCACTCTCTCTCTCCCCTCTTTTGGGTGCCTCATTGCAATACCTGGTAATCTATCCAGCAGTGACCAAAAATTAAAATCTCTCTTGTCCACGGAACTTGTCCCAAAGCAGGAGCTTGACTGTCACCTGTCACTCAAAACTTCTTGGGTATCTTTGGAGTTCCTTCTTGCTTTTCTGTCCGTAAATGCGGTAGCATGACTTTTAAAACTCCATTTCAGCCCTCCTTGGAAGATATCGAGGGAACTGCCGGGAGGAGCCTTTCCCCCACATGTGGATCATTTGCTACATTCATGACTCCCCATACGTCTTCCTTTCCAGAAGTTTCAATCATCCTTCTGTGGGATTACTTACTGCTGGATTTCCCGGCAATCTTTAAACACCAAATACACACATTCCAGTACAGACTCTACAGCAGTAGAAACACAGACAACAGGACTGATACTTCTTCATATTTTTTATGGATGGTTCATATTTCAAATGCTCTGCCCACAATAAGTAGAAAACTAGTTCATGGAAGCAGTCTTGTCCTTATCTTTCTGAAGGTAGAACTGTGTGCCTGGTGGTCAAATTTCAATCAGGCCCACCTTCCATTTTTTTTTTTTTTAAACTGTTTTTGGGATATGCTAATAACAAAGGTTTTTCAGGAAATAGGGGAAAGAACTAATAAAGGTAAGGTGATTTTCAGAGAGAGTGCATTGTTGTTTTGTTAGCGATACCCACTCTGAAATTGCTGTCTTAGGATAATAAGGTTATATTAATGGCAGTTTGGCATTAGTGACCTGGTTTTCAACTCATTTTTTTAATAGCTAAAATAATTAAAACAAATGTGACTAGTGACTGAAGTTGGAATTAGATCTGGATTCAAGAAGCGTCCAGTCAGCATAGCTGGCTGGGGCATGCTGGGAGTTGTAGGCCAAAAACATCTAGGGACCCAAGGTTGGAGAACACTGCACTAGACTGTAGATAAAGTGCCAGGTTAAGAGACAGCAGCCCTCATGGCTAGTGGTTGATATAGATGTATAAATAGATACTTGCCAGTTGAAACCCATCAGCTACCATGCGGCTCCTCTTGGTAGCCCAGAGTGCTTACCTGTCTTTCCTTGATAACAAAAATTATTGATGACAAAAATATTGCCTTACAACAGAGGTTTTTGTATGCAATATGTATTGGACTGGAAGGGGGGACACAAGATCTGATGCCTATGCAAGTTCATTTCCGAATCCACTGCAGTGTCCCAAACTGATATCTAATGGAGAATTCTCAACACCACTGCCAAGCAATGATTCCCAAGATGTTTTGGGGAGAGCTATGATAGTTAATGTGCTTGTAGTGTATATGTCCTTGAGGCTGGCCTCAGTTTTGAGGAGGCCCTGGGCAAAGCAGGCCCTGGTGGGACCCCTCCTTTTGTCAGTGGACCATGGTGAGCTTACCTGACAGGGGTTACTGTCAGTTTCCGAAGAGGCACTCCTAGTGGTCCCACATGGGTCAGAGGTCCGCTTGGAAACCACCAGGAGTAGGGCCTTTAGTGTGGCTGCCCCCCACCCTATGAAATGCCCTTCCAACTTAAATCAGGCATGCACTTAGGCTAATTTGGTTTTTGACGTTTGCTGAAGACTTCTTTTCAGCCAAGTGTTTTCTGACTGATGAGTAAATTCCAGCCCGTTTTATTGATTTGTTTGCTTTTACTGTAACATTTGCATTTTGTGTTCTAATTTATTGTACAACGCTCCAGTAGCTCTTGATGAGAGCACTTCATAAATTCAATAATAAATAAATAAATAAATAATGTGACCCTCCAGATGTTGCTGGACTGAAACTCCCATCATTCCTCACCATTGACTATGCTGGCTGGGGCTGATGGAAGTGGCAGACCAACAACATCTGGAGAGCCACAACACATTCCCCAACCCTGGATTATCACCTGCCACATCGTAGCATGATGCTCTCCATTCTGTGCAGTCTTGGATCCTGGATAAACCCTCCTCATGGCGGAATTTTATTTATTTATTATATTTATACCCTGCCTTTTTTCCTGCAAGGAACCCAAGGCGGCTTACATAATCCTCCTCCTCCTCCTCTCCATTTTATCCTCACAACAACCCTGTGAGGTAAGTTAGGCTGAGAGTCAGTGACTGGCCCAAAGTCAACCAGTGAGTTTCATGGCCGAGCGGGGACTAGAACCCGGATCTCCCGAGTCCCAGTCCAAAACTCTCACCACTACGCCACACTGGCTCACGAATGAGGTTCATGCTGGAAATCTGCAACAACAGCTAAAGAAGAAGAGGATGACAGTTTAGGGCATGATGACATGGAAGATGCAAATAGGAAACTGAGTGATTTGAAAAAGTTCCAAGTCCTTGAGGGAAAGACCGGCTAAGCAACTAAGGTTTTTGAGCTGAGCTTAATCCTTTGTCAACAGAATTCTTCTACAACTGTTCTGTTGCCCTTTGGGCAGTGCCAACTAGATAGTTTTAAACCAGCATGACTGGGATTCATTGTGTCCCCTGCTCTGAGCCATTCTTCTAAGCATGCATTGAGTGCATGAGAGTTATGGATTTGCATATTTTGCATATATTTGCATGTATACAAATAAGCAGTTGTTGTTTTTCATTCTTGTGTGAAGCAGAAATCATAATTGGCCCTGGCTGGGAGTTCTCCTCCTGTATGTAAGGAAATGCACGTAGCCCTGTGGAAATCAGCTTCCTAAGAATCTCAGCTTTCATTTAAAAAAAAAAAAAAACTTCTAGTCCTAATGGCTGTGAAGATATGCTTGAAAGGGTGTGGGCAAATAGCTGCTGAAATCTCAGAAGCCAGAGAAGAAATTGAATAAGATTTACAGTTATTGGGGGGTTACCTTTGCTTTCCCATGGCTAAGAAACCCAGAATCAGTTATGCGAAATCACACAATTAATAATGCAAATGAGAGGAATTAGGCAAAAGCCCTGCAGATTAAGCTTTTATTGTACAATTGCCCTGTCTCAAGCATGGAATTCTATGAGGGGCCTAGATGACAACATCTGTTTGTAACCCTCCCATGTGTGCTTCTTCTGTCTTCTTTTCCTTGCCATAAAAATCCATTAAGAAGAGAAAGACGGAATATCCTTTTGATCACTTAGTGCTAGTGATCCCTCCCATGTGTGCTTCTTCTGTCTTCTTTTCCTTGCCATAAAAATCCATTAAGAAGAGAAAGACGGAATATCCTTTTGATCACTTAGTGCTAGGATCTATCCACCTGAAAGCACCCAGGGTCACAGAAGTCCACTTTTCTTGGTACAGAATTGTGGGATTGCCTGGAGTAACATGGATTTATTTACTTATTAATTGTTTAAGTACAGGCAGCTGAGATTATCAGATGGCTAAATTGTTCTAAGGGATCGCGTGAATGCCTCTTGTAGCGGGCTGCTAGGACAACGGGTCATGGATCTACTCAGTTCTGAAAAATTCTGGCTCCAGGTCTGGTTCCGGTTTCCACCTGAATTGTTCCTGGCTCTTTCTCTTGGTGATATTTATTGCACGCAGGCCAGGACTTTGTACACCATCATCATGTTGCTTCCTGACAGGAAAGGATAAATAGCTGGCTAGATTGGAAGGGAGGAGCTGCTGCTGCTGGTTGTCCGCAAAAGCTGCTTTCTCATGCCTGCTTTGCCTGGTCTTTCTCTTCCTGGAATCTGCAAATCACTTCTTCATTTGCATTGTCTCTCCTGCTCCACCCACTCACCTCTGATTCACCCACAGTGTCCAACATCCATTGTCTATGAACTCTTAAGTGGCTTTTGGGCTGCATTTGTGTGTGTCCACCAGCTTGCATCCCCAATGCTGCAATTAATGTTGCTAGCTTCCTTTCTGCTTTCTTTCATTTCCTTACTGTGTCAATAAAACCCAACCCCTGAAGTGAGAAATAGCACGGTGGTTTTCCAGTCACTCTGGGGAATATCCTGGCCAATATAGTCATGTGTCTCAGTGACAACAACTGTGTACAATGCATTGTGTTGCATCTGGGGCCTGTTCTTCTTTCTCTATCTCTTTCTCTATACTGTATAATATTTTTTCCCTGTGTGTTAGTTATATAAATGTAAATACAGTTGCCTTTCAAACCGGTTAATATGTCATGGTTCCCAGGGACTGAGTCCTGGGAATTCTGGATTCTGGAAAGGGGCTGAAGGAACTCTTCTCAGCACCCTTCCAAACTACAATCCCCATCGCTCTTTGCTTGTCTCTTTGTTTCTCTCTCTCTCTCTTTTCAAATAATATTTTGGATACAATAAACAAGAGCACGTGCATATACAATCTGATTTAAATACAAAACGAATAACAAGCATATCTTGATATCTGATTAAATCATACTGCACCCACCCCAAAAAAACATTTTGCTCCATCTCTGAGCCTTGCCACGAGGTTTGGTGAGCTGGGTGTGGCTCTTCAGCCAGTGACTTTTTGAGTGCCATTGAAAGGGGGCGAAGGTCAGTCCTGACCCATGGGGTCAGCGTTGGCATTGGGTCAGCGTCACTGGGCGCCTACCTGTGGACCCACACTCCAGTAAGAGGACTGCTGCCTGCCAACCGTCCCTTGGTTAGAGCCTCCTGGCTGCTGCCTGTTCACCTGCCCCCTTCAAACTAGCAGGTGAGCAGCAAGAGGTGGAAGGAGGAAGTGCAGCTGTCTCCGCACACCTTGTGTCCCCTCTTTCTGGGTAGCCATGCGGATCAGACCCAGGAGGAGAGGGAAGCAAATAGGCAGTGTCGACCACATGGTGAGGAGGTGGAGAGGGGCTCACTAAGGGAGAGGGTCCCCTGTCCCACCTCATGGGAGCTGGTGGACACAAGAGGAGAGGTCCACCGAAAGCATCTCGTCCCAAAGCCCTCAAAAACCTGGAGATGGCACTGCATGGGGTACAATCGCCCAGGATGTTCTCCTGCGCAGGCTCCTGGTATAATCCAGGAAAAGCTTGGGGGGAGGAGTCACTTCCTTGCCTTTTATCTACTTGTTTGTTTGTTGCCCACTTTTAATTCTAAAATAAAATACCCAATAAAATCAGTGCAAGCAATGGAAGGAAATTTATTTATGCCAGCTCCACATTGTGTGCGCAGCTATATTGGTCCTCCCTGGTATGGACAAAAATACATCCCCATACCTTTCCAATAATGTAAAGATGTGTTCCTTTACAGGAGGATGTACCTGGGGGGTGGGGGGAGGAAACTAGCAGATCAAGGGTACAGTTCTTTTTAATTTCTTGTAGCAAATCTGCAATGGGATCCTTTGGCTGTTCTTCTTGCATAGCCAAAAATAGTACTTCCTCATCCCCCTTATAATAGGGCTTTAGCATGTTGATGTGCACCACCTTCTGTCTTTTCACATCCACCCCCTTGCTTATTGCATAAGTGGTGCTATTGATCTTTTCTTTTACTATATAGGGTCCTTCCCATGCACTGACATTTTGTTGGTAGAAATGCTAACACTTTATCTCCACTATCAAACTGTCTCCCCTGTGCTTTCTTATCGTACCATAATTTTGGCTTTTTCTGAGCTAATGTTAAAGTCTGCTTTACCGCTTCCATCATAGATTCAAACTTATCCGTTAATCTCATCACGTAATCTATCACAGATGCTTTTCTTTCTCCTAAAAGTCCCATTTATTTATTTATTTATTTATTATATTTATACCCTGCCTTTTTTCCTGCAAGGAACCTAAGGCGGCTTACATAATCATCCTCCTCCTCGCCATTTTATCCTCACAACAACCCTGTGAGGTAGGTTAGGCTGAGAGTCAGTGACTGGCCCAAAGTCACCCAGTGAGTTTCATGGCCGAGTGGGGACTAGAACCCGGATCTCCCGAGTCCCAGTCCAACACTCTCACCACTACGCCACACTGGCTCTGCGCCTTCCCAACTCTGCTTCAGTATGGAGAGGGGACCGCTCTGGCCTGCCGGCCTGCCTACCACTTTGCTGTGTTGAGGGCATATCCAGGGACTGGAAGCAATGTGGTTCCCATGGAAGACTAGGGTCCCCAATCATCCCCGCTTTTGCCTCTCCTGACTGTTGGAGCTCCAACATCAGGGAGATAAGGGCTGCAGATGTTTCTGCAGGTGCTGGGAGGGGGCATCCAAGGTCAGATCTCCACCTGCAAGAATGAACCTCTCTGCCCTCGAAGAGGGAGATCTGAAAAATCCTATAGCGCTTGGGATGCCCTCTCTGGTACAATAGGATTGTGGCTAAAGGGACTGAAAGAAATACATCCATGATCAAGCTCTGTACAATATTTGGACATTACCAGTAGAGAACTGTATAAACTACACACACACACACACACACACACACACTAAGCACTAAGCACTAGCAGCACACTCCACGTATAATGCTTCCCTGGCAAAAATGACATCTTTATGGGCCTCTCCTTCGCTATCGATATCCAACATCTTAACAGGACAAGGGAGAGTCACTCAGGATTGAACACCAATGGGCCTTAAAAATGGCCCACCCAATATATTTTGCTAAAGAGAGAGAAAGAGCAGAACTAAAACCTAATTTTCATAACAGCCTCTGGGACATTGCAGTTGGTGCCTCTTAATTGTCAGTTTCAAAGCATGTGGCCCCCCACACTTTTTCTCAACTGCTCATCTGTTAAAACTGTATTAAATCACACTTTGCAAATGCCTTACAAATTGCTTCTAAAAAAGAGGGCTTTTAGGGAGACTCTGCAGGAAGCAGCAGGGGCTTTGGCTAAACTTCTTGGTGACTTCTTTCCTCCCCAAGAGGTCTTGCCTTAGGTCAGGAAAGGTTACCAAAATGTGCCCCACACACAACACGCCTGGCGCTTCCAGATGAGGCTTCTATAGGACCCATTGCTGTGCTTCATCCATGGAATTTTATCAGGGGTCCAGATGATGCCGTCTTCTACTTGTAACTCTCCATGTTTCCCCACCATTTCCCCATCCTTTTTCTTATCCGGGGGGGGGGGGACCTCTGTTAGGGAGGAAAAGATGGGATTTGCTGTACAATGCCTTCTGATTCCTAGCACTAGGAGCCCTCCATCTGGAAGCACCCACACAGTCAAGTTCCCTTTCTTTTTTGTGTTCTACCACACGTGCAGCAGTGGCATTCAGAACAACCCATGTCCTTGCTAATGCTCAGTTTCCTCAAACACTTTAGTACAATCATCTCATGTTATGCTCCCAAAATAGCAAGGTTCTGCTTTATAAATCATGTGATTCCCTCACATACTTTGAGCAGCAGCATACTGAAGAGAAGCCTTCCTATCTTGAGGAGTGCCCTAAAGGTGGTGTTCCTTACCAGCCACACTTGATGGGACCTTGCCCTGATTTAGAGGCCGTAAGAACCCAACAAGGATAACCATCTTTCTGTTTTGTGTACAGAAATACTCTCCCGTCCAATCCTGTCGGCTGACAAAAACAGGACGCTAGAGAATGAGACTGTCATCTTGCACTGTAATACGTCCAACAACATCAGGGTCATCGTCTCCTGGTTCAAGGATGGTATTGGTAAACCTGTCCCACATACGGCCGTACTATCTAACGATAACCGAACCCTCACACTTCCTCACATCACCAAAGCTGATGCAGGGAACTATACATGTGTGGCCAGCAACCCTGTCAGCAGTGCATCAAGCAACTCAGCTAACATAGTTGTGGAATGTGAGTAATCCCAGTTTGACTCTGCCTTACCTCTTGCCTTTCCTGCATGTTTGTGGCAGGCAGGGCGTTAGTGGTTTCTAATGGGGATTCTTCCCCATTTCTGAAATGGGAGAGGCTGGGTTTCAAACCTGCCGGGAAGCTGCGAGCGCCCTGTTCCCTAACCCTTGTGGTATGGAGGTCTGCTCACAGTGGCATCTCAGTGGTGACCGAAAGGCACTCCACGGATGCTCAGCGGTTTATTCATAAAGCCATGCATTCCAAAATTGAGCCCCAATGTTTAAAACAGCTTCCAGAACTACACCTCGGTAAACCTGACCTCAGATTAAGCCCTATTCCTGACCCCAGGAACTGTCTTTTGCTGTCCTGGAAACAATGGACATAAGAAGAACCGTGCTGGGACAGACCAAAGGCCTATCTATCTAGGCAAGCAGTCTGCTTGCACAGTGGCCGACCAGATGCCGCAGTGGGAAGCCCACCACAGGCAGGACATGCGTTCCATAGCACTTGTGTTCCCCAGCAACTGTTATACTGTTGAGGTATACAGCCTCTGACACTGGAGATAATATACCCTGCCTGTGGGGTGGTGCATAACAGCTGTGCACATCTGGTGAAGCACCCCTCTCTTGTTTCCACCCCTTTGCCCTGATTCTACTTCGTTTCCTTTCTAGATGGGCCTTATGATGTTCATCTGAACCAATCAGGAACCTTATCTATGGAACTCGGTTCCAGACTGGCTCTGCTGTGTACTGCGGACTCCATCCCTCCGGCGCAGTTTCGGTGGCTTTTCAATAATACCAATCAGAATGTGTCAAAAGACACCTTCAGTGTTCCCTTGAACGCCTGGGAAGATGAAGGGGTTTATACCTGCCAGGCTCACAACAGCAACACCAATCGCACTGTCTCAGACTCTGTCGTTGTGAAGTTGAAAAACAAGGGTGAGTCCCCAGGACTGACAACCCATCCCATGTTTGCCTCTGGTTCTGCCAATATTTGGAGTTGCCCAGTCCCTCTTCAGTCTGGTTATGCAGGGAACTGGCCACTCTGGGCTGGAGACAGAATGTATATGGGAGGATGTGACCTACTTCTTGTGGGGAGCATACAGAGGCAGTGTTAGGGGGCAGCCCACTAGGGCTGGAGCCCCAAATCTCTGGGAGGCCGTCTGCCCCACCACCCTGCTGTCCATGGGCCCTGAGGATCTCGGTTGCATCTGATCCCCCTGGATGAGCTGGCTTTTTGCCCACAGGTGCTTCACCTCCTGCTGCCCCCCCCCAACTCTTCCTGCCTGAGGTTTTTTTTTCTGAAATCAAACGCCCTTCTCTCCCCTGTCCATACATCCCTTTTTTTCAAGTAGTGGTGTCCTTACAAGACAGGGTCCTTTAAACACACACAGAGAGAGACTTTAGAGCATATATAAATTAGCATATGCAAATTTGTGCTTCTTTTTTTCTCCCCTGTGGGCCTGAGCCCCAGATCTTTTCAGTACCTAGCACTGCCCCTGGGAGCTGATAGGGTTGGATCCAGACTAAATTAGTTGCATGTAGGTTCCACTGAAATCAATAGGACAAATTCATAATGACAATGCCCATAAATGTGAACAGAGCTAAACACAACTTACACTCTGGGTCCAACCCATTGATTTGTTAAGGGTTGCCTTTTGGTAGCCTTACTCCTGTGCCCTTATTTATATTACAATTTATATCCCACCTTTCTAGGTAAAATGGCTACGTAAGGTGGCTTACAATGTCATCAAATAAAATATAACCAAAAAAATAAATGACTCTGAGTAAATCAAACTTTAACTATAGCCTGATATGCAGAAGGCCGCGGTAGGGTTGTATGTAAGCACTCACCTGAGCACCAAGGCGACAAGGGATGTCATGCAGGTGAGTGAGGAAGCTGGCGAAGGACGGGTGGGATGCTCTGTCTGTCCCTCCTCAGTGCCCAGCATAGAAAAGCAGCCGGCAGTCTGGAGGAGAGATGGAGCTTTCAGTTCCTCTTCTGCCAGCCTCCCGCAGCTCAGTAAAAAAAAAAAAAAAAAACATTTGCAGGTTAGCAACTCTTGTGGGCTTCTTTTCAAGGCTGCTTTTACTCATCATGGCATCTTCCTTCCAGGAAAAGCTTCACTTGCTAAATCTCTGCATGTCAGAATACAGTTAACGGTACAGAAGCATGAATTGGCCTCCACGGTCACTTACGGACCCATCGCTAGAGTCTACACAATTTTTTTAGAATTTCCTCCTTTTATAATTTTCTTTTTGTAATTTTATCCTGGAAGACAATCTTACTCGGTCACGAGTGATCGCCTACTACAGAAGCATGATTTTTGTTCCATATTTTTTTAAGGCAAACCCTAGTCTTGTTTTCTGTCCTTGTTCCTGAATGCTAGAAACTTTGTGAAAATTTCTATGCTGTCGGTTTGTGGTGTGTGTGTGTGTGTGTGTTTTTAAAGGAGTTGGTGGCACTGGAAATGCGTGTGGGATGTATATACCTCTGTGAACATTGGTTTTTGAAGCAGTACAGGTTGAGTAGGGCCATAGGGGTATAGCAAGTGCAAATGATGGCCTGCCATGTGATCACACCCTTATGCTTCATATTCAAGGTTACCAGGTTGTAACCCGGAGATTCTCATTGTACCTTTTTAGAACCTGCCGCTGTATCAGGAGTCCAGGCAGCTGTGGCTTCTCCTACCTGTCTTTGCACACCTCCCTGTACATACATCCCCCCTTTCCTTCACTAGCTATAGTGAAATGGACTCCAGAAATGCCATGGCGGAGCAGAACAGACTAAATGGAGGAACCAGGCAGGAGAAGCTGTGGTCCTAAATCTGTGATGGATTAAAAACAGTAATTTTGAAACTGTGTGCCATGGGAGAACTGCTAGTGTGCTACAAGAAATGGATTGGTTGAATCACTAAAGCCTCGTAAGCCCAAACCAGCCACCCACAGAAGAGGAGACTGTCTTGTCTCTTCACTGAGTGCCACTGGATTAGGGATACAGTCATGCCTTGGATTGAGAGCATAATTCATTCCGGAAACATGCTTGTAATCCAAAACACTCTTATATCAAAATGAAATCCCCCCCAAAAAAAATTTGTACAGAGATTTTTAATTTAAGCCGTACAACAGTACTTGTATTGCAAGACGTCGCTTGTATATCAAGTTTTTAAAAAATTAAATAAATATTTAAAAATTTGCTTGTCTTGCAAAACGCTCTCAAACCAAGTTACTTGCAATCCAAGGTATTACTGTAGGCCAATCTGTCAGTTTCACCATTTAATTTTTTTGAATCTCAGATTCTTTCTTTCCCAAATATGATGAACTTTGTGGATTTCGGTAAATTCTTCTCAAAAGCAAATTGAAATGAAATTCTCACCCATCTGCACCAGCCAAAGTCAATAGGTACAGCTATTCCCAGCATGGAGAGGACTATAGTGTACCTGCCTGCCATAAAGCTGTTAAAGATGAGCCACCTGTCTGGGGGGGGGGAAAGAGGTTGCAATCCTAATTAAGCACTAACGTGGCTGAATGAGCAGGGATTCAAACCCAGATTTTTAAGAGCAAAGAACTCAGAGCCCTGAGCCTGAAGGGACAAATTTGTCAATTTCATTTTCTCCCATATTCAGATTTTATTTTATTTTTAATCTCGAGTTCTTTTTATCCCAAATATGGAGCACATTGTGAATTTTGGTAAATTCTTATCAAACCCGAACTGAGACAGAATTCTCACCCATCCCTATACAGACTGGATCGTTCATTCACTCCTGCCGTAGAGACACAGCTGGATTACCCAGCTTCCGTTGTAGGCCCTGCAAGATCCAGCTTCTCAGCCCCACTCCTTGTCTCAGAGGATTTTGGTGGGGGCTGCTGCCTGGTACATCAGCAGGGAAGAACAAGGGTGAAGACAGGAAAAGCCGTCTGAATAGTCCTAGTTCCGTATGGATACCTGTGTATCTTCTGTTCCTGTACTACCCAACGTGATGCCCTCCAGATGTGTTGGACCGCAACTCCCATAATTCCCAGCCAGCATGGCCAATGAATGAATTTAGCTAGTGAATTATGGGAGTTGCGGATCCAACACATCTGGCAGGGCATCACGTTGGGGAAGGCTGCTGTAATATATTTGAGAGTGGTTTTATTTTGGGAGTATTTTGTAAGTCTCTTTGAGAGCTTCTCAGGGCTATAAAGTAGGATACAAGTGTTCTAAATAAATAATTATCCACCCTCAATGGAGGCTCCACATGTCCCTACTTCTGCCCTGCCTCTTTTTGATCAGGAGGGCATCTTCAGGTGAGTGACACAGGTGGGCACATAAGGGGCGGGCAGATCCAAGGGTGATTAATCAATCCTTACTCTTATACACTCTACAAGTAGAACGTTTGTGGCATGACAGCGACAAGTGTGCCTCCATTTTTAATTCAGCAGAAAAGTGTGTCTGACCTATTGGATGTTTGAGGAAATTCTGGTCTTAAAGGCAGAGGAGCTGCAAGTTGGCAGTCCTAGTTGCTGTTATGTTGTCTTATACAGCACCATGAATGTTATCTGACATGAATTTGTTAATCTAGAATTATGATACACACCCCTGGTTACATATACACAGTCATTAACATGGAGTAGAAATAGAATCCCCTCTTCTCCCATACTCACAGAATAGTCTCTGTGAGTATCAGGGCTGGATTCAGGGCAGCTGATGCCCTCAGCACAGCCCAATAATGGTGCCCCCTCGGCCCTTCCATTGCTTAGCTGGCAAGACATTAAGACTCAATAAGTGCTGAAGGTGAAATAAGACTTAAAAACTCAGTTTTCTTCAAGGATATCCCCCCATGTACTAATTAGGGCTGTTAAATGCCTCTGCATAGGGGGCAGTCTTAACCTGGTGCCGAAAGGGTAGTAAAGTTGGTGCCAGGCAGGCCTCAGTGGGGAGATGGTTCCATAATAGTTATATAGATTTCATAGATTTCATAGATTATAGAGTTGGAAGGAGCTATGTCCAGTGCTTTTTTTAGGGATGTGAAGTGAGATTTGAGAAGACTCATTGCACCAAAGCCAGAGACAAGTTGGGGATAAAGTTGGCATTTCTTTTTCTTTTCTTTTCTTTTCTTTTTACTTCTCCTGCTCCTCTGCCTTTAACAGTAGCCAGACATGTAGGAGTTAAGCAGGTGAAGCTTTCCTTCAACATTTATCTCTAGGCCAGGAATAAAAAATAAAAAATAAATAAATCACTAGCTAATTTTTTCTGTTTGTCAGACTGCTATTAAAAGCCGTAGCAGCCAGAGCCAGGATGGTAAAAAAAATACCGTATTTTTCCGTCTATAAGACGCCCCCATGTATAAGACGCCCCCCACTGGGCAGTTTCGCAACCGGGCGGTTTTCTCCTCGGCTTACTTCCGTGTATAAGACGACCCTCAATTTTTAGTCTAACAATTTTAGGAAAAAGTATAGTCTTATACATGGAAAAATACTGTAATACTAATTTTAAAAATGGCCATCCTGCCTTGAAGTTGAGAAGAGGTGGCTTTACTGATGGGTGTATCCTATGATCAAATGGGTAGGCAAAGCCATCAGGGCCGGTATCAAGGGTAGGCGATGGTTATGCACCTGCCGAGGGCCCACAACCCAGTAGGGACCCATTCTCAAGAGCCCCCTGGAGTTTCTCCTCCTCTTCACCTTTGCCACCTGCTTGTTCACCTGCCTCTTCCTCTGGCCCAGACGATGGTGGTGGTGAGAAGCAGCAGGTGCCACGCGGCCTCCTTGCTCACTGGCTCTCTGCCTGTCTAGAGAACAAGTGGTATCAGTGATGAGAAAGAGAATGAGGAGCAAGAGCAGCTGGCGACAATGGTGGCGGCGAGAAAGTAGATTCACTGAGGGAGGGAGCCCATGGAGGGTGTGTTGCCCATGGAGGGTGTGTTGCCCATGGAGGGTGTGTTGCCCAAGGGCCCTCCAAAACCGGGAGCCAGCGCTGGAAATCATGGTCACAAGCTTTCCAAACCTTACAGGTCTTCTCTTTCCCCTCTTCCAGAATCTAAACCAGAAGGTGACGGCGGCGGCGGTGGATGGTAGTGGTGGTCTCTCAGGCGGAGCCATTGCTGGGATCGTCATAGGCTCTCTGGCCGGAGTAGCGCTCATTTCAGGTCTGCTGTATTACTGTGTGTACCAAGACTTCCTTGGGGTAAGTATCCCACTTTGGATTGCCCCCCTCCCTCCAGAATTTGCCTTCTCCCCAGCTTCTCCAGGACCTTCCTGCTTTGTTTACCTGGTTTGACTTGTCTCTTTGCTCGCTCGCAGGGTTTGATGCTGTCTCACTGGTGGGGGTTCCTTTCCTGCCTCTCCATCCTGCGTTGGAGTCCCGCCCCACATGTCATTACTTCCGAGTGGCCTACAGTTTATGCCTCCCTCTTACCCAAGCACACAAACACTAACTAGGATTGCTGGGTTCAAGGTGAAGCGAAAGCAACTTCTGCTACCATTGCAATGCTTTGTACGGGGAAAGTTGCAACAGCTAAAATTCCCTCTTTGATATAACTATCATAGACACAGGACAGGAGGCCTGTCTTCTCTTGAAACTGGCAACTCTAAACTATACATACATACACAGAGAGGTGACGACTAGACAAGTTTGACTGGACAGACCCTTTAAAAAACAAAAGGGGAAAAATCTTGAGTATTGTCAAATTGTTAAGGCAACAATATTAAGTACTAACTTGCCAAACTCAACATTTTGATATTTCATCTTCCTATAACCCTTAAATTCAAATACATCTATTGTTGGAAAGATTACAAGGGGGAAAACTGAGAGAGCATCAATTCAAATTAGGGCTGTGGTGATAATCGCCAAAATGGAAATTTCAATTATTTTTGGTGGGATGTGACTGCCATTCTCTGCCCCCGCCCCCTCCGCGCACATGTGCACAAACACACACACACACACACGCACAACCTCTGAAAAATGCTACATTCAAGGCATTCTCAGGGAAAGAAAATGGCAGCCAAGTTGCCAAGAGCACTGCCACCGCCACTTGCAGAACAGTAACCATTTTTAAAGATCCAAGTAGCTGCTGCCAGCATTGCTAATAATGCCACCACTACCACTGAACCTGGTGGCAATTCTCCACCCACCCACCCCCAGGTGTGTGTGTGTGTGTGTGTGTGTGTGTGAGAGAGAGAGAGAGAGAGAGAGAGATTCATATTCCTCCTGCAATATGCAGCCACAGAGATGTGTTGGGTGTTTTCTAGGCCTACTCTCAGTCCACACAGGGAAACAGTGAGGCCCACAAGGTCTGGACAGTGTCATATGTGAACTGAGAGAGCCATAGAATATGCCCCAGGAGTCTATGCAAAGCAATGGGGGTTTCTTTGCAGGGATTCCCTCTGCAAATAGGTCAAACACAGCAAGGGGTTCCATCAGTTAGAAAGCTTGAAAAGCATTGGTGTGGCCAGTGGCAAGATATAAATAGGAAGGAAGATACATACATCATTTCAGGTGATTAGTCACAGTCAGTGATATGAGACAAGAGGTAACATGCTGGCTCTGTTGCGGGATGGACCCCTGCTTGTTATAAGATCACACAGTGTCTGCTGTTTACCTAGGAGGACGGAGCAGCACGCATCCAATGGAAACATACCCTCTGCACCCGGCCACAGTAAGTATCAGCCCTATGGGCTGTGCCGGGACCTGTGTGATGCATGCCGTGTGCTCTATGCTGCTCTCACCACCACCACCACCACCACCACCACCAAGCTGCCCCATGACTTCAGGGGAGCCTGTCTAAGTCACCTATGTTGAAGCTGCAGAGAAGGTAGATGGTCTTCCCATACACATCTGTGCCAAAGCAAGGGGAAGTAGACTACTTCATCCCCAACCCAGATGCATCATGGGAAACTCCTATTGGAATTTTTTTTTTTATTATTTTTTAAGTCGGGGAAGGACTTCACAGCTGCTCCAGCTCCCATTTCCATGTGCCTGGCTGAGGATCTCTTCCCTGACCCTGCTACTATGGTCTCAATTCCTGGGGGGAAAGGAAGCTACTTTTTTTCCTGTGGAGTGCTGGTGTTTTCCTCTCCCCTGTCATTCTCTCTGCCCCAAAACCCTGCATCACCTTCTTGGATTTGTGCCGCAGCAGCTCTAGAATGGTCTGGTGGTGGAAAAAGCTGAAGTTCACACAAGGGCCTTGAGGCGGGAGGTGGTGGGGCTGGGCAGACAGGTCTCTCCGGGAAACGGCTACCTCCGTCTCTGTCCTCCGTCGTCACCATGATTTCCCTGGAATCACATCTGTCAGTTCTGTGCCTGCCTCTTCATCACGCTTGAGCTTCAGCTTTGAAGCAAGGGGTGGAAGTGGAGAATTGAGGGCCGAGGGTGGAAGCAGGTGGCTCCCTCACTAGCCTTGGAGTGCTCAGGGCCCAACACAGGTAGGAAGGTGAGGCAGGTGGAGTTGGAGCGAGGGCGAAGGGGATGAGACTGGGAAAGGGCTGGAATGAGGAGAGGAAGGCCCTCCCCTACATGGCCCCTCCCTCACTTGCCAAACTGAGAGGCCGTTTACCTTGTTCGCTATAAGGTCGGGTGGCCAGATCCAGACTCTGGGGAAGTTCCTGGGTCTTTCAGAGTTGAGATTGAAGGGAGAACATTTGCCTCCTGGGCCTTTTTCTGCATCACTGTGCTTTAGTTGGTGACAGAAAGAAACTGGACACACCTGGTGGAGCTTTCCTTTCTGTGCAGCACTCAACGGTCTCTGGGCCTTTTGGGGAACTGGAGAGCCCTGGTGTCAAGGGACGAATCCTGGCAAGGTGTTTCCTTTGCACCACAGTTGGCTCACGAATCCAGCTCATACAGCTCACCCTGCCCGCTCCCACGAACCTAGTGGGAGTGCCCTGTAGTCCCGTCCCGTCCATCCCCGTCCCCCCCATTGCTTGTCTCAGCCTTTTGGCTGGGAGCAGAAGTCGTGGGTTTTCATGGCCTCCTGCTTCGCTCTGTTGGGCTTGGGATCAGACTCTGTCTGTTGTACATTCCAATTCCCTGATTCTGTCTCTCTGTCCTGTCTCTGTCATTTCAGACCAGGGAGTCACTGAAACCAAGCCCAGATCGGTAAGGATGGAACCTTTACAATGTATCTGGATTCTGGAGTTACGTTTCCAACTCTAGAAGGGGGAATGGGGTCAGGTTAAAGCGGAGGAGACTAGAGGTGCTGCTGGGGTCTTCTAGAGACCATTCCCAGTTCTGAGAAGGAAGTAGAGACTCCTTAGAGTTGCCAACTATTTTGCTGGCCCGTTCCTGTCTCTCTTAGGGCTAAACTACATGGTACATTAAATACACAGTGTGCGGCGGATTATCACCATTTTGTTGACCTTTATGTTAGTGTACAGGGCTCAATCCAGATTGACACCACCATGTACAGGTAGGGGAGGTTCAAACCATCCCACCCAACCACTTTTTTCTTCCAAACTAACCCCCCCCCACCACCACCACGGTAACAAAACAAACAAACAAAAACCCACTCCATTGATGCCAATGGAGTTTTCTCTCTCTCTCTTTTTTAGTCCCCGCAGTGGTGTGTGGAGGGCTGGGAGGTTGGAGGGGAAAGTATTTAACACAGCATGTAGTTTAGCCTTAAACAGCAGCTTGATCTCAGAACTTAGCAACTGATAATGCAGATGTTCACACCATGAAAAGCATCACTTGCTGTTTTCTGCAGATCACCTTGTTAAGGCAGAGTATATATGCTTCCAGACGTGGCTTTTATTGTGCAATCACCCTGCCTCATTCAAAGAACTTTATGTGAGGGTCCACACAACATTGTCTTCCATGTGTTTTCCCGCTGCTTCTTCCATCTTTTATAATATTTCCTGACTAAAAAAAAAAAAAAATCAAATCTGGAGGAAAAGACAGGATAACTGCACAATGTCCTTTGATTAGTAGCACTAGGAGCCCTCCATCTGGAAGCACCCATGGGTACAAGCCAGCCTCTCTCTTTTTGTTTTCCCCCCTGGTCAGTTGGCAACCCTAAGTCTAATGGATTCTAATGACTCAGAAATCCAGGGTTTGGATCCCAGAAGTGCAGAGGTGAGTGAAGTATGGTGCCCATACAGTCAATCAAAGTATCCCAGGGACAGCTTTCCTGCTCCAGGGTAAGTCGGGTAAGTTGGCCTTGGTACAGTCGGTTGATCGTCATCGAGGTATAAGGAGAATTCTACTATGCACCAAGTGCAGATGTGAGGCACAAATCATAACTGGTAAGCATCCCTTGGGAATTAAATCTGTAAGTGGGAGGGAAGGTTGCCACGAGATACGTGAGTTTTCTCTTGGGCCCTCACGTCACTGTTTTTTCTTTGTCTCCTGAAATGCAGCTAGAGTTGGCACCTTTTCCTTATAGGCCTTCTCCTGTGCCTTTAATCAAGATTGGCAGCCAGAAATGTTGTGGTAATCCGTGGAGGGGGGGGCGGCAAAGGTTAGACCAGCAAAGGGGGAAGACTAAAGTCTAAAGTAAAATAGCCAGAGCCAAAATATAGAGAGCCTAATAAGTTTTGAAGTCATGTAATATTAATAAAAACATTGAATGTTTTATCAGATTTAAACATAAATGCTGACTGCTTGTTGCTTATCCCAGAGCCTTTAACATGCATTGCCCATATATCACAGGAAGGGAGGAACAGGTTGGATGCTTACTGAGCAATGAATATATTACTGGAACGTTGAATTGCATGCATTTTGCATGCATCTCCTTACATTTGCCCATGTGAAAGACCTGAGAGTTGTGTTGTGGTGGTGCTGTTGTTGCTTTTCTTTTTTTTTAATGAAACCTGGACATTTGAGGAAGGGGCCTGCAACATTCCTGAAAGGGCAGGTGCCCCGCCACAGGCCCTCCTGTGGCTAGAGCCCTGCCTCTAACCTTCCTGTGCTCTCTCCAATCCCCACTTATGCTCTCTTGCAGGGTGAAGAGGACATACAATATACAACAGTAGCTTTCAAGGCCAACAACCCTCCTCAGCCAGCCTCGGGCTCACCCGTCCTTTGGACAGCACTGTAGTTTACTCGGAAATCAAAAAGAAATGATCAGGGATAAATTCCCTCTATGGGCTCTTGAGCGCATGACACACACCCCTACGCCTCACCTCCGCTTCTCTTGTCTGGATTCTCGTGGGGTGGGCACATTGCAAAAGCCCGTTGCCTCTTCTGAAGAGAAGGCAGAAAACCCTTCCCTCGCACAATCAGATCTCCACTCAAATTCCACCCAACCTCTTTAAGATTAAAACAATAAAGCAGACGTTCCTCTCCACGCCACCGTCATCTGGTGTAATCAAAGGGAACTCAGCGATCAGGGGCCGCCTTCAGTTCACCCTGCTGTGACTTGCGTGTGTGTGCCAAGGGAGACTGGCTTCGTCCTCAGAACTGGGTGGAGGAAAGCTACCAACGGTCTCTTTCTTTCTTTCCTTCCCCCACCCGCCCTCGTTGCAATTCCTGGCCGTGCCAAACGTCCCCGCTTGTCTCATCTCTAGGGTTTTGGTGTCACCAGGCAGTTGTGGTTCCTGCTCCCTCGGGCCTTCCACGGCTGCCACAAGCCCGCACTTGGGGGGAACTGAATTCCTGCCACCAGTGAGAATGCAAGGAAAGCATTTAATCCTGAGGAAAAGCATACAGTATGCCTTCGGTGTTCGCAATGCTTCAACAAACAGCCCAACTGACTTTTGCCCTCCAGTCTGCCTTCCGGCTTCAGCGTTTATTTTGGGTCTGGACTTGAGCCGTTCTAGTGTACCCTTTCCTGCTCAGCTGCCCTTTTGCATAAGTGAATTTGCCCCATGGGTGGGCAGGTGGGCTCCATCGCTCAGGGGTGTATGTGTGGGTGTTGGTGTGTGTGTGCATGTGTGTGTGATTTGTGGCAGCGAAGGGCCACCCTAATTATTTCCCTTCTTCTCGGCAAGCCATTATCCCCTGCTTTCTCCAGATTAACGCACACAATCCAGTCCATAGCCAGATGATGGAAGCAACAAGGTCCACTGCAGAGTGGATAGAACCGGACCTATTAAGCAAGCGACAAACACGCACGAGGCTGCGTGAGAATATGGTGTGGAGGGGTGTTTTGTCGGTCTTTCTCCCGGGTTTTCCAGCTAAGTGGTGTCTAGTGGGTGGAAAGGGAAGAGAGCGGTGCCAAACGGTTAGAGTACTATGGTTAGGGGTTACGATTCCACCAGCTCTGGGAGAAAGAGGGATGCTGTGTGTCATCTTAGCCCATTGGCGGCCACAGAGCTGGTAGACCCAGTGCTGGGACTGCATGTAAGAGGCCCACGTTAAAACAACAACAACATGATGCTCGCTGAGCAGCCTTGGGCAAACCGCTGCCCCTCAAACTAACCTCCCTCCTTCGCAGGGTTGTTGTGAGCCTACAATGAGATAAGGATAAAAGTGCCTTGAGCCTTTGGGGGAGTGGGGTGACGGTTAGATTAAAATAAATTAATTGCAGGTGTAGAATCAGGGTATATGTGGGAGTCAGAATTCTAGACTGACTCACTCGCTCCCAGGCCGCAGAGTGGAATGGGCTGTTTTGCTAAGTGCAAGGAAGTGCAGAGGAGAGTGTTTGGCCGCGAGTGCGGGTGATCCTCTGTTTTGCTTTGCGAATCAGGAATGGCTCCGCAGCCAGCCAGCTTTTACCAAATCGGGAAGACTTGCCAAACACGGTTGACCGTTAAGTCTGACCTCCAAATCCAGAGCTTATAAGATGATCTCTGAAGGGTGGGGCGAGGATCTCTTCATATCCACCACCACGCACTTTTGTGGTAGCACGCTTGGTAGTTCAGCCCTCCCCAGCCTGTGCAAAGTTTCTCATCTTTGACAGAGAGTCAGCGTGCCCCGGTGGTGAGATAGCATCTCGGTACACTCTGGGCCTTGCTAATCGTTGGGTGTGGCTGCAAGTCGGCATGTATTCATGCTACGCTTTGGGACAGAAAGACAATGGGAACAGTGTTTGGAACAAGTGTTTCACTCAAGGCTGCTGCGCCAGAGTTAA
Source organism: Shinisaurus crocodilurus (assembly GCA_021292165.1). Lineage (NCBI taxonomy): Eukaryota > Metazoa > Chordata > Lepidosauria > Squamata > Shinisauridae > Shinisaurus > Shinisaurus crocodilurus. The sequence goes on from CM037885.1 coordinate 8,803,409, forward strand.
CCCATGTAGTAGCTTCCGCCCACTTGAAAGAGGCCTGTCTGAAGAAATCCGGCTGGCTGGTTCCAGGGTGGTCGTGTGATTTCAAGGTGCGGGGGGGAGGTACAAGACGGGAGATGGGACGCAAGATGTGGTATTGTGAAAATTTGGGCTAGGTATTTCTTTGGTGTTTGTGTAATGAATCTCTTTGTTATTAATTAAAAAAAATCTATGTGAGAATGGAAAAGTCTTTTGTGAGCATTGTGTGGGGTGGGCAGGGAATATGGGTGCTGATGGGCAACGGGAAAGAGCAACAGCCTGGCTCACCAGTTGTGCAGGCCGTTTTGGGTTCATAGGAATGTTGTCCGAGAAGCCGTGTGCAGAAGGCAACCAGGTAAGGCTGGCCGGACTGCACAACTGGTGACCCACCAACAAGGTCATTCGCCTGCTTTTGCTTGTTGCCTCGGACTGCAAAAATTGGGGGGGGGGAGATGGCAGCATCAATGCAGGCCCCAATGCGTGAATGCTGGACAGCACAGGGTGACCATGTGTCCTTTTTTTATAGAGGACAGTCCTCTATTTGAAGGGCTGTCCAGTCCCAAGTCTGGTTTAAAGATAACCATCAGAAGGAACTGGTGGGCCTTGAGAGTGCCCATCAATAGCATCTGGACAGCAAACTGAGCAAGGCACACAGGTCACCCCTGGTCACAGTCTTGCCCACTGTGGTGAGATGGCCTGTATTTCTATTTAAATTATAATAATTTCTAAATTTGCGTATGTATATAGTAATAGCATATGCAAGTTTTATGCAAACCAATGTCCTTTGGGGGGGGCACTTCACAAGTTACTACCCTATATGGTGTACGGTGGTATACAGTGAACAGACCTGGCATAGGGTGCTATTCTGCTTGACCAAGTAACCAGGCATGGCTTTCTTCCTGACTTCCTCTTGTCCTACACAGGTATCTATCTACCAGTGTGTACATCACTACCAAGATGTAGTGATGACCACCAATCTGGAGGGCTTTAAAAGGGGATCGGACACATTCATGGAGGAGAAGGCTATCAATGGCTACTAGCCCTGATGGCTATATGCTTCCTCCAGTCGCAGAGGCAGTATCCCTATATACACTAGTTGCTGAGGAACATGGGTGGGAGGGTGCTGCACTCATGTCCTGCTTGTGGGTTTCCTGTGGGCAGCTGGTTGGCCGCTGTGTGCACAGGACGCTGGACTAGATTATTTATTTATTTATTTAATACATTTTTATACTGCCCAATAGCCATAGCTCTCTGGGTGGCTTACAACAGTTAAAATCATAAAATACAATATAAAATTTAAAACCACAGATTAAAAACAAACAGCAGAGCTAGCAGCAGCAGTTACAATAATGGAATTAAAAACTACAAGATTAAAATGATTAAAATGCCTGGGAGAACAAAAAGGTCTTCACCTGGCGCCGGAAAAAATACAAAGTAGGCACCAGGCGAACCTCTTTGGGGAGCTCATTCCATAACCGGGGTGCCACAGCAGAAAAGGCCCTCCTCCTGGTAGCCACCTGCCTCACTTCCTTTGGCAGGGGCTGTCGGAGAAGGGCCGCTGATGCAGATCTTAGTGTCTGGGCAGGAACATATGGGAGGAAGCGATCCTTCAGATACCCTGGCCCCAAGCCGTTTAGGGCTTTAAATGTTAGCACCAGTCCAGCACTTTGACCCCCGGTCTGATGCAGCAGGGCTCTTCTTATGCTCTTATGTTCTGTAGATGCGCTTCTTCGGTGCTCCTAACAATCCTCCGTGCAGGAGAATACTGAAGCATCAAATGTTCCACAAAGCATTAACTTGACCCCTGCATTCTGTCATCTTTCTTTTCTGCAGCTTTGCATATTTTAGAGTTTGTACAACTCTAAAATTGAGCAGAAACTCAACGGCGCAACTTTTCCTGCAGCAGCAGCTGCATCCCAGTAAAGGCTGAGCTTCTACCTGCCATCCAGGGTTTTGGTTGAGGGGGGGGAAGAGAAGCCCCTCATTTGCTGGGTTTGTGCAGCTAGACTGATCATGGGTCGTCGTCCCCCCTTGCTGTCTCCCAGCAGCACGCATAGGTCTCCTGCTGTCCCAGCTTTCTAGCTGCTCATGCAAATGATCCTTTTGTCACCACTTCTTTGCCTTGACTGTGTGTAGGGTTGCTTTCTCCATTATGGGGCCTGTTCCTGTGTCTCTCAGAACAGCCTACGGTGCAAAAAAATAAATCAGGTGGTGATTTTCTGTATTTCAGGCTGATCTTAAAGGCACAAAATCAAAGCCTGTGTAGTTGTCATGGGTTTGTTTTTTTTAAAGGCAGTCATCCTGATTGTGAGGGTTAAACCAGCTCAAAACCAGTTGTGGTTTACAGTGTAAACACATACCACACAACATTTCCCAGATGAAACGAGGAGCGTGCGCAGAAGGCTCTTATTCTCATGCCAAGGGTCTCTTCGTGAGCGCCACTCCCTCCGCAATTGCACATGTCGAGGAGGGCCCTTCACCTCGGTGCTGGATTTATTCTGCAATCGCCTGTGCTCTGTTTATTTTAAAAGCTTGTTCTTTGGATTAAAGATACACTCATAGGATAATTATGTTTTCCGCCTTGTCACCGGCAGTTCAAAATACACCTCAGCAACACCATCCTGTGAGTCATCGGGCCATGGTGCACTAGATGGTGCTTTCGTGCCCGTGAGCATGCATTTACCGACATGCGCACTAAGGACCGAGATGCTCCAGCCACCTTCCTCCTCAGCGGTGCGCAAAGTCCTGGGGGAACAGGGAGAGGTGGGCTGCCTCCTTAACCTTTTACGCTGGGACCCTTAACTATTGTTTTTAAAAGGCTACATGATTTCTCTAAAATGGGGGGGGGAAGTCAGGCTGGCGAATTTCATTAAGGGACCCCTACATTTTCCATCCCTCCCCCCAATATAATTTGAGCATCGCACTCAAGGAGTTTAACTTCTAGGAACCCAAACACTGAAGTATGGTGATGCTAGCGAGCCACACTTTGCCAAAAGGCAAAAAAGAGCAACCACGTTTAGTGAGCTGAAAACAGGAACGGTCCTTGTTAAATAGGCACAATTCGGGATATAGGAAGCAAGCAACATCACTGCTCCCTCTAGCTAAGGGGCGGGCAACCCGTGGCCCTCCAGACATTGGAATGTATGTCCCATCATACATCACCATTGGTTATACTGGCTAGGAGTTGGAGTTCACACAAAATGCCCAGCCCTGCTCTAGCTCAATATTGCTGCTTGGTTTTAATTTTTACTAATTTGCTTAAGTATTGTTGAGGCTGATTGGCAGCAGCGCTTCAGGGGGGAATTGAACCTGCAACCTTTTTCATGCAAAGCACGTGCTCTACCGCCAAGCTAACAGAGGGAGCTCAGAGGCTAACCCTGCTCTATATGCAGGATGTTTCCCATTATTGACACCTGAGCTTTGACTCTCCCTTTCCTGGAGCCCTGCTGTACTTACTGGGTAATGGCTCTTAAAGCTCTTGTGGATTACTTCCCATAAAGACCGTTCCTGGACTGCAGAAGCCCTTGAGGAAACTCAGGTAAAGGCAGCCCAGTCCCCTTGGCCCAGGCGAGGCAGAAGCCTGCCTTTACCTTAGTTGTACTTCCCTGCCTCATTTGCTTGCTTGGCAACCGTATCTGATCGATGCAAATCTTCAGGGCAGCGGTGTGATGAAATCGCACATGAATACTGATAGCCTGCATGATTATATTTATAATGTATACAGCAGGCCAGGTGTCCTGCTTTACAAAGGACAGCCCTCTCTTTTGGAGAACTGACAGAGGACAGTCCTCTATTTGAAGATGTCCTCTGTTTGATGGCTGTCCAATCCAGGTCTGGTTTAATGTCAAAGAACCACATGAAGGGAGAACAGCAGGGGCCTTGAGGTTGTCCATTAACACTTAGAACCTGGACAGCAGACTAAGCAGGCACCGGACACCTAGTCAGTGACTGGTTTCAGACAACACGATAACCCACACTCAAGGGTTGAGGGTGGGTTGTCGTTGAACCATGGATTATCGTGTTGTCTGAACCCTGCTGAGATAACAAACCATGGTGAACAACCCACAGTTCACAACCCGGCCCAACAACAAGCCATGGGTTCTCTTCATGGGTTGTTGTTGAACCATGGATTATTGTGTTGTCTGAACCCTGCTGAGATAACAAACCATGGTGAACAACCCACAGTTCACAACCCGGCCCAACAACAAGCCATGGGTTCTCTTCATGGGTTGTTCGTGGTTAACAAGCCATGGCTTGTTAGAGCAGCTGGATTCAGACAACATGATAGCCCATGTTTCAACAACAACCCACGGTTCAACGACAACCCATACTCAACCCCTGAGTGTGGGTTATCATGTCGGCTGAGCCCAGTCAGTCTCTCCACTGTGGTGAGATGACTTATATTTCTATTTAAATAATAGTTATTATTTCTAAATTTGCACCAAAACATATAAATTAGCATATAAATTAAAAAGAGGACACCAAAATATGCAAATTGGTGTCCTCTTTTTGGGTGATGCATTTCCTCTCTTTTGGTGAAGCATAAGTGGTCACCCTGTAACACATTTAATGGGGGATGTCTGGACAGGGCAAGCAGAAATGCAATAAGTATTTGGTAGCTGTCCTTCAGAGAAAGCTGTAGCAGTTTAACTCCTGCCTGTGCTACAGCTGTTATAGTCGCAGCATGGCGGGGGTGGTTGCCAACGGACTGGAAAAAACCCCAACCTTGCCTGCTCTGGTTTCTTAAAAGCAGAAATTGGCATGGAGTTAAGAATGATCACTTGTTAAGGTCTGCAGAGCAAGCTACTATTGAAAGCACAAGGGCAGGGGCCAGTAAAAATATTTGGCAACTCCAATATATGAAAAAACAAGTTGCCAGCTTTTGCTTAATTGGCACAGTGGATCCTGTTGCTGTTCATTTATTAGATAAGGGTGCTTCCAGACAGACGGCTCCCAGAGCTACCAATCAAAAGACACTGTGCAGCTGTTCCTTCTTTGTAGTCAGATAAAAAGATGGAAGAAGCGGTGGAAAAACGCAGGACGGATACAAGTGGCAGATGATGCACTCTAGAGCAGAGACATGAACGAAGCAGGGCGATTGCACAATAAAAGCATCATCTGGAAGCACCCTAAGACAACCAATTTGCAAAATGTCTTATGGTCCCTTAAGATAATTTCCCCTTCACCACAACCCCATGGGGTAGGTCAATGCAAATGAGGAACCAAAGCTGAAGAACTTCCCGAAAGAAAGTCTCCCACAAGTCAGTGGAAGAGGTGGGACTTCAACACGGTCACGGATCTCTTGAATCCAATTTGCCTTCCACTGTCCGCCTTGTCTCTTAGTCACAAACAAAAGCTGAGAATGGTACATTTGAAAATAACCACAGTTGCTGGGGAATAAGCAAGTTGCTCTCTTCCCCACTTCCCACCCCCGCCCCCCTGGAGGTTGTCTCTGTCCTTTGCGCAGAAGTTTTTACCTCATCCGCCTGCCCTTTCTGGAGCAGCTGCCAGCTTGATAAACAGAACAGGTTACAAAATTAGATTTAGTAGAAACTCTCGCATGTTCCTTCCAACACTTCCCCCCACGTGAACCGAAACCCAACAGGGGTAAGCTCCTGGTCAACATGTTGCTATTAAAAGAACACGATATTTACAAACTTGATTTGTTTAAAATACGGAAAGGGGTTTTTGCTGGGCAGGCATGGTTGGCAGAGGCCTTCAGTGGGTATAAAAACCTAGGAACCGCCTGTTGGATCAGACCAAAGATCCACCTAGGACAGCCTCCCCCAATTTGGCATCCTCTGGATGTGTTGGACTACAATGCTCATCCTCCCCAGTCGGTGGGCTCATGCTGGCTGGGGATGATGGGAGTTGTAGGTTCAACACAACTGGGGGACACCAGGTTGGTGGAGGCTGGCAAAGAGGAACTGATGCCAGAGGCCAAATCAAACGTCTGTGTTTATTAAACATGGGTCACACCTGTTTGGCAATAAAGTGGGGAGAGGGGTTCACTGTAGAGATCCAGTATGGCGTAGTGGTTCGAGTGCTGGACTGGGGACTCGGGAAATCCAGGTTCTAGTCCCCACTCAGCCATGAAGCTCACTGGGTGACTTTGGGCCAGTCCCTAACCTCCCTCGCAGGGTTGTTCTGAGGATGAAATGCAGAGGAGTGGGATTATGTAAACTGCCTTGGGTTCCTTGCAAGAGGAAAAAAGGTGGGGAGAAATGATGATGATGATGATGATGATGATGGATGATGAAGAAGAAGCAGAAGCAGCACAGGAGGACTGAAGCAAACCTCATCCCTCTCCCTTATCTTATCTCCCTGTGGTCCACTGCTTTAAGACAGCCCCTCCACCAGGTCTGGCTCTGTTTCCAGATGTGTAAGCCAGGCTTGGGGAGGAGGGACAATTCACCGGAGAATGGGGTGAGTGGGGGTTGGCTCCCGTCCCATCCCATCCCCTGTGCGTTCCATTTAGTGTTTAAAGTGAACCCCCAGACGACCTGCGTCCCTGGGTTTCATAAACACACACACTTCTGGTTTGGCCCTAAAGGGCATTTATCCCTCCTGTATAATTAAGATAAATACACGGCAGACTGCAAGGCCTGGCTACAAACACAAAGCAGGCGTCCAGAAACGTAAGAGGCTTAAACAAAAGAAACTAAAACAGAAGCCAAAAGATACAAATCAATCATCCAGTTTTTCAAAACAGCAAGACCTTGGGAGGGCGGTGGGGGAGACTGTGTTACAAGTTTGTAGCAGGCCCAGATAAATTACAGTCATCAGCGGCAGTGTTTGAAGGCAATAGCCCTCAGGGCTGGCCCAAGGCCCTTTGCTGCCCGAAGCAGAGGACAAAGATGGCGTCCCCCCCACGGCCCAGAAGCCGACTGGAGTTAGTAGCAGTTGAATCTTACTTCAACGCTGGCAACTGGGTAATGTCCTCCACCACACCTGAGGGGAGCAGGCAAGTTTAGGGGCTACAGGACAGGCTGTATAACACACAGCTCTTGTCCCCCACAAGAGGGGAATGGCCAGGGGGCTGAGGAGAAACTGCTAGGGGGCTGCCACTGCTGCCCCCCCACCCAGCATCTGCCGCCTGAGGCAGCTGTCTCACTCTGTCTAATGGTAGGGGGCTGGCCTTCCCATGTTGTTATCCCGAGCATTTATGGTTGGAGCGCGTTCTCTACTACCAGGAAAGGCTGAAGCATTTAGAGAAAAAATGCAATGCACACAACTAAAATGGTGAGATGCGGGCGGAGGGGACGTGATTGAGGTTTATGAAATTATAAATGGGGTGGAGAACTTAGAGAACTAGCATGCCAAGGAGAAAGGTTCTGCCTAAATTGCTAGATTTCTCTGTGCAGGACAAGCAGCCCAAACCACGCACTGCAGGGCTGTGAATGCTTTCCAAAGTCAGCGACATTTGGGTTCAAGGTTTACTTGGACATCGCAGCCCCTGACCCCGCAGGAGCCCAATCTGTACAAGGAACAGGCAATGGTTTGTCAGAGGCTAAGAAAAGGCACTCTTTTCATGCTCAGAGGCACTCTTGTTGAGTTGTGACCTTTTAAAAAATTAAAATAAGAGACTCAAATTAAGTCATGCTGCAGGGGAAGGCAAATCAGGCTGCAAGGACCAGACCTACCATAAGGTAGGGTGAAGCAGCTGTCCTCAGGCAGAAAATCTTGGGGTCCCATTAAGAGGCAATTGCTTCTAAATCATGATTATAAATTGTCACTTGTTTATTTTATTTTTGTACCCGCCAACACTTTACAGATGGGAACGGGGACATGTTTGCAACACCCCTGTTATCACACGCCAAGGGTCAGTGTCTAAACACGCGCACACACCTCACCATTCTACATTGGGGTCTCCACTTCTCCTGCCTGGTGCCTTCCAGATGCATTGGACTACAATTCCCATTATCCCCAGCCAGTGTGATTGATGGCTGGGGGTGGTGAGAGTTATAGTCCAGCACATCTGGAGGGCAACAGGTTGTGGGAAGTTCTCAGTGATGCTAGAGGAGGAGGAAAACATAATTCCGCCATTTTACCAACAGTTCAAAATGTATCTCAGCAGATGCAATATGCTGGCAGCTTGTTGATGTGCAGCACTCAGCAGCAGGCATTTATATGGATGTACACCAGAAAAAGGAGGAATCCACCTCCCACTCAAAGAATTAAAATTTCTAGAGACCCTGTGGAGGGAGCTGAACTCATGCTAACCAAATGTTAATAAGACATCCCTAAAAGACAATACAATATAATAGACAAGGACCAGAAGAGAGGGTCTGTCCCTGATAAAATGAGATAGTTTGGAGCATATGTATTTTCACCACCAATTGAGGGTGGGGGGGGCGCCATTTGGATGCTATGCTTCGGGCTCCAAGATAGTTTAGGTTGTCTCAGTCTGAAGGCGTCTGCCATGTCGTGTGATGAGAGAGAAAGAGGAAAAAAAGGAGACAATTTTAGAAACAAGAATGAAAGCTCTGTCTGACCTCTATCTCGGGCATCTGCTTATGTGTGCAGATTATTTAAAGCACATTCAATGGTATATTGAGAGTGAATATTCTTGTTTCTTCCTCATCCCAAACTAGAAATGGCTGCTACAGTGGTTTTCTCCTTTCCCCACCCCATAGCGTGGGTAGCCCTCCATTCGCCACACCTCACCCTGGTGCGATAAGAAATTGTAGCAGGCCATAAATGCCTCCAAAAGTCCAGAGTCCAATGGGACTGTGGTGGCAGGGGGGATTCCCCACACGGGTTTTATTGCTCCCTCTATCCGATCGCATAGGGCTGGGGTGGGCAACAGACCTGCAGTTAGTGATTGACAAGTGGCCCCAAACACCACTGTCAAAATATGGTCAGGTTTTTTACTTGCCTGTGTGGAAATGTGTCTCAGCATATTATGAAGTAGTGCGGTTTCCAACTGTCTTCTAAGGAACTGTGGAGTTCCTCAAAAGAGTACCCAGTCCCAGAGTTCCTCAATTTGAAGATCTGCAGGTGCTGAGACGCTCCTGCAAAAGACATCCACCTGCAACGTCACAGAGGAGTACTGGATGCATTCTGAAGACACACTTGCAGTGCACACAAAGCAACGGCAGAGCCCAAACGTTCCCGTCTCAGCGGAGGGCAGGCCCAATATTCTCCAGAATCCTAGAGCATGGGTAGGCAACTTGTAGCTCTCCAGATGTTTTGGCCTACAACTCCTGTCATCCCCCTCATGCTTGGCTCTGCTGGCTAGAGCTGATGGGAGTTTGTAGGCCAAAACATCTGGAGGGCCAAAAGTTGCCCACCCCTGTTCTAGAGTGCGGTATCCAATGGTGTCTGACTGACAGCAAAATAAAAAATAATCATCCCCTTTTCGCTGCTGCACCACCAAATTTCAGCAGCAAATGGCCACTGTTCCCTGTGGCGCTAGCAAATGCAAGGTACATTACACCAGTGCCATGATGACATTAGTGCTGGGACACCGTTGAATACCGCCCTAAGGGTGCCTCCAGATGGACTCTTCCAAGTGCTGCCGATCAAAAGACCCTGTGCAGCGATTCTGTCTTTCCCTCTTTAAATGACTTTCTGTGGTAAGAAAAAGGATGGAAGAAACAGTGGGGAAACATGGGAGGGTAACAAGTGGAAGAGGTCAAGGCCAGGTCCCCCAATAACATTTCTGAGCCATGAACATCACACTGGCTGACCTTAGGCCGCACATGCTAGAGGGTTCACACAACCCATGCCATGCTTTGAAAGAATATACGAAGGGGGCCTTGGGACACACAGGCTTGCACCTAGCATGGCTGCTGAAAAAGAGGAAATGCACTACCAAAAAGGAGGACACCAATTGCATAACATCTGCATATGCTGATTTATATGTATAGGTGCAAATTTAGAAATTATTTATTTATTTATTTATTTATTAAATAGAAATATGTTATCTCACCACAGTGGAGAGACTGACTGGGTTCAGACAACATGATAATCCACACTCAAGGGTTGATATGGATTGAGTGTGGGTTGTCATTGAACCGTGCCTTGTTGCTGAAATGTGGGTTATCGTGTTGTCTGAACCCAGTCACTGACCAGGTGCCCTGTGCCTGCTTAGTCTGCTGTCCAGGTGCTACATATCAACGGGCAACATCAACGCCCCGCTGCTCTCCCTTCTTGTGGTTCTTTGACTTTAAAGCAGACTTGGACTGGACAGCCCATCATAGATTTCATAGATCATAGAGTTGGAAGGAGCCTACAAGGCTATCGAGTCCAACCCCCTGCTCAATGCAGGAAACTAGAGGAGGGGTCTCCCATCCAAGAAATAACCAGGCCTGACCCTGCTTAGCTTTCCACGCTCAGACAAGCTGAGCCAGCATAAGCCACAGGCCTGTGTAAACAGAGCACACCTTCAAATACAGAACTGTTCTCTGCTAGCTCTCCAAAACAGAGGACGGTCCTCTGTAAAATAAGACACCTGGCCACCCTAATGCTGCTGATGCGCCCAGGAGCCATCTACTGCCTGTTGTTGGTGCGTGTGTGCGTGAGCAGCAGAGTGCGTGTGCGCATGGGAGATTTAAAATCCTGTCTGTGTGCTAGCAGAGGCCTGTTATTCCACACACAGATCTTCCAGATCTCAGCTCCCCCCTTTTCGCAGCGTGCAGCGTGTTGTGAAGATGCCAGCCTAGCCTGCCTGTAATCCAACTTGCTTCCAACTTCCCCGTTTGCAGATTAATCCATGGAGTCAGGAAACACTCTGTAACACCACAGGTCTAATTCTACCTGTTTATTCACTTAGCAAGTAAAGTTCTACAGAGTATACATTTCCTAGTTACAGTCCATGTGCAGAGTATAAATGCATAGCAAGCATTACATCCAGTGGAGTAAGTTGAGCTTCACTCCACCTCAGCAAAGGCATTACATTGTTGCAGTAACAAAAGCCCAGCAAGAAGAACAAAGAAGAAGAGAGAAAGCAGTCCTGCCTCTCTCTAAGATGGCTTCAGACAGAAAAACAAGTTAGCACGTCATCAGAACATACAAACCATGTGACTAGCTCATAATGCTCCCACGGTCTAGGCTTCCCATGCGAAAAACACGAGAACCCAGAAAGACATAACAAACTTGTTTACAGCCATTCTGTTCTTTCCATGTGTAAACAGTGTGCTACAGCTGGTGAAGTGATACATATCACAACACCTGTGCCTTTCAAACGGGCTAGGAAGGGGCTAGGTGTACATGGCGATGTACTGCATAGAACTCCATGTGAGGAGGGTCCATGGCCCAGGCAGTGTCTGCCCTCACATGGGGGAGCTCCACGAAGCATGCATCGGTATATACACACAGCCCTTTCTGATGCCTTCTAAACGTGCAGAGAGTGGAGGAGTGGCTGCAGGCCACATAACCGGTGGGGGCAAGGCTAGCCTGCACAACCCCTGCCCAATGCACTGAATGGAGGGGGCGTGTGAACTCCTCTCGCCTAGACTACTGTAATGCGCTCTACGTGGGGTTACCCTTGAAGACGGTTCGGAAGCTACAGCTGGTACAGAACGCGGCGGCTCGCCTGGTTAAAGGCAGCCGCTGGTGGGATCACATCACTCCAGTGCTCAAGGAGCTGCACTGGCTACCAGTTGCTTGCCGAGCTGAATTCAAGGTGTTGGTTTTGACCTTTAAAACCCTATACGGCTCCGGTCCAGGCTATCTCAAGGAGCGTCTCCAACAACACCAAGTAGGCCGCTCAACAAGATCTGCCACAGACGGCCTTCTCCTTGTCCCTTCAGCCAGAGCAGCTAGACTGGTGGGGACTAGGAAGAGGGCTTTTTCTGTGGCGGCCCCCGTACTGTGGAACTCTCTCCCAAGTGACCTCGGCCATCAGGGCTGGCGCTACCGCTAGGCAGACCCAGGCGGCTGCCTAGGGCGCGTGGCGGAAGAGGGCGCAGAGTTTCTGCGCCCCTTCCTCGCCTCCGGCGCGCTCCTGCCCTCCCTGCCGCCTCCGCCGCGCCTCCCCGCCCGCTTGCCGGCCGCTGCCGCCGCCGCTGCACCTCCCCCCCGCGCGCCCACCCGCCAACCACCTACCTACCTTCCCATCGTAAAGCGCGGGGGTCCCATCGCGTCGGAGGAGGAGGCGGCGGCAGCAGCAGCAGCAGCCAGCAGCGGGAGCGGGGGGAAGGTAGGTGGTGGTGGCGGCGCCGGCGGCGCAGGGGGGGTTGCAGAGCAGGGCTGCTTTGCTCCGGAGCCCCCCCACGGCACGAGGGGGGGCGCTAAATATAATTTGGCCTAGGGCGCCAAACAGCCCTGCACCGTTCCTGTCCACCATGCCCCCTCTCTGCTGAGCTTCCGCCGCTCACTAAAAACTTGGCTGTTCAGGTGGGAATACGGGGTGGGCTAAGATTTTAAAATTTTATATTGTTTTAAATGTATTTTATCCCATTTTTATCTTATGTACATTGCCCAGGGTGGCCAGTTTGCCGGCCAGATGGGCGATAAAATAATAATAATAATAATAATAATAATAATAATAATAATAATAATAATAATAATAATAATAATAACAACAACAACAACAACAACAACAACAACAACTCCCCCTTTCTCTCACAGTAACTTAGGTTAGAGAGGGTTGTTGTGCGGATCAAATCGGGGAGGTATGAAAAAGAATTTCCACCACAGTGAGTTCCGCGAAGGAAGGGCGGGATATAAATATAAGAAAGAAAGAACAGGAGATGATACATGAGCCATCTTCAAATATTTGAACCGTGGTCACATAAACGATGGAGCAGATTTATTTTCTGTTGCTACTCAGAACAAAAGGTTCAGATTACAAGAAAGGGGATTTTGACTAAACCTTAGGAAGAACTTCCTGATGATGGTAAAAAGCTGTTCCATGAAGGGGGTGGACGCTCCTTTCTCAGAGGTTTTTAAGCAGAGGCTAGATGGCCACCAACCGGGGATCTTGTGGTAGTGGATTTCCTGCATCGGCAACGAGTTGGAGTAAATTGCCTGCGAAATCCCTCCCAACTCTGTCAGGGCTGTTTGCCAAATCTCCTACGTCTCAGACCTTACTTGCTTCCAGGCTGCAGGCTTTTAGCAGCACCATTCATTGCTCTGCTGCTGCTAACTACGCCAGTGTGGCGTGGTGGTTAGAGTGCTGAACTGGGGCTCAGGAGATCCAGGGTTCTAGTCCCCACTCGGCCACGAAGCTCACTGCGTGACTTTGGGCCAGTCCCAAACTCTCAGCCTAACCTACTGCGCACAGGGGTGTTGTGAGGATCAAATAGAGAGGAGGAAGAGCATTACGCAAGCCGCCTTGGGTTCCTTGCAGGGAAAAGGTGGGAATAATAACAACAACAACATGCAGAATTGCAACTGACTCTCTACTCCAGTGTTCTCCAACCTTGGTTCCCCAGATGTTTTTGGCCTACAACTCCCAGCATGCCCCAGCCAGCGCTGGCTGGGGCATGCTGGGAGTTGTAGGCCAAAAACATCTGGGGAACCAAGGTTGGAGAACACTGCTCTACTAGTATTCTGTTCATTCTCTTTTTCTTCTTTCTTTCTTTCTTTCTTTCTTTCTTGACTGAAGCCTGGGAGCTCCAAGTTGGTTCCTGGAGCAGAGACTGGCAGCACTCAGGGATGTTGTTGATTTTAGAAGAGAGCTTAAGCCTCTCTTGCTGATTATTCTCCAATGGTACATTGCTGATCTCTTTCCCATATGTTTTCAAAATAGATTTTAGTACACCTTTATCTGTGTCCGTCCTGGCAACCCTAGGATGGGTGGGTGGGGCATGAATCAGACAAGAAGCCGCCGTGTATTGGGTCAGAGACTAGCCCAGTTTTGTCTGCTCTGACCACCTGGTCCTTTAAAAAATACAAAAGACTGTAGATGCCAGTGAGTGACTGAACCTGGGAACATCATCTGCATGCAAAAACATGTGCTATACCACACTGACGTGTTAGCCCCTTTCCCAAAAGGGATGTGATCACCGAGTTCCCACAAGGCAGAAGGTGCAAAGACTACAAATATTTCCTCTGCATGGATGGTTTCTTGTCAGAATAGCGATGGCAAGAGATGACACTAATAGAAAGTTTCACCAAAGGGTTAATCTACCTTTAGAGATGAAATAGCACAGGTCACCCAAGGTGCAGAACTAATCACCTCCCCTGGATACATGCCGAGAATGAGAACACTGCCTACTAGCAAGGCAGAGCCAAAAAAATAAAGTGTTACTACCTTTAACCAGGGCTTCTTGTACAGAAAAAGTCCCATTCTTGTGTGTCAGTGTTTTGTGTGTGCCTCTGGCAACCAAGTAAAGTTTGCTTTGCCAAGCTTTCACTTCTTGGACTCAGTTGTTCAGCCACTCTTGCTAACAGTTTCTACCATGATCCTACTTTCTGTTTAGGGTTCAGTTTGCATAGGATAGCTGGGCATAGGCGGGAATCGAATAGCACTGCTTTTGGGCGGCCAAGGAGTTGTATCCCATGAGCTTTGGATTTGGTCCTCTGCTGCTTTCCAGCTCTATGGTTCTATTAGCTCTTGAAGGGAATCAACCTGATTGATTCCCTTTCTCCCAGTGGAACATGCATAGGTGCCTGTCTGTGGTACACTGGGGAGACCTGGGTTCAAATCCTTGCTCAGCTAAGCTCACTGGGTGATCTTGGTTTAGCCCCGATGTCTCTCAGCCTAATCTACCTTGCAGGGTTATATAAGAAGAACTCACATGGTGGAATCTTCTGTTTAAAAAAATGCCCTGCACATTAAAAAGAAAGCATGCTTATTAGGGGAAAGGCTATGCTAGAATCCTTCTCCCTGATATCTCATTTTCTGTGTGGGGAGACCTTTTTGTATGGAGAAGCATTCAATGATGATATGATGACTCCCCGCACACAGTCTGAACAGGCCTGTGGCTTACGCTGGCTCAGCTTGTCTGAGTGTGGAAAGCCAAGCAGGGTCAGGCCTGCTTATTACTTGGATGGGAGACCCCTCCTCTAGTTTCCTGCATTGAGTAGGGGGTTGGACTCGATAGCCTTGTAGGCTCCTTCCCACTCTATGATCTATGAAATCTATGAAACCCTGGGCTATGAATCTATGAAACCCTGGGAGTTAGGGAAGGATCCAAATGTAACAATAACAATGTAAAACTTGCATGGTTTTACATTGTTTGACCTTAGCTATAAAGTCAAATTTAAGACTGCTACCTTTTAATCTGGCTGATGTAGAACACCCAGTTATTAACTGCAATAAAAGGGGGGAATAAAAAGAGGAAATCAATAGTCATCCATCCCCCACTCACCTCAGAACAGGAGCTGTCTAATTAAGGGGCAATTCATCAGTAATATCCCACACCACCGTGAACAGGAAGCAGAAGCTGCAAAGAGGCAGCTTTTCATTAAAAACCCAGTAAACTGTATTATTAAAAATAATAATTGCCACAAATCAGGCCTGAAAAAAAGACAGGTGGACAACACAGAGAACACTGGAAGGCAATAGACTGGCAACAGAGCCATTTGGAATCATCCTCATTGTGAAGAAGGACTGCCAACCGGTCCTTTATTCAAGACCAGAGATCAAAGGTGCAAAACTGCCAGCCTTAGCTCTGCCGTCTTGACGCTGATTCTCTCAGGGCCTTGCCCTTGTCTATACTCTGGATTTAGCACTGAACCACACACTCCGTGTGGGGTAAAACCAGGAAAGTTTATTTCAGGTAAACAGATTACAACAAAAGGTGGGAAATGAGGGAAGGGGAAAAGGTGGGGAGACACTTTGGTATACCCAAGTAGAGCTACAAAATAACAAAGCTAGTTCCTTTACTATATATCTACCCAGGCACTCTCTTTACCTGGGGGCTGGTCCTCTTCAGGGTTGCCTTAGCAAAAACCCTACTCTGTGCTCCTTCACGCGCAGACCACAACACAGGTTGGTGGTCCCCTTGAGGGCTTGCCTCAGCAACAGCCCTAATTCAGCTAGTTTCACCGAGAGCTACTCGGGGCTGGATCCTGAGGTCAGACCGAAGCCCTGGACCTCCGCGCAGCTTGTTGCCCATGATCAACAACGAACCCCAAAAGCCTCAGCAGCAGTATAGATTCTTCCCCACCCCCATCCCTCCTTTCAGTCTTTAGCCAATCAGGATGAACTTCATCTGGCTAGGCAGGGTGGTGGTGGTTCTTTCCTCGTGACTGGGGGGCTTGAGAACATTTGCATATGAATATCTGAGGCACAGGGGCATCAAAGGGACAGGGGAGACTCAGGGGCCCCATCAGATAACTTATGTACATTTGCATGACTTTCCCAGCACCCAGCTGGGATTATCGTGTTTACAGGTCGTGGAGGTGTGCGCGTGAGTGGGGTGCAGGAAACTCTGAGGCTTTTCCCTTCACACTCATCCTCATCCTCTCTGTGAACAAAAGTTGGTGATTCCTGACCAAACAGCTAGTGTGGATGCAACCTAGGCTATGACAATTAAAATGATTTCGAAAGTGGTTTAAATTTGCAGTAAGTTTCCGTTCAAATTTGTGTGTGGTCCTCTTGAATTAACCACATGGTCTAGACACCACATGGCTAGACAATGCATCGATTCAGTCTATCAAGGTGGGGAATATACCACCCTTGCCTTGCCATTTAGGTGACATTTACTGTGGCCCATGAAGGTTTTATTTCATGTGAGCTAATATGGGCAGACCTGCCTATAAAAACGAACAACGCTTCCAAAATAGCTTCTAAATCCATACAAGTGACAAAACGGGTGGCAGCCCTGCCTTCGACAAACAACAACGCTCGCGGATCGCCCAGTGATCCCCTTCCCACCCCAGTAGCTTCAGTTACCACCTATTTTGATCAGGATAATTTTGATACTTAGTGGCAAAGAGACTGAGCTTAGGAATCAGGAAATCCCCAGTTTTAATTTCACATTTGCCACAAACTCCTAACGAGCTGGTTTGCATAATCACCATCTTAACCATCTTGTTAACCACACGCTGCACATGTGGGGGGGAGGGGTTTGCATAATTGCCCTCTGCAGCGCCGGCTTGTCATGTTGTCCTGTCCCGGCCAGGGTGGCTTGTTGCCATGTGTAACAAGCCACCCAGAACCCATGGGCTGTCGTTGTTACCCACGGCAACAAGCCACCCTGGCTGGGTTCACACAGTAGGACAAGCTGCAGCTGCAGAGGGTGATTAAGCTAATCCTCCCAGCAGGCAGCAGGGGAAGAAGCCATTAGGTCAGTGTTCTCCAACCTTGGGTCCCCAGATGTTTTTGGCCTAATGCAATGCGGGGGCTGTAGGCAAAAATCCTACCTGCATGGGATAGATAAGCTCTTCCCTTCAGCCTCACATCTGCAGTAGGGGGGGTGGATTATAACACTGACCTATCTTACAGGGTTGTTGTAAGGGCTATATGAAGTGTTGAAAGGCTGGGGGGGGGCTTTAGCTCAGTGGTAGAGCCCCTGTTTTGCATGCAGAAGGGTCCAGGTTCGAACCCTGGGCGTCTCCAGGTAGGGCCGGAAAAATCTTTGCCTGAAATCCTGGAGTGCCACTGCCGGTCAGTGTCGACAATACTGGGCTTCGGCAGAACAAGGGTCTGACTCATAAGGCAGTTTTTCTGATGTCCCTAGGTTCCCCGGAAAGCTTCTTCAAAGTTAAATTCAGTCCTCGGGCTGAAAGAGGTTCCCCACCCCTGGATTAAAGGTTGCTAAAGTAAGTGAGCAGCACACATTTCCTATGGAACTGGTGGGGGGAGGTGATGGGGCAGGTGGATTGTCCTGGAGTTAACAGCTCTATGGAGCTGTCCTTCTTCCTTCCTTCCCGTTTTCTGTTCCCTCTTTCTCCCGAGTGGTCTTGTGGTGGGTTTGGAGCTTTGTCAGTGATGTTTCCTTGAGATCCATCATGATGCCGCCTCTCGATCTTTCCCCTCCTCTGCCCTGTGCTTTTCTACCAGGAGGACCACTACCTGCTAGGACACAAATGTCGGTTGCCCAGAAAGGTGCTACCTTCATGATCTTTTGTAGGTGAAGCAAACACGTTTACAACTTGTTTGCCCAAATGAGTTAAAAGGGACCATAAAGTGGCACAGGAACAGGAAGGAAAGCTATTTCTGTCACTATTGGAGGCCAGAGGGCTTGATTTCCAAGGGTGGGATTTTTCCGGAAAATACCAGCTCAACCTCGTAAATCCCTTTGGGGCTCAACCTCGTAAATCCCTTGGGGACCCACCCTCCTTCACCAGCTGCCACCACCCAGAGCCACAAACCAGCTATATGGGCCTATGGCAAGCACACACTGGTGTATTGCCTGATATTGCAAGAGGCAGCACTGGCTGTTAAAAGTCATAGGATGAGAGCAGCTTTTTAGGGAGCGGAGGAAGCTGCCTTCTATTGAGTCAGACCCTTGGTCCACCAGGTCCAATATTGGCGGCACCGACTGGCAGCAGTGGCTCTCCAGGGTTTCAGGAAGTTTTTCTAGTCCTACCTGGAGATGCCAGGGATTGAACCTCAGACTTTCTGCATGCAAAGCAAAGTGGCTGTACCACTTAGCTACGGCCCCTCCCCTAGTTTTCCTATTTTCCACATACTGGCAGCAGGACACAATTGTGTGACAGGCTGAAATTCAACCGGTACAGCTTCCCCTCACCGCATCTCTTCCACCCTGGGAAAAGCTATACCTGTTGAATTTCTGTATGTTGTGCTGCTGTTAAAACCATGGGAGCCTTAAAGAATCCACAGCTTCAGGGTACAACACATGCATTTGCCCAGCATCTCTAGTGAAAAGTTAGTGGGGGGGGGAGGTGTTTATTTCAGTGGGCTAGGTGTTAAACAATTTATTATTAGAGTGTTGGACTGGGACTCGGGAGACTCGGGTTCTAGTCCCCACTCGGCCATGAAGCTCGCAAGGTGACTTTGGGCCAGCCAGTCACTGACTCTCAGCCTGACCTACCTCTCAGGATTGTTGTGAGGATCAAATGGAGAGGAGGAGGATCATGTGAGCCGCCTTGGGTTCCTTGCAAGAGGAAAAAAAGGCGGGATATAAATGAAAATAAGTAAATAAATAAATAAATAATATTGTTGTACACTGCCCTGGAATCTGATTGGATGAAGGGTGGTATAGAAATGTTTAAAATAAATTAAATGAAATAAATAAAGGGATCTCAGTATGGCTGGGGGAAATCTTCCTTCCCTAGGAGAAGCCCTTGGAGAGCTGCTGTCAGTCAGATAGTTTATTTTAGAGCACAATCCTATGCATGTTTAAACAGGAAAATGTCCTACAACTCCCAGCATGCCCCAGCCAGCTGGGAGTTGTAGGGCATTTTTCTATCTAAACATGTGTAGGATTGCATCCTTAAACTATATTGTATGTTTTTATTGTTGGTTTTTATGTAGTTTTATTGTATAAATGATTGTGAACCGCCCAGAGAGCTTCAGCTGTGGGGCAGTATAGAGGAGGAGGAGGAGGAGGAGGAGGAGGAGAAGGAGAAGGAGTTTATAACCTTGCCAGCAAGGCAAGGTCATGATTGGCCTGGGGCAGGGCCGGTGCTACCATTAGGCCAACTAGGCAGCCGCCTAGGGCGCAGGGCTAAAGGGGGTGCCAGAAACGCCTTGAAAACAAAATACAGCGCTCTCAAGTGGGAAGGGGGGCGCTAAATATCTGATCTTGCCTAGGGCACCAAACTGCCTTGCACCGGTCCTGGCCTGGGGGCTAGCAGGCTGTAGTGGGCCCCCAACTGCAACACCAACACTGAACTCACACATGACATTTGTGTGCATGGGTGCGCGCGCACACACACACACAAAGAAAGAAAGCTAGTGTTATGTGCTTGGGGTCAGTCTAAATTACCTTTCAGGGATCCCTTGTGTAACTCAGTGCCTCTGATTAGGAAGTGATTCAGGATTCCCTCCACTGCCCTCACTCTGTAGCTCTTGGACTGGTAGCTTTTGTTCTACTAGGCCTGGGGGAGTAGCAGGAAGTCAGGCTGGAGAGTTTGAATAGAAGAGGGAGAAGACTAGAGCTGACTTGGCATCTCTGCAGAAAATCCCTTGGCAGCTGATGGGGAGGCAGAGATCTGTTGGACTGGGAACGCCGTGGGCCCTCATCTTGAGCTCAGTGTAAATAAAACTTACATGAAAGAAATGCCACAGGACTCCAGCGTCTTCCTTCTTCGGAAACTGGAGTCTGAGTAAGGGCTGGAGGCCCTAAACTCCTCACCTCTCAGAAGCGAGGTGCAGGAGCGTAACACTATTTTCTGTGCAACAACAACAATGCAAAAACATTTTTAAAATTTATATCGTAGTAGAAATGCTCCTTTGCGCTTTCCTGGAAGCAAAAGATTCAATACAAACGCAAGTGCCTATTTTCATTTCCCCTCTTAACACCGTACAGCACATGGACATGGGAGACATATAAACATGCTCAGAAAGCCTCTCACAAGCACACTCACGCTACAGAGAGAGACACGGACACAACAGACAAACAGGGTAGGAGAGAGAGAGAATGAGAGAGAGAGAGAGAGAGAGAGAGAGAGAGAGAGAGAGAGAGAGAGAGAGCAGGCCGGCCGGCTGGCTGGCCGGCCGGCCGGCAGGCAGGCAGGCAGGCAAGGCTAGCCAAAGACTTTTTGCTGCCTAAATGGAGGAGAAGGCTATCAGTGGCTACTAGTCCTGGTGGCTCTATGCTACCTCCAGTATCAGAGGCAGTATGCCTACGTGCACCGTTCGCTGGGGAACATGGGCGGGAGGGTGCTGTTGCCCTCATGTCCTACTTGTGGGCTTCCCGTGAGCAGCTGGTTGGCCACTGTGCGAACAGAATGCTGGACTAGATGGACCCTTGATCTGATCCTGCAGGGCTCTTCTTCTGTTCTTACGTGGACCACCAAATGCCCCCCATTCCTCCTCACTGGATGACCTTGGGCCAGTCACTACTTTTCAGCATAACCTACCTCAGGATTGTTGTGAGGATAAAAATGGGGAGATAGCTCGCTCTTGGAGGAAAGGCAGAATATAAATGTAATAAAATTAAGGGGGGGGAGAGATATGGTGCTGGTTCACGTCACGACACCCACCGTGGCTTAATTTTAGCCATGGGGGCTGTCATGTCATGCTGGGTCCCCTCGGGGCCCCATTTTTGCCTGGCGCCCCTACTGTGGCTTGTCGCGTCGTGCAAACCTGGGCGGTAGGGTTGTTTCAGGGTTAAGCAACCCTCAAATAACCCATGGCATGTTTCAGGGTTATTTGAGAGTTGTGGGTAAATTAAGCCATGGTAGGCTGTCATGTCGTGCAAACCAGCCCATCCTTGAAAAACACAATTCTCTTTCATTACGTTACTAAAAATTCAAAATAAGCCTCCCAAGCGTGTGAATGTTGCCGGGGGGGGGGCAACCCTTGAGTGCCACTCACCCTGCGGCATGCTCTCTGCAGAAAGACGGCTTGTGAGTTTTTGGAATAAATAACATAGGTACCCTCCTACATTTCCCTTCCAAATAGGGACACACACATGTGAATTTGTAAGAGGTATGGTTAAGCAACATGAAGGTGTGATCAAGAGGGTGTGGCCAGGCAACATGAGGGCATGGCCAGGTACAAAAGTTATTAGAGGAAACACACAACATCTTATATAATTATTATATTGTGAAGGACTGCCGACCGATCCTTTACTCAAGACCAGAGATCAAAGGTGCAAAACTGCCAGCCTTAGCTCTGCCGTCTTGACTTGATTCTCTCAGGGCCTTGCCCTTGGTCTACACACTGGATTTAGCACTGAACCACAGAGGAACCACACACACCATGGTGTGGGGTAAAACCAGGAAAGTTTATTTAAGGTACAATGAAAGGTGGGAAATGAGGGAAGGGGAGAAAGGTGGGGAGACACTTTGGTATATCACAGTAGAGCTACAAAATAACAAAACTAGTCCCTTGCTATGTAAATACCCAGGCACTCTCTTTACCTGGGGGTTGGTCCTCTTCAGGGCTTGCCTCAACAAAAAAGCCATACTCCTGCGAAAGCGTGCAGACAACAACCCAAACCAGAAGCCACAGCACCAGTATAGATTCTTCCCCCCCACCCCTCCTTTCAGTAGCTCAGCTGTCTTTGGCCAATCAGGATGAACTTCATCTGGGCCAAGCAGAAGAGGTGGCTCCTTGGTCAGAATGCTTGGGCTGCATTGGCATGCAAATACTGGGACATCAAAGACATGGGAGACTCTGAGGCTACATTTTGCATGATGTTCTTTACACGTGTGGAGGGGTGTGTGTGTGTGTTGCAGGAAACTCTGACGCTTTTTCTTCACATATATATTATTTTATAAGTGGCTTTTGTAATTTTTTTTTTTTACCTTACTTAAACCCTTAATTGTTGATATCTGGTGGTTTTGGGGCGGGGAGTCAGTGCTTGCAGGGCAATCTCTTTCTTTTTGTTTTAAAATGGTCAGGATTGGCACAAATTCAACAGGTGAAGCTTGCCCACCCACCCCACACCCCCAAACATAGAGCTTCAGAGAGAAGGGGAAGTTTCTTGCATTTCCTTTTGACACTGTAACCTCACCTGTTAGAGGCAAAGAGTCCGCTCTGTTAGGAAATAAAATCTTTGGCAATATAAAGATAGGAATCATGTGATAAATTCCCTCATTTACCTCTCCGTAGGTCCAGGCCAGCGGGTGCAGCCTCCATGCATGCACACACATCACATCCTTGCAACGTCTGTCTCTCCCTGGCGACCCTGTGACTGTTCTAGCCTAAAAAGAGCTACTTTTAAAGGGGCCATGCCATTGGCAAAATTGCAGCTAAGCTTGCCATTTTAGATTACCTGCAATTTTGCCCATGGCATGGCCCCTTTAAGAGATGTTTATAGTAGCTTGCAGTTGCAGGAGGCAGGGGAATTCAGGACTCTGCATGACAAAGTGAGAAGCCAGGATGGCTTAAGGGTTTTTGTGAGGGTTCTGGCATTTTGGGGGCAGTTGGAGACTATGCAATAAACCCTTATGTGGAGCTGCAACATTGGAATGATAGTCAAAAATGGAATCTGCATGTGTGAATAACAGATGCCAGGGCAAACAACAGAGGGAGGTTTGAGTTGCCAACCATTTTATTTATTTATTTATTTATTTACATTTATTAATTGCCCATCTGGCCCCATTATTACTGGCTATTGTTTGGCACCTTTAACTGCAGTTTGATCTGCTGATGGTAGCAAGAGATAACACTTCACTCACTGACTTCCTAGATATCACGATGCTATTAAAGGCACAGCATGAATCTAGGCCATTTTCTCATGCATTTCTTCCCCTCCTTTTTGGCCAGTTGGTAACCCAAGAAGGTCATCACACATGGCTTGTAAGCTCCCAAGGCATCTGGCTGTCCACTCTTGGAAACAGAAAGCAGGGCTAGACATCGCTTTTGTCTAACAGGCCAATTCTTAGACAGACAGTAACCTGATTTGCATGTAACGGCATCATTCAGCAGCAAATAGTGGGTTAATTAACCCTCAAATAACCCATGGCTTGTTTTAGGGTTATTGAGAGTTGTGAGTAAATTAAGCCACAGCTTAATTAGCCCACAATTTGCAGGGATGCATGCGAGCCACATCCCAATTTATAGCAACAACCTACGAAAGCTCATTCATAGGTTGTTAGTAGCGTGACATCCAAACCCGAACTCTTTGGGTTATTCATGGGTTAAGCAACCCATGATTTGTTCTTAGGTTAACTTTAGGTTGTTTAACCCACGAATAACCCAAAATGTTCAGGTTCGGATGTCACACTAACAATCTACAAATAGGGCATTCGTAGGTTGTTGCTGCAAATCGGAAGCGACTTGCACGCATGTGCGGATGCCGCTGTTACATGCAAACAGCCCCAATGTTCCTATTGGGTCTCTTTGCACACATGGACCGCCAGCCTGCTTCCTGTATCATTTCATGCCCGCCACGTAGCTCTTCCTGTTCCCCGTTCTGCAAAAACCAAGATTCTGAAATCAGTTAAGAACATGGCATCAGCATTTGCAACATCCTGCACAGGGCCGGTGCTACCATTAGGCCAACTAGGCAGCTGCCTAGGGCGCAGGGCTAAAGGGGTGCCAGAAACGCCTTGGGGAAAAAAATACAGCACTCTCAAGTGGGAAGGAGGGGCGCTAAATATCTGATCTTGCCTAGGGCACCAAACTGCCTTGCACCGGTCCTGATCCTGCATCATTGAGGCTGGGAGACTCACCTTACCAAGGCCAAAGTTCAGAGGAATGATTAACCATTAACCTGTCCTTGGCTGTTTCTGGGGGAAGCCCTGCAGTTGTGAACAAGGGAGCAATTTCCCTCTCCACCCCCCTCGGAGAGCAAAGGAGCCTCCCCCCCCCCTTTCTTTCCCTCTTTCTTTTCCAGGCCTCCCTTGATCCCTCAGATGAGTTTTGGTCCCCCGTCTATTTCACCAGGGTGCTTTCCAGTTGAGCTATCCTTGGATCCCGCCTAACAAACGTTGCCAGCCATAAAATAATTCCAGCATGAAAAAGGGGATGGGTTTTTAAAGGGGTAACTATAATGTTTTGTCCATCTGGCTTTTAGCTTGTTATTGCATGAGGAAATCGGCAAAAGGTTGCCCGTTTTTTCTGATTCCAGTTTCCTAGGATACAAAAAGAAGGAAATTCCTTGGACCTCCTCAGGTGACAGAATGAGAACGCATTGTGGTGGGAGTGATCAGGGCTTCCTCAGCTGTGCCCAGGGGACTGCCACGGGTTCCCAGGCATACTTTCAGGTGGGCCCTGAGACCACAAAGAAAACAATGCAGCTACATGCCACAGACAGGAGTAGGTGGGTGTAGCACTTGAAAGGCTTCTGAATTAAACCCCAACCATTGAGTGTGTGTGTTTTTTTTCTGCTGCATGCTGAAGAGGCAATCCACTTCTCTGTATGCATTTCAAGTGGCGAAATGGCTCTTCAGCAGCATAAGTGGCACAGTTCAAATGTCAAAATAATAACCTCTAGCTCTGTGTACATCTCTCTCCCACATGTGCATATAGAGCCCTGTTGGATTGCTGCCACAAAGCAGCATTTGACTTTTATGAAGCCTTTTCTTATGCCCTTCCACATGGCCAAAAGCAAGAAAATGTGTTGAGCTATGAAGAACAAACAAGCCGCAATCAGGGCCATCAATTCAGCACCATTGTATTGGACACACACAACATGGACTCTTTGGGGGGGCGGGGAGGGATCTACACTAGGGATTTTTACCATCATTGTAATGCCTGGCTCACTGGTGTGTCACGCAACGCACACCCCAAACCGACCTCCTCGTGCTATTTCTGCCATTATATCCTGGAATCCTTCGGACCAGTTATATAACGACTTTTCTATAAATTGTGTTTTTTCCGTGGCGTATATTTTCCGTGTGTGCTAAACTTGCGGTACTGTTCGGGGGGGGGAGTGGCTTCAGTGGGGTGGAGGGCTGGAGAGCGAGTGGCAGTGCAATGAGGAAGTGTCCTATAGGGCTTTATAAAAAAAACAACAGTATTTGCTAATGCACAGGTGTGAATCTGTGAATAACACAAACCTCCCACACTGCTTCAAGTGCTGGCGAGGAAAGCTGCTCCTGTCTGTGCTCACCATGGACAGCCTCAACAAAACAGCGGCAATTCTGAGGAGGAAATGAGCCTGGTCAGCCTTCAGTTGCTTTCCCACCTCCCTCAGCACCCCTGTGGCCCCATGGTGGCTTCTCTCCTTGCCCAGTGAACTGCAGAGTAAATGCAATGCTGCTTCCCCTCTCCCGTCCCCTGTCCTTTGAAAAAATAAAGTTTGGAATGTCTCTGTGGCTCACGCTGGCTCAGCTTGTCTGAGCGTGGAAAGCTAAGCAGGGTCAGGCCTGGCTATTACTTGGATGGGAGACCCCCTCCTCGAGTTCCCTGCATTGAGCAGGGGGTTGGACTCGATGGCCTTGTAGGCTCCTTCCAACTCTATGATCTATGAATATATAAAGAGCTTCAATATTTTTCAAGCCTTCTCAATTGTCTCCTTTGTCCTTTCTATTTTCTATTTTTCAGGAAAAAGTAGCTGAAAAATGCACCCAATACTCAGAAGTAAATCACATTGTCTTCAATGGTACTTATTCCTGCAAAAGTCAGCAGGAAGAGAGGGGTTTGCCTAGTCTTTTGGGAAGGAGCTGTGAATTACTTTAAAAAAAAAAAAAATCTCCATTCCTTTGCACCAACGAAACTGCTAGATGGGTCTAAAAACAAAAAACAAAACCAAGAAGTAAAGGGTCATTTCCCCTGCAACCAATACCATCACCTTTGCAACTCCTCCTACGTCTCCCGCAGTTGCATTTGTGTGACACAAGATCACATTTTCTGCACAGTGGAAACTATTAGCATGTGCCCCAATAGTGGTAAATGCGTTTTGCATAAATACAGTGGCAGCTGCTGCCTGCCACACCCCTGGACACCTGGTGGCTCTCCTAATACAGCCTTCCCCAACCTGGTGCCCTCCAGAGGTGTTGGACTACATCTCCCAGCATTCCCCACCCCAGCCTCGAGGCTGTCCTAATCATGGGTTGGTTCCAGTTAGACATCGCTGGGCGTAGGGCCCTCTGGCCTGCGTTGCTCCAGCAGCAATGAGCAGAGCTGCAGAAAGGGGAAGCAGTGTTGCGGTGCGAGGGAGATTACGAGCGCTGACTGCCGTCCTGGCAATCCGGGCCGCTGCAGCACCGAAAACAGTTCCGTTTCTCCGGATGCTTTGCCTTCAGACTGTGGCCTGCTTGGGTGCGGCGGGCCAAGGAACCCACACGACCTGAAGGCCACACAAAGAGATCAGTGGGGTCATCTAGGTGAGCAGAGGGAGGCAGCGGAAACACTCAACCACCTACCTGTTTAGGGGGTCCAGATGCAAAGAACGGGGTTCCTATACTTTTAATAGATGTGTCGAAGCAGGAACGTCAAGAAGGGCCACTTTTTCTAGCTGCAGCACCACGAGCTGCCTTGCCCGCATGCCCTCTTCCACTGCAACTCTTAAAGGCGCAGAAACACTGTCCAACTTCGCATCTGGTCACCAATGCCATGGTTGGGGCTGGGGGGCAGCTCTCGCCCTCAGCAGGCCCCCATATTCTGGAAGAGGCAGGATCTTTAAGCCAAGGCATAAAAGCATAAGAAGAGCTTATCTGGATCAGATCAAGGGTCTATCTAGCCCCACCTTCCTATTTCCTTGCAATAGGATTCCCCCCCCCCCCCGGGAGGTGACATGTGGAACTATTGCAAATATTGTGCATCCTGGCAATGGTTCCTCTTCTGGACTGCAGTTGCAGCTGGATTCGTGTGGGGTGCAAGACAGCCGAGCTGCGGCTTGTCATAGACTTCCGTCTGCATACCTCCGTGTCTCTGGGGTGGACCACAAAAAGGAAGATAGCCTAGGTTTGTCTCGTGCTGGGTGTGCAAGAATCCGCAAGTGAAGCTTATCATGGGGAGAAGATTCATCACCTGCTAATGTCTGCACACATCCAGCTGCTGCTAAAAGCACAAGAGCAAGGGGCCAGTAAAAAGTTGGCAACTCCGCCTGGAAACCTTTGCGCGCAGCCTGCTCTGACGCTTGCCATCCATGTGCCTGGCTGGCAAAAGTCTGAACTCTGCCGGCCGAGGTGTGTCTCACGCCCACGCTGACAGCCAAGGCCTTCTGTGCTGCCTAGATCAGTACCGGGGAACTGGAACAGACCCATAACCACAAATGTTGTGACGAGAGGACAGGGGGGCGGGCAGGTCATCATAAGTCACATCCAGGGGAGGCTGGTGACTCCGATTTCGGCTCCTTTTCCCTTGCAGGTTTTGCAGGTTTTCCTTGGAGCTTCACAGGAACTAACCACGGCGCTCCATGGTGGTGAGCCTATTTGAGGGGGATGGAATTCAGCACCACGGATAGCCCCTATGCAGCTCCGAATAAAACCTGCAAAACCTGCAATGGAAAAGGAGCCCCGCCGAAATAGGAGTCACACTCACACCGGCCGAAATAGGAGTCACACTCACACCGGCCTCCCCTGGTCACATCCTCGAGCAGCCCCCCAGTGGAGCTCTTCAAAGTGGCTCTGCGATGGCTAACCCCGGAGGCAACTCCTTCACAGCCCTCAGAAGGCCGCTGTGGTGCTTTTTCGTCACACTTTGAGGATAAGGCCATTCAGCTCTGAAGCGATTTAGACGCTACTGCTGTGGCAGATCTAAGTGAGGTGTGTCCGATGCCCCATCTAGCCATGTTTTGTGGGATCCATTTCAGTTAATGCAGCGATGCGGCTTGCAGTGATGCGGCCAACTACCACGTGCCCTCTCGGTCCCCGTCCCTCATGGCTGGCCCGTCTCACTCCTTATATACAGGGCTGTGGCTCACGCTGGCTCAGCTGTCTGAGCGTGGAAAGCTAAGCAGGGTCAGGCCTGGTTATTACTTGGATGGGAAGACCCCCTCCTCTAGTTTCCTGCATTGAGCAGGGGGTTGGACTCGATAGCCTTGTAGGCTCCTTCCAACTCTATGATCTATGAAATCTATGTCCCCGCCCGATCTCTGCGATCATCAGAGGGAGCACTTCTGAGGACGCCACGTGCTCCTCCGGAGGTTCGCCTCAGGAGCGCTTGCAGCAGAGCGTTCCGTGCTGCAGCACCCGCCCTCTGGAACGCTTTCCCAATGGACATCAGGCCAGGTCCCCACAGTTCTGATGTTCAGACGACGCACAGGCCTTCCCTGAAGTGTGACCCAGCCACCTACGGTTTGCAGTACACACAGTCGTGTGCGCGGTTTTAGTGCTGATCAATTGCATTGTGTTATTTTTATTGTTATATTTATGGTTGTTTTTATCCCATTGTATTTTCTGCTTACCGCTTTGATACTTTTGTGGGAGGCAGTATATAAATCTGAATAATGAATGAATGAATGAATGAATGAATAAATAAATAAATAAGATGTGAAACAGCACCGGTCTAAATACAAGTGGACCTAATATGTTTACAGTTATTATTTTTATTAAATAATGTTAATCAAATCAAAGTTAACCATTGAGTGACCAGCCTCCAAGAGCTTGTCAAGCACCCCAGTACCTTTTCATTCATTGGCCAGAACACTGGAAGGCAGGGCTTGGTTTACATCTTACTGACCCATTGGATAGAATTCTTCCTGCACACTTCCCCTTATATCTCTACAAGTAAAGGGCATATAGAGTACAAGTAGAAGGCACCTTTAAAAAAAAAAAAAAAAGGAAAAGGAAAAGGTGGGGGATGCAAGTAGGATTGCCAACTGACCAGAAAAAATGTACTCTGCTTTGCTCCTGTGCCTTTAAGAGCAGTTTGATCTGGGGAAAATCAGGTACAGTCATGCCTTGGATTGAGAGCATAATTCAGTTCCGGAAAGATGCTTGTAATCCAAAACACTCTTATATCAAAACGAAATCCCCCCCCCATGTCGCTTGTATATCAAGTCAAAAAAATTAAATAAATATTTAAAAAATTGCTTCTCTTGCAAAACGCTCTCAAACCAAGTTACTTGCAATCCAAGGTATTACTGTAATGCTTTTCAGAGCAGGGAGAGAAGCAGCTTCACCTGTTGAAGCTGCTGCAGCCCAGATATTAGACGCAGAAATCAGAAAAACAGCGCACTCCTCTTTGTTTATGTTTTGTTTCCCAAGTAACCTCAGCTCTCTGGGCCTGAATTACAGTGGTGCTTGAAAGCTAGGGAACAAATAAACCAAACGTTGCATTGATAATATTTTTTGAAGCACATGATAAAAGAAAGAAAGAGGAGGTAGACATGTGACTTCCTAAGTGTCTTGAGGTTTGCCAGTCGGCTTTTTCATTTTTCCATTTTCTGTAAATCAGCTGACTGGAAGGGAGGGAATACAGCGGAAAAATATTATGCAGAGCACAGAAATGGCTGAAGGCCGACAGCTTCCCCCACTCCTCGGCAAAGCTCTTGCGTCCTGCAACAGATGCATGACAAGCAGAAATTCAACAGATTAAGCTGTCCCCTCCCCCCCCCCATCACTTTCTTTCCATCTCACGAAACAAAAAAATTCCCAGCAGTGGGGAGGTACAGTTAATAGCACAGGAACAAATCTAATAAAAACATGGCAGCCCTAACTGCAGGCAGGAATACAGAGGCACACATGTAGTATAATGGTTAGAGTGTTGGACTAGGGGATTGGGAGATCCGGGTTCTGGTCCCCACTCGGCCATGAAGCTCACTGGGTGACTTTGAGCCAGTCACAGATTCTCAGCCTCACCTACCTCACAGGGGTGTCGTGAGGATAAGATAGAGAGGAGGAGGATGTGAACAGCATATATATAATATTATTATTTTCAGGAACCACTCTTTCATGCCCTGTGTTTCCTTCTAATCTGCAAAAAGAGGCCTAGTCTACATACGCAGCAGAATGAAACAGGAGTATAGTATATGGAGGGGACAGAAGTTCTTGCCTGGATTGTAGAGTGGCCGTGCGTCCTCTTTTGCAGAGGACAGTCCTCTGTTTGAAGGGCTGCCAGAGGCCATCCTCTGCTTGAAAGCGCTCCCACCCCAGGCCTCTGAGCACACTTTGAATCCCCCCTGTGATCATGGTCCCCCCAGTTGCGGGAAGGAAGGAATCCATGCCTGGCTTAGCTAAGGACACAGTCCTACTGGTTGCACCCTCAGTGATCGGAAGCCCCCAAACTGGGAGGCTTCCGATCAACCAATGCAGGAGCAGTGGAGGCGATCTTCTTCGCCTCCCTGTCCTCCCGCCCTGCAGATATTTTGCTAGACAGGCTTTTTAGCAATGGAGGGAAGGAAGGAGGCCGGAACAGGCTCAGTCAGCACAGCTCATATCCTGGCCTCTCCGGTCTCCTGGAACCTTCCCTTTTCCTCCTCTCCAAGGTCGATTTAGCCGACCCCTGAAGGGCAGGCGGTGCAGTTCTCTCCATGCTGGCTGGTAGGGGGAGAGAGGTCAGATCTCCGACACCCCCTTCCGAGGTCAGAGAGTGCTGTCTCCGACCTCGGAGCGGGGACCCCCCCCCCCCAGTATCCTATGATCCCTCAGACAATGTCTAGGGGACACGGGATTGCTCCCTCCATGTGTGAAGAATCCCCACTCCAGACTTTCCCCTCGACATGGGAAGAGCAGGGGGCCTAAGGGGATGTTTGGGGCAGGGCTGCCCCCACTCCTCCTCCATGGGGGGAGAACAATATCTCAGCAAGGCTCAGTCAGAATGGATCTGAGATTATACTTATTACAGAGTAGCCGCAACTCCAAACACATTCAGCCGCAGTCACTGTCTGTTTAGGTGGTTCCGGGCACACGGGCAGGAAGTGGAAACAGAAGCAAAGCAGCACCAGCATTTTGCACTCGTCCTGGCATATCTACTACATGCATGTGGCCCGCAGCAGGTCATCATGAATGCGTCTCTTTTCCCAGGGCTGGCGTCAAGGGTCGGCACGGCTGGGCACCTGCCAAGGGCCCAGACCACAGCAAGGAGGACCCCTGGACTTGCTCCTCCTCTTCACCACGGCAACCTGCTTGTTGTTCCCCTGCCTCTCGCTCTGGCCCAGACAACGGTGGTGGTGAGAAGGAGGAGCGGGAGACGCCACGGCCTTCTTGCTCCCTGGCTCTGCTAGCAATGAGGAGAAAGAGGATGAGGAGCGAAAGCAGCTGGCGGTGAGAAGGTCGACTCATTGAGGGAGGGGCCCCGTTGAGGGTGTCTTGCCCAAGGGCCCCTCCAAAACCCAGAGCTGGCACTGTCTTGACCAGTGTTCTCCAACCTTGGGTCCCCAGATGTTTTTGGCCTACAACTCCCAGCATGCCCCAGCCAGTGTAGGCCAAAAACATCTGGGGACCCAAGGTTGGAGAACACTGGTCTAGAAACTGAGGGGAGGGGCCCAAAGCCTGAAAAATGCTGGTGTAGATGTTGTACACTTTCAAACATTTTTTACGGGCATCCCCAGCTTCCCCGACCCAAGCCAGAGTCAGGATAAAAACAAGGACAGTGTTTTAAACCAAGGAAGAAGGATCGCTCCTGGAGACAAGTGTACGTTTGTTTGTGTCGTGTTATCTGAAATCGCCCAATTCAAGCGAATCTGACCAATTTAGGGGGGGAGGACAGGAAAGCTGCAGGGTGACCTTTGTATGTACCAGCAAACTCATTTGAGAGTGATACTGGAGTAATACCCATAATTCATCTTGCAATGAGGCACAGTTCCTGAGGTACATATAATGAATCATGACCAAATCATGCCATTTTTCTTGACTCTTCTCGATTTGGGGTGGGGAGTGTGTCTTCTTTTTTTAATGCCAGTTTCTTTGTTCCCAGCTTCTTCCTTCCTCTGCCTTTGCAGCACTCCTTGAAGAGTTGGAGCCGTCAAGCTCAGTCTCATTCCTTTCCAGTGAATTATTTAGATGCTATTTCCTGGAAACTTCGCAAGACTAAGAGCTCAGAAAGGGAGAACAAAAAGCCTCAGCATCCTCCTTCCAAGGCTGGGCACCTCCGCTGGCTGAGAATTGAAATGTCATTTAGGGACACAAGAAATGGTGTAAAACATGACGTAAGTCTAGAATGGAACTGAGTGGGTTATATGTCAAGAGCTAGGAACCAGATTTAAGGCACAATCCTATGCATGTTTAGGCAGAAAAAAAAGGCCTACAACTCCCAGCATGCCCCAGCCATGCTGGCTGGGGCATGCTGGGAGTTCTAGGCCTTTTTTCTGTCTAAACATGGATTGCACCCTTAGTCAGGCTTAGAGGAGACCCACTGAAATAAATGAGGAAAGTAAATCATTACTAACTTAAGTCCCATTGATTTTTATTGGTCTACTCTAAGCAAGAGTACGGGTACTTCCCGATGGAGATCCAGGTTCTAGTCCCCGCTCGGCCATTAAACTCACTGGGTGACTTTGGGCCAGTCACTGACTCTCAGCCTAACCTACATACCTCACAGGGTTGTTGTGAGGATAAAATGGAGAGGAGGAGGAGGAGGATTATGTAAGCCGCCTGGGGTTCCTTGCAGGAAAAAAGGCGAGGGTATAAATATAATAAATAAAAATAAATAAATACCAGTCTAAAGACCTTGTGCAGCGATTCCATCTTTTCTTCCATAATTAATGGTTTTTCCACGGTAAGAAAAAAGACAGAAGAAGCTGCGGGAAAGCACAGGAGGGTTACCAATGAAAGACAACGACATCTGGATTATTACATTATTATATTATTTTATAATATTTTATAAGTGGCTTTTGTAATATATTTTTTTACCTTACTTAAACCCTTAATTGTTGATATCTGGTGTTTTTCACGGGGGGGGGGGGCAGTGCTTGCAGGGCAATCTCTTTTTGTTTTAAAATGGTCAGGATTGGCACAAATTCAACAGGTGAAGCTTGCCCACCACCCACCCCACACCCCGAAACATAGAGCTTCAGAGAGAAGGGGAAGTTTCTTGCATTTCCTTCTGACACTGTAACCTCACCTGTTAGAGGCACAGAGTCAGCTCTGTTAGGAAATAAAATCTTTGGCGTTATAAAGATAGGAATCATGTGATAAATTCCCCCATTCACCTCTCCCTCCTTCTGTCCAGGCCACCGGGTGCAGCCTCCTTTTCAGCATGTTCCCTCAGCCTACTCCTATCTCCCTTGCTCCTTCTTCTTTCCCGCAAAACAGTTGATGTCAGAAAAAGTTGAAGAAAACTGCCCTAGGCCTTAAGCCAGGTGATTGAGACTGATGCCAATGCCTCCTTTTTCTCTCACTACTGCTCATCAGATCTATCAATCAGCCCGTAACCTTCAAATGGTGTCTCTAGGCCCACGGAACCTGAACCTGTCATGGCTGGTATTTCTTACTAGGCTGGGATAGAATGTTGTTGCGGTGTGGGGTCCCCCGCCGAGAGAATGGGAGACACACAGGTGAGGTAAGGCGATCCTTTCACTGGAAGTCGGCACAGTGAGACATACTGCCTTACCTACTACTCCTTTTGTGTGTTACTAGTTTTTCATTAACTGCTGGAGTATTTTATGACCTTTTGAAGAATAGCTAGAAAGCTGGCAGTCTTCTCGCCAATAATGAACGAATTACGCATTCATGAGCCATGGGCTGGCGGGGGGGGGGGAGGGGGCAATCTACTGATCTGGAGTTGCACTAAGGAGTATGGCCTCAGATTCCACAGTTAATTCCTCATTTTACAGATAATTTTACAGATTATGACTGTAAAAATTGGTGATAATCTTGGTTTTGTGCTTTTGTCTGTGCTTTTGTGTTTAAAAAGAGCAAGTTTCTAGACCTCATGGATGCATGAAAAAGCCTCGGAACACTGTCTGGAAGGTATGCTAAATTCTTAGCACATACCAACAGTTTTAGCAGTCTTGGTCATCATCATCATCATCAGGCGATCACTTGTGACCGAGTAAGATTGTCTTCCAGGATAAAAGGAGGACATTCTAAAGAAGATTGTGTAGACTCTAGCGATGGGTCCGTAAGTGACTGTGGAGGCCAATTCTAGATCCACACAGCTTCCCACAGTGAGGACACAGGTTACCAGATGGAAGATAGACCTGTAAAGGATTCATTTGATGTGCTTTTCGCTTAGCACGTTTCTCCCTTTCACCTTGCACTCGGGCTTCTTCAAAGTCCATGGAACCTTTGTGAAAGGCCAACCTCCATTTAGATCGTTCATGGGCCAGAGCTTCCCAGTTTTCGATGTTTATATTGCATTTTTTTAGATTAGCCTTATGAACATCTTTAAACCTCTTATATTGACCACCGATATTCCGCTTTCCATCCTTGAGTTGGGAATAAAGTAACTGCTTTGGGAGACGGCAGTCAGGCATTCGAACAACATGACTGGTCCACTGAAGTTGGCAGTTGAAGGATCATTTTTTCAACGCTAGTAGTCTTTGCTTCTTCCAGTACACTGACATTTGTTCGCCTATCTTCCCAAGTAATTCGCAGGATTTTCCGGAGGCAACGTTGGTGAAATCTTTCAAGGAGATGGAAGTGACGTTTATAGATAGTCCATGTTTCGCAGGCATACAATAAAGTTGGTAATACAATGGCTTCATAAACCAGTGTTTTGGTCTTCTAGTTCTTACAAATATCCCGATCCTCGAACACTCTATGTTTCATTCGAGAAAACGCGGCACTTGCGGAGCTCAAACGATGCTGGATTTCACTGTCAATGTTAGCTGTAACAGAAAGATAGCTGCCAAGATAGAGAAAATGATCGACATTTTCCAGTATTGTCCCACCAAGCTGGATAGATGGCATCACCAAAGGGTTAGTTTGCACTTGCTGATGAA
Organism: Shinisaurus crocodilurus; assembly: GCA_021292165.1. Classification (NCBI taxonomy): domain Eukaryota; kingdom Metazoa; phylum Chordata; class Lepidosauria; order Squamata; family Shinisauridae; genus Shinisaurus; species Shinisaurus crocodilurus. The sequence continues at coordinate 8,838,619 of CM037885.1, forward strand.
GCACTTTGGTTTTTTTGATGTTAAGTGAGAGACCAAGTTTTTCGTATGCTTCTGCAAAAGCATTTAGGATAGTTTGGAGATTATCCTCTGAATGTGCGGAGACCACATTATCATCAGCATACTTAAGTTCTACAACGGAGGTTGTAATTACCTTACTTTTTGCTTTCAGCCTGCTGAGATTAAAAAGCTTTCCATCTGTTCAGTATATAATTCCCACACCAGTGGGAAGTTTCCCCTCAACAAGATGTAAAATCATGGCGATGAAAATAGCAAATAATGTTGGGGCGATAACACATCCTGATCCCACTTTAAATGGAGCACCATGAGAGCCGTTGTTGTCCAAAACCGTTGCCGTCATGTCATGGAGAAGTCGCAAGATATTCACAAATTTAATGGGACATCCAATTTTCATAAGGATAGTCCAGAGAGCCGTTCGGTCTACAGTATCAAAGGCCTTAGCCAAATCGATAAATGCCATATAAAGGGGTTGATTTTGCTCCCGGCATTTTTCTTGGAGCTGACGTGCAGTAAAAATCATGTCTACTGTCCCTCTAGAGGGGCGGAAACCATATTGAGTTTCAGGGAGGATCTCTTCTGAAATAGATAGAAGACGGTTTGCGAGAATCCTAGCAAATATTTTACCTGCGGTAGCTAAGAGAGAAATGCCCTGATAGTTTCCACAGTCTGTTCTATCACCCTTCTTAAAGAGGGTGATAATTATGGCATCCCTGAAGTCTTCTGGGATCTCTTCTCTTATCCAGATTTTTTCGATGAGTTTATGAAGATGTTGTACAAGTTCGGGGGGCCCTTCTTTAAAGATTTCAGCAGAAATCCCATCTGGTCCACTAGCTTTATTATTCTTCATTTGATTAATGGCTTTTATAACTTCATCCAAAGTGGGGAGTATTGCAAGTTCCTCTCTAATTTGTTTTTCCGGGATTTGCGAAAAAAATCTCATTATCCACCTTAGATTTACGATTTAAAAGATCATAATAATGCTCTTTCCAATGCAGTGCAATAGACTCTTTGTCTTTTAAGAGTTTGGTGCTATCTTTTGATTGTAAAGGGTTTGTACCATAGGTTTTTGGTCCATAAATGGCCCTTGTGGCCTTAAAGAAGCCCTGTGCATCATGAGATTCTGCAAGTTGTTGAATTTCATCAGCTTTCTTTTTCCACCAAGCGTTCTTAAGTTCTCTTGTTCTTCTTTGGACCTCAGCCTTTGTGCTAGCGTAGATTTTTTTTCTTGGCAGCGCAGTTAATATCATTTTGCCATATTTGGAAGGCTTTCCTTTTTTGGTCAATTATATATTTAATCTCATTATCATTTTCATCAAACCAATCCTGATGTTTCTTAGTTTCATATCCAATAGTTTGTTCACAAGCTGCAGTAATGGAGGTTTTCAGCTTAGACCAATGGTCCTCAATGTTGTCAGGAGGTTCCGTAGGTAGGTGTTCCTTAAGAAGTTTTATACCAAGCAGTCTTGGTATAAAAGTAACTATAGCATAGTGCTATATAATTTAGACTATTATATGGCTATATCTGCTAAGGTTGCGTGTGTAGGAGCCCACCTTGGTACTGTGGGTTGAACTAGATGAGTTACAAATCCATTCTAGCCTATATAACTCTATGAACAGCTGGTCAATATTTTGGGACTAGGCGTCGTTTGAAAACCGCGGGACTAGGTAGGATGATTCCTATCGGAGTATTGCCTTTGAGGTTGGAGCGCCACCTAGTGGAACTTCAGCCTCTGAAATATCCTCCAGTTGAGATTTTTGCATACAAAGGTCTTTTGATGCATTTGGTACAAAGGTCTTTTCTGAAAAATGATTTGGAGGTTTTGAAACTTGGATTTTTATTTCCGTTGCAATGACAAAGCAGCTAATGCAATAGCACAAATGTCACTGGGTCAGCATTTCAAGGAACCAGCAAGAGGAAACCCTCGAAAATAAAACTGCCATCCTATGCACACTTACTTGGAAGTAAGTTCCATTGAACTCAGTGAGACTTACTGCTGAGTAAACAAGAGTAGCCATGGGCTGCATCCTGCATATATTAACTACCCACAGGAAGCAGGGGTCAAAGGTCTTCTGACAGAAACTACATAGATAGCAGTGCTTTTCTATAGCACTCAAACCGTAACAGTGAGATAATGATTTGTGATGTTACAAAGGTGCATGTGTGCATTTGGTCCAGCCACAGGATTTACTAGATCCTGTAAATCAGGAGTGGGCAGACTTCAGGCTTGCAGGATCTGCATTGTTTTTTACTAGAATCCTGAGATCCCACCGACTGGAGTCCTAATAATGCAAAAGACGTAGAATTAAAGAATGCTGAACCCAGGAATTTGTTTTGAGTAGCAGAACCCAGTGGGTCTCTCAGTCCTTCCTTCCCAATAAAAATAAACTCCTGATTACCCCAAGCTTTCTCCATTTCACACAACACAATTGGGGTGGGGGGAGTAATTTTGTCGCTGCTATTTAATTAAATTAAACAATTGGGAGGCAGAAATCCTTGCTGCTCTACAGCAAATCACGCAGAGATCTACCTTCTGCCCAACCCTGCTGTATATCTCTCTACTAACTCTTTATTGGTGTCCTTGGGCACAGCTACTGTACGGTTACTGTCATAGCTATTGAACAGTCCAATTACATCCTCCCAATTTGAACAGTTATGGGCAGCCACATTGGATCGTGCTGTTAACCATCAAAGGTGCCTCCAAAGAACTGAACTCAGTGAGGCTTACTGCAAGTAAAAATACATATTTATTTATTATCTATTAGATTTATATCCCAACTTTCCACCCAAAAAAGGCACTCAAGGGGGCTAACAATAATAAAATCAAGTTTAAAACAAAGACTTAATTAAAACAAACTTTCAAAACAAATAAGTTAAAAGCACATCCCCCACACACACACAACAATAAAGGAAATAAAAAGCACCCAACCCAATAAGACCCCTTCAGCAGCACACCAGCTTATACGCCAAATGTCTGCCTGAATAAAAATAAATTTGCTTGCTGGCGGAAGGACAAGGAAGAGGGAGCCAACCTAGCTTCCTTCAGCTGGGAGTTCCACAGCCTGGGAGCAGCCACCAAGAAGGTCCTGTCTCACATCCCCACTAAACGTTCCTCTGATGGTGATGGAACCAAGAGAAGGTTCTCCACCACAGATCTTAAAACCTGGGCAGGCTCATATGAGAGAAGGCTCTCTTTTAGGTCGCCTGCTTCCAAGTTGCATAGGACTTTATAGGTCATAACCAGCACTTTGAATTGTGCCTGGACTCTTTTCCCCTCTCGCCCTAGATCACCACCCATGCACACCTCTCGCCTCACATGCACTGCTGGCCGCTGCCAAAACCTGGGTATCCAGGTTCAGGGCTGAATTGAGGAGTACACCCAAACCACAAACCCAAAGTCTTCACGGGGCGTGTAACACCATCCAGCTCAGGTCGAATCCCTATTTCCTGATCTTCCCTTCAACTAACCAGGAGATCTATGCTTTGTCTGGATTAAGCTTTGGTTTGTTTGCTCTCGACCAGTCCATTACCAATGTCAGACCCTGCTTTTGAACTAGGACGGCTTCCTTAGATTACATGGAAAGGAAAGACAGTTCCCTCTCTCTCTCTTTCTCACACATCAGCATACCAAACTCCAGGCTCTGAACAACAGTTTCATGCAGGGCCGGTGCTACCATTAGGCCAACTAGGCGGCTGCCTAGGGCGCTGGGCTAAAGGAGGCGCCAGAAATGCCTTGGGGGGAAAAAAATACATCACGTATTTTACCAAGTTGTTTTACCAATCATGTCCTGTGGCGGGAAAGGGAAGGCGAAAGAAGCCACCCCTCCCTCTCTCTCCTCCAGCTCGTTACCAGGAACAGCAGCAGGCAGGCTCCTCCTCACAACCAGCATCAAAAGAGGCAGAGAAGGCTACAGACTGGAGGAGGGGAGGCGGGCAGGGGCCAATGATGGGAGGCTGGTGGGCGGCTGGAAGGATGCACCTCCTTCGCCTTCCCTCTCAAGGATGCACCTGCAAACACCTCCTTCGCCTTCCCTCCCTCGCGTGAGCCTCAGGTTCCTCAGCTCAAGGTCCCCTGAAAGCAGTTATTTCCAGCAACCAGGGAGGGAGGGAAAGGTATTTTAAGCTAGCTGGGGCTCCAATGTTTTAATTATTTACCATGCTGTTTCTGTGTTTTGGTTTTAAATGGTTTTAGGATGCAATCCTATGCGTGTTTGGAGGGGGGGGGAAATCCTACAACTCCCAGCATTCCCCAGCCAGCCATGCGCAATCCTATGCACGTTGAGGTAGAAAAAAGCCCCACAACTCCCAGTGTTCCAACAGCCAGCCATGCTGGCTGGTGAATGCTGGGAGTTGCGGGGCTTTTTTCTGCCTCAACGTGTTTAGGATTGTGCCCTGAGCTGTTGATGTTTTCTTTACTGTACTTTGAATATTGTTGTCTGCCTTGAGCACTAGGCTGGTAAAGGGAAAGACAGGATAATATACATTATTCTGATAAAGAAATATTGCAACAAAGTGATAGAGAGAGGAGGGGAAGTAGCAAGTTTCGTAAATCCCCTCCTAAATTTGAACCAGATGATCCACGGGCTCTCTCTTTGCTATGTTTCTACTACATGCATCCCCCCCCCTGCAACCCAGAAGGTGTACGAGTCAAACCGGTGTCTCTGCACCTCCACCCTGCGAGGTAGGACAGGCTGCAAGACGCCCTTTTGTCTCTATTCCTCACAGGTAGCGCCACCACACCTCTCTCACATCCTTTTTTCATATCCCTTGTGCTGCCTGCAGGAGGAGACAGGCTTTTACATATATATGGAGTAGGAGAAGGCCCTTGGGAGTTCCTGGCATAGCTGGGCTGATGTTGCCTCTTTGCTTTCCTCCTGAACAAAGTCCCAAGTTTTTCACAGTTCAGAGGAATTTATTCTAGGGCTAGGCTGAAACAATGGGAACAGATCTGCCTCAGTACCGGCCTGGTTTATATGTTAAACAGCATGGGGGACGAGATGGAACCCTGAAAGACACCACAGACCATGAGCCATGACATCGAACACAAGTCCCTCACACCATGTTCCGAAATCGCCCCTCCAAGAAGGACCGGAGCCACCGTAGAACAGGGCCTCCAAGTCCCATCCCGGACAGATGCCTCAGAAGGATACCATGGTCAACGGTATCAAAAGCCACTGAGAGGCCCAGCAGAACCAACAGGGACACACTCCCCATGTCCAGTTCCCAGCATAGGTCATCTACCAAGGTGACCAAAGTAGTCTCTGTCCCATAACCAGGCCTGGAGCCAGATTGAAATGGATCTAGAACAGAAACCTATTTCACAGAAGACTGTTCAAAGTAAGCAAGTATAAAGCGATGCAAGTTGGGGCCAAAAAAAATCCCAACTTCAAGTATAAGTTGATGGGCTCTAGGCTAGCAGTGACTGACAAAGAAAGAGATCTTGAGGTTGTGGCAGACAGCTCAAAGAAAATGTCCACCTAGCGTGCGGCTGCTGTGAAAAAGGCAAATTTCATGTTAGGTATATAATTAGGAAAGGAACTGAAAATAAAACTGCTGAGAACATACTCTTATGCAAATCTATGGTGCGACCACACTTAGAATACAGTGTACAGTTCTGGTCACTGCACCTAAAAAAAGGATATTGTAAAGTTGGGGAAAAAGTGCAGAAAAGGGCAACTAAAATGATCAAGGGGCTGGAGTAACTCCCCTATGAGGAAAGATTACAACATCCGGGATTATCTGGCTTAGAAAAAAGGCGAGTAAGGGGAGACATGATAGAGGTGTACAGAATTATGCATGGTGTGGAGAAAGTAGATAGGGAGACATTTTTCTCCCTCTCTCATAATACTGGAACCCAAAGGGGTCATCCCATGAAGCTGGTTGGTGGGAGCTCTGGACAGATAAAAGGGAGGACTTCTTCGCACAGCACAGAGTTAAACTATGGAATGCACTTCCACAAGATGTGGTGATGGCCACCAATTTGGATGGCTTTAAAGGGGGATTGGACAAATTCATGGAGGAGAAGGCTATCCATGGCTACTAGTCCTGATGGCTATATGCTACCTCCAGTCTGAGAGGCAGTATGCCTGTGTGTATTCCAGTTGCTGGGGAACCTGAGCAGGAAGGTGCTGCTGCACTCCTGTCCTGCTTGTGGGTTTCCCGCGGGCAGCTGGTTGGCCACTGTGTGAACAGAACGCTGGACTAGATGGACCCCTGGTCTGATCCAGCAGGGCTCTTCTTATGTCCTTAAGTCAAACTCTTTTTCTCTCCCTGCTCCCCCTCTGCCAGCCAGCTCTTTCCATCTCTTTTCCCCTCTCGCCTCAGATCACCACCCATGCACACTCTCTCCTCTCGCCTCACACGCACTGCTGGTACATAGATTCATAGATTCATAGATCATAGAGTTGGAAGGGGCCTACAAGGCCATCGAGTCCAACCCCCTGCTCAATGCAGGAGACTAGAGGAGGGGTCTCCCATCCAAGTAATAACCAGGCCTGATCCTGCTTAGCTTTCCACGCTCAGACAAGCTGAGCCAGCGTGAGCCAGGAGTATGAAAAACCTCACTCTCTTTTTTTCAGGAGCCCTCCAAAATCCCCACGTAAACCCTTTCTCTCTCCTCTCTCTCATACACATGCCGCCGCCGCCGCCCCCTGCATTCAGAGAACCCTTCCCAACCCCTAGATTGCACCCAGCCAGCTTCCCACCACTCTCCCTAGCTCCCCTCTGCTCTCTTTAGCCCCATCCCCACCTAATTTACCATACAGAAGAAGTGACAGGGATTTCTTCTACACTTTCCCTATCTTTTTCTTGGTGTCTGGGCACGCTGCAGAGGAAAGTGTTGGCCTGCGGCCACCTGCCATCTTCATTTCCTAAGAATGCCTCTAAACCCTACGTGCATCTCAGAGGTGTTAATGGGAAATGAAGGTGGCAGTGGTTGGAGGCCTTCACTTTGCTTTGAAGCAATCCCAGCTGGCAGTAAGGAACTATTATTTTTTTAAGTGTTTTAAAAATTAAAGTTTTGGAGGGGTAGAATTCCTTGGTGAGCACCAAGGGCACATTGGTTGCTTTGGGCACCACATTCCCTACCCCGGATCTAGATAGTCCGCCTCATCCAGAAACTGCTAAGGCCGAGATGCCGCCACACGCTCCAACACCTTGCCCAAGAATGGAATATTGGAGACTGACTGGAAATTAGCCAATACTGTGGGGTTCAGGCAGGGAATTATTATTTTTTTCTTTCAACAAAGGTCTTAGAACTGCTTCTTTTAGACAAGGCAGAATCACACCTTGCCATAAAGAGGCACTCACCACTACCTTTACCCACTCGGCCAGTCCCCCCGCCCTGGCTGCTTTTATAAGCCAGGAAGGGCAAGGGTCCAGCTCAGAGGCGGTAGGCCTCATTTCTCCAAGGAACCTGTCCACATCCTCAGGGCCGGCCCTACCATTAGGCAGAGTGAAGCCGTCGCCTTGGGCGGCAGATGCTGGGAGGTGGCAGCAAGGTGTTGGAGGAGAGACCTGTGTGCCATGCGGCCTGCTCTCCGCTCCCTAAATTAGCCTGCTGCCTTCAGGTGTGGTGCAGGAGGCTGTCCCAACCCCAGTCCAGTCAGCTTTTGTACACGGAATAGGGGCGCCATCTTGTTCTTCACTCAGGCTGCAAAATGTCTTGGGCTGTCCTTGGTACAAACTGAACACAGTATCCATTTATAACTGGATAAGAAGAGGCCAAAATTACATCCACCAGACCTGTATCAACGGTGTCACCCAAGCTGGCGTGGGATTTTATCTGCAAAACTCTGGGCTGCGCGCATGCCATCCAAGGAGCCTTTGAGACGCTGATATGCTCTTATCACCATCGGCAGGGCAACCCACGGATCCCCCGGTGTTTTTCTTGGTCATAGTAGACTAGAGCAGCCTTCCCCACCCTGTGGCTGGGGATGATGGAAGCTGTAGTTCAGCATAACCAGAGGTCGCCACAGGGCGGGGAAGGCTGCACCAGAGCGTGACAAAATGTTGTGAGATTGTGACCAGATTCTGGAGAGCAGTGTTCTCCAACCTTGGGTCCCCAGATGTTTTTGGCCTACAACTCCCAGCATGCCCCAGCCAGCTGTGCTGTGATTTTTGGGGCATGCTGGGAGTTGTAGGCCAAAAACATCTGGGGACCCAAGGTTGGAGAACACTGCTGGAGAGAGAGAGAGAGAGAGAGAGAGAGAGAACACACATTCCATTATCTTGACAGCTTGGACAAGCCCCCTCTCCCCTGAAGAAAGGGCTTACTTCTCACAGAGTATCTCTACTACAGCACTAACCAAAAAATAGTAATCCCCTTAACAGGAAATTGGCCAACAAGTGCCATCAAGGTCTTGTTGGGACCGGTGTGGGAACCTGCTCGGCTGGTTTGGCAGCTGAGCCAACAAAGGAGAAGGATTTGGAACGGAAGAAGGGAGTCTTTCCAGGCACACACACAGGGCTTCCAGGAATTAATGGCAGTTACTGGCAGGAAGAGATTTAAGATGAATTACGCTTGTATTTTTTAGCCTGGCCCCCTCGTACAGCTCTATTAACAATGTTCTCTGAGGCGGGTGACAATAAAAGTTTAAAAAACAGACAATCAACCAAAGTCCTAAAGAATCAAACAGAATAAAAACCAATATAATAATATGTAATAATTAGAAAGTTATATAAATAGTATAATAAAAAAATAAAAGAAAAAAGTGGTACAACACTAGATAAATTAAAATAAAACCAGCAATAGCACTACAACAACAGAGTCAAAAATCACAGAAGATCTTCAAACACCTGGTAAAAGAGAATAAAAAGGGTTTTGCCTGGTACTGAAAAGACCATGACGTGGAGGTCAGACCAGCCTCTCTGGGGACGTTATTTCTCAACCACTGTGCCACCACTGAAAAGGCCGAGACGGAGCGACTTGCCTAAATTTGGTAGCTGCGGTTGTGGGATGGTTTGCCTCAGGTGCCAAAAATCACATGTGTCTGGCTTTGGGTATTACGCACCATGACTTGTCGGGTGGGGGAGTGTTTGCTGCCCCTTCTCTTGGCTAGCCAGATATCTTGGGCCACCAGCACTGTCTTCACCACTAGAGGCAGTGTTAGGGGGCAGCCCACTAGGGCTGGAGCCCCAAATCTTTCATTTGGATCCCCAAATCTCTGAGAGGCTACCTGCCCCACCACCCTGCTGACCCTGGGCACTTGCTGAAATAAAGGTACAGGGGGCCCTGATGATCTCTGTTGCATCTGATTCTGATCCCCCTGGACTAGCTGGCTTTTTGCCCACAGGTGCTTCACCTCCTGCCGCCCCCCCTTTGAATCTTTCTGCCTGAGGATTTTTTTTCTGAAATCAAATGCCCTCCTCTCCCCTGTCCATACATCCCTTCTAACAAATAGGGGTGTCCTCAGGAGACAGGGTCCTTTAAACACACACACACGGACTTTAGAGCAGTGTTCTCCCTATGCTGGCTGGGGCATGCTGGGAGTTGTAGGCCAAAAACATCTGGGGGCCCAAGGTTGGAGAACACTGTTTTAGAGCATATGCAGATTAGCATATGCAAATTTGTGCTTGCTTTTTTTTGTCCTGTGGGCCTGAGCCCCGGATCTTTTCAGTACCTAGCAGCACTGCCCCTGTTCCCCACTATGTTGAGTTCCATATTCCCCTCTGCATTTAGTCACCTTCCACAATGGCTTTGATAGCTTTCCCTTGCTTAGAAACTTAGCAAGGTGAGGTGAGTGGCCCAGCAGTGCTGGAAGTAATGAGCTATTGACTGATTTTGATTTTGATTTTAATATTTATTTATTACGTATCTAGTTTGACGAATAACCAGTGTTCTCTGGGAGGATAACAGACAGATTTAACACACCCTCCCCCCACACACACAAATCTGGCACCAGGGATGGGGACTCAGACTCCAGGACTCGACTCGTGAGTCGGACTGAGTCCCCCCTCTGACTCAAGTCCCACTCGAGTCCCAATATTTTTAATGGGACTTGAGACTCGACTCGGGACCAAGGACTCGTCAACATCACTGGGCTGTGCCAGAAGGAGTGGAGAGAAGTGCGATCGCCGGCGAAGATTTTATTTTTTAAAATCATTTTCCTAAAATGCAACCTTTCAGACATTTTGGGTTTGGCTGCCTCTGCCTGCCTGTTTGGGGTTCCCTGTCTCCTCTGCCTGCCTGGTTATTTTGGGTTTGTCTGCCTGGTCTGTTCTTGTCAAAATCAGTTGCAGAATTTTGAAATAAAAAGGCACACTTGTCTGTGCCTAGAATTTATTTAAGCCACACATCTGATGTAGCCTTATTTTGTTGGGGGGACGGACCCCATTGATTTTAATAGGGACTTGTGGAGTCAGCTTTGGGAGTGACCCGGGACTTGGGACTCATGAGTCACCATTTTGGACCAAGGACTCGGACTTGAGACTCGGGTCCAAAGACTCATGACTCGACTCGTGACTCGAGACCAAGGACTCTTCAACATCCCTGCCTGGCACCCTCCAGATGTGTTGGAGACAACTCCCATCTTCCTCATGCATGGCCGTGCTGGCTGGGGATGATGGGAGTTACAATCCAACACATCTTGAGGGCACCGGGTTGGGGAAAGCTGATTTCACCCCTCTTGACTTCCTCGTTCCATTTGGCTTTGACCCCCTCGTTGGGCAGGGTGCGCTCTTGCCAGACGAAAGGGTCAAATATCATATGCAGCGGGCTGAGGTGTGTGGGAATCACCTTTCTCTCCCTTCTACCTCCTTGAGGCTTCAAATATTTCCACAACTCCTTGAACAAATAAATTCAAGATAGTGTTACAGGAAAGAGTTTGAGCACCAGTGATTGGGGGATTGCCCAGAAATAATCCAAAATCCTTTTCTCTCTCTCTCTCTCTCATCCATGGCCTGAGAGGGTAAAGTAAGGAAGCAGCCCAAAAGCTGAGGGACGTGGAGAGATCCTTCTTCCTTCGATCAGGTGCGCACCAGAGAGACCCTCCTGGACACACCGGCGGCGGCGGCTGCTGGGATGGACAGATTATTTGGCTTGGCGCTGCTGCTGCTGCTGCTGTCTCTCAGTGTGGTTTGCTGGTCAGCCAAGCAGGAAGGTGAGAAGGACAGGGCAGGATTCTGGGAGAGCGGGAGGCACTCCGGGGGTGGCTGGGCGCTGGCTGTTCCCTTTTCAACTAGACTCTCTCCCCCACCCACCACCCCACCACAGGGCCACCAACTGGGAAGGATTCTGATGTCTTTTTATATGTTCATTGAGATTATATTAATGTATCTGTAAGCCGCCTTGGAACAATTTGTATCCTGAAAGGAGGGATGGTGGTGGTAATAATAATAATAATAATAATAATAATAATAATAATAATAATAATAGAAATTCCTGCACAAATTCTTCTCAATACATGAGAAGCTCAACATCTGGGGCCCTCCTCCGACTGCCACCTCCAAGAGAGGCTCGGTTGGTGGCAACGAGGAGGAGGGCCTTCTCAGTGGTAGCCCCCCAATTCTGGAACAAGCTCCCCACTGAGACCTGCCTGGCGCCAACCTTACTATCTTTTCGGCGCCAGGTTAAGACTTCCCTCTATGCCAAGGCATTTAATAGTTAGGAGCTTGGAATAGCACGGGGGGGGGGGGTTTGTCACCTGTAGACTCAGTTTTATTGGCTTTTGGACTGTTATTTTAAACTGTGTTTTTAAATTTGGTTTTTAATTTTTTAAACTATTTTGTATGCTTTTATTGTGGTCTTTATGTGTAAACTATTGTGAACCGCCCAGAGAGCTTCGGCTGTGGGGCGGTATATAAATGAAATGAAATGAAAATGAAGATAGTGCGGAGGTTTGGGCATGCCAGCACCTGGCCCCGCTCCGTGCCAAGGATGGGCCAGCTGGAGGTGAGTGCAGTTGGGGGGTGGTGCAAGGCTTGCGGTGGCCGAGGCTGGGCATCCGGGGCTCCGAGCAGCCACGGGGACCGCAGCGCAGCCTTAGCTGTAGGGGCAGGGCCGGATTCAGGCCAGCCGATGCCCTCAGCACAGCCCAATAATGGTGCCATTGCTTAGCTGGCAAGACATTAAGATGCAGTAAGTGCTGAAGGTGAAACAACACATTAAAAACTCAGTTTTCTTCAAGGCCACACCCCCCCCACGCCAGAACACACAACTATATGAAATATAAACTGTTTTTTATTATATTTATTTAACACTAATAAGCAGCAAGCAATATAAGCCTATTACTTACTTATAACTAGGGCAACCGGAGGAAATACTAATTTTCATCACAGTTTTATGCATTTAAAAAAAAATAAAACTGTTATAAGGGGGGAAATGCAAATGCAAAAATGTGTGGTACTCTGTGGTGCCCCCCTTCCCTTGGTGCCCCGAGCACATGCTTATAATATTGCTTAATGGTTAATCCAGGGCTGTGTAGCGGCAGCACCATCCACTTTAAGGGAGGGTGGATTGAGCGAGCAGGTGCAAAGGAGGGAAGAAGAGCTCCTGACTCCCTCAATGCTAGGTGGGGGGAAAGGAATTTATTTATTTATTTATTTATTATATTTATGCCCCACCTTTTTTCCTGCAAGGAACCCAAGGCGGCTTACATAATCCTCCTCCTCCTCCTCTCCATGTTATCCTCACAACAACCCTGTGAAGTAGGTTAGGCTGAGAGTCAGTGACTGGCCCAAAGTCACCCAGAGAGTTTCATGGCCGAGCGGGGACTAGAACCCGGATCTCCCGAGTCCCAGCCCAACACTCTCACCACTAGGCCACACTGGCTCTTGTTTGGTAGTGTGTAGCTTGTCCTGAAGTGGTGAGGGAAAGGGTTATCAGCCCCAAATCCCCCTTTTACAGATGCACCTATCAAACATGCTGCCTTGTCCCTCTTCTGCTTATGGCCATTCGCTCTAGAGCTGCCTTCCCCAATTGGTGCCCTCCAGATGTCTCCCAACTACCATCAGCCCCAGCCAGCATGGCCAATGTCCAGGAATGACAGGAGTTGCAGTCGAAGGTGACTGGACAACACCAGGTTGGGGAAGAATGTATGGAAGAGAGAACAACAACAACCATCCTTTATTACGGTCATAGACCAGCACATATTAAAACATTCTCTGCATACAAGGAGCCCACAGAGAAAACAATATATAAAGTGCAATTGTACAAGTAAATGTACTGGAGCTCACTAAGCGAGAACAAAAAACTGAGATAGTAAAACCATTGTACAACCATGGAAGAGAGAGGTTTGGCAGGCACACGGCTCCTCCCGCTGTTGCACTGCAATGATGTGAGAAAAGCGGGAGTGCTGAAGAGGCAAAGAGTTGACGGATGAGACATACGCAGGAGACATAAACAGGCCTCCCATTGTGCATAAGAGCTGGCTGGCAATTTGTCAGTTGAATCAATTTGTCAGAATCAACCGGGCAACACCCATAACTCATCTTCAGCTAAGGTATGAGGCCAGCGGAGGTAATACATCCTCTCGCCCAGACTACTGTAATGCGCTCTACGTGGGGTTACCCTGGAAGGCGGTGCAGAAGCTACAGCTGGTACAGAACGCGGCGGCTCGGCTCGTTAAAGGCAGCCGCCAACATGATCACATCACTCCGGTGCTCAAGGAGCTGCACTGGCTACCGGTTGTTTGCCGAGCCGAATTCAAGGTGTTGGTCTTGATCTTTAAAACCCTATGCGGCTCTGGTCCAGTTTATCTCAAGGAGCGTCTCCAGCAACATCAAGTAGGCCGCTCAACAAGATCTGCCATGGACGGCCTTCTCCTTGTCCCATCAGCCAGAGCAGCCAAGCTGGTGGGGACTAGGAAGAGGGCCTTTTCTGTGGCGGCCCCCAAACTGTGGAACTCTCTCCCCAGTGACCTCCACCATGCCCCCTCCTTGATGAGCTTCTGCCGTTAATTAAAAACATGGCTTTTCAGGCGGGAATATGGGGTGGGTTTGGATTTTAAAATTTTATACTGTTTTAAGTGTATTTTATTCTGTTTTGTTTCATTTTATAATGTACATCGCCCAGAGTAGCCAGGTTACTGGCTAGATGGGCGATCTAGAAATACAATCAATCAATAATCAATCAATCAGTCAATATATCATCACCACCACCACCATTATTATTATATTTATTTCATTTCTATACTGCCCAATAGCTGAAGCTCTCTGGGTGGTTAACAACAATTTATGCAATACAATAAAATATAAATACAATAAAAAAAACAGCATAAAATTTCAGTACAAAATTTAAAAAAGTATTTAAAACAATTTGAGCCACTAAAACAATTTGAGCCTTGGGCCTCAGAAAGCTAATGCCAGACTAGAGCAGCTCTCCCCAGCCTGGTGCCTTCAAGATGTTTTGGACTAAAAATCTCATCAGCCCTAGCCAGCATGACCAATGGTCAGGAACGCTGGGACTTGTTGTCCAAAACGTTTGAAGGGCACCAGTTTGGGGAAGTAGACAGTCTTTGGCTTGACAGACCAGGGTTCGAACAACATACGGCAGCTTCATGGGCTCATCCCCAAACCCAGTCAGAACAGTCCTGCAACGCTTCTGGAAGCTGCTCAGGCTTGGACTTGGGGTGGGTTTGCCAAAGGAGCAGGTTCCATTAAAAAAAAGGGGGAACAGATCTCCCTTTGTGCCCTTACAGCCTGAATGGATGCATTGGCAGTGTTATGTGCGGGCACCCTTGGTGACCCTCAACATTAAAAAACATCATAAGGGGGCGCATGGGAGAAGGTGCCCTCTAAGAATATGTTGAGTTTAAGCTGTTTAGTGCATTATAGGTTGCACTCTAAATTGGACTCCAATGAAAGGCCGGTACAGACACAAGAACTCCAGCGTAATGGGTTCCTGGCGGCCCATCCCAAAATGGCATCTTTTCAGTAGGACTGCAAGGATTGCCTTTTTAAAAGATAGAGCGCAATATATTTCACAACGGTGCAAAGAGACAGGCTCAGATCCGCCCGCAACTCGCATGGGAATACAGCCACGTGCCACGCCTTGCATCAAATCTATTAAATCTGTGCATCAAATCTTCCATCAATCTATCATTGAACTATTTAAACAGTGGTGTCAAAAGCTGTGATCCTTCTTTAGCACCCATGATTCAAAAGAGAGTGAGAATCAACAGCTGGCTTCGTCCTGTTGGCTGCACCAAGGAAACTTTTTCTTCCCAGGTTTGGCTGCATTCCGGTCATGGGGAAGGAGAACGCCCGTGTCAGGTCAAGTTGCCCTGCCCCTAGGCAAAAATTAAATTGGTAGGGCACCCACTGCATCATTTGGGTGTGGGCGGAGGGTGTTGCCTTCCCTCCTTGATGGTTTTCTTAGTTGCTACCCTTTTCACCTGCTCCCTAAGGGAGCAAAGGGACAAAATTGGGACCATCATCACATGAAAACAGGAACATAAAAAGAACTGTGGGGGGGGGATCAGACTAAAGGCCTATCTTAGCCATCCCCAAGCCGGTGCCCTCCAGATGTGTTGGACTACGATTCCCATAATCCCCAGCTATGCTGGCTGTGGGATTATGGGAGTTGTAGTCCAACACACCCGGAGGTCACCAGATTGGGGGAAGGCTGGCCTATCGCGCTTAGCATTCCTGTTTGCGCAGTGGCCAACCAGATGCCTGTGGGAAGCCCAAAAGTAGGACATTGAGAACCTTAGGGCGCGATCCTATGCGTGTTTAGACAGAAAATGTCCTACAACTCCCAGCATTCCCCAGCCAGCTGCGCTGGCTGGGGAATGCTGGGAGTTGTAGGACATTTTCTGTCTAAACACGCATAGGATTGCACCTTTATCCTCTATGAATTTCTCCAATTCCCTTTTAAAGCTATCCAGGTTGGTGACCACCATCACTACATCTTGTGGCAGTGAATCCCATACTTTAACCATGTGCTGTGTAAAATGGTCCACTTCCCCATTCATGTAATCCAAAGGGGTGCATCACAGGGGGGGGGGGATTTGTATCCGCTCCTCTAGGGTTCTCTGATAAGCACCTCTTAAGTTCTGTCATCACAGGCAGCCACCTGTAGCATCTGTTTGGATGGGCCAGTCCTGAGTGTGTGTATGTGTGTGTGTGTTTGTCTATGTGTTTGTGTAGCTACCCAGTGTGGCGTAGTGGTTAGGGTGTTGGACTGGGACTCGGGAGATCTGGGCTCTAGTCCCCGCTCAGCCATGAAAACTCAGTGGGTGACTTTGGGTCAGTCACAGGACTCTCGGCCTGACCTACCTCACAGGGTTGTTGTGAGGATAAAATGGAGAGGAGGAGGAGGAGGAGGAGGAGGAGGATTATGTAAGCCGCCTTGGGTTTCTTGCAGGAAAAAAGGTGGGGTATAAATTAAATAAAGCAACCAATTTTTGCCTCTTGGAGTTGATTACGTGGTTACATTTCCCTTTTGCTGTGTCAGATGGAGGACGCCAGCTTGACCACACGAAGGGGGAGCTGAGCAGACCTAAACGAAGCCAGGAGGGGCTCGAGCACTGCAGTTGTCCAAGTGAGTCTCTTCCCTGTCATTTTTCTTGACCGTACTACAGTGCCTGTATTGCAAGACGTCGCTTGTTTATCAAGTTAAAATTTATTTTAAAAATTCGCTTGTCTTGCAAAAACACTTGCAGACCAAGTTACTTGCAATCCAAGGTTTTACTGTACTTTCTGCAAAGCCTGGGGCTCCTTCAAGTCTGTTGATGCCTCCCTCTTCTGAGTGGATGGCTACATAAGGAACCACGTTCACAGCATCGGTTCTCAACCCTTTTGTTCTGCGGACCACTTGAAAATTGCTGGGAGTCTTGGGGGACCAGATCATAAACATTCTTGTATTACAAATCAAAGCACACACACACACACACACAGTGGAGGTTGGCGGCTCCAGTGGCAGTGGGTGTTGTATCCACTCTGGGTTTCAGTCTGAACTTTAAAAGAGCTATCCATGGTGCTGAACCTTAGCTCCAAACTATGCTCAGCACCATGGATGGCTCCTTATAAATTCAGGCTGAAACCCGGAGTGGATACTCCACCTCACTGACACTGGAGCCGCCAGCCTCCACACACACACACACACACACACACACATTTTTCACTTATATGGTGCCTAAAAATTAAGAGGTGCTGTACACAGATTAAGTCTTAATCATTAAGATATTCCCTGCCCATGTGCTTGCACTCTTGAGAGACCCGACACAAAAGTCCTATTCGCTGATGACCAGCATGTGAAGTGGGAGAGCAAGGCTGCCCACGTCGTCCCCATTTGCCCTGCCCCCCCCCACACCCTTCACACATGGGGGTAGAGGGGAGTCTGGACAGGGAACCCTACTCTACATGCGAGGACGCCCAGCATAACTGAGCACCCTCAAAGTTCTCAGTCATGTGGAGAGACGTCATCACCAGCCTTCCCCAACCTGGTGCTCTCCAGATGTCTCGGACTTCAACTCCCAGCATTCCATTGGCTGTGCTGGCTGGGGCTGCTGGGAGATGACGTACAAAACCTCTGGAAGGTGCCAGGTTGGCCTATGCGTATAGCGCAGGCTCTCTTCTTCAGCCCTTGTGCGGACAGCTGGGAGAGGGCCTGGCCAACAGGAACACGAGGGCAGGGGTAGGGCAAGCTTTCTGGCCCCACCGCACTCCCTCCATGTGATGCCAATCACATGATTAGGAAGACCTGAATAGGGCTATAAGGAAAAAGGGGCGGGGAGGGAAGAGGAAAACAAGCAAACTTGGGCACCCGTTCTTAAAGTTACATAGTTCTTCTAATGACCGACATGAATGGAAATGGTTCCAAAAGGGGAGGAGTCAAATGGCTGCTGGTCTCTCTCAGCTGAGCGGATAAAAGTGAGCCCTGCTTTGTCCGTATCCATTACAGCTTTTATTCTGAGCTTTCGAGGAGCTACCCATGGTGCTCCACAGTGGTGAACTTATTTGGGGGATGGGGTACAGCGCCACGGATGGCTCCTATAAAGGTCAGAATAAAAGCTGCAGTGGATAAGGGGCCCCCCACTGACACAGGAGTCACCACCAGCCGCCCGTGCCTGCTGGCCCGTATCTCCCTCTGCTGCAGCCAGGCAGAATGGCTGAGGGAAGATCCTAATCTCCATTAGAGATTATGGCTATCGATCTGGCCTGGTGTTCTAAGTGAATTCAGAACATAAAGGCGTGACCTTGACAAAAAGGGAGGTGCCACGGTTCCTGGGTTACACAGCTACGGAGAATGGGGAAACTGCCTTTATTTACGCCATAGAGAACAGGAAGGCAAATTGGGGTGGCGGGGGGGGGGGATAATTTTGCATGTGACTTGGCTTGCTTGCATGAGTCATCTGGGGCGGTCAACAGAGCTCCATTTGTGTGCTCTGGCCCTTGCTGGTTAAGGGAGGGCACTAAAGGTCTCTTCCTGCTCCCCAAATCCTGCAGCTGTCTCTTCCCCATTGCATACTCTCACTCACCCTCTGATGTTTGATGTCATTTTAGGCTTGCACGAAGCCCGAAGCAGAAGAAACATAGGCGTGTGTGTCCCTGTGACGGTATCAATCTTTCACGGCTAGGTAAGAAAATGCTGTGAGGTGTGGCTGATGATGGGTATGGAATGAACAGGGCATACATCTTCCAGACTTGAGCAAGGGATACCTCTCTTCTCATATCCTTTAGCAGCCTTTGTCTGGTTGGCAGAACTTGCATGCATTTATGTATTTCTCAGATTGCTATACAATTTCATATGTTATACCAGTGTTCTCCAACCTTGGGTCCCCAGATGTTTTTGGCCTACAACTCCCAGCATGCCCCAGCCAGCTACGCTGGCTGGGGCATGCTGGGAGTTGTAGGCCAAAAACATCTGGGGACCCAAGGTTGGAGAACACTGCACTAAACTGAGCTAAAGCAAAACACATGTATTTCCGCAATTGCACTATACTGCAGCGCCACCTTGTGGCTGTGTAGTGGAACATATGGGAAGGCAGAGAAAGAAAGAAAAAACCAGGGGAAAAAACATGAGTAAAGGAGCCGATCTTAATCCCGCAAAGAATCCAGAAGCAGAAGCCTCGGTAAAGTGGCAGGTTAAAAGCCTCATGTGGTGAAGCCCTTAGTCACTGGCAATTTAGCTTTACACTAAAACATGGTGGTATTTTTGGACCCAGCCCTTTTGCCTTCAACCCCACCCACCACTGGAATGCAGCCCCCAAGAAATTGAATTGGGCCCTTGGACTGAAAGAGGTTCAGCACACCTGCTGTAAATGGTTATGAAAGGGAAGGATGGAAATTATGTTCAGCATCATAAAGGAAGATTTCAAGTGTCCTGTCTGTTTTTCTCTCCTGTAGAACAGCTGCACCATCACCACCATGGCAAGACCAAGCGGCACATGCAGCGTAAGAGACAGGCGTGCAAGAAGTTTCTGAAACGCTGCTATTTGACGAGGCTCCAGATTCCTCTGTAGCTATATTTGCCCAACAAGAGTTTTAGGTCTGTGGTATGGTTAATCACCCTCTTCTTGGGGCAAAATCCTTTGTTGTGCATTTATTTCAGCCTTGAAAGCCTGCAATGTGGATTTTCCCCCTAAAATGTTGAATTCAATGTTTTCCCCAATGCCCTAAAATTGATTACAATCCAATTTAGCATGTTTATTTGGCATACATTTAACAAACACTTCTAAAGGATGCCATGTTTATTTAATGTGTTCTATTAACATACTAAAAGTTTTTTTCCAATACCCAAAAGTATGTGAACTGAAATATTTGTGTTGGGGGGGGGCACCAATAAAGCACATCTAATGTGGTCTCCATGTTATATTGAAACAAATTCAAAGATTTACATCGAAAGTTTTATTGGAATACTTCTAAACAAAAACAAAGTGCAACATAATTTAAAATAGAAGAATGCCAAAATTAAAACCATAATAATTTCCGGTCTGATCTCATGCACATATACTTGGGTGGAAGTCTCACTGAGTTTAGGGAGACTTATTCCCAAGTAAGTGTGGCTGTACGTATAGGATTGCAGCTTGAGTCATACGCTAGCTGAGATAGATAAAGTTGACACATTTTTAAACAGAGGAAGGGAATCAATTAGGGCACAATCCTAAGGCCGCTAGGCCATAGGATAATTCAGAGTCCCAGCTCCAACAACCTCAGAAACTCACTTTGAGGTCAGAGCTGAGATTGAATTCGGAGCACCGCCCTCGCAGCTGGCATGGAAAGAGCCACGCTGGCTGCAGCTCGAAGGTTGGGAGACAAGCCTCAGAGCTGGCATTGGGTGGGTGATTGTACAGCCTCCTGGTGTCCAAGCTGGTACATGGGCATTGGCCTGGGGTAAACAAAGAGCTATGGGACCAACCAGCAGTTGGGACCAAGAACTATCAGAACAACTGGGCAAACCAGGAGACTGGGTTGAGGAGCAAGATACAGGAACACACCGGACCTTAGGAAGACTTTATTGTTCAGACAAAGGCCAAGTGCAACAGGAAGCCCTTTTATCCTTTTTCCTCCCCAAGAGCATCCAATGGCCAGCCTAGGTGGGCAGAGTCAGTCCAGGCCCAGGGCTTGAAGGTACAGTAATACCTTGGATTGCAAGTAACTTGGTCTGAGAGCATTTTACAAGACTAGCAAAAAAAAATTTAAAAATTTTAACTTGATAAACGAGCAAGGTCTTGCAAGACAAGTTGTAGGGATGTAACCGCTCGCCTCGAGCGGGCCGAAATCGGCCCCGCTCACGCCCGCCAGAGACTCGCTTTGATATAACAGTGTTTTGGATTACAAGCACGGTTCCGGCTTGCAATCCAAGGTATTATACTGTACTTCACTGAGAACTGCGACCTGCAGTTCAGTGGTCCACCACAGATGGCAGTTTCACAGAAGTCCAGCAGTTCCTCATACCTGGCTGAGTCTGTGGCTTGGGTCCGCTGTCAGCCAGCCTCATCTGTACCTTCAAAGACATCCCTTCTCCACTGCTGGGCAGCCTCCCGCATGAGGAGGGATGCCTTTGAAGGCGGAGATTGCATTGGCTGGCATGACCCATGTCTTCAAGGCACGTCTGGCATCCTGGGTAGGCATGGTCGGGCACCTGCCAAGGACCCACACCCCAGCAGGGCCCAGTGACAAGAGGTCCCTGGACTTGCTCCTCCTCTTCACCATGGCAACCTGCTTGTCCCCCTGCATCTCGCTCCAGCCCAGACAGCTGTGGTGCCTAGGAGGAGGAGCAGTAGATGCCATGGCCTCCGTGCTCACTGTCTCTCTGCCTGTCAAGCAAACAAGAAGCAGGAGCCATGATAACATCGGCCTGTGTGCTTCCGAGCCCGATTCAAGTTGCTGGTCTTAACCTTTAAAGTAGACAGGGAGGGGGAAATCCCAGGAGTAGAAACAGCAAACGGAGCCAAGGCAAAAGGGCTGAACCGGTGGATGATAAAGGTTTTTATTTAAAGACTATGTAAATTGCCAACGCGTTTCGAACCTAAGTTCTTCCTCAGGGCAATTCTCTTATTCAGGATCCATAGAAAACAAGGATATTCACCCAGTTACCTGGCTCCATTTGCTGTTTCTTAACCTTTAAATCCCTACACAGCTTGGGACCGCAATACTTGACAGAACACCTCTCCCAACCACAATCTACCCAGACATTACGCTCAACATCTGGGGCCTTCCTCTGACTGCCACCTCTGAGGGATGCTCAGAGGGTGGCAACAAGAGGGAGGGCCTTTTCTGTGGTAGCCCCCCCCCCAAACTCTGGAAAAGCTCCCCGAGGCCCACCTATTATGTTTTGGCTTTTAACAACTCTAAATAGTGCATGGTAGGCTGGTCATTTTTATTTTTTTTTACTGGTCATGTTACATTAACTCGTCTCACTACAGTATTTGTGTCATTTTAAATTTGGTTTTAAATTTTTAATAATGTTTTTTTATTGTGCATATTTTATACTGTATTGTATTTTTAGTTGATTGTTGTAAACCATCCAGAGAGCTTCGGCTGTTGGGCGGTATAGAAATAAAATTAATCATCATCATCATGCAAGCAACATTTCACTGTCAAGCCATCGGAGGCCTTCCACTTGCTGGGGTTGGAAGCCAGATGCTGTAGATCAGGGCTCTCCAACCTTGGGTCCCCAGATGTTTTTTGGCCTACAACTCCCAGCATGCCCCAGCCAGCGTAGCTGGCTGGGGCATGCTGGGAGTTGTAGGCCAAAAACATCTGGGGATCCAAGGTTGGAGAGCCCTGTTGTAGATGGGAGTTTTCCTCTGATCCAGCAGAGCCCTTCTCAAGTTTTAGCATACTTGTGTGTTGTTGTTTGGGCAGGACAAAATGATCTTTTTTAAAAAAAAAACCTGCCTGCAAAGCACTTTACTACTCTTAGATACACAACTTATAAATGATTAGTAATGAAAATTGGAGGCTTCAAGGCACGGAAGGGCACAGGTCTCAGCCTAGGTTTTTGAAATTGTGACCCTATGACTTTACTACCAAACCGAAGCTGCAAGCTTTAGCCAATTTGTTGACTAACAGGGGTAAAAAGAGGCAAACTTCAAACGGATGCCTAATGGGGGACCAACTCGAATTCTTAAGGAAGCTCATTTTGAAAGAGGGCAACTTATAACTGTCACCTTTGGGGAAGAGATGTCAAAATATGTCATGCAGTCTATCTTTGGATCAACAAATTCTCTTCTGGGGACTGATTTGAGATTTATTCAACTTTTGTTTCTCTTGCTTGTGTGCATAATGTCCATGCTTGGCCTTGCTTTTCTTTTTGCATGCCTTCTAACACCGAGTGGCAGCATTTGCTTTATTCCTTCTTTAACAATTGCAAATAAATGCTAGTAGTTTATGTTGGTACTTGAGAAAGATACTAGGAGAGGATATATTGTGGAGTAATATCCTTCCTATCTTACGTTAGTGAGATCAGCAAAGTACAGTCCCTTTCCAGCTTAAAAGAAGCTTAGATTTGGCTAGTGTTAGCCAGTTAGCATTTGGTAATCCAGGATGCTTTAAGGCAGACTGGATTTCCCTGGTTTTGCCCCCTTTTCTCTCCCCTCAGAACAATAATCAGAGACACAGTCTTGTAAAAGTTAAAAGTAACATTTACTCACTCAGATTATGCAGTTTCATTCAGGCAGGCTTAAAAGCGTTTCTTACAGTTGCTTACAGTACATTTGTAGTTACTTGGGGTCTGAACTTGTGGAGCTCAGACCAGCAACTCTGGCTACATGCTACTACAAAGATCACGTGGAGACAACAACAGAAGGTGCTACATTCACTAGAGTCTGAACAGAAAGAGGAAGAAGCTGGGAGCTACGCCCACTTTCTGTTCAGGCTGTTAATTATTCAATGAGTATCTTCCAGTGAATCCACACTGGAAGATACCAGTGATCTTAACTATTTCACCCAACTACTTGGTGAAACATGAGCCATAGGTTTTGACTGCAATTTTAATTATCCAACAGTTTACACTTTGGAGAAGAAATGGCACCTTGCCTCCAGATGAGGCTTTTCTCCCACCATCGCCTGGCCTTTTTACAGG
Organism: Shinisaurus crocodilurus; assembly: GCA_021292165.1. Taxonomy (NCBI): domain Eukaryota; kingdom Metazoa; phylum Chordata; class Lepidosauria; order Squamata; family Shinisauridae; genus Shinisaurus; species Shinisaurus crocodilurus. The sequence continues at coordinate 8,862,105 of CM037885.1, forward strand.
AGTCCAGACATCATCCTCTTCCACTCCTAGCCCTCCAGTGTTTCCCCACCTCTTCTTCCTCCCCCCTTTTTTTCTTACTGGAGAAAATCCATTGCTTCTGAGTGGTAGCGCTAAGAGTACTCCGTCCGATTCCCAGAAAGGCACTTTCAATGAAATTTTGCAAGAAGTAAGTACACAGGAATTTAGGCTGCAATCCTATCCCACTTATCTGCAAGTAAAACCCCACTGAACTCAATAGAACTTACTTCTGAGTAGACATGTATAGGATGCATTTGATAAAGTGGACAGTGTCCACGAAAGCATATGCCAGCATAAATTGGTTAGCCTCTAAGGTGCCACAAGACCCTTTGTTGTTTAGGATTGCCCTGTTACTCAGGAGTAAGCCCAGCTGAACTCAATGGCACTTGCTTCCGAGTAATCCTGGCACAGAACTGCGCATCTGTTAAAAAAAACAACAAGCTAATCTTAGAATTCAAAAAAACAGTCCCCAACAGCGATGTATTACGCGGTGTAGATTGGGAAAAGCATCCGCGAACACCCCGCATTAAACTCTTCCCCGCCCACCTGCGGCTTTCCAGCGCGCGCGGGCCCTTTAAGACCGGCGTGCTGGAGAAAGACGGAAGAAGGGAGCGGGGACGCGGTTGCCGTGGGAACCAGCAGGGTGACGTTGTAACGGGCCACCTTGCCGGCTCCACCCTCGTTGGTGTGCAGAAGTCATGTGGCGCTTCCGACCGTTCGGTCGAAGGCGGAAGCCGGCGTGGAAGGGGGTCAGTCGGGGGCTGGCGGGTGTCGAGGACGGAGTCCCGTAAGGTGAGTGGAGGGCGAGTGGGAGGGGCTGTCTGACGGGTTGAAACCCCCCCCCGAAAGGTGTAATGGGAGGGGCCACGTCTGCTCTGCCTCCTCCAGGGAGAGGGCGGTTCCATTGGGGAGAGGGGGAGGATTCGCCGTATGCCTCCCAACGAGGTAGAGCGGTGTATAAAGACCAAGGAATCATAAGACGTAGAGATTTAGAATATCTCGGTCGTATAATGAGAAATGAAAAGTATAGATCGTTACAGCTGATTATTCAAGGTGAAATCAATGGGAAAAGAAGTAATGAGATGAAGAAGAACTTCTTGGCTGAGAAACCTTAGAGCAGTGTTCTCCAGCCTTGGGTCCCCAGATGTTTTTGGCCTATAACTCCCAGCATGCGAAGCTGGCTGGGGCATGGTGGGAGTTGTAAGCCAAAAACATCTGGGGACCCAAGGTTGGAGAACACTACCTTAGAGAATGGGTCGGGGGGGGGCGATACGATATCATTGTTTAGAGGGGCCCTATCTAAAGACAGTCTAGCCATGATGAGGTCCAACCTCCAGTAGGAAAGGAACGAGAAGATCTCTCTCTGTGTGTGTGGGGGGTGTTCTTTATTATGGGGTGGGGCTACACACAAGCTATGAGGGGGTTTAAATGGGGTGGGGGGTTAGCTGCATGTGTGGGGAGAAAGTAACCCCAAGGGGGGGAAAGGTGGCTAATACACAACCCCACCCAGCCAGGCTATTAGGTGGGAAGATGATTCTGTGAAGACCCCAACCCCCCAAAGTGGGTTTTGGGGAAGGGGAGATTGACCCTTTCCTCCCCGTGCCCACCCACGCATGGGATGGGGAGAAGATGGGTCCCAAGTCTTTTGAGGGTGATTGAGAGAGAACTGCGGCCATTCAGTTGTGCAGTGCTAGAGACCACACTGCAAATATCAAGGGGGATGTTAGCTGCTTCAGTGCTTTTTTTCTGGAGAAAAAGTTACCGGAACTCTTGGATTACATTTCCTCGGGAGTAGATGGCGATTAAATTGTAATGCAATTAATAGAAGAAAAGGTGCTGGAACTCAGTTCCGGTGAGTTCCACCAGAAAAAAAGCCCTGGCTGCTATAGAGTGTCTCTGTGATCAGTCGTGTTTTAGGGGCTGGCTGCCTGCTTGATTTTTAAAATATATATATTTTATTACATTTATATTCTGTCCTTTCTCCCAGGAGTTCAAGGTGGTGTATGTGGTTCTCTTCCCCAATTCCATAATTTTTTAACCATCGCAACAACCCTGTGAGGTAGATTAGCCTGAGAAGCAGTGGTTGGCCCAAAGCCGGCCAGGGAGCTTTGTGGCTGAGTGGGGGTTTAAACCTGAGGCTCCCCTGCCTCGCCCAATGCAGTCTAACCTCTACACTGGCCCTCAAAGAGTTCTACCTCCAAAACATCCTTCCCCAACCAGGTGCCCTCCAGATGTATTGGACTGCAAATCCCATCATCCCCAGCCAGCGTGGCGTGCAGTCCAATGCATCTTGAGGACACCAGGTTGGGGAAAGCTGTTCCAGAATAGGGCTGGACTGCCCACCCCTGGCTCTAGAACAGGGCTCTCCAACCTTGGGTCCCCAGATGTTGCTGGACTACAGCTCCCAGAATCCCTTGCCATTAGCCATGCTGGCTGGGTATTCTGGGAGCTGTAGGCCAGCAACAGCTGGGGACCCAAGCTTGGAGAGCCCTGCTCTAGAAGTTAACTCTAACTGTCTCTGGTGGTCCTTGAGACACACGCACACCCAAGATGGGAGGGAGGGTGCTTCTAGAAGCTAAATTGTCATTGATCAGGGAGTCAGTGAGACCCCTTGAATATAGCATAAGTATCTTAGCTGTTTTGATTAAAATGTTTAATTGATTAATAAATTAGTTCATACTGTTTTTCTATTAAAAATGCATCCAGTAGAGTGTGTGTTATTTGAGCTTCTGCCTCTGGATTTTAATAAAACTGTTTCAGATCGGCACAACCCCACTGTCATGATGTGGTGGCAGGGAGGTTTCTTGGCATCATTATTATTATTATTATTATTATTATTATTATTATTTATATTTATTTATCGCCCATCTGGCCGGCAACCGGCCACCCTGGGCGATGTACATAGAATAAAAACAATAAAATACATTTAAAACAATATAAAAATTTAAAATCTTAACCCACCCCATATTCCTGCCTGAATAACCAGGTTTTTAATGAGCGACGGAAGCTCAGCAGAGAGGGGGCATGACGGAGGTTGTTCTGGAGAGAGTTCCACAGTATGGGGGCTGCCACAGAAAAGGCCCTCTTCCTCAAAAGGTGGCAGGGAGGTTTCTTGGCATACCCTCCAGATGCAGTTTTGGTAGTATTCTGCTCTGCTTCCCATAAATTTTGGTGGTACTAGGACTCATGGGAAGGGATTTTGTATGTGTGTATCCTTTGCATGTGGAAATTCCCACAGATTCTCAGATTTCAGCCATGTATGTCTGAAAATCCAAACAGATGGGTGTGTATTTAGAATTCAATATTGACATTTTAGGAATTATTACATAAGCTTTCAGGTTCTGAGCCAGATTTAAGCTGCTGAGGTGTTGCTCTGTGTGTGTCAGTTTGGATGAATAGATTTGTTTCAACTTCCCACCCAAAGTATCTTTTTAACCTTTAGTCAGCAAACCTGTGTACACTGTCCTGGGAGTAGGCCCCACTTAACCTAATAGCATTTACTTCTGAATAAGCATGCACAGGATTGTGCTGTAAATATCACATTTTACTGCTCTTAAATATATTTTCTTTTCTTTTCTTTCTTTCCTTTTTTTTTTTTTTTTTTTTGTTGTAATGTTCACTTGCTCTACTATTTCTGCCAGTGTTGATATCAATTTTGGAGGAGAGCATCTTCCTCAAATCCTCAGATCTTGGATATTGCAGAATTTCTTATTTGTGTTTTAAAATATAAATAGTAAAGAAGAGCCGATATATATCCTAGTCTGGGATGTGAGTGTGAAGCCCAGTTGCTGAACTTACAGAAAGCAGCAAGTCTGAGAGTGAATAGCAGTTGCCACATTCTCTGTTCATCGATACTGAGATTCTATCTCTCTCTTCCTTTTCATTTTTTTTTTAATGAGCTACCTTTCCACATCCTTGATACCCCTGATAGGATGGCAATTTTAATTAGGTTTATTCTTTTTTTCAAAGTCACACATCTAGTTGCTTGGTATATCTTCTGTCCCCACCCCCCCCATAACATCTCTCCCAGCCCAGAGTTCCAGTGATTTCTTCCTGCCCGGAAGACCTCCTTTATATATTGAGGCATTCTGAAGCAAGCTACCCTAGAACAGGAATGGGCAGAGGATAGATCATTAGGTGACTTGCAGTAGATTGGTATGGGTTTCTGACTTGCAGGGTGCTTCCAGATGGAGGAGTCTTAGCACTAACCACTAGGATGCATTGTGTAGCTATTCCATCTTTTTTTCCCCTTAACAGATTTTCTGCAGTAAGAGAGAAAAGATAGAAGCAGCAGTGGGAAAACATGAGAGGGTTATGAGTAGAAGATGTTGTCTGGACTCCCCATAAAAATTCCATGAATGAGGCAGGGCAAAGGCATGACACAAACCTTGTCTGTGAATATCTCCCCCCCCCCCAGTTGTTTAACAGAGAGCCAGTGTGGCGTAGTGGTTCAAGTGTTGGACTGGGACTCAGGAGATCCAGGTTCTAGTCCCCCCTCAGCCATGAAGCTCACTGGGTGACTTTGAGCCAGTCACCGACTCTCAGCCTAACCTGCCTCACAGGGTTGTTGTGAGGATCATAAGGAGTGGAGGATTATCTAAACTGCCTTGGGTTCCTTGGCGGGGTTTGTGGGTGAGAGAACTAGATCTGAGCTCAGTTCTGGTACTGAGAACAAATTCCTGGGCTGAGAGTGTGCTGAGACATATCTTGTTCATTAATTCTAATGAACGTCTGGCCAATAAACCACCGTTTTTCATTTGGGTCTGGTTGGGGAGGATTGTGGGGCTCTGCCCAAAAAACAAGGTAGATCTTGTACGCTTGGAGTCTCCTCCCCAGCCCTGCCCTTGAGCAATCCTTGGGCACAAAGGGCAAAAAACACTTGCAGTGTTGCCAATGTCTTTCATTAAAAAGATTTTTTAAAAAGGGGAGGTTTTGCCACCTTACTGGAGTGTTATAAAGACTGCCGAGATTAGTACCGTAATTCGTTTTAGCATATTTTTATGTCTCCTTACCCTCTGGCCTCTGAGCAGTTTACGCAATGTAGTGAAAATCCTACCTTTCACCATCCCTGAAGGGCTTGCATATATCTATGTCACGTCCATGAACTGTTTGAACACTTGTAACGTGTGTCGTGTAAGTTCTTGTCATGGATATTTTACTGCTCTTCTCTCAATGACTAGCACTGCACAGTCCTTAAGTGTTTGCTAAACTGCAGTGAGGTTCCCTCCTAGAGAAATCTCTGATCCTGCCCACCCCCTCCTCCTAGTTCTGTTTCAGCATCAGGGGTAGTGGGGAGGCTGGCATCTCAGCTGGCAGCCACAAAGGGAGATTTGTGTCATGTGCGCCTGGCACAGCGAGCGGTTGGCCCCGTGGCAGCCTCTCACCCCTTGTCGCGTCTTGCCTGCTAATCTTAATTGCAGCGGGCGTTAGCCCCAGCAAAGCTGTTCTCTCTTGTCTCTGTGTTGTTGTTTTTGCTAGAAGCTGAAGCAGCAGCGCTAGAACACCTGGATCAGGGCAGGTGGGGGCGGGGGGGGGGGAGAGATGAAGGCCAGGCCAGGAAAAGATGCGTGGGTCTGTCCTCACCAGATTGGAGGGATGTGGTGTGATGGGAAGGCCTAGCCTTTGCCGCTGATCCCAGACATGCCGTAGGTCGGTTTTTTCTTGCACTAGCTTCCCTTCTCTCCCCTTTCCACAATGGAGGTCAAAGGGCAAAGGTTTCAGGCTCCTGGATGGGCAGGAGGTATGGGGGGGTGTTCGTTGATTCAGTGCCCCCAACTCCATCCTCTTAGCTTGCTGTGGACTGTTCTAGCTATGCGGTTTCTTCCCTGCCCTCTCTCCCAGTCCCCTGTTTCCTCCCTGTTCTTGGTATTCCTGGCGATCTCCCTGTGCCCCCTTTGCTGTCTGTGCCCCCTGCCCTAATCCTGCCCCCTGGGCCCCAGCTGGGCTTGTTGTTCTTCCTACTTTCCCTAGCTCTGAAGTTGTTTTTTTCCAGCTGCCAAAGTAATGACTCAGCCCCTCCCGGTACCAAACTCCACCTCTGGCGGGGAGGGGGGAGTGCGGGGGGGGGAATGCTGGTGGGAGCCCCCGCGTATATTGGTGAGATTGTCAGGCGTGAGGGTAAAACACAGGGGATTCTGTCATCCAGGCAGCCAATACTTTTCTGGGGGAAATGGGTTTGGGTCCTAAGCTGGCCAGAGGTTATGCCTTCTAGCCTGGAATTCCATGTTGCTGTGGGTTGTCTGTCTCATGCAGCTGGTGTGATGTAAAAGTAGGGGCAGAAGGTATGGTTTCCTTTCCATTCACTCCTGTGGGAAAGTGTTGCACTGGATCCTGGAGGGGAGTACTCACCCCCTCCAAATCAGTATACAAGCCCCTCTCTGATCCATAATGATGGATGTTTGCTAGTTAATAGTAACAAAGAGGGTTCACCATTTTATTATTTTAAAGCAGATTGCTTGCTTCTTAGGGTGCATCCAAACACACATAAATTTTAGTGGTTGAGACACTGTAGAACAGGGGTTCCCAACAAGGGGGGGAATTCCCCCGGGGGGGGATTTTAGGGTTTCAGGGGTGGAACCGGGACCACACAGACTCAAACTGTTGGAATACTGATCTTTCTACAAATTACAATTCTACAGATTGTACATAATCTACAGGACATCACACCTTATTGTATGGCACAGATTAAGTCAGACAATCTTGGAAAGGGGGGAATGACATTCTGACATATGGTGAAAGGGGTTCATGGGGCAAAAAAGGTTGAGAACCACTTCTATAGAAGCACACCTGCTGCTTTGTGTACAGACATAGCTATTCCTCTCCAGCAGAGCTGGGCAGTCTGTGGCCCTCTGGCTGTTCTTGGACTCCAACACCCAGCATCCTTGACCATTGGCCATGTTGGCTGGGGCTGATGGGAGTCGCAGTCTGAAAACATCCAGAGGGCCCCAGGTTCCCCACCCCTGTTCTCCAGAGTTAAGCACCATGAAAACTGAGGCCGGCGTCTGTGACAGCACAATCCCACCCAGCAATCCCCCTGGGAGGTTTTGTAGCTTTATTTTTTTTTAAAGAAAATCAAGCAACAATGAATGTTGACATGCATAACCAAGCAGCACTTAAAATAAAAACTTATAAACACATCATGTAAGGGACAAGAGAGATCAGTCAGCATTTGAGTCGCCGATAGGCATGTCTGTCTGATGCAGTGTGATTAGAGGTGGTGGAACAGGCTCATTCTGTGGGAGGCAGGGGGAAGTAGTAACAAGCTCCATGTAAAGGCACACTTGTAGGCACTCTTACTGTGCATATCTTATTTGTGTTTGGATTTTGAAGAGCAACGTGCTTGGAGGCAGAACTTAGAATTGTGTCGTTGTTTTTGTCAGAATCTGGGTGATGGCGGGATGAGGCATGGAAAGGACAGAAATTACATGAAGCTAAGAAGTGAAACATCCGGCTAATTGGAAGGAAAGGAAATCCCATCCAGGCTGCTTCCCCCCCCCCCCCCGAGCTATAACAGAAATGACAGGTACGCTGTATCCTTAGGAATAGTCTTTTATTGGTACGGTAGTCTTCCATTCCTAAGCCCATCTGTGGACATGAGCCTGTCCCTTTTCTTCACCCCTCTCTCCCTATTCTCTTGTTAATAAACGAACAAACAAACAAAAACAGAGATGCTGCTGACACTGGCCCACCTTGGATCGGTGTATGACCAACATGGGCCTGCTGGCTGAACTCCAATGGTTTAAAAGCTCCCGGGATCATTCACCAAACCTGTGTAATCTGGGATAGCTGTTAGTTCTTCTGAGCTGGGCCAGCAAATATATGTCCCCTTTCCCTGTCTCTGGTGCTCTGTGCAAAGGCAAATGCTCTGCAGCACCCCCAAGTGTCTTGTTTACTTCCAGATGAGTTCCGAAGAGCCGCTGGGGTCCAACTGTACATGGGGTGAAGGCTTGGTCTAATTGGCCTCATTCCATCTGAACTCTTCTAGAAAACATGGTCATGAGGGAAACAAGCCATAAACAGGCACGGCTGACAGCCACCTATGAGGAAGACCCCACTTGTGCTGTTCTTCTGGTACAAACAACTCCATTCTTCTGTTTTGGAACCATCCAGTGCAGTTCTTGCAGGATCAAATAAAATTAAAGATGGTGGCTTGGATTCAGACTTCATCATACCTAGACTAGGTAACCCGCTGAACTCAATGGGACTTAAGTTAGTCATGACTAACTCACATCAAGTGGATTTCCATGGTCTGCTCTAGGTATGACTAAATCTGGATCCGACCCAGTAGATCTGCATCCTGGGGTGTAGGAATTTGTGTTGCAATGCTCATTGTGCAGATTGTGTTGTATGGGGAATCTGCGAACGAGATGAATTGTTAGAATCCCGGCTTCCTTTCAAAAGGAAACAAAAGGAGTGCGTTTCTAGCCCTTACGGATTGCACAGAGGAGGAAATTGCACATGTCTGGATAACTTCAGTTGCAGGAGTTTGCGGAGGGTGGGGGCTTCCAACTGTCACCAAGATTGAGCTCTCCATTCACACGCCACTTAATTCGCTCCCCATACATTCCATCCATCCCCCGCCCTGCCCCACCCCCCACATCCCTGTTGCCCGCTCCAGCTTTCCTGACCCAGCTTTCCTTTCAGAACTTCTTCTTGTTTTGGTCCTTCAAGTTCTCAAAAATAGTACAAAAACTGCCAAACTCTGCATCTTCTCTCTCTTCTGCCCCTGCCCCCATCTCCCTGTTTGCAGTGGTACCAAGATTTTTAGTTAAGTAAATGCATTCACATGTGCATAATGTTTTCCAGTCCTGGGATTTAGGAGATAGCTGGGGGTGGAATTTTGATCCTGTGCCCCAGAATCCCAGACTTCTGAAAGGAGGATCCTCTCTAATGCAGAGAGGGGAGAACCCAACACTTCTGGGCTCTCCCATCCCCACCCCATCTGTCGCTTACTTAATGCCCGGGTTAAAACTGAGGCATCCCAGCTCTCTGACGTCTCTTCCCGCCCCTGCTCCCCCAATTCTCTCTCCCCACCCTCATGTGGGCTGTCCTCTCCTCCTTGAAGGCGGAGTCAGCTTGTATGCTTCCCCAGCGGTCTTTTAAGCTGGCTGGTTGGGCAGGCAGCCAGTGATCATAACGCATTGGAAGCCGCCCGCAACTCCGTCGTCTCCTTAGTCAGTGGTGGGTAAGTACCATCTGTTCAGTCGTCCGGGGTGGGCAGAGCCCCTCTTTCTGTGCTGGAGGGAGCAGTTTGGGGAGCTACTTCAGCACAACAGCTAAAGCTGTCAGCTGTGAGCAGGGAAGTCGCCGATCCCCTCTTCTCTCTGCCTCCTCCGTGATGTGAGGGTCCATAATACTGGCCTCCCATGCAGGGCTGTTGTGTGGATTACTGAGGGCATGCACATGAAGGGCGCTGAACTCGTGAAGCACACCCTATGAACGTGGGTTGTTGTTGACTAGCAAAAAATGTCTGTCAGTGTGATGTGCGCGTCCTGCAGATTCCTATCAGCGTGGGCTCGGGAACCCGTTGTTTGGGTGGAGGTGGGCAGGTTTTTGCCCTCCCTGTAACAGTGTCCATGAGTGCGATGGCTTACTCTCTTTTCCCCCACCCCACAAATAGACAGACAGAAATGATTGGGGGCCAGGCCAGATGGGCAAAAATAACAGTACACTCGGAAACGCTGTTGAGGTACGGGCTTCGCATCCACGAGAAACGGGCTTGGTTCTCATCGCCGTAGCCCCGTCCTCGGTGATGTCTCTCGGTCACGCCGGAGCGTGACAGAATGTTGGGAGAGTGGGCCGGCACCTTGGGAAGTGGCTCTTCCTACCAACGTAGATATTGTATTAAGCGGTGCCCGCTCTGCTCGTAGGGCTTCCGGTCTGCACGGAGAAGAGAGAGGGAGGCTGAGGCATCGGGCAATATGGAATACGAAGCTGAGGCAGTGACAGGGGAGTGTAAGTAATGCTTAGGTGTTCAAGCAAAGGCTCTGCCCTTCCGGGCTGCTTCGGCTCTGTCACCTCCTCTCCCCATCTCTTTCTCCTGGGGCTCCCGATCATCCAGTCCCCTCGCTCTCTTTTCCCTTTGCAGGCCCCCCTGCCGCCAGCAACATGGATTCCAGGCCTCTGTTTGAGACGCTGCACATGCTGGTGGAAGACAACGCTGGCCTTCTTCCAGGACAGCACCAGCGAGACGGGCCAGCGCTTCCTGGCGGCCTTCACGGCCATCCGGGAACACGCCCGGTGCCTGGAGCCGGTGCTCAGCCACTTCTCCACCATCTACCACATCTTTGACCTGGACGAGCACACGCCGGCCAACGGCTACCGCAGCCTGGCCCAGACGGTGCACTGCTGCCTGGCCCACATCGTCCACAAGAGCCGCTACGTGGCCACCAACCGCCGCAGCATCTTCTTCCGCACCAGCCACAACTGTGCCGAACTGGAGGCCTACTGCACTGCCTTGACCCAGCTCCGGGCCTTGGTCTACCTGGCCGAGCGCCTCCTCACCCAGAACCGTCCCGGCTGCCTCTTCAACCACGAGGACCGCGGGCTCTCGGAGCAGTTCCTGCAGGAGTACATCACCATGCACAAGGGCTGCTTCTATGGCCGCTGCATGGGCTTCCAGGTGAGGATGTCGGGGGGGGGGGGAGAGCGGGTGCTCTTGTGGGGGCAAGAGGTGGGAGGCTCAGCCTGCATGGCGGTCCAGGGGCTTCTGGATGCCTGGAAATGGCCCTTTTGCAGCCTCTGTCTCCAACCATTCGACAATATTCATTATATATTTAAAGTATTTTTATGGCTGCTCCTCAGCCAAAAAGCGGCTTACGTATGTACATTTAATCAGTAAAAGCAGACAGTCCCTGTCTGCAGGCTTACAATCTAAAAAGGCACAACACACGAGGAAAAAGGAAGAGGGGGGGATCTTTTGGCAGAGCTGCTGGGATGGCCCCACTTCCTCTCTTATCTCCCTCAGTACACCTGCCGAATTGGCTGCTCTGCTCGTGGTGAAGGGGGAGGCGGAGTCTTCATGGAGGTGGTCTTCAGCAGGGCTTCCCCAGCCTGCTGCCCTCCAAGTGTGTTGGAGTGCAACTCCCATCCATCCATCCATTTATTTATTTATTTATACCCCGCCTTTTTTCCTGCAAGGCTTACATAATCCTCCTCCTCTCCATTTTATCCTCACAACAATGCTGAAACTGAACCCCGACAAGACCGAGGTACTGCTGGTGGGGGACAAGGGGAGGTTAGGGGATGTTGACCTGGTGCTGAATGGGGTACATCTCCCCCTGAAGGACCAGGTCCGCAGCTTGGGGGTCATTCTAGACTCCCAGCTGTCCATGGAGGCTCAGATGGCAGCTGTGAGCCAGGCGGCGCTGTATCAACTCCATCTGATACGGCAGCTGCGCCCCTACCTTCCTAATCACCTGCTCCCATCAGTGGTTCATGCCTTGGTCTCCTCTCGCCTAGACTACTGTAATGCGCTCTATGTGGGGTTACCCTTGAAGACGGTTCGGAAGCTACAGCTGGTACAGAACGTGGCGGCTCGCCTGGTTAAAGGCAGCCGCCGGTGTGATCACATCACACCAGTGCTGAAGGATTTGCACTGGCTACCAGTTGCTTGCCGAGCCGAATTCAAGGTGTTGGTTTTGACCTTTAAAACCCTATACGGCTCCGGTCCAGTCTATCTCAAGGAGCATCTCCAGCAACACCAATTGGGCCGCTCAACAAGATCTGCCACGCATGGCCTTCTCCTTGTCCCTTCAGCCAGAGCAGCTAGACTGGTGGGGACGAGGAAGAGGGCCTTTTCTGTGGCGGCCCCCGTACTGTGGAACTCTCTTCCAAGTAACCTCCGCTATGCCCCCTCTCTGCTGAGCTTCCGTCGCTCATTAAAAACCTGGTTGTTCAGGCGGGAATATGGGGTGGGTTAAGATTTTAAAATTTTTATATTGTTTTAAATGTATTTTATTGTTTTTATTCTATGTACATCGCCCAGGGTGGCCGGTTGCCGGCCAGATGGGCGATAAATAAATATAAATAATAATAATAATAATAATAATAACAACAACCCTGTGAGGTAGGTTAGGCTGAGAGTCACGTGACTGGCCCAAAGTCACCCAGTGAGGTTCATGGCCGAGCGGGGACTAGAACCCGGATCTCCCGAGTCCCGGTCCAACACTCTCACCACTACGCCACACTGGCTCTCTAGAGTTAAACAGCAGCTGAGGAGTGAGTGGGAAAGCAGCACACAGACATACCCACCGGCAACTTTTAAAGTTAAAAAAAAAAACCCCACACACAACTCAAATTGGAAAAGGCAATAATGGAGCTGTTGTGTCCCCAAAAATAGCAGAATTGCACCTGGTTCATTTAAAGGCACATATAGCTGGATGAATAAATAAATAATAATGATATTATCTCCCCCCCCCCCGGCAAAAAAATCAAACCTTCGATGTTCAGAATGTTTGCCTACATTTATTCACTGCAACTTGGCTCATTCCCAGCCAGCAGGTTTTGGAAGGCTGATGGAGTGAATACCCATCCCCGCACGTGCCCTTCACAGGTCTCCTAGTCTCAGATGGACTTGGTCCTTTTCTCCCGCTGCTTCCTATGCTCGCAACCACCACCTGGGATGACTGCATCGCGCCCCCTTTCTCTCAACCTTCCAGGCTCCCAAGCCAGCTCTTTGGAGAAGCCTGTGACTGAAGTCGGCATAACTGCCGCCACTCGCACTCATCCCTTGTTGGCCTGGCCTCTCCCTCTGTCTCCACTGCTCCGCCTCCACGTAGGCTGTATTCTCCTTGGGGCGGGTTGCTTATGTCTTTTGCTTATGTTCCTCTGCAATGTATTTTTATTGATCTGATACGGTGATTCGTCCATATAAATAAACAAGCTAGTAGTGATCATTGGGAGAGCCTGAAGCATCCCAGAAAAGTCAAGCACCCTTTCCTCAAGGGATTTTTGTACTCCTCCCGGGAAGCTAGCTCTGCACACAGCCAAACTTACTCTGGTCTCTCTCACCTGTGAGGGCCCCTGACCTGATTTCCCCAGAATGGAGTTTATCCTGAAGGAGCCCATGAGGCAAGAGAAGCTTGTCACCGACCTTAGGTGGGGCCTCCCCAGCGCAGAGAGCCAGCCCTGGCCTTCCCCTTGTCTCTCTCCACCTTTCCACGCAGGCTGCGGCCTTGGTAACATGGCCCTGAGCAGTGTGTAATGTGATCACGCAAGTCCCTGTAGCTCTACACCTCCCTCTTCTCTCCCCCACCCCACCCCGCTGCAGAGACTCTTGCTCTGTCATCGTCCAGTCTCTTTGGAAAAGGAGCTTCCCAGCTGACTTTGGATCTCAGTTGGAGAGCCCCCAGCTCTATCTCTGGCCCCATCTAGGGTCCTTGCTGGAAGGAACACCAGGCTTTGTGTGTCCTGCTTTTTCCAACTGTGAAGAAGCCGCATGCTGCCTTCTTTCAGCGCCACCCTTGAAAGGCGTCTGCATCATCTTTGTATGTTTGGTCCAGCCAGGAGAGCCAGGCCTCGCTTTTGGCTCTTGCTTTGAGAAACTGGTTTGCAACCGGCAATTCCTGTTAACTGTCTCCCTCTATCTGGCAACCCTGGCACCAGATCTCTTCTGTTGACTTGCTTGCCCTTCTCTGGCTCAGAAGCTGCAAGTCATGATGGAAATCATTGGTTGGGCCGGGAGGAATGCAAGGCCGTGCTCTCCAGCCTAAACGTTGACCTTTTGCCTCACAGTTTGCGCCCTCGATCCGGCCCTTCCTGCAGACCATCGCCATCGGCCTCGTCTCCTTTGGGGAGAATTACAAGCGTCATGTCTCCGGCATTGGTAAGTAGCGGAGCTCAGGTGTATCTCCACACGTTAGCAGCGCCGTGCCTGTGTTACTCTCCCCGTAATGCCCCCTGAGCAGCGCAAGGCCTGTCTTTCCCACCATGTACCTGTTGGCCTTTCTCTTCCCATAATGCGTAGCTGCCTCAGGAGCTCTACTTTCCCAGGTTACATTGCTGGCCCAGAGGGGACAAATGCTGTTTCCCCCACATTATGTGTATTTTTGTTGTTGTGAAAGTACAAGGGCATTTGTCTCCGAGGGGAGAAAAAGTTGCCAGAGACACGTAATGGAAATTGTAAGATGACCGTGGCTGCACGTGTTTAAATCAGCTTGCTACCTAAACCCAACTAGATTGTCCCAAGCCAGGAATGAAGCTGTCTTCTCCTGGCAGCTTGCCTCATGCCAGGAGTCTTTACGGTACATCATACAGCATCGCATGCATGCCCTGCCCCCACTGCATACAGCAAGTCCAGTGACTTAGGAGGGCGCATTATTCAGGAAGGTCCGAGCACATCACACCAGTTCTGACCCGTTTGCACTGGCTGCCAATATGCTTCTGAGCCAAATTCAAGGCGCTGGTTCTAACCTATAAAGCCCTACACAACTTAGGACCACAATACCTGACGGATTGTCTCTCCCAACCGCAATCTACCCGGACGCTACGCTCAACATCTGGGGCCCTCCTCCGACTGCCACCTCCAAGAGAGGCTCGGTTAGTGGCAACAAGGAGGAGGGCCTTCTCAGTGGTAGCCCCCCAATTCTGGAATAAGCTCCCCACGGAGACCCGCCTGGCGCCAACCTTACTATCTTTTCGGCGCCAGGTTAAGACTTCCCTCTATGCCAAGGCATTCAATAGTTAAGAGCTCAAAATAGCATTGGGGGGGGGGGGAATTGTCACCTGTAGGCTTAGTTTTATTAACTTTTGGATTGTTATTTTAAACTGTGCTTTTAAATTTGGTTTTTAATCTTTTAAAACTATATTGTATGTTTTTATTGTTGTTGTTTTTATGTATAAACTGTTGTGAACCGCCCAGAGAGCTTCGGCTGTGGGGCAGTATAGAAATGAAATAGATGAAATGAAATGAAATTTAGTTGCCGATCGCCTCTTTGACCTCCCTGCCTGCTTCTGGCGATGTACATTTCCTCCCCGCCCCCCATATGGAACCCTCACTCACTGTCTTGGATTTTACTCTCCCCTTTCTCTGCACCAGACAGGTGGGGGGCTATGATACAGTGTGGGCGGCCCCTTCCGTGTACCTCAGAGCAGAAGCTTCCCCTTGAGCTGCGCCAGTCGCCCACCTGCATTTGATCTCTCTCTTTCCCTCTCCCCCCCCCCCCCCCCCACGGCTGCAGGTGTGGCAGCTAGCTCACTTTTTACCAGCGGGAAGTTTGCTATTGACCCGGAGCTGCGAGGGATCGAGTTTGAACGCATCACTCAAAACCTGGATGTGCACTTCTGGAAGAGCTTCTGGAACCTCACCGAGATGGAGCTGCTGGCTGTGAGTCCTGCCCGAGGGGAGGGGCAGGAGGTGTTGTCTGCACCCGTCAGCGGACGATCCCTGGGCTGGGTTACTAAAAGAGTATGCGGCCACTGGGAATGGGGAGGGAGGGATGTAGTGAGAGGTAACGCAGGGGTATGTCTAGCCTGGCAAGGATACGGGGCTATTCAAAGTGGAGTGGGACTGCACTGTTCCTGCGCCGTGCCCGATCCTTGTTGTAGCTTGGATGTGCCTGTGGGGGAGCAGCGGGCGGTGTTTTGGATCCTCAATTCCAGAGGGGTCATGCCATTTCCTGCCCTTTCCACAGTCACTGGCCAGCATGACCTCCTCCCAGGTCCGGTTATCTCGGGCACTGTTGGTGCCGCCTCATTCCTTTGACCTGCCTCTGGTGGCTGACCCCAAGCTGACAGTTACCATCACCCCCCCAGTGGCCCACACCGGGCCAGGAGTCGTCCAGATGAGGCTCATCTCCCATGAGCTACGTGAGGGACAGGTAAGGGACCGAGACCGCCCCTGGGGTGGCTTGGGCTTTGCCCTCTGCCGCATCTGGGTGGGGCAGGTGACTTAGAGAGGGTGGCTTCAAAGCAGGTCCAACACTGGATTTTCTCTGTGGAACAGCTTTCCAGACAAACAGTCTCACTGTGTGGGTAAAAAAAAACAACCTCTTGGGCAGCACCATGGATTGGTGGGATAGCTTGAGTAACTGAATGTTCTCCCACATGTCAAATTCTCTGAAAGTAGGAAGCCAGAGATCAAGGAAAAGGGATCCAGAGCTTTTTAATTGCTCTGCTGACTGGCTGCTGTTGCTTTGTTGGTTTAAGGCACAATCCTATGCCAGTTTAGACAGGAAAGGGGCCTACAACTCCCAGCATGCCCCAGCCAGCTATGCTTTTTTCTGTCTAAACTGGCACAGGATTGCACCCTTTATTTATTTATTTATTTATTCGTGTGTATGCGTGTCTGGATGACTTTTGTTGTATGCCATCTTGGATATTTTTTTTAGCAGACAAGTACGCCTTTCTGTATGTTTAAAAAGTATTCCAAAATCTATATTAGTGTAATACCCTTATTAGACCAACTCAAAGATCACAAAACATGTGCAGATTTCGAGGTCTCCAGATGTCTCTTCATCAGGCAGGATGTTGCAAAAAGCCGGTTTCGGGGGGGGGGGGCGACAGGAGGCAAGTGGGGGAAGACTTATTGGATGTTGTAGTCAGGTCAGGATGCCTATGTAGTCAGAGTCTTAAGTTGATATACAGGAGGGGGGTTTGCAGACATTCAAACTGGGCTCTGCCAGGTGATGTGATGGTTTCAGTGCCCCTAGGATAACTGGGTAGAAGACAGTCTCAGAATTGTAGACCCTCCATTTTTTAAAATAAATATATAAATAAAATCTAGTTGTTAACTCCAAACTGTCTCCATCCTGGGGAGACCACACAACTTCCTTTGTTGGTGGAAAACAGAAGAAGAGATCAACTAGCCAGTCTTTATATTAACAAAGCTAAAGCAATATTTAAATGCTCTGCTAGGTAAAAAAAAAAAAAAAAAAGAGTCAGCAGAAGGCAAATTGAATAGTTTTACCTAGTAGTTGGAGGGAATGTACGGTACCGGTATGTAGTTTTCAGTGGTTTGGTTGAGAGGGAATGCCAAGCCTCAGGCTTCCATGCTTCTGCTGCCCCCCTCTCTTCTCCCCTTGCTTGCATCTGTTACCTTTCTCCAGGATTTGATCCTGGTTTCCAATCCTGGAGTGTAGGGTAAGAGCAAACCATGAGTTGTCAGAGGAAACTTTGGCTTGCCTGAAACCAGGGAAGGCGGGGAGTGAACCGCTGCATGCCAGGGAGGCATGAGAGTGTGAGCCGAAGGTTCCTTGTAGCCCAAAGCAAGGTTGGGGAGTCACCTCTACACCAAGCCTTAGTGTAAATCCTTTTTTGAATTCAGTCATGAGATCCCCCCCCCCCCCGCACTCTGGAGCGATACAGTTCAGGAACAGATGATTGTCTTGTTTGTCAAGAGATTCGGTGGCCCCAGGGACTGGCACTGCCTGGAGATGCCGGTGGATGCCAGCTGGGTCCCTTTGTGTCTCGGTGCCTGGTCCTGCATTCTCTGCTGTTGCTTCTCCCGCCTCCAGGACAGCGAAGAGCTGAGCAACTTCCTGCGCCCAGAAGGCCCCCTCGCCCTGGAATTGCGTTGGAAGACCAAGCCGTTGCCTCGCTCGCCTTACCTGGTGGTGCATTTTCACGGCGGTGGCTTTGTGGCGCAGACCTCCAAGTCACACGAGCCCTACCTGAAATCCTGGGCTCAGGATCTGGGTGCCCCGATCCTCTCCATTGACTATTCGTTGGCACCTGAGGCACCCTTCCCTCGGGCCTTGGAGGAGTGTTTCTATGCCTACTGCTGGGCCATCAAGAACTGCAGCCTGCTGGGTGAGAAACGGGGGGCTTGTGGGGGGAGAAAAGAGGCTGGATCTGGGTGCTGGCCCCCATGTGTCTCTGGTGGAGGCCCCTTTCCCAGCCATGCTTCCCGAGATCCGTCTAAACTGGAGATTGCAGCATGTGCTTCCCCTCTAGGCCCTGGGCCTTGTAGAAAGGGATGGAATTATGGCCAGTTTGGGTGATGGGAGACCCCAGCTAGGACCTGGTTCCTGGTGTGGCTCCAGGAGGGGGGGGGGGACTTCCACTTCTTTCCTCCGTGGGCCCTTTTGTGCATCTGCTCCTAAGGAAAGCATTGCAAAGATCAGCTGCAGATTTCATAGAATCTTCAGAGTTGGAAGGAGCCTACAAGGCTATCGAGTCCAACCTCCTGCTCAATGCAGGAAACTAGAGGAGGGGTCTCTCATCCAAGTAATAACTAGGCCTGACCCTGCTTAGCTTTCCACCTTTTCTAGGATCTTAAAAACACACATACACACACTGCTGAATGATGCAGTTACCAAAGAACGCAGAAAAACCACTCTGTTATATGATATTAACAGTACGTCTTCTTTACGCCAAGTATTGGAAGAGAAAGGAAATACCTCAACTAAAAGAGTGGTATATTAAAATGTGGGAATTGGCAACCCTAAGCAAGGACTTTTTCTGTCTAAACATGCATAGGATTACACCCTTATTTTATTTATTTGCTGTACTTTTAAACCTGCCCAATAACCAAAGTTCTCTGGGCAGTGTATGCGGGCTGCCTTTGAAAATGGTCCAGAAACTCCAGCTGGTCCAAAATAGGGCAGCAAGATTGCTAACGGGGACTGGCCAACATGATCATATTAGGCCAGTATTTTACCATCTGCACTGGCTGCCAGTCCATATCCAGGCCTGATTCAAAGTGCTGCTAGTATTAACTTACAAAGCCCTAAATGACTTGGGGCCAGATTACCTGAAGGATCATCTCCTCCCATATATACCTGCCCAGACCCTAAGATCATCTTCAGCGGTCCTCCTCCAGGAGCCCCTGCCAAAGGAAGTGAGGTGGGTGGCTATTAGGAGGAGGGCCTTTTCTGCTGTGGCACCCTGGTTGTGGAATAAACTTTCCAAAGAGGCTTGCCTGGCACCTACGTTGTGCTCTTTCCAATGCCAAGTGAAGACATTCTTATTTTCCCAGGAATGTTAGTCTTTTAGTCTCTGTTATTTTAAATATTTTACTGTATTTTAAATCTCTGTACTACTGCTAGGTTTTATTTCAAATTTTACTCCTATTTTATACTGTCGTTTTAAATTCTTATACTGTATTTTATGTTGTATTTTGTGGTTTTAATTATTGTGAACCGCCCAGAGAGCTTCAGGTGTTGGGCAGGTATAGAAATATGACGAATAAATAAATATGTTACATTCCCAAGAGCAGCCAGCCAGATGCCTTTGAGGTGCCTATAGGCGGGGGCCTTATTTTTTTTTGTCCCCAACATCTGGTATTCAGAGGAATTTTGCCTCTGGATTTTGAAGGAACCTCCCTGTTCGAACTCACTGGTTTCTTCTGTCCCCCATGGGTTCTGACTTCTCTCCACCTCTCGGCAGGTTCCACAGCACAGAGGGTGTGCCTTGCGGGAGACAGCGCCGGCGGGAACCTGTGCATCACGGTCTCCATGCGAGCGGCGGCCTTTGGGATCAAGATGCCAGATGGGATCATGGCGGCATATCCGGCCACGCTCATGCAGGCATCGGCATCGCCCTCCCGCCTTCTCACCTTGCTCGACCCACTCCTGCCTCTTAGCGTCTTGTGCAAGTGCCTCAGTGCCTATGCTGGTGAGGGTATCTCTGTGGCAGGGTTGTGGGGGGTTGGCATGGAAGCTGAGCCAGGGCTTCAGTTGAGAGGCTGGAAAATTCTTTTTGAGAGATTGAATCAAAGGGTCAGGAAGGGGTTATCCCAGCGGGATTGATTCAAAAGATATTTATTTGCAATATGGGTGAGTGCACTCAGGATCTGGGTGACAGAGTCTGGGGTGCCTCTTTAAAGCCAGGGAAAAGCAGTAAGAAGGGGAATGAGAGCATTTGGTTGGTATTAAGAAAAGGGGGATAAGAGACCCCTGCCAAGGGGAGCCAGGAGATTATAGGCCTGGAGAAGATTGGTGTGTGCTTTGGTTTGTTGTTGTTTTTAAAAGGGAGGGATGTGAAGAATGCTTACGCTGGGGGTAATATTTATGGATGTAAATATTTTTTCCCCCCTCATCTTTGTGCCCCACAACCAAGGCATGGAACAAGAGTCAGAAGACTCCACCCTGGAGAAGCTGAGCCCTGTGAACATGGTGCGCAGAGACACGGCTCTGCTCTTCCGAGACTTGCGCCTGGGCGCCTCGGCCCTGTTTGGCTCCTTGCTGGAGAACACGGGCAAGATCAATGGGGCAGGGGGAGCATCCGGTAAGAAGCAGCCTCTCTCCCGTCCTGTGCCGCTGTCCTTCCCGCCCACCCTCCCCTGCCTTCCTCTGACCCACCTTGTCTCCGCAGGGCACGGTCCCTTCTCCTGGTGCCTGCAGGGCTACTTCAGGCGGCCCGTGGCCCAGCTGTGGTGGGTGCTGTCCCTGGCGCAGCTCTTCCGGTCCCAGGGCCCGTCCTTACTAACCCAGCAGCTGGTAGGAGCCGCCCCCTGTCACTACCGGCATGCGCTGCTGCTTGAGATGAGAAGAGGGGGGCGAGGTGGCATCGCGGCTATTCCTTGCCACCCGGTCCCGGCGTGGGTGCTGCAGCTGGCACTGGTGGGCATGTGCGCTGGCCTCGGACCAGCATGGCTTGCGGATGGAGTCGGCTAGCTTAGGGCGGTGTTTGTTTGCTAGCTCTGCATGGCATTTGTGGAAAGGGCTAAATAACGCTTTATAGATGGGGAATCTAACATTTTGCAAACCCCTGTTCATACTCTCCTTTCAGAAAGCTCAAATTCTGCAACTAAGCTGGGTTTTGTTGTTGTTGTTGTTGTTTTGGCAAATTTGGCATGTTTGCATGTGGTCATTACAGTTACATTTGCTCTTTCAACGACTCGGGGAATAGGTGGGTTGAGAGAGAGACAGAGAAACAGGGCACATGGAGTCTCCCATATCTAAGCCTGACATTCTCCTGCAGTGGATGGAGGTCATCCTTGAGCAGGCTGCATCTCCCACTTTGCTATGCAAAACAGACTTGTCTACATCCTCCTGGGGCAGCAAGTCCCTCCCTGTTCCGGTCTTGCCTTGCTGTCATGCACAGAGCATCAGTGGAGCTCCCTCATCTTCTACTTATTTTCCTGACTTGCTCATACTTTTTTCACTTTTTCTCCATGACACAATACAATATACCAGCCTGCCCCAACCTGTCCAACACATCTGGAAGGCACCAGGTTGGAGAAAGCTGCAGTATACTTATGTGTTGGTCTCAGTCTTCTGTTTTGTAAGACTTCAGAAGAAATGACCCAGAGGTTCTCCTCTCCCCCCCCCCCCTGCATTTGCCTGCTGCAATCTTGAGGGCTAGAATCTTGCTTTGCTTTGCTTTCTCCCTTGCTTCCATCTATTTTCAAAATGTCATTGGGGTTGCTATATTCTGTGTTTCAAGCCACATTCCTTACTTTTTCAAGCAGGAGCAGCTTACACTGCTGTCGTAGCTATGTGCCATTGTGATAGGCCCAGCACAAAGCAGGCTGGCACTGCTTGGCATACTTTCACAGCATGGCACAGAGCATCAGGGAGACTGTCTTGCTTCCCATCACTGGCTGAATTTTCCCCAGGGCAGGGGAGTGGAGTTGCACTGGGAGCATCTAATGATAGAAATGTGTTGGGAAGTGAGTGGCCAAAAGAGGTGGGGTTAGTTGTGACCCAGTTGTGGCCAAGACTAATAATATCCTCATAGGGGTCCTAGCATAGGCCCTCTATCCGGAAGGGCCCAGCTTCAGTCCTTGGCATCTCTAGATAAGAGGAGTGGGGGACTCTGATTCTACTCTCCAAGCAAGTTCTGCCTTTCTTTTGCATACCACACTTCATTCTGGCTATTTGGAGGGATCCGTTTTTGTTTTTGTTCAGGAGTGGCAAAGAACAGTGTGGTAGCAAGGAGGACTGGGTGGGGAGGGGAGACCACAAACATAACCCTCATGGTCTCCAAGTAAGATGGAGACACTCTGCCCACTGGAAGCTGAAGCATTTCATGACAACCCCCAGGGATCTCTCCTAGATGAGGGAACCCGCGCCCAGCGATTGCATTCTGTATTCCGCATTGGGTTTCGCTTCAAGTAACAGGAGATAAACAGCTCCGACTGTGACCATGGAAAGGAACGGGCGCACTTAGCCCTGATCACCCTGTACAGACCACAAATCCCAGTTGGTTGGGCCATGGAGGGGGAGAAAAGAGGTTGGACAGTCTTCCCCCCCCCACGCTGGCCATGCTGGCTGGGAATTATGGGAGCTGCAGACCCAACACATCTGGAGGGAGGTCATGGTTGAGCTGGGACCTGAGCAGAGAGCTGAGGGAGGATTTGGGTTCTGAAAGAGGCAGAGAATGCTGGGATCGGTGGAGAGAGGAAGGGAGGGGCCAATAGAGCCAGGTCCCAGTGCTGTGACCAGCACTGGAGCTGTGACCAAACACCAAACAGAGCTGGCACTCATTTCCTATTGCACCTCCCCCCCCCCCCCCCACGCAGAAGTCATGAGGAAGAGCATCTCGGAGGTGGGCCTCCAGTCCAAGTCACACTCAAGTTACAAAGACTCCCGCAAGAGCCAGACCTGCCAGAACCTGTCCTGTACCTCCGATGCCCCACTGGACCCAGCCCATGCCCCAGGCCTAGAGCCCCAGGCCGGCTTCTTTCTGAGCGACAGCAAGCACGAGGCCACGTCCTCAGGCAGTGATGACGGTCTGAACTTTCCCGACGGCTTTCAACCCCTGCGCTCCAACCAGCCAGCCACGTGCCTGCCCCTTGAGCTGTCGCCCATCCTCAAGAACCCGTTCATGTCGCCTCTTTTGGCCCCAGATAGCATGCTAAAGGGACTGCCGGCGATGCATATAGTGGTGAGCAAGCTTGCGGGGTGCATGTCTGGTTGGCGGGAGGGGGCAGAGCAGCATGTGTGTAAGGGAAGAGGCTGCGGTGGTTTAGAGCTTGCTGGGGTGGGGTGGAGAGAACAGCCGTGTCGGTCCTGACCGGTTATGGTCCATCTAGCTTGATATCCTGCCTACAGGAAGCAGCCAGTCGGATGCAGCGGAGAGGTTCATCCACAGAGCATGATGGGTATATCCTTCCCTTGTTAATTCCCATCATCTAGTAGTCAGAGAGGTGCTGTCTCTGTAAATAAGGAGGTTTCAGTCCTCTCCATCAGACACGAAGCTGCTGTGGGAGGTAGTTTCATAAATGGGACGGGAGCAGCCTCTGGGAACTCTTTTTTCATGCCTTTGCTGTGTGAAACTGACACACAGACAGTACCCTTCAGAGGGTGCCAGGGCAGGTGCTCAGCAGTCATAAGGGGGCACATGGGAAGTTGTGATCTCTAAGGTATGTTGGACCCCAGCTATTTAGGGTTACAACTCTCTCTCTCTCTCTCTCTCACTCTCACCAGGCTTGTGCTCTCGACCCCATGTTAGATGACTCCTGTGATGTTTGCCCGGCGGCTGCGGGCTCTGGGGCAGCCGGTGACCCTGCGGGTGGTGCAGGACCTGCCCCACGGCTTCCTTAGTCTGTCGCAGCTGTGCCGCGAGACTCGCCAAGCGTCCGGCCTCTGCACGGAGCTCATCCGGGACATTCTGATTCCTGAAGACCCGGCCCCTCAGCAGGCCCCCACGGCCGCCACCACTGCCTCCTCCCTCCGGAAGCATCGGAAGCTGGAGCGGACCTTCCACGCCGGGGCTGCCACCGGCCAGGTGGCCAATCATGCCCCCCTTCAGGAGAACAGCACACATGCCGAGCAGGAGGGGCTGAACCGGGCTGCTACGGAAAGCAGCGCCGTGCTCGGCGCCGAGGACAAAACAGCCCTCGGCACCCAGCAGTTTCAAGAGCCGGGGAGCGCTTCCCCAGGAGAGCAGCAAAGTGGGGCCACAGATGGGGCCGTGCCCACCTCCAGTCCCATCTCGGAGGCTGCTGTTGCCCCCAGCCAGGACTCTAGCCCCTCGGGCAGCACGGTGGGCAGAGGGGTGGGGGCCTGAGCCCTACTGGAACAACTTGGTTTGAGACTGTGGAGCACAGCTTCCTTTTGCAGTGAGGATCCCTCTTTGGTGCTTTTCTCTGTGTTTTGATGATGTCCAAGCACAATGGCCCCAGGCCCGGCCCACCCCCCATCCTCAGTGGGGCCTTCTGTTGCTACCAAAGCCTGAGGCGGGGGTGTGGGGCAGCACTTGTCCCATATCATCCATTCCTCCCACTTCCTGGAATACTGTTTTTATACACATTTTGATTTTTTTTTTAAACTGTGTAGAACTCTGCAGCCGATACCTGCTTGTGGTCTCGGAACTGGTGCATCTTTCTCTCACCCTTCCCACCCAGCTTACTCTGCAGTGATCCTGCCCCTTTCTTTACACCCCTCCTTCCCATCCACTTCCTAAGCACAACACTCCTGTGTTACCTGAGCACTTTTGGGAAGGTTCCCATCATGTTGGGGTGTGGGTTGTTGTTTTTTTGGGTTTTTTTTAGCATACTCTTCAGCACAGAGAGCACAAATACTAGCTTCCCTTCCCTTCCTGGGTCTGGGGGAGGGGGGGGGGTCAGTCCTTCCAGCACTGCCCATCAAGCCCTTAAAAGCACTGTGTACCCCTCCCACTCACACAATCTGTGTTAAATGCCACTGCCCTGGCCCATCACTAGTTGGGGCAACCCAACTACTTCCCAGTATTAGCCTTGTTTTGGGGGGACACACTCGCGCTCACTGTGAACTTCCCACATAAATCTGCTTCTTCTCCTCCATTCTCATCCTTTTGCCTTTTATTGCTGCTGCTGCTATGAACCAAACGGGTGGGGAGTTGAGAGGAGCATGGGGGGCTTCCCCACTCCTGAGAAGGGCTGTGATATTCCCTCTCCACCTTTTTCTTGGGGACAAAGGGAACAAACTTATTTTTGTAAATAAAAGCCTATTTGATTTGGACTGAAGTATCCTCTGTACTTGGAATCCAAGATGTGCGGTGTGTGTGTGAGAGAGAGAGACAGAGACAGAGACAGAGTACTGGGTGAGAGAGACAGTCCAGGCATAATAAGCCTCCCATTCCATGGGGCTAAACTTGGCAACTAAGATATTATGCAAATCAAGGCAGCAGTTGAGCAAAGAGTTACAGAAATAAGCTGGCTATGCTGATAACTACACAAATGTTACCAGTTCATAACATTTTATTAGCCCACCTGCCCATATCTATGTGGTCTAAAAGAGAGGGATGGGATGAAACCGTTTTAGAAAGCTTCCCTGCTTGGTCACCTGGAGGGGATTTTTACCCACCACTGGTGATCCAGCTATAGAAGGTGTAGGTTATAAAAAGATGCTGTGGGTTGAGTCAAGAACTATGTTCCTTCTAGGCCAGTGCTGTTTGCTCTGGCTGGCACTGGTTCTTGTGCAGAGATCTCTAGACCACTTCAGCGAGATCCTTTCTCTGGAGGTGGCAGCAATCGAAGCTGGGACGTTCTACATACAAAGCATGTGCTTTGCCAACTGTAACTGTTTGCAAGGTTGTGGCCTCAGGAATTGTGCAAGTGACTTGGTTTGCATCATTCTGAACTTTATTGTGCCTCCTTATGGAATGTGGCAGTTTTTCCTTTCCTTTTTTTTTTTTTTTACAAGAGCAGGCAGTGAAAGAACAGTTAGAGAGCCTGGGGGTGGGAAGAGAAAAGAAGCAAAGGCTTTTGCGAGAGAGGGGGAGCAGGAGCACCCAATAGCAATTTTGAGGGTAAATTGGGGAAGTGACTGAGCAGTGGAGGAACGGGAAGGGTTTCATTACTCAGCGCTGCTTCTTCTCTGCCGGTTCTTAACCACATTGCATATGAAATTCATGTTTGTAGTAATGTCTAGGTCCTTTGGAGTAGGCACCCTGCAACAGCCAGACAATTTTTTTGGTAATTTGTGTTGGAGTGCAATGTGCTGGAGGTTTGCTGGGAACTGGACTGGAATATATATTTGTTTAACTTTGTTTAACACACACACCCCAAGCCATTCACAAGAATAAACAAGGATGTTGTGCCGAAGAGGCCTGATTTTAAAATGTAAAAAGGTGATTCCCCCAGAACACTAGAGGCAGCTGCTCCGTCAGTAAGCCCTGGAATAAGTTCAGGTCGGCCTTGTCTTAGAAAGCCTCCTGAAAGTCAAATGGTTTGAAATATCTTCAGATGTCAGGCAGGGCTTATTCTTGCTCTGCATGCAAGGCTAAGCAGATCAGGGGAGAAGAGATAGGAAAGAAAAAGTAGGCAGCCCAGTGGCTTGCTTTTTCATCCCCAAAGCCTGGGGTTGAGAGAGTACATCCTATACTGTGGCCCATACTTCTTTTTGATGCGCAGGTGTTTAGAGCATTTTACCCTGCTCTTCAGCCCCAAAAGGCACCCAGAGCAGTGTACAAAGACAGTCCCTACCCGCAGGCTTACAATCTAAAAGACAACACAAAAGAAAAAGGGATTGGGGAGGGAGGAGGAAAAAAGCAAACTTGGACAGTTGATTCTTAATTACAAAGTTTAACAAGTCATGGAGCACGATTGTGTGTGAGAGAAAGTGAGTGAGTGGATGGATATTAAATAAATACTGTATGTTAGTTTCCAGGATCACTGAGCAATACAAGACAAGCCTTAAATTTTGCTAGTTGAGCTATAAAAGCCAGCATACCTAACTACAACCTTGGGCAAATCCTCCAATAGCTGAAAATAGGGACATACATATGCACCTCTTACTCTTATACCAAAGATCAGTGCCTGAACTCCCTCCCCTCCTTATGTATTGCTGAAGGGTCAAGTCTTGTCTCTTACGATATTTAGGGTACAATCCTAATGCCCTCCAACCTAGCCGGGGGGGGGGGGCATAGGAGAAGCTGGACTCCCCACTACGACCTCGGGAATCCCGAGGTCGCAGTGAGCAGTCTGCCTGCAACCCCCCCCCCCCACGCACACACCTCACAGCCGGCACAGTTCTTTCCACACCAGCTGGGAACCAAAGCCGGAAGACCGACTTCGGTTGTGGCATGGGGGGGGAGCGTTCCGGAGGGAGGCACCGCCAGCTTCCGAGGAACCCAGGCAGTGCCTAAGCCTCTCCCCGCAAGGAGAGGAAAAACATTTAGAGGTAGAAATGTTTTTGGGGGCGAGGGGAGTGCGGCGGCAATCCTACCCGCCACACTTCTCCCACCCTCAATTGGATGCCCGTAACCCTCCCAAGTTCGGCGGGTTATCGGCACCCACATAGGATGGGGCTGCCCATTACAATTGTATAAACGCCTTTTCTCCAAGGAGCTCGAGGCAGCAAGCATGGTTTATTTCCTTCTCTCCATTTTTGTCCTCATAATGACCCTGTGAGAGATAGGTGGACAGGTAGTGGCTGTCCCAAGGACACCCAGTGATCTTTCACACTGAGTGGGGATCTGTCCCCAGGTCTCCCTAGTCCTAGTCTGACGGTCTAACCACTACATCACTGGCTCGTATTCACTCTGCAATAACCTGCCCTCCAGGAACAACATTCAGTGATTGGTGGGTAAACCAATGAGGAATTCTAGTTAGGAGGGGAGACAGTTTCTACCCTAGTCCCTGCGTGTCTTTTCCCAGGTAACATGTTATGCCACCCTCCCTTCGGGATGCGGCAGCAAGCTGACCCAAACTAACAAGTCAAAGCTCTACAAACATTCTGAGTGTATTCTATTTCAAACAAGAGTCGTGCAATGTGAGATCTGACTAAGAGGACTCAGATGTTTTGCCTGCCTCCCAGGTGTCTGGCCTTTTGCGGTACAAAAATAGACTGCAGTGCTCAGGGTGGCCTTTATCCTAGTTGTAAAAAAATCCAGGATTAAAATAATATGCACTGTATTGGCATATGGATGCTGGGCCCTGGTTCTAAATTCTCTTCTCCCTGTTAGAGGTCATGTTAGCATAAGACAGGCAGGAAATCTCCTTGACTTCCCCCACCCCACCCCACCCCTTCCTCTGCCTGTTTGGTTCCCGCGTTGCAGTCAGAAAGGGCTCTACAGATGAGGATTTTATCCTTCAGAAGTCCCAAGTGATCAATGGTATGATCTCAATGGGATTCTTACTGGCTGTGTTTGGGTTTCATAGAATCATAGAATCATAGAAAAGTAGAGTTGGAAGGGGCCTACAAGGCCATCGAGTCCAACCCCCTGCTCAATGCAGGAATCCAGGTCAAAGCATCTCTGACAGATGTCTGTCCAGCTGCACCTTGAATGCCTCCAGACTGGGAGAGCCCACCACCTCCCTAGGTAGTTGATTCCATTGTCTTATTGCTCTGACAGTCAGGAAATTTTTCCTGATGTTTAGGTGGAATCTAGGTTCCTGTAACTTGAGCCCATTATTCCGTGTCCTGCAAACTGGGATGAACGAGAAGAGATCTTTGCCCTCCTCTGTGTGACATCCCTTCAAATACTGGAAGAGTGCGATCATATCTCCCCTCAGTCTCCTCTTCTGAAGGCTAAACATGCCCAGTTCTTTCAGTCTCTCCTCATAGGGCCTTGTTTCCAGTCCCTTTATCATCCTTGTTGCCCTCCTCTGAACCCTCTCCAGTTTGTCTATGTCCTTCTTAAAGTGAGGTGCCCAGAACTGGACGCAGTACTCAAGATGAGGCCTAACCAGTGCCGAGTAAAGGGGAATTATCACTTCCCGCGATTTGGAAGCTATACTTCTATTAATACAGCCCAAAATTGCATTTGCCTTCTTTGCAGCCACATCGCATTGCTGGCTCATATTCAGTTTGTGATCTACCACAATTCCAAGATCCTTCTCACTTGTAGTATTGTTGAGCCAAGTGTCCCCCATTCTGTAACTCTGCATTTGGTTTCCTATCCCTAGGTGCAGCACTTGGCATTTATCCCTATTAAATTTCATTCTGTTGTTTTCGGCCCAGCGCTCCAGCCTATCGAGGTCACTTTGAATTTTGTTTCTGTCTTCCAGAGTATTAGCTGTTCCACCCAACTTTGTGTCATCTGCAAATTTGATAAGCATTCCCTGTACCTCCTCATCCAAGTCATTAATAAAAATGTTGAAGAGCACCGGGCCCAGGACCGAGCCCTGTGGTACCCCGCTCGTTACCTCTCCCCAGTTTGAGAAGGAACCATTGATAAGCACTCTTTGAGTCCGATTCTTTAGCCAATTGTGGATCCACCTGATAGTTGTTCCATCTAGCCCACTCTTAGCTAGCTTACTAATCAGGATATCATGAGGCACTTTGTCGAAAGCTTTGCTGAAGTCCAGATATATAATGTCCACAGCATTCCCACAGTCCACAAGGGAGGTTACCCGATCAAAAAATGAGATCAGATTAGTCTGACAGGATTTGTTCTTGACAAATCCATGCTGGCTTCTAGTAATCACTGCATTGTTTTCAAGGTGCTTGCAGACTGACTTCTTTATAATCTGCTCAAAAATCTTCCCAGGGATTGATGTCAGACTGACTGGCCTATAGTTCCCAGGTTCCTCCTTCTTGCCCTTTTTGAAGATGGGAACAACATTTGCCCTCCTCCAGTCGTCTGGCACTTCACCTGTCCTCCATGATTTCTCAAAGATAATAGACAGTGGTTCTGAGAGTTCTTCTGCCAGTTCCTTTATTACTCTAGGATGCAGCTCATCAGGCCCTGGAGATTTAAACTCGTTCAGAGTAATCAGGTGCTCCTTGACCATTTGCCATTCACTTCATGAATCACGAAAGTCTTTTCCTCCCCCCAGTTTGGTTCCAGGATATGTGAGCTGATTTCTTCCTGAGGCCTCATCAGTTTTGTTTGGTGTATGTATATATAGAGGGGGGGGGGGGAGTGCATTTGTATCCTATGCTCCAAGAAGATCAGGATGGCTCAGAGAGGGTAATGCCCATTTTATCCTTGCAACAATCCCTGTGAGGTGATGCACATTGGGAAATCAATCAATCAATCTCATCATCCTGACTTCCCATATGCGCTGATGAGATCTGAACTGGTGGTGATTGGCCAGGAAAGTGATCTTGGAGTTCTAGACAGCTTGATGAAAATGTCCAGCCAGTACACAATGAGTCCTGCGAAAAAGGCAGATCCCATGTTGGGGATCATTAGGAAAGGAATCTGTGGAGAAAAGAGCCTTTGGCGGTTCACACACGCACACTCACTCACACACACACACACCTCATGTGTGAACCGGCTGGAGGCTGGGGTGTGTGTGTGTGTGCATAGTTCCTCTAGAATGGATGGCGCCTGGAAGTCCGGAAAAGCCAGGCTAAAAGCTTTCAAGTGCAAATGTCATGAGTTCCCCTCCCTGCCTGGCCAGGTGAAGTGCATCATGATTGGCTGAAGGCAGCAGAGCTACTAGGAAGGAGGGGGGAGGGGGAAAAGGTATATTCCCAAAGTGTAGCCTTTGTGTCCTTGTCTTTGGTCATCGCGTGGCTGCCGGCTGTGGAGCAATGGCGGCCAGCCAAGCAGAGGCCCAAGCCTTCGGGAGGCCTCAGGATTCAACCCCAGGTAGCTCCTGGTGAAATTAGCTGAATGAGGGCTCTGGTAAAGGCAAGCCTTGTGGGAGGCTACCCATCTCGGACCTTCGGGTAGGTGTGGTAATCTCCATCGGGCAGCAAGGCTGTGCTGGATCTAACCCTGGAAGAGAACTGACCCTCAGGTAACAGAGTTGTGTGCCTGAGAGATATAAAGAAGTAGGTTTTGTTATTTTGCAGCTTTACTGTGTACTAAAGTGTCTCTCTATTTTGTGCTTCTCTCATTTCCCACCTTTTGTTGTAAAGTGCTACCAGAATAAACCTTCTTGGTTTTTACCCCACATGGTGTTTGTGGATTGCTCTGCTTGGTTCAGTAACTAAATCCAGGTTACAGTCAGAAAGGCAAGTCCCTGAACAGAGATTCAAGTAGGATTGCAAAGAGCTGAGGCTTGGCAGTCTGGTACCTTGAGATCTCTGGGGGTCTTGGTTCCTTTGAGGTAGGAAAGGGTGGGGTTGTGGCGGGTCAGCCAGCCCCCCCTTCCTCCACAGAATCCAAAATAAAACTGCCAATATCATAATGCCTTTATAAAATCTATTGGTGTGACCACATTTGGAATACTGCGTACAGTTGCAGAAAAGGGCAACTAAGGATTTGGCAGAGAAAAGTCCTACAACTCCCAGCATGAATACTGGGAGTTGTAGGACTTTTCTCTGCCTAAACCTGCATAGGATTTTGCCCTAAGATGATTAAGGGTCTGGAACAACTTTCCTGCGGTGAAAGAGCTACAGTGTTTGGGGCTTTGTAGTTTAGAAAAAAGGCAAATATCGGGATACATGATAGACATGGGGGGAGATATGTGGAGAAAGTGGAGAGGGAGAAGGTTTTCTGCCTCTGTCACAGTGAAGCTGAATGGTGGGAGATTCAGGACAGATAAGTATATCAACCCAGTGCATATGGAATTCAATGCAAGATGTGGTGATAGCTGCCAGAATGGATAGCTTTAAAAGAAGATTAGACAAATTCGTGGAGGACAAAGCTATCAATGGCTACTAGACACAATGTCATGCGCCTATGCCCCTGAACACAAGCGGGTGAGTGCTATTGTGCTCATGCCCTCCTGCTTGTGGGTCTCCCCATAGGCAAGTTGTTTGGGCACTGTGGAAAGAAGGTTAGACTTGATAGGCCAGTGTTCTCCAACCTTGGGTCCCCAGATGTTTTTGGCCTACAACTCCCAGCATGCCCCAGGCAGCGTAGCTGGCTGGGGCATGCTGGGAGTTGTAGGCCAAAAACATCTGGGGACCCAAGGTTGGAGAACACTGTGATAGGCCTTTGGTCTGATCCAGCACAGCTTTTTCTATGTTCTTAAGGCAAGATAGGCTGTGAGTAATAGTGACTGGTCCAAGGCTGCCAAAGACCTTCATAGCTGAGCATATATTTGAACCCTGGTTTCCAACTGCCAAGTATCCCACACTGGATTTCATGGTATCAGAAGGTGCTACGAACTCTGGAGAACGAAGAGGTGATATGATCTTGGATAGTCAAGAATTTGTCTTTGAAAATCATGTGGGTGTGTGTGTGTGTGTGTGTGAGAGAGAGAGAGAGAGAGAGAGAGAGAGGAGAATCCTGTGGGAAGAAGTTCAACTGTAGGGCCATGTGTGCATGGGGAATCTTTTTGTTTGCTTTTTAAAACTTGTTTGCAATCCCTATAATGGCACAATATTTTCATTATTTTTTTTACATTTTACTTCTTGCAACCCTTGTTGTTACCCACACTGTGACGATGGAGTCAAAGGCATGTCAATAACAGGTTCATAAGTGCAGGTTTTGCTTGGGAACTTGCTCCAACCTTTGGAAATTGTGGGTGACTAGATTTTCTTAGGGAGCAACCAGCTGGTTGGCAATGAAGTAATTGTGGTCTGATAGTATTTAAGAGCATCAGGCCTCAGCTGCATTATGGGAACAGTAACATCTGCTTACCTCACAAGGTTACTGAGATAAACTGTGTGAAGAACTTTGAACACTAAGACCCCTCCCTCAACTCTCACCTGTCAGCAGCCATTACATCAGGCTATAGCAGAGGGAGTGGAGGGAAGCAAAGCCGCCCCGTTGGCTCTGCTTACAGACCAGAAATATTTGGCTCCTCCTCTCCAGCTGTATGCACTCCAGCTGCTTGCTATAAAAACATTGTACCTATGTACTGGTGCCTGACTTTGCTTTTTTCCTCCTCCCTCCCAATCCCTTTTTCCTTTTGTGCTATGTCTTTTAGACTGTAAGCCAGAAGGTAGGGACTTTCTTATTATTGATCTTTGCAAGCTGCCCTGGGAGCTCTTTCCATTGAAGAGCATGTTTAAAAAAAAAAAAAAAAAAAAAAAAAGCTTTTAAATAAGTAAAGCTGCTATACAAAAGCACATATTATTCCTACTTTTTAATGTGTGACAGAGGTTCTTTGTTTCAGATAGTGGCACAACAGCGCATATAGTCGATGCCACTTCCCCAACGCTCCATGCCAGAAAAAGATGCACCTATATTGCATGCCTACCTGAAGGGCAGCTGATAATGTCACAGGGCAGGGGAAAGGTGGCAACCAGTGTTCTGATATCGACTTTAGTGATTTTAGGTGCCAGTGTGGCGTAGTGGTGAGTGTTGGACTGGGACTCAGGAGATCCGGGTTCTAGTCCCCGCTCGGCCATGAAACTCAGTGGGTGACTTTGGGCCAGTCACTGGCCCTCAGCCTAACCTACCTCACAGGGTTGTTGTGAGGATAAAATGTAGAGGAGGAGGAGGAGGATTATGTAAGCCGCTTTGGGTTCCTTGCAGGAAAAAAGGCGGGGTATAAATATAATAATAAATAAATAAAATAGGTGCTAGCTTAAAGAATAATTATCATATGTTAGGCAGCAGTGTTCTCCAACCTTGGGTCCCCAGATGTTTTTGGCCTACAACTCCCAGCATGCCCCTGGGAGTTGTAGGCCAAAAACATCTGGGGACCCAAGGTTCGAGAACACTGCGTTAGGGAGTGGGGATAGAATAGGGTGCAAAAGGGCACTGAAGGAAGAATGCAGACCCATACACTGGGTTGGTCCCAGATTTAATCATATTTTGGGTAGACCCACTGGAATGGGGCTTAATTTAGTCATGACTAACTTAAGTCCCACTGATTTTCAATGGGTCTACTCGAAGTATGAGTAAATCTGGGACCAACCCAGTGTATTGTGTGGTCAGGGAAATAACTATGCAATGAAGCTTGATGGACAGAGTGGGGTTGACTGCTTTCAGGCCGCCAAGCAAGATTCTATGGGGGGGACCAGAGGTTTATATGGGGTGGAATAGGGGTCATGTCTTGTAAACGGGGGTGGGGTGGGGTCAGTTTGGGGACTCTTTCCCAGCGGAGGGATACTGTTTCTTGGTGTGACCCCTCACTCCCCCACCCGCTCACTCGGGTCCCCTCGTATGAGCCCCAGCGGCGGGTCGCTCCGCGGAGCAATCCCTGCCCTTGCCCGCCTGGGAGAAAAAGTCCCGGACCCTCTGAGAGGCGGATTCCAAGATGGCGGCACAGCTGAGGTGCAGCGAGGAGCCTTAAGGGAGCCGGTGTGAAGCGGCTGCCTCGGAGGCCCTCAGAAGCGAAGGTGGCCCCTGAGACGAGACAAGAAGGCTCCGGAGGCGGCAATTTGGGTGAGCCGGTTTAAGCAGCGGCACTCACGTAACTTACCTTGTAGTGTGAGGGATATACGCGTTAGGGGAGGAGCGTAGGCGGCGTCTGTGAATAGCCGTTGTAAGTGGCGGGGAGCTGCGTAAATAGCGCAGCGCGGATCGCAAAGCGGCCTCCAGGGGTCGCTGCATGAGCAGCCTTGGGAGTTCGAAACGGCGCCGCGCTAATGGCGCAACGGGCGAGGGTTGGATCCGAGACGTAAAATGCGTACGCTAGCAGAGCCTGCTGGGGGAAAACGTGGAAGTGCGACACGCAAACAGCTTACAAAGCTTTCGGGAATAGTAGCAAGAGGGCACGTGGGGCGGGGTGTGTGTGGAAATCGATATGCTGGCTGGTTCGTTGAGTTTTCATTGTTTGTTTTGTTGAACAAAACCTTTCTAAACAAACCATACACCAATGCCAAATTTAAAATAATCCAAGCGTTCTCATCCATTAAGGCAAACGCTTGATCTCAACAGAAATAGTATTTTGATATTCCTTTACTTTTCCATTCCATTTCCCCCCCGGATCAAGAAAATAATTTCGTTTGAAAACAGTACTGGCATTCACTATAGAAAGAGATAGCATAGCATAGACCGAGACCAAACGTTACTTAGCTGTGGTTTTGAAGCTGTGCCAACCAGACTTCAGTTATAGTCAGTCCGGCTGTAGCTGTCCAGTTCTACAAAATAATACAACATTGAGATAACGCCTAGAGGTTTCTCTGCTGGGATAAGCAATGCACTTTTGCAAGAGGTTTCCGCTGAATCAAATCAGAACTTTCAGGTACTCCACTTTTTAGATATGTCATTCCCTCTTAAACATTCTTATCTGTTTGTTTATGTTAATTGTTACCTTCCTTTCTACTAAAACAGCCCTCAAGGCAGCTTACGAGATCTATAAAACACATTAAAACACTATTAAAGAAGAAAACAGTTAAACACACTAGGCATATTTGCACTTAATAGGTTAATTAAAACTCTTGCTATCAGGATGGCCTTACAGTACCTTATAGATGTTTATTCAGAAATAAGCCCCACTGTGTTCAATGGGGCTTACTCCCAGCTTAGTGTATGGGGGTGCCTGAAAGATGGTAAAGATGAGGCCAGCCAAATATGCTGTGTGCGGGGGGGGGGGGGATTTCACAAACAGGATGCTGCCATAGAAAAGACCCTCTCTCCAGTAGACACTCTGAAGGGTGTGGGGACACCAAGAGAAGGGCCTCTAATAAAAATCTTAGTTGATGGGCAGGCTCTATAGAAGAAGGTGGTCCCAGACTGATTAGGACTTTATGAGTTAAAATTAGGTATTTGAATTGTGCCTGAAAACAAACTGGAAGCCTATGAAGATCTTTTAAGTACTCAAGAAATATTAATCTCATGGTGAGCCTAAGTTAACAGCCTTGCTGTTGTGTTCTGGGTCATTCTATAACAAAGGAAAGTGTGTCGTAAACTTGTTAACTTCAACCAGAAAGCCTCAGTGGAGCAGTGAGGCTGTTTGCATGTAGCAGCAGCAAATCATGGATTAATTAACCCACCATTTGCCACAGCACATGCCAGGCTTGTTCCCCAGCCATTTTGAATATTCAACCCCCAGTCATGGGTTAATTCACCCATGATTTGCCTCCGTTACGTGCAAACTGGATCAATGTAAAATTTCTTCGGGCACATTATGAATATATCAGAATGTTATAGTTGCTTTTCAAGTATCTTTTGAATATTAAAAGTACTTGACATAATTATTGTGGCCTTATTCTTCAACATGATAGAGCTTTCCAATTTAAGCATAATGCATTTTAATTTTCTTATTTGGCAAATCTTCCTGTATTCTCTCCCCCCCCCCCCCTTCGAATGAAGACTTTTATTTCATTGAACTCTCGTTATTTCTTTGGTCTCATCAAATATAACCACCCTCTGAGATTGAAATAATTAGTTTCTGAAATCCCAGTTCATCTACATGGATGTCCAGGTATCTAGACTCCTTTCTGGTGTGCTGTATGTAATTCAGAATTCTCCTCCCTCCCACATCTTGCCCCCCTCTCCAGGCATATCAAAGATGGCTCCAGCCCGTGAAAGGCTGCAGTTTCGCTTCCCTGGTTATGGTGATGGGGTGCTGCACCGCATGGACCAGTTGCGGGAGCAACGTCGGTTTTGTGACGTGACGGTGCAGGTGAATGAACTGCGGGTTCCTGGGCACCGTGTGGTCTTTGCTGCCTGCTCCCCTTTCTTGCGTGACCAGTTCCTGCTCAATGACTCCCAAGAGGTGTCTGTCTCACTTTTCCAGAGTCCAGAGATTGGACGCCAACTTCTGCTCTCTTGCTACACGGGATGCCTTGAGGTGCCTATTAAGGAACTGGTCAACTACCTGACAGCCGCTTCCTTCTTGCAAATGGGCCATGTGGTGGAGCGTTGTGCCCAGGCAGTCTCCCACTACTTAGTCCCCAAGGCTGATGCCCTGCTACGGGAGGAACAAGTGGAGGGGAGCTTTCTGCAGCAGGATGGAGAGGAAGAGGAGGAGGAAAAGCAGCCTTCTTCACCCACAGGGGAGGCAGACTCGGAGGAAAGCAAAGTGGAGGGCCCTGAGTTCACCCCACGCAGCTCCCGTGGCCCCTCCTCTCCTGCAATCTCGCTCTCCCTTATCAACTCTGCTGTGGAGATCACCCGCAGCTACCTGCAAGGTTGCTATGATGATGAAACGAGCAGCGAAGGGCTTCCCTTCCCGGCTGCAGCTCCCGCGCCTGCCTCCCAGTGGAGGAACTACCCGTTGCATCGTCATCGCCATGGCACAGCCGTGGCATACAGGGACTGGAGAACAGGTGGCGGGATGGCAGCGTGGAAGGTGCCAGGACTGGAGCGCCCATACCGGTGCCCGCGCTGCAACAGTGTGTTCCAGCAGCTGGGAAATTTTGCGAGCCACGTGCAGGAACACAAGCTCTTCCTGTGCCTTCGCTGCGGCAAAGTCTTCTCGCAGAAGAGCAACCTGACACGGCACATCCGGGTGCACACAGGCTTCAAGCCCTTCCAGTGCCCGATCTGCCGCAAGTGCTTTACCCAGAACGCCACTCTGCAGGACCATCTCAACCTCCACAGTGGCATCAAACCCCACAAGTGCAACTACTGTGAGATGCACTTCACCCACAAACCAGGCCTGCGGCGCCACCTCAAGGAGATGCATGGCAAGAGCACTGTCCAGAACAGCCATGAAGAGATTGAAGAGGTCACCATTGACTTTGATTGATGGGAGAGCAGGGGAAGCTACAAACTGAATAGCAGGTTCTTTTTGTGAGGCCAGGGGGAAGTCTTCAGGCTGAAATGTCCTCTCTGTGAGAGAAGGGCTGCATGGACTGGGGCAGGGGGCATGCTGCAGACAGAAACAGTTGCTGTAGGGATGCCATGGGCCAACTTACTCCTTTTCTAGTAGTAATGGAAGTGCTATGATTAGAGTGATTCCTCTGGGAGAGCAGAGAAGAGTATGAACTGAATCATTTCTTGTACAGGAGACAAGATATCATAAGGGAGGGGAAGCCATTGACTGAACTGAGGACACTGCCAGTGGATGTCTTGGCCTGTACTGGAAGTGGTGTACTTTACAGAGGTAGCCCTGTCATGAGGCAAGGTGAAGCATCTGCCTTGAGCTATGGATTTGGGGTGCCGTTAAGGGAGACAGAGATCTGGTTCATGGGACATCATTCACTGCACAAGCCCCACTTAAGTCAAGGGGATCTGTGTAAGAATGTGACTGATGCTTTTGTGTAGCTCCCTTTCAGTTCAACCATCTTTGTGCAGGAGAACTTCATGGTGGATTAGTGTGTAGGGGGAGTACCATTTAGATTTCCTACCTCAGGCACTACAACATTGTTGCTCTGGCTCTAGTGGGGCACTACAGAGTCAGCCATCTGACTCCACTGCTGAAGAACTGAGTCAAATAGATGTGACAAGAGATGCAATTCTAGAGGTAACTGACAAATTAAAATTAATGCCACTGGGTCTAGAAGGCATACACCAATGAGTTCTTTAAATGTGGACTTGCTGATCTCATAATAAAAATATGCAACTTGTCACTAAAATTAGCCTCCTTGCGAGAAGATTTGGAAGTAGCCAGTGTGATGCTGATTTTTTTTTTTTTTTTTTAAGGGGACCAGAGAGGCATGGAATTACAGGCCAGTTAGCATGAAGTCTGTCCCAGGTAAATTGAGGGAAAACATGATTAAAGATAGAATTATTAAGCATATAGAAGAATAAGTCTTGCTGAGAAAGAATTAACATAGCTTCTGCAAAGGGAAGTCCTGCATGACCAAACCTTCTGATGTTCTTTGATAGTGTCCAGAAGTATTTAGGTAGGAGTGATCTAGTAGACATTGAGTTGGATCCAGAAATAGACGTAAGTTTAGTCTAAGCATGACTAAATCTGGATCTCTGCCTATTATATACCTGGACTACCAAAGAGTTTTTGACAAAGTAAAAGTCCCTTATCAATTACTCTTGAGTAATCCTAGCAGTCATGGAATAAGAGGATGGGTCCTCTTGTGGATCAGTAACCGATTAAAGAACAGGGAGCAAGTATTTAAACTATGAAAACCCAAGCAAACTGCAGTTAGCTCCAAAAGGATTTCTCCTAGCTAGGTGAATGGACAACAAAATGCCAAATGAGGTTCAGTGTAATTAGTGCGAAGTGATGCACATTGGGGCAAAAAACCAGAAATCTTAACTTCACCAATTCTGAACTGGTGGTGACTAATTAAGAAAGCGATCTTGGGGTTGTAGTGGATACGCAGTGCAAACATCGGCCCATGGTGTGGTGGTGGCAGAAATGTCAAAAACCATGCCAAGGATGATCCGGGAAATCATTGAAAATGAGACTGCTGGTATCATAATACCTTTATATAAATCTGCAGCATGAACACATTTGGAATACCACATACAGTTCTGGTTGCCCAGAAAAGGGCAACCAGAATTAGAGCCTCTTCTTTAGAAAGACTAGAGCATTTGGAGCTTTTAATGTATTCAAAATATGACCTGAGCAGACTCATAAGCGAATTATAACATTGTCCATGCTATGGAGAAGTGAATAGATAGTTTTTCTCCTTTTCTCATGACCTCAGGTGCAGCCACAGTTAAATTGATAGACAGGAGATTCAGGACAGTCAGAGAAAGCACTGCTAATCTTATGGAATTCTCTGCCACAAGATGTGGTGATTGCTACTAACTGAAAAGGCTTCACAAGGGGATTAGACACTCACATGCCAGCTGGGTCTCTCAACGGCTGTTGGCTTTGATGGCTAGATGAAGGCTTCGTGATCAGGGACAGTATGGCACTGAATACCAGTAGCTGGAAAGCAACACTGGAGGTGTGAAGCAACACTTCACACTCTGCTTGTGGGCTTCCCAGAGGCATTTGGCTGGCCACTGTTGGAAACTAAGACGCTGGACTGACTGGACCTATAGTCCGATCCTGCAGGGCTTTCTTATATGTTCTTACATCCATCTTCTTTGGCACCAAGGCCTTTCCCGGGGCCCATACTTCCGAAACCTACTTGTACCGTGCAAGCTGCAGTGACTGCAGACTTGCAGACTGCAGAGGAAAAATCAAGTCTGTTCTGCCCTGAATGCTGGGTCAGCAGGGTTGGGCTTGGGGAGCTGTGCAGTGGCAACCATTGCTCTGCCCTCTTTGTCCCACAGTGCACTTTAATGCTCTTGGGGTATCCGATGTGACGGGCACAGCAGCCTAAAGTCTTACCCATATTGCAGTAGGGCAGGAGGAGGAATGCTCGAAGTTGAAATTGGGTAGTTTAGGCCATGCCAGGGTCCCTTGAGAAGGGGATGCCAAATGGTTGGGCAACTTGGAAGTTTAAGCTAGGCTGGAATAGCCCTCCCTAAGACAAGAAAACAACCCTTCTGAAATTGGGGGCAAAATGGAGAGGGCTCGGGTATGGAAGAGAGTTGGATGGGTCTGTATCCTGCCAGAGAAAAAGAATTTGGGGGAGAGGTCAGTGATAACCCGTCTAGGCCTCAGTGCTGCTAATCAGTACAGTGGTTGTCATTTTGATTCCTAGCCCAATTAGGATGCATTCTGGGGAGGAAGTGTGTGTATGTGTGTGTCAAAAGCAAATTTGAGGCACACAGGTAGCTTTCTGTATCTCCCTGTGGAATTCTGCCTCAAGCTTTGAGAACCTCTGCTCTAGAATAAACATTCCCTTCCCCCAGTAGGGGAGAGGTACCCCAAACTTCTAAATTCCATTGCCTCCCAAATGACTTCTGTGCCCCATTGCCTTACATATGATTTTGTGGAGGCCTGTTGTGCTCTTTTGCACTTGAGCTTTATCAGCTTGACTTATCCTGTCAACAACTGAATTTGGAAACTGATGCAGCAGGAATAATCATGTGGGGCAAGCTGCAGGCAAGCGATGTGGTTTAAAGGTTGTATTCCCATCTCTTGCGTCTACCATATATAGCTGGGAGCCCTAGTTCCTGCAACCAGAGCCTTGGTGCACCCTGGCTTCTTCATGAACGATTTAGTTGAGGGATGTGTCTGAATTCCCTGCCTTGAGGTTTGGTGATCCCATCTGCAGGAGAGTCTAATCCCGTTGATGCCTCTGTCAATGTCAGAACTCTGGCTCAGCAATCCTTTGTTGCCAAGATCATGTGCCACGCTAGTAGACTTGTAACATTTAACCTTTTTTCTCTTTTCGTATAAAGATATTTCCATTTTGAAACTTGTGGTGCCTCTGTTATCTGTGCCGCTGCTGCCACTGACATGGAAGGTCAAGGAGAGAAGGCATAGCGAAGGGAGCGCAAAATCTTAGTGTAGCATCTCTTCTTAGATCTACCAGCTCCTCCTCCTCCTGGTCTACCTGTCTTTGTGACTACTACATTTATGCCAGGCAGATTTTTGTTGGCACCCTTCCGCATTTCTCAGTAAGGCTCATACAGCAGTCCTAAGTCGCTGCTTGCCCACCCATGTTTTCGGCTCATTCCTTTGCCCACTGGATGCCTTGCCTACTTCCTCCTCTTGTCGCCTTCATTCTTTCCTTGGCCTTTTATTGTCCTCTGAAGCACTGAGGGACCAGTTCCCTTTCGGCATCTAATGGGAACCGGAAGGCCAAGGGAGAGCCTCAATGCTAACCTGCCAGGTAACATCTTCATTGAAATTCCTCTGAAGTCAGGCCCTTCTCTTGCTCAGACAGGGGAAGCTTTACCTCTGGGAGGCTGTTCAAGCTTTCAGCTACAGAGGAGTAGTGTTACTGGGGGGCAAGAAATGCACCCCACATGCCACCAAAGTCCCAAATTGTATGCCAAATAGATGCATGCCCAAGGTTTGGTTTCCCTGATATTACATTACAGCCAAGATTCAGATTTCAAAAGGTTTTGGTTTTTTTTTAAGCAGTGGAATGGCTAGAGAAGGAAGAGGAGCAGGAGAGGCCAGCAGAGGGTGCCAGTGATGTAGCAGGGTTGCCACTTTCAAAAAGTCAGGGAAATGGAAATTGGCCAGGGAAAATCAGGGAAATTGGTCAAAAGTCTAGGAAACTGTGATTAAGATATACTCTTATAACTCTTATAATTGATTTTTTTTTTTTTTTGAGATGCTGCTGCAAGAGGACAGTCTGCACTTGAGGCAGCTGGAGTAGAGAAGCGGCAGAATACAAGTATAATGTAATGATGCACCCATATTCCATAATATGATTATATAGCATTTTGAAAATGCTTATTGGCTGATAGTTAACAGTAAAACAGAATAAAATGAACCTGCATGTGATAGCATTATTTTACTATGAGAAGCTGACTGGCTTCTTGCAACTGGGTAATCTGTGTGTTCAAACAAACTGGAATCAGGTTCAGTAGATTTGAAGATGTGAGTAGGGGGTCAGTAAATTGTGGCTGGTTGGACTTAGTAGCCAGCCATTATTTCTTCTAGCCAGCTGTAAAGTCCAGTCCTGCCACAGTTTGTCTCCCAGCAAGTGTACCTGCCAAAAATGACCATTCTAGCACTTTGCAAAACCTACTTTGCAAGCGCTGGGAGGAAAAGGGGGTGTGGGTGTAGGAAGGCCCCTTAGCAGCAGAATCTTTTGGGGGGGGGGTGCTCATAGTGCCCATAGGCTACCCATGGCCTGACCTGTCAGAGGCTTGCAAAGCCCCAGGAGATCGCAGTTTGCAAAAAGGGAGCACTATGAGGAGTACCTGGGGATTGTAGGGAATTGTGTGCGTGGGGGAGAGAACAGTATTTTCAGGAATGGGGTGTTGCAGGGCTTGATAATTGGTATCGGAGCACAGTTTTTTTCCAACCACCTTTCCACTATTGGCTCTCAAGGTGCTGGCAACACCCAGCATTTCATTCATTATTCAGTTGCTTGTTTGGGGCTTTGAAGTGAAGAAACCTGGAGCGGATCTTGTAATGCGTAATGGAGACACTGAAGACCTGTATTACCACAGTTCTGCATGGGAAACCAATTGTGTGAAATAGCCCTTACGCAGAAAAAATTGAAAATCTTTGAGAATATGGTAGTACTTAGGAATTCTCTTTGAGCTAGTAAGTTATCAATATGTTTTCCTGTGGGGGTTGCCTTGCACCAGTGGGCTCCCCCTGTGGACCTGAGGTGGTGAAGTCACTGCAAGAGGCTGGCTATACCGTTTTGGAAATGCGTTTGCAACCTGCTCTACATAAGCAGCACAATGAGGTGGTAAAACTGTTCCTGCCCTGTGACTCGGTAGAGGATTGCATGGTTGAATGTTCTTGCTGATAAAATAATCCATGCTCCTACACAACTAGCATGACACAAGCACACCCCACAATCCCTGAGTCGGTACTCCACACAGTACAGCAGCTTAGCACCAGGGAGTGCCAGAATATTGCACTTTTGTCAGCCAGCTGCGTTGCACTGAATGGAAGTTGTATGCATATGGATCATCCAGGACATGCTCCAGTTTGTGTCACCTGTTTTGTAAGGGTACTTTTCAAGAAGCTGTTGCCAGTTGTGCCTGCTCTTTCCTGGCTCCCCAGAGACAGGACGTTGATAACTTCCATCCCCTGCCCGCTAGTCCTGGATTCTTTTGCTCACTGCAGATGGAAAGCATTCAAGACAGGGTTAACAAACAAGATTGGAGCAGGAAAGTGAAATATAGGCAGCAGCACCTTGATGGGGACAGAAATGCCAGCAATGAGGAAAGCTTAGGGAAACAGAAAATGGAGCTGCGCCTCTGCAGGCAGCCGGCACTGA
This sequence comes from Shinisaurus crocodilurus, assembly GCA_021292165.1. Lineage (NCBI taxonomy): Eukaryota > Metazoa > Chordata > Lepidosauria > Squamata > Shinisauridae > Shinisaurus > Shinisaurus crocodilurus. Next base: position 8,905,340 of record CM037885.1, read on the forward strand.
TAATTAAGCAGAAACTTGTGTCAGTCAGAAAGCACTAGCCACAAATTGGGAAGCAGCAATCCTGCTAAGGTGTTTGAAAGGGTTTACCTAAATGTGAGCTAACACACATGGATGTTGCAACTGCTGCTTGGAGTCAGATTAGCTGTAATGTGGCAGGATAGATGCTTTTCCCTGGGTGAGGCTCCAGGTTTGATTCTTTCTCACATTGGTGATCTTTTTGTGTAGGGGAAGCTGACAAGCCTGCTCCAAAATCGTGCAGAGGTGGATTAACAGTACTGAGACAGAGCTGACTGTGTACAGAGCCTGCACGGACTGAGGGAGTATACCTCTGAATACAAGGTTTCTGGGGACAAAAAATAGAGGAAAGCCAACGCATTTGTGTCCTGCTTGTGAGTGCTCTGTCCACAGCATTGGGTTGGCTGCCATGCAACAGAGAATGTTGTACTTGATGGACCTTGGTGTACATTCAAAAACAGATAATACAAAACTTCACAGTTAAAGACATTTAAAACCAAAAGATATAAGATATAACACCTCAATTCAAACATTTAAAATCGGAGAACTAACAATAGTCAAATGGGGCAGCACAATCAGTCAAGGAAGGCCTGAGTGAAAAGGGAGGTCTAAAAGTGGCACCTAAAACATGCCGCATACCAAGCGGAGGGCATTCCACAAAGTGGGCGTGGCAAAAGCTTGGTTCTGGGTTGCCGCCAGATGGCAACCTGGCTGGTTGCGGCACAACCAGCAAGGCCTCCTAGTAATCTTAGTGATCAAACAAGTCTATATCTGGGAAGGCGATCTGCTCGGTAACCTCATCTCCCCCCCCCCCAACCTGGGCTACCTCATCATTAAATTACTCCTGACGTGTTTGGAAGTTAACAACAACACGCAATGTTTGGTCGCCTGCAGACACTGGAGGCCACCCCATTTTTGCCTCCCTAAACTCATCCCTCAGATACCAGCACTGCGTGCACAACTTTATTTTCAGCCAATCATTTGTGAGCCTTGGGCACTCTTAACTGCTCCCCTGCAGGAGAACATCCTGTCTTGCTATAAATTGATGATAGGCCAGTAAATGTGCTCACATCACTAGACTGGAGAGTTTCTATGGAACTCTTGGCTCCAAGCAGAAAGGATTCATCCAATGTTTTAAATTTTGTTGTTTTGGCCTTGGGAATACTTAATTTGTTCTCCTGACTCTTTTATGCTCCCTTATTTTTAAAAAGCTGTTTGGTTTTGAAGGTACCTCACAGTAGCTGATGCAACAACCACTTCGAGAGAGAATTAAAATTGCTGGGACTGACTTGGGATAATGATTTCATTTGCAATCTGGTCAAAAGATCAGGGCTGGTTTAGCAGCTTGAGCAATTGCCTGGGACTGCAGTATTTTTAGAGGTGCCAGAAAAGCAACATCTCTTCCAGGAGGTGCATCTCAGGGTCCCTTGAAATGTCTCAGAGGAGGCTGGGAAGCAGCTGTCTGATCATGTAGTGCAGCTGGTTGAGGGATCATATGGAGCACAGGAAGCTGCCTTGTATAGAGTCAGACCATTGGTTGTCTAGCTCAGGGGTAGGTAATCTGGTGCCCTCCAGATGTTTTGGACTACAGTTCCCACAATTCCTGACCATTGGCCATGTAGGCTAGACTTGATGGGAGTTGTGGTCCAAAACATCTGGAAGGAACCAGGTTACCTACTCCTGGTTTAGCTCAACATTGTCTACACCAGCCTTCCTCAATCTGGCTGGGCATGATGGGAATTGCAGTGCAACACATCTGGAGGGTACCAGGTTAGGGGAAGGCTAGTCTAGGCTAAATGGCAGTGCTCCAGGGTCTCAGATGGGTCTTTTTCAGCTGCACCTGGAGATGTCAAAATTTTGCACCACAGAAGAAACCTGTTTCTCAGGGCCTGAATATTACCATGAGTGAGGATCTCCCTCTGAATGAAGGACCATAGGGGACAAAACAGAGGCCCCAATCCAGCTCTGACTGCATGCAAGTAGCAGCCTGGATGGGGATACACAACCCCACGGACATCAAAATTATGTGCCCAGCCAGTTCAATGGGCCAGTCCTTTGGGGGCTCATTGTTTAGCTGAGAAATTATGGGGAAACTTGGATTTAATTAGCTGGGAAGTCTTAATTCCATTTTACTGGTGTTATGTGGCTCTTGCCACCTGCCTTGAGCTTTTGGAGATGGGAGTGGGTTTAAAGCAGTGTTCTCCAACCTTGGGTCCCCAGATGTTTTTGGCCTACAACTCCCAGCGGCATGCTGGGAGTTGTAGGCCAAAAACATCTGGGGACCCAAGGTTGGAGAACACTGCTTTAAAGGAATGAAAGGTGCAGGTGCTAATTGGTGTCTAGGTGCATCTCATCCATACTGTATGAGTGGAGCCTGCTCCCTTGTTTGGGGCATTTGGATTTAGGGGCATCAAGCCTGCAGTCCTATGCCCATTTATCTGGGAGTAAGTCCCATTGAGCTCAGTAGGACTGACTGGAGTATATGTGTATAGGATTTTGCTATAAAGTTCCTAGTTAAAAATTAAACATTATCAGTACTTTGTGGGGTTTTGAGCCTGTCAGTAACATGGGGGTCATCTTGGAAAGAAAGGAATTTCCTGGTCAGTGTGCACACATTAGAAAAGATTAGATAGCTTGAGGGTTGGGAAGTTTTTTGTTTTTTTTTAACTACAAGTAGTTTGTTAAGCACTAGAATGGTACCTAGTAGCCATCAAGTATAGCTATGTGCAAATCCAGAACAGGAAGATAGGGTGAAAGTCACACTCCTAAGGGGTCATTTTTGGAGGAGGATGGTCACCCATTTTCCCTCTGCTTGTTATTGGTTGTTCTGTGCAATCTACACATGGATACTGCTGATTCGCATTGTTTGCTGCTAGTGCAAATGGGCTAGCTGTAAGGCTGGCACTGCAACCATCACCTGCACCAGTCAGTACCTCTTCTGAGGAGTACTTTCCCCATTTCTGGTTCTAGTGTTGCTCCCTGGACACCGCTTCAGAGTTACTGCAAGCTAACAAGAGCCGGTTATAAAAATTCAATTTAGATCAGGCATCCGTACAAGCAGGAGTTGGAATGGAGAAGAGGTGGTGGTTCCCAGTCCTACTTTAGGAGGGCTTTCAGTTTTCAAGAGTTTGTCCTGCATCCATGAGGACTACAGACTTGGGAGCGTTTTGTTTTAAAAATCAAAGTTAGGATTCCCATGATTCTGATAGTCATCAGATTATCTATTCCCAAAACCAGACCAACTACCTACAACTGCAGATTTCTAGATGTCCAAGCAACTGACAAACCTCAATCTAGACCTCATTGATCCCCACTTTTCACTGTTTCTCCCTCCCCAAAAGCTGTTTGACCTGTCTCCAGCAGCCCCAAATTACTTCTGGGATAGTGAGGCAAGTGTGGGAGGCTGAGTAATCCTCCATGTAATCCCCTTCATTCTGACCTATTTAGCCTGTGGAATATGTTTCAGAGTTCATAATCAATAATGCCACTCAGGGTGCTTGTGGGAGAACCGGCAGACAGATGGCGAGCAATAGCCAACTCTCATAACAGGTGCCAGACTGGACCAAAAAAGGGGGGGAGTGTGTGATGGAGTTTAGAGTTGTAACTTGTAAGGGCCACACATTACAAGTTACAACTTATTTCACACCAGAAATGGTGCCTGAGCTGGGAGGTGACAGAGCTAGCATTGTACTAACATGTACAAGATCTGCCACAGATGACCTCCTCCTTGTCCCTTCAGCCAGAGCAGCTAGACTGGTGGGGACTAGGAAGAGGGCCTTTTCTGTGGCGGCCCCTGTACTGTGGAACTCTCCCGAGTGATCTCCGCCATGCCCCCTCTCTGCTGAGCTTCTGCTGCTCTCTAAAAACTTGGCTGTTCAGGCAGGAATATGAGGTGGGCTAAGATTTTAAAATTTTATATTGTTTTAAATGTATTTTATCCTGTTTTTATCTTATGTACATCACCCAGGGTGGCCAGTTTGCCGGCCAGATGGGCGATAAATTATTAATAACAACAACAGCTCAGGAATGGACAGTGTAGAACTAGGGATAAGGAGGAAGAAATTAACATTAAATCAGGTGATTTGAGTTGGCCGATAAGATAGCTATACACATACTCCAGCCGCTCTTATCCTTGCATGACCAGCTGGCTGCACTGGCCAAATTCCCTCTTCTGAACAACTATTCAATCACAGTAGCCCTCCTGGCTTCCTTTGCATTTTGCATCACACAGATGACCCTTGTCTGAGCTTTGTCCTTCCAGTACGTAGCTGACCAGTGCAGGGAGGGATTGGACTTAAGGTGCAGGTGAAAAAAGCTGCATGTACCCAGGCTCCCTATGTGCAGAGGGCTTATTCAAACATGCAATCCCATCCTGGTCAACTGAAGTGGTATAATCCAGGAAAGGATTTCCTGCTTTATTTGACTAAATGTATAACATGGTTAGCTATTAGTAACAGAATCCAAGTTGACTGGCTGGTATATCCATGTACACAGCTGTGCTTAGACTACCAGCTTGCACCTTCTCCCCAGAGCAGAGAACTTGAGTAGTACTAGCTCCTGGCCCCTCCCATCCCACTACAAGGCCACCATTGCCCCACAGAGCTTTCAAATCAGAGGAAGCACAGCTTTCAAGGAATAGATGGATTGCAGCGGAGTCACCGTGTCAGTTCTCTTGCAACACAAGACGGTGCCAACACTTGTTCTGGCTGTAGAGTTAGCTGGCAATTTTGCCTTGTTAGAGTTGTGGGTTTGCTGGAAAACTTTAAATTCCCTCTGCCCTAAAATTTCACTGTCCTAAATTACTTACATTTGACTCAGCATGTTTACTTGTCTTATGTTTAGTAAACAAATAAAAAGCATGCCATGTTAATTTTATTATCGCGTATGTTTTTCTAATAGCCATAAGTAGCTGAACTGAAATATTTGATATGGGGCGGGGGGGGGGAATCAATAACATGCAATTAAGCTGCATTCTTAAACACACTAGGGAGTAAGGCTGCAATCCTATGCACACTTACCTGGGATAGTAACTTGCAATAGGCTGCAATCATATGCATACTTAGCTAGGAGTAAAAGCACAATCCTATGCAAGTTTAGACTTAAGACAGAAAAAAGGCCAACTTCAGCATGGCTGGCTAGGACACGCTGGGAGGTGTAGGCGTTTTTTCTGTCTAAATATGCAGTAGGATTGTGCCCTAAGTCTCATTAACTAAATGGGACTTCTGAGTAGACAAGCACAGCATTGTGCTGGATGTTCCATCAAATGCAGTGGGTCTTACCTTTGAATAATATAATTTAGATCACACTACAAGTGTGGTTTACATCTTAATATTTAAACCAAGTCCAAGCTTTAGTCAGTAAAGTTTAGTGGAAATTATTTGTATTGGAATACTTGTAAATATTTTAAGACATGACAACTCAGTAACTTACATTTCCTTTAGATTGTTTGTTTTTTAAGGAAAACATATAAAGGTACTGAAAACTATGAGCATACTGATTCCTGAAGAGCTGTGTGCATATTTGTACATGCTTCCTAGGGATCGTCACTGGAAACATGGCCTGTGGCTCACGCTGGTGTGGAAAGCTAAGCAGGGTCAGGCCTGGTTATTACTTGGATGGGGGGAGACCCTCCTCTAGTTTCCTGCATTGAGCAGGGGGTTGGACTTGATGGCCTTCTAAGCCCCTTCCAACTCTATGATCTATGAAATCTCTGAAAAAGTTAATTACAATTTTGATTTTAGATCATTCTAATTGCCCAATTTAATATTGTACCCATTCATTAAGGTACCGTAATAGAATACAGTCTTCTAGCAACACAAGTCTAACATAATTTTATTTCAGGCAGCCCATCATCATCTCCCAATTTATGCTTAGATAATGTTGTTTTGTTACTCTTTGGGAGTTTATTATATCCAAGACATATGTTAATATTTTTCCTGCCGTGTTTCATATTTCTTGCACCCCTGGCTGAGGAGTAAAGTGTCCCAAGAGGGAGCACTGGAAGCTGAGGACAGAAGATCCAGAGATTGCCACTGTCCTTTGGATGTGGTTATGCCCAGCAAGCCACTTCGTCTCGGTGGACTACCTTTGCCCTGTTTGATTTCAACACAAGCTCCTGTAGCTACAGGGTCCTAATTAATTAAACTCACAGTAATCTGGGTGCGGACTGTTCCTCATTAATTTAGCTTTAGTTTCTGTTTGAGGCTTGTTACAGCATTACTTTCTGTCAGCATTTAAGAGCCAATCTACTACACGTGATACAAAATGAGATGGTAGCATTCTTGGGCTGTATCATGTCCAACTATAGGTGAAAGAATACATTTATTATGCTACCCAGCATGTAGAAATCGAGCAGATTAAGGCAGTGTTCTCCAGCCTTGGGTCCCCAGATGTTTTTGGGCAAACTTTATATGTGGGGGAGCATTCAAAAAGATGACCCTCCCCTCTAGTCTAAACTGGCACGGTCCAGGATTCCACCACCTTATTTTGCATCATCTTTAGAGCAGTTCCGATGGGCTGCATCTAGGCAAGACCGTCTGTAGTAGGTTAGTTAATCCATACACAGGATAAGATTAACTTGCATCAGATCTCCTGTGCATCACAGCATGAGGTTATACTCAGTAGTAGAGGGCAAAGTGTCCTTCTGAAAGGGGTGTAAAGATGGAAAATCAATTAGACAAATAACAGTCATGACTAATAGCCATGGATAGATAAAATTATATCATTTGTCTAATGCTTTTTAGAAAGCCAGATACATTTGTGGCTACCACATTGTTGCAGTGAATCTCATTATGTGCTGCATGCAGAAGTACTTCCTTCAGTTTAGTATAATTAGATGCCCCTAGTGTTTTCAAAGAGAGAGGAAATAATGTATCTCTAATCATAGCATTCATAGGCAGTTTACAGCCGATAGCTTTTCAGAAACCTTGAAGGTGTTACGATAGAGCCATTGTTAATTTCCCCATCTCTCTCTATTATTTATGTTTAAACAGGTATTGCAAGTTTTTACAAAAATTGTAAAGTTTTATTTGCCCACAATGTACGTGTTTGTTTTTCTCTGCCCCACTATGATCTCTGGATGAACAGGTTTTTTGCAACAATAACAAAACTTGCAAAGCCTATTTGACAGACCATAGAGGCAATATTAAAGAAGATTCTATCCTACTATCTTTTAGTCTCTGAAAAATTGTGTCCCAGTTCCATAGTCTTTTTTTTTTCTGTGCTAAAATGTTCCACCTTCTCCAGAAGGATGATAATTGCTGCTGTTGCCCTTTTTGGAACCTTCTCCTAATCTACAGTATCTTTTTTGAGATGCGGCAGACTCTCCAGCATCTTTTTACTGGTGGCCAGAGGTAGTAGTTCAGTCCCACCAAAGTAGGACACAGCTCCACCACCCCAGCATCCCTTGCACTGTGCACGTCTTCTACCTACGTAGCTCCATTCTCCACAGTCCCATCACACTTTTCCAGTCCCTGCAGTCTGCCATTCCTTTCTATAAAAATCTCTTGTAAATAAAATTAAACAAAAGTGCAAGTTAAAAAGAAGCTTTTTACCATTCAACATTGTAGGTGCTCAAACGGTTTCCAAAACATCAGCTAGAAATCACACATACTTTGATGCGACCTGCTTGAATAAGAAACACTATTACTTGTTATGCTTCAGCTGGAGATGTGGTCTATGGGGCATTCCTTCCAGCCCTCAGCAGGAAAGAATACTAAACCGCTCTATGTTCACAAAACAGATGCTGCTCAATCTTTTTATCACGTTTGCTCAGTCTTGTCACACCCGTGATGAGGTGTCACTGTATTACTCTCATTTACACACAGCGAACTGAGGGTGAAAGTGACTTGGTCAGTGACTCCATGACTTAATGGACGCATTTCCTCTCTCACACTCTTTAAGGATCTGCCACACTACCTGGCCTCTGTCAAGCTCAAGTGGCAACTTCCCTGCTCCTGTGTCCCCTTAAGTTTGTCAAGCTCCTACAGCCAGACAGCACAGGAGGGTGAAGTTGGTTAGTAGTTCTCAGTTCCTTATTCTGCTTGCTCACACACACTTTTTTTGCAATTCAGTGCATATGTGCAAAGCTTTTTGCATATGCGCATTATGGCTATTCTGATGTGTGGTCAACTTTCTTCTTTTTAAAATGGCCGCTGCTTTGCCACACATTCAAATTCAAACCCATTTGTGGTTACACATTAGAACCAATCTTGAGCCCTGGTGTGCATCACTGCAGTTATGCCAAACGTCATCCAGCCATCCCATTTAGAGACAGTCTGCTTGGGACTTTCCTGTCCTTAATCATCTAGTGCAGTGTTCTCCAACCTTGGGTCCCCAGATGTTTTTGGCCTACAACTACCAGTATGCCCCAGCCAGCAGCTGGGGACCCAAGGTTGGAGAACACTGATCTAGTGCCATCTACAAGCCTGGGGTGCAGCAACTGTGCTTCTGAGAACTAGAGCCTTTTCTCTCACCACAATACATTTGGCGTTAGGGAGCAAGGCTCCCCCAGGACATTTCAAGCCTTGGCACACCTCTTTAAAGAAAGTAACCACTGAACAGATCCATGGACTGAATTCAGCCGAGGGTGTTTGCAGTCGGCTGATTTCACACCTACACACCCACTTTCTCTAGCAGTGTGGCACTCCCAGCCTCTTACTTCCCATCTCCTATTTAAGCCTATTGCTTTCCCTGCCAGCCAGAGACCGAAAGAACAGCAGTCGGAGCTACCTAGAGATGAGCTTCTAGATTCCTTCCAACAACCTTGTCCCTTGCGTGAGTAGACCCAGCCCCACCATCTCCCATCCTTACAGGAACACCAGATTCCAGATGCAAACGTTTGCAAGTGCCCCCAAACTGTCCCAGCAAATTGCGGGGAGGCACCTCTTTTGTGGGGAGATTTGACAGGGAAAGCAGCAGAAAACTGGATCCTGGCCGTTGGAAGCTCCTTGTTGCCGTTTAGGAGCTGGAAGCTTGGACTCCTTCCTCCCGTTCTCCAAGTGCCGTCTCTTCCCAGCAGTTATCCTTCATGGCTTTCCAGCCCTGCCCTGTGGTCACTCAGCCGGCAGCTGTCAGCCAGTGCTGCCCATCTCCATACAGGGATTGGAACACAGACCTTCTGGACTGCTCTGCCGACCCGATCACGTGTGAGTGTGGGGGACTGGCCCTGGTCTGCAGTGTGTGTGTGTATCCTGTGCTGCATTCCTGCTTTGCAGCAGAGCCATGCTCCTGCGCTGTCTGGCACCCACTGTAGGTGCCACTTCCTGCATAGGGGAGACATGGGGCCCAACCCAACAGCACCACACTCCTTGCTCCAGCTCATCCCACTTTGTAGAGGCGCCGGGACTCAAGCCTGCCTTGAAGTCATGCCTTCCCCCACCTGAGGTTCTGTCCCATTCACTTATTTACCCAGGTGAAGAGATTACTCCTATCAAAGGCACACTCTCCTTTGTTACGACTTATTATATAGTCCAAGGACTGAGTGCTTGTGTTGAAACTAGGGCTCGGAGCTCAGCCTGGCCAGCTCCATCACCAACTGAAGCCCTCTATCCCCTCCCTCCACCAGGTGTCTGCGGCATCTGCTGTCCGTGCATCCTTGCTTGCAAGGTGGCTGTAGATTACGGAGAGTGCTACTGTGTTCCCTTTCTGCCTGGGGTTCTTGTAGCCATGCGGACAGGCCTGCGAGAACAGCTGCGCATAAAGGTACCAGCTCAATTTCCTAGAGGATTTCTGTGATCAATCCAGTAAATGTTTATCTGCCGGGAGATGACAAGCTAGCTAAAGTGGTATCTCCAGAAATGCATATACTTCTGCAGCATTTAACATGAGGGACATCAGAACTCCACCCCACAGCAGCTGATGTTGCTCCCCACCTTTTGTTAGGAGGAGGTTGCAGTCCACCCTCTTGCAGATTCTTTAGGTAGCCCTAGCCCGTCAGAGGTAAGCTTGCAACTATATCCAGAGATAAAATGCAGCAGTTATTCAGCAACCCATAATATACAAATGTTCTATTTGTGACCGAGTAAAAGGTCTGCAAGTTTGGATACTACTTTATCAGAGGAGGCTTCTAGGGGAAAGGGCTTGGGCAAGAGGTATGCTGGGATGTCAGAACTGTTTGAGGGCATGTCCACAATACCTATTTAACGGTCCATATTTTGACACAACACACACACACACACACCGGGAACTGGTTTAAAGGGAGGATGCTGAGGATTCTGTCAGGAGAGCACTAGAACCCACCCCACAGAACTAAAAAGGAAATGACTGCTCAACCGGATTTAAGTTGGTAGAGTACACTGGCTATTTTTCATGTTTAATCAGGGACAGTGCGGAGGGGCCGGGAGCCAGGAAAGACTAGCAGCGTTGAAAGACTTTGCACAGGAGATCACCCTGACCGACAACCATCTTCTCTTTCCCAGGGCTGTGTGTGCTGTGACTGGTTTGCTTTCTGCTGTTGCTGCCCCTGCGCACTTTGCCAGCTGGCACGGGAGCTGAAGAGCCCGCCGTGTTAGCCTCCTTTTGAGCTGGAAATCCCCACCCCCACCAGCCGCCTGCTCCCTTGTGCCCGAGAGAGGGGCGTTCAGGTGCCTGGAATGAACTTAGCCACTTGTTGCCTCTTCCCAGGGAAGCCGTGTAGCAAATACTAGGCTGGGTTGGAGTACTGCCAGGCATGGACCATGCTGGTCCAGGAACCACAGCCATTTCAGAACCAGGAAGTTTGGACTGTAGAAGCTTCCTTCAAGTGTTGATTAACTAATGAACTAAGCGTAGCCAGAACCTCCTTCTCACATCGGTACTACACCTGGGACATAGAATCATAGAAACATAGAAAAGTAGAGTTGGAAGGGGCCTATAAGGCCATCGAGTCCAACCCCCTGCTCAATTACAGCTGTCCACCTGTGGTCAATTCAGCAGCAGGGACTTGGATCCTTCAGCTGGCACCAAGAGATGGGGGTCAAACAGCTGTTTTCATAAAACTCACCCAGGGCTGTAGCGAAACAGCTTTCTCAAGATGCTGAGCAAAACAAGGAATGAAGTTTATCTTGGCAGAATCAAATGCTAAACCTTTTCGTAGACTGTACCACTTGGAAGCTGGAGTGGGAGAGGGATGCATGTGTGAGAATGCTTACAAAAACCTCACCTGACATCGCAAAACAGCATGTCACAAAGAGCAGACTTGCCTGCCTAGAACACTGATATGCTAGTTTTATATGTGCAGGGAATGTTTTTCAATCCAGAACCCTCCTCCTGACAGACTGAAGTGGTATAGTCCAGGAAAAGCTTTAGCACTTGATTCTGCTGATCAAGCTTGGCTATTTGACCCAGGAAGACAACAGCGGCAGAGAATCATCTTTATTGCCTTTTGAGGGCATGTGACTGCTTAGGTGGGTGGGAGGGCACAGTGCTGGTCAAAGACCGTAACAAAAAAATGGAAGGGAAGGTGTTAAAAAAAAGAAAACGGGAACAGTACTTAATGAACGACGCTGAGAGGAATCAAGACTAGATCCCCCCAAGCCCCCACGGTTGACTGTTGACAAACGTGCCCCTGATCTTACATAGACTAGCTGGGCTGATGGCCATTTCTGCCTGCCCTGAAAGGGCACCACATGTGAAGGACTGTCCACGTATTGCCACGCAGCTACAAGACCTCTGCAAAGAAGACGGGGAGGGAGCAGGCACTGGCAAGTGTGAGCGGAGGACATGGCCCCGCCATGCAGTTGAGAAGCACGGGAAGAGCAGCTCCCTCTGGTGGCAATGTCTGCATTCACGACCGGGTAGCTGGAGACACCTACAAAGCCCCAGGGAGCGCCTCCGTGTCGCGGCCGCCCAACCCTTCTCAGCCACCTCCGTGAGGCCAATCCAGCCTTCCGCGGGGGCGGCAGAAGCAAGGAGTACCATCCCTTCCAAAGCATGGCAGGGTCCCCTGCAGCTCACAGGGACATGCTTGTGAGGTTCTCGTGGCTGAGGAGGCCCTTGCGCGAGCTGCTGACACCATGGCTGCTGCTGCAGTAGTCCTGAAGGTTGTGGCGCAGGGTGACAAGGGCAGAGCCGAGGCAAGCCCGGTTGGGAGCCTGCAGCCCTCCCGGCAGTTGGAAGAGGACGGTGGCCACCCCGGCCATGCCATCGTCCGTAGGTTCCAGGGTAATCGGCCCCACGCGAAAGCTGGAGTAGGAGTAGCCCATAAGGTGGGAGAGGAAGGGCTCTGAGCGCCGGAAATGGGCAACGGGGTAGGGCACCTCATGGTAGGGTTTCAGGCGGCTGGGCAGAGGTTGGGCAGCGGCCAGCGCGGGATGCTTGTGAGGGCGCGCTGGGAGGAAGACCAGCTCAGCAGCAGCACCCAGGGTGTCCGGCTCAAAGTAGATAGTCACTTTGGCGAAGGGTCGGCTGGCCATCTTGGTCATTTCCTGCAGGTGGCGCCGTTGCTCGTGCCTCAGGTCCAGGAACTGCTTGACTTTCCAAAGCAAGACACAGACCGAGAGGAAGAGGAAGAAGCAGGAGAAGAAGACGGAGAAGAAGACAAAGAGGTCGATGTGGGCCTGGTCCTGACGGAAGAAGAGCAGCCCCTGGGACTCCGTGACATTGGGGCTGGTGCCCCCGATGCCCAGCAGGATGACATAGAAGCGGCTGGATTTGAGGGCATGGATCTCATGGGGGTAGGTGATGACCACACGGTCTCGGACACCTCGCACGATCAGCACAGCCTGCTGCTCCCGCACAGCGATGTAGGTGATGAGGCCATGGGTGCGTGCCTCTCGCACGGGTGGGGAGGACTGACTGCCGTTGGCCATGCCGCTGCGCCCACCCGCTTCGTCACCCGGCGACACGACACGCACTGAGTGGACGCCCGTGAGCCGGTCCACATCTACAACAAACGTCTCGTAGGAGGTGGAGATGTAGACGTCCACACCGCCAAAGGTCACATCGATGGTGATGCGGATGTCCACGTTGGTGAATTTGGGCTGAACGCCAAAGAAGACGGAGCGTCCCAGCGGTAGGTTCTTGATGTTGGGCTCGTGGAAGCAGTTGAGCTGCGAGGTAGGGTCGAAGCAACTCTCTTGGTCCACGATGATCAGCCGGTAGCACTGGTGCCCACCCACGGGGTTCCCGTGGAAGAACTCACGGCACTTGGCACACTGTTGGGGTGGCAGGAAAAGGCAGTCAGTTCAACAGGATTTGGGGGGCTGCCGAAGATACCCTTATGCCTTCTTCCTCCCACCCAAATTCTGTACCCTTTCGAAGTGATGCAAATTAAACAACTTTGACCAGTTTCTCTTATTCTGAAATATTTACCAATGTGCTTCATTTATTTTGCTTCTTCTAGTCAATGGACAGGGCCTGGTGCTCCGCAGACTCTGAAAATGCACTTCACCACATTCTGTGTGTTTTCTGTGCTTGCAGAGGATTGCAGCATAGAATGTACCCCAGTTTTTTTCCTAGTAAGGCCATCCATCCAGATGCCACCAAAGGGTTGACAAAAAAGGCATCCTGCTGTTATCCATGCCCTTTTAGTCCCTAGCATCCAACAATCAGAGGTATACAATCTCTGAACATGAAGAAGGAGTTTCTTGCTATCATGGCTAATCACCATCAAGAGAACCATCCTCCATGTAGGTTTATACTACCCATTTTAAAAAAAATGTATGTCATTGGCTATGGCAACATACTGGGCCAAAAAGCTCCATGGGTTATTTATGTGCTGTGACAAGATATATTGCCTTTTATTTGCCTGAAAACCTACTGCCGATCAATTTCAGTGGATGGTCTTCAGATGCTATGTTGTTATGTGAGAGAGATAAATAATTTTGTCCCTGTGGCATGGATGATCTTGCCCAGAACATAAGAAGAGCCATGCTGGATCAGACCAGGGGCCCATCGAGTCCAGCATTCTGTTCACACAATGGCCAATCAGCTGCCCACAGGAGACCCACAAGCAGGACATGAGTGCAACAGCACCCTCCTGCCCATGTTTCCCAGCAACTGGAGTACATAGGCATACTGCCTCTGTTACTGGAGGTAGCATATAGCCATCAGGACTAATAGCCACCAATAGCCTTCTCCATGAATTTGTCCAATCCACTTTTAAAGCCCTCCAAGTTGGTGGCCATCACTACATCTTGTGGAAGTGAATTCCATAGTTTAACTATGCGCTGTGTGAAGAAGTCCTTTCTTTTCTCTGTCCTGAATCTCCCACCAATCAGCTTCAAGGGATGACCCCACTGGGTTCTATGATGATGAGAGAGGGAGAAAAATGTCTCCCTGTCCACCTTCTCCACTCCATGCATAATTTTGTAAACTTCTATCATGTCTCCCCTCACTCACCCTTTATGTTTCCCCTCACTCGCCCTTTTTCTAAGCTAAACAGTAACAGCCATTGTAATTTGTAACCTTGCCTCATTGGGGACTTGCTGCAGCCCCTTGATCATTTTAGTTGCCCTTCTCTGCACTTTTTCCAACTCTACAATACCCGTTTTTAGATGCGGTGACCAGAACTGTACACAGTATTCCCAGTGTGGTCGCACCATAGATTGGCATGAGGGGCAGTATGATATTGGCAGTTTTATTTTAAATTCCTTTTCTAATTATGCCTAACATGGAGCTTGCCTTTTTCACAGCAGCCGCACGCTGGGTTGCCATTTTCATCAAGCTGCCCGCCACAACATTTATTGTAGTGCTTGCACAGGAGAACATCCGGAGCGCCTGTGCCCTTTCCTCCACACCATTTCCTGCCTTCTACACCTTAATGCTATTCCTCCTTCCTTGTCTTCTGTTTCCCATTCCTAGCACGACATGTCTGGCAAGCCCCATCCCTGCCAAGACCCAGCCTTCTGCAAGCAGAGCGCCAGCCCTACCTGTTGCTTGTAACAGTCCTTTTTGTCAGATTGGGCGCTGTTCTGACAGCCTCCTGTCTCCGTGTTGTTCTGGCAGGGGCAGCCGGTCCCATCCAGCTCATTGCAAGTGTCGGCGTGGCCATTACACTGGCACCTGAGAAAGGAGGGAGGGAGGGGTTAATGGTGAGACCTGCACTGCATCCGCCACACCCCAGCCCTGTATTCCACACTAAGGCTTATGCCAGCAGGGACAGGGAGGAAGACAACACAAGAGACAGAGCATGTGTAGCATTCTTTGATGTCGTGTGAACCACACAGTGGGACTCTGACTTGTGCAAGAACAGCTTTTGCAAAGCAGCATAGGGGGCCAGCAGAATGAGCAGCTCCCTCACAAAAGATTAATTGTCCAGGGAAAGCCAATGAAAAATGCCCCACCCACAATAAAGGGGTGCAGGGTTGAGTCCACAGGAGGGCACAATGAGCTTCTTGCAAAGTTCCCTCCCTTCCCCAAAAAACACTCCATTTAAAAAGGCGTCGAGTGGCAACATATAAGTAATGTTTCGGCCCCTCTTACTCCCCACTCGGCCCCAGCACTGAAGAGCCCTTTCATATGGAAGAGCCCTTTCATTTCCCTTCGGCAGATATTTACACTCCAGAATCTTTTAACACCACATCACCAACCCAGCAGTCTCCGGGGCTTTATTCAAAGTGCCGTTCAGCAGCAATATACGTAGATGTGCACTGCGTGGCTCAGGTCAGCAGCTGCCCACATGTGCACTACGGTTCATCTGGACAAGTGTCATAACTAAGGCTTCTCCTCTGGTTGCCTTACTTGGTGCATTTCCCCTCCAGCAGGAAGTAGCCGTGCAGGCAGCTCTCACATTTCTCCCCGAAGCTGTTGTTCTGGCAGTTCACACACACAGCTGCATCCTCAGCAGGCCCTTCTGCCACCCATTTGGGGATCTGTGGGGAGGTGAGGGTTGAGGCAGGAAGACTAGAAAAACAATGCCACGCCCTCGCACTCACCAGTGCCCCCACATGCAGGCAAGGCTTATGACCCTGAGGCACAACTGCTGATCTTATCCGTCACCCTGCAAATGTGATGCAAAGTCACGATCTACTCATACGGAAAGTGGGCTCTGCACAACTTGTGCTCCACTTGTGGCCCCTGTGCTTTATTACAATCTTGAGCATTCCCATTTTGAAAAGCAACTTTCTAGCCCCCATTGGTGAAAAGACAAGCCTCAAAATATAATGGAGAAACATATAACGGGTAAGGCAAAGAGCCCTACATCATCACCTTTTTTCAACAACGGACACATCTTTTTCACATAGCGAAAAGCATTCGTACTGGCTTATCATTTTGTGCAAATGCAGCCACTATGTACACTATAACTTGCGACAAATCCCCATATGCCTATTTCATTACATACACGCAAAGGATCTACACCTTCTGTTCAAGGCATAAATATCACACAATAAAGGCGCAATCCTTTATTATGCAAATTTAGAACGCAAAAAGGCCTACAACTCCCAGCTGGCTGGGGCACGCTGAGAGTTGTAGGCCTTTTTTCTGTCTAAACTTGCATAGGATTGTGCCCTTAGTCCCTAGCAACTCATACTTGCAACACTCCAACTTACCATCGGCCTGGCATAAGATTGCACCCCAAGCCTACTGCAATCCCCAATGATTACTTGATGTCAACAGATGGCACCCAATGACAGTTCCAAGATCTACTTTATGATGTGAAGAACATGGATGCACAAATCCCCTCTAAGCTGGCTTGACCTGAGAGATGCTGCCCACCAAGATACCCGCTTCGGAGAATCATTGTCAGCTGTACCCAAAACCCTCGCTCAGCTGCCCCCCACCCTCCCCCTTGCACTCACCAAGGTGGGCTCCAGTGGGAAGCGAGCAGGATCCTGGTTGGCTCTCTCATACTCTTCCCGTGTGATGCACACGTTGCTGTTTCCCCGGCAGAAAGCGTGGCAGGGGCGGCAGGAGCCCCCGTTCAGGGCTGAGCCAACGAAGAGTGGCTGGCATTTCTCACAGTGCTGTCCCTAAGAGTGGAAGTAATTAGCGGCACATGAGAAACAAACAAAGCTCTGCATTTGTGGATCGCTCAGATACCCACGCCCCCACACACAACTGCTTCCCGCAGCCCCCGGCCTCACCATGGTGTTGTTGAAGCACTGCAAACATTGATCCTGCGCCTCCACGCCCTGGCAGTTGCTGTGCTTGTTGCACTGGCATTCCACTGAGCAGTTTTGCCCCACGTAACCAAAGTGGCACTGGCACGCATTGGGCTCCACACAGGTCCCGTTCACACAGCCCTGCTCACATACTGGCTTGCACAGCCCTGTAGCGCTGCAAGGAAGGACAAGCCAGAGGTCATAGTCACCATAGGCATGTGGCAAAGTTAGCAGCACGGCTCTTGTGCAGGAGCTCATCAGCGTGGTCACAGGCACCAATTTATACCCAAATTTAAACCCAATTGGTCAACAAAAGCCAAGTAAAAGCTGAAGATGGCCATGCCGAGGGTCCTCAGGAGCCTTGTCCTTGCAGAGCGGGCAGGCCAGAAAGCTGGGAGAAGGCCGTCCCTCCTCCAACTGTCACGGACTAATTTGCATAAACCCTGCCTGTTGGAGCAAGTGGGAGCAGTGACCCACTCCCCGAGATCAGCCTCTGTCAATTAAGTGGACGGAATTGTTGGCAAAGTCGTTCAACTTCCTCCAGAGACATCAAGCCACTCTGAGAACACACAAGATGTCAAAGAAAGGATGTGGGACCCGGTGGGGCCAACAGTTCAGTGGGGCAGAAGGGCAATCCAATTAAGACAAGGATGGGGAAAGTGTGGCCCACCAGATGTTGCTGGACTGCAACTCCCATCATCCGTCACCATTGGCTAGGCTGGCTAGAGAGCATGAGAGCTGCAGTCCAACATCAACAGGAGGGCCACATGGACCTCGCCACAGAGTTCAGGGTAGATCTAGAACAGCCTCTCCCAACCTGGTGCCCCCAGATGTATTCCGCTCCCAACCTCCCCCAGCCAGCATGCCCGAGTTCAACAGACAATCAGCTCACTTAACTATCTGGTCTGAATGTGACAGAGTAGAAAATGCGAGAGGTTTAGCCCTTGGTTCTGACCCCTTCCCAGATCCCAGGGTTAGATCGAAACTAAAACTGTGGCCAAGGGGCACAAAATGTGCCTCCGTTTGGGGTGGAGGAGGAAGACATAGTGCAACCAAGCCCGAGTGTGTCTGGGGAGGGGCCAGGCACATGTCATCTGCAGCCCGGCCCAGCTGTGCTGACTTGCCAATCAGCCCTCGCTTAAAAGACAGGTCCCAAACGCACTTCAGACGCTGGAAGCAATTGTTGCAGATCAGCTGTAGCAAAGATGCTCCTGCCAGCTCCTGGTCCTAGATTCGTGTATTTTGACCCCAGATCGACTTTGACTACTCTTCAGTGTAGTAGTAGGTGATCACTCGTGACCGAGTAAGATTGTCTTCCAGGATAAATTACAAAAAGAAAATTATAAAAAGAGGAAATTCTAAAAAAAAATGTGTAGATGGGTCCATAAGTGACTGTGGAGGCCAATACTAGATCCACACAGCTTCCCACAGTGAGAACACAGGTTACCAGATGGAAGATGGTCCTGTACAGGATTCGTTTGACGTGCTTTTCGCTTAGCACGTTTCTCCCTTTCGCCTTGCACTCGGGCTTCTTTAAAGTTTATGGAACCTTTGTGAAAGGCCAACCTCCAGTTAGATCGTTCATGGGCCAGAGCTTCCCAGTTTTCGATGTTTATATTGCATTTTTCTGGATTAGCCTTAAGAACATCTTTAAACCTCTTCTACTGACCACCGATATTCCGCTTTCCATCCTTGAGTTGGGAATAAAGTAACTGCTTTGGGAGACAGCAATCAGACATTCGAACAACATGACTGGTCCACTGAAGTTGGCGTTGAAGGGTCATTTTTTCAAGGCTAGTAGTCTTTGCTTCTTCCAGTACACTGACATTTGTTCGCCTATCTTCCCTAGTAATTCGCAGGATTTTCCAGAGGCAGCGTTGATTAAATCTTTCAAGGAGGTGGAAGTGACGTTTATAGATAGTCCATGTTTCGCAGGCATACAATAAAGTTGGTAATACAATGGCTTTATAAACCAGCGTTTTGGTCTCCTTACAGATATCCCGATCCTCAAACACTCTATGTTTCATTCGAGAAAATGCGGCACTTGCGGAGCTCAAACGATGCTGGATTTCAGTGTCAATGTTAGCTGTAACAGAAAGATAGCTGCCAAGATAGAGAAAATGATCAACATTTTCCAGTACTGCCCCGCCAAGCTGTATAACTTGCACAAGGGTTAACTTGCACTTGCTGATGAAACACTTGCTGATAAAGCACTTTGGTTTTTTTGATGTTAAGTGAGAGACCAGGTTTTTCGTATGCTTCTGCAAAAGCATTTAGGATAGTTTGGAGATCATCCTCTGAATGTGCAGAGACTACATTATCATCAGCATACTGAAGTTCCACAACGGAGGTTGTAATTACCTTACTTTTTGCTTTCAGCCTACTGAGATTAAAAAGCTTTCCACCTGTTCGATATATAATTCCCACACCAGTGGGAAGTTTCCCCTCGACAAGATGTAGAATCATGGCGATGAAAATAGCAAATAATGCTGGGGCGATAACACATCCCTGTTTAACACCAGATCCCACTTTAAATGGAGCACCATGAGAGCCGTTGTTGTCCACAACCGTTGCCGTCATGTTGTCATGGAGAAGTCACAAGATATTCACAAATTTATTGGGGCATCCAATTTTCATAAGGATAGTCCAGAGAGCCGTTCAGTCTACAGTATCAAAGGCCTTAGCCAAATCAATAAATGCCATATAAAGGGGTTGATTTTGCTCCCGGCATTTTTCTTGGAGCTGACGTGCAGTAAAAATCATGTCTACTGTCCCTCTAGAGGGACGGAAACCATATTGAGATTCAGGGAGGATCTCTTCTGAAATAGATAGAAGACGGTTTGCAAGAATCCTAGCAAATATTTTACCTGCGGTAGCTAAGAGAGAAATGCCCCGATAGTTTCCACAGTCTGTTCTATCACCCTTCTTAAAGAGGGTGATAATTATGGCATCCCTGAAGACTTCTGGGATCTCTTCTCTTATCCAGATTTTTTCGATGAGTTTATGAAGATGTTGTACAAGTTCGGGGGGGGGGGCTCTTTAAAGAATTCAGCAGGAATCCCATCTGGTCCACAGATCGACTTTGACTACTCTTAGGTGTGCTCCTCTACTGGTTTATCTTTCCTTTGATTTCCAACAGATATTTTGGCTTCTAAACCTTGGACTGTGTCAACAACTACTGCTTATCTCTTGACCAGAGTAATTTACGACACAAAACACTTTGCACCCCCGTGCAGCTGGTTACAAGGACCTTGCCAACCCACAGTGGTGGTGCTTCCCCTCTCCCCTCTTGTACAGTCACCCCCAGTTACCTATTCCCCCCCCCCGCTCCCAAGCACTCACTTGTCCAGCATGTAACCATTCTTGCATGTGCACTTGTAGCCGCGGGGCAGGTCATTGCAATTTTGTGTCTCATTGCAGTCGTGGTGCCCATTCAGGCACTCATTCTCTGGAGGGCACGACATGAAGGCCCAGTCTGCCTTCAGGCCACATGATTCCAACAGTCCTGCAGGGGTGTGAGAAGAATAGGAAACGGTGAGCTGCCACAGGGTGGAGAGAGATCCAGAGCACAAACGTGCACGTGAAGGAGACATGCCCTCTGTACCATCCTCTCCGGCAGTATCATCAGCCCGTCTCATCACCTTAGGCAAGGGACAACTTCGGCCCACAGCAAAAGGCGCTATGCACCTTCAGATCAGTAACTTGGCCGGGACTGTGCAATGCTATGCTTTTAAAAATATTGTAAGACAATTACAATCAGAAACATTGGAAGCTGTCAGTTCGCAACAGCGATTTGCTGGTCTCTCCTGCCGTGCGCAACTTTCCACACTGTGCTCGACACCCCCCTCAAGACCTCCCATAGAAGATGCCCTGGAAAGCCCAGTCACAGGTTTCTACTAAGTACACACCGTCACGAGGACCGCTCCGGCCACCCTCCAGACAGCGCCCTTTGCCATTCTCGCCCCGGAAACCACACCAGCCGCAGCGGGGCTGCTGGATGCAGAGGGCACACTGCTGCAAACGTGAGCAGGACGGCGTGCAGCTCTCAGACCCGCTCAGCACCCGGCCGCACATCCCAGCTGCACAGCGCATGGGCAGGTAAGTGGGACTCATGCACTGCAGAGAGACAGAGACAGGGGAGGGAGCATGTTATACCTCAGTGGCCAGCTGCCAGCACTGGCATACTTTTAGCATACACACACATATCTAAATTCTGTAATCTAAGTAAATTATGTTAAGCGGATTTGCACCACTCATGTGCTTTTGAGCTGAATTTCCAGTCATAGAGGAGTAAAAAGAAAAAGCTTAGATGCCCAGGAATTCCCCCAAGCTGCAAAATCCTGGAGGCCTGCATATGGAGATGTTACCTGGAGTAGGAAAGGGGACCATTGCCCACTCCCTTCTGCCCCCAGGGATTACCTGCTGCAAGCTGACACTCCAGACGCACTGCTGCCAGCCCCCGTCGGCCCCCTTGGAGCTCAGGCACTCCACACAGGTGCTGTGGTTGTGGCAGGGCGTGGGGCAGGCCAGCGGAGGCGAGGACTCCACAGGCATCGGGGAGACGTTGAGGAGCGAGTGGCTGAAGCAGGTCCAGTCGTACGTGGGCTGCACACTGAGGATACGGCGGGTCTCCCCTAGGCATTGGGTGAGAGAAGGGTGGTTAGCGGTAGCCCTCGCAGCCAATGTGTTTTCTTCCCCAGAAGTGGACCTACCACGAGACCAGACATGGTGACTGTCTCACAACATCAGAGGTTTGGGGCCATCAAGGACAGAAGAGAGCAAGGGCAGAGAGACTGGATTCATGGGGCACAATCCGCCAAGGGGGTTCTCCTGCACAAACCCCACTGAAATGAATGGTAGTTCAATGCAGACTGAGCAGGAGAACTTCCTGATAGACTGAACTTTGTACTGATGAACGTCAAGAATAGTCTAGACGTCAAGAATAGTATAGACGTCAAGAATAGTCTAGACGTCAAGAATAGTCTAGATATTCAGTCTCAGGAACCCAAACTCCTTGGACTGGCCCAGTCAATCCCTACCCCACCCTGGAGCTCTCCAGATATGTTGGACTGAAACTCCCATAATATCCAACCAGCATGGCTACTGGCTGTGAGAATTATGGGACTTGCAGTCCAAGACATCTGGAGGGTCCCAAATTAAGGAGGGCCTCCCGACACCTTTCCAGGCACGTAACCACCACCGAACCCTGCAGTCTCCATCAGCTCCTCCCCAACATGCCCCGTCACCCTTCATTCCACAGTCACAGCCGTCAGCCAATGTCTGGCCCGATGTGCCATTCCCTCCTGCATGCCCCAAAGGCCCTCGCTGGCCGCTCCACCCTCCGAGAACTCTCCACCCTTCCGTCCTCTGTGCAGCCCCTTCCCCATAAGACTCTCCGCTTCTCCCTTTCCCTGCCAAGCCCGCCGCTAGTTGTTATCCCCCACCCTTCAAATCGCATCCAGCCCCTCACCGGTGCGCTTGAACTGCCGCGTCCACATGCACTTCCCGGAAGCTGTGCATTTGGCACAGTCTGAGGCCTCACACGAGATCTCCGAGCAGTTGCTGGCCACGAAGATCTCGCGCTGGTTGATGCGACAGTCGTTCTCCGAGGTGCAGCTGCCTGTGCTGCCAATGCAGGCACCCTCGGGGCAGTTGGTGCACCATTTACACTGCGGTAAGGCCTGGGAAGCAGAAACCACGATCAAAACCTGGTTGCTAAAATCAATGTGCTGGCACCGAGCCATTCTTCCCCTGCCAAACATCCAGCATGGTTTCCCTGTAAGCATCTCACTGTGGTCTGACTCGTGTTGAGGTTGATCTGCAGGTGAAGTTAGGCTCTTGTCTTTGGCACAGAGCTTCAATTACCTAGTCTTCGGTCCCTTGCAAATTTATGCATTCATCATTTTATCATTCACTCCAACATGCTGGAATACCAGACCACCTTTCAAACTCCCCACTGCCTATCACTTCTCTCCATCCATTCCGGGGAGAAGCAGGAACTAGAGAGGCTGGGATCACATGCTATACAGTGTGACCCTAAGGCCACCTTCCTATAGCACTTCCTGAAAAGTGGCTGCAAAAGCAGTACAGTAATAGCTTGGATTGAGAGCATAATTCGTTCCGGAACCATGCTTGTAATCCAAAACACTCTTATATCAAAGTGAGTCTCTGGCGGGCGTGAACGGGGCCGATTTCAGCCCGCTACGCCTGCTCAAGGCGAGCGGTTACATCCCTACGTTGTCTTGCAAGACCTTGCTCGTTTATCAAGTCAAATTTTTTTAAAAAATTTGCTTGTCTTGCAAAACACTCTCAGACCAAGTTACTTGCAATCCAAGGTATTACTGTAATTTGGAAGCCCCTCATATCAGGACATTGGAAACTGCCCCATTGGTCCCTCTGGCCCAGTATTGCCAACACTGACTGGCAGCAGCTCTCCAGGGTTTCAGGCAGGATTCTTTCTTAGCCCTACCCGGAGATGCCGGGGATTGGATCTGGGACTTTCCGCATGCAAAGCAGGTGTTCTACCACTGAGCTACGGCATCTCTGCACCTCTCTCAATACGTGATGGGACAGAAGGTATACCACAGCACTCCTCCCTAGCGGGCTGGCTCCCAGAATGCAGGCAGGCTACTACTCACTGGAATGCCCAGGCTGTGGGCCATGGCACGAGGATGCTGGGCGAGGCACTCGCTACAAGTTCTGAGCCGACGGCATTCATCCGCTGACCTTGGGGTGGGGAAGCAGGAAGTCCCACCAAAAGAACAGCCCTGCCTGCAGAAGGAAAGAGGAGAAACCATGAAGTCCAATGGAAGAGCTCTCTTCCGACCTCTCCCCGCTACCTACTGGGCCAAACCTATTGAGACTCATTCCTCTCAACCTCCCAGATTTCAAAATAAGGGAGGAAATTCTTCTAAATGAAGGTTTATCGGGGTGAAACACACTGTCAAGAAAAACTGCTGTAAACAAATGGGAAAATGAGTTTTTAAAGTAATGTAATCTGGGATAAGAAGAAACAATTTCATATTAAATATTATTAAATTGGCTGAGGTGTGGACATTGGGAGATTATTGTAGACAGATGAGAATCACTAGAGAGTTATGGTTTCTTTTTAAGGAACTGATCTGTTGCATCATAGTGAAAGGTTTAAAAATAGGCAGTACAATAATCTCAATGGATGAACCAGGCCATCTATTAGTTGACAGTTCTAAAATTTAAATCAGTTGGGTTTACAAATTCATCAGATGAAAGATGGTTATGAAGGTTCAATTAGATGAAATAAGTCATTTGGCAGAGTCGCAGGATCTACAGAAAGAATCAACAGAGGAACAACAGGAGGCATGACACTAAGCCATATTTAATGGAAAGTTCTGGGTCTTCATGCATGATGTAATTATTTGGCAGAATTTGGCATTCAAAGAAATTATGGTCTTTCTCAGAGTTTCTGAAGCTAAGGATGTCTAATTCTATGGAACAAGAATATTCTGTAGTAAAATCCATTTTTCTAACAATTATGCGCTCTCTGGAAAGGTTACAACACAAGACATCTGATGGTGTTTTGGCAAAGATAATAAAGAACAGATTAAAAAAGTATCCAAGACAAAATTGAAAGCCAATCCTCCAATGGCTCCCCCCCCCACAATGTCTCATTTCCTTCTCCCCATAATCACTCCTGTTTCTCCTACCCCCAATGCCAAGATGCTTTCCCCAGCCCTCCCACCCCACCCCACCCCACCCCACCCTTCTTCCCTCTGCGAATGACTGGCAACACACACAGACACAGCTCTCTTGACACCATCCCTCCTCCAAAGGAGAGCTACGTTGTCCTCCTGTTTCCAGAGGACGGCCACAGCCTGATCCCTCCCATCTTTGTTCATTGGCCTGATTCCACTCGCCCGCACCTCTCAGCAGCATCAGCAGAGAGGCAGCTGGCATGGCACCAGGTGCAGCTGGCGTTGGATCCGTTGCAGGCTTCCAGACTGGAAAAAATGAC
This sequence comes from Shinisaurus crocodilurus, assembly GCA_021292165.1. Lineage (NCBI taxonomy): Eukaryota > Metazoa > Chordata > Lepidosauria > Squamata > Shinisauridae > Shinisaurus > Shinisaurus crocodilurus. Next base: position 8,930,366 of record CM037885.1, read on the forward strand.
GCAAGGGTCGGAGGGCACGGAGAGGGCCACCATACGCCCCAACGCCACCCCATTGAAGCCCCCCGAGAGGTAGATGCGGCCTCCAACAGCAGCCACGGCATGGGCAATGGACTCCATGATGGGCTCGCCCACCACAGCTTCTGCTGCAGAGGGGGAAAGAAAAGATATCACTGAGCAAAACTGAAGAGAATCAACAGGGAGTTGTTTTTAAATGAAGAACAGCAGCCATAAGTCAGTGGTGGGGAACCTCTTTCAGCCCAAAGGACAGTTCAATTTCAGAGAAGTTCTCAGGGGCTACATTCCAGAGCTGGAGGCACTAAAGGCAAAAGGGACGGAGCAAAAAAATCCATCATACCGTACCACAGCACTCGTACTGTTTGTAACTAAGCCTCATTAGCGGCATTTCAACCTTTCCGAACCGGGAAAAATGCACAAAGCTGGGAAGCCACCAAATGATCAGTGGTCAGGGGAAAGGGGGCGTGGCCATCTGGGGAATCCCAGAGTGCTGGATTTGGGCTCCTGGAGGGCTGGATTTGGCCCTCAGGCCTGAGGTTCCCTACCCCTGCCATAGGTACATGATTGCCCCCCGCCAGTCAAAACAAGGAACTGAAGGTATACTTTCAGAGAAGTAAGACCTGCTTCACAGGGCACTGTTTACAAGGCAGACACAGAAAAGGAGGAGGCACTCTGTGCCAATGAAGCACTAGGGCACAGCAAACAAACAAGCAAGCTAGTTGGAGGGTGGCCCCTTGCAGACGTAACTCTTGCCCAGTCTTCTCCCTCTCACTGAACAATGGAGAACACCACACAGGCTCTTCCCGCTGCTCACATGAGTATTCCCCACTCCTTCCCCTTCAGGTTCAAAGCTAAGTATAGTTAGTGTTACATCTACACTGGTGTTTTCACTAAGCACAGTTAACTCCAAACCACTGAGCAAAACCATGGTTAGAAGTTAGTTTGGCATGAACTCTGGTTAGCAAAACGCCAGTGCAGGCATAAAGCTGATCATAATTGGCTCCAAAGCTGAAAGGGAGGGAAGGGGGAATACCCATGCAAGATGGAAGGAGCCCATGAGCCTAAGGCAGGCAGTATTCTCCAACCTTGGGTCCCCAGATGTTTTTGGCCTACAACTCCCAGCATGCCGCAGCTACACTGCCTGGGGCATGCTGGGAGTTGTAGGCCAAAAACATCTGGGGACCCAAGGTTGGAGAACACTGGCCTAAGGGGTGCTCCCCACTGCCTAACTCCAACTAGCAGATGGGCACTTATGTCTGCAGCAGGCCAGTCTGTGTGGTTGGACGAGGGAGCTGTTATAGGAAGCTCTTCTCCATTCCCCTTTATCACATCTATAAATATGGCCATTGCAGGGCTTTAAGCTCTAGGGATCTGTAGTTATCCATCAAAACTCTAAACCATCCGCACGAAAGAAATCTAAATTCTGCATCCTGTAGAAAGACTATGCAAATTGAATAGACTTGCACCAGTCCATTCTGCTGCTCTGGGAAAGAACAATGATTTGTACACCCAGGTCCCTGGACCACTTGCTTGTTTAAATTGCAAGCGGATGTCCCCGAGATGCTAAATTCTGCACCCAAATCCTACACCTCCCCACCCCCAGCCTTTACCTGTGCTGTTGGGTAGGATCCAGGTGTTGCAGTTTAGCTGGTAGAAGAAAAGGTGGTTGGTGAAATTCTCACGTTCCGTGCGCCCTCCTATCACCACCATGGTGTCCTTCAGCACCGCTGCGACGTGGAAGAAATGAGCCAGAGGCTGGAAAGGGTGGGGGAGAGAGAGGGGTTGAGGAGGGGCAAGGAAGGGCTATTCAATAACAATACCTATCCCTAAGCATCACCCTCCCACTCCATGGTGCTGCTTCTCAAGCCAACTCTTCCATCTCAGAGCTCTATCAACCCTGGGATGAGATCTAAGTTTTAAAATGTGATCCACTGATACCATATAAAAAAGCTTAGCACTGTAGCAGGAAGACCTTTTAATCTCTCATTGATTTCCTTTGGGGTATTTCCCCCCCAGACTTGTGGTTAAGGCAACCATCTAAAGAAAGTATGGGATAATGAATTTGAAGAGGTGACCTCGAAGGTGGGCTGGAACAACATATGGGATAGACAGATTGTGAAAGTTATGTCAACTAGGATAAAGGAGAATTTCTATAAACTAATTTGGAGATGGTACTTAAATAGAATAGATAATAATTGCTCCACACTTTGTTGGAGAGGATGTCAGGAAAAAGGGACATATGCTCATATGTGGAGGAGTTGTAAAAATGTACTGGTTTTTTGGCGAGAGGTTTTTACAGAAATATCGGAAATTATTGGTATTAACCTAGAGGTCTGTCCAAACCTAGCATTGTTATCAATAACGGAGAAAGTTATATGCGACCAAAATACGAAGGAATTAATTGTAAACTTGTTAACTGCGGCTAGGCTAATGATAGCGAGAAAATGGAAAGAACAACATGTTTTCCTAATAACTGATTGGTATAAGGAAGTTTGGGATATAGCCCTAAACTATAAACTCACTTGTAGTATCAAATGCAAAAAAGGACAGTTAAAGAAGAATAATTTTATGGATATATGGAATCAATTATTAGACTATGAATTAATAAAGGGGAAGGGGAGTATGTCTTGTCAGGATCTGTTATATTTTTGGAATTTGGAATTCATTTGATCAAGGGGATAGAAGCATATTAATTGGTCCCTAGGAGGGTGGGGGGGTGCACTTTATGATTTATTGTATGTAGTTTTAGTTAAATCTTTGTGTTATTGTTGTATTTTGTTATATTTTGTTTTGAAAATTAAATATATATTTTTTTAAAAGACTTGTGGTTAATATGCTGTGCAATGCAAGAAAGGGCTGTTTTCAGACTCTTATCCCACATTGACAAAAGAAGTGCTGGGAAGGAGGGAAAGAAAAAGAAAAATCCTATGAGAATGTTAAAATGGAGAAGAGTTCCAAGGAAAAAACACCATCCTTGAGCACACAGGGCTGGAATTGGGGGGGGGGGGGGCTCCTCCACACACAAGACCCTCCTCTGAGGGAGGCTCGGAGGATGGCAACAAGGGAACAGGACTTCTTGGTGGTAGCTCCCCGATTGTGGAACGTTCTCCGCACTGAGGTCTACTTGGTGCCAGCATTGTCATCTTTTCAGTGCCAGGCTAAGACTTTCCTCTACTGCCAGGCATTTGACAGCATATGAGGGTTTTTTTTAATGTCCGTTATTTTATCAGGTCCCGGCAATCTTATTGTAACTGGATTTCTTGGCTGTTTTAAATTGTTTTTACATTTTGTATGTTTGTTAAAGTTTTATATTATGTTTTCGTTATGTTGGATTTTTGGGCTGTAATTTTTGTGAACTGCCCAGAAAGCAGTCTGGCTATTGGGCAGTATAGAAATGAAATAAATGAAGAAAATGAAATCATAAAGCAAGCTGAGCTTGCCACCTCCTCTTCCTTCTGCCAGAATATACCATCCTACATTCCCTTTTCCCAAGGAAGCTCGACAGTACTGGTACTGTGGAACTGAAATGGACAGATTCTTCACACTGGGAAACTCTCAGGTAATTTCACCATATCGGGAGCCCCAAATCTGGCTGGGAGGCTACCATCAGAGAGCATACTGGGCACGACTGCTAATTTTGCTCTGATAATCGCTCACCTTTGGTCCCTGAGAGGGGGCCAGCAAGCTCCAGGTCAGGTTGGGGTAGTAAAGGCTGTAGAGCTCAGGGGAAGCTGAAACCATCTCCACATGGAAGCGGTGGCCACCAAAGACATAGATGGCATCCATGCCCTCGTGGTACACAGCTGAGTGACCATACAGACCTGAAAAGGAAATTTCCAGTACCAGGTGTATGTTTGCTGGGGGGGGGGGGGGTTGGCTTTGTGCCTCCCCGTTCACCTGGCTGTCAGATCTCACTACTGGAAATACGGAGGCAAGCATGGCTAAACTTTTATACAGACACTCTCTGGTATGCATACTTTGCAACGGTGGCCCTGGGAATGTGTGGGATCTCCTTCTGTGGAAGCTTTAAAGAAGAGATGGCCGGCTGATATCAAGAAAATACATAGCAAGGTGGCCATGCCCCAAAGGTCCTTCCAACCTTCTTGGTTCTACAGCCACCTGATTGTCGCTAGAGCCTCACACGGGGTCCAGTGGATTCTCTACCTGTAGGGGGGGTTCCAGCCTGGTTCCCAGCACGCCAGCTCTCCGACGCCACGTTATATTCCAGCAGTTTCTTATTGAAGCCATTCTCGGGGGAGTAGCCACCAATGAGCAGCAAGGAAGAGCCACGCCGAGCCGTGAGCGTGTGGCCAGCCACAGCTGGGATCAGGGGGTCCTGGGGCAGTCAGGAAGACAAGAGAATCGCTCTCAAGAACAGGAGGTTTAAAGAGAGGGGCAGGGAACTGGTGGGGCAGAGCATCCCTTCCTCTCTCCGCCAGTTCTGCCTTCAGCCTTCCCCAACCTGGAACCCTGGAGACGTGCTGGACTGCAACTCCTAGTCAGCGTGGCCAACGGGACCTGGAATGGCCTAACAGGGGCCCATCAATTGCTCGTGGTCTACATGGGAGTGTTACCTGCACAAGCCTCCATTGCAACGTGGTGAGGTTGAGCAGCCAGAAATCACTGGCCACACCTTCTGCGGTCAGCCCACCAAGCAAATACATCGCTTTGCAGGAGGAAATGTAGGCGGCTGCATGGAAGTACCGGGGATTGGGCCCTGGCCCTCTGTCCTCTGTCCCTGCCAGCATCTGAGTCCAGCGGCGCTCAGCGATGGAGTATCTGTGGAGAGACAGAGCCCTCTACTGTCACAATGGGAAAGGCCGTGGGTGTCCAGGGAAGTACTCTCAGGCAGGGTGGGCGAGGGTCACTTACCTGTATACATTACCCAGCATTCCTTCTCGCAGCGACATGCCCCCAAACATCCAAAGTGTGGTGTCTGGCCCTTCTACCATGGTGTGACCCAGGCGGTGAAGAAACCGGCTGGCTGTGTCCTTAGAATAGACACGCATGATCATTAGATTCAACACAGCATTCTCCTGGAGCGGGAGTCAACTCCAGGACATGCCTCTTGCAGGGCCTGGGCCCTTCACCAGCCATGTCTACTTCAACTAATTAGTCTGGCCACCAGCAAGACTCCAAGTCCAGAAGACAACCTGGTTAGAAGCCCTGAGCTTGTTCTCGGAGCCCAAACCATGGTGATTTTCAAGACTGGCAATACACCTTTCATTTATTTGAGAAGGACATACGTGCATCAATGATCCAACCACAAGGCTCAAAGAGTCCTCAATGCAACTAACAGATAAAATGACCATAAAATTCAATCAAGAAATGGAGAACAATTGCAGGACACTGAGATAAACAATAGCAAAGCCACTGTAGCAATGCCCCTTGAAACAGCTACAAAGGATGGCTACCGATTATTCCCTACTGTGGCCCCAGAAGCTGGACAATCACTTTTTCAAGAAGTTTATACAAAAAGTCCACCAGAACACAGGAGGTGGAAAGTACCAGACGTTGTGCTCCATCCCTTCTCAGAAGGCACTTACAGGGGCAGGGGGTCACTTACAGCTGTCAGCTGGGTGTCAATCAAGGTCTCCCAGATGATCTTGCCGGCATCTAGTGGGATGGAGCAGTCTGCGCCAGCAAACCGATCACTGCAGACACACAGGCCCAGGCTCTGGGAGAAGATTCAGGGACAGGGAGCAGAGAGGATGGAAGACACAGTGAGGCATATCTGCAGCAGTATGGATTTTAGAAACTGGACTGGCTCTGCACCACCTCAGCCTTGACTTGCCAGTCAAAGGCCAACGTCAAACCATCTGAAGTTGGCTGAAGAGAACTCCTGATGCAACTGGCCCTCACCCCCTCTAAAATACTACCCAGGTAATCTTTCTGCTTTCTTGTTTGAGCAACCAGATAAGGTTCCTACAGTGCTAATGTTCCTACCACCTAGTTTTACCCCTTCCAGAGTCTACAGTATCTACCCTTTCCTACAAGACACTCTGACCTAGTTACGTTACCTGCCCCTTTCACCACTCTGATGTATTTGGAGCTTTTATGTACTTTCACTGATAAAAAATAGTGTACCTCAAGAATGGGAAAAGGAGTCGCTCCCTTTGGAGGTGTGCTAATATCAAATTCTATACCAAGAAAGGCTGAATACTGCAGTCTGCATAAATTATGCAAACATGCATGCTCGTGGCATGTTTTGTATAATTTATTCTTTTTCTGCTAGCCATAGGAAGGAAGTATGCAGGATACTAAAGCCCCAGCCATGTTCACTCGAAACCATTTATGGAATAATCCTGTGATTCTATAAACCAAGCTCAGCCTACCTCACACCCACCCACTAGAAACTTGATTTTAAAAACATTGAAATTGCACTATTTCAGGAAGTGGAATTGTGTGAACACATACAACCCTCCTGTATTATCATTTCTTCATGCTTTACTTGTCCTATGACTACAGCCTAGGCCTAGAATGTAATGCCTTTCTAATTTGCTACTATTTTCTGGCACCCATGTTAGCTCCTAAACACCGGAGAAGAGCCCAATCTGGGGCTCCCCTTGTGCCATCAAGACCGTACCATTCCCCCGATCTTTCTCAAATATTCCTGCCCCTCAGACATACACACACCATCAGGCTTACCCTGTTGCAAATCCCCTGCCCGGCATGAGCAGTACAGTTGGCTGGACAGACCTGGAACTGGCAGCTGGGCCCTGTGTACCCAGCCTTGCAAATGCAGCGCCCCTCCTGGCACTCCTGGTTGGCGTGGCAGCTGGGCCGGCAGCGGTGCACCGTGTAGGTGGCATTGAAGCCGGAAGCCTCGCTGGAGTTGGCCTCGTAGTAAATGACCAGAAGGCCTGCAAGTGCGTGCAAGGAGAGAGAATCAGAGGAGGACCATTGTAGGGAAAAGGTTTTTAGCTTCAGAAAAAGAAAAGGGAATATTTTTTTTACTGGAGTGGGGTTGCTGGTGGGAAAGCCAGGAATTTACAGCAGTTTTCCAAACTGTGATCTTCCAGGGGTTATCAGGAGCTCCTCAGTGCGAAGATGAGTAATGGCAGACAAGCTTTCTTGAAAGGTAGCTTGCTTGCCATTTACCAGCCTTCCCCATAATGCACGGCCACAGGAATGCTCCAGTTCATGCAGGTCTGCAATAATGTCCCAACAGCCTGGCCCTTCGTGAACCTTCATTGTCTCTCACTATCATGGAAGGAACGTTGCCCTTATGTCGAAGGCCCTGTAGCATCTGACTGGCCACAGTCAGAGGCAGAATGCTGAGCTAGACGAACCATCACCGCCTGACTAGGCAAAGCAACGAAAGAAGCTCTCACCATGCATCAGAACTCTGTTCTCCCCTCCTTGTTCCTCCCTCCTACCTGATATAGCCTCCACAGTGATGGGATGGGGACGACCCTGGCCGCAGAAAGCCCCAATCAGAGTGCGATCCAACTGGATCAGGCCTGTGTCCAGGAAGTCGGGAAGCCCATCAAAGGCATAGACATAGTTATTCTAGGGAGAAATTGAAGGGGGACCACTTGAGTTATCGACAGTGGATCATTTTTAAAATCAGCCCTGTTCCCATTCTGTGATGACAACGTACGCTGTAGATTTAGGTTGCAATCCTATGCTCACTTACCTGGGAGTAAGCCCCATTGAACTCAGTGGGACTTACCTTCAAGTAAACATGCCCAGGATTGCAGTGTGAGTTGAGTCAAATCGAGTGTATTCATATGCTCCTTTCCTGCGATTACTGCACTCAAAGTGTCTTCATCACAGATAAAAGATTAGTCAGAAGGAGCAGAGAGAGGTATTTGCACAAATTGGACCTTGTTTCATTCGTGACTGGGGAGGAAAGATTGGAATCCATTAAAGAATTTGGGGGAGGGAAAGGAGGATGGCTCAAATTCTTCCATGCCATACTAATCTTTGGCACAAAACCAACATGTCAGTGTGTCTTACCGGTGGTGAAGGATTTCATTTTCCAGTGTTCCCACACCAAATTGTTATAAGTCAGGGGTGGGGAAACTCTTTCAGCCCAAGGGCTGAATTCAATTCTGTAGATGATTTTGGGGGCCACATTCCAGTGGTGGGCAGGGACAAAGGCAAAAGGGATGGGGACAAAAATACCAGTAACTAAGCCTTAGGAGAGGCATTTCAAACCTTTTGGACCGGAGGAAAAAACTGCACAAAAGCTGGGAAACCACGGAACAACCAGTGATCGGGCGAAAGGGGGTAGGACATGGGGAAAAAGGCATGTCCATCGAGGGACATCCACCCCCACCCCCCATGAGGGCCAGACTGAGACTTCTGGAGGACTGGATTTGGCCCCTGGACCTGACATTCCCCACCCGTTTTAAGCCAATCCCTGTAGAGTGGGAAGGAACATCAGCAGGTATGAAAGGAAGGGTATGGGGGCATGAGGAGGAGGGAAGGAAGCCCACCCGCATCCCAGGAAACTGTCTGGTTTGCAAGTCCGTAAGTAAAAATTGCCTTCATGCTTCTAGGCTGTTCTCCATAACTTGGAGGGCCAGAGGCATGATTTTAGGCAAATTATGCCAAATTTCATGCAAGATAGTAGAATCTGTGTTTGCACAGTGAAACTCTAGTCATGCCTTCTGACCCATCTCCTCCTGCCGATTCCAGACAGTACTAATTTATGCCTTAGATTATAAGTGTCTGTCTTTGACTGGTCTCGCTTGCCTACAGAACCAGCCTGCTGGTCCCTATGTGTCTGTCCACCCCTCCGCCCCCTATGCTCACCATACAGAGGGTGTCAGGCTGAAGAGTAAGGGTGATCGTCGGGCAGGTCTGCTCGGGCCGACAGGGTTGCATATCATCACCAGTTGACAACACCCAGACGCAGTAAGAGAGCCCACCTGGTGCGGGGGGCCCTGCCCGTTGAGAGCTCAGCGAAGAAGAGGAAGAGAGGTTGGCGAGCAAGGAGCGCCCCACACACTCCTGGTAGCAAATCCCCTCGTTTCTGGGGGAGAAAAAACAACAGAAGACCAAGTCAGGGGTAGTACGGCCATGGCACTCCCAAAATGGATCTTCAGGAATTTTCCATGTAGGACATTATGTTTGCATCCTGCACTTACAAAAATGAAAGTCTGTTCCAAGATAGCAGAAATTCTGGGGAGACTGCATGGACGCTTTTGATTGCCTCGACCCCCACAATGTCTTTGGGTTGGTGGACACATCTGGAATTTTGATAAGAGTGTCGTGGGCACTCTCACAAAATGGCTGCCATGGCGGGGGCTTGCCCATTCATAAAATGGCTGCCATGGTTTGCATGGCCAGTCACAAAACTCTCTTTTTCCAAAACCGGTGAAACTAAAAGAAAAGTAACTTGCCCAAGAACCTAAGTACAAGGCAAAGTTGGGGACTAGGTTCCAAAACACAAAACTACTTTTTTGAACCCAAATAAAGATGGGACTGGAGGGGACCCCTTTGCTGCGTAGCAAGCCAACTTCCTAGTTAAAGAAAAGGTTTTTAATACAAAGAAAAAATTAGGAAATAAAAATCAAGAAGGACAGGGAGCCTGGTGGCCGCCAAGACAGATGTCCAGGGGCACCACCGTGTTGGAAATCTCAGACTTTAGAAATCAGGCAGCAAGTGCAAACAGCAACCAGCTTCTTCTTTTTTAAAGCTTTACCGACAACTCCCTTCCCACCCTACTCAATAAACGAGGGAGGGATGGGGAAGGAAAAGCCAGCCCACCACTAGCTTCAACAGAATTCCCATTGACGACTGGCTGTCTCGGAGCTGAACAAGGCCAGAACTGGGAGAGGGTAGTTACTCCTCTAACTGTCCAGGACAAAATTCCAAAAGCAAATTTGCATAAGGCCTGCCTGCTGGAGCAAGTGGGAGGAGGAACCCATTCCAGGACGCCAGCCCCCACTGATGGAGAACAGTTCATTTGTATAAATCGTGCAAATTTGTATGTTTCCTTTATCCCACACAACTTATTCTGGTTTTGCTAGCTGAGGAGACGGGCAAGGAGGTATGCAGGGCACAGAAGCCCTTCCCTGTCCACTGGAACTCTTATTGCTTCTGGCTTGTGAGATTCCAAAAGATTTTGAAATAAGGAACACAAGTGTTATATAGGAAGGCTGATGCAGGCAGCACCTCATTGCATGCCCAAAGTGAAAGAACAAGAAAAGATTGTGATGGATATCAGTGGTTTGCAAGGAAAAGCATAAGAATGGCCTTGCTGCAGCCTTCCCAAACCCAGCGCCCTTCAGGTGTGTTGGGCTACAATTCCTAGGATCCCCCAGCCAGCATAGCTGCCTTGCTGTGTCAAACAGCAGCTAGTCAAGATGGTGGCTATTCCTAGCACTTGGCCTTGGCAGCTGGGATTCAGAGACAAGACGGCTTCTGAACACAGAGGTTTAATTTAGCTTTTAAGCTAAAAAGCCTTTGACACACTAGCCCTCATGAATTTGTTTAAGTAATGTAGTTAAGCACCACTGCAATTCAGAGGATGCCACACTAGCTGAATCAACCAGTCTCTCTCTCACCTGGGGTCCCCGTAGTAGCCAGGGGCACAGCGCTCACAGTGCAGCCCCTCAGTGGGCGGGGCACAGTAACAGGCTCCTGTGGAACCATGGCAATAGCCCATTTCCTCCAGGCCGTGCCCATTGCAGGCGCACTCCCGGCAGCCACTCTGGTTGACGGCGTTCCCGTAGCTGCCCGGCCGGCAAAGGTGGCAGCGCTCGCCATGAGTCCAGTCTGTGCAAAGAGATGCGGCGGAGCGAAAGGGTGAGAGAGAAAAGTAGGCAGGGAACTGGACCAGGGTGGGGAGGGCGGGGGCAGAAGGGCGGAAAGGACAGAGTGCTTGTCCACTCATACTGGGACTCGGGAGATCCAGGTTCTAGTCCCCACTCGGCCATGAAACTCACTGGGTGACTTTGGGCCAGTCACTGACTCTCAGCCTAACCTACCTCACAGGGTTGTTGTGAGGATAAAATGGAGGAGCAGGAGGATTATGTAAGCCGCCTTGGGTTCCTTGCAGGAAAAAAGGTGGGGTATAAATATAATAAATAAATAAATAATAAAGTACTTTGTGCAGTGGGGGTAGGCAACCCGTTTGGGCCTGTGGGCACATTTGGCAATTTGAGAAACGGTCCTGGGCACCACCACAAAATGGCTATCATGGGAGGCGTGGAAAGTCATAAAGGACAAGTAACCTACCCAAAAGACTGAGTACAAAGCAGAGGTGGGGAATGAGCCTCAACATACATAACTCCTTTGAACCCAGTTTTCAGTGCTAACAGAAACCTATTTCACAGAAGGCAAACTCTTCTCCCCACCTCTGCTAGCAAACACTCCCCCATCTCCTTCTCTCTCCCATACACTCTCTCTCACCCAAGCTCATCACCCACAGACACTCTCTCATACACACACACACACACACACACACACACACACACTAAGCCACCTTAGTGCGCATCAAGAAAGGTGCCCGAGGGCGTGCTGGTGCCCGTGGGCACCATGTTGCCTACCTCTGCTGTGCAGCACCATACAACACCATATATACAATGCACAACAACAACCATTTTAAAAAAGCAGGAGATGGTAAAGAGATGACTCACTCTGGCACTCATCACAAACACCAGCCCCCTTGACTGTGCAGGTGCTGTGGAAGTGGCAGCCACAGTCCACGTTGCACTGCACCCCGTTGGGTGGAGGAGTGGCCCCCATGATCTCGGAGGTCCAGCCTAAATCGCACAAGCAGGTGAAGTTGGGAGCCCCGCTGCATTCTCCATGTGCACATTCATCATAGCAGCTGCGGGGTGGGAGGGGGAGGGGGAGAGAGAGAGAGGAAGGACAGAGTAGTTAGCAAGAGGGGGCCCCACTCAAGCCAGCCTGTTTCCATGGCGACACTAACCACATACACTTCTGGGCCTAGGAGCCTGGATTCACACAAAACTTGTCCTGGGCCAACCAAAGAGATACTTTTTAGTTGATTAAGGGTGCAATCCTATGCATGTTTAGACAGGAAAAAGTCCTACAACTCCCAGCATGCTGGGAACTGTAGGGTTTTTTCTGTCTATGCATGCATAGGATTGCACCTTACCTGGTTAAAATCAATGAATCAATCCATTATATTGGGCCTATTATCAAATCCTCAAAATATAGGTATATTTTTGATATACTGAAGAAGTGTGAGAACTTACAACTGAATAAACACATGCTACCACTCTTTGTAAGTAGGAAACGCCATCTTTAACATTTTATTTTTCCTTCCCTAGTACATCAGGATCAAAAATAATGAAAAAAATAAAAATAAAACAAGCATGTCCTTAACTCTCAGCCTCACTGATTAAAATTTGCCCTCACAGATCACACTACTAACATTTTGGCTTTTCAATCTACCAATTAAAGGCGCAATCCTATGCAAGTTTAGATGGAAAAACATCCTACAATTCCCAGCATTCCCCAGCCAGCATAGGATTGCACCCTAAATCGATTAAAGCTTGACGTGCTGTATGAAATTTAAAACTTTGTAAGATATAAACCTTGCAGGGGACTTGCGGACTGGCACGTTCAGAACATCCACCTGCGACTAGGGAAGGAATCCGCTCACCAGCAAAGCCAAACAGCCAATAAAGACTCATTCGCCTCTCTTGAAATTCCTACACAGTAGCATAGGCTAGAAAAGTGTGCAATGCGATCGGAAACTTTCCCTCATGCTGGGAAGCCTGGAAGGAGTATTTAACCCTGAAGGGCACTTACTTTTGCCCAGGTTCCTTCCTGCAGTACCTTACCCAGGGGACTGGATAACCAGAGAAAGTGCAGCCAAACTAAAATTGGGAGTTTCAAGCAGACAGCTGCGGAACCCGTATAGACCACCTTTCCCATCACACATCCCAGTCTCTGCCTGTGTCAGGATCCGCTCCTCCAGGGTAGCGCCACAGCTCCACCTGGTGGCAACGCTACCTCCTTGCAGGAGCAAGCCCAGGGTTTGTAGTCACTTGCAGGGTGTAGCCTCCTGCTACTGGCTGCTCTCAGGCCAGCTAATGCAGCCCAGCTGGAAGCAGCTAGAAAGACCTATATAAGGGCTGCAGTTTGACTTCAACCCTCGCCACAGCAACACACACCTCTGTGTTGTCTGCAGCTGGTTCCTGCTTCCAGTGACCAACCTTGCTCTACCTTGCCTGGTGTTTGACCCGTGACTGCTCTCGACCTATGCTCCTGCCTCTGGCCCTTGCTCTGCCTGGTACGTGCTTGGACTCTGTCTGCTCTTGGACTTGTCTTCTGCCTCTGACCCTTGCCTGGACTCTGCTTGACTTGCCTTCTGCCTCTGGCCCCTGTTTGGACTCTGTTGCTCTAACCCGTGCTGGACCTTCTGCCTGTTGCCTGGACTTGCCCTCTGCCTCTGGCCTGTGTGGACTCTGTTGCCCGGAACCCGTGCCGAACCTTGGGCCTACTGCTTATCTCCGCCTCCATCTTCCCCGGCCCAGGTGTTCCAGCCCGGAACCCTTGCTGCCCACGCCCCGGACCTTACAGCCTGCTTGCCTAGAGCATGCAGCGTCCATGTTCAAGGAAGCCCCAAACCTGATAAAAACATTTTGCTTGCCCACTAGCAGGACCATTCTCTCCCTACTCACGTCTGGTTGCAATAAGCTACACCATCACCCGCATAGCCTCGGTTACAGTGACACTCAAAGGAGTCGGCTGTGTTCTTGCAGCTGGCAAAGGGATGGCAGTTGGCCAGGCCCAGGCGACACTCGTCCACATCCGGGCACTGCCCATATGACCACTGCGCAGGATGGGTGGGAAGCAGCCCGTGAGACTCCCAGAGTGCCACCGAGCAGTTCAGGAAGGTGTTCAGGCCTGAGAAATCCCCAGAGAGGCACCTGCAGAGGAAGTGAGGCTGACGTCATTCCCCTTACGACAGTCCCAGGGTTGCCAATGTAAGCCTTTCCTATCAAAGGCCTCTTGGCCTGGAACAACTATATGAGAGGGAGAAATTCAACAAGTGTCACTTTTCCCATTAATGACTGTTGCAGAAATGCAGAAAACTATGTCTGCTGAATTTTTTGCTGTCATCGCAAAAACACTAACAACCCCCAAAACCAGGAGCCCCTGTTGGAAAAAAGTTGGTAAACCTTCCAGCAAGGCAAGCACGTGAGCCTGAAATCTTCAAAGAATAACTGCAAAATTACAAAGGCTAGATACCTGATTTTAATACTATCAATTTAAAGTTAAACCAGAAATTCCCAATTCTGTGCAATTTTCTCTGCATGCAGAATCGCAGATTAACGGTCCTGCTCTATATTATTTTCCTCATTGCCTGAGGCAGCCAGATCCCACAATCTCTGGACTAAAGCCAGCAGCTGGATCACAGAATCAGGAAGAAGAACCATCTCAAACATAGTGTTACCTGCCCAAGGTAGGGTTGTCTGAGTTGCCACACCAACCACATTCAAAGTTCTGCAGACATTCACGACAGGTGTTGAATCGGGTGCAGTCCAGGCACTGGGGCACAGAATGAACACTGGGGCAGGAGAGAAGAGAGGTCAATCGGCGGCGGCTGCAGTTTTGCACGCACAGAGTATGACACAGAATTGTGACTCTCGTTTTGCTTTAAATAGTTTTAAAATCAAGTTGCTAGCCCTCTAGATGCCTCTTCCCCCTTTTCCTTCTTTCCAGTCAACTCTAGTCCCCGCTCAGTATTTATAGCCAGTGTAGTGGGAAGGAAGGAGTCATGGCCTGGAAAATACTATCCCACCTTGACTGTGACCCAGCTACAAATGAGGAGAGGTAGATGAGACACCGCTGCGTACCAGTCCACAACTCTCCTGCAGGGAGTAGAATTCGAAGTGCTGGTTATGACCTATAAAGCCCTATATGGCTTGGGACCAGGCCACCTGAAAGACTGCCTTTTTCCACGTGAGCCTCCCCAGTTCTTAAGACCTTCTGGAGAGGCCCTTCTTTTGAGACCGTCACCTTCAGAGGTACGTTTGGTGGTGACCCGAGAGAAGGCGCTTTTGGTGGCTGCTCCCAGGCTGTGGAACTCCCTCTCAAGGAAGGCTAGGTTCACTCCCTCTCTGTTCTTCTGCCGGCAGGATAAGACCGCTTTATTCAAGAAGGCCTTTGGTTGTAAGTGGGTTTGTTGCGTTGGGTGCTGTTTTTGCTTTTCTATTTTTTATTCTGCAATTGTTATGTTTTTATTGTATTTTATTGAATTCTTGTATTGTTTTAATCAATTTTAATTGTGTCTGTAAGCCGCCTTGAGCACCATTTTTGGCACTCAAAATGCCAAATGAATCAATAAGTAGGAGTAGGCCTTACAGTAGCAGACCGTGAGGTAGAAAACCTTGAGTCAGGTAGAAGGAGATGCCACTGCTACCACAAGGAGAGCTTGCTAAAGCAAGGGTGTCGAACCACTTTCAGCCAGAGGCTGAACTCAATTTCAGAGAAGTTCTTGGGGGCCGCATTCCAGTACTGGGGCTGTAGGCAAAGGGGGGGGGGCAGCAAAAATACCAAAATATACTTCCAAGTTTTAGCTGAAAACTCTTACTACCAGTAACTAAGCCTTAGGAGAGGCATTTCTCAACCTTTCAGGAAGGGGGGGGGGGATGCGCAAAAGCTGGGAAACCACCAAACAATCGATGGTTGGGGGAAAGGGGTGCAGGCCTGGGTGAAAGGGGCGTGGCCATCCGGGGAACCCCAGAGGGCCAGACTGGGAACCCAAGAGGGCAGGATATGGCCCACTGGCTTCAGGTTCTGCACCCCTCTGATAAAGATTCCTCACATCCTTCTCATGCTAAAGTAATGCCCCCCTCTTTCAAAAGCTAAGGATGTCATCATGGCACAACCCAACACCTAATCACTAGCCATGGCCGCTTCTTTCCTTCCCCTCTCCATTCCCTTCATACAGTGCTTAATTTAGGCTGGGGCTCACCCATGTGAGCTAAGTCCTCACGAGCCTTCACTATCATCATTGGTTAAGAGTGTTGCTCCCTCAACCTGCTGTCTGATTAGAGAGGACTGTCCCCCTGAGCTTGTCCAAAATGACTTTTTGTTTTCCACTGAATAACCACAAAGGCCCCCTGGGACAGGAGCACGCAGCTTCCTCGCTCACTGAGTCTTCTCGCTGGACCATCTGCCACTCTCTCTGTATGCTCAACATACCTGTCGTACCACCCACGGCAGTCCCCATATGGGTACTTGGCCAGGTAGGCAGCAAAGAAGAAGCAGCTGCGTGTGGACTGGCACCAGGCACACTGGCTGGAGTTGGAGAGGCACTCAGAACACGTGGTGCGCCTGGGAGGAGGAGGGAAAAAACACTGTCTGTAAGACATGTTCTCTACACTACCAGAAACCTTCCCACATCTCCTGTTCCTCACGTTTCCCTGAACCAGACATCAGAAATCAGACATCCCCTCAACCCAACCTTGAACCAGAGCTCCCCATGCCAAGGCTGAGCTGGCGGTTCACAACCCAGGGCCAATTGAAGATAAGGAAAGGCAGACAATGGCGCTTCCTCCTGTCTGGGCAAGGGCGGTCATGTGACCACTTCAAGAAGTTTCCTGGATCAGAGTCGGCTTCTTGGCCCTAGCAACCAGAAGGACTCAATGTATACTTCCAGCTTGTCCCTACCATTGCTGTGCCTTTTTTTCTCCTGCCTTTGAGGACACATTTCTCCGAGCCAATAGCTCATGGCTGCGTGGGGCATGCTGGGAGTTGTAGCCCAACAGAGCTGGAGGGCACCAGGTCAGGGAAGGCTGAGTTAGCTGGGACCTGAGCTCAAGTATGGATTGTCCTTAGCCATGATGACCTGGCTCTCATCTGGCTCATGGTGGCTCAGCTTGTCTGAGTGTGGAAAGCTAAGCAGGGTCAGGCCTGGTTATTACTTGGATGGGAGACCCCTCCTCTAGTTTCCTGCACTGAGCAGCGGGTTGGACTCAATGGCCTTGTAGGCCCCTTCCAGCTCTATAATCTATGAATCTATCAGCTTGAGTCCAACAGATGTTTCTTTCCATCACGGCCTGATCCCCAAACTTCCCACCACCCCGCAGCATGCACTCACTGATTGCAGAGTTTGGGACATTCCTTGGGAGAGCGAATAGCACTGGGAAGGCGGCCTCGGCGACTGCAGAGGAAGTCCCCCTTCTTGCTGCTGTTTACTTGCCACTCACAGAATGGGTCCTGGAGCAGAGAACAAGGTGGACACGTTTAAGGGATCCCAACAGCCAGGGTTGACCCAAGAAAGCAAGTCGCTAGTAGCAGACGGGGATCATGCAGAGTCACAAGAGAAGAGTGTCCAGTTTGCAGTGGGGACAGAGCATATACATTGCTTCTACAAAGCAAACAGCTGTTCCCAGCTTGAGGCAAGTCATTCCACATATCAAACATAATGCTCGTACCTAGAAAAACAAGCCGATTCTCTTTGGGTGGAGACATGTATGATTTAGCGATGCCTTTGGCTACTGGAAAAAAAATCTTGAGCTCTAGATTAAAAGACCTTTGCTACCCCAGGAACGCATGGTGTCCTCCTCTCATCCATCATCCCAAAAACAAGGGTTGTCATCTACCTTTTGTACTTAATATCCAACCCCCTCCCCCACAAATTCCCTGCATTTCTCCGGTGGTTGCTTTAAGAGGCTTAAGGCACAATCCTATGCAAGTTTAGATGGAAAAAAGGCCTACAACTCCGCGCATGCCCCAGCCAGCTATGCTGGGGCATGCTGGGAGTTGTAGGCCTTTTTTTCTGTCTAAACTTGCATAGGATTGTGCCCTTAGACCCTTGTAACTCATACTTGCAACACTCCAACTTACCATTGGCCTAGCCATGGACTGACACAGAAGGCAATGTTCTTGGCCCTCCCAAGATAACATCAATTGTGAACAGGTGTAGTCTGAGGTGGGGCGGGGGGGGGAACAGTGTTGGACTTGGTCTGGGCTTCAAGTTCTTACTCAGTTGGGGTTCAGGGACTCAAGAGATAGCCATGAAATCCTTACTCAGCCATCAAACTCACTTGATGGCCTCGAGGAGGTTGCTGTGTCTCTACTTTTTCTCAAGAAAGGTCTTTTCTGTTGCAGAGCTCAGATTATGGAATACTCTCTCCAGGGAGGCTCACTTGCCGTCTCCACTGACACCATTCCTGGTGCCAGGCAAAGACCTTTATTATTTCCCCCAGGCATTTTAATTATGTGTTTGCATCACCAATGTTTGGAGTTTTTGTGTTATGCTGCTCTTCTAATTGCTATTTGATCTTACTGTTAATATTATTGTTTTATTTTGTTTTGTATGTTTTGATTATTGCTGTTATTGTATTTATTCCAAATTAAACCACCCTGTAAGAGTTTTTTTTGAAGGACAGAGTACAAATATCAAATATTATATTGCTCATACATAAATAAAAATACTTAGCCGATCATCAATTCAAGCATGTAAAATAGCAAGTGGTACAGTCCGACTTGGGAGTGCACAACTTCAGACTGCAGGTAGGGGTCCACATGTTTGAAGGCTTCCCCACATAAAGAATTACCTGCTCATGGAAAGGTAGCAAGTCATGGAGAAGGACTTATAGCTTAGCCTTTTCCCTAACATGCTAGTTATCCATATGCAGGGATCTGTGTTAATGGGGATGCTTTCAAACATGCAGGCCCCTCCCTGCAGTCTGAGTTGGTCCATCCAGGAAGGACTTTATCAAGGGAGATGCCTGTGCATTTGAATAGATTCTTACAGGGTTGCTAAGCAGATAAAAATGTGAATGATAAAGCTTAAAGCTTCACTCATCAGAACATATAAATTCTGTTCACACAGTGGCCAACCAGCTGCCTGTGGGATGCCCACAATTATGACATGGGTACAACAGCAGCCTCCTGCTCATGTTCCCCAGCAACTGGTATACAGAGGCATCCTGCCTCTGATGCTGGAGGCAGCATACAGCCATCTGGATTAGTAGCCATTGCTAACCTTACCCTCCATGAATTTGCCTAATTACCTTTTAAAGCCATCCAAATTGGTGGCCATCACTACATCTTGTGGAAGTGAATTCCATAGTTTATGTGCTGTGTGAAGAAGGACTTCCTTTTATCTGTCCTGACCCTCCCACCAATCAGCTTCATGGGATGACCCCGGGTTCTAGTATTAGGGAGAAAAATGTTTCCAGTACTATGAGAGAGGGAGAAAAATGTTTCCCCATCCACTTTCTCCACACCATGCATGATTTTGTACACCTCTATCATGTCTCCCCTCACTCGCGTTTTCTCTAAGCTACACAGCCCCAAACATTGTCACCTTTCCATATAGGGGAGTTCCTCCAGCCCCTTGACCATTTTGGCGGCCCTTTTCTGCAGCTCATTCTACATCCTTGCAACAGGACAGGAGAGAAACCAGGTCTCTAACATAATGGTGCTGCAAGAGGGTCTTGACAACCTGTCCTTTCATTAATGCCCCCCTCTCAGTTCTTCATTTAGATTTTGTGTCTCCCCACCCACATTAAGTCAGGAGATTCCTTTTCAAAAATCTGCCCTATATAAACAAGACCCATCCTTCTCCCCATACACACATATTGTTTAAGACACAACAGTCCTACCAACCACTGCACTGGTCTCACGCTTTTTTCTGCCTCCAATGCAGAATCTGGCACAAAGAACGCAGAAACACACTCCGTTCCCCCACCTTACTGCAGGCATGGCAGTCTCGGTAGTCCTCGCACAAGATGCAGTTGCCAGGGACCAGGATGAGACGCACGCTGCCAGCACCACAGGCCCCGGCATCGTCCTTATGCGCCAGCCGTCGGTGGCAGGTAGCACTGAGCGGGCACCAGCCACAGCCCTGGTCGGCCAAGCAAGCCAGGCACGAACGGTAAGCAGCACACAGCTCCGAGCGATAGGGCTCCAAGAAAAAGTAGGAGATCTCCTATAGAGTAAAGGAATGGGGAGAAAGAGGAAGTCTTAAAAATGAGGGTGCCACAGAATCAAACTCCACAGTGTCTCCCAACCTCACCATGCTCCACCCAGGTCCAGGTTTCTGTCCCTCCCTTTCATGACTGTACCTACTTCTCCGTCTCTCTCTCTTTTTTTACACTGCTTATTTCTACGATGATACCTAGGAGGAGTCCCTGAAAGCTAAGGATATATTTTATACCAGCGCCAGTCAAGTCCCATCTGCCTTCAATATATACAAATTTGTGTCATCCTCTTAGCCCCAATCTGGAGGCGCGGTTCCTATTCTCCAAGGCCCATTTCAAAATTAATAATAATAATAATAATAATAATGATTACAGCTCCCACCCTGGAGAGGCCAAGATACTTACACTGCCTCCAGGCACTCCGGTACGGTCCCACGTGAGGGACAGCTCGCTTGTTTGTCCATTGCCAGAGTTATTGAGGTGGCCTTCGACCAGCACTGTGTACTTATTCCCCCTCTCGATGCTGGGGAAGAGACGCTCAGCCCCAGGACGCTGGAGCAACCGCTTCTCTTTTTCTTGCTGCACTGCCCAGCGGCCCACCTCCTCCTGAAGGAGAAGGCAGAAGGGCTAGGAAGAGCGAGGCCTCTGGTGGCAACATTAAGAAAAGGCTTCGATATTTTTAAGTGAATTTGGTTGTGATGAAACTGAAGCTGAAGCATTCACAGATGACCATCAAATTCAGGCAACTGCCCAGTCAACATAAACCCTAAATAGTTTAACACCATCTTGTATTACAACGACCGCTGCTGCACTTCTCCAAATACAGTGGCTGCATTCACACATAACGCTAAGCCATGGTTTATGTTAACCATGGTTTGTTGCTGTAGCCATGAACTATTTTGCAGACGAGCAAACAAACCACATATTGTTTACCCTTCTTCTGGTTTGTTTCTCCCCTGCCCATTTCGCCAGCCTTCAGAACAGTTTCATTTTCAAACTGCTCTTGCTGGGCGCCTCTGTTTCAGGGCAGACAACAACACAAACAAGCCAGGGATAGGCCATGGTTCTGTGTTCAGACATCACAACAAGCCATGGTTTAAACAAGCCAGACTTCATAAAGTAACAACAAACCATGGCTTCTCTTTGTGGTTTATAGCTGGTGAACAAACCATGGTTTCTTTGTAGGGATGGGTTCCGACACAATGACAAGCCCAGGTTTCAACAAACCACATGATGGCTTAGCATTATGTGTGAACCAGGCCAGTGTCAAAGAGATGTACAGTCATGCCTTGGATTGAGAGCATAATTCGTTCCGGAAACGTGCTTGTAATCCAAAACACTCTTATATCAAAACGAAATTCCCCCAAAAAAATTTGTACCGAGATTTTTAATTTAAACTGTACTACAGTACTTGTATTGCAAGACGTCGCTTGTATATCAAGTCAATTTTTTTAAATAAATATTTTAAAATTTTCTTGTCTTGCAAAACACTCTCAAACCAAGTTACTTGCAATCCAAGGTATTACTGTATTGGAGTGACCCTAGCCTAGCGCATCTGATCTGTTCTAACTTCTGTCCCAGGCAGGAGAGTCCTAGCACATATTTTTACATACTACCGTCTTTCATGGACCTATTTGTAAGGCAGAAGTTAAGATTTCTCTCTGCAATTCTTAAAAAATACACCACATGCTAGATTAACAATATGGAGTAAATGATCGTGCCATTACCAACTGATAACAAATCAAACGGCTAGAGGCTCTCCATTTTGGTACTGCGCCAAAGAAAACTGGGTCTAAATACCTCCAGGAGACTGCAGATTCTTGCGGTGGTGACCATCTAATATAGACACCATTTGGTGTGTATCATAGGAGTTCCCTTGTCTGTCCTTTGAGCAACCTATGATGTTGTGAGATTTGCCTTGACCCCATAAAATCCATACCCACAGATTTGTGAATGACTATGATTTGTGATGACAATTGGCTTTATCAAATAAACTTGACTGACAATCGGCAAAACTGGACTAGGCCTCCAGCCAGAGTACAATCCTTGCAGTATCGTAACCTCATTAGAGTGCTTTCAAGCAGACAGTCTGCCCCTCTGAAATTCCCCACAATTCCCCCTGCTCCTTAGCTTCCGGCTGCACATTCTCAACCTCAGCAAGAGTACTGCCTCCAAAACTGCAAGCAGAGAAAGAGAGGGCACGCCTCCCCCTTACCAGCTCAGATGCGCCCGGAGCCCGGGCCAACTTGGCAATCACGAAGAGGCGCTGGATGCGTGCCCAGATGGAGATGTCTTCAGCAGGTCCGGAGCTGCTCACCAGCGGGTGAATGAACCCCTTGTAGACCAGAGAGACATCCATCTCTGTGCTGGGATTAAGGGTAATGGTGGTGCTCCGGACAATGGAGACCTATGGCAGGGACACAACGGTCAGAGCCAATTCCTGTAGAGTTGAGGGCAGGGCAAGACAAAGGCGGAGGCGCTCTGTAGCCAGCACAAAGCAGCAAGAGCAGGGGATCCTTGTTGCTTGGACCAGCGGGCAAGTCTAACCTGGAAAACATCATAAAGGTCCAGGAGTATTGCCTGACTTGCTCTAGCCAATCCCTGGATGCTTCCTTGGCTGATACGGCTGGTCTCCCTGCAGTTCTTTATTTTGCCCAGAGCCAGGCGGTGGCACACCAGCCTGAATGCCCGCCTGATATCACTCAGGTCGTCAGTTCAATACCCACTTTGGACTCAGGTAAGAGAGAGGAAATGGGGAAATTAGATACGACTAACAGATTTTTTTTCTTTCAACAATGGGAAAGAGATGAGAGGGACATTACTGAACTGGATTATACTACTGCTACATTAAGGGTGCAAAATGTAGACACAATTTTTTTAAAAAAAATGTTTTTAAAAGGTTGTACAGTCCCGGAACAACTTTCCCACTGACTAGCAGCACCACTGACTTATCCGGATGAGGACTCAGATTATTTGCCCACACCCAATAGGTAACTGTGCTCAAGCAACAGTTCAGGACCTCTGCAGCCTCCCTGATGTTACGTGAGGCGGAGAGACAGAACTTGGTGTCATCTTCATATTGGTGACACCAAACCCAACATCCCTGGACAACTTCCCATAGCAGTTTAATGCAGATGTTAAACATCACTGGGGAATGATAGAACCCTGCAGAGGCCCATAAGGCAGGGGTGGAGAACCTTTCCCTGGCCCAGCCCCCTTTCCTCCCAAACACCAATCAGTGGTGGCTTCCCGGCTTTTGTGCAGTTTTTTCCTCCATTCTGAAAGGTTGAAATGCCTCTCCCAAGGCTTAGTTGCCGGCAGTAAGAGCTTTTAAGCTACAATGCACTGGTACTTTGTGTTTCTGGCTCCGCACCTTCCGCCTTTGGCCCCCTCACTGGCATTGGTCTCTCCAAGAGCTAATTTGGCCCTCAGGTTAAAAGAGGTTTCCCACCCCTGCCACAAGCCAAAGGCCAAAAAATTAAGCAGTAGTCCCACAACACCAACCTCTGGGACCTGCCCTCCAGTTGGGGCAAGAAACAATGTAAAACAGTGCCCATCCAGGCTATGCAATCCAGATGGATCCCATAGTTCAGTGTTCAGAGCCTACAACTCCCAGCATGCCCCAGCCAAACACATCTGGGGACCCAAGGTTGGAGAACACTGCCATAGTTGATCATATCAAAAGCCACTCAGAGGTCCAAGCGCAACCAACAGGGATACACTCTCCCTGTCTAGCTGCCAGCATAGGTTATCTACCAGAGCAATGTGCAGCATAAGACTGGATATGTATGTTCTCCTTTTTCTTTCCAATATTGTAATTTTTGAAAAATGCTTTGGAATTTTAACCTTGCTTTTTTTCTTTCTTTCAAAGGTTTCAATTAAAGATTTCCTATTGCAGAGTTAAGATAATAAAATACATATTGCACAGTTAATCATTTTTATTTCTTTATTTCTTTTATTTTTAAAAACCCACTGTCCCGTCCCCCCAGTAAAAGGCACATCAAGGGAAGGAACAACCCGTGGCAGCTTCAACCCCCTTACCTTATCAGGCTGGGAGTCGTTGCGCGGCTGCTGGTAGGTGATGAGATGAAGGCCAGGCAGGAAATTTTCACGTTGGCATTGCGCCAAGGAGGTGACAAAGAAAGGCTGTGGCCCCCACCAGCCATACGTTCCCGAGAGCTTCCCGACCTGACACCTGCCCCGCTCTAGGGGAGGAAAAGGAAATGGGAGAGTTTCAGAGAAAATATTTCTTCAAATGCACTTTAAAAAATACAGAACACATTCAGATGCAGGTTGTTGTTGTTGTTGGCATTCTATTCTAGATGGTCTTTATAAGAACTACTATTTAAATAGTGCCTGAGTCTGCTTTTTTCCTCTTCCCTCCTCATCCCTTTTCCTTTTGTGTCATGTGTTTTAGACTGTAAGCCTACAGGGCAGCAACTGCCTTGTTTTATGGATTGCATGTAAACTGCTCTAGGAGTCTTTTCAGTTGAAGAGCAGGGTAAAAATGCAAACAACAACATTCCACTTTCCCTGTGATGTACTGGGGCAAGAGGACCTCTTTTGTTGGTCTCTCTGGAAGAGACTCCATTTCCCCTAGAAAGGAAAGGGCTTTCTTTCTATACCAGGAGGGCTAAGGGAATGTGAAGCAGATTCACATGACCATGAGAAGCTACCAGGGACTCTGGTACTGAGGGCCTCTCATGGTCTGATGCCTGGACTTACCCTAGATAGCTACCTGGGGCTAAATACTAAAAGCCTGGCCTTCTGCACTGCTCTGTTCAACCCAGCAGTATCCTCTATTCTCCACCGAGGGAGGAGAGTATCCAGACTGGGCTGCCTTTCCACACATGTTGGCTGAGGGATTCTGGAGTTGTAGTCCAACACATCTGGAGGGCACGAGTTTGGGGAAGACTGGCCTTGCGGAAACCAAAGAAAGCTTTGTTCCTTTCATGTGGAGAAGGCCCTTCCCGGTTCCAGGTTCACCTGCTCAGAGACAGGGGCCAGGTTTGCACAATTGGGGAAGGAAAAGAAGCCACGGTGGCTTCTTTTCCACGCCCCACACCACCTCATTTCCATAATTACCCACACCGTGGGTGGGTTGTCATGGCAGCAGGGGTGGTTTCCAAACCACACCGGAACCCAAGAGCAAGCCGTGGGCTGTGGGGTGGTTTGGAAGCCACCTCCGCCACCCAGCTCACCAGGTTCGGACAACGTGACAACCCAGATGGGGGAAAGAAGCCACTATGGCTTCTTTTTTCTTCCCGGACTGTGCAAACCCAGTCAGGGTGTTTTTCTTCAGAGTTCTCCATTTCAACTTTTAGTCAGCATTTCTGACAGAAATTTTAATAATCTGACAGGGTTTTCCCCCCCCCCCTCTCCCTCTTTCCCCAGCTCTAATTTAGGGAATGTGGGAAGGGAGTCTACTGTTTCTTTTTTTCTTTTGTTTCCATTAAAATGGGTTGGCTGAGAGAGACTTTGCCGCCTCGCACTGAATGAGGGACCCTTTGCCCCCGTGTGCACTCTTTGCACTGAGGGAACATCCCTCTCTTGCTCTTTTTTTTTTTACCACCCTGAATTACATTGAGTATTCGAAGCTGAGCAGATGCTGCGGCCTCTGTCTGTTTGTTTCCTCCACTGAGGCAAAACAAGGAGCAAGAGAAAGTAGCGCTGGGGGGTTCAGGAGGCTGCAGAGCAGGGGGACTGAACCTCTTTCAGCCTGAGGGCCAAATTCTATTTTGGAGAAGCTGGGGGGGAGGCTGCATTCCAGTGGAGGGCGGGCCCAAAAGCAAAAGGGGGCAGGGCAGGCCCCAAGGCAAAGGAGACGGGGCCCAAATACCAGCATATTTTCATTTAAAGCTCTTTCTGCCAGTAACTAAGAAACATAAGAAGAGCCCTGCTGGATCAGACCAAGGGTCCATCTAGTCCAGCATTCTGTTCACCCAGTGGCCAACCGGCTGCCCACAGGACACTCACAAGCAGGACATGAGTGCAACAGCTCCCTCCCACCCATGTTCCCCAGCAACTGGAATACACAGGCATACTGCCTCTGATACTGGAGGTAGCATACAGCCATCAGGACTAGTAGCCACTGGTAGCCTTCTCCTCCATGGATTTGTCCAATCCCCTTTTAAAGTCCTCCAAATTGGTGGCCATCGCTACATCTTGTGGAAGTGAATTCCATACTTTAACTATGCCTCAGGAGAGGCATTTCAAACTTTTAGAATAGGGAAAACTGCACAAAAGCTGGGAGACTACCAAACCATCAGTGGTTAGGGGAAAGGAGGCATGGCCTTCTGGAGAACTGCAGAGGGCCAGACTGGGACCCCAGGAGGGCTGAAGT
Organism: Shinisaurus crocodilurus; assembly: GCA_021292165.1. Classification (NCBI taxonomy): domain Eukaryota; kingdom Metazoa; phylum Chordata; class Lepidosauria; order Squamata; family Shinisauridae; genus Shinisaurus; species Shinisaurus crocodilurus. The sequence goes on from CM037885.1 coordinate 8,956,598, forward strand.
TGACCCCCAGGCCAAGAGGCTCTGCACCTCTGACATAAAACAACAGTGTTGCTTTATGCCGCCCAAGAAATGTGCCGAAAATGTGGATTTGAGGCAACTGACGGAACAGTCCAGTTTGGCTCACTTACCCGAGAGAGGCATGCAGGTCTCATTCTGCACGCACCACCCGAAGGGTCCCGGCGCACTGGGCAGAGAAGCGTTGGTGCCACCAAAAGCCAGGCATGATGGGCAGTCAACTAAGAGACGGGCCAAGCCCAGGCAGCCAGTATTGGGGCACTAGGTAAAGGGGGGGGGACAAAAAGACACTGATCAGGAAGAAGAGAATCACCTAGTGAATCATCTTCGCTACCCCAATAGATTTCTTGACTTCGGGTGTCCCACTAGACACAAGAAATACCCTACTCAAGGATCACTGGGCTCCAATTATGAGATATCCCAACACCCATACACCCATCTCTTGAACCTACTCCTCCCTCTGGAAAGGCATGCCCATCCCCCCGACCTGTTACTCACAATGCTGTGGGGCTGGGTACTCTGGCAGCCTCTCATACACCAGGCGCATTCGGGGTCCTTGGCACACGTGCTTTTTTCTGTGTAAATGGAGCAGTAATCCAGATGGTACTGGGGCCAGGAGGGGAGAAGGAAAGGGAGGTCAGCAGCACCTCATGCCAGTCCTGCAGCCAAAAAGGCTCTCGCTAGGCTGTCCTAAAAGCACCCCACACAGGAGGCTTGGGGGTGCAGTTCCCTGCCCCATAGCAGGATAGGAAGCTCCCACTGAAGACGAGCTTCCTCACAGTACACATCCACAATGCTTTTATTTTTCATACAGCCTTTCAAAGCGATCTGCAAAAAGTTACTTGCTATCCAAACAACTTCAACAAGCTCACCAGCCCACCTGTTAGTCAGGTGTGTACAGAAGGAGATGAGAGGGGAAGCAGGACCCATCCTACCAGCCCTGGTGAAAGACTGCTTAAGTTTTCTTCTTCCCTTCCCGTCCTTTTTTTCCTCATGTATCGTGTCTTTTTTAGATTGTAAGCCTGTGAGGGCAGGGGCCGTTTTGTTTTACTGACTGCACAGGAGCCACTGGGAGGCTTTTTGGCTGAGGAGCACAATAAAAATACTTTAAATAAATAAATAAAACCAAAACTTGGTTTTGGTCCAGACTTGGTCATACTTAAAGCAGACCCATTAAGATCAATGGGATTTCAGTTAGTCATAACATACTTGTCCCATGAATTTCAGTGGACCTACTCCTAAGTATGACTACATCTGGATCCGACCCAATAACTTTTAGAGGGGTGGCCATGTTAGTACTGCTGTGGCAAGAATGACTAACAGTCTTGTAGCACTTTAAAGGGTTAGGGCGCAGTCCTATGCAAGTTTAGTACAGAAAAAAGGCCTACAATTCCGAGCACGCTGGAAGTTGTAGGCCTGTTTTCTGTCCTAAACTTGCATACGATTGCGCCTTAACAGATTTAATGTTGTAGAAGCTTTCACAGGCCAGAGCTCATTTCAACAGATGTACAAATTGTTTTATCCCCAGCTGATCAGTTATACACATGCCTAGCGAAAGGACCCGGTTTCACACGGGGTGGAATAGCCTCCAGTCTGATATAGCGAAGCCCTCAAGCAATGCTACGCAGGTGTCGGGAGGTGAACACACTGCACCCGCCCTGTCTGAGTGAAGCCACGCTCGCTTGGCACCCCTAAGCATGGCCCCTGCCATGGTGCATCCCTGTAGCCCCCCTTGAAGGAAGGATCTGTCCATTCCCCTGAGAGGAGCTACCCCACAGCAAGGAGGAGGAGGCAGCCATATAACTCAGTCCCTTGAACTACTTCCCCAAGCTTCAAGCCGTCTCGACATGCAAAACTGGTTAGGGAAGATGGTACTTCATGCTTCTAACACATAGAATCATAGAAAAGTAGAGTTGGAAGGGGCCTACAAGGCCACTGAGTCCAACCCCCTGCTCAATGCAGGAATCCAGTTCAAAGCATCCCTGACAGATGGCTGTCCAGCTGCACCTTGAATGCCTCCAGATTGGGAGAGCCCACCCACCACCTCCCTAGGTAATTGGTTCCATTGTCTTATTGCTCTGACAGTCAGGAATTTTTTCCTGATGTTTAGGTGGAATCTGGGTTCCTGTAACTTGAGCCCATTATTCCGTGTCCTGCAAACTGGGATGAGATCCTGGCCCTCCTCTGTGTGACATCCCTTCAAGTACTGAAAGAGTGCGATCATATCTCCCCTCAGTCTCCTTTTCTGAAGGCTAAACGTGCCCAGTTCTTTCAGTCTCTCCTCACAGGGCCTTGTTTCCAGTCCCTTTATCATCCTCGTTGCCCTCCTCTGAACCCTCTCCAGTTTGTCTACGTCCTTCTTAAAGTGTGGTGCCCAGAACTGGACGCAGTACTCAAGATGAGGCCTAACCAGTGCTGAGTAAAGGGGAATTACCGGTATCACTTCCCGCGATTTGGAAGCTATACTTCTATTAATGCAGCCCAAAATAGCATTTGCCCTCTTTGCAGCCACATGAATACGTTTAAATTAATTAAAATTAATTAATGCATTTTGAAAACCAAATAACCCCAAGGTGCACACCGCTAGGGTCCCCTTAGTAGGCACGCCAAGTTTCAGGTGCCTAGGTTTCATGGTCTTGGCACTATGGCGCTGACATCCTCTTTTATTATTACAGAAGAAGATACCCCATAGGAACCTGCCGATCAATATTAAAGTCTTTTCCAAAGTCCCTTTGGCTACCTCTGTGGTCTTGCCCTGGCTGGCGCCAGCGTTTCTATCCAAACATCAGGCAAAGTTCAACCTGTTCTACGCAACGTTTAGTGGTACATGAGATCTTTTAATGGCTTTTTATCTGCTGCTTTTATCTGCCGTGTTTATTTTTATTTTTTTTAATCCCTGACCTGCTGGTTGTTTTAAGAAGCGCATTTTATTCTTATAGCAGCTTTGAAACCATTTTACAGTGAATGGCGGGGCAGGAAATCAATAAAATAAAATAAAAAGTCTGCAGATGCAGAGATGTTATAGGGGTGGGAGAAGAATGTCATTACAAAGTGACCAACGTAAGGACCAAGTGCATCCTCACTCCTATGGAGAGCACAAATATCAAACAGATTCAGTCAAAAAGAGTTAAAGATCTGATTAGAATGGGCATGACCTGACCTACTCCCCACTATTGGTAATGAATAGACAAAGCAAAAATGGATCGTGTACCCCAGTCTTCCCAAAACCTGGTACCCTGCAGATGTGTTGGGAGTACAATCCCTATCATTCCCAGCCAGCATAGATATTACGGGGTTTTTAGTCCAACACATCAGGTTGGAGAATGCTGGTGTACATAAATACCTAATGAGGGACAATTCCTTTTCATAGTGAGCAAGCTATTCCCATACTGTTTGTAGTGAGCAAGCTATTATTATTATTATTATTATTATTATTATTATTATTATTATTATTATTATTATTATTATTATTACATTTATTTATCGCCCATCTGGCTGGCCACCGGCCACCCTGGGCGATGTACATAGGAGAAAAACAAGATAAAAGACATTTAAAACAATATAAAAATTTTAAAATCTAAACGCACCCCATATTCCCGCCTGAACAGCCAGGTTTATAATGAGCGGCGGAAGCTCAGCAGAGAGGGGGCATGGCGGAGGTCACTAGGGAGAGAGTTCCACAGTACGGAGGCCGCCACAGAAAAGGCCCTCTTCCTTGTCCCCACCAGTCTAGCTGCTCTGTCTGAAGGGACAAGGAAAAGGCCGTCTGTGGCAGATCTTGTTGAGTGGCCTAATTGGTGTTGCTGGAGACACTCCAGTATTCCCATACTGTCAAATTTTTGTAGGGAACTATAGGGTGGAAGTCCTGGCTGGAGTGCATACGGGTGGCCTGGGAAGGCTAGTGGGCTCTGAGCTAAAGTACAGGGGGCTGGCCAGCTCTTATGAGGACTTTGATGGGTGTGTGCTCAGGTAGGCCCAGCAAGATGCCGGGAAGGGGGAGGAGAGGTCACTTACCATCTGGGACGGCACCTGGAAGACAAAGGTGGGCACTTTGTATGCCAAGAGGTCTCCCCGGGGCACCCCGCTATAGCCTCCCGCAACAAGCAGCACGTTCCCATTCATCACAGTAGCCACGTGGGAGTACCGGCCTCGTGCCTGGGCTTGAGCCTTCACCTCATGCTCTGAGGGAGAGAAGACACAGAACAGGCCGATCACAATCTGTTGGGAGCGCCAGTGTGGCTTAGGAGATAAAAGTCGGGACTTGAAGCAGGGAGATACGGGTTCAAATCCCGACTCAGTCATGAAGCTCACTGGGTCATCTTGGGCCATTCTCTGGTCTCTCTCTTGCTCGGTCTAACCTACCACATAGGGTTGTTGTGAGGAGAAAATGGGATAACCCCAGTGTACGATGCCCTGGCCTCCTTGGAGGAAGTGGGCGAGGGGATACAAATGTGACTAAAAATTGCCGGCAGATTCTGACTTAATGAGGAAATGGCGGTGGGGAAGGGAGAAGTTCACCAGGTGACGCTTTCCCCACAGGAACAATGGGGGCAACAGCGCGTGGACCTCTTTCTTCAGGACATCCCATAAAAACACAGTCATGCCCTTGAAGACCCAATCCCAACGACTGTAAGACTCACCCATTCCTCTGCTATTTCCGCCCCGCATTTGACTTTATCACCCCCACCCCATGCCATGAGTTCATTCCACAGATACTCTCAGGTCCAGATGGGTTGGACTCCAACTCCCATCATCCCCACTCAGCATGACCATATATGTATTATTATAGTATATATGGTGCTAGATCAGTGTTTTCCAACCTTGGGTCCCCAGATGTTTTTGGCCTACAACTCCCAGCCAAAAACTGTAGGCCAAAAACATCTGGGGACCCAAGGTTGGAGAACACTGTGCTAGATAGATAGATATGATATATACAGTAATACCTTGGATTGCAAGCATAATTCGTTCCGGAACCGTGCTTGTAATCCAAAACACTCTTATATCAAAGCGAGTCTCTGGCGGGCATGAGCGGGGCCGATTTCAGCCCGCTACACCTGCTGGAGGCGAGCGGTTACATCCCTACACTACTTGTATTTCAAGACGTCGCCTGTTTATCAAGTCAAAATTTATTTTAAAAATTTGCTTGTCTTGCAAAACACTCTCAGTCCAAGTTACTTGCAATCCAAGGTATTACTGTACCATATATCTATGTGTGTGTGTGTGTGTGTGTGTTTGTGTGTGTGTTGCTATATAAAATTCATCATCATCAGGCGATCACTCGTGACCGAGTAAGATTGTCTTCCGGGATAAAAGGAGGAAATTCTAAAGAAGATTGTGTAGACTCTAGCGATGGGTCCGTAAGTGACTGTGGAGGCCAATTCTAGATCCACACAGCTTCCCACAGTGAGGACACAGGTTACCAGATAGAAGATGGTCCTGTAAAGGATTCATTTGACGTGCTTTTCGCTTAGCACGTTTCTCCCTTTCAGGTAGCAACTGGGATTCTCAGGATTCTGCTCAAAGCACAGCGTTCTAAGGTCGCCATATTCCATCCACAATCAGCCTGAAGCTGTGGTCCTCCCGATGCTGTTGGACTCCAACTGCCATCAACACCCAACCAGCATGACCAATGGTCAGGGATGATGGGAGCTGTAATCCAACAACATCTTGAGGGCTACCAGTTCCCCAGCCCTGCTTTACAAACGCTTAGCAAGGGACACCGAGCAGTTCCCTCCAATGCTGTGACGGGACAAGATGCCCTTGTGGAACAACTCCCTTCGTCAGAGTTCTTGTCCTGCTCTGGAAGGAACTCGGGACACTGGAGAGTCTGTGAAGCCACAGTGTCGTGCCGCGGTCCTGCCACAAGCCAGTTTGCTTTGTCCATCCCCAACGACCGCAGCTTGCTGGAATCGGAGTATTCCCTCACCGTGGGTGATTGGAGGTGCCAACTCATGGCTGGAGACCCACTGATGGCAGCCCAGGTGGTAGAAGAAGATTTCATCCTCATAACATTTCTCTTCGTGGTAATGGATGTGCACGTTGCCTCCTGGAAGACAGGAAGGGAATGTGAGGCATAAGACAGCGCAGGAAAGTCTCCAGATACGTATTTATTTCATGTATTTATATACCGCCTTTCTCTGCCAAGGCACCCAAGGTGGATTAGAATTTAAAATACTAAAATAAACAAATGTTACTAAAAAAAGACCCAGAACAGAGTTCTTTCCCTCAAGGCACAGAGGTCTTAAGTAGCCCCAGGAACAGCCAGGGTGGGGTTGCCCCAACAGTTCTCTCAGGCCGCTGATGGTCCCTGGGGAAGCCGATGGCATGAGTTCGCTGGCCTGGACTACCTCTTGTAGGGAGTACTCATTCTCATTCTCTTCCCCCAACTCCAGCTTTCCCTCTAGTAGCAGAGGGACAAACAGAAATGTGGGAGAAAGTGGAAGTATCAGCAATATTAACTTACCAATACCAAGTTTGGTGTTTCCCCCAGTTCTGCTCCTGTGCCTTTAATAGCAACCTGATATGAAGAAACTTAGCATGTGAAGCTTTCCCTGGCATGCAAGTAAATTGATTGGGGAGGCTTCTCATGCTAAGAGTTTGGGTGTCAGGCTGCACAGGAGCAAGAAAAAAATGTGGCAACCCTAGTTTATATCCTCTGGGCCAAAAACATGATCAGTTTTAGCACAGAACAAAAATATATGACCCCCCCCCCCGATTCTTACATTGTTCCAGCATCCCCGTGTCCCCTCTGGCTAGTGATGCCACACTCACCATAAACAACCATGTAGTTGCCAATGACAGTGGCAGAGTGGAAGGCCCTCTCTCGAGGCCCCCGGTGTGAATCTTTGGCACGCAACGTACTCCAATAGCGCAGGTCCACGTGGAAGAGGTCGGTGGTGTTAACTCGGACACTGAACCTGAGGTCAGGGAAGAGTTTGCGCGAGTTATTCCTCCCATAAACTCTTCAGGTTTCCACCATCTCCTTTTCCCCACATTACTCCCAGGTCCCCCTTTACCGGGCAGTGGAGGGCCGGTGCCCGCCATAGACCAGGAGAGTGCGGGAGCCTGGATGGAACACCATGGAGTGGCCGGCTGCGGTGGGAGCCTTGCCTCCCGAAGGCGTCACTGTCTCCCAGCGCCACGTCCTCAGGTGGAAGCGGTACATCTGTGAGGAGAAGACATCCACCGAGGTGCGGCCTGCAGAAAGGTGGGGGAATGGGTTAGTGGGGGATGAGGCCCAGCATTCTGGGACGCTACTTCACATCCGTTCAAATTGCTACACTTGGGAGCCATTCCTGTTCTCCCATCCTGCAAGTGGAATTTGGTAAATGTGTCAACTCAGCACTGGGCCTTAGGTAGCCCCCAAGAGAGATTTAGAAAGATACCGTTAGTAGGTTCTGCTGCTGCCCAGGCTAAGTTCTAGGCTAGCGTGAAAGCCGTCATAGTTCTTTCAGGTTAGTGACAGCCAGCGGCAGGTCTGGGCGGGCATGGGAACACAAGAAGCTGCCTTATACCGAGTCAGACTCTTGGACCATCTAGCCCAGTATTGTCAGCACTGACTGGCAGCAGAACTCCAGGTTTCAGGCATGATTCTTTTTCCAGCCCTACCTGGAGATGCTGGGGATTGAACCTGGGACCTTCTGCATGCAATTCAGGCGCTCCACCACTGAGCCATGGCCAGAGCCTCGAAAACACTTCTCTGCCTGGGGAATACTTCAAACTCTAGCTGAAGTGTTTGCCGCACTAGGCAGTGGCACACACAACCACGGGCTCCTGGTTCTAGCATAGCGAGTTCCTGACAAATGGGTACCAAATTTTGATCATTTAAAATGTAAACATAAAGCAGGAAAGTCTTCCAGTTGTCCAGGAAGTAAAACTTCCATAACTTCCATGGGCTGTCCATCCCTTCAACGCTTCTCTCCCCAAAACACGCCTATATCGCTCTTCTCCTGTCAAGGAACTGTGTTTTGATCCTTCCCCTCCAAATTTTTCAGCTTTGTAAATTCTAAAGAAAACGTGCAAATGGACTATGCTCACGCAAAACAAACACGCTGAGCTGCACAAAGGACACGCTGATTCGTGTAAACGTATTTTGAGCACAGAACTTGGGATTTCCTAGAGCTGGAACTCAGTGGCATTTCTGACCCATGGCAGAAAAGTGTCCAGGTGACAAGCCCTGAAGTCAGAATGAAAACTGTGATAACCCTCCGCCCCACCTGCTCTCCTCTCAGGGCTTTGACAGGTTCCCAGGACTTCTGAGCCACAAACAGCCCTGGCCCTGCAACTCACCTCCAAACACATACAACCATTCATCTACCACTGCAGATGCATGGCCAGCCAGCCCGAGCGGTGGAGGAAACCACGTGGTGTTGAGGGGCTCCAGCTCCTGCCAGCGTCCCTCCAGGGGAAGGTACATCCAGACGTCATTGGCGAGAAAGCCGCTGGCCAGCTCGCCTCCGAAAAGAACCAGGAACCCATCCCAAGCCACCGCTGTGTGCGAGTGACGTGCAGACTGTAAAGGGGGAGAACAAAAATGGGGTAGCAATGAGACAGCTGCACAGTGGAACAGGGATTTTCCCCCCTCCTCACAGTCAATTCACACACTGCAGAATCACCAAGTAGGAAGGGACCTCAAGATGGCATCTAGCCCAACCCCCTGCCGATGCAGGAAATTCCTGATCAGTGGCCATCCAACTGAGGTTTATACTTAATTATAAACCTCTAAGGAGAATCCACTGCCTTCTGAGGCAGCCGGTCCCCCTGTCAAACAACTATTACCATCAGGAAGTTCCTCCTAAATTACTTGAGGGACCGCCTTCACCCATATCAGCCTGCCCAAAACTTTAAGATCAGCAAGAGACCCTTCTCATTTGCCTACCTGTGAGAGCGGTTAGGTGGGTGACCGCACGAGAATGGGCCTTTTCCGCAGTGGCCCCACACCTCTGGAATAAGTTGCCTGGGGGAGGGGAGGGTCCACCAGGCCCATCTTTTAAGAAGGCCCTGAAACATACTATTTTGGCCTTCCTCTGATATGGTTGCTGTTGTTCCTGTTTTTATTGCTTTTAAAGACCATATTGGTTTTTATTATGAGTCTTATCATTGTACACCATCTTGGGGGAGCTCCTGCCCTGAAAGGCAGCCAAGAAACATTTTAAATAAATAAATAAATAAATAAATAAATGTTTAGTCGAAATCCCCTTTCTTGTAAGTTGAGCCTGCTCATTTGATGCTGAAGCAAACATAGCTGCAAACACGGTTTGTCGCCAGGCATAACCTCAACAGGGAGCCTCAGCCATGTGACACATTTGTTGCATTTGCACATTACATTTTCAGGAAGATGCTTTAAGCATCTCAGGTGCACGTCCCCCTCCCCATCACCAGAAGGTAGTGTAGCGAGTGGTCCTCAGCAACAGGGGAACGCAGGCACTTACCGGAGAGGGGCTGAGCACTCGTCGATGCCAGACATTCGTGGTGAAGTTATAAAAGATGAGGTCGCCAAGAGCTGTGTTTAAATCCAGACCTGGGGAGGGAAGCAGAAATAGTCTGCAAAGGCGGAAGGGAAGGGAAGGGCACTCTGACTAGGTGAACAATGGCTGCTGAGTAAGTTATATTACACTAGCTGTTGCCCGCAGCTGCGCTCGCATGGATTTTAGGATTTAGTATAATTGTTTTTAAAAGAAACATGTATGGAAAAGATGCAGTGTCCCTGACTGAAAAAGTGTAACATTTAGGCTGGGTGCTGGCAGCAGAAATCTTTTGTGACAGAAATATCTGTTCTTAAAGAAAAATCAGGTTAATCCTGAGAGTCTACAGGTGATGAAGAGTGAGCATGCCAAGTTTGGGGTAGATCCATCTAAACGTGATTGAGCCTATGGGACGATGCCCCACACACAACAGTCAGTCAGTCATGTAAAAAGTTTCCCTCCCTTTTCACCCTGTCATGTAAAAAGTTTCCCTCCCTTTTCACCCCCTCAGAGAACATTCTAAATGGCCTAGGGGAGATTTGCATACCCAGCCCTATTGGCCCTTGCAGGAATTCATAGGAACATTCTAAGTGGCCTATGGGCTATTTGCATAACTGCTGCTATTGGCTCCTGCAGCAAGTTGGCTCCTGCAGCAATTATGAGGTGAGGCCTATTTGCAGAACTGCAGATATGAAAGTGGGGCGATTTTGCCCCCTTTTTTCACCCCCTTAGGAATGGAATTTCCCAAAATCCTTCTTTAGTGGGGGTCTACGTCATAAAAGCAATATCCCTTCAAAATTTCACATTCCTAGATTAAACGGTTTGAGCTGGATGTTGATGAGTCAGTCAGTCAGTCAGGACACCTTCTTATATATATATAGATTGTTGTAATATCTGAACATAAGAAGGGCCATGCTGGATCTGACCAAGCATCCAACTCGTCCAGGGTTCTGTTCAGACAGTGGCCAACCAGCTGCCTGTGGGAAACCCACAAGTAGGACATGAGTGCAATAAGCCACCTTGGAGATCAAGCCAGTCTGCCTCACGTCTTGCTGCCTGAGGGGGCTGAAAGCTGACCCCCCCGCCCCAATTCCTGGTTGGCAGGCTTCTTTATGATGTAGACTTTGCCTTGTAATGTATGCATGCAGCATCATAAAGGAGATGGGGCAGCCGGTGGTTGGCCATCAAGGGCAGCAGAGAAAAGTTGGCTGGGGGTGGGGAGAAGCAAAGGCTTGGTTCACTTTATGCGGCCCGCAAAGCCCCAGACAACTCTCTTGCCACTTGCCTCCACTCCGTCTCTTGCATCTGTTCCGCTAGCTGTGACTTCAAAGGAGTCCTTCAGCTTGGCCAGCCACATAAGATTTAACTGAATAAATGAAATTTATTTCGGTCACAGACCAGAAGATTTAACTAAGATCTGAAACATATGATCAGGAGAATCACATAGTGCATTTGTTTCCCACACTGTTCCACTAAGACTGCAGAGGGGAAATTGCATGGTTGAATGCTCCCCCATAGGAAAAACAAAGCCTCCTTGCAAAAGGTTGGGCAGCAAGAAATATTCTAGTTAACATTCTGTCTATATGCTGGGCTAGATATTTTTTTTTGTAAATACGAAGGAACATTCAGTCCCCACACCTGCCGCGTGAAGTGGTTCAGACTATCAAGAGTGAGAGCGTACGATGCTGCCGATTATGTGTTTCAGCTTTCAGCCACCCTGAAGAGGCGCGTATCGTTCCCCCAAACGCCTGCAGCTACTCCCTTCATGCTGCCAGCAGCAGACTATAACAGGATGATTTCTGACCTCCGAAGATGTACAGTCCTCCAGTGGAGGGCAGGAAAGCGCCAGCAGCAGCCGTGCGGGGCCGGAAACTGGGATCCCGGGCGCTCACGTTGTACCATTTGCCGGCTCCTTGGTTCTCGCTCAGGGCTAAGTCACAAGCCTGACCCACAAACCCAGGCTCGCACTGACAGTGCCCAGACTCCTGCCGGGGAGAAGTGGGGAGAAACAAGGCACGTCCCATCAGGCTGACAAAACCTAAGCTAGCATGCTCCCTGCAGAATACAAATGACCCCTGGGCAGGGCAATTTCCAAGCCAAAGAGATGAAAATTCTGCCCATCATGAAAACCATCACGAGATCATGATGCCATCATGAAAGCCAACTGGCTTTTCGAATTCTAAGCACAACCAACAGGCACATAGGTAGCAGGTCTTACCTGGCTGCAAGCGCCATGGTTCTGACAATAGGTGGCACAGTCGAGCATTGAGCAGTCCTCGCCACCCCAATCTTGGAAGCAGGCACAGTGTCCGTCATTGTCACAGATCCCATGTCCCGAGCAGCCCATTGGGCACAGTGAGATGGCGTAGGTGGCGTTGAAGCCCAGCAGGTTGTAGTTGGCGTCACTGAACAGGTGCAACAGCATCTGCAAAGCGGGAAGGAAGAAGTGATGAGCACTCCCGGGATGCTGGAGTCAAGGCAGCAAGATGATGCTGAGTGGAAGGAGATGAGAGGGAGCGCAGGGACATTCCACCAGCCCTGCTGAAAGGCCTCCCTCATGACGGTTCCTCCTCCCTCAACTGCCACCACCACCAGCAGCCATTCCAGCAGGCTGTGCAGAGGGAGAAGAGAGGGAGCGCAGGGCCATTCCACCAGCCCTGCCAGGAGTATTAATTAATACCCCCCCTTCTTCCCTCCCCATTCCTTTTTCCTTGTGTGTCGTGTCTTTTTAGATTGTAAGCCTGCGGGCAGGGACTGTCTTGTTAATTGCTGTAAACCGCCCAGAGAGCTTCAGCTATTGGGCGGTATAAAAATTAAATAAATAAATAAATGGACTTGTGAGGGGACAAAGCTGCATGCCACCCAAAGCTATGTCCTAATTAAGAAAACAAAAAAAGTATTTTGATATAATTCAATCTCTTCCAGTTTACTCCAGAGTTAATAAACTTGTCTGCTATATAACTGCAAAAAACAAACAAACACCACAGCATTAAAGGCTACTATCTAAGCTTTGCTAAGATCGCAACCAGATCCTTGCCAAGAAGATGTCATGCGATGATACAGCTGTTGAACAAATCTGTTCCTTCTGCGGTAAGCTGGAGGATATCGAATTTAATCAGAATGCTTTTCTCATCATTTAGATGTCAAGGGTTCCCCTTCAGGAAATTTCCATTGAGGAGTAACACACACTTTGCATGAAGCTGATATCCAGTCTGGAGGAGTAGGAGGGTGTCATGATGATCACAGTGAAATGTCCTGCATCCCTTATAGAACCTCCGCTCCCCACCCCAGCCTCTTACAACGTCCAGCCTAGCTCCAGCTCCAACATCTCAACAACCACTGGTAGGTTGCCAGCTCCTTACCCAGAAATGGCACCTCTTCCTTGAAGTCAAGCATGGAGCCGTTTTTCCTGTTGAGGACTACATTCCATCAAGGAGGTAAATCTGACCAGGGGAGCTGTATGCCAGCAGTGGGCAGGGGCCCAAACCAGTGGTGGACAGGATCAGAGCCCAAAGTTGGAGGACCACTCCTTTTCTTTTTCTGACACCCCTTTCTCCCTCCCTCTCTCTCTCTGACACCTCCTTCTCTCTCTCTCTCTGACACCTCTCCCTCTCTCTGACGCACATCCCTCTCTCTCTCAGACACCCCCTTCTCTCTGACACTCCTTTCTCTGTCACCTCTCCCTCTCTCTCTGACACCTTCTCTCTCTCTGACACCCCCCTCCCTGATACCCCCTCTCTCTGACACCCCCCTCTCTCACTCTCTGACACCCCCTTCTCTCTCTCCCTCTTCCTCCCTCCCAGCTTGCCACCAGGGGAGACACAAATTGCTCTTGCCAGAGGTCTAAACTGAGCACTTGCAGAGGGCTTTTGAAGTTAAGCCAAGGACAGCATGAAATTAGGCAGAGGACCACATGCAGCCCAAAGGGCCAGCTGCCCACTCCTGCTTTAAGAGGACAGGGATACATTCCACATATATGACTCCAGGTCTACGACGGTAGGTCTACATTACCAATTGTGATGTGACCCAATTTCCCACCCCCAGGGTGAGTACCTTGCCAGAGGTGGCTTCAACGGTGGGGGGCAGGGTGCTGCCACTGAGGCTGGCCAGCAAAGGGCTGCTGGGGGAATCGCCGTTGTAAATGAAGAGGTAGTCGTAGGTGCATTCTGTATCCATAAACATGAAGGTCAGGAGGATGCGGTAGCTGCTGCTGGGTGCTGAGCAGGATACAAAAGGGGAGTGGGAGTTAGAGGACTAGTCCCAGAACCAGTGGGGTGGTTGCGTACTGGACTTCAAGAGGGCCCGAAATCCTGTAAAGATGCATCTGTTAAGGGGCAGAGAAACTCTTTCAGCTAAAATAATAATAATTTTTATAAAAAAATCCTTGGCCATCTCAGCAACCAGTTGTTTGCCGAGCCAAATTCAAGGTGTTGGCGTTGACCTTTAAAACCCTGTACGGCTCCGGTCCAGTATATCTCAAGGAGCGCCTCCAGCAACATCGGGTGGGCCGCTCAACAAGATCCGCCACGGATGGCTTTCTCCCTGTCCCATCAGCCAGAGAAACCAGGCTGGTGGGGACTAGGAGGGGGGCCTTTTCTGTGGCAGTCCCCAATTTATGGAACTCTCTCCCCAGTGACCTCCGCCATGCCCCTTCCTTGATTGGCTTCCGACGTGCATTAAAAACGTGGCTTTTCAGGCAGGAATATGGGGTGGGTTAGGATTTTTGGGTTTTGTGCTGTTTTTTATTGTGTTTTATACTGTGTGTGTGTGTGTGTCCCTTGTATTTTATTGGATTGTACATCGCTCAGAGTGGCTGGATGTCTGGCCAGATGGGCGATTCATAAATATAATAAATAAATAAATAAATATCCAATCTCACTTCCAGAAGGTAATCTAGAAGGCTTTTAGAGACATCTGGAAGAAGGGAATTCCAAACTTCAGAGACGGTTGAGAATTCTGTGCTGTGCCCTCATGGTGCAACCATGGCAAAAGGAGCACACCATGCATGATATAGGAAGAGTGATGCTGGATCAGGCCAAAGGCCCATGTAGTCCCAGCATTCTGTTCATGCAGTAGCCAACCAGTCGTCTTCACTGAGTCTACAAGCAGGACATGAGTGCAATAACAACCTCCTGCTCGTGTACCCCAGCAACTGGTAGTGACTGGGTTCACACAACATGATAACTCACATTCAGGGGTTGAGTATGGGTTGTCGTTGAACTGTGGGTTGCTGTTGAAATGCAGGCTGCCCTGTTGTCTGAACCCAGCTGCGATAACAACCCATGGTTTGTTAAGCACCCATGAAGAGAACCCATGGTTTGTTATTGGGTTGTGAACTGTGGGTTGTTCACCATGGTTTGTTATCTTGGCTGAGTTCAGACAGCACGACAACCCACGTTTCAACAACCACCCACAGTTCAATGAAAACCCCACTCAACCCTTGAGTGTGGGTTATCATGTTGTGTGCACCCCTGCCTCCTGACCAGGTTCACACGATCACGGAGGAGTAAATAAGCCATGGTGGCTTATTTCACCCACCGTGAGTGCTGGACGCATGCTAGGGGAATCTGCATAATTACCCTTGTCACCCAGAACCCATGGGCTGTTTTAGGATTCTGGGCAACTTGTTAACCACAGCAACAAGCCACCCTCTCCAGGTTTGAACAACACGACAAGCCGCGCCAGCAAGGGTAATTATACAAATTGCTCCGGCATGGCTTATTTCCCCCTCTGTGATCGTGTGAGCAGGCCCACTGTCTCTGATATTGGAGGTGACAAATAGCCATCATGACCTAAGGATTTATGATGGGGCTAAGAGAAGGAAATGTTAGAGCCCAAGTCCCTTTATACATTCAAACAAGGCTTTAACAAGTGGACAGGCCCTGTTGTTTGAAGAGGGTGGCATTCCTTGGGCAGGAATCAACCAGTTTGGTCCACCATCACCAACCACCAAAGGAAAGAGAACGCCCCTCCTCATATTCTCACCTTCCACCAGCCACTCGCAGTCGCCATTGACAGAATAGTTGCCGGGCCCATCCGTCACATAGCCAGATGCACTGCGCAACACCTGGCGGTGCCCCTTACAGTCACCCCCGGTGGCCCGCTGGATACCGCACAGGGCTAGGAGCAATGTAGCCAGCAGCCTCAGCCAGCTGGCCAGCAAGGGGTCCATGATGGTCTTTGGATCTCCCCGCAATGCAGAAGATGTTTAGTCAGCACAGTCGAAAAGGTGAAGGAAACGTCATAGTTGAGCCTGAAAGACCAAGGGAGAACTTTATAATTTGGGGAGTATAGTAAACTTTGCCTGGGACAGTGGGAAGAAACATAGGAGAATTATTCAGCACAGTATATTCTTACTCAGTGCAGGTATACATTGACCTACATCTCACTCCCAGAACTTAACCTTAGACATGGCTCAGCTCCAGGACTTATCATGACTGCCAAATACAAGTTTGGGTCCTTGGTCTCTCCTTCTCAGGCCATCTCCCCACCCCACCCCACCCCACCCCACACACTTTCACATCTGTTTGTGGTATGAAAACAGGGTAAAGGGCAACAAGAAGGGAGATTAACAGAATCTGGACAAAGGATACATTTTCTGAGAGAGCTGCATTTGGGAAGAAAGGAAGTAACAGGGCCAAGAAAATATCAGTGACCGAAAAGAAATTGTTTCCTCAAGCCATCTGTACCAATGACTTCAGATTGTGAACTTTTTTGTGGGGACAGCAAGGCACCCTAAGCCCATGGACAGGGCAGGGTAGAAATGTAATACATAAAAGAACTGTACTAAAGACGCCAGTGCCTCTTAACCACAGCCAGCTCTCACACGTCTGTGTCGGGCAGCACCTGTTTTTAGGAAATTACAAGGCAGCCCTATACATGTCTACACAGGAGTAAGTCCCACTGAACTTTCTCCCTGGTAAACACATATTGGACTGCAATCTTCATCCCTTCTCCTGGTCTTCAAAACCATTATGGCTTAAAACAAAACCAACCCCACTCTCTGCATAGCAAGTTGCCAAGTGTATGTCTGAAAAGGGGTGGGGTGGAGGTTACTTTATGATAAAGGTACTGCAAGCATACAGGCTTTATGGAAAAGAAGAGAAACCCAGAAAAGTAGATGAGAAACTCCCTGGAACTGATCCCATTCTGGCCATCAAAACAACCCCTTAAGAGGAACATCAGTTCCAGAGAAGAAAAACATCACCCCCTTTGTAATCAAAGGTCTTTTAAGGCAGTGTTCTCCAACCTTGGGTCCCCAGATGTTTTTGGCCTACAACTCCCAGCTACGCTGGCTGGGGCATGCTGGGAGTTGTAGGCCAAAAACATCTGCGGACCCAAGGTTGGGGAACACTGTCTTAAGGGGAAGCTCTAAAGAGGAGGGGGAAACAGGATCTCTACTAGAGCGGGGGCAATATCCTATAGATGCCCAGAGGAATTACAGCATGGCATCTCCATAAATGCAAGACCCATAGCTGAAGATGAGGCGTGTGTGTTTGGGGGAGGAGGGGGCACCTATTTGGAGAGATCCCATAAATTGTTGACTTCCAAGCCAGGGGAAATTTATAGGGGGATTTCATAGATCTGAGCTGGATCTGATAGAGTTGGAAGGAGCCTACAAGGCTATCGAGTCCAACCCCCTGCTCAATGCAGGAAACTAGAGGAGGGGTCTCCCATCCAAGTAATAGCCAGGCCTGACCCTGCTTAGCTTTCCACGCTCAGACAAGCTGAGCCAGCGTGAGCCACAGGCCTGTATAGATGAAGAAGAGAAGGATACGGGAAGACCCATATATGAAGCGCTTTAGGGGGGTATCAAGGGGGGGAACCACCGGGGAATACGAGGTTCTCTGTAAAGGCTGGAGGGGGACGCCCCCACCCCGCAATGACCCACCTCCGCAGCTGCCGGCGGCTCCGCGGCCCGAGTAGAGGCGCAGCCCGGGACGGGGAGGGCAGAGAGACGAGAGTCTAGAGCGGCCACAGGAGGAGCGGCGCATAGAGAGCGGAGGATAGGAGAGATCGTGAAAGGGGCTATAGACTCTTCTTAGACTCTGTGGAAAGGGAACGGCGCAACACAGCCATAGAGGTTGGTGGAAACAAGAGGCTAGAGCGGCATGAGAGGAGGGGGAAGAAGGGCTGTCTTGACACCTGGAGTGTGTGTGTGTGTGTGTGTGTGTGTG
The DNA here is from genome assembly GCA_021292165.1 of Shinisaurus crocodilurus. Taxonomy (NCBI): domain Eukaryota; kingdom Metazoa; phylum Chordata; class Lepidosauria; order Squamata; family Shinisauridae; genus Shinisaurus; species Shinisaurus crocodilurus. The sequence goes on from CM037885.1 coordinate 8,974,254, forward strand.
TGAGTGTGTGAGAGAGAGAGAGAGAGAGAGAGAGAGAGTTTTCTGTCAAGTCTACACTGGTGCTCTTTTCCCAAGTGGAAATAAAAGTTTTCCCCACCTTTCAAGGGCGCATGAATTTAGTAGTAGTAGTAGTAGTAATTCACATACATAATGTGACATAAAGCGAAAAACAGGTCGCTGCCCCAAGGAGTTAACAGTCTCTAACTGGGCGCAATCTTATGTGTGCTTAGACAAAGAAAAGTCCTACAACTCCCAGCACGCCCCTGCCAGCATATAGGGTGCAACCATGCTGGCTGGGGCATGCTGGGAGTTGTAGGACTTTTTTCTGTCTAACCCGCATAAGATTGCGCCCCAAGCTTGCAGAGGCAAGGGTAACAGTAGAAGAATACAGTATGCGCAGATGATGATGCATAATACGTAGCCTTGAGCTGAGTTTCTGCGTAGGGAAGGAAAACCTACCTTTCATAAAACATTGCTGGGTGTGATTTATCGCCCAACAGTGTTTTGTGAAAGGGAGCTGTTAAAGTAATAATTACCGTCTGTACTCTGCATTTCAATATCCTCTGACAACACAATTTACCTCTCCCACCCCAGCATGTGTGTATATAGAGCTGACAATTTGAAGTTAACACTTCATGTATCTGACGAAGTAGACGGTGCCCACCAAACTTTATGCTGGGATAAATTTGTTAGTCTCTAAAGTGCCACAAGATTCTTTGCTGTTTTTAATGAAGAGTGGTTCTGAGCATGTGTAGAGTGTACCCTGCCCCCCCAACCAGCACTGAGTCACCTACCACACTCCACACATTTGTGATGTGTGTGCAATATGCTACAACTGTCACTATTTACCAGAGACAGCCCCTATTTTCTGTTCCTATTTTGTCCCTATTTTGCCTTTTAAAAATCTTGCCAGTGATGCAACAGCTGTAACTTTTCAGGGTTCAGCAACCTCCCCGGGTGTGTGTGATGTCTCTAGTGTACATGCATGCAAATGAATGCTCAGATCCCATGCAGTGGCTCAGCATGCCATTTCACACACTGCACTACTGAAGTATATTTTGAGCTATTAAGATACTGTAGGACAATTTGTGTTTTTCTACTATTTCTTTAACCAAACACCCTCTTAGCTTTAAAATCAGGGGAGGAGAGACTACTGCAAAGTAAATGAATACAAACAGAGTAGCCAGCCTTCCATTGGTGATCCTCATTATAAAAATAAGGGTGATACAAGCATGTCCCTATTTTCATCTGCGAAATATCGGATGGTATGAAACATCCTGACATACCTTTCTAGACTGGGCTGGGCAGACTTCAGGCTTGCTCAATCAACAGTTTGTTGGTTTGTTTGTTCATTTACTAGAACCTCTACACTTCTGATGGTACACTGAAAGCAGCATTGTACCCACCTTGTGTGAAGTACAACAGCTGAGAAGATGGAAGCATTATTAGGAGTTCCCTTCACACGACAGATTGGCAGATACTGTTTCTTCTTCTTTTTCAGATAAGCATTTGGTCCATCAAAGGTAGGCATGGTTGAGCACCTGCCAAGGCTACTACACCCCAGTAGGGGCGCACTAACAAGATCCCCCTGGAGCAAACTGCTTGTTCCTCTGCCTCTCCCTCTGGCCCAGATAGTGGTAGTGGTGAAGAGCAGTAGATACCACTGCTTACTTGCACACTGGATCTCTGCCTATCAAGCAAGCAAGTGGAACTAATGATAAGAAAGAGGGTGAAGAGCAATAGCAACTGGTGACAGCAGCAATGACAAGGTAGACTCACTGAGGGAGTCTACCTTCACCCTGTTGAGGGTGTCTTGCCCACAGAAAAACCTGGAGCTGGCAGCAATTTGGTACCTGGAGTTTTGCTCTAGAAGTAGCATTTTTTAAATCAGCAGATTGTAACATACATAAAATCATCATAGTTTTAAATATCACACTGACCTGAGCCCATAGGACAGGCCAAGAACACATTTAAAATAATAACTTAATAGTCTAATGTAATTTGTTTCAAGTTTTCCCCCTTATCCTGCTTCATTATTTTTTGGTATCAATTCCAGAATTAATGACAAAGGGCCATATCCATGTTAGTCCTACATAAGTAGACCCATTAAAATGAATGGAACTTACTTAAGTTAATTGTGACTAACTTAAGTCTCATTTCAATGGGTCTATTCTATGTAGGATTAACGTTGGACACTACCCAAACAACGGTCTAGAAAGGAGTTTTTCCTCCTTTCTAGAGGTGGATGAAATAGTTTGACGTGAAAATGTTTATGGTTTGTTATGCTTCTGAATGTCCGCCCATTTTAGGAATTTGGGGGTAATTTTCCTTCTGTTTGGATGCTGAGAAAGCAAGAACCTTCCTTTCAAATAGAATAGTCCCATCCACCATGAGAAATGCTCTGAATACATCTGGAATGGACTCCCTACAGATCTTAACGTGATCCCTACAGATCTTCATGCAACATTCACCCCCAATTCACAGTGCCAAACTGAAAGCTTTCCCGTTGGAGAATCTGAATGTGCAGTACAAATTGACCAAATTCAATAATAAAAAAACAATTAACAGCTGGGGGGGGGGATTTGTGCCCAAGTCTCAACAAACCAATTTCTATTTATTGTGGTAACAATCTCCTAGGAATTTCCCCAGCAGCAATTTTAAATCATGGTGGTAATAGACCCTTGCTCAAGATGCTTTTCACTTGCAAGCTCTGCAGAGCCTGGGGAACTATTGAAGTTTAATGAGTTTGTTCTAGACCTGGATGCTTTAAAACAGTGTTCTCCAACCAGACCCCAGGTGTTTTTGGCCTACAACTCCCAGCTATGCTGGCTGGGGCATGCTGGGAGTTGTAGGCCAAAAACATCTGGGGACCTAAGGTTGGAGAACACTGCTTTAAAATGTTTGTCATAGAGGTGATAAGATGCAAGCTACATGTGTTAGCTAAAGGTGCCGGGCTGCTCCTGTTACCAAACTGAATGAAACTCCCCATTCCCCACCATGTATGGTGGTTGCTAGGTGACTGGCAAACCCCACCCCCGTTTTTGCAGGCTAGGGCAGTCAACCAAAACACGAGGATCATCATGGATAGGAATTTCTGGTGAAGCACCACATATGGGTGCGGAGATGTCTTCATCTTGGTGGATCAGTATATTTTTTTTCCTGGTCCACATTATATTTTGCTCTCAATGAAGTGGTTGTGTGAATGTTCCACAATGGGGATTATACAGTGGCTGAGTCACTTTCTTAAGGTAACACTCACCCTACCAGAACTGCGGTGTCTGGAGGAACATCACATAATCATGGACAAGCTGTAATCTGAGGCTAAATAAATAAATAAAAGCAGCCCACCTTGAACTGGTTGTTAGTGGAAGGTTTTTCTGTGCAGAATTTTTAGGGGACCATGAAAAGAAAAGTTGATGGGATCCTCCTGTCCCTTCTCCCTCCTTCTTCAGTGGGTAAGACCTATGACCAGCTATGGTTGCTGACAGGTAAGAAAGAAAAATCACCTTGGTCTACTCATCCACAACTTTAGCAGCAGCTTGGTATGCAGAATCAGCAGGTTTTCACAACAAAGAGATAAACATTATCACCTGCTAATTGCTGCAGATAAAGTTGCTGTTAAAGGCACAGCTACAATGGCTAGTTGCAAGGCTGGCAACCCTGTGATGATCAAACAAGCAGTGCTGGGGTAGTGTAAACAGGGCATGTCTACACTACAAATTTCAACCTATTTTAAGCCAATGTAACTGTCACAGTGCTGGGATCTGTCTGTTATGAGCTTCCCATGTCCTTTCATAGAGGTTGATTTCCCAGGGCTCCTCGTTTGAGAGCCATGTCCCTTCAAAACCACATTTGGAACTGGCAGTCGTGCAGATGTGCCCTGGGCAAGCAAAGGAATGGTCTGTGTCTCATCAGCTTTTGTGGTCAACAGCCTATTTTACCGGATGCATGAAGACAAAGTATACCGTGTCCAGATATCTCTTCCTCTTTTCAGGTTTTCCTGTTCCCCCAAAATAGCCACATGCTTTTCCAGTGAGATAGAAACACAATAATCCTCTTTATTTTGGCAAAAAAACCCACTCTGGTGGATTTCAGAAATTCACCGTCATCAGGGAGCAGAACCCACAGCATCATCACAGGGAGGGAAGAGGGCAACACCATCACCCCAGGCGGTCGGGACAGAGGGGAAGACCTGCTGCCATTGTAGGGGTGGGGGAAGGGTGCCATAAAAAGGGAGGGATACAGAAAAGGCTTGGATACATCATTACAAGGACAGTCTGGGCTGACATGTCTGCAGTCCCTCCCATCTGCATCGAAACAGGAGAATCGTTCAACCAAAATGGCGGTTGTGAAAGACTATAGCGGTCTTCCATTGGGTCACACTCTCTACAGGGAAAAGGCAGCCAAGGGTAGGCCTGTCGCTCTAACTGAACAAGGGATGGAAGAAGAGACTCATTGCCCACGGTCATCCAGTTTCTGGCTTCCCCCAGTGAAAGCATCCGCAGAGGTGGAGAGCTTAAGTCTGTCCCACGGAGAAGGACAGCAAATTAACATACAGACTAACTAGATGAGGATTCACTCCTTCTGTCATATAAGAATGGGCAGGGAAATGGTGGGGGGAAGAAGGACCAAACCCAGCCCATACATCTGGCTTCTCGGTATTCTCACTAAAAAGATTAGCTCTGCAACAATCCAGGGAGATATGAGATAGAATAGCCCTCTGATACAGTTGGACGTCGAAGGAAAGAGAAGGTGGCAGAGTGAGCTAGGAGGAAATGGACCCAGAAGAGAAACCAGGGATGGGTGTGAGGCAGGGAGCCCCAGAAAATGTTGAGAGAAGAAGCAGGGAAGCCAGAAAGGACCAGGAGACCCCTACACGGGCCGGGCACCCGTTGTGTGCATGCTAAAATACTCAGTGTAGCCATTATGTTGGTGAAGTTGGGGTGCATGGAGCTGATATGGGGGTGGCTGGCTCTCACTTCCCGGGGAAGGTTTTAACAGCACAGGGGCACCGCTGAGTTCCGAGGTGGTGACCACGCAGCTGGGGGTCAGGTTACGATCAGCAGATGATGTCTCCTCCACCTGTTTGCGGGGCTGGATGGGAAAAAGTAGAACAGCCAAGTGAGTATTGGCAGGGGTGAAAAGAAACATGCTCCAAGCAAAAGCACATTGCCACCATTTTCTCTGTCCTCAAACCAGATGCAATTGGGCCAAGGGGGCAAGGAGGGACTTGGGGTTTACAAGGCATAGTGCAGGAATGCACAGCTTATAACAACACACAAACCAGCTCTAAACACTTTTTTTTTTTTAATTCCAGCTGACTTTGGTCTGATTTGTTGTGCTGTAACTGCTTTATCTGCTGCCACTATTTTGACATTGTTTTTATTTGCTCCTGATAGTTTTATCTGGCTTGTTTGATTTATGTGCTGCTCTTGTTTTAATATTTTAATGTTGCTTTTGTGTAATCTTATATTGTTTTACTGACTACTGTAAACTGCCTTAGGAGGATCATTTATCCTGAATAAATTTAAATAAATACATGCATAAATACATACATACATTTAAAAAATCCACCCAGGCCACAAGCGATGTACACCAGCCCTGTTTCTGCTACTTGTCTGAGGGCTTTTCTACATGAGACATTTATCATGCGCTTGTCATTCCCTACTCAGGATTTTTTATAGGTTCTTTAGATGACATCGGGACCCTCCAGTTTTGCTTCTGTGTGTAAAGAGCACTTTCAGTGAGTTTTCTTAGAGCTGGGGGGGAATGCAGTATTTAATTGTAAAGCAAAAGAAAATGGTTTTTTTCACATGTGTATTTGCGCTATTCTGCTATACCACAGTGCCACCTAGAGGTTATGTAGCAGAAAAGTAGGAAAGGAAATTTCAATTCTGCAACAAAACCAAAGTAGATACAGTGGATTAACAGCCTCATGTAGAAAACCTTTGGGACTGCAAGAACAGAATAGGGATTATCAGGCACCTGAAAAGCCATAATGCATGGCTGGTCAGCTGTGATTCACCTTGGTAATTTGCTATGTTGCAGAGGCCTAGCTTAGTGCATGAGGAAGGGGGTGAACCTGATATGCCTTATAACCTACCCATTTGTCAGCTGGGAGGACTCGCTGGAAGCCCTTACAAAGCAGGTGCGTGGAGGGAGTATGGAGGTGATATACTCTAAGGCTATGGGGTCAGGGTCCCCCATGGGGCTCCAAGACCATCAGCTGCCTTGTTCACAGGAAAATGTGGATTCTGTAACTGTGGGCAGAACACTCTGAAGAGCTGGGGGGTGGGGGCATCCTTCGGCAGCTTTAGGATTTCTAGTGCAGCAAGACAGTGACCTGGTTCAGACAATATGACAGTCCATCGTGGGTTAATTTATACTTGAGGAGCTGTGGCATGTGCTGGCTGCCGTTGTGAATATGCAACCCCCAACCGGGGGTTGTCAGGGGTTATTGTGTCGTGTGAACCCAGGTGACGGGAGTTATTTAAGGGCTAATCAACCCTCTCATAACCCACAGTCTGTTGTAGAGTTATGCGAGGTTGTAGGGTTCTGCGAGGGTTGTTTAACCCTTAAATAACTCCTGCTGGCGGGTTCTCATGCCACCACAACCCCTGGTTGGGGCTTGCATATTCACAATGGCAGCTGACGTGCTGCAGCTCCTTGAGGGTAAATTAACCCACATGGGGCAGTCGCGTCGTGCGAACCGGCTTAGTATTTCTGCCTGAGGCCTAGCGCTCCAGGTGGGCAGAAGAAAGCAGTGGAGGAAGCAGCAGGGAGAGCTCCTTAGAGCCCCTCACCAGGTAGATAAAGGCAGGCAGGCACAGCAGGACCACATAGGTAGCTGGGCTGCTTGAGACTATGGGGTTGAGGGGCGCTACCGGCAAGGCATATCCTGGAGTCAGGATGACGCAGGGGAGCTCTTGGATCATCCATCATGTGCTCCGCTGACTGGCAGCAGAGTCCACTGCCTGGGCACCCCTTGCAGCTTCCAAAGGAGCGGATTAATACAGAGATAAGAGCCAAGATAAGATGGAGATAAGAGCTCCATCTCTGGAGCCAAGCTGCTGTTCTCAATGACCAGGTTCGCATGATCACGGAGGGAAGTTAAGCTGTGGGAGCTTATTTTCCTTCCCTGCACATGTCGGTCGTGATGCCTGATTGCACATTCCTGATTAGCATAATCATCCTCGCCAGGCATGGGATGTCATGACATCCAAACCCAGCGAGGGTGGGTGGCTGGGGTGGTTTACAATCCACCCTGAAACCCATGGCTTGTTCTAGGGTTTCAGGGGGGGTTGTAAACCACCCCAGCCAGGTTCGGATGTCGCAACAACCCATGCCCAATGAGGACAGTTATGTTAATTAGATGGCTTGCGACCAGCCCATGCAGGAATGAAATTATGCCACCGTGGCTTATTTTCCCTCCATGATTGTGCAAACCTGCCCAATATAAAGAAATCCATCCAGGGACAAGAAAGGTGCAGCCACCTCTGGAGTGTCGTAGACCCCATGGAGGAGGCTGTTAATAACAGTGGCAGAAGAAAGACCTGGGACACAAAGAGAGAAGGGTAGACTCCGAGGGCCCCCCCCCCCGGTTCTCACATTGCTGGTGTTGCTTCCTGTGCTCTGCGGGATGGAGAAGAGTTCTGTGAAGTTGGGCACCGAGTCACTGATGAAAGTCACGTTGCCATACACATGATGTGGGAACTTGGACCCAGCTGCTGCCTCCTCCACAATCCCAATCTGTGACGTCCGTACATGGTAAGGGAAGTTCTTGTTGGCTGCTGAGGGCCGTGTCATAATCTGAGAAAACCAGAAGGATGTTGGGCTGGCAGCCACAAGTTCAGCTGCAGGCTCTTCCTCTAAAGAAGATACCATCTTCTTCTTGCTTGCTGTATGCCAGGGCTCTCCAACCTTGGGTCCCCAGATGTTGCTAGACTACTGCTCCCAGAATCCCTTGCCATTAGCAATGCTGGCTGGGTATGCTGAGAGCTGTAGGCCAGCAACATCTGGGGACCCAAGGTTGGAGAGCCCTGCTCTATGCCCTATGAAGGGGTGTTTAAGTAGTTTAGACGGAAAGAAGTCCTACAGTTCCCAGCATTCCCCAGCCAGCCATGGGAGCTGTAGGACTTTTTTCCGCCTAAACCTGCATAGGATTCCACCCTTAGGCAGTTTTCTCATGAGAACCTCCTCTCCCATCATTCTTTTTTAAAAACAAAAACAAAACAAGCAAGTTTCTAGCCCTCACATTTGTGAAGACACATTTGAACACAGGCATGAGCATTGGTAAATGACTCTAGAGTTCGGAGGTAGAGCTTTCATACCCACCAGGACTATTTATCCCTAGCTCCACTACCCCCTACCCCAGATTAGAACTTCCCCCCCAATAAAGGGAAGTCGCTTACAAAAGCTGGCCCAGAAAAGGGGATTCCCTCAAGGACAGATCACCAAACCGAAGCACTCTCTCAAATGATCAAGATGCAACACTGACTCTTGGTGGCATGGGAGAACTTGTGGTTGTCCAGATGTTGTTGGACTCCAACTCCCATCAGCCCCAGCCAGTATGGCTAATGGTCAGGGCTAATGGGAGCTGTAGTACCACAACATCTGGAGGGCCACAGGTATTCCGACCCTGCATTAGAGCATCAGAAAAGTGAATCTAGAGGCCACGGAGAGACGCAAAGCTAAATAAGTGAGATGGCAAAGAGACAGTGGAGGTGTCATGCCCTACCTGGAGGAGGATTCTTCGGATGATGAACAGGAGGGGGAGAGCCAGCATAACGGGCCCCAGCCAGAGCCAGGCAAGGAACAAGAGGCTTCGGTTGACAGCCTTCCCCTGGAGCCATCAGAAGAGCAACCTAGCCCCTCTCGTGCTGTGCCTGAACTCCCCCAAATGCAGGAATCAGAGCCTGAGATCATTCATCCCTCAGATGCAAGCAGCAAAAGAACAAAGGGAACCTCTAGCATGGGGCCTCCCTTAAAAGCAACATGCAGACTTAATTAACCAGCTGTGCTGATTTACGACCAGCTATAAATTGGCCCAGGCCCAGCTGAGGTCAGCCTGTCACTGCAGACAACAGTGTTCAAACCTTTGTGCTTCGCCTTGTTATACCGGACCAGAAAGATTCCTAGACTCTTGGCTGATTCTTTGGACTACGCTTTTGGACTCCCCCTGACTGGCCTCGATGCGTGATACAACTGACTCCTGTGCACTGAACTCTGGAATGCCTTGACCTCACCTCTGCTCTCTCCGGCTAAGTATACTGGCAGTGGAACTCTCGTGTAAGACTCTGGACTGACCTGGTTGTGCTCTTTTGTTATTCCCTGAACCTATCCAAGCCGTGACCGGGCACTTGCCAGCCTGGGAGCAGGACAGGAGGCTGGTGGCTCCAATGTCCGTGGGACGGTGTGTCCTCCCTGAGTTTCAGTCTGAACTTTTAAGGAGTTATCCATTGTGCTGAACTCTATTCCCCAAAATAGGATAGCTCCTTTAAAGTTCAGACTGAAACCAGGAGTAGATACACCACCCCACTGACATTGGAGCCACCAGCCACTGCTGCAAAGAGACCCCCTTCTTTTCTGTAGGGCCTCTCACCAGTGGATAGAGTGAGGGCCAATTTACACACTATGCAGAAGCGGCCTCCCAACCCTTTAAAAGCAACACTGGAATGAAGCCCCAGGGGGCCTGTGGATTTGATCTTTCCTTGCAGGCCATTTTTGCAATCAAAGTCGCCTCCCGCAACTCTTTTTCCACCCATGGGGTGGGGTGGGGGAATATAGGACTCCTTGCATTTTCCCCTCTACAGTAAGAAAGGCAGTTTATGAGGAGTGCCTGTGACTGCCAAAATGACCCCCAGGAAAAGGCTTAAGCACTCCTCTCCCAGGACTGCAGCTGTAATCCAATTCACAGGGTGCTTGCCCCTTGGGCTGCACTTTTGTTATAAAAAAAAAAGCAAGCCAAGAGATTTGTGACCAATCTCCTGTGCAATGTTACTATGGCCCAGAGAGTGAAGGGTATGCCAGGGTAAGGGGGGAATACTGGAGGCTGCTGGGAGTTCTCACCAGAAAGACTGCATGGGCATACAGGTGAATGCCCAGCTGGATGCCGTTGACTATTTTCTCGCGGGCCCACTTGGGGATGCCAAAGTTAGCGATAAGCGCAGTAACCGGGACAGCAAAGAACCTACAAGAGAGAAAGAGGCTGTCTACTGGATGAACATGACCCCCACATATTTTCTTGCACTCCTGCAACAGTGCCCAGCTTTCTGTTCTTGTGGGTAGACACCCCTCACCTTGCTTCCTCATCCTAATCAGCTTCCCCATTTCGTTCTCTTGGGATCCAGGGTGGAACTCTGCCCCCTATAGCTTCTACAACCCCCTTTCTTGCTCCTTGGAGATGCAGTCTGCATTGCGCTGGACACCGAATTGTCCAGCCCAGTCTCTTGTCCTCCTTCCTCGAATCTCATCCTATTCATCCGGCATGGCCAGTCCATCTGCTGGAACTAGCGGCAAAATTTGACCTGGTCTCCTAACAGCTGAGGGAGGAGAAGCCTTTGGGCCTGATGCCACATCCCCCTAACCCTTTGCCCAGGGCACCCAAGCAAGTGTTCCTGCACCCAAGCAAGTGTTCCTGTTAGTTGCTTCCCCTAACTTCACTCACCAGAGGGTGTAGGCAGCGAAGAATGGCACATAGAAGGGTTGTTTCTCCGGGAACTGCTTGAGAGTGATAAGGATAGCATAGCAGAACCAGATGTAAGCCACAAATTGCAAGGTGATCAGGCCATATCCAGCTGGCGACTCGTAAGTGTACAGCACCTGTGCCTGATCAAAAAACTGAGCCCCAAAAAGAAGGAAGTAGGTGAGTGATTGGGAGAAGTGATGATTACAGCTGCAACCCACAAAAAAAACCCCAGCACAGACGGTTCAGGATTGTGGAACAGAACCACAGTTCTCTCAACATATGGTGAGGAAGGTTCCCCCCCCCCCCCGTTGCAATACCTTCTTCTGGTCTTTACAAAGAACAGAACAAGCTGCTGTGCAGCATCAAATTATTTGTCCATTTAGCTCAATATGCCGGCTCTGACTGGCAGTGGCTTCCGCATCTCCTGCTGCCTGGTCCTTTAACTGGAAATGCCAGAGATTGAACCCGGAGCCTTCTGCATGCAAAGGATGTGCTGTAGCAGTGAGCTACGTTCCCTCCCCATCCTTAAAAGAGAGGACTGGAGAAGGCTAAACTTTCCCCTTTGATGGCTGGCATGTGGTGGAACTATGTGGGAGGAAGACCCCGAGAACCTGATCAGAAATGGATTTGGGAGAGTAGGATCAGGACACTGTCTAAAAAGAATGTCACTAAATGGCAATTAATTGATACTTCTGAATGCAATAGGGAATACACTGAGATTTCCAAAGAGCCATAGAAATGCATCAAATCGAGGATGATTGATTGCTAGGACTGAACAACGTGCCATAAGGAAAATGCAGGAAAATGCGGGGGGGGGGGGATTCACAAGTGAGAACTGGCCAGGTGGGAGGAGGATGTTTCTGAATGGGAGAATTGGCAGACACAGGGTGGCTTAAATACCCCTCCTTCCCTACCCTGCCATCCTTTTCCCCCTGGAAAATACAAATTTGCGATATCCTGTATATTTCTGCCCTTATGGCTTTAGGGTCTATCCCCAAATGGCTAAGCAGATGCTCTGGTTCCAAGCCATACAGATGTCCCAGCAGTACCGTAACTGGAAATCAAGATTATTGGGCAAGTGACTAAGACGCAAATGAGGTTCCCTCAGCCCTCCCTGGTATGGTGAATAGAAATATAAACAGATGTCCTTGACCTTGCAACTCAGATGCACCCTAAGAACTAGGATCCAGGCCAGCTTCAGCCTTGCCATCTAGAAAATGATGGGAGGACAGAAGATTCAAACTAAGCAACCAAAGTTCCCAAAGCCTAAGCAGCTGCAAGCCTAGGCAAAGCACTCACCTCAGCTTCATAGATGAAGAGCACAACGTGTGTGATAGTGTAGAGCGTCATGTACACTGAAAGCTTGATGGAGCCAGTGTGGCTGATCCGACCCCTGCAAAAGAGGGAGCCATGAGCCTGGATTTGGAGTGGGAAAGAGCCGCCGCCTCACACTCCAAAGCTCTCAGCAGTACTCTCCTTCTCCCTTCAAGCTGCGGCCACAGCACCCCAGCTCCACAGACACTGTGCCACCCCATGGACACTTCTCACCCCAAAAGCTGCAGCTGCAACTCCTCTGGTGCCTTCCAGATGGTTTTGGAATACAACTCCCATCAGCCCCAGCCAGCTTGGTCAATGATTGGGGATTATGGGAGTTGTGGTCCAAAACATCTGGGGGGCACCAGGTTGGTGCAGGGGGGAGTCTGCTCTGAGCACTCAATATCCCATTCTTCCTCCTTTTTCCCCATTAACTTCCACCCTATGAACAGTTCAAAGATGTGTAAATGACGTTCCAACACCCACCACAAGCCCATGTCTTGCACAAAACCCACTTTCTATCCCCACAACCTCTTCCACACTCCTCTTGACCATCACAATCCTTCAGCTGAATATCCCCTGCCTAAAGACCTCTTTCCCTCACAATGGCCCTGGCACACCTAAGAGATTGCCTCCTCTTCCATCCCACTGCAGTCTCTATTATCAACTGAGAATGCCTTCAGTCTGGGCACCATTTCAAGAGGAAGGAAACAGAGAAACATTCTCAATGGCTGCTCCATGGGTATGGGATAGGAATAGGATACCCTTGCCCTAGAGCAAGGCTCTCCAACCTTGGGTCCCCAGATGTTGCTGGCTTACAGCTCCCACCAGCATACCCAGCCTGCATGGCTAATGGCAAGGGATTCTGGGAGCTGTAGTCCAGCAACATCTGGGGACCCAAGGTTGGAGAGCCCTGCACTAGAGACTCAATGAAGTTTGAGCCTCAGCATCAGGGCCGGTGTCAAGGGTAGGCATGGTTGGGCACCGGCTGAAGGCTCTGCACAGCAGGGGCCCACTGCCAAGAGCCCCCCTGGAGATGTTCCTCCCCTTCACCATGGCAACCTGCTTGTTCACCTGCCTCTTCCTCTGGCCCAGAAAACTGCAGCGCTGCTGCCTACTTGCTCCCTGGCTCTCTGCCTGGCAAGCAAGCAAGCGGTAGCAATGATGAGAAAAAGGAGGAGAAGCAAAAGCAGCTGGTGACCATGGCAGAGAGACGGAGGGGACCCACTGAGGGTGTCTTCTTGCCTAAGGGCCCTCCAAAAGCTGGAGCTGGCAGCGCTCAGCATCTTCCAGAAGAGCTGTAACTTAGGGCCTTTCTACTTTGGCTGTAATTCAACAGCCTTGCCACTAGGGGGTTGGGATAGTCTGCAGACATCTGCATTTTAGAAGGCTGCTTTTATTCTACAGTTATAGATTTCACAGATCATAGAGTTGGAAGGAGCCTACAAGGCTATCGAGTCCAACCCCCTGCTCAATGCAGGAAACTAGAGGAGGCGTCTCCCATCCAAGTAATAACCAGGCCTGACCCTGCTTAGCTTTCCACACTTCATATATCGTTTTGTTTTTAAAGTCTTGCTGTCAGTAATATGCCAGTAGAGAGAAGAAAGGAGGTGCACTTAAATAAAAAGCCTCTTCATCTACCTACCATCTCCCCATCCCATACGCTGCTGTCTCTGTCCTAACGCTGTTGAAATATATCCTACTTGCTTTCCCTTTGCAAACCCCCTGTATTTCCAGCATGCCCACAACTATAGTTTACAAAGAGGATGCTTCCAGATGAGGCTTTTAATGTGCAGTTGCCCTGCCTCACTCGTGGAAATTGACATGGATGGATGGGTCCAGATTAAACATCTTCCACTTGTAACCCTTCCGTGTTTCCACACCGCTGCTGCGGTCTTTTCTCTTACCGTGGAAAATCCGCTAAGTCAGAAAAGGCGTAATAGCTGCACAAAGTCTTCTGGTTGGCAGTGCTAGGAGTCCTCCGCCTGGAAGCACCCAGCACAACCCTCTCAAAACACCTGCACTTCCCCAAAAGGAGACTAACTACACATTAGCATACAAATGTGTATAACTGAGCCCTGATGCCATTTAAAAAAAAGAGAAACAGCAGTGGGGAAGGGTTATTTAGAATGGAGAAGTGGCCAGTGGAGGGAGGCAGGGATGGTGCTAGGTACCTGAAAATATCTGGGGTTCAAGCCCACAGGACAACAACAACAAAAAAAAAAGCACAAGTTTGCATGTGCTAATTTACAAATGCTCTAAAGCAGTGTTCTCCAATCTTGGGTCCCCAGATATTTTTGGCCTACAACTCCCAGCATACGCTGGCTGGGGCATGCTGGGAGTTGTAGGCCAAAAACATCTGGGGACCCAAGGTTGGAGAACACTGCTCTAAAGCGTGTGTGTGTGTGTGTGTGTGTGTGTGTGTGTGTATGTATAAAGGGCCCTGTCTCCTAAGGACATCCCTATAAAAATTGTAAAATGGGAAGTGTGGACAGGGGAGAGGAGGGCATTTGATTTAAAAAAAAAACCAAACAAAACCTCAGGCAGAAAGATTCAAGGGAGGCAGCAGGAGGGGAAGCACCTGTGGGCAAAAAGCCAGCTAGTCCAAGGGGATCAGATGCAACAGAGGTCCTTTATTTCAGCAAGTGCCCCTGGACAGCAGGGTGGTGGGGCAGATGGCCTCCCAGAGATTCAGGGATCCAGCCCTAGTGGGCTGCCCCCTAGCACTGCTTCTGGGGCAGGGGGAGCTTAACCATTTCCCCATTTGTCATTTCTTCACTCCAAATTGCCCACATGCAGGATTCCAGAGGCTCATTCAGAGCAGGACTTTGGGACATAGTTAAGTCCAGGGCCCCACTCAGCAGAAGAGCAGGAGGACACATTACCAACTCAAGGGGAGCTTAAGATAAATTAAGTTCAGAGGTGGGACCCCAAGGCTATTAAGTCCAGAGTCTAAAATTACCTAAGTGCAGGGTTTGAAGACTATTTTTACCCTAGCAAATGTATTTCTGGAATGCCACAGGAGGAAAAGAGCCACTGGGGCTGATTTAGGGCAAAGAACTGGTGGGCAGAGAAAGAGTTAAGCATCCCCTTCATCCTTGATGCGTCTGCACTCCAGATTTCCTCACTTTTCACCATACTCTCCTATACAACCCATGCAGGAAAAGCCTTCATATTGAAAGAGCCATCCCCCTTCAGCCATGCTGGTACCTGGTAACCGTAAATCCTTTACCGAGCAGGATCAGCATCAGGAGGAAGATCAGGAAACTGACAGAGAAGAGGAGCTTGGCTAGGGGGTGGGAAAGAGAGAGAGAGAGAGAGATGCAGGGTAAGCCCAGGCCATTCACAGGGTTCTTCTGGGATACGGGATTCAGAATGGTGCAGGTGTCATCGGAAGCTGCCTTATACCAGACAAGATGGAGGTACTGAGGGTAGAGAAACTGACTGTTCTGGATGGAGGCTTGCAGCCGGTCCTAGACTCCCCCTGAAGGACCAACTATGCAGTTTGGGAGTTTTCTTGGGCTCATCACTGACTGGGGAAAGCTCAGGCGGTAGCGGAGGCCAGGAGCGCATCTTACCAGCTTAAGGTGGTACATCAGCTGCGACTGTATCTGAAGAGAACAGACCTTGCTTCAATCATCCATGCGCTAGTGACGTCCAGGTTGGATTACTGTAATGTGCTCTATGGGGGGCTGCCTTTCAAGATGGCTTGGAAACCTCGACTGGTACAAACTGTGGTCACTTGAGTGCCGGTCGGTGCTAGGCAGTTGGACCATGCGGCACCTGTACCATACCAGCTTCCCTGGTTGCTGGGGCAGTTTAAAGTGCTGGTGTTAGCCAGCCTGGCCGCACTCTTGAGATCTACATTGGGGGGCCTGCTGGTGTGCCCACCTGTCAAAGCAATTACACAGGCGGACACAAGGGATAGGGCCTTCTCAGGAGTGGCCCCCCACTTGTGGAAATCTGTTCCAGTTCATGTCCGCCAGGCCCCATCATTACAGGCCTTCAAGTAAGCCCTAAAGTCTGGCCTGTCTACCTTGGCCTGTAACTGAGTTAGGACTTTATTCGGTGCCATGGTGTATAAGGTGCTATTTGCTTTTAATTGTTAATTTTGATTTTATTATTGGTTGTATTGCTGTTTAATTGTGTCTCACCATTTTAAATTTTGTTCTACATGGGCCTTGACGGGTTTTACCCTAAAAGGCGGCTTAGAAATGTCTTTAATTAATTAATTATGCTGAGTCAGGTCCATTGGTTCATATAGTCCAGTGTTGTCTGCACTGACTGGCAACAGCTCTCCAGAGTTTCAAGCAGGATTCTTTTCTATCCCTATCTGGAGATGCTGAGAATTGTGTAATATGGGTTATCCTGAATGCGGGCAATCAAAGAGCGGATCAATGGGTAGGGGGGACATATTTATTTATTTATTATATTTATATCCTGCCTTTTTTCCTGGAGGAACCCAAGGTGACTTACATAATCCTCCTCCTCTCCATTTTATCCTCACAACAACCCTGTGAGGTAGGTTAGCCTGAGAGTCAGTGACTGGCCCAAAGTCAGCCAGTGAGCTTTATGGCCAAGTGGGGACTAGAACCCAGATCTCCCGAGTCCCAGTCCAACACTCTAACCACTAGGCTGCACTGGCTCTCATATTAAATGGAATGATAGTGAATGACCATCAGCATTCCTTGATTCCTTCTGAATGACTACAGGAATACAATCAATAAGCACTAGTCAAGATGGGAACAGGGTAATAGGTTGGAATGGTCACTCCACATTCCACCATGGTACCTACCTAAGATCTTGAGACTGCCTTTCCCAATACCATCACTTGCATACTGTCCCCAGTATATGCAGAAGAACGTCAGGCTGAGAACTGAGGAGGAAAAAAAAATATACAAGTGAAAAGTGCGTAACAGAGCCAGAAAGGAAATGGGGTATCAGTTTGCTGCACTGCCCTCTTTCCTTACCTCCTGCCTACTGTGATCTATTCACTGACTATATAGGTAGGCCATGGAATCACGATCTCCCTAATTTTTCCCTCCTTCCATTCCTTCTGCCCCCCTACCCTTCCTTGCCAAAAGAATTTACAATAATTGAAAACCTGAATCAAAAAACCATAATTCATTATCACGAAGGGCACAATTTTATGCAAGTTTAGACAGAAAAAAGGCCTACAACTCGCAGCATGCCCCAGCCAGCATGCCCCAGCCAGCTATGCTGGGAGTTGTAGGCCTTTTTTCTGTCTAAACTTGCATAGGATTGCACCTTAAATGTTTACTAATGTGAGGATGTGTGTGTATTCCAAGAGTATTCTGCAGTCTGTATTCTGCAAGCAGGAATTTGTTATTAGGTACGGAATGCAGAATTTTTAAGAAGGCAAACGGCTGGCCCTTAATTATGTGAAGGTAGTTTGAAAGTATTTGGGCAAAGCCTGAGGAAATACCATGGCAAATTTACACAAGAGGTAAAAATGTCTTCATAGACATTCCCTCTCTCCCAGAGAATCCTCAGAACTAGTGGAGGGGGGAGGGCTTTTGAAAATTCTGAGCACAACTACAATTCCCAGGATTCTTTGGGGGATGGGGGCAGCCGACACTTATATTGGTTTTTGTGCCAATTTAAGATTGTATTGTAAGTATACCCTCAGAAGCTTTGCAGGTGGGGAGGTGAGTGGGGGAATTCCAGAGATCAGAAAATAGGCTTCAGTACTGTGGATAGCTCTTTGCTTTCCCCATAGCTAGCAGAAGCAAATAAATTATGCAGAATAAGCAAATATATTCCAATACAGCTGATTTTCATAGATTCATAGATCATAGAGTTGGAAGGGGCCTACAAGGCCACCGAGTCCCACCCCCTGCTCAATGCAGGAAACTAGAGGAGGGGTCTCCCATCCAAGTCATAACCAGGCCTGACCCTGCTTAGCTTTCCACACTCAGACAAGCTGAGCCAGTGTAAGCCACAGGCCTGTACATATTTAATACAGGGCCCCCAAAGACATATTTTCTTGTTGCAGAGCCTTAGGCTGTTTGGTGCAGAGTAAACACAACCCAGCCATTGGGCTCAGTGGTTTTGCAGGTTCCTTTTCTACGGAGAATGTGCCAGACTCACCCTCCACACCAGCAGCCGTCATGAACATCTTGTACGTGGTGTGGAGAAGTTGCCGACCCTTCAACAGATCTGAGGGGGAATAAAAAGACATTGAGGGGGGTGGGGAAGGTTGGCAAAAGTGTAATCATTGAACGCAATAACTGTGCCTCTCTTCCTCATCTCCCATCACCTTGGAGTTAGGGAAGGGGAATTTCGAAGTGAAGCCCTAACAGGGCATATTTCCAACCCTTGCGAGTTCATGAAACAGGATCCATCTTCTTTTTCTTAACCTCAGAGCCCTGTATTCACCACTGGAAAGGTGTGGGGAAGACAAAAGTAATACCCAGCCCTCACTTTCTATTCCCATTTGACATTTAGAGGGCAGGATAAGTATTTATTGCATTTTAAAACTACCCAGTAACAAAGGGCATTGCAAGGCACTTAAAAGATTGGGGCCCCCTGGGGCCCACAGCATGTGAATCTGCATAAAATTTACATATGCTGATGTATATCTATATATGCAAATTAAGAAATAATTACTAGGATTTATTTAAACTTCACAAAAGGCAAAGCCAGCCACTTAATTTCTCATTCAAATCACCATGAATTAAAAAAAGCTTCCATGGGCACCAATGAAAGATTTATTTATTATATTTATACCCCGCCTTTTTTCCTGCAAGGAACCCAAAGCGGCTTACATAATCCTCTTCTTCTTCCTCTCCATTTTATCCTCACAACAACCCTGTGAGGTAGGTTAGGCTGAGAGTCAGTGACTGTCCCAAAGTCACCCAGTGAGATTATGGCCAAGCGGGGGAATAGAACCTGGATCTCCCGAGTCCCAGCCCAACACTCTAACCACTATGCCACACTGGCTTAACTGCCATGTGGAGGGGAGATTGAGGGGGCCCACATCACACAGGGAGGGGAAGGTTAACTCTTCCCGCCTCAGCTGCAATCCCTCTGAAAATCCCCTCCTGCGTGGTGATGCAGCTTAGGAAAAAATACCCCTCCTATTGGCCCCAATGGAAATATTTTTTCTACATTTAATTGTCCTGCAGGGTGGGATTTTGGTGGGGCTGTTGCATCATGTGGGGAGGGCAGGGCTTTTTATCTGGTGGAGCTCACCGGAACTGAGTTCCAGCACCTTTTCTTCTATTAATTGCATTACAATTTAATCGCCATCTACTCCCGAGGAAATGTAATCCAAGAGTTCCGGTACCCTTTTCTCCAGAAAAAAAGCACTGGCGGGAGGGTATGATCGACCCTTTTCCTCCCCAGCTGCAATCCCCCTTGAAAATTACCTCCTTAATTACATGGCAATTAAGCTGAGAAAAAAAATAATAAACCCTCCCATTGGCACCTATCAGCACTTACGGCTCTGAGGAATAGATTCGGGGCCCTGACAGTGAGCAAAATTGTCTGGACAGTGTGCAAATTAAAAACATAAAATACAAAGTGGCAATGGAACAATAATAAAATGAGTCAGATAAAACCAGCAGCAGCACATAATAAAACCAAAAGTAAAACAAGCAGCGGGGATAAAACAGTGAGAAGAAGTAAAAGTGCTAAAACTCGTTCTTAAAGTGCCTGAGAAAACAGAAAGGTCTTTGCCTGGTGCCGAAAAGAGAACAATGTAGGCACCAGGTGAGCTTCTCTGGGGAAGGCATTCCACAGATGGAGTGCCACCATGGAAAAGACCCTCTCTCTTGTAGGCACCTGCCTTGCTGCATTTGGCAGGGGCACCTGGAGAAGGGCCTCAGATGATGACCTTAGGATCCAGGTAGGTAAATATGGCACAGACTGGAGATCATGGGGGCTGCCAGACAGCTAGCTGTAGCACTACCAATCAGAAGGCATTGTGCAGCAATCCTGTCTTTCTTTCCTTAACGGATTTTCTGCAGAAAGGAGAAAGACGTGAAGAAGTGGTGAAAAAATATGGGAGGGTTACGAGTAGAAGCCGCCCCCCCCCCTAAAATTCTGTGAAGGAGGCAGGGCGATAGCAGAATAAAAGCCTCATCTGGAAGCTCCCCATGACACAGATCATAGATCATAACACAGTTTGGAGAAGTCACTCTACCCTGCACCTCTTTAGAACAAGGCCATATTTGCCTGCCACTGGATGCTACCAACATAATCCCATTCAATTTGAAACAAGAACTGTTGACCAAGTTGCATCAGAACTGGGACCCTTTTGTACTCACAGCCAAAGTAGCAGGAAATGATGAGGATCAGGATGAAGATAAGCAGGAAAGTTATGTCTGTCTCCAGGATGCCTGAGAAGAAGAGAAAAGGGACACATTGGGAGGACACTCGCCACTGGGCTGGGGGTAGGAGTGCCCCGTCTTCCTATTTGGAACTTCAGGGATACCGCTGTTGCTTGGGGGTTGATGTTGCTAGGGGACCAAAACTGCCTGCCTGAGTACTTCCTTGCTTGCCACCTGTATATTTGTAAACAAACCAATATTACAAATTACTATAAGACTGGGTTCAGACAACATGATAACCCACACTCAGGGGGTGTATGGGTTGAGTGTGGGTTGTCTGAACCCAGCTGCGCTAACAAGCCAGTGGCTTGTTAACCACAAACAACTCATGAAGAGAACCCATGGTTTGTTGTTGGGTTGAGAACTGTGGGGTGTTCACCACGGTTTGTTATCTTGGCAGGGTTCAGACAATATGATAACCTGCGGTTCAACAACAACCCACGGTTCAATGACAACCCACACTCAACCCTTGAGTGTGAGTTATCCTGTTGTCTGAACCCAGTCTAAATCTCCAATCGGGTTCACATGACAAAATCATGACAATTCACTGTGGGTTATAAGCCATGGTGGGTTGTCGTGTTGTGCGAACCCACTCTCTCTTCCAAAGGAAAACAACCCTGTAAAACTGACCTGGAGAAGTGACTGGCTCTTATTTATTTTATTTTATTTATTTATTATATTTATACCCCACCTTTTTTCCTGCAAGGAACCCAAGGCGGCTTACATGATCCTCCTCCTCCTCTCCATTTTATCTTCACAACAACCCTGTGAGGTAGGTGAGGCTGAGAGTCAGTGACTGGCCCAAAGTCACCCAGTGAGTTTCATGGCCGAGTGGGGACTAGAACCCGGATCTCCCGAGTCCCAGTCCAACACTCTAACCACTACGCCACACTGGCTCTAACCTCTATTTTTTAAGCTGTAGAAGCACTCAGTGTTTTGGACAGAGGGGCAATTACTTTGCACCAAGCAGAAAAAGACCAATTTCCACTCACTGGAAGTTTCCTGTCCATCCAGGGCATAGGTTGCCTTTCTTCTCTCTCCCTTGCACCCCTACTCTCTGCCTTCCCAGCAAGCTCACTGTTGTTGCTGACACCCATCTCCTCCCCAGGCACTCTGATGAAGGAAGAGACACAAGATGCTCGTTCCTGGGCTGAGATGACTGACAGGGTTGCACAACTGCTCCTTGCCCCTCAGCCTGCACAAGTCACTTCTGGCTTGGGTTATCACTGGTGTATAGAACCCGTTCTCATGTGAGTTTGAGAGGACCACAGGAGATTCTGGGATATCAAAAGAGTGAGATTGGAAGCTGGGCCCACATGGAGCTATATAAGCCTGAGCCTGGGTGGATTTCTGAGAAGGTATACGTACGTATTGACAAGAAACACATAACCATGATTTATAGTGGGGTGGGGGTTGTGACCCTTCATATGTGCCTGGACTTTAACTCCTATCGTCCTCAGCCAGAATGACCAATGGTCAAGAATGGGCAGCTCAAGAAAGCTCCTTCTACCTATGCTGGAGTCACTTATTTCATTTTGCATCAGTAACGCCCAATAGTCAAAGCTCGGAGGGTGTTTTACAAAGATTAAAACCCCTAAAAATACAACATAATAACATAATGTAAAATCATTTACATACAAAAAAATATATAAAACAATTCTAAACAGTCATCAATAATTTTCTCTCACTCTCTCTTTCTGCTAGCTTACTGTGTCCTTACCTTTTCCAAAATCTGACTATCACATACACACAATTCCAGCTGGAAACAGCTGGGCATAGCACAGGGAACAACTTACCAAACTCATCAGCAGAGAAGTGACGTGTCCAAAATGATTTGCCATTGGTCAGAATCATCTCATACTCCAGTTCCAGCCCATCGCCCTGTGGGGGAAGGTGGTCAAAAGTCATTGCGAATCTCAGGGAAGGGGATCAAGGCAGAGCCACGGGGGGGGGGGGGGGGACCGACACACTCACCCCGCACTTGCTGAGCGCCACGTACCACCAACGCTCGCGGACTGAGCGGAAACTTCTGCCACTCGCACAGCTCAAATACCGCACTGAATTCTCTGTCACCAACTAGGCAAGAGAATGCAGAAGAGAGAACAGCGATGTGGCAACGAGGGAGAGCTGAAGAGAGTACCAGTACTTCCAAATAGCTTCTCCTTTCCAGTTCAAAGGTGCTGTTAGGGTAGGCCAGATGGGGCAGATGTCTGGGGCCCCGCTCAATCAGATTGAGCAGGAAGGCCCCCAAATGCAGCAGGGCTGGCTTACTACATTTTCAAGTAAATGAAATAATACACAGTATCATATAAAGAGCCCCCCCCCACTCCACTGTTAAGACTGTTATGTCCAGATGTCTAGAGTCTAAAATTATCTAACTGAGTGGCCGGATGTCTGGCCAGATGGGCGATTCATAAATATAATCAGGGCTTTTTTTCTGGTGGAACTCACCGGAACTGAGTTCCAGCACCTTTTCTTCTATTAATTGCATTACAATTTAATTGCCATCTACTCCCGAGGAAATGTAATCCAAGAGTTCCGGTACCCTTTTCTCCAGAAAAAAAGCACTGAATATAATAAATAACTGCACACTGTACCAATTAACCCCTGTGTCAGTGTATTATCAGTGAGGAGGTGTCCCCCGCCCTCCCAAACTGGAATACTGCAGGAGTATAGGAGTTGAATGTGACATATGCAAGAAAAGAATGGGAGTTCTACCAAAGCTTCCAGTTAGAATATACTAAGTTGCGATTTCTGTACTCCTAAGCCCTGCCCCTGTATGTGGCTGTGATGTGGAAGCTGAGGAAATGCACAGGATGTGGTAGGGGACACAGAAATCAGAATCTTGGCTCACTTTATTTTTAAAAAAAGGAGGTTTCTAGGCCATATAACCACAAAGGCAGATTTGAAAGTGTGTGGGCGATGCCTGCTAAAATTTCAAAAGCTAGAGCGGTGACTGAATATAATTTTTAGTGGCTGTGGGTGAGGCATCAGTGATCTTGCCCATCTCACAACTGGTAAAACCAAAAACTGTCATAAATCCGCCCAGTGTCAAGATAAGCCGTCATCGTTATAACAGTCCCAGTGTTGGAGCCAGAATATACTAGTCCAAAAGAGAGCAAACGTAAATCAGTTAGGGGTCAGGCACAGGCGTAGTCAGGGTCGTTCCGAGGATCAAAGGTACAGAGGTCTGAGGTCAGGGATATCAGGAGCGTCTGGTGGTAGCTTTAACAAACAATTGCTTCCAGCATCTGAGTGTGTTTGGGACCTTCCTTTTGAGCAGGTGCTGATTGGTAAGGCTGCCCAGCTGGGTCAGGCTGCAGTTAGCCTGACCCCACCCCAAACACACTCCGGCACGGCTGGTCTCTATCTGACCTACTGGAGGCACAACAAAAACTGTGAAAATATCACATTGCAGAATAATATTCTCAAAATAAGAGAAATCATGCAAACTTGCTCCATTTGCATAATTTATCCAGGTTGCAGATTTCAGCTTTGCCTTGGTGCAGAATTTGAATTCCCCGGATGTAGCCAAGTGTGCTCCTGTTTGCTCCAGATCATCCTGTAACTAATTTAGTGCCTGTCAGGCACGTGTGTGTATGTTTGTCTGACATTGTTGACCCACACCCCAAGCCTTTGGGATAGGACAGTCTAAAAACGAATAAAATAAAGAGAGGGTGCCTTTTCATTTATGGGGAAGGATACGAAAAGCATTGTATGGAATGGGGGGGGAGCTACAGGGAGTCTGTAGCCCCCTTGGAACTTATGGAGAGACTTACCTTGCATCCAGACCAGGCATACTGAGTTGTGAGGTTGATCACCTGGTTGTTCTCTGGGCGGATCACAGATTCTTTCATCAAACAGTCCTGGGGCGACGGACGGGCATGGAGAGAGAAGATAAAAGGGGAAAAAGCCCCAGTCTCACACAACTTGAATAGGATGACCGAATGCAAAGGAAGACAAGGTTCCTGCAGTTTGAATGGTTGTGTAGCTTTCATTCCCCCTGAATTAAAACTGGAGACACACTTCACTCTTACACGCCAAAAGGTTTAGTGTTCAAAAGAGTAAGATTCACCCACCTCAGAAGAGCCCACCTTCTGTGTTTCTGCATGCATCACTGGTCTGGAAGTATCTCCAGACTGAAAGGTGGTCCAAGCCCAGAACACTGGACATGCAGAGATGTGATAGGCAGCCTCCTTGTAGGACAGGTCATTCTTCTGAATCAGGAGTGACTGAATGTTCCAGTCACACCCCATGCGAATGCTGGATAGAATTACTCACTCTCAGTGGAGGCTGCACCAATGCCTCAAAACATGCAGAAATGCAGCAGACAGGCGCCTTTGTGGGTGGGTGTTTGGTCTCAAATGAGCCTATCGTTATTTAAAATATTTATTTCTTGTGGCACATTGCAGCAGGAATCCATGGTTTTATACACAGCTGCCTCTTGTGGTGAGCCAGCAGGGCTATGGATTGGAGTACCACCCTGAACAGTGAAGGAGTCTCAGGGACAAGAGTGACTCCGCCCACCTAGGTTGGCCATTGGCTCCAGGGCCAGTTTTGAGGGGGCCCAGGGCAAAGTGCACTCTGCCTGCCTTGCCCCCCTGCTGATGGGCCCTGGCAGGCTTACCTGGCAGCAGTAGCAGGTGGGCCAGTAGCAGCAGCGTCAAGTGGCTGAGGGCCTCCACGTAAATTTCCCACAATGCCCCCCAGAGAGACACTACATCAGGAGCATTGTGGGAAATTAAAACAGCAGCTAGAGTCAGCCAGATGGTGCTGTTCAGAGCACTGGTCAGAGGACTGGATTGGGAGAAAACATAATAAAGTGGGGATCCAATGGCAGTTATCATCAGTGGGCCCTACCAAGAGCTCCAGAACTTGCCCAAGGATGCCAGGTATTCATGCTGGCCCCTGACTGGCTGTATTCAAGAGGAAGAGCTATAGAAGACTTCCTGGCTCAGGACAGGACTTTGCTCAGTCAACAATAGTTTTTCCTGGTTCTAACCCCTGGCCCTCATTCCAGGCTCCAACTCCTGCTTCCTGGCTCCAACTCCTGCTTCCTGGCTCCAACTCCTGCTTCCTGGCTCCAACTCAACAGCTGCCTATGGCTCAGCCTTATACACTGCCGCCGGCTCTCTTATGGCACACTAGCATGTCTCTCAGCACACTGCTTGGGAATTACTACTATAAACTAGTCTCACCTCTTATACCCTACGCAACTTCCCTATTCCAGCCAAATCGGCACACTAAGCTCCTGGCCTCAAGACATATGCAATGAAGCTTTGCTGACAGAAGGCAGTTAGGGAAGAATTCATATCTCCCCTAGCAACTGCCCACATCTCCTTATGGCAGCTTTCTTCACACATTGAGAACCAGACCTTAAATTAACTTCTCTGGCAGTAGGAAAATTTGTGAGCAAACACTTTTCATTGCTGAGCCTTAACGAGCTGATGCTGATAGCCGATGCTCATATCTCCGGAACTGCCACATCTAATCTCACACCAGAAAGCGCACAAATTACATCACACAAGAAAGGGATCCAGCTGCTCCCTGACACTGGCTATCATCATGGAAATTATGTCAATTATGTGCATCTGAAATATGCAAATTTGTTGCAGCTTTGTATCTCCTACTAATTTTCTCCATGCATCCCTCTGAGCTGAAGAAACTGCAGAGGCTCAATCTGACCAGCTCTGATTTAAACCACCTTGGAGGGAAACCAACACCTTGGCCCTTTTTAAATTTAAAAGCAGCTTCCGTTATTAAGGAACTGCTGACTGGAAGAAACCACAACCTGTAAAAAAAAAGACCTATTATTATTCTGTCATTTTATCTATATGCATATGAGAATAAGCATTAACACAGTGATTTTGAGCGCTCAAATTGCTTCACATAAATGGTCTCCGTAATCCTTACAACAACCCTGCAAAGTAGGTCAGTATTATTATCCCTATACTGCAGAGGGCAGTGGAAGATGCTAAAGTTGAGGGATAGTGGCTTGCCTACGGCTAAATGCAACACAATCCTATGTAAATAAGACTCACTGTGCTCAACAGGGCTTACTCCTAAGTAAGTATGAATAGGATTGAAGCCTTAGGCTGAGATGAGATTTGAACTGGGCATTTCTACACTACAGACTGAATCTGGTTTAACAGTTATCATATTACTTGGATGGGTGACCCCCTCCTCTAGTTTCCTGCACTGAGCAGGGGGTTGGACTCGATGGCCTTGTGTAGGCCCCTTCCAACTGTATGATCTATGAATCTATGCCCTCCCCAAGAGAATCGTGGGAACTCCAGTTCCGGAAGGAGGTTCTAGGGATCTAACAGAAAATTCTCAGTACCCCACCAAACTACAATTCCCAGGGTTCTTTGGAGAGGAGATGAATCCATGACAGTTAGACTGGTATAAAACTGGCTTATGTTTGTAGTGCAGATGCACTGTTAATTAGCCACTAGATTGCACCAACTTTCACATAAACTCTCACGCTAGTCCTTCTCAGTCTGCAGGCTCTCAGAATATCACTGCTCCAGTCTTGGGGCACATCTGCCCTACAGATGTGCAATCTGATCCTTTTAATTTTAAGCTGCCTTGAATGCCATTTTGGGGTAGAAAGGTGGGGTATAAATCAAATTAAAAATAAATACTATTTTACTTGAAAGTAAGTCCCAGGTAAGTATGCACAGTAGGGTGGCCACTTATGAATGGGAGGGAAAGGAGGAAATGAATCACACACTCAAAAAAAAAAGAGGACACTGATTTGCATGTGCTAATTTGTATGTACAGATGGCAAATTTAGAAATAAGTATTATAACTGA
Source organism: Shinisaurus crocodilurus (assembly GCA_021292165.1). Lineage (NCBI taxonomy): Eukaryota > Metazoa > Chordata > Lepidosauria > Squamata > Shinisauridae > Shinisaurus > Shinisaurus crocodilurus. The sequence continues at coordinate 9,001,424 of CM037885.1, forward strand.
AATAGAAATACAGTAAATCTCACCATAGTGCAGAAGACTGTGACCAGGTGACCTGTGTGCCTGCCTGTTCAGTCTGCTGTCCAGGTGCTAACTGGTGATGGGCAACAATTCTTCTGGTTCTTTCTCTTTAAACTGAAATTGGACAGGAGGACAGCCCTTCAAATAGAGGATGCCTTTGAATAGAGGACAGTCCTCTGGCAGCCCGTCAAATAAAGGACTGCCCTCTGTAATGAGGACACATGCGTAGTATTGCAGCCTTTATCTGGTTTAATAAGCATGTCCTCTCCCCAGTGAATGCTAGCAACTGTAGTTCTGCAGAGGGAAGGCAACTATGGATCTCTAACAGAGAACTCTGTGCCCTATCACCAACTACAGTTCCCAGAATTCTCTAGGGCAAACCGTGACAGCTAAACTGGTATAAATATCATCCTACCTGCGCATTAAGATCTTCAGAAGAAGCCATTCTCTGAATTAGTGAGAGAAACGCATTATGTATTTGCAAAAGAGAGGGCCTTCTCTGTGATGGTGCCACGACTTTGGAATGCCCTCTCAAGGGAGATACTATTGGTATCCTCCTTGCTTCCTTTTGGGTGCCAAATCAAAATGTTCCTGTTTGTTTGCTGCTTGAATCGTTTTTATATCTCTTACTTGTAATTTTGTTGTTGTTACTATATTACTATATTGTATTTGTCTTTCTATGGTTTTTTGTACATTGCCCTGGGTCCCCTTGTGGATGAAGGGCAGCTTATACATTTTTAAAATAAATACAAATAAATGAAACTAGTGTTAGTGTATAATAATAGATTCCATCTCAGCTTCTGTGCACCTGTACAATGACAGACACCCCAATATATATTACGATATGACTATAGATCATTTGGAATGGCAGAAATTGATCCATTGAGAGAAATACAATACGAGAGAGAGAGAGAGAGAGAGAGAGAGAGAGAGAGAGGTCCGTCTGAAGCTGAATGGCCGATCAAAACTGACCTTATTTCCCTTTTTGTAGACAGATGGCCACTGGGAAGGATCATCAAAGTACAGAAGGATGTTCTCACAGCATTTGGCCTTCAAAGAGAAGCAGGGAAAGGAGCTGTTAGAATAGTAGCAGCATGAGTCCAGAATTGCAAAGACATTTCATAAAGGCTAGGATTCTGCAGATTATAAAACAGGTGGCTAAGATATGAATATGATTGAAAGTGGAATATGATTGAAATATAGAACTATACCTCTGGGTAGCGGAACTGGAAGTCCAGGCGCCCATAGTCAGAAAGGAAGCAGAATCTAGTCAAGAAGACCCAGTCCTAGGAAGATGGGGAAAAAAGTATACTCCATTTCAGTCCTGAATCTGTTCTGTATATAGGAACAGCAAAACCAAAAATGCAGGGAGAACCAAGGAACAAGGGAGGAATGCTTTGTCAAACATGGACGCATGGCTGACTCCACAGGGCAGTGAGGGCATTGACTGGGGCCCCAACACTGGAAAGGACCCAGCACCCTAAAATGTGCTGCCACTTTCCGTTTGCACGAGACACTCAAGTAGACTGGAATCAATGTAAGAGAATCCCCACCTCAAATCGAAGGCATGATGCAGCACCAGTTGTAGAGAACATGCTTTGCATGCGGAAGGTCACAGGTTCAATCCCCAGTGGCATCTCCAGATGGGGCTAGCAAAGACCCCTGCCTGAAACCCTGGGGAGCCGCTGCCAGTCAGTGTCGACAAAACTGGGCCAGATGGACCAAGGGTCTGACTCAGGAGAAGGCAGCTTCCTATGTTCCTCTTGAAAGTTAAGGGGGGCGGGTCACTGAGGACACCTTGCATAGGGGTGGTGGCAGCTAGGTATTTATTTATTTATTACATTTATATCCCACCTTTTTCCTGCAAGGAACTCAAGGTGGCTTACATAATCCTCCTTCTCCTCTCCATTTTATCCTCACAACAACCCTGTGAGGTAGGTTAGGCTGAGAGGCAGTGCCTGGCCCAAAGTCACCCAGTGAGTTTCATGGCCGAGTGGGGACTGGAACCCGGATCTCCTGAGTCCCAGTCCAACATTCCCACCACTACACCACACTGGCTCTCACTATGCCACACTGGTACCGAAAAGATCCAAGGCTCAGGCCCACAGGACAAAAAAAACGTACAAATTTGCATATGCTAATTTACATATGCTCTAAAGCAGTGTTCTCCAACCTTGGGTCCCCAGATGTTTTTGGCCTACAACTCCCAGCACACGCTGGCTGTGGCATGCTGGGAGTTGTAGGCCAAAAACATCTGGGAACCCAAGGTTGGAGAACACTGCTCTAAAGTGTGTGTGTGTATGTGTGTGTCTTTAAAGGACCCCGTTTCCTAAGGACACCCCTAAAAAGGGATGTATGGACAGGGGAGAGGAGGGCATTTGATTTTTTTTAAAACACAGACACAAAAAACCTCAGGTAGAAAGATTCAAGGGGGGGGGGCAGCAGGAGGTGAAGCACATGTAGGCAAAAAGCCAACTCATCCAAGGGGATCGGAAGCAACAGAGATCACCCGGGCCCCTGTAGCTTTACTTCAGCAAGTGCCCATGGACAGCAGGGTGGTGGGGCAGAGCAGAGGGCCTCCCAATGAAAGATTCAGGACTCCAGCCCTAGTAGGCCGCCCCCAAACACCACCTCTGCTAAGCGCCCCCTCACACAAAAAAATCCTGGAGCCAGCACTATGCAGGCAGATCCTTGAATCTGCAAGCCCAGCACACTGGAAATTCAAGCACATTGGAGAAAAACATCCAACACAATCTGAACACTGTATTTTAGGAGAGATTAGCCTAAGCCGTCCAACCCAGCCTGAAAATTATACAACTGTCAGCACCCCAAGCTTGACTCCAAGCAGTTACCATAAAATTTTACTGCTTGGCTTTAGAAAAAATAAATAACATCCCAAACAATCCCCATAAAATGAAATCTATTAGGCGGTTAATGCCAGACTCATTAATTTAATAGAGCGCAATGCACCAACCAAACAGACCAGGATGATCTGACCCAGTTTGTAGCAACTGCTTCTTGCCAGGACCGTCCCGGTGGCTCCAGCTCGGTCTGAACCTAAACCTGACTCCCAAACAGGGGAGGCTGGTGACTCCTAGGTCAGTGGGGCTCCTTATCCATTTCAGCTTTTATTCTGAGCTTTATAGGTCACCCCCCCCAAATATGTTCACCACCATGGAGCACCATGGATAGTTCATATAAAGCTCAGAATAAAAGCTGCAATGGATAAGGAGCCCCACTGACCTAGGAGTCACCAGCCTCCCTGGCACTGTAAGTCCACTTCAGGTAACAAAATGGCTTGGGCCATTTGGGCTGGGCTGGGTGGGGTCAGCTGAGCAAGTCTCTAAGGGCACAATCGTTTAGAGAGAAAAAAAGTCCTACAACTCCCAGTGTTCCCCCAGCCAGCCATGCTGGCTGGCGAATGCTGGGAATTGTAGGACTTTTTTTCTGTCTAAACATGCATAGGCTTGCACCCTAAGGGGCTTCCCTAAGAGAAAGACCCATGGACATTTCTACACCACAGATTTAAACTCATTTAAGTCATTTCCCTGGGAAATCATAGTGCTGTGAGTGGGAGGGGGTCAGCTAGGGATTTCTAACAGAATCCTCCGTACTCTCACCAATTCCCTTAGGAGCAAGCCAAAACTGTTAAACTGGTATAAAACTGATGTAAATTTGTGGTGTAGGTATGCCCTTGACAGAAAGGCACATTGAGCCCCCAGAACCCTGTTTTCCTTTTGTCTGTTGAACAGTAGCCCTTTTCAGGCATTCTACACCTTGGCATAGTACATGTGTGAGGGGACTCTACACACAATCCAGGACGCTTGAAAATCAGAGTTCAAAATTACGTGGAGAGCCTCCACGAATACAGGAGACTCTCCTCTTCAGAAAGTCATCCTCCACAAGCAGAGGGCGATTAAAACACACGGGAAGGGGGATGGAGTTAGTGCACTCCAATGCCTGAATAGGATTAGTTGCCCTCTCAGAACCAGGAAAGTACAGATTCATACGTTCTGCTTCTCTTCCCAACCTGAGAACAGACTAAAACTGTTAGCTAGCCACCTGAGTCTTGGGATGAGTTCTCATGACCACCTAATGCAGATTATGTAGCCTTTCCCGCACTTTAACATGTGTTTGCATTCATAGCCAGAAAGGGTAAAGGGTACTAAGCCTGCAATCCTAGACCCACTCACACTAAGCCAGTGTGGCGTAGTGGTGAGAGTGTTGGACTGGGACTCGGGAGATCCGGGTTCTAGTCCCTGCTCGGCCATGAAACTCACTGGGTGACTTTGGGCCAGTCACTGACTCTTAGCCTAACCTACCTCACAGGGTTGTTGTGAGGATAAAATGGAGAGGAGGAGGCGGAGGAGGAGGAGGATTATGTAAGTCGCCTTGGGTTCCTTGCAGGAAAAAAGGCAGGGGTATAAATATAATAAATAAATAAATACCTGGGTGTAAGCCCCAATGAACTCAGTGGGACTTATTTCCAAGTACAAATGTATAGGATTCCACCATAAAAGGTCAAATCCTATCCCCCTTGCTGGAATTCTTTCAGTGCACTTACGGTACAAATTCTAATCTGTCTTGCTGACTGTAAATACAAAGAAAAACTCTAATGTCTATTCTGGTTTCATTAATGTAGAATAAAACGGTATGATCTTGGGCATGCACCCATATTATAACTGCTGGGCGCTTCTTTTCTGCTAGGAATTCCCACTACACAGCCCAACAGCACAGGGTGATAGAGTTACCTGTCATTTCTCAGTCATTTGACACCGAATCAAGATATCAAGTCACCAGGGCACAGTTTCCTGGGTCAACACTATCCCCACAGTAACTAGCCAACAGCACAACTACCCTAAATTGAAAGGCAGTCCAAGGTCTACAAAGGGGGTGGAAATATTTCAGGTTTGGGGTGAAGGAAGGAAGAAAAAAACATTTGATTGATTGAAAGTCTACCACAAAATGTAGGGGGAAAGTCGGACTATAAAGCACATAGTCTTCAATGTCTCTATACTAATGCCCAGAGTATGGGCAATAAACAAGACGAACTTGAACTCTTGATACATGAGGGCAAGTACGACTTGATAGGGATAACTGAAACCTGGTGGGATGACTCCCATGACTGGAATACAGCAATTGAAGGGTATAACTTGTTCAAAAGGAACAGAAGCAACAGAAAGGGAGGTGGAGTTGCACTGTATGTTAAAAATACGTATCTCTGCACAGAGATACAGGAAGAGGAGCTTGGCAGCCCCATTGAGAGCATCTGGGTTAAAATAAAGGGGGCAAAGAATAAAATGAACATGGCGGTTGGAGTCTACTACCGACCACCCAATCAAGGAGAAGACGAGGATGGAACTTTTGAAAAGCAAATTGCCATTGTTTCAAGGAGGCACGATGCGGTAGTAATGGGAGACTTCAATTTCCCTGATATCTGTTGGGAGACTTATTCAGCCAAACATGGCCCCTCCAAGAAATTCCTGACCTGTGTTGCTGATAACTTCCTCCTACAGAAAGTGGAGGAAGGAACTAGAGGATCGGCTATCCTTGACCTGATTCTAACCAACAGAGACGAGTTAGTGGATAAAGTGGCAGTTTCGGGAACTCTGGGGGAAAGTGACCATGTTATACTAGAGTTCTTGATTCTAACAGAAGCAAAAGCTGAGTGTAGCCAAACACGTACCCTGGATTTTAGGAAAGCCAATTTTAACAAACTCAGAACAATGATTAGTAAAATCCCATGGCAAGTGACTCTCACGAGAAAGGGAGCCCAGGAGGGGTGGGAGTTTTTAAAGAAGGAAATTTTAAAGGCACAATTGCAAACAATTCCCACAAGGAAAAAAGGCAGAGGGCAACAGAAAAAGCCAATGTGGCTTCACAATAAACTCAAAGATGACCTGAAAACAAAAAAGGACACGTATAGGAAGTGGAAGGAAGGACAGGCTACAGGGGAAGAGTACAGGCAGGTAGCACAGAACTGCAGGAATAGTGTCAGGAAGGCTAAAGCTGAGAATGAGCTAAGGTTAGCGAGGAATGCTAAAAGCAACAAAAAAGCTTTCTTCAGATACATGCACAGTAAAAGACAGAAGAAAGAACTGGTGGTTCATCAACTACGCGATGAGGATGGCAAATTGATAACAGAAGACAAAGAAAAGGCAGAAGTGTTCAATTCCTACTTCGGCTCGGTCTTCTCCCAAAAGAGGGTCTATGACCCCCCTGGCAAACCTGAAGTGCAGACTGAAGGGGCAGAATTGCAGCTTGAGATTGATAGGCAAATGGTCAAGGAGCACCTGATTACTCTGAACGAGTTTAAATCTCCAGGGCCTGATGAGCTGCATCCTAGAGTAATAAAGGAACTGGCAGAAGAACTCTCAGAACCACTGTCTATTATCTTTGAGAAATCATGGAGGACAGGTGAAGTGCCAGACGACTGGAGGAGGGCAAATGTTGTTCCCATCTTCAAAAAGGGCAAGAAGGAGGAACCTGGGAACTGTAGGCCAGTCAGTCTGACATCAATCCCTGGGAAGATTTTTGAGCAGATTATAAAGAAGTCAGTCTGCAAGCACCTTGAAAACAATGCAGTGATTACTAGAAGCCAGCATGGATTTGTCAAGAACAAATCCTGTCAGACTAATCTGATCTCATTTTTTGATCGGGTAACCTCCCTTGTGGACTGTGGGAATGCTGTGGACATTATATATCTGGACTTCAGCAAAGCTTTCGACAAAGTGCCTCATGATATCCTGATTAGTAAGCTAGCTAAGAGTGGGCTAGATGGAACAACTATCAGGTGGATCCACAATTGGCTACAGAATCGGACTCAAAGAGTGCTTATCAATGGTTCCTTCTCAAACTGGGGAGAGGTAACGAGCGGGGTACCACAGGGCTCGGTCCTGGGCCCGGTGCTCTTCAACATTTTTATTAATGACTTGGATGAGGAGGTACAGGGAATGCTTATCAAATTTGCAGATGACACAAAGTTGGGTGGAACAGCTAATACTCTGGAAGACAGAAACAAAATTCAAAGTGACCTCGATAGGCTGGAGCGCTGGGCCGAAAACAACAGAATGAAATTTAATAGGGATAAATGCCAAGTGCTGCACCTAGGGAGAGGAAACCAAATGCAGAGTTACAGAATGGGGGACACTTGGCTCAACAATACTACAAGTGAGAAGGATCTTGGAATTGTGGTAGATCACAAACTGAATATGAGCCAGCAATGCGATGTGGCTGCAAAGAAGGCAAATGCTATTTTGGGCTGTATTAATAGAAGTATAGCTTCCAAATCGCGGGAAGTGATAATTCCCCTTTACTCGGCACTGGTTAGGCCTCATCTTGAGTACTGCGTCCAGTTCTGGGCACCTCACTTTAAGAAGGACATAGACAAACTGGAGAGGGTTCAGAGGAGGGCAACAAGGATGATAAAGGGACTGGAAACAAGGCCCTATGAGGAGAGACTGAAAGAACTGGGCATGTTTAGCCTTCAGAAGAGGAGACTGAGGGGAGATATGATCGCACTCTTCCAGTATTTGAAGGGATGTCACACAGAGGAGGGCAAAGATCTCTTCTCGTTCATCCCAGTTTGCAGGACACGGAATAATGGGCTCAAATTACAGGAACCCAGATTCCACCTAAACATCAGGAAAAAATTCCTGACTGTCAGAGCAATAAGACAATGGAATCAACTACCTAGGGAGGTGGTGGGCTCTCCCAGTCTGGAGGCATTCAAGGTGCAGCTGGACAGACATCTGTCAGATATGCTTTGACCTGGATTCCTGCATTGAGCAGGGGGTTGGACTCGATGGCCTTGTAGGCCCCTTCCAACTCTACTTTTCTATGATTCTATGATTCTATGTGAAAATGGCAGAGTGTGTGTTGATGCAAGGGGCAATTGCCACATGCGTAAGGTGACCATGTGTACTGGTTTTACCAGTACAGTACTGGTTTTGGGGACATTGTCCTGGTTAGTCGTGAGATGTACGGTAACCAGTACAGTTTAGGACTACAAAATCAAAAAATATTAATTTATCAAAAGATTGAGTACATCAAATCAATCCTTGATAAACCAGCCTAAATCAATTTTATTAATTTATCCTAGTTTTAGTTTTATTTTACACAACGGTTCTCGTTGTTGGATCTCGGCAATACTCGGCATTCAGCACACGCACTCTCACTATATTGTGGCCGCGGCGACTCTTCGATAATACTCCCGCGCAGTACATACAGCCCGACCGTGGGAACTCAATGATGACATCATCACACAGAGCCCACCAAAATCGACCAATTCGGTGTTAGCTTCAGAATATAAAAGGCCCTCCGCAGCACAAGACAGGCACCAGTGATCTGGCATCTTCGGACCGTGACACTGGCCCTCAGAGCTCCACGCTCTCTCGGTTACTCGAGCTTTTCGCTCTGCCGTTTTCATGGCGCACCTCGCTGCTTCGCCAGGACTAGGTTGACCATACGTACCATTTTAAAAGGGACGATCCCGTTTTTTCATATTTCCTGACCGTCCCTTCTTTTTAATATAAATGTCAATTTTGTCTCGTTTTTAGTAAACTATATATAGTTTTTAATTTTTAGTAAAAAACTGAACGCGGCTTGTTCATTTCTCATAAGACTCTCCGCATTAAGAAACCTTGGGGGGGGGGTGAGCGAAGCCCCATGCGGAGCTGCTCCTGCGCTCTCCTTAGCCTTTAGACAGGGCGACTACTGATGTAGTCTAGAGTGCCGTGGGAGCCACGCCGAAGAAAGGGAACTTCACAGCGATGGGCCAGAGCCCGGAGCCATTGTCGTCTTGCTGCGGGGTAGCTGCATCCCCCTGCGCAAGCCTGAAGGGGTAGAAACCAGGCAGGGGCACACGCTCAGCGCCCTTCGCCCGCAGCCGGAGCCAGCTGCCGAGCACCAGCAGCACCATCCAGTCAGACAGGCCCTGCATTTCTCTGGCGGGCACCGAACCCCGGGCAAGCAGGAGAGATGGCGGAGCTGACACAAGGGTGGGTGGCAAGCGGCAGTGCGGAGATGGGCCAGGCCAGGCAGCAGCGCGCCAGGTGGGAGCATGAAGACACGGGCAGGCACTGAGGGGACACAGACCCCCCGCACGCTCTGCGGCAGGATCACGCCGGGACGCGAGATGGGGGTCTGCCGGTGGTGGCGATGGCAGAGGCAGCTGAGAGGAGACCCACATGCACACTGAGCCTCTCTGCATGGCGGCGAGGGAGGGGACAGCGGCTCATTCACACAGGTGAGGGCATACATATTCATGCCCTGGTCAGCCAATTAGGACGGGACCTGAAGGAGGCGGGCCGTGTTAGGGGCGGGCTTAGGAGGATCAGCCTTTTCTTAAAGCGCTAAGAAGACTGGATGGGGAGAGCGAAGCCGTGCAGCTCGCACTAAGGAGGAGGCACAGTGTGTGGCAGGCGGCCGGACGAGCAGGCGAGCTCAGGGCACATCAGACTGCAGGCAAAGCTAAGACACGCTTGTCGCTAGCGCAGCCATTCTCAACCTCTGGATGCGTTGGACTACAATTCCCAGCATCCCCAACCAGCCAGCTGGCTGGGGGATGCTGGGAGTTGTAGTCCCACATATATGGAGGGCACTAGGTTGGAGAAGGCTGTAGTAAGGAGTTAGTTAGCCCTATTGAAGCCAGTGGGAGTCACTTTCCAGTACAAACCCCTATCAGATCCCTCTGCAAGCCACTGAGTGCTCTTTCCTTCTGGATTAATACACTGACTAGGTTCAGACATGATAACCCACACTCAGGGCTGAGTAAGGGTTGTCGTTGAACCATAGGTTGTCATTGAACCGTGGGTTGTCGTCTGAACCCAGCTGAGATAAGAAACCATGGTGAACAACCCACAGTTCACAGCCCAATAACAACCATGGGTTCTCTTCGTGGGTTGGTTGTGGTTAAGAAGCCATAGCTTGTTAGTGCAGGTGGGTTCAGACAACACGATAACCCACGTTTCAGCAACAACCCACACTCAACTCATAGTCAACCCCTGAGTGTGGGTTATCATGTTGCCTGAACCCAGTCATTGCAGATAACCATCAGTCCCCACCATGGTCTTTAGGCCATTGTCCCCATGATCCACTCTGGCTGTGTGCAGGCCTAGCTGTGGGGTTACAGAGTGGCAAGGGAAAGGCGCTGTGTGTGTAGCCAGTGATAACTTCCTCCTTATTAGCACAGTACTACTTAATGGTAGTTCAGTACTAAATTTTGAAGTGCAGGCGCTCATCATTACAGCCCCAATGACCATACCCCAAGGACATCCCAAAATGCAGGCAGCTGTGTTGATCCATTATAGATAGATACCCCCAAAGAAAATCAGTCCATAGCATACTAGCTAATTTATTAGGAACAGCTGAAAAAAGTGCCAGAGCTCTGGGACCCAGTATTCCCACTCCACTACACCATGGCTTCTTTATCAGAGGGGAGGGGGCCATTGCTCGATGGCAGAGCACCCATCTTGCGTGCAAACGGTCCTGGGTTTCATCCCTGGTATCTCCAGGTGAGACTGGGAAAGACTCCTGTGTAAACCCCTGGAGAGCCACTGCCAGTCAGTGTGTAGCGTAGGCAACAATGAGCTAGATCAAGTGTGGGGAACCTATGACCCTCCAGATCTTGTTGGACTACTGTGAAAGATTGAGGCCTACCCAGGCTTGAGTTAGGTTGAAGCCTGAAGGCCCAAATATCTCCTGATGGGAGGTGGCATTTGTGACTTTGGGGGTGCCACAAGGGCAAGGGCCACCCCCCTAACACTGCTATTTGTTGCTCAGTGCCCTTGGTGGTGGGGATTGTTTTTCCCTGTCTAGGGCCTGAGCATGTGCCTTGGAGGGGAGTCATGGGGCCAAGTGGGGGGTTCTGTGGGGCCCCCAATTAGTGTAGTGATGGGTAGAGGGAGATATGGCATTGGGAGAAGGACTAGCCAGGTAAGGGGAACACTGCCCAGACACTTAATGGCTGTGCCTTGTTCTGGTCCTCCTCGCACCCACAGGTTTGGTGGTTGCCCTATCAGTCTGCCCTCAGGTCTCCGGATGCTGCTTCTAAATGCCAGATTGGTCCAAAATAAAACCTCCCTCATCCATGATTTAATGGTGGATGAGGCGGCCGATCTGGCATGCATTACCGAGACCTGGGTGGGAGAACAGGGAGCAGTTAGTCTCTCCCAGCTTTGCCCACCGGGGTACTTGGTGCAGCATCAGGGTAGACCTGAGGGCCGGTGAGGGGGGGGTTGCCGTGGTCTATAGGAATTCTATCTCTCTCTCCAGGCTCCCTGTCTGTCTGACTACTGGTCTGGAGTGTTTGCACCTTTTGTTGGGCCAGCGGGACAGATTAGGGATTCTGTTGGCGTACCGCCCACTCCGCTGCTCAACAGACTCCCTGGCTGAGCTGACGGAGGTGGTCTCGCTGGCGATGCTGAGGTCCCCCAGGCTGTTGGTCCTGGGGGATGTTAACATCCATGCTGAGGGCACCTTGTCTGGTGTGGCTCAGGAATTCATGGACTCCATGACAACCATGGGACTGTCCCAACATGTCATCGGCCCAACACATGTAGCAAGGCACACTCTAGATCTGGTTTTTTCAGCCGAGCATGGAGATGGTGATCTGAAGGTGGGGAACTTTGAATCAGTCCCCTTGTTGTGGTCAGATCACTACCTGCTGAGATTTAGGCTAACGGCAGCTTTCCCCCCTATTAAGATGGTCCGCCCCCGGAGGCTGATGAATCCGGATGGTTTCCAGAGGGCCCTTGGGGGGTTTCCGGCTGATATGGCTGGCGGTCCTGTCGAATCCCTGGTTGATCGCTGGAATAGAGAGATGACCCGGGCGGTTGACACGATCGCTCCTGAGCTCCCACTCTGTAGCAGAACTTGTACGACTCCGTGGTATACCGCAGAGCTGAGAGTGATGAAGCAAAACAGGAGACGGCTTGAGTGCAGGTGGAAGAAAACTCCTAGTGGATGCAATTGAGCCCTGGTACATGCCTATAGCCAGGTATACCTAGAGGCAGTGAGGGTGGCAAAGAGACAACATCTCACTGCCTCTATCCAATCATCTCTTTGCTGCCCAGCGGAGCTCTTTAGGGTTGCCCGGGGCCTGTTATACGCTGGCCCCAGGGACATCATCGACCCATCTGATGCCCGCTGCAATATATTCGCTAGGCACTTCCAGGAAAAAATCTCTTGCATCCGCAGGGACTTAGACTCCAATGTTATAGCAGTAGAATCAGGAGAGGTACCCAAAGCACAGCCTGGTCTAGTTATTTTGGATGAGTTTCAGTTGGTACAGCTCGAGGATGTTGACAAGGTGCTTGGACGGGTTCGTGTAACCACGTCTGTTCTGGATCCTTGCCCCTCTTGGCTTATAAAAACTAGCAGGGAGGGAACGGCCGGCTGGGCCAGAGAGGTGATCAATGCCTCCTTGAGAGAGGGAGTGGTCCCATGCCACCTGAAACAGGTGGTGGTGAGACCACTCCTGAAGAAACCCTCTCTGGACCCGGAAGATCTTAACAACTTTAGGCCGGTGGCGAATGTTCCTTTCCTGGGCAAGGTCCTTGAGCAGGTGGTGGCCAACCAGCTCCAGGCACTCTTGGATAAGACTGATTATCTGGATCCATTTCAGTCGGGGTTCAGTCCTGGTTTTGGCACAGAAACAGCTTTGGTCGCCCTGTATGATGACCTATGTCGGGAGAGAGACAGAGGGAGTGCGACCCTGTTGATACTGCTGGATCTCTCAGTGGCTTTCGATACCATCAACCATGGTATCCTTCTGGAGTGGCTGTCTGAGTTGGGGGTGGGGGGCACTGCATTGCAGTGGTTCCGCTCCTACTTGGATGGCCGGCTCCAGAAGGTGGTGCTTAGGGAATGTTGCTCGGCCCCATGGACGCTCCAGTACGGGGTTCCTCAGGGGTCAGTCTTATCCCCCCTGCTATTTAACATCGACATGAAACCACTGAGTGGGGTCATCCAGAGTTTTGGAGTGTGTTGCCATCAGTACACTGATGACACACAGCTCTATTTCTCCTTTTCATCTTCAGCAGGTGAAGCTGTGGATGTGCTGAACCGGTGCCTGGCTGCGACAATGGACTGGATGAGGGCTAACAAACTGAGGCTCAATCCAGAGAAGACTGAGATGCTGTTAGTGGGTGGTTCCTTTGACCAGATGGAGGGTGTTCAACCTGTTCTGGATGGGGTTGTGCACTCCCCTTGAAGGAGAAGGTTCGTAGCTTGGGGGTGCTCCTGGAGCCATCTTTGTCACTTATTTATTTTATTTATTTATTTATTACATTTATCAATCGCCCATCTGGCCGGTCACCCGGCCACCCTGGGCGATGTACAATTAAAATACAATAAAACACAATAAAATATAATAATTAAAACAATATTAAAAAATTCTCATTAAAAACCTAACCCACCCCATATTCCCGCCTGAACAGCCATGTTTTTAATGCACGGCGGAAGCTCATCACGGAGGGGGCATGGCGAAGGTCACTAGGGAGGGAGTTCCATAATGTGGGGGCCGCCACAGAGAAGGCCCTCTTCCTAGTCCCCACCAGCCTGGCTGCTCTGGCTGATGGGATAAGGAGAAGGCCGTCCATGGCAGACCTTGTTGAGCGGCCTACTTGATGTTGCTGGAGGCGCTCCTTGAGATAAGCTGGGCCGGAGCCGTGTAGGGTTTTAAAGGTCAAAACCAACACCTTGAATTCGGCTCGGCAAGCAACTGGTAGCCAGTGCAACTCTTTAAGCACTGGCGTGATGTGATCACGCCGGCGGCTGCCCTTAATCAGGCGAGCCGCCGCGTTCTGTACCAGCTGAAGCTTCCGGACCGTCTTCAAGGGTAACCCCACGTAGAGCGCATTACAGTAGTCTAGGCGAGAGGAGACCAAGGCATGAACCACTGATGGGAGCAGGTGATTAGGAAGGTAGGGGCGCAGCTGCCGTATCAGATGGAGTTGATACAGCGCCGCCCGGCTCACAGCTGCCACCTGAGCCTCCATGGACAGCTGGGAGTCTAGAATGACCCCCAAGCTGCGGACCTGGTCCTTCAGGGGTAGATGTACCCCATTCAGCACCAGGTCAACATCCCCTAACCTTCCCTTGTCCCCCACCAGAAGTACCTCGGTCTTGTCGGGGTTCAGCTTCAGCATATTCCTTCCCATCCAGCCAGCCACTGACTCCAGGCACTTGGACAGGGTTTCAACGGCCAACCTCGGTGAGGACTTAAAACAGAGGTAGAGCTGCGTGTCATCAAGTGGCCTGAGTGGCAAGGAGTGCCTTCTACCAGCTCCGGCTGGTGGCCCAGCTATGCTCCTATCTGGATAGGGATAGCCTGGTCTCAGTAATCTATGCTCTGGTGAACTCTAAATTAGACTACTGCAATGCACTCTACCTGGGGCTGCCTTTGAAGACTGTTCGGAAGCTGCAGCTTGTGCAAAATGCGGCAGCCAGGCTTATTGCAGGGACCGGAAGGTCCGAGCACATTACACCAGTTCTGGCCCGTTTGCACTGGCTGCCAATATGCTTCCGAGCCAAATTCAAGGTGCTGGTTCTAACCTATAAAGCCCTACACAGCTTAGGACCACAATACGTGACGGAACGTCTCGTCTCTCCCAACCGCAATCTACCCGGACACTACACTCAGCATCTGGGGCCCTCCTCCAACTGCCACCTCCAAGAGAGGCTCAGTTGGTAGCAACAAGGAGGAGGGCCTTCTCAGTGGTACCCCCCCAATTATGGAATAAGCTCCCCACTGAGACCCGCCTGGTGCCAACCTTACTATCTTTTCGGCGCCAGGTTAAGACTTCCCTCTATACCAAGGCATTCAATAGTTAAGAGCTCAAAATAGCACGGGGGGGGGGGGAATTGTCACCTGTAGGCTTAGTTTTATTAACTTTTGGATTGTATTTTAAACTGTGCTTTTTAATTTGGTTTTTAATCTTTTAAACTATTTTGTATGTTTTTATTGTTGTTTTATGTACAAACTGTTGTGAACCGCCCAGAGAGCTTCAGCTGTGGGGCAGTATAGAAAATAAATAAATAAATGTCCTGGTTTTAAATTTGAAAAAAATGGTCACCTTACACATGCGGCAATCTGCTAGGTCTAGAAATATATATGCTGTATCAGGTTGTGGGGTTCCAAATCTTCTGAAATGGGTATCTGAGAAGGAAGCTTCTTTTTATCTCCCTCCTTCTCTTCTGTCCGACTCCCAGGCCTACCTCCTTCCCCTTAAAAATCCCCTTGTGTTCCCATGGCAACAACCCATGCTCAAGGTTTCCACGGAAACCGTACCGGAGGCTGAAGAAGGCAGAGGAAACAAGCAAAACCTAAGAATTGGGGCAAATGCAGAAAGAAGAATAAAAGGGGGAGACCTATTCACACCCTCTATCATGCAGCATCCCAGTGGCCCCACAAAGACTTCAGTCTCTCTCACCCCCACCTCCCCAAAAGCTTGGGGGACATTGCTTCCAAAAACAAAACAAAAAACATTAGCGAGGCCTGCTGGCTCTAGTTCATCCTGCAGACAGGCCTCAATTTAGGGCCGCAATAACACGACCTATGGAAAAAGTCGGAGGGAAATAAAGGCCTTTTTTCAGAGGGTGTCTCCATTCTTTTGGGGCTGCCGTTTCTAAGCCCCAAACCACATCAGTGTGGGGTCAGCTCGCGACCTTCCTTTTTCTGACAGAGCTCTTCTGCCTTTACTAGCTGCATGGCTGGCAGGAATTCAAGAGGTGATCTCTTTTCTCAGCATGGAGAAAAGGTTATGGGGAAAGCTTCATATTTTGAATTTCTGCCTGTTGTGCAGTTGTTAGAGGCACGGGAACCTTGCCCTCTTCCCACCCCCACGAATCTGAACAGCAACTAGACTCCACTATATGGAATAAAATAAACATATACACTCACAGCTCTCTTCTCTCCAAGTCAGGAAGCAGTTTAGCTGAACTACAAGAAGTGTTAGAATACACACACCCTTCACGTCTTGAACTGTCTCTGTAATCTTGCCAAGTGGGGCTTAGACTCTATCAGCGGCAATAAGGGGTGGGCAACTTGTGGCCCTCCAGATGTTCTTGGACTGCAACTCCCATCAGCCCTAGCCAGCATTGCCAATGGTTGAGGGATAATGGGAGTTGTAGTCCCACAATATCTGGAGGGAAACATGTTGCCCACCCCTGAAATAGATGCTGGGCTCTACAGCCCCAGCAGGCCTGTGGTCCATTTCATACTAAACCACACCTCAAATCTCCCTCCCCATTGCTCTAATACCGTTCCTCTACTTGCTCTCTGTCCACCCCATCACTCCCCATTCTCCCAAACCATGCAAGATCAGCACTTTTCCCACTTCTTATCCTCTGTGGGAGGTAAATTCCATTGTGTTCCTAATCCATCTACACAAATGGGGTATATAGTCAAGATCAGCAAATGTAAATTAGCACTTATTTATTAACATGCTTTGACCACCTTTTTGTACATGCAGTTTCAGAGTAGTTAAGATAGTTAATTTGGGTGCGGGGCGGGGAGGAACCTTTCAAAGCATGTTTTATATGTGGAGTGATTGTTGCAATTTGTGATTATGAGTACCAATAAAGAGGTGGTACTTATTCTGGTGGGTTCTCTCTCTCTCTCTCTCTCTCTCTCTCACACACACACACACACACACACTGCATGCTTTTACTTCAGATTAATTAATCTGGAATATATACTGCCCCTGGTTCTGTGTTCTCAATCACTAATATGAATTAGAATTCTCATTCTACTGTAAATATCCACTGATAAGACTGAATGGTCCTTTACCCAACATGGTTGTAAATGCAGCAGATGGTAAATTAATCCACATTTAAACAGTGTGATTGCACCCTGAATCACTAGTTTGTTCCTGAGCCCAATAATCTCTCAGTCATACCCAGCCAACGCTCTCAATGCTAAACACCCTCAGCCCACCTACCCTTTCTATGGCCTAAAAGCAATGAAGAGTCTTGTGGCAACTTAAAGGCTAACAGATTTATTGCAGAATAAGCTTTCCTGGACGACAGTCCACATCATCAGAAGCATAGATTTCATAGATTTTCATAGATAGAGTTGGAAGGGGCCTACAAGGCCATCGAGTCCAACCCCCTGCTCAATGCAGGAAGCTATGAAATGTTGTACATATACACACACGACAATAAAGAAAAAGAAAAATAGGCCAAATTGCAGCAAAGTGCAGACACTACAATATTGTGTAACACTTGTTGTAAATATTGACAACATTGTGTAAACCTTAAGATAAGTGTAGTGACCATTTACAACAACAGTAACACTGCATTGCTGGTTATAAATACAGAAGAAGAGCTTAACACTTATTTGTGGTTTATTTAACATGGGATAAAAGGGTGAGACTTTGGCTTATTTATACAGTATTGTCCCAGACTGTACTTTGGTTCCATCCCCCCTACCGCCAGCCATCACCCACTTGTCTATACCAGTGAGTGTGTATACAGTACACACACACACATACACCTGCCAACTTAAGATAACCGTGCATCTGACAAAGAGGACTTTAGCCTTTGAAAGCTTCTGCCACAATCAATCTATTAGTCTTTAAGCTACCACAAGACTCCCCCCCCCCCCCGGAACAGACTAATATGGCTACCCTTATGAAAGTTGTCTTTATGGCCTAATACTTTCCCATAGCACAGAGGCACAACAGCAGACACTTATGTCAGATGATTTCATCTAGAATAACTAGCATGCACACACACGTCTGCACTGTCACACACATTCGCCACCTCATTCTACATATAAACATGCATTATTGGGTGAGGAAACCCACCACCACGTTTTACCAGCTTAATAACTGACTGTGAACACCAAAGGTTGGTCACAGTGTGTCAAGGGACATATGCCATGGCCTTGAAGATGCACCGTAAAAGGCAGGGCTGGTGGAGGAAACCCAAGGGCTGCAAAAGTTACGGTGCCATGAATTCAATCCGGAACTGCACCTCATCCTTAGATACTAGGAAAGGGGGTGGGTTATTGTTGGGTGTGTGTTTTTGTCAACAGTTTAGGATCTTGGGTTAGGAATATCATGCCCCATCTTCATACACCAGTGATGGGAGAGAAGCCTTCCCTCATCCTTTCCTCAATCTTGCAGCTGGAGGGAGGGGGGGGATATCCAGGTTGGCTTTTCTTTGCCCTCTTGGTCAGCAACTACGTAATGAAGCCCTGGCTGCTGGGGAGGTGGGGGTGGTGATGATTCCCCACTGCCATCCCAAATTCTGGCTACATCCTGGACACCCAGGAAAGAATAAGCTGTCTTGGCAACCATCTCGCTATGTCCGAAGTCCATCACGGGGGTGGGGGGAAATACAAAAATAAAAGGGGGGGATATTGAAGGACCCTCCATCAAGAAAAGGCCTCGGAGGCTGCCCCATCTGCAGGGCGCGAGAACGGGGGGAGAAGACTCGAGGGTTGGGAGCTCGGGGGAGGGGTTACAGCCATGCCCCACCGCGGCCAGCGCCGGCTCCACTACCGCATAAAGCGCAGCGGCTGGAGGGCGCATCGTAAGCGACGGCGCACTGGGCTTGGGGAGGGGGGTGCCGGGGACCCAAGGAAGGCCCGCGTCCTGTGGGCCCGGGAGTGGGGCGCTTCGGTTCGGTTCCGCAACACCCGGGAGGCGGCATGGCCCCGATCCCTTTTGCCCTCGTCCGAAGATGCCCACTCACCTCCTTGGTGCTAATATTGCCTTTCACGTACTTGCCCCGACAGGTCTCGGGCAGCAACAGCAGCAGCAGGACCTGGAGGGCGGCGAGGAGCCTCAGAGCCCCGGGCAGTCGCTGCAGGGGCAGGGGCGGCAGCTCCATCCTCAACCCCATGGCCGGCTCCAGCAGCCGGTCTCAGCTCCCCCTGCGCGCTCCCGTTTAAAGAGACACGCTCTCTCTCCCTCTCACACACAACCTTTCCTGCTTCCACTCCAAAATCCTGTGCATTCGGTATGTGTCTCCCTTTGCAAGAGATGGAAGAGTTGCGCAGGGACAGATCAAAAAGCCCGCACCGCTATTTGGAAAGGGGGGGGGGTTTAGGAGGTGCTATCTCCTGCGCTCTCCATTTCGTCTGTATTGGGGGGGGGGGAGATATCAAGAACGTTCAAATTGCGAAGCATGTCATCACTGATTATTTGGATGCAAGCTGGCAAACGGCCTTAACTCTCCCTGTCTTCTGTTGTCTTCAGCAGGTTCTCGATTATTATTCTCAGTGTATACTCCTCAGGGCAGGGATCTGCAGGTTTCGCTCATTTTACTCGGTAACGGTCCATGTACATTGATAATATAAATCTCTCTTCCCTCCACCCCACCACTTCCCTTTCCCAGTTTCCCTCATTCCATCACACTCTAGAGCAGAGGTGGGGAACCTGCAGCCGCCCAAATGTTATTGGACTCCATCTCCCATCATCCCTGACCATGGGCCATGCTGACTGAGGCTGATAGGAGGTAGAGTCCAGCAATATCTGGAAGGGCACAGGTTGGAGGAGGGGCCGTAGATCAGTGGTAGAGCACCTGCTTTGCATGCAGAAGGTCCCAGGTTCGGGCCCAGGCATCTCCAGATAAGCAGGGCTAGGAAAGATCCTTCCTGAAACCCTGGAGTGTCTTTGCTGCCAGTCAATGTGGACAACACTAGGCTGTTTGCCCCTTGAGTGTGGGTGATCCTGATGTCTGAACCCAGTCAATATATCTTGGTTGACCACTCACTCTATCTGCCCAGCATAGGCTAGTTCCAAACCCCTGGACCTGTGCAGGGACCCAGGAGGTTTTGGTAATCCTAATGTGAAGCTTAAGCCAAACCCTAATACACAGCTATATCCCCTCTTCATCCAGACAGCATACCCAAAGGAAACACTGATGGTGTTCTTGTTGACCGCTCCTTTTGTCTAGGCTCGTTCCAGGCCCCTGGACATGCACATGGACCCAGGTTTTCCTAACCCTAACCGGAAGCTTAACCCTAACCCTAGTATGCAGGTAAAATCTCTCTCCATCCAGACAGCATGCAGAAAGGCAGCCCTCGGGGTGTTCTTGTTGACTGCTCACTTTTTCTGCCCAATCTAGGCTAGCTGCAGGCCCCTGGACATGCACACGGACCCAGGTTTTCCTAACCCAAACCTTAACCCTAACACACAGGTATAATCCTCATACATTCAGAGAGCATTCCCAAAGGAAACACTGAGGGTGTTTCTTGTTGACTGCTCACTTAGTCTGCCCAATCAATGCTTGTTCTAGGCCCCTGGACATGCATATGGACCAATGTTTTACTAATCCTAACCTGAACCTGAACCCTAACACACAGGTACAATCCCTATACATTCAGAAATTATCCCCAAAGGCATCACTGAGGGTGTTCTTCTTGATCGTTCGTTTTGCCTACCCAATCTAGGCTAGTTCCAGGCCCTGGACATGCAGAGACATCCAGGTTTTACTAACCCTAACCCTAAACTGAAGCTTAACCCTAACCATAGCATGCAGGTATAATCCCTCTTCATCCAGACAGCATACCCAAAGCAGAACTAATGGTGTTTTTGTTGACCACTCAAGTAGTCTGGCCGATCTAAGCTAGTTCCAAGCCCCTGGACATGCAAACAGACCCAGGTTTACCTAACCATAACCTGAAGCTTAACCCTGACCCTAACATACAGGTATAATTCCCATACATTCAGGCAGCATGCCCAAAAGCATCACGGAGGGTGTTCTTGTTGACGCTCACTTAGTCTGTCAATCAAGGCTAGTTCCAGGCCCCTGGTCATGCACATGGACCCAGGTTTTCCTAACTCTAACCCGAAGCATAAGCCTAACCCTCAGATGCAGGTATAATTCCTCTCCATCCAGACAGCATGCTCAAAGACAGTACAGAGTGTGTTCTTGTTGACCACTCAATTAGTCTGGCCAATCTAGGCTAGTTTTATTTATTCATTCATTCATTCATTCATTCATTTATTTATTTATTCATTCATTCATTCATTCTCTACACCACCCAATAGCCGAAATTCTCTGGGCAGTGTACAACAATCAATTAAAAAAAAAAAACAACAATAAAATTATTCCAGGCCCCTGGACGTGCACAGCCATCCAGGTTTTACTAACCCTAACCTGAAGTTTAACCCTAACCCTAATACACATGTATAATCCCTCTCCAGGACCGGTGCAAGGCAGTTTGGTGCCCTAGGCAAGATCAGATATTTAGTGCCCCCCCTTCCCACTTGAGAGCGCTGTATTTTTTTTCAAGGTGTTTCTGGTGCCCTCTTTAGCCCTGCGCCCTAGGCAGCTGCCTAGTTGGCCTAATGGTAGCACCGGCCCTGTCCCGCTCTATACAGACAGCATGCCCAAAAGAAACACTTAGGGTATTCTTGTTGACTGCTCACTTAGTCTGCCCAAGCTACGCTAGTTCCAGGCCCCTGCACATGCACATGGACCCATGTTTTACTAACCCCTAACTTGAAGCTTAACCCTAACCCTAACATACAGGTATAATCCCTCTTCATCCAGAGAACATGACAAAAGGCAGCACTCAGGGTGTCTTTTTTGACCACTCACTCTATCTGCCCAATCAAGGCTAATCCCAGGCCCCTGGACCTGCACAGGGACCCAGGTTTTACTAACCCTAACCTGAAGTTTCACCCTAATCCTGCATTAACTTCCATATTGTTTTCTTAAAATATTTGCAGGGGATATTACAGCATCAGTTCCCATTCAACAAACTGTGTATTTGCGTGATCGTGATCAGATCCAACCAGGCAAATTTATTGTCATATAAATCACGCATCAGCGTTGTGAAGCAGGCGACAAAAGCAATTGAAACAAAAGACTCGCCAAGCTATTCAAAAGTTGAACAAATGGAAGGAAGGCTGGAGATGTCCTTGGTTCCTATTTGGGTTGTGCTGCAGCATTGCTAAAGCTAAACAGGTGTAGAGCTGATAAGTTCTCTGGCTGGGATGGGGCCACTGCGGACACATGCAAGACTGAAATGCAATAATCATATATTAAATAATAATGGCAAACTCATTCTCTGGGTGCCAATCCTTATGCAGCCAAAACAGCACTATCCATGCAGAAGAGGGAAGTTTCAGCAGCCTTGGAACCCCAAAGTTTGGAAAACTACAATGGTGGGGACACACCCAAAAACACAGAATGCTGTGTGTCTGTTGGGAGAAAAAAAGGGAAATGGGGGAGGGCGAGGATGGAGTATCCTGGAAAAGGGCATCTCTGGCTGGCTAGAACCCTGAACAGGAGGAGCACCAGGGCTGCCTAAGGTGGGAGAGCACAGGTGTGCCTCCGCCACGTCTCCCCACCCCAACCCGACACGCTGCATCTCCCGCTTACTTCCCCACTGCTGGCTGCTGTTGCTGCTGTTGCTCTTTGAAGAGCCACGTTGGACGTAAAAAGGAGCCAGTGGGGCTCTGTAGAGCGATGGCCAGACCCAAATGGCTGCCTCTGAGAGGTCTTTCCTCAGTGCCGGGCATTTTGGGAGGGAGTGTCTCTGGGGATTGCCTGGGTACAGCTGATCTCCAGGGAAAACCCCTCCCACAATGCCTGGCTCTAAGAAAGGACCCCTCAGAGCCAGGCTGAAATGCTTTTTATGGCCAACCTTGCTCTTCAGAGAAACCACCCGCCAACTCGCCCTCAGAATCACCCTGAGAGGATCCTCGGGGCAAGTCAGAGGGTGGGTGGCTGCTCTGGAGAGCTCCCCTGGGGCATTTGTTGCGGTGGGAGAGCGAGGCCATCACGGAGGGCTCTTTGGAGTACTTGCTGTTGTGCTGTCAGGCCAGGCAGCAGCTCTGGAGACCCCTGTCGGCTCCACTCTCCCCCTGGGGCTCCTGGCACTGGAGGAGCACTTAATTCTTCGCTCCTCCTGTTCCACTGCCTGCAGCAGGGGCTTCAGTTTGTTCCTGGGGGGGCCGGCCCTGAGGAGCACTCTACACTGCAACATTTTGTTGCAGGTCCCATTTGTAATAATTATAACAATCAGTTCTGGGGGTAGAGCCAAGGACAGATCCCGGTGACTTTGGGGCAGGTCAGAGTAGATCCCATCCCAGAATAAAAGCTGTCTATTTGGTTAAGTCTAAAGATACACAGCTAGAAGAAAGCAAGCCGAGGGAGAAGCAACCTTGCTCTATGATTTTCTTGCAGAGGGAGAAGCAACCTTGCTCTATGATTTTCTTGCAGCTGTCTCGAAAGCAAAAATTACAACAGCGGGCCAGGCCAATTTCTCTTTCTGACTGGTTAACAACCCTAGCATGCAGACATACATGAGCCCACATTATTTATTTATTATTCATTTAACACATGTCTATACTGCTTTTCTGCTAAGGCACCCAAAGTGGTTTACAATGTTTAAATACTGAAACAAACATACAAACGCCCCCCCCCCAAACAAACACCAGTTCTCTCAAGCCAACTGAACATTTATTCAGGAGCTGATGGTACCACTCCCTGGCCTGGGCTTCTCTCCTGCCTTCCCTCTGTAGCCCCTGGGAAGGCAGGGGAAGGGCTTCCCCAACAGTCCTCTCAGGTTTCAGGAGCTGATGGCAAGAGCTCCCTGGCCTGGGCTTCTCTCCACACACACATGCATGCACACATACCTCAAACCTCTGTGCTCACCACATCCTCAATTCTTGCAGTCTCAGATTAGCTGATGTTGGCTGAAAAACCCATATGTCGGCACTTCCCCGTTGTGATATTTTATCGAAATTAGGACTTTTCAGTTCTTTTGGTAAGACGCAAAACTGCCACTATCAGAGACCTCTGCAGATGAAGCAAAGGTGAAAAGGACATGACTACAAGCCACAAAAAGGAGGCCGGTTACCTAATTGTTTCAGAAGATTCAGGGGCATTGATGTAGCAGCACAAGTACTATATGTTTCAGTTGGCCTTTGGAAATTAACCACCTCTTTGCAGCGCACTGTTTGTTTTCAGTTCCTAGCATACCTTTTATTGTTGTTTTTATTGTTATTTTAATCTTGCCAAGAAAAAAACACCCTATTTTAATACAGTAATACCTTGGATTGCAAGTAACTTGGTTTGAGAGCGTTTTGCAAGACAAGCAAATTTTTAAATATTTATTTATTTATTTACTTGATATACAAGCGACGTCTTGCAATACAAGTACTGTAGTACGGCTTAAATTAAAAATCTCTGTACAAATTTTTTTGGGGGGATTTCGTTTTGATTTAAGAGTGTTTTGGATTACAAGCACATTTCCGGAATGAATTATGCTCTCAATCCAAGGCATGACTGTAGTTGAAAACCACTAGGAATGAATGAATAAATAAATAAATTTATAATGCTTCAAAAACCTACAAAACCTATCTGACCAGAAATTAATAGTAGATCAGAATAAATGAACCATAGGTTCTCATGCACTTGCAGATAGTAAATATGTGCTGTAATATAATGCTTGTACTTTATGTTGAATAATAGTTTATATTAAAAATAAAATAAAATAAAAGAACCATAGGCAATGATGGCTCTCTTGTGCCATCTTCAACTCTCTGGGTTGGAGCCAGACTTAGTTGAACAGAGTAAATCCACTGAAATCAATGGGAGTTACCCATGACTGTCATTGATTTCAGTGGGTCAACTCGAAGTATGACCAAGGGAACCTATACTTCCTGTTTTCAGAAGCTGTTCACAAAGTGCTTCCTCTTCTTCTTTCCAATCTTTGGAAAGTTCCAGAGTTAAACAGCACCTTAGGTGCTTAAATAAATAAATGATAAATGTTGCTTATTATACACACACACACACACACACACACACAATTTTTAAAATGGCAAACATGTTACCTGTTGTAGATCACAAGCTGAATATGAGCCAGCAATGTGCTGTGGCTGCGAAAAAGGCAAATTTTATTTGTTTATTATTTATTTATTTATTACATTTATACCCCGCCTTTTTTCCTGCAAGGAACTCAAGGCAGCTTACACAATCCTCCTCCTCCTCTCCACCCTATCCTCACAACAACCCTGTGAGGTAGGTTAGGCTGAGAGACAGTGACTGGCCCAAAGTCACCCAGTGAGTTTCATGGCAGAGCGGGGACTAGAACCTGGATCTCCTGAGTCCCAGTCCAACACTCTCACCACTACGCCACACTAGCTGCATTGAGAGAAGTATAGCTTCCAAATCGTGTGAAGTACTAGTTCCCCTCTACTCAGCACTGGTTAGGCCTCATCCTGAGTACTGCATCCAGTTCTGGACACCACACTTTAAGAAGGATCCAGACAAACTGGAAAGGGTTCAGAGGAGGGCAACAAAGATGATCAGGAGACTGGAAACAAAGCCCTATAAGGAGAGACTGAGGGAACTGGGCACATTTAGCCTTCATAAGAGAAGACTGAGGGGAGATATGATAGCACTCTTCAAGTACTTGAAAGGTTGTCACAAAGAAGAGGGCCAGGATCTCTTCTCGGTCATCCCAGTTTGCAGGACATGGAATCATGGGCTCAAGTTACAGGAAGCCAGATTCCTGCTGAACATCAGGAAAAACTTCCTGACTGTTAGAGCAATATGACAATGGAACCGATTACCTAGGGAGGTGGTGAGCTCTCCTGCTCTGGAGGCATTCAAGGTGCAGCTGGACGGCCATCTGTCAGGGATGCTTTAACTTGGATTTCTGCATTGAGCAGGGGGTCGGACTCGTTGGCCTTATAGCCCCCCTTCCAACTCTACGAAGAAGGACAAGACAGATGCGCAAATTAGCATTAGATACAAAACTGTCTGATGCATTGTGGAAGAGTTTTTGGAGGAGCTGGGGGTTAGTTCTGTGTAGGAAGGACCCACACCAAGCTGTGCTTAACTGGTACATCTGTATGCGCTCTGCTCCCCTGGCCACTAACATTCCACCTGCAGTTTATTTCTTTGTCAGCTGCCTCTCACCAGCGATTGGAAAGGAGAACACAGTATCTCACTATGTTAGAAACAAAACTGAAAACAGAAACTCCAATTCACTTCCTCCTTGAAGAGGAAAAAAATAAAATCATGCACTCTTTTTGTTCCTTTTAGCTCTGCCACGCAAGATAGAAAAAGAGATTGTAGCATGTAGTTAATGAAATCTGGACTCACTGTGCCAGTGCCAGGGGGAACCACGGGAGGAAAAAGGTAGGAACCCCTCGTGGCTTCATTGCATATGCATCTTAGGATCCTGATTCCCGTAAATCCTCCTGGGAGTGATTAGTTATTACTGGGATGCTATCAATGTCCAAACGTCTATTTGGAAGGACCTTTTGTTGACTGCAAGTCAAAGAGAACAATTCTGCTGCTGGAAATCCATATACTGCCATTTCCCTGTGATCAGAGTAAGTACTTCAAATATTATAATTTTATCATATCTTCAGTAAGGTATCATCATCATCATCATCAGGCGATCACTCGTGACCGAGTAAGATTGTCTTCCAGGATAAAAGGAGGAAATTCTGAAGAAGATTGTGTAGACTCTAGCGATGGGTCCGTAAGTGACTGTGGAGGCCAATTCTAGATCCACACAGCTTCCCACAGTGAGGACACAGGTTACCAGATAGAAGATGGTCCTGTAAAGGATTCATTTGACGTGCTTTTCGCTTAGCACGTTTCTCCCTTTCACCTTGCACTCGGGCTACTTCAAAGTCCATGGAACCTTTGTGAAAGGCCAACCTCCATTTAGATCGTTCATGGGCCAGAGCTTCCCAGTTTTCGATGTTTATATTGCATTTCAAGAGCATGGGATTGCTGGAGGCAGTGCCTGATCTAAGTTAGATCCCAAAAGCAAAATCGGCTAACTAATGGAGCAGTGAAGGGTGTACAAGGAGGGCCCCTGTGGGATACTGGAAGGCTATAGGCAGAAGAGGAGAGGTTATAATGAGGGCAGATGGTGAGGGATGGAGCTATCAAGCCTAGTGCAACCCATGTTTAGGTTGCCAACTGATCAGGAAAACACCCAGGCTGGCCTGCTTCTGTGCCTTGAAAAGCAGGCTAATCAGCAGAAATCACCTTGAAGCTTTCCCATCTCATGGAGAGAAGCCTTGTCCCCTGTTAATGTCTCCACATCAGGGTGACATTAAAGGAACAGGAGCCAGCAAAGAACTCCTACTTTAGGTTATGGCTCTTTTGGTAATGAATACTCTGTTTACGGTATATGGTCACATAGCATTGGTGGCATTATCTATATGCAAAATCTATCTTTCAGAATGGTTTCACAGGTAGCAACAACAAATTTCAGGACTTACCGCCATGACTAGATAATTAAACTCTTGAAGGTTATATAATATAGAAACAGAAAAAGGAATAGGGAAAGGCTGACATAACCAAATTAAGGGGAGGGGTGGGGCAGGGCGGAGGGAGACTTCAAACAAATGCTAAGAAAAGGTTTAGTGAGTTGCCGAAGCAACTTTGCTTGCCATTTTTTTGCTTGTGATATATGATCAAGTATGTGGCAAGGAAAGCGAGCAGCTGCTATTTCTTTTTCCTCGTTTGTGGTATGTAAATTGAGGAGCTCATTCACAGCATGAGGTCAATGGTGCTTGTTTCCAGGACAGTGTGTGTTATAGGATTGCAGTCTCATTTATTTTAATGTATACCCCCTCCAAAGAAATAAAAACAGAACATTGCAATTTAAACACACACACACACACTTAAAATTACCCCATGCTAGCCATTAAAAGGCCAGAAAGAATCCAGGGGCTACCTACATGTTACGTGCAAATATGCATACCTGAGCCCCATGGCTCCCCCCCCACACACACACTTCTTTTTAACTGCGACAAGGGACTGGAATTTGCAGTGCAGAAGCACCGATTAGACACTTCCCCCATCCATAGTTCACTGTTTCTAATCACCACCCTCCCCAAGCTGCTCGCCTCCCCATGGGTTTTTCCCCATTTTGAACATTGCAAGAGGAAACTGGTGGGATAGATTTGAAGCAGAGAAGCTGTGGGGAGGGAAAGGGTTATGCACTCCTCCTGAGCTGCTCCTTTGCTTCAAATCCCCACCTCCCAGTGGTTTTCTTTTGAAAATCGGGCTATCTTATGAATATTTGTAATTTGCATGTAGTTAACCTCCCCCCATCTCAGATTTTGATGGCCCTCTAAGGGTAGCCTCACACTTGTGAGGCAGGTTCTGAGAGTGCCTTTCAAGGTATCTTTGCTGTTTGAACACAGTGCTTGGTTGCTAGTGTTAGGAGGAAGTATCTCTTGATTGGTCTTAAAAACCAGGGGCAAAGTCACACATATAAAAGTCAGAGGCTGTGCTAGGTACTGAAAAGATCCCAGGCTCAGGCCCACAGGGCAAAAGGGGGGAAGAGGCACAAAATCAGCATATGCTAATTTACATATGCTCTAAAGCAGGGGTCTTCAAACTATGGCCCGGCAGGTCCTTTCATTTCATCCGCCCCTGCGGCCGATCTAGCCTACTCTAGAGGAGAAAAGAATTGCCTCGGGCAAAAGTTGCTGCTGCTTGCCTTGGCTACAGGAGTAGCGCCTCCGCCTGGGAGGAGGGGCCCCAAGTTGTGGTGGCCGCGGCAGGCAGCAGCAGCTCTAATTTGAGAAAGTCATTCATTGATCATTAGCCAGGTAGGCAGAGTTTTCGGAGGAGAGGCAGCCGATGATCGTGAGGAGAATCTGCTTCCAGAGCCTTGATGTCTGCTTTCTGCCCGGCCTCTATAATCACGTGCTCTGGCCAGTGGGTTTCAGAGAGGGGCATCCTTTTTTCTCCCTCACGATTATTTCCCTCTCCTCCTCCCCGACGTCCCAGGGAGTGGGCACCAGGCAAGCAGGGCCGGTGCAAGGCAGTTTGGTGCCCTAGGCAAGATCAGATATTTAGCGCCCCCCCCTTCCCACTTGAGCCCTCCCTCCCTCCAGCCCTATGCTCCTGGCGCCCCCTTTAGCCTAGAGCAAGGCGCGCAGGCAAGGCTTTGGGTTCTCCCCCACCTCCTTCCAAAGGGAAGAAGCAGCCGCCAGTCACTCTCCGCCCCTCTCTCGGCTCGTTCGGGGTCTCGCTCCGTTGAGTTTCCTAAAAGTTAGCGGGGGGGGGGGGAGAGGGGGGGCCTTCTTGAAGCAAAACACTTGAGTGTTTTTCTTTCTCTGTTGTGATCGTGTGTGTCCCCGTCCGCCCCGAACTTGGTGTCTCTCCCCCTCCCCCGTGGGACTACTCAAGAAAAGCGGCATGCACCTTTAAAAAGCCAGGCGTTCAGATTACGTAATAGATAACGTATCGAGCGCATTCTTTTCCGATGAGTTAAGATGCTGAGAATTTGTACGATAACACGGGTAAATCTTAATTCAGAGCCACCTTTGGGAAAGGTCGTAGCAAAAAACAAAAACAAAAAAAATGCTAGTCACCAATGACTGCTGTTTATTGGCTTTTCTCCGAGGAAAGTGCATAGGATTGCAACCTAAGTCAGTAATGAAGTTATGCAAGACGTTTCCATCTTTCGGTCAGTCAGGCGATCACTCGTGACCGAGTAAGATTGTCTTCCAGGATAAAAAAAGAAAGAAAGAAAGAAAGAAAATTTACAAAAAGGAGATTTTAAAAGGAGGAAAATTCTAAAGAAAATTGTGTAGACTCTAGCGATGGGTCCGTAAGTGACTGTGGAGGCCAATTCTAGATCCACACAGCTTCCCACAGTGAGGTCACAGGTTACCAGATGGAAGATGGTCTTGTAAAGGATTCATTTGACGTGCTTTTCGCTTAGCACGTTTCTCCCTTTCACCTTGCACTCGGGCTTCTTCAAAGTCCATAGAACCTTTGTGAAAGGCCGACCTCCAGTTAGATCGTTCATGGGCCAGAGCTTCCCAGTTTTCGATGTTTATATTGCATTTTTTTAGATTAGCCTTAAGAACATCTTTAAACCTCTTATATTGACCACCGGTATTCCGCTTTCCATCCTTGAGTTGGGAATAAAGTAACTGCTTTGGGAGACAGCAGGCAGGCATTCGAACAACATGACCGGTCCACTGAAGTTGGCGTTGAAGGATCATTTTTTCAACGCTAGTAGTCTTTGCTTCTTCCACTACACTGACATTTGTTCGCCTATCTTCCCAAGTAATTCGCAGGATTTTCCGGAGGCAACGTTGATGAAATCTTTCAAGGAGGTGGAAGTGACGTTTATAGACAGTCCATGTTTCGCAGGCATACAATAAAGTTGGTAATACAATGGCTTCATAAACCAGTGTTTTGGTCTTCTTACAAATATCCCGATCCTCAAACACTCTATGTTTCATTCGAGAAAACGCTGCACTTGCGGAGCTCAGACGATGCTGGATTTCACTGTCGATGTTAGCTGTAACAGAAAGATAGCTGCCAAGATAGAGAAAATGATCGACATTTTCCAGTATTGTCCCGCCAAGCTGGATAGATGGCATCACCAAAGGGTTAGCTTGCACTTGCTGATGAAGCACTTTGGGTTTTTTGATGTTAAGTGAGAGACCAAGTTTTCCGTATGCTTCTGCAAAAGCATTTAGGATAGTTTGGAGATCATCCTCTGAATGTGCGGAGACCACATTATCATCAGCATACTGAAGTTCCACAACGGAGGTTGTAATTACCTTACTTTTTGCTTTCAGCCTGCTGAGATTAAAAAGCTTTCCATCTGTTCGATATATAATTCCCACACCAGTGGGAAGTTTCCCCTCGACAAGATGTAAAATCATGGCGATGAAAATAGCAAATAATGTTGGGGCAATAACACATCCCTGTTTAACAAGAACGCCTGGTGGAAAAAGAAAGCTGAAGAAATTCAACAACTTGCAGAATCTCATGATGCACGGGGCTTTTTAAGGCCACAAGGGCCATTTATGGACCAAAAACCTATGGTACAAACCCTTTACAATCAAAAGATGGCACCAAACTCTTAAAAGACAAAGAGTCTATTGCACTGCGTTGGAAAGAGCATTATTATGACCTTTTAAATCGTAAATCTAAGGTGGATAATGAGATTTTTCCGCAAATCCCGCAAAAACAAATTAGAGAGGAACTTGCAATACTCCCCACTTTGGATGAAGTAAAAAAAAGCCATTAATCAAATGAAGAATAACAAAGCTAGTGGACCAGATGGGATTCCTGCTGAAATCTTTAAAGAAGGGCCCCCCGAACTTGTACAACATCTTCATAAACTCATCGAAAAAATCTGGGTAAGAGAAGAGATCCCAGAAGACTTCAGGGATGCCATAATTATCACCCTCTTTAAGAAGGGTGATAGAACAGACTGTGGAAACTATCCGGGCATTTCTCTCTTAGCTACCGCAGGTAAAATATTTGCCAGGATTCTCGCAAACCGTCTTCTATCTATTTCAGAAGAGATCCTCCCTGAAACTCAATATGGCTTCCGCCCCTCTAGAGGGACAGTAGACATGATTTTTACTGCACGTCAGCTTCAAGAAAAATGCCGGGAGCAAAATCAACCCCTTTATATGGCATTTATTGATCTTGCTAAGGCCTTTGATACTGTAGACCGAACAGCTCTCTGGACTATCCTTATGAAAATTGGATGCCCCAATAAATTTGTGAATATCTTGCGACTTCTCCATGACAACATGATGGCTACGGTCTTGGACAACAACGGCTCTCATGGTGCTCCATCTTTCGGTATAACTGCATTGTGTAGTGCAATCCTATACTTGTCTACTCAGAAGTAAGTCCTATTGAGTTCAATGGGGCTTACTCCCAGGTAGGTGAGCATAGGATTGTAGCCTTAATCCTGCTGTGATATTTGGGAGTTCATCTAACTTTGAGATGTTAGAGCATGGGGTCAACCTATGGTCTGGGTGCTTCCAGATGAGGCTTTTGTTGTGCAATTGCCCTGCCGCATTCACTGAATTTTTTTGCGGAATCCAGAGGCTGACTTCCATTTGTGGCCCTCCTGTGCTGCTTTCCCACTTCTTACAACAGAAAATCTGTTAAAGAAGGACAATGTATTTTGATTGGTAGTGCTAAGAGCCAGCCATCCTGAAGCACCTTTTCTTACCTAGACACACACATCCACACACACATACAATACACAGTGCACGCACACACACCAGTACTCCAGTTAAAAGAAGTATAAGAACATAAGAAGAGCCCTGCTGGATCAGACCAAGAGTCCATCTAGTCCAGCATTCTGTTCCCACAGTGACCAACCAGCTGCTTATGGGATCCCACAAGCAGGACATGAGCACCTTCCCGCCCATGTTCCCCAGCAACTGGTGTATATAGGCATACTGCCACTGTTACTGGAGGTAGCATATAGGCAATCAGGAGTAGTAGCCATTGATAGCCTTCTCCATGAATGTGTCCAATCCCCTTTTAAAGCCTTCCAAATTGGTGTCCATCACCACATCTCGTGGAAGTGAATTCCATAGTTTAACTATGCGCTGTGTGAAGAAGTCCTTCCTTTTCTCTGTCCTGAATCTCCCACCAATCAGCTTCATGGAATGACTCCACTGGGTTCTAGTATTATGTGAGTGTTATCAGGTGGCATACTGGGAAAGGGCTCTGCTGGAGACTTTGGGGAGCTGGTTAGACTAGATTCTGCACTAGATGGACCAATAAGCTGATTTCATATCAGGCACCTTCCCATGGTGGGGTTCGGGGGGTGGGAGACCCTGGTCCAATCCAGAGAGCTTTGGCTATTGGGTGGTATAGAAATGTAATAAATAAATAAATAAAATAACATAACATCAGCTCCGAGGTCCTGCCCTAGTGGCGCTACTGACTGGAAGAATGGAGCTGTGGGATGCTGCAGCTGCTACACTAGGAAAGCAGAAGCTTTTCAGAGAACAGAAGCCCCCACCTCACACAGGACTTATTTGAGCTGTGTCTGGAGAGGAAGTGAGAGAGGAGGAAGAGACCAGTTCAAGCAACAGCACAGCACCAGAGCAGGGGGTCACATTACTTTCTTTTATTTTAGAGTACAGTAATACCTTGGATTGCAAGTAACTTGGTTTGAGAGCGTTTTGCAAGACAAGCAAATTTTAAAATATTTACCGGTATTTAATTTTTTTTTACGATATACAAGCGACGTCTTGCAAGACAAGTACTGTAGTACGGCTTAAATTAAAAATCTCTGTACACTTTTTTGGGGGGGAATTTCATTTTGATATAAGAGTGTTTTGGATTACAAGCACATTTCCGGAACGAATTATGCTCTCAATCCAAGGCATGACTGTATGTGCATCATTTTAATCCTTGTGCACACTTTAAATGACAACAAGACTCTCTGG
The DNA here is from genome assembly GCA_021292165.1 of Shinisaurus crocodilurus. Lineage (NCBI taxonomy): Eukaryota > Metazoa > Chordata > Lepidosauria > Squamata > Shinisauridae > Shinisaurus > Shinisaurus crocodilurus. The sequence goes on from CM037885.1 coordinate 9,034,627, forward strand.
GGGAGCTGGTTCAGGCTGGGTAGCTGTAACCAGCTAGTCAACTAGCAGGACATTTATATGTGTGTGTGTGTGTTTTAAAAAGTTTCATTTTTGGTGCATTTTAAGTTTTTCTAACAGTAGAGCAGCCAGGTCTAACAAAAGTATGTAATGAGGAAAGAAAAAGCAGAAAGGCTGTAAAAGGAGAAGAGAGAAAAAGAGATCAGGAAGGGGTGGAGCCCCCAGAAAATAAGATTTTTGGGGTTCTGACCTACACTAAAAAAGAAAATAGAGGATGAAGGCAATACAATAGAAATATTTTGCCATTTTCAGGTGGGAAAACATTCAAACACTGACCTTCCACATAAGCTAGGAAAGGTCATCATAGTGCGAGAGAAGCAAGGCTTGGCCTCCCCCACAGTGGCCAACAAGGTGCCTATGGAAAACCCACAAGCAAGACATGAGAGCAATAGCACCCTCTTGCTCATGTTCCCCAGCAATTGGTATTCTGATACCAGAGGTAATATATTGCCATCAGGACTAGTAACCATCAATAGCCTTCTCCTCCGTGAAATTGTCTAATCCACTTTTAAAGCTGCCCAAGTTGGCAGCCATCATTACATCTTGTGCTTGGGAACTCCATAGTTCAACTATGTGCTGCGTGAAGAACTACCGTACTTCCTTTTATCTGTCCTCAATCTCCCACTATTCAGTTTCATTGGATGATGATCCCAGGTTCTAGTATTATGAGGGAACAAGTTGGGGTGGGGGGGGGTCTTCTCGCTATTCACTTTCTCCACACCATGCATAATTTTATGCACTCAATCATATACCCCCTTGCTTTTTTTTTAAAGCTAAAAAGCCCCAAACACCTGGGCTTAAAAAAAAACAGTACACACACTGAGCATGCACAATTTTGAATTTTAAACTCACTTAAATCAACACCATGACTACGGGAATAAAATAGTGTTTGCTTCTGCTGCCCTGATGCTAAACACATTACATAGAGATTTCATAGAACATAGAGCTGGAAGGAGCCTACAAGGCGATCGAGTCCAACCCCCTGCTCAATGCAGGGGGTTGGGACTTTGGTCCCAAGGTCCAGCCCTAGCTGTAACACTGCGTGTTCTGCAAGAATATCCAATAGAACAGGGCTCTCCAACCTTGGGTCCCCAGATGTTGCTGGCCTACAGCTCCCAGCATACCCAGCCAGCATGGCTAATGGCAAGGGATTCTGGGAGCTGTAGTCCAGCAACATCTGGGGACCCAAGGTTGGAGAGCCCTGCAATAGAACCATACCTGAATCTGTGATGGTCTGTTATCCCATAATTACTTTTATACAGCAGTACATTTATTACTGTGGGGTAGCTTCTCCCCGCTCTTCTGAAATGAGCAATCAAATCTCTACGATCAATGGCCTTTCATTTTAAAAAGCACCTTTGCAGCTGCTGCTTTCTAAAGTTCCTCCAAATGCAGTGACTGATTGAACTGCTGTCCCCATGTTTCTCACTGGCTTCAGGGATGAAGGAGTCAAGGTGGGGGTGAGAGGGAGACACTAGTTCCTAATACTGTTAAGCAGTCCCCACTTCCCAGAGCAGCGAAAAGTCCAAGGGCAGCACAAGGGTTAAAGTTTTCTTTGGAAAATAGGGCACCAGAGACTTATGTCATCTTTGCAATATTTGTTGTAGTTACAGAAATGCAAGGGAAGAATAAGTGAAGGCAAATACACTTGGTCAGCAGCACAGTGGACAACACAGCTGCTGATCCTGCATTGGGCCACAAAAAAAGTGCCTATGCATTGCAGATGCGACAGCTTCAGCCAACTCATGACGAGGCTGACGTTGGTTATTAGATCCCAGTTCCTTGCAGCATGTCGTGTGAACAACCAACATTTAATCCGACTACTAATCATTATGATTTATTTATTATTATTTATTATATTTATACCCCGCCTTTTTTCCTGCAAGGAACCCAAGGCGGCTTACATAATCCTCCTCCTCTCCATTTTATCATTTAATCATGGGTTAAGTGTGGATTGTTTAACCCTCAATTAACCCACGATGGCTGGGTTGGCAGCCATGCCACAACCCGATTGGAGGCTGCATATTCAAAACAGAGGCTGCACCCCCCTGCATATGCTGCAGCTAATCATGTGTTAATTAAACCATGATAAGCCACCATGTTATGCAAAGTGGCCCTTTCTGTCTTTTTGTTACCAGAAAAAGCTCCAATAAGGAGGAACTGCTGCATAATTGCTTTTGACTGGTAGTGCTAGGGAGACCTCTGCCTGGAAGACCCTCTGGGGATTGGACAAGCAGGAAACAGGAAGAGATGAGTGGAGGGGAAGTTTTTGTAAAGCAATGAAATGCTGATGTGTTTGACAGTTTTCTTAAAATAGGAGCGGTGAAATAGACAAGGCTCACCCCCTCCTCGCTGCCAGTTCAGAGAAGCACCATTCACTGTCCAGGTGAAGTTGACCACTGGATTCTCCAAGAACATAGCAGAAGGGAAGGCTAGTTTTAAGAAGTAATGTGTCAGGGTCTGTCCTGCAGCGCCATCTGGTGGCAGCTTTGCATATAACCGGCCACAGGGCTTCACAGGGTATGAGCCCTGGCTGGTAAACCCTTGCAGAGTTCAAGCCCAGACCAGCAGACACTCTCAGGTGGGCTAATGTGGACAGCAGGGAGCTGCCAGGAAAGGGCTATATAAGAGCTGCATTTCACCTCCAGTCTTTGCTACAGCAACATGGTCTCTCATGCTAGCTGCAGCCTGTTCCTCTGCTACATACAACTTTGCCTCGCTGTGCTTGACCTGCTGATCTCTGACCAACGCTCCTGCTTCCAGCCCTGCTCAGCCTGGTATGTCTTGGTTTCTGTTCCTGCCTCTTCCTGAACCCTGCCTATCCCTGGACCCTGCTGCTTACTGTGACCCATGCTTGGACTCTGCTTGACCTTGTGCCTGTTGCTTGGACTTGCTCTCTGGCTCCTGTTTGGACTCTGTCTCTCTAACCCGTGTAGAACTTTAGGCCTGTTGTCTGTATGTGCCTCCATCTTTCCCGGCTCTGGTGTTCCAGCCCTGAACCCTCGCCTCCCACGACCCGGACCTTGACATAGTGAGAGAATGGCCTGGTTTGCACATAATACCAACCTATGTTTTATTTAACCCATGATTTGCTGCCCTATGCAGGGTTTGTCTGGCAGACGATCGAACAAACAAAGCATGGTTTCATTTCTCAATCCCTGGATTGATTGTTTCCCTCTTCCTTTGCCCACTCCAGCCCTGTATCCCAAATTCCTTTGTGGGGCTGTAGTACTAGCATGTAGACTGGCTGGCTTTTTTTTAAATGTTCTTGCTCACCGACTCTGTAGTCTGGGAAAACAACCCATGAGCAACCCACAGTTCTGGGTTCACATGTAACAACAACCTGTGGTTTAAGCAACCCAGAGTTCACAAACGATCAACAAACCATGGGTTCTCTATCTGGGTTGTTCATGGTTAACACACCATGGTTTGTTACCATGGCTGGGGTCATGTGTCATGTGAACTGGGTCAAAAAGTAGTTTACAAAGCCAAAGGTGAATTACAAATTGAGGACAATGACATCTGCAGTCCCTATAAAATTCCATAGGCCAGGTGATTGTATAATAAAAGCTTCATCTGGAAACTCCCCAGGAGAGGAGCTCCAAAGACTGATCCAAGCAGCTGGCCAGGGCCCTTAAATCGGTACACAACCAATATAATTTTGTCGTTTAGACATGCACTCAGAAGCCACAGTGGTGTTGACCAGAATGTCTGGAAGCAAAAGATGAGGCTTCATTGCTCCACAGATCTCCTTGCCTCTCCACCAAAGTTGTTATTACATCTATATCCCACCCTTTTTCCTCTTGCAAGGAACCCTGGCCTCTTCTCCTGCAACCCGCCAATCCCAAATTTCTATACTAGTCACTGTTTCCATTCTCCCTGTCCTTTTGAACAAACAAACCACTATCCAAATTATTTGAAATTGGATCATGGAATGAGAATACCGTACATGCTGCCTATAAGGCAACACATTCACTTTTACGGGACTTACTCTGAAAATGGGATATGGCTTTCTTTACTAGGGCTGCAGCGTTAAAGCAATTAATTAATAATAATAATAATAATATTTTATTTATTACCCGCCTCTCCATCTAGATCGAGGCGGGGAACAACAGAAAATATAAAATACCTAAACTAAAACAACACAATATATACTATTAAACATCTTAAAACATCCTAAAAACATCTTAAAACATCTTAAAAACATCCTTAAAACATCTTAAAAACATCTTTAAAACATCCTAAAATTCCGCCGGATAGGCCTGCCGGAAGAGTTCAGTCTTTATGGCTTTTTTAAAGTCCAAAAGACTGACAAGTTGACGTATCTCCTCCGGCAGGCCATTCCATAATCTGGGAGCAGCAGAAGAGAAGGTCCTCTGGGTAATGCTAGTCAGCCTAGTTTTGGCTGACTGAAGCAGATTCTTCCCAGAGGACCTAAGTGTGCGGGGTGGATTGTACGGGAGAAGGCGATCCCGTAGGTAGCCTGGACCCAAACCATGTAGGGCTTTAAAGGTAATAACCAACACTTTATACTTCGCCCGGAAACTGATTGGCAGCCAGTGGAGTGCTTTTAAAACTGGTGTGATGTGGGCACCCCTAGGTGTACCAGCAACCAGATAGTTGATTTTAAAACCTCTAATCAACGAAAAAGATGCCCCTGATTAATTAGGCTACAAATGATAAAAAGAACATTATTATTATTATTATTATTATTAGGCAAGGACTATCTGAAAAGGGCACCCCCCTTCTCTCATATGGGAAGAAGAGATGACCTTTCTTAGATGATGCCTTGTATGACATATGCATGCATAATCTAAAAACAAAGAATGTCTGTTTCTTACTTCAGAACTATTGCTTTTACCGATCTGCAAATTTAAATTGACAGATTAAGCAATTCATCAAGGAATACAAGTAATCAACTAAGGGTGCAATCCTATGTATGCTTATGCAGAAAAGTCATACAACTCCCAGTATTCCCCAACCGTGGCTGGCTGGGGAACGCTGGGAGTTGTTTAGACAGAAAAAAGTCCTACATGTGTAGGATTGCGCCTTAAGACTGTAATCCGATACCCACTTCCCTGTGAGTAAGTCCCATTGACCACAATGGGATTTACTTCTGAGTAGACATGCACTGTAAGATTTCTTTAATCTGGTGACAGCCTTCTAAATTGTCTCGGTGCAGAATTTGCTGAGGGGTTGATTAGTGCACAGCATAAGTGATGCTCTAGAGATGTCACTAGTGTTAAAGCAATGGCTCCCAAATGGTGATGCGTAGAATTTCAAAGGCTCACACAGTAAATGTTCTTTGGTTCTAGGTTTTTTCTTTGCTGGCACAACAGAGGGCTTTTGGAGCCAAGGATCCCAGTCAACAATGGGCCGCATAAGCCTCCTGTATCCTTTCCTGGCTTTTGTTCTGCTTAACATTCAGGAGGCAACTGGATATGGTTTCAGAAACTGCATCCAATCCATGTGGAATCCAGGGTATTTCAGGTGCATGCATCGCTTCCAAAATACTATCTCCGGTGCCGTGGGCGACCTTCCCAGCAATGCTATAGTGGTCAATGTGTCCCATAATTCCATTCGATTCTTGCCTTATGGGAGCTTCCACCACCTCCCAGAGCTGAAGGTCCTACAGCTGAGCTACAACAAAATGAAAATGATCGAAGATGGGGCCTTTGAGAATCTCACATCCTTGGAGATGCTCGACCTCTCTTGCAATGATCTCGTAAACCTGTCCAGAGCTGTGTTCCAGGGTTCGGCAAACCTCATCCACCTCCTCTTGCACAGTAACCACTTGAGCACAATACATCAGGATACATTTAGTCCATTACAGAATCTTCTGAACCTAGAGCTCCAGTTCAACAGCTTGGGGGACTTTGAAAAAATAGTTCGAAGCATACAGAAACTGACAAGGCTGCAGCAGCTGAATCTGTGCAATAACAATCTCACTTCCCTCGAGTCTGAGTTGAAGCTTCCCACTTCCTTGTCTACCCTCCAGCTTTGCAACAATTCCTTGTATAGGGTAGATGTCAAGGGGCCAGAGTTCCTATGGAACGTGAAAGAACTGGACCTTTCTTACAACAAGATCTCAAACGTCTCTTCCTTTGCAACAGTCAGCCTCCAGAACCTCAGCAGTCTGAAGCTGATGGGGAACAACATAGATGTTTTCCAGCTCTTGAATATTTCTGACCTGCAGCCTCACAGCCTGGACTACTCTGGGTTGCATTTGAAGAAATCCTCACAGCTGACCAAGTTGTGCCAGCATCTTGGGAAATCCAACCGTTCTTTGAATCTATCTCTGCGGAGCAACAACCTCTGGACCCTGAGCAGAAACACTTTCTTGGCCTGCCCTCCTATCTTGCTGCTGGACCTTTCAAGGAATCGTCTTAGATCAGTGGGATGTGTAAGGGAGCTACTGAATGTGACAATACAAAATAAGCTGAGAACGTTGATTGTGGAACACAACCTGTTGAAGTTACTAAAGTTCTGCACTAAAGGTTCTTTTTTAAAAGAGTTGAGGAGCATCTCTTTCCGTTTCAATCGCATCCTCTATGTCTATAGTTTCGCTTTCCGCTATGCCCCTAATCTGGAAAAACTCCATCTCAACATCAACAACATTGCTTTTTTGGATAGACAAGCTTTGAAGGGTTTAAAGCAACTCACAGAGTTGCGTTTGGATAACAACCTACTAACTGATATCTATGAGAATAACTTTGAGGACCTGATCAGCCTCCAGACACTCATTCTCCGGAACAACCACATTTCTGTCCTCTTCCCTGGCATCTTCAAGAACCTTGGGAAGCTCTGTACCTTAGACCTGGGGGGGAACAATATCCTCAGGTTGAGCAACGTGTCATTTGTAGGACTGAGGAATCTCTCCAAACTCTATCTGGACCGCAATCGTATTGAGTTCATTACCCACACCTTTTTCAGTCCAGTGGAGAGCACTCTCAAAGTGCTGGACTTAACAAGCAATATGATACACTACATCAGCATGACGCAACACAGCCCACCTCCCTTCTTGAACCTGCACCTGGTCTACGATCTCAAGCTCCAAGCTCAGCAACCCTATGGTTTGAAGATCATCCCACCAAAGTTCTTCAAGGGCCTTACTTCTTTGCGCTATCTCTGCCTCTCTGAAAACAAGATTCTCTCTATTGCACCGGATGTCTTTGATGACCTAGGACAGCTGGAATACCTAGGCTTGGTTGATAGCAGTAATGGCATGGGGAACTTTCCTCCAGGTATATTCAAGAATCTTAGAAACCTGACTACTCTTGACCTGGAGAATGCTGGCCTCCGTACCTTAACTCTGGAGGTCTTTGGAAACCTCACCAGACTACGCAATCTGCAACTAGGGAAGAATGAGCTACAGACAATCAATAGCAGTGTAATGGAAAAGCTGACCTCACTGAGATATCTTGACCTACGCAAGTGCCCCTTGACTTGCACCTGCGATAACATTTGGTTCCAGAAGTGGCTGAACAACAGCCAGGTGCATGTAGTTTACCTGTACAACTACTCCTGCAGTTCTGGGCAGCGATCCAGTTATGTATATAGCTTTGATACCCATGTCTGTTTCCAAGATGTGGGGTTGTACCTTTTCTCTGTCACCTTTCCTGCTCTGCTGCTCCACATGCTGCTACCTTTCCTCTACCACCGTGCCTACTGGCACCTGAAATACCACATCTACATCCTGCGGGCTTGGGTACACAATCACTGGAGGCGGAACAAGGATGAACATTACAAATTTGATGCCTTTGTCTCCTACAACTCCAGTGACGAGAGATGGGTTCTGGAGCAGTTGGTGCCCAGCCTAGAGAAAGGAGGGGGGCCCCATCTTCCGGCTCTGCCTCCACCACCGGGACTTTCAGCCAGGGAAGTACATCATAGACAACATAGTCAACAGTATCCACAACAGTCGACATACCATCTGCGTCATCAGCAGGAGTTACCTGCAGAGTGAGTGGTGCTCCATGGAGATCCAGCTGGCCAGCTACCGTCTCTTTGATGAGCTGAAGGATGTCCTTATTCCAGTTTTCATAGAGGCCATCCCAGAGCGAGAGCTTTCTGCCTATCACCGGATGCGGAAGGTGATGCTGAAGAAGACATATATTACGTGGCCCCCTGGACCCTGAGGCTCAGAAGTTGTTCTGGGCTAAGCTGAGGATGGCTTTGAAGGCAGGTAACTCTGAGGAGAAGGAAGAGGAAACAACATACTGGTTTGATAAAGAAGGCAAACCACTCTTGGAGTCGTCCTCCAACGGTGGAGTAGTAGGACAGTGATGGCCCAAGATTCTAGTTTACCAGACAAGACCATCTCCTTCAAGGCTTGCTTGAAATGGTGTGACTTTGTTGTTGTTTTAAAAAAATATTGATCATTCTTTATTTTTCTTTACTAGCAAAACACCCATTGCTATGACAGATACTGGCTGGGTTCAGACAACACAATAACCCACGCTCAAGGGTTGAGTGTGGGTTGTCATTGAAATGTGAGTTATCATGTTGTCTGAACCCAGCTGTGCTATCAAGCCATGGCTTCTTAACCATGAACAACCCATGGTTTGTTTCTGGGTTGTGAACTATGGGTTGTTCACCATGGTTTGTTATCTCAGCTGGGTTCAGACAACACGATAACCCACGTTTCAACAACAATCCATGGTTCAATGACAATCCATACTCAGCCTTTGAGTGTGGGCTATCGTGTTGTCTGAACCCAGTCGGTGTGTGTGTGTTGTATGCTGTTCTTCACATTGTATGCACACACACACACACGCAGGATGAGCTTGGTTAGTGAGGGAGAGAGCAGGTTTTGCCCTCACTACAACAGTTGCCTAGTCAACATACGTAGGAGAATGAGGTGGTAGAACAGCCTTCCCCAATCTGGTGTCCTCCGGAAGTGCTGAACTACAGCTCCCAGAATCCCCCAGCCAGCATAGCATAGCTGGCTAGGGATTCTGGCAGTTGTAGTCCAATACATCTGAAGGTAATGCATTGTCAAAAAAGAGGAAATGCATCACCAAAAAAGAGAAGGAAAGACGGCAGTGTTTTGCATAATATTTGCATATGCCACTTATGCATTGTCAAAAAAGAGGAAATGCATCACCAAAAAAGAGAAGGAAAGACGGCAGTGTTTTGCATAATATTTGCATATGCCAATTTATATGTATAGATTCTAATTTAGAAATAATTACTCTAATTTAAATAGAAATGCAGTACACCTCACCATACTGTAGCAGTGTTCTCCAACCTTGGGTCCCCAGATGTTTTTGGCCTACAACTCCTGGCATGCCCGTCAGCATAGCTGGCTGGGGCATGCTGGGAGTTGTAGGCCAAAAACATCTGGGGACCCAAGGTTGGAGAACACTGCTGTAGCAGAAGATTGTGATCAGGTGACCTGCGTGCCGCCTGCCTGTTCAATCTGCTGTCCAGGTGCTTACAGGTGATGGGCAGCAGTTCTGCTGGTTCTTTATCTGTAAACTGGAATTGGACAGGGCAGCTCTTTGAACAGAGGACACCTTCAAATAAAGGACAGGCCCCTGGCAGCTCTTTGAATAGAGGACTGCCCCCTGTAAACGAGGATACCTGGCCACCCCAGGTTAGGGAAGGCTGAGGAGGTAGAATGCAGAAGTTGGAAAAAGGCTGCATCTCTGCAGGTTGGGGGGCGGAGCTGGATTCCAGATCTGCATGCTGCTCACATGGAAAACAAAACCACCCTGCAAATGGAAAACTAGCATAGCGACGAATGACGATAAAGACTCTGTCCCAGCTCTTTGCCAGCAGGAATAGTTTTCTGTTTGCAGGGAATTCTTAATGTGAAGAGGAGCATTCAGAAATGTGATCCCCCTCCTGCAGTCTGAAGTGGTAAAGTCTATTCTACCACCTCATTCTGCTGCATGTGTGTAGACCAGACTTATGCATAGCACTCTAATTTCCCTCATAATAATGCATGGGGAGAAAGCAAGATGGTGCATTTGGGAAGGCTGAGGAGGTAGGGAACACCACTGGTATAGGCTAAACTTGCTCCATGCCTTTGGTGAACCCAGGGGCAGTGCTAGGTACTTAAAAGATCCAGGGCTCATGCCCATAGGACAAAAAAAATTGCACAAATTTGGATATGTAGATTTATATATGCAAATATGTGTATAATTAGACTTTATTACTATCATTTAAATTTTAGAAGGCAAGCTAATTAACTTCTTGCTTACTTTCAGGACAGAACTGTGCAATGTCCCAAATTGTGCTTGCTTAAAACTTACCCTCCATGCACCCACACTTTTCCTTGGTCTTTCAGGCCCAAATCCAGATGGGGAGGATGAAGTGCCTGTGCGCATGGCACCTTAAACATTAACCTATTAATTGCAACGTGAACAGGGCACAACGGCAAGGGAGAGTGTGGGAATGTACTGTAGACTAGAATACCTCATGCTCTTAGGCTGCAAATTTACACAATTGCCAGGGATTAATCCCCATTAAACATAGTAGGATTTACAAATCCTCACTCGCTCTCTGCCCTGTCCCCGCTCCCCAACAAGCACAACAGCACAGGACGAGGACCTCAGGACTAGAGGATGTTGCTTTGCCGCTGGTCCCTGGACCAGGAGGCAAAGAGAACCGCTGCCAAAAGTAGCTCCTCATTTTATTTCAATTACTTTATTTTGGTAGTTTCTGGGATTCTAGAACACTTTTTTTTTTTTTAACAGTTCTTGGGTTCTAATTTCTTGAAATCCTAAAATCTACACTAAATGTTGCAAGATTAAGTTTCTAGCAACCTCATTGTCATACAACTCTTAAAGTACCAAAATGCATAGTTTAATACCTTTATTAGGACCAACCAAAATTCTTAATAAAGGTATCGCCCAACTGGATTTTGGGTTTTTATTTGTCATGGACCACTACAACTACTTTTGTTTTTGGTTGTTCGTTTATTAAATTACCAAAGTTCTTAATCCCCAGGTTTCCCTCTAGATCCAGATATTGTTTGGAACTATCTTCAGAGTGGATAAGGCAGGTTGCAGCTCTGAGCATATTTACTAAGGAGTAAGACTCCAGTCCTACATACAATTTCCTGGGAGTAAATCCCATTGAACCCATTATGATTTACTTCTGAGTAAACATGTTTAGGATTACACAGTAAGTTTGATGTAATCCTGAACATGTTTCCCCATCCACAATTCTCTCTGTACCCCACATAATTTCCTGTACCATCTCAGCCACCTTTTCCCACCACACAAATCTCTATAGCCATGCCCAGGGCTGGCCCCAAGACATTTTGCTGCCTGAGGCACAGCAGCAAGTGGTGCCTCCCCTGCAACCCCAGTCAAGGTGCACAGTAGTAATCAGAGCTAGTCAAGTTGTTTGGCCCCTGAGACAGAAGATCCTAAAAGCACCTCCCCCTATTCCCTGGCAGTGAAAATACAATAATAATTAATAAATTAAAATAATGAATACGGTAATTTGCTGCTTTTTCATGAAGTCCCAAATCAGCTGAGTAGCTGCCTCAGGCTCTAAAGTGTGTGTGTGTGTGTGTGTGTGTATATTTGTCTTTAAAGGACCCTGTTTCCTAAGAACACCCTCTCTGTAAAAAAGGATGTATGGACAGGGGAGAGGAGGGCATTTGATTTCAGAAAAAAAACCTCAAGCAGAAAGATTCAAGGGAGACAGCAGGAGGGGAAGCACCTGTGGGCAAAAAGGCAGCTAATCCAGGGGGATCAGATGCAACAGCAGGGCCGGTGCTACCATTAGGCCAACTAGGCAGCTGCCTAGGGCGCAGGGCTAAAGGGGGTGCCAGAAACACCTTTAAAAAAATACAGCTGCTCTCAAGTGGGAAGGGGGGGCGCTAAATATCTGATCTTGCCTAGGACACCAAATTGCCTTGCACCAGTCCTGTGCAACAGAAATCATCAGGATCCCCATACCTTTATTTCAGCAATTGCCATTTTTCTCAAGTTACACGAAAAGCAACATCTTTCAAAATAACTTTCTGTACAGTGAACTCCAGTCCATGAAAGCTTATTATGCCACAGTAAATTTGTGAGCCTTTAAGGTGCCACAAGTCATTGTGGCTTTGGAACACAAAAGAGCAAGAAGCCCCTATCCTCCTCCCACAGCTATTCACCTTTCTCTGATGCCAAGGAGGACCATGCACCCACCAGAATCTGGCCACATGGACCATGCAAAAAGCAGGTGCACTCCAGAAAGATGACTGAAGAGCCAAGGAGCTCCAGACACACTCAAGCAAGCCAGGGCAAGCTGTACACTCATACATTACCTTGCCCCAAATTCAGACATTGCTACTCATTCAAACCCTTTTTGCAAGTAAACCCATTTCTGTTTCCCCCCCAAGGTAAGGGGCCTGGCCAACTTGGAGGAAGCAACAGATGAGGAAGGCCTCTGGCACTCCATTGGATATGTGAGCAGCCAATGCACTAGCTCTTCCCTAGTCAGGGCCTCGCTGCCTACAGTAGCCCAGTAGCAATTGCCTGGGCAGGTCTCTGCAGAGTCAGACACACTCTGAGAAAGCCAGGAGACAGTGGTGCTGTTATGCAATTTTGGACTCTGGACTTAACAAAAATGAGCAGACTGTGGAAGGAAAAGTGGTGGTCTCCCCTCTACTTTAAAAGGCTGGAGTCTTCATGCTACACACCCTATTTGTCTGCTAAGGAAGTGAGCCCTAAGCTCTCCTAGTAACTGCAAAGCTACTGAGTTCAGCGGGAAGAAGCAGTCTTGTATTAAGGCAGATGATGGCAATTGGGGCAGCTCTAAAGATCTGGGGCACAGCTCAGAAGATCCAGGGCCCATGCCCAGGTGGGCCCTCCCTAATACTGCCCCCAGAAATCAGGAATCAAGGTAGCAATATATCCTCACCCCATTATCTGCCTAGGCCAAGTCCAAGGGTCTGTATCTTAGTCATGCTTCAGCAAGGGTGGGGACCGGTAGCCTTTTGTTTGACCACAACTCCCATCATCCCTGACCATTGGTCATGCTGAATGGGGCTGATGGGAGTTGGGAATACATCTAGAGGGCCGTAGGTTTCCCACCCCTACAGTAGAGCATGATAGAATCTTGGGAGAGAGTAAGATGGAATGTTATCACTGGCAAAGTGTGTGCGCATCTTTGCAAAATTGGACATTTGGAAAGCGAAGGGTGCATATCGCTGGACGTACTGTTGGGGAGTGCCTTCATGGCCCTGGCAAAGTTGCCAAGTATCTCCATTGCTGGGGAAATTATAGGTAAATGGTCCACATTGACTAGGAAAGAACTGGAGATTCCTCTGGAAGATGAGAGCCATTTTGAAAAAAAGGCATATCTTTTCTCCCTGTGCTGTGCTGCCTTGCCCCCACCCCCACCCCCACCCCCACCCCCATTACTGACCGGGATGTTGTCCTCTAGGTCCCTGTAAAGCAGGGGTGTGCAACCTCTTTCAGCCTGAGGGCCAAATTCAATTTCAGAGCTCTGGGGTGCCGCATTCCAGTGGTGGGCAGGGCTGAGTGCAAAAATGGGGCAAGGCCAAAGGCAAAGTGGACAGGGCCAAAATACCTGCACATTTTAGCTTAAAGCTCAGACTGCCAGGAGAGAGGCATTTCAACCTTTTTGAATGGGAAACCACCAAAAGATGGGCAGTCGGGGAAAGGGGGTGGGGCTAGTGCCATCTGGGGGACCCCAGAGGGCAAGACTGGGACCCCAGGAAGCCGGATCTACCCCTGCAGTAATGGAAACAAAGAATAGGCTACCGTTTGAGTCAGAAACTGAGCAAGAGATGGAAAGCTGAGTCTGGGTTTTGTAAACATGTTAGGCTGCTGGCTGTTCTGCTATGGGAGCAGCGGGTGTTGGCTGTCTGCTGAAGTGTTTAAGCTTTGCCTCTACCTATGCTCAATCTGTATATTTGTAAATAAACACATACATATTAAAAATGCCAATAAACCTCCAGTACCCACCTTCAAAGGGAACCAAACCTGAGTAAGCACTGTACCCTTGCAACTTATTACTGCTCAGAGAAGTGGGGCATGCGTAACAATGTGCATATCTTATACCATCCTTCTCCAACGTGGTGCCCTCCAGATATTTTGGATTTCAACTCCCATCATCCCCAGCCAGAATGGCCAATGGTCAGGAATGCTGGGGTTTGTAGTCCAAAACATCTGGGAGGTACCAGGTTGGGGAAGTCTGCCCTACACCGATAACAATTCTCCAAATGTGAATCCTCACGTAGCCAAAATGGCACCAGCCACACACAAGGAGGACCATGGCATCAGCAGGCTTGGGACAACACCAAGGTTTGCAGAAGTACAAAAAAAAAATTTAGGGAAGAAACCCTAAGACAGAGGAAACCTAAAATAGCCCCACTGAGGACTGAGCATGTTCAGTAGCCACGGATTGCTGACTGTTGGGAGTGGGACAGAAAACGGAGGGGGAATGTAATGGCGTATGCTGGAAAAGGGCAAGGTTGACTGGCTTGAATCCTGAACAGGAGCATTCCACGCTGCAACATTTTGTTGCTGTTCCCACTTGTGTATATATAGATTTTAGAATCCTTGAGGACACACAGAACTCAAGAAAGCATAAACTAAACACAAGGCAGCAGCTCGGTAAACTAATTCAAACATTAGAATGTGCACTGTGAATGTTTTAAGTCCATGTATAGTTCCTTCGCTGCATAATAGCACACACATCATTTTTTACTGACACTCCTCATTCTGCCAAGCAGAAGGTCATTCTTTGCTTTGAAGGGGAACTTCAAGGTTCCCTGTGAATGCTGGCTGCATTAGAGATGTTATCGCTTGGAGGATTTTAGAATGCAAAAGCATGGAGCAGAATTCCCTCTAATAAATACTTTACTCTTGCAGGAGTATTAGTTACAGGGTCTGCCAGTGGTGACTAAGAGAACAGCATTTAAGATTTCTAAGCAGCCTAAAGCCATTAGCTAATTAACCTTCAATGCTCTGTGGGAAGGAGAGGGTAAGATGTGGCAGAACTTCCCACAGGGCCGGTCTGTAGAGAAGCAGGAATTCCAACGGTCATTGCCTTCATTCACTAGCCAACAACGCACAAGAGACTTCCCAAATCCTTATTCTCTCTTTCCTCTTTTAATCCACTAGGTTCTACAAAGATGTGATTAATCCTTGTTTCCCCATTCTGGAGAGGATGGTCAGTTGCAACAGAGGACAGTATTCCTGCACCTTTAATAGTTTGTGTAGAAGAGGGGATTTCAGTAAGAACATAAGAGCCATGCTGGATCAGAGCATCCAGCTAGTCCAGCATTCTTTTCACAAGTGGCCAACCAGGTGCCTGTGGCAAACCCAAAAGTAGGACATGAGTGCAATAGTTGCCCTGCAACTGGTATACAAAGAGATACTGCATCTGATACTGGAGGTAGAAAATAGCCATCAGGACTAGTAGCCTTCCATGAGGAGCTACACCTGCTGAAATTCCCTCTTCTACACAGCTATTAAAGGTGTAGGGCCCTGTCCTTTTTTGCATGTGGTCACCCTAATTATGAGAATCTAAACTCCTTTTTCAATGCCTCTTGTCCTTCTACAGTCGAAGCACTACCCAATTGTAGCTGGGGGGGGGTGTTTATTGCCCTGGCCATGGCTTTCCCCCTCTCCCATGATGATAGTCATCATTAGGACATGTGTCAGGCAAATAGAAACTCCTGGTGTAGACAGGAACTGGTTATCTGGCTGGAATCCAGAATCAATCACTCTGGAGTTAGCAGGAAAGGAAGACTGAGTTATCTTGACGTGGATTCCTGCATCCTGCATTGAGCAGGGGGCTGGACTAGATGGCCTTATGGCCCCTTCCAACTTTACTATTCTATGATTCCCTGATCTCTTCCTGAGGGTTGCCTTGAGCCTTTAACAGGAGTTTGATCTGCAGAAATCAGGTGACACTTTTCATAGCATTGCTTTAGGTCACACTTCTGTTAATGACAGGGGCCTGCTCAAAAGTTGGCAACCCTTCTCTTGGCACATATCAAGCATGTGTAAAGTCATGAGATGACAGGGCTCTTGAAGGAGAATAGGTCTGTAGGAGAGCACATGCTTTGCATGCAAAAGGTCCTGGGTTCATTCGCTGGCATTTCCAGTGAAAAGGATCAGGTGATGGGAAGGGAAAGACCTCTGCCTGAGAATCTCTGTCAGCCAGAGTAGCAGGTCATACAGGGCTAGACAGGGAAAAAGTCTGACCTGCTATAAGGCAGCTTCCTACGTAAATATATTCTACATGTGTCCCGAGGCAGAGCTGGTACAATTGTATCCTGAGTTTCTCGTCTTGCATTATATTGTTGTCACACTGGTACATGAGCCCTTGCATGTGATCAAGCCTAAGGAAATTGGATTATTTTGGCCATGATCATGCTGGCTATCTCTGGGTTTGGATCGCCTACCAAAAATGTAACCACTGCAGGGAATTACTGATATTGCACAGCTTTGTAAAGCTGATCTGGTCTATTACAGTGACAAAGTGGGAGGGGGAATCGTTTATGTGGAGCAAAATCGGTGCGCAGAACTAAATTTAATTTACTGGTTTCCAAGCTTATTTCTTGGAAGCAGAAGAGTTCTAGCTAATTGCCTCTGCTTGAAATCTCCTGGGCACATAGTAGAAGCAGGGAAACTTTGAGGACAAAATGCAGTAGCCAGTTCTGGTCACTGTATACCCCAGGCAGATGATGACTCTTTTGTCACAGCTGAACTAAGATGCTTAAGACTGAGCTAAGAGTTGGGGTGTCTGTACACGGAATAATACTGCAAAACCTATCAATGTGTCTGAGAACAGGCAAACTAAACGAGTGCCATTGCCATCATTCTCAATTTCTGAGGCAGGCTTTCATAACGAAGTGCAGAGTTACCAAATCTGCAATTACTGAAGTGCAGACAGTTACTGAATCTGTATCACGATCTGACCACAAGCAGCTCAGGGCAGTGAAGCTGGAGTTATCCCATTTTATCTTCACAACAACTTGTTGAAAGAACTAGTAATATTAGACCCATATTGCAGATTGGTGTAGGGATACTGAGACTTGAGAGAAGATTTGGGCCTAAGGTCATCTGGCAAGTTTATGGTTGAGGTGAGATTTGAAGTGAGGACGTTTTTCTGGATTAATCAGGAGTATAAGCTGCGTGTGATCTTTTGCAAGTGAGGCATATCCCATACACATCCCTCTATTTAACTTCCCATGAGCTGAGGCTGAGCAATCTACTGGAAGTTAACCTGGTTCGCAGTATCACTGCAGCCCACTGTGGCTTAACCAGTGTGGTGGTGTCAGACTAGGACTTGGGAGATCTGGGTTCTAGTCCCTACTTGGCCATGAACCTCACTGGGTGACTTTGGGCCAGTCACTGACTCTCAGCCTAACCTACCTCACAGGGTTGTTGTGAGGATAAAATGGAGAGGAGGATGAGGATTATGTAAGCTGCCTTGGGTTCCTTGCAGGAAAAAAGGCGGGATATAAATGTAATAAATAAAATTAGCCAAGGTGGGTTGAGGCACCTCTGGGTGTCAATTTGCTGATCCAGCTGCCACTGCAGCTTCTCGTGTTGTGCGAACCCGGCGAGGGTGGCTTGTTGGGGTGGTAAACAAACCACCCTACAACAGGCCATGGGTTCTGGGTGGTTCGTTCACCACCCCAACAAGCCACCCTCGCCGGGTTCGCACAACACGAGAAGCCATGTCTAGTGAGGGTAATTATGCAAATCAGCCAGCACATGACTGGCATGCACAGGGTGGTTAATAAGCCACTACGGCTTGTTAACCACCCTGCGATCTTGGGAACAGAGCCAGTATCCCATTAAGCAGGCCCTAACTAATGTAATTTCCCTTGTTCATTTGGACAAGTATTTTGCATTGACCGTTATCCTTCCTAGCAATTCACCCCCACCCCCAAGTGATTGCTGTGAAGGTTTGCACATCTAGCACAATTATCTGTTCAACTAACCTTCTGGTGTAAAGAAACAGAAAAATACAAACAAAGATGAATTAGAGATTGATGTTTGCTTACTGAGCAGGGAAAGCCAAGCCAAAGGAACAGCAACTGCCTACAGGCAGAATCTTCTAATATGAGAGCACAGCCTGTGTTTGCATCTGAGTACCTAGCTATGGAACAATTGCATCCTAACATCCATGGAAACAAAGCAATCAAGGTCAAAAATGTCAGATTCCTTTTGCTAATATTGACAGGGGCTTGGCCGCCATCTCCATATCTGGGTATATCTGCATCAATTTATTTCATATGGTTTGTTCTCGAAAATATTTGAAATATCTACACCTCATCCCCATGCCACTTCTCAATTAGCAGTTTACTTCCAGGTTTCTTAATATGGAAGTGAGTACCTCATTAAGCAGGTACTATTACTATAATTCCCCCTTGCTGATTTGGCCAGTGTAAACTGGAAATTGCCCCCTCCTCCAAAGTTACTGCCATATAGGGTTGCACAGTTAACACTGCAAAACCAACATAAGCTAAATATCCCAGAAGCAGGGCATGATTGGGTTTGCATGTGTGCAGGTGGTGAATAAGCCACAGTGGCTCGTTAACCAGCCCTGTGCGTGCCAGGTGTGTGCCACCTGATTTCCCTAATTACCCTCCCCAGGCATGACTTGTCATTATGGGCGAACCAATGAGAGGGTGGGTGACTGGGGTGGTTAACAAACAACCCTTTGTTGCTTTGCTTGAAAATACCTTTTCAAATCGGATGTTCACCCATGCTTTTTAGAATTTGCACTCTTTCTTCCTTGAAATTTTATACAGTGTAGAAGAGGAACACATTATTACTACTCAATATTTTTGATTTTATTTCTAAGAAGCAGATGTGTGATAGAGGCTGTGGCAAAGTCTTGAAGGAATCCAAGCTTGTGTGAGGTTTTTCAAGTCTACCACAATGTAACTTTGAAGATGAAGGTAAGATCCCAGTAGCGACTTGGGAAGAATGCATTAATACCCACAAGACAGATTGTAGCCGCCATCACACACCTGGTACACAGTATTCAGCAGAACTGACGGGACTTCCAACCCTGAGAAGTAGCCTCTGAGGGAGGGAGCCAGCGCATCTGGGCATGCAGTGAAGCAGGGTAGGTGAAAGCAGGCGGAGGTAGAGCAGATGCGAACTCCGCTGGGTAGAGAGAGTGGGTACGGCACCCACACTTCAGGGCTACTGGGGTAAAGTGCAGGCACTGTGAGCTCATATAGCTCCCTGGTAATGAACTGAGGTACAGTGTTAGGGGTGGCAGGAGTGCTTGGATTTGGTGTTCCCACTAATTTGCTCTTAGCCATCTTCGTATTGGCCGTAGCGAACTCTAGTCGGAGTGTCCGAGGGATTTCTGGGTCAAAGCAAATTCCATTCAAAGCATTCTTAGCAGCTTCAGGCTTCTGAAGCGACTGTCAAAACTAATGAAGCCCACAGGCTGTTTAGATGCTGAGTTTAATGAGAGCGCCTTCATAACCCTTGAATGGTCTGAACAAGAGATAGAGCTCCCGGGGTTTGATGTCCAGAGGCAGGCCACTGACAAAAAGCTGTTCGTACCTCTTCCTTCTGCAGGTTCGGCTCAGCTGGGCTGTGCTCCTGCTCGCTTTTCGTGCAGCTCATTGTCTTCTCCGCCGGCCCGAGGTGCCCTCTGCGCCTCTCCTCTCCTCCGCAGCGCGTCTGGGCTGAGGTGGTCGCAGACAGGCCTAACAAACAACCCAGAACCCACATTCTGCTGGGTGGTTTGTTAACCACTCGAGCCACCTACCCTCACCAGGCTTGCATGCAACGACAAGCCACAGCCTGGTGAGGATAATTAGGGAAATGTGCTGGCATGCATGGCAGTGGTTAACAAGCCATCGTGACTCATTAACCACCCTCGTGTTGTGCGAACCAGGCCAGTGACTAGAAATGAGTGAAGACCACCACAGGCATAATTCAAACCAAACCAAAACATGAAGTTATTACACAAGGATGCTAAGTAACTTTGTATTCAAAGTTTATGATTCAGATTTGTTCCAGCTTCAGCAAATGGTTTGAGGCCTGGATCAATTCCATCCTGCAAAAACATACAAGAAACAGTATTGCTTCGCTGAATATCATAATTTAATAGAGCCGGTTAGTATTAGCTTGTGTGTCATCTTTGGTTCTGAGAGAGACAACCAACCTACACCCTGTGCTTGTAAAGTAATTGTTCCATGGGCTGTCATAGCTGGAAGAGAAAGAAGTTCTGTATCTACAAGTGGCCCAAAAGAAGTGTGTTTTGAAGTAATAAAAAGAAGGAATCACAGAACTGAATGAGTGAGTGATTCTGTGGGTGTTTGTTTTTAAATAAAAAGTTGCAAGTGATAACCTGGGCAGCCTACTGCCCTCCAGATGTTTCGGACTGCAGCTCCCATAATCCCTGGCCATTGACCATGCTGGCTGGGGCTTAGGGGAGTTGTAGTCCAAAACATCTGGAGGGCACCAGGTTGCCTTATCCCTGTCCATATCATCCTAGCATTCATTCACTTTCCAAGCCCCTCTCATTTGAGAATGTAGCTCCCCACACACCTCAGTACAACTTCATTCGGGGAAAGGCCCAGGGCTCTGGGCTGGCCTGTCCCAACAGATGTCCTTGTAAGATGCGGAGGGGGGAGTTCCTGTTCTCTAGAGCTTCTGAGGGGGGGAAATAGGACATCGGCAGCTGCTGGAAAACTTGCAGCTGCTGTGTGCCTTCCAATTGGAGCAGTCTCTCCAGATCATGAGCCTGGTTTCCAGATCTGGAGGATCCTTTGTCTCTAGCTCCTTGCATTCTTTCAGGGGCCTCCGTTAGTCCCAAGAGCTGGTAACTGTTTGAGGTTCTCCCTTGCTCTACAGAGACTTTCTGGCAGTAGGTTCTGGGTTTTGCCAGTACAGAGATCAACCCAGTCCCATGCTGTTGGTGTCTGCTGGGCACACACACTTCTTGCTGAGGATTTTGTCTGTAGAAGGAGCAGTGCTGCTGGGGGATGATGTTATACAGCGGGAGAAACTCCTTTGGCTGTCCTTGTTCGAAGTTCAGCTCTCTGGAAGATGGCAGTTCGTGGGCCAAACAAGGGTAGCCCAGGACTTGAGATACAGAGAGTTTGGCTCCCTTGCTGGGCATTTTAGGACTCCAGATGCTTTTTAAGACATCAAAGGAGGTCTGAGATTCACAGGCAGCTCTCTCTGTGGCCCTGAGCCCCAAATCCAGAGGCTGGGAACTGCGCAGCTCCGGTGAATGATGTGGGCTGTGGAATGGAGCAGATTCTGTCTCCCGTGAATTCCGCTGACCTTGGCTTAGTTCATAGATGCAGGGATACTGCTGGGGATCAGTCAAGAAGAAACGGCCAGAGTCATTCATGCTAGGATTGGCTGAACCCAGTGAATCATGGGCAGCAAAAGGCAGGCAATGCCTTTTGGAAATATTCTTCTTTGGCAGTACTCTATTGCCTACTTCAAACCATTCTTGCCTGCTTCTGGGCTCCCAGAGGGACTCCCCCAGTCTTTGCTTCCAATGCTGAGCAGTTCTTAGCAAAGCCTTGTGCGCAGGACATTGTTCCTCTGATGCAAAGGAGCTTCTGGCTGAATTCACATGCTGGGAAGATGCAGACAGAAGATGAGGATGGGGCTGAACTGCTGCCAAGTAGAAGCTATGCTGGTCAAACAACCCTGGCTCAACAAAGGATTCAAAGTCTTCTCTATGGGCTGGCCTTTTTTCTGCCTGCACAGAGAAAAAATCACCACAGAGGAGTCAAGGATAAAGAGAATAGCATGATTGAATAGAGGTAGATTATAGCAGGGTCCGTCTCTGCAAAGTTTGCAGTTTATACAGGCCTCACTATTTCTCACAGGGATGTATATATATCTGCCCTACTTCAATAAATGTTCCATTTCAACCTTTAATTAAGGCAATTTTTGATTCATTTGACACTGCACCAGTTCTAAGGGCTGTTGGGTTAAGGTTGCCACACACAAAAATACATTACTGTACAGCTAAATTGATAACTTCCTGATGGAGGACTGAAATCCACCAATGGGCCAGCAGAGCTTTGTGGCTGTTGCAGTTTATGGTTGGTAGCTGCCGTTTATGGTTGGTAGCTAGCCATTCTATGCATTGCTGCACAGAAGGGGCAAAGCAGTATGGGATTTCTGGATCAGAACATGGGACTGACTTGTGTGTACCAAATAAGAGATTCTGATGCTGGGTAACCTTACCAAAATGTTTGGGAACAACTGTGCTAAAATACTTGCGGGATGGAACTGCCTCTGGAACCTCTGTGTTTGACAAATTTTACAGCTAGAAGTTAGTCTCAAAACCACCTACAATACTGGTGCTCATGACAACATGGCACTCCTTGGCCCAGTAGCCTGTTATCCCTCTTGTAGCCTTGCCAATTGCAATGTTCTTTCAAAGGATTTGATAAGTGGGCAACATAGCATTCTCTTTTTCAGTTTATCTGTTTCCTCTAGGAACGCCTTTGCAGATCAATTCATTGACAGTGATCAGCCCAGAATGCTTCAGAGGAAGTATAGAACATTCCAAGGCACTAATGGTGCTTCTAGATGAGGCTTTTATGTGTAACTTTCCTGTGTTTTCCCACTGCTTCTTCTGTCTTGGTTCTTACAAAAAAAAATAATTCATTGAAGAGGGAAAGACAGAGTAGCAAGCCACACTTTTGATTAGCAGCACTAGGAGCTGTTCGTCTGGAAGCACCCCAAGAGAGAATATTCCAGCTGTTCACTCCCATCAACCTGGGGTCTACTTCACACATTGCATTTGTACATGTACATGGAAGCCATTTTACAGATTCACCTTAAAATGTAAGACACGAATGTAACAAGCACACATGCTTTACAGGTACATTGGATTTTGTGAGGCACAGCATATAATCTGGATGTTAGGCTTGACACTTTAACAGCTGTAGCAAACTGAGGCTTGATTCCACCTCGTCTCAGAAATAAGGGGCAGCTCCTCTACAGTCCTTTGGCAACTGAGGTTCAAAGGTAAGATGAAACTAGGCAGTTTGGTCATCCTCCTACCAACCTTCTGCCTCCCAGGATCTTTCTTTGCATCACTCAGGAGGTTACTGACTCTTATGCTGCTCACTGCAGAACAAAGCTTTGCATAGAAGCAGACTAAGACACAATGGCTTCAGGATCCATGAGGGTCCACTATACCTTTGCTATTCTAGCACCCAGGCTGTGGTCCTCCCTCTCTAGAAATGTTCGAGTAGCCCCTTCTCTTTTAAGCTTCAGGTGAGCTGCTGAGACCTTTTTATTTTGCCAAGTTTTGTCTCCCTGCTTTTATGCTGGATTATTTTATCCTCTTGGTTTTATAGTTTGAAATTTCTTGTAATAGTAATTTGGACTGTGTTTTATGTATTATATGATTTTTTTGTAAGCCGTTTGAGTTCATTTTATAAAGAAGAATGGGGATAAGTCTCTAAATAGGTAAATACCTGTTCACTGATTAAATCTAATCTCACAACACAGTCTTCCCAAACCAGTCTGACTCTGGTTAGAGAGATTAGGGAATGTAGTTAAATAGGGATTTATGATGCTCACCATTCTTATAGCTGTATGCACAGGACTGGCAGAGGGGCTGATAAGGAAGAATTGTTCTTGTCCTCTTCTCTTGTTCAGAGAAACACCTTGCTCAGAGTTTTTGCTGCTGCAATTGCTAGATTTTGATTCCATCTGCAGCACCTCCTGGTCCCTCTTAGCTGGGCTCTTGAAATCTAAAGGAGGGTAGAGCAAATTAACCCAAGCAATCCCATTTGGAATCACAAATCTACAAATATGAAGACTATCCAAGTAAATAAAGTCAAGGTTAATTCGTACTTCAGTAGGATGACACATGTCCACAACACAGTGCAAGGCAGCATAGCAGGGTATGGGGAGGAGGAAAGCAAAAAAAAAAAAAAAAAAAGGAAAAAGCTTACTAACTAGATTTTAACAGAGAGTAGGTAGAGATGTCTAAGGGAGCAGAAGACTTTGGGGTGGCTGATGGTGGTGGAGGTGTGATCAGAGGCAGGTATGTTTCAGGAAATAAGAGCAAAAAGGATGGGGTCAAGGCCGTGGAAAGCTTTAAAGTAAGGAAAAGGTGCTGAATGTGGTAGGGAAAGAGAAGCCAGTAAAGCGATCTGAAGAAAAACATCATGAAGTCAGAGTTAAAAGTTATTCACTTCTCTTGTAAAAGACCAATTTATTGCTTGCCTGCATTCTTTTCAGGCTTGGTGACCAAAAACTGATAAAAGTAGGTATTGGGTATGATACTTCTGCTAAAGCAGCTCTTCTTGATTTCAATATTTATTGCAAATGCTGTGTGCCACAAAGCTGCTCAGCTTGTGGTCAAGCCTCTTGAAAGGGTTTATTATACTCACATTGTACACCAGGGGCATTAAGCTTCTTTTGGCCCGAGGGCTAAAATCAATTTCGAAGAGGCGGGGGGTCATATTCCACTGGCAAGCGGGGCCAAAGGACCAAAAAAATACCATCATATTTTAGCTTAAAGCTCTTGCTGCCAATAACTAAGGGGAGGCATTTCAACCTTGGAGAGCCAGCATGACATACTGCTTAGAGCGTTGGACTGGGACTTGGGAGATCTGGGTTCTAGTCCCCACTCAGCCATGAAGCTCACTGGGAGACTTTGGGCCAGTCACTGACTCTCAGCCTGATCTTCCTCACAGGGTTGTTGTGAGGATAAAATGAAGAGGAGGAGGATTGTGTAAGCTGCCTTGGGTTACTTGCATGAAAAAAGGTGGGCTATAAATGTAATAAATAAATAAACCATTTAGAATAGAGAAAAAACTGCACAAAAGCTGGGAAATCACCAGACGATTGGCGGCCAGAGAAAGGGGGTGAGGCCAGGGGAAGGGGACATGGCTTTTGGGGGAACCCCAGAGGGTCAGATTTGGAGTCCCAAGTGTGCTGGATTTGGCCCACAGCCCCGAGGTTCAATATCCCTGTTGCATGCTCAACAAGCAATTTACCTGCATGGATGGCATCACTGTTACAACCACCTGCTAACTTCTTGAGCAGTGCCAAGGCAGAAAGATCTGGCAACGTTTTCTTCTGCTCCCGCAGGACATTGAGAACAGCCTGACGTGTTTCACCGATAAGGTTTCGCCCAGGGAATATTGTCTTGAGGTCCAGGAGTTTTTGCAGGTCCTGGGCCAGTTCCCTTACTGGAGACTTGCCTTTGCCTGGCTCAGCTCCTGCTGTGGGGGCAGGGGGGACATTTTCCTTTTCATTCAAAACTACTGAGACATTGCTCTGAAAAGCTTCAGTCTTCCTGGTCTGTTGGCTGAATTCCAAAGCAGCAGATGCAGCTGCAGGTTGGGACCCTGAATCTACTGCATGTAGAATAGCAACAGGATGGCGCTCTGTAACCAACATAGGCACAGCCGGTACTACTGTCAGAAGGGAATCCTCATTCATTCTGCTCGGATCCTTTACGTTGCATCCAGATTGCTCACTGGGAATAGGTTTCTGATTAGCATCACAAGATTTACAAGACTGGACCTCTTCTCCCAGTAGCATCTCCACTCCAGTGTCTCTTTGTATAGGGGTCACCTCCATGACTTCTTGCTCATTTCTGGGGCTCAACAGTCTCTCTATATCAGCTGATTTCACCTCTCTGTTAAACATGCCCAGGTGCTGTGAGAGTCTATTCTGGGTTATAATCACAGGTTTTGCAACACAAGTCCCTTTGACCGGAGCACAGTTGCTAAGCCGGGAGCTCCAGAAAGGGGGTAACATCTTCTGTAGCCCCTTGCAGTTGGGTCTCTGTTCTGGGGTCCTGCCACTAACATTCCTGCCAAATTTGACATAGTTGCGTTCCCGTCTGGTTCTGCGGCGTTTAACCCTGGCAGATTTCTCCTCAAAGTTATGCTTCTCTGAAGGGGATGCTTTCAGCTGTTGGAAAGAACAGGGTAAGCCAGAACTGACTAAGGACTGCTTGCCCCCTTCTCCCCCACCACAAGGATTCATGCTGAAGGCAGCTCCTAGGAATAAGCAAAGGTAATTGTAAACAGCATCCCAGATGCACAAATCATATTCTACAGATATAACTTTCATCTCATCACCTTGAACAAAATACATTTAAATGGTGTAGGTTTCATAACAACTACTTAGAATCTATATTGTGCTTCAGAAAGTGCAAAGCATGTCACACCCGTTATCTCAATAATCTTTGCAATACTCCTGGTAAAATAGATTGGTGTTAATTCACCACACTGCAGATGGGGGCTTTACCTAAGAGGACAATAATTTATAGCAGAGGCAAGATTTGAACTAGCGATTTTCTAGCTCACAAGTCATACTCTTGGCCATTATTCCTCTCTCCAACTCTGACATATTCAGAGCAATCAAGTGCATGTGTGAACCAGCCCAGTCTCAGAGAGATTCCAAGTACGGCCATTTCTTTTACAGAACCAACTAAGGAAACAAGCAGGCAGAGGGCTGTTTTCAATGTATTGCTTTTGTTTCTTTTATGTTTTGTCTTTTCATTGTTCACCACTCTGGAATCTGCTTGATGTGGAGCGGTATACAAATATTGTAAATAATAATAATCATATACCCACAAGCCACACAGGGGCTGTGCAAGTCACTCTTCAGCAACTTTAGGTGTGTGTTTTTTTTGGCCAACTATTCATATTTTCTGTGCATCTCATCTTCAGTCCCAAGCAATACACAATTTTGAATATGGACATAGCTGAGTCAATAATTAGCACACACACACACACAAATTAACAACAGCTAGTTTCATGGCAGGAAGAGCTGCCCAGTTTAACTGAAGAAGCACAAAGCTCACTAGAAGTCAACCTCATAATGAATTATTTTTTAATACGAAGACCCATCCTTTAAAGGAAAAAAAATGGAGTACCAACAGTATCTGAACAAATACAAAGTCCCTTTACCTCAACACCAAGCCCCTACACATTTGAAGTCAGGATCAGGGATTTTTTGTGCGTTTGTCTCACATTTGGGCAATAGCACGGAGGTGGAGAATAGCACAAAAACCTCTCCTCTCACTCGCCCTCGCCTGTTTCCGCCGCTCCCAACCCTTCTATCCCTCCATTTTGCACCTCACCTATTTCCTCCAACTGCCCAAGCCGACCACGCCCGCCCCGCGCGCGAAAGCACTATGGGCGGGGCATGCTCGCCTCGTGCTCAGACAGTTAGCCTGATGCAACCGCCCGAAGAAGCGCGGGAGAAGCTCAGGCAGGTCAACCCATTTCCCGGCGCTTCCCGGATGATATGGGGGGGGGGGGGGGAATACACACGCACGCACGCACACACACAACCCTAACTACTCCCGCCCACGGACTTAACCACGCCCCCGCTTCATATTGATTGGTCGCAATGGGGCAGCGTTCCACTCTGATTGGCTACATAGATTTGGCGGTCGACCTTATACATACATACCAGCTCAGAAGTAAGCCCTATTGTGTGCAATGGGACTTACTGTTTAGGACTGGAAGGGGTTCAAAGGTCGTTGTCACGTTGGAGAAGCTCCCTTTTAAATATCTATCTATAACTATATATAGACAGAGAGAGATGGTCAAAATTAAAGTCTTTCTAGAGAAATTTCTGACTGCCTTAGCTAGTGCCCAGAGGTGCAAGTTTTCCCTCTGCCCAGTGGCATCTCACCACTACCATCAGAAGGAAAGAAGAAATCAAATTATTCAAGACTACCAGATTAAATTCATGGCCCATTTGTGAAGGGTTTGCTTTCTGTCAAGTTTTGGACCAAAAATAAGACAGTGTTGTGTAGTGGTTAGAGTGTGGGGCTGGGACACAGGAGATCGGGGTTCTAGTCCCCACTCCACCATGAAGCTCACTGGGTGACTTTGGGCCAATCACTGACTCTCAGCCTAACCTACCTCACAAGGTTGTTGTGAGGATAAAATGGAGCACGGGAGGAGGCTTATATAAGCCACCTTGGGTTCCTTGCAGGAAAAAGGCAGAATATAAATATAGTAAATAAATACAATAAAAAATAAACAATTTATCAAACTTTGTCACAGTTTAGAGGGCCAAAGCTCAGAACAATGTCCAGAGGGTAGCCCTGTTAAGTCTGTTGCAGAAAGAAAAACAACTGTTGTTTAAACTTCATTAGCACTCTGTGGTGATGCATATTCTCTTTGATATATGCAGGCAAAGCTGGGCATGTCCTTTCTGCACCTTAAATAATGCTACAGAGAAGGAATTACAGTAGGTAATTCCTTCTCTGGTTGTACCTGTTGATGAATTGTGTCTGGTCAGGACTGTAAACAGAGGAGGGGCCTGGCCTCCAGGTACATTCCAGGCCGTTCACTAAACTCCCCCCCGCTTTCTACTGGGTCCCCAGATGTTTTTGGCCTACAACTTATTGTAGGCCAAAAACATCTGGGGACCCAAGGTTGGAGAACACTGTACTAGTGCATCATCATCATCAGGCGATCACTCGTGACCGAGTAAGATTGTCTTCCAGGATAAAAATTTACAAAAAGAAAAATTTTAAAAGGAGGAAATTCTAAAGAAAATTGTGTAGACTCTAGGGATGGGTCCGTAAGGCCAAAAACATCTGGGGACCCAAGGTTGGAGAACACTGTACTAGTGCAATCCTATACATGTCTACTCAGAAGTAAATCACACAGCTCAATGGGGTTTACTCCCAAGTAAGCAAGCATAGGATCGTAGCCTAAGAGTAAGTTCCATTTAGTTGTGGAGATACATAGGGAAGAATCCAACGGTGTCCAGCTGCCTGTGCAAGTGTTGGCTTTCGCTAGCGCAATCTAAATAGCACTAGCAGCCAGGCACCCTCGGATCTTTCCCACTATGAGGACAAGTCTGCAGAGAATATTCTATCCAATTGCTTGCTGCAGTGTAGTGTAAACTGTTTATAGATACTCCTACAGTACTACAGTCTCCAGCAGTCTAAGGGATACTGGAAGTAAACTGAACCAGGAAAGGAGCTAGAAAGGGGGTTAAGAAAGAGCTGGAGATTAGGAGACAAAGTGTTATAAAATTAAAGAGGTTAATACAACTACGAATCTAAAGCGATTTCTTGCTAGCCATTCTTCAAAAGAGGATAACACAAGCTAAGAAGCAAACCTGCTCCACCCTCCTAGTTTCCTGGTCAATGAGTGGCAAAATACTGAATAACTGACAAGCACTAGGTCAATGATGGCGACCCTATGGCACGGGTGCCACAGCTGGCACACAGGGACCTCTCTGTGGGCACTCAAGCCATTGGTCACCAGATCGTGAAAAGACCGTCCCCTTCTGCAAAACACTAATGATCTTGTTCTTTCTCACAGTGTGGAACAGAATGATTTTATTCTAGAATTCTCGTTACAGAATTCTTTTCTACATTGTTATCACATTTAAAAGATTTTGAAGAATGATGCACAGAGCATGGCTTGGATGTAAAGCCCTAACAGTTGACCTGAGTGCTGCATGTGTTGCTCTCAAACTAACGGAGTATGAGCCAAGGTTTGACAAATTATCAGCATGCATGCAATAGCAAAAATCACATTAATTGTGCAAAAGCATGCCCAATGCAAACTTTTACCTAATGCAGTGTTTGTTTGCAGTCCAAGACATAAAGTGTTTAAAATGTGTTAAGCACGTTTACGTAGTTTTCTTGTTTATCTTGCTCATCCTAGTACAGGTTGACTTTTACTTCTACTAATCCGACACCTGTAGAAGCAGGGAAAGGACCCAGGATAAAGCTTGCCCCATACAATTAAAGTCTGGCATATCATCATATTACAAGTTGAAAATCCCTTATCCAAAAATACATGTGCCTAATTATTTAAAAAGTTTGTATAACCCTTCAAGGTTTGTATAACCCTTCAGGCTATGTGTACAATGTAGTACTATAATAATTTTTTGAGTTGATTTTTTTCCCAACAAAAAACTATCATTGAAAGCTCTGTTATTGTGTTTTTCTTTAAAGACAAAAGATGTTAATTAGTTCGGACAACTGTATGAGTTGTTTTTCTAAAACTAAAACCTTGGTATTCAGGTTTAATTGCAGTGTTGGCACTTTGAAATAAATAAGTTGGTTTTGTGTTGCAGTTTGGGCACTCGGGCTCAAAAAGGTTCGCCATCACTGCACTAGGTATTTATTTTATTAATATTTAATACAATTTTTTTTAAAAAAAATCAAAGATATTAGACTCCTAACTATACTTATGTTCTAGCTATTCTGCATTGCCTGCTCCCTGCTTCCCCCAGCACTGCTTGGAGTGCTGCCGGTCAACCAGTAAATCCACCAAGGCCCACCTGGCACAGGAGAGGCCCACCAGAGGATATTTTGCCCAGGGCCCCCTCAAAGCTAGAGCCTGCCCCACAGTGGGGACTTGTAGGCGGCCTGGCAGCACCCCCAAACGATGCTCCTGGCCCTGCACTGCCATTATATGATGCCAGCCCCACCCCGACATACACGCATCAGAGGCAGGGCTGGTGTCATTATGATGGGGGTGGGGGGGGCGGGGAACAGGTGCACCGTGCAGACCCAGAGCTGTGCTTGGCACTGCCACCACAGGTGGGCATGCAGACAGGCACCTTGCCCGCCAACCAGTAAGTGGTGGGATGGCACACATTTTTCCTGAGTTAAAATTGGAGCCGTGGTTCACCCTTATACACGAATTATTTTGTTTTTTAAGGCTAAGCTTCTTGCTATCTGCACGTAACTTTCCCCCACCCCCACCGACTGCCTTTTAGTGCAAAACAGATACAGATGGGTGTGGATTCGACTGGAGGGGTGGGGCTGCTTAAATACTTTCCCTGTGTCCTGTGGGCCCTATTTTCTTATCATCAAACACCCCCTGCCCCTTCTTCACTGCTTTTCCGCCTGCAGGGTGCATTACAATTGTGCATTACAATCATGTACATAGACACTCATAAATAGTGCAAGGGAGGCTAAAAGGTGCTTTTGGAGCAGCTTGTGATAGCACCTTAA
This sequence comes from Shinisaurus crocodilurus, assembly GCA_021292165.1. Taxonomy (NCBI): domain Eukaryota; kingdom Metazoa; phylum Chordata; class Lepidosauria; order Squamata; family Shinisauridae; genus Shinisaurus; species Shinisaurus crocodilurus. The sequence continues at coordinate 9,065,602 of CM037885.1, forward strand.
TTCAAATGCAATCACCTGGAAAATGAATGTTCATGTACACATTGTAGTCATTCCAGAGCTCATATTATCCCTGCCCGTAGTAGAGAGAAAGACAAGCAGAAAAAGGTAATCACCTAGGTTATCAGACTGTGAAAACATGGGCTCTTGTATTGCTGTTACCCCTTACCTTTACTGTACAATTATATTTGGAGTGCCAAGAGGGAAATTATGATAAACTATCATTTTTAACCTCATCCCCATGTTTATGGTGTTTCTCATATTGAAACTCGGGACTCTGGAATCAAATTTTGATCTACTGTCTATTGTCTGATTTATTTATTTTTACCCATTAAAAAGAAATCTAGCCCAGTGTATCATTTCAGATAGTTTTAAAAGAGGAAACAAGAACAGTTCTGTATTTAGTATTTTGATGATACCTGTCAGTGTGCCCATTATTAATTAAGTAATTTTCCAGAATGGACTTTAAAAAAACAACACCCTAGCTATTTCTAAGATGACTTGTCCAACTATTCTAATAAAAATTCAACATCCCTGTCAAGAAAGCTTCATCTTGATATCCATATTTGAACAAAGCAAGTCTTGTTTACATACAATGATGAATACCATTATTATCACTCTAGTAATAAAAATCTCAGAGCCTCAGTCTAGGGTATTTAATAAATATTTTATTCAAGAGACCACAAAGGGTTATAATGCTGAAATTAATTTTCAGACCCATTAATATTTCAGTGGGCCTGTTTAGTTTCTCTTCTATTCTTTTTTCTTCTTTTTTATGGCAGTAGCTCAGTCTTCACCTGATAATGCCTCCAACCAAAATTTGAAATCACAGTGCCTTCATCAGATCCTTCCTATGGATGATTGCCCAATATTTGACCATCAGTTTCCTTTAGACCAGGGGCTTATTACTGGGCATTTATCTATACTATGGTTGCCCAAACGACCCATTTGGAGCCCTAGGCCTATAATATGTAAAGTCACGAAGAAAGAGTGGTTTAGTGTGCAATCCTATGCCTGTTTAGACAGAAAAAAGGCCTATAACTCCCAGCATGCCTGAGCCAGGTGGCTCGGGCATGCTGGGAGTTGTAGGCCTTTTTTCTGTCTAAACAGACATAGGATTACACCCTTAGACTACATGCCAAGTAGCCTGCCATCTTTCCTGGTTAGCCACAATCTCCCACCCTACCCCATCCACCACACAACTGGTGGTAAATCTGTCTTCATTACGACCACTACATTGGAATGCTTCATCTGTTAGTGTGTGTGTGTTTTAACTAAAATTTTACTGCAATGTTTTCCAGGTTAATTATAAACAAAATTACAAGTACTGTAACATGTGACATATGGAAAGTGTTATTTATGGGTTGTAATGTTATTTTTATTATGGAACATTTAAAATAATCCTTTAAAGCCACTATGACAGTCTTCTTTTGTTGGGGAGTTGGGTATAAATGGGGGAATACTCTGTTGGGCGCACTGTGGGTTGTTTACAAACAACCCACACCACGTAGCTTATTCTCAGGGTGGGTTGTCGTGATGTGTGAATGTGCCCAATGTGAGCATGTCAGGGTGCTTAAAGGAATCCTTAAATAAATAAGAACTCTTATTTATTTAAGAAAGATGTTCATTATAAATAGGTAAAAGCTTCTGAACTAAAAATAAATGTTCTTATTCAGCTTATTTATAATTATTATTTCCATGTATATCCTGCCCTTCATAAAACATCCTGGGTAACAACAGCAGTAAAACATCCAACAATACAATATATATGATAAACAAATTACAGAGCATCCCGGGGACCATAGGATTTTTCAGAGCCCCCTCTGAGGGAAGGCGGACCTTGGAATCTGATTCCTGTGCCCGCCTCTTTGCTGCCACTGCAGGGGGGGTGCGGAACTGCAGCACCTGTATTCCAACGTTGCAAAGGTGACCTCGGAGGGGTCTGAAAGGGGGCGTTGTGGTGAGCGGGGAGGGGAGGGGCATTGGATATTCAGAAGCCTCCAAGACTTCAGGCTTCCGTCTAATGAGGGTGCAACCCATAGGATGGCACCCTTAATCAATTGATCAGTCCACAGAGAACTGACAGAGAATCATAAACACCCAGATTAACAAACAGGTCTTAGTCTGGTACTGAAATTATAGTAAGGTTTATGCTAGGCATACCTCTTGGGGCTGGGCATTCCAAAGGCAGAGCGCCACCATGGAGAAGGCCCTATCTCATGTCACCACTTAACATACACCCCCCCCCACACATGGGATGAGACAGGCCTCCCCCACAGATCTAAGAAGCTTAGGCACTGCAGGTAATCTTTTCACACCATCACATTGCTGTACACAAAATAAAACCAGTGCCAATACCTTTGTACAAGATGGGAGGGAAATCTGCAAAATCTGGCAAGAATTGAACGTTATCTGCATTTCTCCCAAACCCAAACAACACAAAACATATTACAATAATTAACAATTAACAAAACTAAAATGGACTTCCTAATTTTTCTACAGCAAATATAGGTAACAAATAATTTCTCTACTAGATAATCAAAAAAGAAAAGCTCTCTTTTTAATTGTCACAAATTTATCTTATTTTTTTTCTATTGTCAGTTCATCTTATTATTCCACAAAACCACAGATAAACAAATCATTGTTTTCTAAACCCTGCAAAAAGTCAATTAGAGTTTTCCACTCTGCAATAAACTTAGATGTCTTTTCCAGTGCTTTTTTTCTGGAGAAAAAGGTACCGGAACTCTTGGATTACATTTCCTTGGGAGTAAATGGTGATTAAATTGTAATGCAATTAATAGAAGAAAAGGTGCTGGAACTCAGTTCCGGTGAGTTCCACCAGAAAAAAAGCCCTGGTCTTTTCTCTAATTAATGACGTAAGTTTGGCCATCTCTGCCAGCTCCACCATCTTGACCAAGACCAACCATTCCTCCATTGTAGGCAATGTTGGAACTTTCCATTTTTGTGCATACAATAGTCTCGCTGCTGTTGTCATATATAAAAATAAAGTTCCATAGGCTTCTTTCCAACTGACTATCCATTAGTTCTCCCACTTTTCTGTGTACTTATAGAGATCCAAAATGAAAAGCCTTGCCTCATCAATGTTCTGGGAAGTGTCTCCTGTCAAAGTGCAGGAGGCACCATCCAGGAACATTGATAAAACAAGGCTACAAATAGGTTAGTTTGTTGCTTTGCTTTCCTCGACTAGCTGTCAAATGGCGAGCTGTCAAGTAAAAGCAGTCACAAAATATATTTGCTAGAGAAAGGGGGGTGGTCTGTATATCACCCCCTTCCCAGCAAGATCCTCTAGTTTTTAAGGTAGCATCTGACAATTCTCAGTGTGCCTCCACCTTTTCCCAAGACTCTAGGTCCTCGGAAAAGTGGAAAAAATGCAAGCCACCCAATTTATGGGAGCTGTCAGTTTTGATGGGAGCTGTCAAAACTCAGCCTACCTTTAAAAGGGTTTTTTTGACAGGGCTACCCAGGTTTTTTTTTTTTTTTTGACAGGGACATATAACGCAGCCATGAAATCTGCATATGTCCCTGTAAAAAAAATAACTTAACATGCACAGGCTAGTTCCCATTGGAAATTGGTGGATGAATGCTGCCTCACTATTGGAATTAAGGACAGCAGTTAGGTAGTTTTACCGCAATGAGTTGGCTTTTAAAAGCACAATGGAAACAGGCTTTATTTATCCTTACTCGCCTTTGGATGAAGGACCACAGATGGAGCTAGAAACCTTCGCAAATTGTTCCTACCACAAATCTTGAATGTTTTGCTTAATGGAGCTGCAGTGCCACCAAGTGGTCCCTTAAGTAAATGCAAACTTTTTCAATTTCATTTAAAACTCCTCTGGCTTATCCCGGCCAGTTTAAAGAACGTAAGGAGAGCCATGCCAAAGACCGACCTATCTAGTCCAGCATTCTGTTCACATCGTAGCCACCCAGCTGCCTGTGGGAAGCCCACCAGTAGGACATGATTGTAAATACGGTAGCTCCCTCCTCCCACTGACGTTCCCCAGCAAATGGTATACAGACGCATACTGCCGATAATACGTATATACCATCATGACTAGTAGCCATTGATAGCCTTATCCTCCGTGAATTTGCTAAGGTTGAGGGAGTGGAGAACTTGATCTGGTTCGTGTACCTTTAATAGTTGTGTAGCAGAGGAATTTCAGTAGGTGCAGCTTGTCATATCATGATGCTGCAGCAAGGCTGAGTCAAGTTTCATCTGCTGAAATGTTCCTCTTCTACACGATTATTTATTTATTTAGTTATTATATTTATACCCCACCTTTTTTCCTTCAAGGAACCCAAAGCGGCTTACATAATCCTCCTCCTCTCCATTTTATCCTCACAACAACCCTGTGAGGTAGGTTAGGCTGAGAGTCAGTGACTGGCCCAAAGTCACCCAGTGAGTTTCATGGCTGAGCAGGGGACTAGAACCCAGATCTCCCGAGGTCCCAGTCCAACACTCTCACCACTACGCCACACTAGCTATTAAAGGTACAAGACATACACCACCACAACACACACACAAACGCGCCGCATTTTTCTTTGCCTCCTATTGAGGGCTGTTTCAGACATTACAGTTCCCGACTCATGTTCTCCCCCCACCACCACTCATGTTCTATCTAAATAAAGATGCGTGCAGAGATTAGTAAAGCAGTAAGTTCTATACCTTTTGCACAGCCGTTTCAGCAAACACTGAAGAACTTGCGTTCCACCCGGCTTTGTCCCAGCCTGAGAAGGAAATACTAGAAGAACGAATTATTCATGAATGATGGGGGGGGGGGGGCATTCCACTTGCTGTCAAACGGATCTTTTGGTGGGGGAGGCTCAGAGGATGCATCCTCAGAGACCAGCACCTTCCCCCCCCATAATACCCCACACTGCTGAAATTATTTGTGTGTGTGAAATAGGACTTGTGCATATACTATGACAGCCTTCCCCAACCTGGTGCCCTCCAGATGTGTTGGACTGCTGGCTGGGGATGCTGGGAGTTGAAGTTCAACGCATCTGGAGAGCACCAGGCTGGGGAATGCTGTACTATGTGATGTGCATCTTCTGAGATCAATTCCTCCCTCCAGTATCCTGTCTGTGAGCAGTGAAAAGGCAGTCCATCTCATAAGAACATAAGACTAGCCGTGCTGGATCAGACCAAGGGTCCATCTAGTCCAGCATTCTGTTCACACAGTGGCAAACCAGCTGTCCATGGGATCCCACAAACAGGACATGAATGCAACAGCACCCTCCCACCCATGTTCCTCAGTAACTGGCATATCTTGATCCTGAAAAGATACCCAGGGAGGAGAATTGGGCTTGGAGAATGTACAACACAGGGTGTATATCTCCTAAGCCAGAGGTGCCCTCCAGATGTTTATGGTGCCCTCCAAATGTTTTGGACTACAACTCCCACCAGCCCCAGCCAGCATGGCCAATGGTCAGGGATCATGGGAATTGGGGGAGATGGAGGATTGGTCTAACCCTTGATAATTTTCTGTATTCCTAAGGGGTCTTGACCATCGGTAGAAACTTTATTTGGGTAAGAGGGTGCTTTTGCACTCCTGTCTTGCTTGTGGGCTAACTTTCCCGTGGGCAGCTGGTTGGCCACCGTGCGAACAGAATGCTGGACTAGATAGACCCTTGGTCTGATCCAGCATGACTGTTCTTATTCTATCCCCCACCCCCCAATTTAATCTCCACAAACAGACATCTCACTTATAGGCTAGAACATGAGTAGGCAACTGGTGTGCATAGGCATACCTCGATCCTGAAAAGATACCCAGGGAGGGGAATTGGACTTGGAGAAGGTGCAATACGGAGTGTGTATCCTCTAAGCCAGGGGTAGGCAATATGGTGCCCTCCTGATGTTTTAGACCACAGCTCCCATCAGCCCCAGTCAGCATGGTCAGTGGAAAGGGATTATGGGAGTTGTAGTCCAAACATCTGGAGGGCACCAGGTTGCCTAAGCCTGGGCTAGAAGTTCTAAGGGTTGCTTGTGCTTATGGATGTACCAACAGCTACATTGAAACAACTGCTCAAACCATGATGTTACACTCAAATCACGAGAGGCTCACCAGCACACACCTTTAGAACTGGCATGGCAGCCATGGACCAAATGAAATTACATGTTAAAAGCAAGAATATACTTGACAGATGAAAACATTAGACTAAATAGAGAAGCAAGGGAGATAGAATTGAATGGGATTTTGCTCAGCCTCTGACATCCCACCAACCCCTTTCTGAGGGATGCCGCTCACTGGGACAGCTTCACACATTACCAAACCACCACAAAGAAAGCACACACACACACACACACACACGGATGATCATACATAATGATCCTATATGTATGTTATTCACTGCCTGGACATGTGCAGACAGCGTGGACCACTGAGAGAAGTCTTCAGACTCTTTTTGCCTGGTTCCCCTTGTACTCAGGAAAAATAAATTATTTCTAATTGTTGCGGTGTTCATTCTAGCCTGTGAGGTGGTGGGGGAAATTCTGTGTATTGTCGATAGAATCATAGAAAAGTAGAGTTGGAAGGGGCCTACAAGACCATCGAGTCCAACCCCCTGCTCAACGCAGGAATCCAGTTCAAAGCATCCCTGACAGATGGCTGTGCAGCTGCACCTTGAATGCCTCCAGAGTGGGAGAGCTCACCACCTCCCACAATACTTTTCGTATTGTATTGTTTTTATGGTGTTTATTTTTATTTTAAAAATATATGTTATTATTTATTATATATTATGGTGCTGATTATGGTTTATATTGATTTGTTTTTTCTGTTATATTAATTATGGATTTTTGTATTTGTGTGTGTGTCACTTTGAGGCTGCTTTTTGTGGTGGGAAGTGACACAAATTTTAATAATGATGATGATGGAGAGATGCTGGAGCTCATGCCTGCATTTGATTAAAGGCATACCCACTGATCTACCTTTCCCCCAATCCATCACAGCTGTGTGGGCGCTGCTGGTGGTGGCCACTTAATGGCAAGGGGAAAGGTACTCTGCACATGCTCAAAGGCATGCCCTCCTTTATAAGAGGCTCACATTAAACTTTGGTTTAGAGCGCTCTTGAACATCCCGCATGGGATCTTCCTTGGCGACCTAGAAACTTCGACCCCACAGCGATTGATATCCATTGAGAATCATGGATTCCCCTTCTAGCGGAAAGTTATTCGCCTCATCATGAGTCATGACAGATTCCCCCTTGCTCCCTCCTCTCCCCTGTGGATGGGCGGACAGCTACTCTTGCCCTTCCCCCTCCTCTTGTCTCTAGTATTGAAGTAAGAGCAACCGAGCAGCCAGGCGCGAGAGTTGTATTTTCTCCCGCGCTGCTCGCTGATTGGCCACAACGTATCAGTGCCTCCCGTTAATTGGCTGCTTGGTTTTTGGCGGGCTTTGGATTCGTTTTGAGGGTGTGATTGGGGGAAAAGGAGCCTGTGGAATGGGAGCGAGGCGGATTTGAGCGGCACAAAGGATTAGAGTTAATTGGTTTCCTCGCTGCGTTGGATGGGCATGGAAACTTAAATATTACTGAATTTTAGGGCTGAATCCCAAGGCAAAAGGAAGAAGCCCCCAACTTGGGCTAAACAGCATGAATTGTGGGGAGGAGGGGAAAGAAAGAGGGATACTAGCTGGGATAGATGGAGTTTGAGGGGATTAGGGGAGAGATTATTAAACTGTAGTGAAGTTTCAGAACTGAGGGGAAAGATGCCAACTGGGGTGGAAAACCAGGGGTTTTGGCGGGAGATGCCAATTGGGGCAGAAGCACAAGGAGAATGGCAGGAAATGCCACATGGGGCAGAAGTTCAGGGAGTATGGGAAGAGAGACCCAGCGGGATAGAAATTCAGGGGATTAAGGGAGGGGTGCAAATGGAAGGTGAATCCCATGGTCAGAGAGAAGATGTTTCAGATGGGGCAGAACCCCTAGGGGTGAGGGGAGAGACATCAGACAAAAATGAAGCCCAAGGAGAGATGGCAACTGAGGTAGGAGGCCACATTCCTAAGGGGGAAAGCCCCATGGAGAATGATCGAAGTGATCTGAGAGGAAAGCCCTTGAAGGATGAAGCCAGTGGGGCACTTCTTTCTCATTTGCTTCTTACAAAAGGCGTTGGTTCAGGTACCAAAAAGAACAGTTCTGGAGAGAGGGTCACCACAGAGAGTGGCAAAAAGCAGACCAATAAGAAAAGGGAGCAGAAACCCAAGGTGAGGAACTTAGACTAGTGAGCAAATCCCTCTCGAAGGAAGTCCTGAGAAATAGCTGGGACATGTTATTCATCTGCTTGAGACCTGTTGCTTTTGGTATATTTGTAATATTGTTTTTATTTGCTTTTAATAGCCACCTTGAGCTTTTTAAAGGAAGGATGGGATATACATGGTTTAAAAAAAAAGTAAGGGAAAAATAATAAGATTTAGGCTGCAATCCTTTGTACATTTACTTGGTAGTAACTTTACTTAAACTCAGTGGAACGTACTTCTGAGTAAACTTGTATAGGATTCTGCTGCTAATGAGTAGCCCAGTTTTTGCTAGAACAGGATGGGGAACCTGTAGCCCTCTAGACAGGGCCGGCGCTACCGCTAGGCAGACCCAGGCGGCTGCCTAGGGCGCGTGGCGGAAGAGGGCGCAAACTCTGCGCCCCTTCCTCGCCTCCGGCGCGCTCCTGCCTGCCGCCTCCGCCGCTCCTCCCGCCCGCTTGCCGGCCGCTACCGCCGCCGCAGAGCAACACCGCGCGCGCGGCGCGTGCCCGCCAACCATCTACTTACCTTCGTCCATCGCGTCGGAGGAGGAGCGGCGGAGCAGCAGCAGCCAGCAGTGGTGGGGGGGGAAGGTAGGTGGTGGGGACGGGCGCGCGGTCGGTGCGGTCGCGCACGCGCGGGGGGGTGTTGCAAAGCAGGGCTGCTTTGCTCCGGAGGCCCCCCCCCACGGCACGAGGGGGGGGGCGCCTAATATAATTTGGCCTAGGGCGCCAAACAGCCCTGCACCGTTCCTGCCTCTAGACCAGTGATGGCGAACCTATGGCACGGGTGCCACAGCTGGCACGCAGGGACCTCTCTGTGGGCACTCGAGCCATTGGTCACCAGATCACGAAAAGACCGTCCCCTTCTGCAAAACACTAATGATCTTGTTCTTTCTCACAGTGTGGAACAGAATGATTTTATTCTAGAATTCCTGTTACAGAATTCTTTTCTACATTGTTATCACATTTAAAAGATTTTGAAGAATGATGCACAGAGCATGGCTTGGATGTAAAGTCCTAACAGTTGACCTGAGTGCTGCATGTGTTGCTCTCAAACTAACGGAGTATGAGCCAAGGTTTGACAAATTATCAGCATGCATGCAATAGCAAAAATCACATTAATTGTGCAAAAGCATGCCCAATGCAAACTTTTACCTAATGCAGTGTTTGCAGTCCAAGACATAAAGTGTTTAAAATGTGTTAAGCACGTTTAGTTTTCTTGTTTATCTTGCTCATCCTCGTAGCCCTCTAGACATTGTTGAACTATAACTTCCCTCACCATTAGCCAAGCTGCTGGAAGTTGGAGTCCGACAACATCTGGAGGGCCACAGGTTCCCCACCCCTGTCCTAGAAAGAAACCTGTAATAACTGGAGAGCCAGTATGGCATAGTGGTTTGAGTGTGGGACTGGGACTCGGGAGACCCAGGTTCTAGTCCCCACTCAGCCATGAAGCTCACTGGGTGACTTTGGGCCAGTCACTGACTCTCAGCCTAACCTACCTCACAGGGTTGTTGTGAGGATATAAAGGGGGGGGAGGATCATGTAAGCCGCCTTGGGTTCTTTGCAAGAAGGGGGAAAGGTGGAATATAATATAATATAATAAGTAAACTGGGAACCTTGGCTGCCTTAATAGCAAGGTCATGCTGTGGCTTATGCTGGCTCAGCTTGACTGGTTATTACGTGGATGGGAGACCCCTCCTCTAGTTTCCTGCACTGAGCAGGGGGTTGGACTCGATAGCCTTGTAAGCTCCTTCCAACTCTATGATCTATGAAAATCTATGAAAAATGCTATGCTTTCTTGACATGACACGGTTTATCCAGATGGCAGGTTTGCCCATGGCTGATTTCATGCTGTAGCTAAAAATCAGAAGTTGATGAAAAGTGGTACCAACATGGGTAAAGTTTTCATGTAATTATCACTCTTTTGGATGGTGCCATTCTAATACTGCTAGTCTTGCCCATTGACTTCTGCCCATTGAACCAGTCACCCTACAGAGACCAGCACTGTGTGGCTTGCATGTGTCAGGTATACTCAGGGCCGGATTAAGATTGGGGCGATTGGAGCGGCAGCCCCAGGCCCATAACAGAAAATAGGCCCACAATATAGGGACGTGCGCGGCACGATTTGAGTTAGCTCTGATCGTTATCATTCAGAATAATTAATGATTTTTTCAAGATTAGAAAGGTGTTCTAAGCACATCTGCATTACAGGCTTGAGGCAAGACCTAGCAAGAACTGTTGTTCTCAAATTAGCATTTCAGTAGGTTTTTGCATTTCAATCACTGTTACTACATTTCTTTGAAGCACATGGGGGGCTTGCTAGGGTCTGTAATATTCAGATTTAGAAGGGACCTCTCTCTCCAGCCTCGAGCAAAAGATCTTTCTGATTCGCAGCTCAATTGTTCAAATGCTAGTTTAACAAAAAAACAAAAACAAAAACGAAACAAAGCAACAAGAACAACACAATTATTCTTGGTCAAGCAAAGCTTCCTGGCTTTTTGTTGTGGCTGCTTTTTCTTTTTTAATAAATAATTTGGGGGAAATTGGGAAGACCCTTACTGATGAGCTGCAGGAGTTTTTGAGTTTTGGCACTTTAATGGTAATTAAAATATTTAATTTGTTTTAATATAAAATTGTCTTCATTTTATTTATTTCCATAAAAAGGCCCACCAAAATCCTCAGCACCAGGCCCATAATGCCCTTAATCCGGCCCTGGGTATACTGATTTTTTTTTAATCTGACCTCCCCAAATTCTTCTAGCTGGAAGCATTCATGATTTACTTTTCTACTGCAAACGATCACTTAAGGTGATGAGGTCCAAGGAAGTATGAAATCAAATGAGTATTGTCAAATAATTAATGATTTTGATTCACTGTCTGACTTCTAACAAGTTAATTGCTCAAACTGAGATAAATTTACATGTGGCAAAGTATCAATGAAGGCATGTTTTCAGGATTGCAAGGGAAAGAGAGTTTTTTCTCAAGTATAATTTCCAGTTTAGGCTGCAATCTTGTATACCTTTAACTGGGAGTAATGGTGCTTCCAGACAAGGCTTTTATTTTACCATTGTGCTGCCTCATTAACTGCATGGGGGTGGGGGTGGTTGGAAGATGACAACACCTTCAATTTGTAACCCTTCTGTCGTTTCCCACCACTATCTTACATCTTTTTTCTTACTGCAGAAAATCTTTTAAGAGAAAAAAGATGGAATTGCTACACAATGCCTTTTGGTAGTTAGTGCTAGGGCCCCTCCATCTGGAAGCACCTCTGACTAGACAAGTATAGGAATGCACTGTTAATAAACAAAAGTGATCACCTATTGTGAAGACCATCTTTAATATTTTATCTTCCAGAAAAAGTTGAATACTTTCTATTATAATAATTAGAGATGTTAATTGATTAAAGCCTTTATTGATTTATGTGGTTTCTGAGAGATGAATTGATGAATGGATTAAATTTAAACACATTTTAATATTTCCCAAACTTCAAAAGAAGTTGAAAGAAGGCCAATGTTTCTCTTAAGTGTGATATTACTTACTTACCACATCCTGGTTGTTCAGATGTTATGTCTGGAGGGGTGTAATGTCAACATTACCCAGAAGGTTGCAATGTTTTTAAATACAGTTTTAAAAATTAGACCTAAGATGTTTGCAAATGCTTTTCCTTGATTCTGTTCATTTAAGTATCTGCAATTGCTGTCCCTATACTGCTACAAGCATATATTTTTGGTTGCATATGCACTTTCCTTTTATTTGAAAAGAAATGTAAATGGTCTGTGGACTAATTGTAAATAAACTTTACTTACAATTCAATAAGCACAATTTACCATCTTTAATATGGGGATCTGGATATCCTGTGTTGCAATAAGAAAACAGAGCACAAATGACTTAATATAAACACATCAAATCCCGTAAGTGTTGCAAAGGACCTAGATTTAAAATTATACTAATTCAGCTTGAGTTATAAATTTCTAAAAGGGGACTGTCATTTTCAGGTTGCACCCTGAAATGCAAAATATCTGTTAACATTAGGTGTAGACTGAACAGAAAAACCATAATTTTCTTTTTCATCAAACCTGGTTCCCAGCAGTTCAGACTGTACATCAGCTGGTCTTTCAAGAGTGGCCCCAGACACTTCGCTGGCTGTTATTAAATTGGTGTGGCAATTTAAATGTGTGATTTATTTATTACAGTGATTAATTGATGAAAGTTTAGTTGCAAAATGTTTGTTTTTAAGCAGAAAATTTAACCACATGATACATTGTGCCTGTACCCATTTCCTTCCAATGTTTTAGGCTGAAGATACTTTTAAAGGCCTGTCCATCTACTTCCCCAAAGAACAGTGGGCTGAAATGGGAGAATGGGAGAAAATCCGTTATAAGAACATGAAACAGAACTATGAATTTATGACTCAACTAGGTAAGAGGAATTGATGGAAATTAAGGAAATGATGAGGGGATTGTCTACCCTAGCAAAACATTGACACAGTGGGTGGGTTTGCATGACACGATAAGCCACCCTACCCAAAATGTGCCCGCCAGATCATCGGGCACATTGTGGGTAAGGTGCCCCCTTCTTCCCCCCCTCAGTCCTATCAAGTCAGCTTTCACGATCCCTGTTTGGGCAGCTATGGTTGCCCGCCCCCCCCTTTAAAAAAAATTGTACACATGTCCCAAGGGCCCCCTTGGTTTTGCAAGAGACCCCGAGTTGATAACACTTAGGGGAGCTGTAGAAGTTGGAGGGATTCCCGTTGACAGGAGTAAATGTGGTTTGATAGTTTGCAGGAGTAAATGTGGAGTAAATGACAGGAGTAAATGTGGTTTGACAGTGTGGTTTGAAAGTCAGAGCTCCATATTTGAAGAGGGACTAGGAAGGGGTTAAAATTTCTGTTTTGGCAGGAAAGTGTACAGGTATATAGAGTCTATATACCTGTACACTGTACTGGCAAAAAAGAAATTTTTAAACCCTTTCAAATCCCACTTCAAAAATGGAGCTCTGACTTTGATACCTGTCAAAGTCAGAGCTCCCCCTAGAATCCGCTCTTGTTTTGAATGATCCCCTAATGCTAGCATCAGGGGGACATTAACAAAACTGAGGGACACCTGATCTCCCCCCAAAGAACCTGAGGATCCTGCTGCAAAAAGTGGGAATGAGCCCCTTTTCACAAATAAGGATCTCTTGGGGCTTTGCAAGCATCTACAGGTTGGCATCTGACAGCTGGCAGTTGATTGCAAAGGGGGAAAATACTTACCTGCAGCCTGGGATAGGCAATGCACATCATGGCATGGGTACCTGCTGGATTTGGCCAGCAGGCACACACACCCCGACCAGTACCCACCCCAGGGTCCCCCTACGCTACCCCGCCCTGTGCAAATCCAGCAGGGCAGGTTAAAAAAGAATGAGTGCAATTATTTGAGGACATTATCAGTACAAACATTTTTTAAAAGTGGGGAGGCAACCATGGGAAGCACCTCCAAGGTACTGCTGGGCCATCTTGGAGGGGTAGTTCATAGCTGCCCAAATGGGGATGGCAAAAGCTAGCTTAACAGCTGGCCTTCACAATCTAAAAAAAAAAAAAAGGTTTAAAAGGTAAAGTCAAGCCATGCATGGCAAGCCTGTAACAGCTCGTGGCAGGGAGGTGGGGAAGCCTTTGCCAGGCACCCCCAAGTGCCGCTTGGGCACTTTTGGGATGGCTGGCAATGGTGGCTGCCAGGTAGCCACTTGGCAAGAGCAGCAGGGTTTTTTGGTTGCTCTTTCCAAGAGACTCGCTAGTGGTTGGGCTTGACCCATGATGGGTCGTGTCGTCCAAGTTCAGACGACACGACAACCCATTGTGAGTCAAACAACCCCTAGAACAAGCCATGGCTTGTCATGGTGACTTATAACCCCAACTTAAGCTACCCTTCAAAACCATGGTGGGTTTGCACAACACGCTAACCCACCATGGCTTACAGTGCCTTATTGTGTCATGCAAACCCAGTCATTGACAAGCAAAATATATTTTTAAAACTCATATTATAATTGCATTGTAAAAGGTTATTAAAATCTAGTTTCTCTCTCCCCCCACCCCCAATGCTTTGCACTTGGGTTTTTACAAACAGTTGTGGCTGGATATATTGTGTAGCAGATCTTAAGTTTCTCAGATTTGGTAGAAATGTCACACAAACATCTGGCTTTTCCTTTACCACCCACCACAGTGCTGGTTATCATGGGTTGGATCCAGAGTTAGTCATATTTATTGTAGATCCATTGAAGTTAATGGGACTTAGGTTAATCATAACTAACAAGTCCCATTGATTTAAATGGGTCTATTCTAACTATGGCTAAATTTGGATCCAACCCAGAGACTGGTTCACACATAACTACTATCCATGGGTTGTTTAAATCATGGGTAGTTGGGACCACACAGGAACGAGAGTATGCTGCCTCCTAACCACTCACTGCTTCTACTTGGTAAACAAGCCAGGAATGCCCTAGAACTCTGGTTGTTAGGGGAAAACCAACCCAGAGTTTTGACCCAATAGCAAACAATGTTGCCACAAACAAATGCCATGTATTGGCATCAGGTGAAAAATTGTTGGAAGCACTCTTTCAATACAGCAGTGTCAGACAATCCCTTATAGTTGATATTTTTATTAGGTCTTCCTACTCCTAAACCAGCATTTATGTATCATGCACGGCAGCCCCCAAAGACTGCAAATGAGTCCTCTGAGTCAGATGAGGAATGGACACCAAAACCTATAGGTAAATTACCAAGATAAATTGTACTTATCTGAAAGTCTCTCTACAATATATTACTTCACACAAATACCAGGTCTAGACATTGCTAATGTGTATCCTTCAGTTCAGTTGCTTATTTGAAAGCCTGTATATTCTTGTTTTTGTTAAATAGTTACAGTTGTAGAGCTGAATATACAGTTACAGCTGAATGTGTAGCAAAGGAAGACAGCGACTGGGTTTGCATGACATGACAACCTGTTGTGGGTAACTAGCCACGGTGGATTGTTGTGTCGTCCGAACCCAGACCACTTCCTGCAGTGTGGTTTAGCTTTCAGGAACAAGCCACCCTGACAACCCATGGCTTGTCCTAGGCCTAGGGGTTGTTGGACCCTCAGTGGGTTGTTGTGTCATCTGAACCCGGGAGAGCAATTTCATTGTGGGTTGCAGGGATCAGCTAGTGAGCTGCTTGGCAAGAGCAGCAAACCCCGTGCTGCTCTTCGCAATCTCATGATCTCTGCCGCCAGTGACAGTCCCTCCATGTCTAAGAGGCACTTTGGAGTGTCCGTCACTGGTTTGCCACCTTTTTTTTTTTATTTCTTCGGCCCCAGAAAATTGCGCAAATGTTTTTGTAGTTTTTTGTTGTTGATCTTTTACAAGTGTACTCTTATCCAGTGTGTAGTCTTTCCTAGTCAATTTTCATGTACGTTTCAGCTGTCAAAGGGAGCTGCAGAGTAGGTAACATACATGGAAATTGACACGGTGAGACTGCATATAGGCTAATTTGTGCGCAGTTGCAGGACCAATTGCAGAGTTGTCAATTGAAAAGCACCAGTAAAGGGGGGGGGGGGAAGCAGCAACAGAAGGTGGACCAAAGGGGCGGTGACAATATCTCCCCCTTGGTGATGTGATCCTCTCAATTTTAAGTGTCGAAGTGACACTTGTTAGTGTCCTCCACCATATCAACACTTCCCTGAATCTCCAGCTAGTCCAGAAAGGGGAGATATTGGCCCCTCCCCCTTTCACAGCTCCCTTTTGGAGCACTTCCTGCTGTGGTTACTGCGGTTCCCTGACAGTTCTAAAAAAAAATCCTGGAGAAAGCAGCTGAACGGGATGGAGTAAATGGGACCCTAAGGCGGGCAGGTGTAAGTACCACTGGGGCTAGCGCCTCATTTGCTCTATCCCATTCTGCCACCTGTAAAGTTTTTTAATAAAAAAAACATGGGAGTTTTTGCACTGTTTTTTAGATTGGGAAGTATACGCAAATTTAATGGCTGGGAAGTAAATGGAGGGTAAATTTGTGCACCTGCAGTAACGGAGCAGTTACTGAAGGTGCACAAATTTACCTTCCATTTACTTCCCATCACTTAAATTGGTGCAGATTTCCCCACTGTTTACTTCCCAGCCATTAAGTTTGCATATATTTCTGTGGGGTTTTTTTTAGAACTGTCAGGGAACTGCAGTAACTGCAGCAGTACGTACTGCGAAAAGGGTGTGTAATTGCCGTATTATTCCGTGTATAAGACGCCCCCATGTATAAGACGCCCCCCCACTGGGCAGTTTCCCAACCGCGCGGTTCTCTCCTTAGCTTACTTCCGTGTATAAGACGACCCTCAATTTTTAGTCTAATGATTTTAGGATAAAGTATAGTCTTATACATGGAAAAATACTGTAATATCTCCCCTTTCTGGAGACTCAGGGAAGTGTTGAAACCTGAAATGGTGGAGGGCACTGAGAAGTGTCAGTTCAACACTTAAAATTGAGAGGATTACATTGCTAAATGGGAGATATTGTCCCCCCACCTTTTGGTGCCCCTACTTTTGCTTCTTTCTCCCCCTTTTTGGTGCTTTGAACACAACTGTACAATTTTGGGGGCCCGAAAAAATAAATGAAAAATATAACCCCAATTGCACATTTTTTGAAGCTCCAAACAAAAAAACAGCAGCGAATGAAAAGGGGTAGCAATCGGAGTGGGGAGGCGGAGACAAGATGGGTTCTGCTGTGAAGGATACTGGGATACCAGCTGGAGGACTGGGAGGGAAGGAGGGGGATAACAAGCCATGGTGAGCCCGATCATCTGTCAGATGCACCCTGGGTTGTTCCGTGAACAACCCACACTGCATAGCTTATTTGCAGGGTGGCTTAGGATAACGTGAAAATGAATAAATTATTTAGGTTTTGACTGTGTGGAACTGGTAGCAAGAACCTTGTGTGGGACACTTTTACTTACTTTCTTTCCACCTTCCCACAAATCCCATTACAAGAAAGCGAGCTCCCTGTATTTCTTTTTCTCTCTCTGCCCCCCACCCCCATCCACAAGAGATTCTAAAAAGAGCTATGCTTCAACTCATCGGCAATAGACCATAGCTTGCCACTATTAGTAGGTAGCTGCACATGCCTCATACTGGATTTCCCTTGGTTCTCCCACTGGGTAACCAATGGTGATAGATATCCTATTACCAAATTATGTAGTGCATAGATGATGTTGCAATTTTGCTGTATTACTTTTATTGAAATTAAATCTTTTCCATTAAAATGGTTTTGTTACTCATTCTAAAACCATGGTCATCCAATGAAGGTTTTCATTAAATCAAACTACCGGTAAATAATAAGACTGTATCAACAGTGAGGTTATATAGCCATATAGTCCTCTCTAGAGAAGCTTCATTCCTAATATTTTCTGTTCCCATTCATGTATCCTATCACCATCTCTTTCTTGGCAACACAACATTAATACTCCATGGAATACATTTCTGTGATACAGTGGAAGTCAGGATAAAAGTGGTGATGCAGAAATGGGGGAGAAACAGAAAATATTATAAACACTAATCAAGAGAGAGGCATTATTGAAGTATAATTATGCTGTTTTTTAATTCCCTAAGTTGAAGGAGAACCACCTGACAGCTCAGCCTTTATTTTTTCAACCTCTTTTTTTCCTTCCAAATTTATAATGAGCACAATTGTACTAAACGTCTTTTTATTTGTGAAACACATTTTTAGCACAAACTAAAAACTGGCAGCTGCGGTGGTTGTGGGAGAGTTGTTGAAAGAGAGTGGAGGATGAGGGAGGGTAAAGCATACCTTCCCCCTATCTCTCTAATGCAAATCAGCCCCTCCTGAAGTGGATTTGTATAGAATAAATGGCATTGGTGCTTTGCTGCATGCATTTCTATGCAGTATGCAAGTTTGTTATATTTCAAAACCTCACCGGGCTTGCAATAATATCTTTCTCCAAATGACTGATGTGTACTATTTTTGTACCAAAAACTGAGAATATATTAGATTTGAATACATATTAACTTTCTTTGTTTCTATAATTATTGTAAATGTGTTTATATTCTTAAGTAATGTTTTATTGTCTAAAATATTTGTTTGCTTTTTATTTCCAGTAAAATCTTTTAGGCTACCATGTAATTTGAGCAGCTTGAATGAGGAAAAGAAGAAAAAGAACACCTTTGATCAAGTATGATATTTTTGGAAATTTCATACATTCTGTAATTTTTCTAATTTACAAATTGTAAATCTATAAATGTTTGCTGAATGATATGAGCATATGCTGGATCAAATTAATTTTGGTAAACATTTCAGTGCCTTTGCCCTGATATGTAAAAGAAGACATTAACATTAGCAATGGTAGGGTTGATTGGGGAATACTTTCTTTTAACTGTTTTAAGGTTTTATTTGGCTAGATAACTATTCAGGATCATCAGCTCCCAGTGGAATGATTTGGCTTTTTCAGTCAGTGAGCATAACATTACACTTTCAAACAACACAGGAACCAAGTGTGTCACAGACTGGTGATAACGGAGGATAACTGCCCATCTGACAAAATGGGTTGTAGTTCACAAAAGCTTATGCTATTTATCAGTCTTCAAGGTGCTATGTAACTCTTTGTTGTTAGAAACTACTGTGTTTTATTTCTGATACTTTCAAAGTACACATTTCTCCTCTTTCAGAGGAGCAGCTATGTGTTGCAGGAAAAACAATGCAGAGTCTTGTGGCATCTTAAAGACTAACACATTAATCATGGCAAAATCAGATGCTGTAAGTACCTTAAGCACAGTGTCCATGCTGTTTGGAACTTCATACATTTGCAGAAAAAAAATTGCATATGGACCAAAACTCTTGTAATTGGAGTGGGGGAAAATGACTTGCTTCTTTAATAATTTTGATAAAATTGACCACATGTTCAGAAAGGTATGACTAATCCATATATTAATTGATTAAAAATCTTATGGTAAAAGAGAAGAATGGGTAAATTGATATAGTTGCTGATTAAATCACTTTTGTCCAAACATTTAGGTCATGACTCATGACTGCTGCAGCAACTCAATTTCCATTAAATTTTGTACACCTCCAGGTGTTACCAATAACGATAGTCACATCTTCACAATTATTTCTTTGTACATTTGCTATAACCTGTACATTTGCTATAACCTATACTTTATGGCCAAATAGTTTATAACAGCTAAGTAGAGATTCCTGAGAAAAATAAAGAATTGAGTATGGTCTGAGACTGTCCCGTAGCTGAATATATCAACAGGTTATTTGTTTAGACAATTGTTGTCCTTGTGGAAATATTTAAAAAAATCAAAATAAATATAACGAGTTTTCCCATTCAGAAAATATATGTGATTCACAAGTTCCTTTTTAATGAATTAGCTATTAGTTCCTTATCTCATGTGTATTCTTATCTCAGATTTGAACTAAGATGTTGAGATTTAATAGAAAACAACTTTTGTTGCAGAATAAGCAAATAAACACTATGGAACTTGTATCCCCAAACCAAGAAGATGTTAAGAAAACTGACAAAAATATATGTATAGCTGCGTCTGTCCATACTACTGACCTTGCAGCAGAATCTGAGGCAGGTAAATACTGACGGTAGAGCTATCTATTATTTATTTTCATAGCTACTAAAAAAACCTGCTTTTTATCCTATAATATGAGCAGAGGTGCCTTTAGTGACCTTTACAGCTACTGATAACACTCTTTGTATGTAAGTATAAAGTGCACTTTCCAAGACCGGGGCTGAAACTCTAATGGTCTGATCCTATGGTATACTCTGCAAGGTGAAAAATTGATAAGATTGGATGTAAGAGTAAATACAATGTTACAAGTTGTTGCAGCACCAGTGCAGCAGAATGTCTGGGATTTGTACTGGTGCAGCTGCTCAAGATAGTATAAATCTATCAAGTTAATTGCACTGTCAAAGGTTTTATATTAATCAAATGTGAGAGGAAATGGGGCATGGAAGGTGAATGATGTAGCAATGGTGAAGTGCAGTCCTATCCAGGCAGCCTGCAACCACACAGTATTTATATATTTAAGATTACTTTTAGGCCACCTATAAGGGTGGCACGCTCCCAAGGCGAACATTAATATGAATCCTAAAAAGAAATGATCTCCCAAGGCAGTAGCTCCCAATACAGTAGCTCCCACAAGAGCAAGCCAAACACATACCTGATAACACTACGGCCCTGTTAGGATGTAATGGTGGCGTCTGGTGACAAATTGGGTTAATTAACCCATGAATTGCGAGGATGCATGCCACGCCCAAGCTGCTTCCTGTTTGCATTAACAACCCTTGAATGCTGCATTCCAGGGTTATTTCCATGATGTCTGAACAGAGGCACTTGGGGTTGTTTGTGGGTTAATTCACAAATTTCTTAGCATCACTGTGTGTGTCAAATGAAATAGGGGAAGTGCATTTTTCTTTTGACATGGTTTTCTGTTTTGTGCAAGTAGTGGTGTCTTTTGTAGTACTTTTCTGACTGCTGCAACCCTGCTTGAATGCTTCACCTTCATATCTTGAAACTTCAGACACATACGGTATCTCAAGTGGTTTTCTGATCTCCAAGATTCCTTTTTACTTAGACTGGCACAAACATGTTCTTCATTGGTTTTACTTTGCTGTTTGGTAGACTCTTACGTTTTTGTTCTCCTTCAACTTGTGAAAGGTTACACAGGTTTTTAAAATTGTTGTCTGATCTCCCAAGGCAGTAGCTCCCAATACAGTAGCTCCCACAAGAACAAGCCAAACACATACCTGACAGCTCCAACACTACGGCCCTGTTAGGATGTAATGGTGGCGTCTGGTGACAAATTGGGTTAATTAACCCATGAATTGCGAGGATGCATGCCACGCCCAAGGCTCTCTGCAAGGTCTTTTTTTACTCCACCCAACAGAAGTACCAATGTCATCTTCTGCTGTAATTATTAGGTCATTTGGTTCCTGTTTAAGTTCTGGTTTATCTTCAAATCTTGATAATTTAGGAATGTGTCTTGAGCTGGCCCTTGGTCTGGAAGCCTCTTTTCCACTGTGCCTAGCTAGCGGTATTTTTTTTTCTTTTGCAGCAGCTGATTAACCATATCAGAAACTTCAACAATTTTCTCCTTGCTCTAATAGCAACACGAATCAGATATTCTTCGTACATTCTGATGCTAGTTGTTTATGCCATCTGACTATACCAGCAGCCATTCCAGCAGGCTGAGAGGAGGGAGATGAGAGGGAGCGCAGGGCTATTCCACCAGCCCTGCTGAAAGGCTGCCCTCATGACGGCTCCTCCTCCTCCCTCAACTGCCACCACCAGCAGCCATTCCAGGAGGTTGTGCAGAGGGAAATGAGAGGGAGCACAGGGCCATTCCACCAGCCCTGCCTGTATTAATAGATATTCCCCCTTCTTCCCTCCCCATTCCTTTTTCCTTGTGTGTCATGTCTTTTTAGATTGTAAGCCTGCGGGCAGGGACTGTCTTGGTTATTGCTGTAAACCGCCCAGAGAGCTTCGGCTATTGGGCGGTATAAAAATGAAATAAACAAATAAATAATACCATCAGCAATCTGTTCTTTAGGTACTTCCAGATGGAGGGTTTCTAGCGCTAATTATCAGAAGGCATTGTGCAGCATCTTTTCCCCCCTGTAGTATGGAAACAGCTGGAAGAAGCAGTGGAAAAATACCTGAGGTTATGAGTTGAAGACATTTGTCAGGACCCTATGTAAAATTCAGTGCATGAGGCATGGTGATGGTGCTATAAAAGCCTCATCTGGATACCTTTTGACTATCTTGTTCCCGTCTGGTGTGGTGTGCTCATCTTAAGTATTTTACTGACATGTGCTATTTTTATATGACTTGTTAGAGACACTGAAACCATATTAAATATTTTAATATTAGGAGGTAGTGCCACTCCAGAATAGAACCTCTCAATTGGTGTTCTATATGCATCTTACAAAAACAATAGTTGGATTCAAGTTCTTGCATTCCATGCACTGTTGCTTTCCATGTGTTTATGCATTACAAAATTAGATGGTATGCTTTAATCTTCAGATTTCCAGAGGAAAGTTGTATCTGGCGGAAAAGAAAAAAGGAAAAGAGAGCAGAACAAACCAGTTAACACATACAGTTTGCGGAAGAGAGAGAGAAAAACATATATGGAGATAAATGAACCAAATGATGATGATTACTTGTGTAAGTGACACCTTTTTAATCAGCATTTTCCATCTTCAGCTCCTACGTTCTTTTAGAAAAAATATTTATAAATAGTTACTGTGTGTTTATTTTTCACTCTATGGCATGTTTTTCAGACTTCTAATTATTCATATAACTCTAAAGCTCATTGGGCTAAATAACTGGTCTTTTATGTTTCCATAATAAAGACTGCAGAATCAAAAAATACTTTAACGAATATGCAGCTGAAGACTGCCAACCTGTGGCCCTATTAAATCCTCCATCTAATTATTGTGACACCACTCCATTTTGTAAGAAAGTACATCAGCCTTTCACACAGGAAGTTTCTGGGTTATAATCACTAACTTTGGAGTAGAATGCCGTTTCCTGTTTCAAGTTCAACTAATGTCTGTGTGGAGTGAGATCTAATTAAAAAAAAAAGTTAAGGCCTTGTTCCCATGTAACAACAACCCATCAGTTTAAAAACTGATGGGTTGTCAGTGCACAAGTGGGAGAGAGTGGGCGTGCTGCCTGCAGTGCACCAACCTCTTCCTTTTTTACTCAACAAACCATGATTGGCTCCTTCATAGGATGTGGAGTGTGACATGTGAACCTAGACTTCTGGGTTGTTTAGGGGCTAAACAACCCTGTGGTTAACCCAACAACAAACCATGGGTAAAACCATGAGCTGATCGTGAGTTGTGTGGCAAAAGCGGAAGAGGCGAGCACATTGCAAGCAGCATACCTACTTTCTCCCGCTCATCCCCAACAACCCATTCGTTGTTTAAACTGATGGATTGTCATAACATATGAACCAGGCCAAGATGTTGCTATATATTTGCTACAGGCCATTATTTCACAATTGACAGTGTTCTTTGATTATATCCAGGGGTGTGGAAAGATGTGCCCCCTTCTGTATAGAACAGCTGTAGTTACCATGTATAGCTGCAGGTTCTGTTGGAAGAGTAGGAACAATTGCCACATACTGAGTCAATATTCTGTTCTATACGTACTGTGGGGGCTTCTTCAGATAATTCCTATTATGTCCATGATAACTGGGCATAAAAATGGTAAGGGGAGAATTGCTTTTTTCAGCATATCATGGGATTTTGGGTTGCAATTTTGCATGGATGGGGGGAGTCTTAGTCATACTCCCTTTACATCAACCAATTTTGATTGATATTATCCACCAATGTAGATGTGTTTGAGAGAATGTGGGTGATCAGTGGAAAGTTGGATCCAAACGTATTCTAGCCCTTTGTCAGTTAGGTTGTCAATGCCTCCTGTTTTAAGAATTATATAGATGAGATAATTTTTGCAGGTGCAGCTTTTCAAACTATAATTTAGTGTGTGAGCCACACTGAGTCATACTTTTTATCCATCCAGTTCATTTCCCTATTTCTGGCACTGGTAGCATCATCTCATGCTTTAGAAGTGGACCACATTTCACAGAAAGCAGAAATCATTTCTTTCACAAGTTTCATTGTAATTATTGTTGACATTCTTGGAGGGTCAGTGGAGGGTGGAGCCGATAGGAATGGGATAACTCCTCTCCTTCATGAAAAGGCAGGACTAAAAGGCTGATACATTTCTGGTTGTGAGAGGATAAAGCAAACTTGTCCACCATTACCTTTTTGGGGGTTGTTGTTGTTTGGGAAGCCATGATTCCCATGCTCATAGAAATGAAAGAAAAGAAGAATGTCCTTCCAGCAGTCCATAAAAAAGAGGAGACCAAAGGGAAGAAGAACCCCATACATTCCTTTCATCTCAAGGCCTCGTATTCTACTTTCAGTCCAACAGACCTTTCCGATCCCAATGGTTGGGCTACTGTCAGCAATCCAAGCCATATGCCAAGCCAAACCAAGGAGGCAAGCAACAGGGAAAGCAGCCTTAACGTGATGCCACCCCACCTCGGATGAGGGGGTGCTTGCTGGATGGTTTTGGCAAAAACAGGTTTTAATTTGTTTGGACAGGTAGATTCTCGAGACTGTATGTCTGAGCTATGCTCTCGAATTCTGAACTGTCCCCAACAATCGTTTTCTACCCTCTCTGGTCTCCAAGAATTGGGGAAAAACACCTCAGGATTCATGCAGCCACAGAACATCTACTCAACATAGGAGCTGTAGAACAGTGCCTTGCGTAGAGCGATCTTCAGGTGTCTTCCATATTCTTCATAGTTCCCAGATGGAACGGGGCCTGGACAGCAATTCTGGACCTCAAGTTCCTCAACCAGTTCATCAGGAAGAGGAAGTTCAGGACGGAGACCCTGAGATCGACAACAGAGTCAGATCTTCCACGGGATCTGTTGGCCTCAATAGAGCTCACAGGAGCTTATCTCCACATCCTGATCAGGGAATTGCATCGGCACTTCCTATGCTTTACATAGATGCCGTCTCAGAGAATAAAACACTTCGTGGTGATAATAGACACATCAGTGAAGAGAATGTTCCTTTCAGAGGAAAGGGCAATCAATATCCAGTTCTGCATCCGGGTCATCCTGAGCCGGAAGAGACCATCACTGATGATGGTTCTGGCACAATGTCAGGGGTATATGATAGCCTCCATTGACTCTGTGCCTTGGGTCAGGTTCCACTCCTGTCCCCTGCATTACCAACTTTATTGTATGCCTGCGAAACATGGACTATCTATAAACGTCACTTCCACCTCCTCGAAAGATTTCATCAACGTTGCCTCCGGAAAATCCTGCGAATTACTTGGGAAGATAGGTGAACAAACGTCAGTGTACTGGAAGAAGCAAAGCCTAATAGCGTTGAAAAAATGATCCTTCAACGCCAACTTCAGTGGACCGGTCATGTTGTTCGAATGCCTGACTGCCGTCTCCCAAAGCAGTTACTTTATTCCCAACTCAAGGATGGAAAGCGGAATATCGGTGGTCAGTATAAGAGGTTTAAGGATGTTCATAAGGCTAATCTAAAAAAATGCAATATAAACATCGAAAACTGGGAAGCTCTGGCCCATGAATGATCTAACTGGAGGTCACAAAGGTTCCATGGACTTTGAAGAAGCTCGAGTGCAAGGTGAAAGGGAGAAACGTGCTAAGCGAAAAGCACGTCAAACGAATCCTTTACAGGACCATCTTCCATCTGGTAACCTGTGTCCTCACTGTGGGAAGCTGTGTGCATCTAGAATTGGCCTCCACAGTCATTTACGGACCCATCGCTAGAGTCTACAATCCTCTTGAGAATTTCCTCCTTTTAACCTGGAAGACAATCTTACTCGGTCACGGGTGATCGCATGATGATGATGATGACCAGGCCCAGACTGCCCGCAGAGAACACGTCACACTGTCCCTGTCACCGTGGGTGTTCCAGTACTTCTCTTGGTGGCTTGATCCTCAGCAATGCTCCAGAGGAGTGCCCCTAAGGGAATTGACTCAGGTTCTGCCCTGCCTAAGCTAATTCCAGGCCCCGGGAGAACGGCACGGACCCAAGTTTTCGTAACCCTAACCCTAGCTTGAATTTTAACCCTAATCCAAAAGCACAGGCATAATCCCCATACATACAGGCAGCATGCCCAAAGTCATCCCTGGGGGGGTTTCTGTTGCCCACTAACATTTTCTGCCCTGCCTAAGCTTATTTTAGGCACCGGGAGATGCGCACGGACCCACGTTTCCTTAACCCTAACCCTAGCTTGAGTTTTAACCCTAATCCAAAAGCACAGATATAATCCCCATAAATACAGGCAGCATGCCCAAAGTCATCCCTGAGGGGGTTTCTGTTGCCCACTAACATTTTCTGCCCTGCCTAAGCTAATTCCAGGCCCCGGGAGATGCACACGGATCCAAGTTTTCTTAACCCTAACCCTATCTTGAGTTTTAGCCCTAATCTTGAAACACAGGTATAATCCCCATAAATACAGGCTGCATGCCCAAAGTCATCCCTGAGGGGGTTTCTGTTGCCCACTAACATTTTCTGCCCTGCCTAAGCTAATTCCAGGCCCCGGGAGATGCACACGGATCCAAGTTTTCTTAACCCTAACCCTAGTTTGAGTTTTAACCCTAATCCATAAACACAGGTATAATCTCCATAAATGCAGGCAGCATGCCCAAAGTCATCCCTGAGGGGGTTTCTGTTGTCCACTAACATTTTCTGCCCTACCTAAGCTAATTCGAGGCCCCGGGAGATGCGCACGGACCTAGGATTTCTTAACCCTAACCCTTGCTTGAGTTTTAACCCTAATCCAAAAGCACAGGCATAATCCCCATACATTCTGGCAGCATGCCCAAAGTCATCCCTGAGGGGGTTTCTATTGCCCACTAACATTTTCTGCCCTGCCTAACCTAATTCCAGGCCCCGGGAGATGCGCACGGACCCAAGTTTTCTTAACCCTAACCCTAGCTTGAGTTTTAACCCTAATCTTGAAACACAGATATAATCCCCATAAATACAGGCAGCATGCCCAAAGTCATCCCTGAGGGGGTTTCTGTTGCCCACTAACATTTTCTGCCCTGCCTAAGCTAATTCCAGGCCCCGGGAGATGCGCACGGACCCAGGTTTTCTTAACCCTAACCCTAGCTTGAGTTTTAGCCCTAATCTTGAAACACAGGTATAATCCCCATAAATACAGGCTGCATGCCCAAAGTCATCCCTGAGGGGGTTTCTGTTGCCCACTAACATTTTCTGCCCTGCCTAAGCTAATTCCAGGCCCCGGGAGATGCACACGGATCCAAGTTTTCTTAACCCTAACCCTAGCTTGAGTTTTGACCCTAATCCATAAACACAGGTATAATCCCCATAAAAACAAGCAGCATGCCCAAAGTCATCCCTGAGGGGGTTTCTGTTGTCCACTAACATTTTCTGCCCTACCTAAGCTAATTCCAGGCCCCGGGAGATGCGCACGGACCTAGGATTTCTTAACCCTAACCCTAGCTTGAGTTTTAACCCTAATCCAAAAGCACAGGCATAATCCCCATACATTCTGGCAGCATGCCCAAATTCATCCCTGAGCGGGTTTCTGTTGCCCACTAACATTTTTCTGCCCTGCGTAAGCTAATTCCAGGCCCTGGGAGATGCGCACGGACCCAAGTTTTCTTAACAATAACCCTAACTTGAATTTTACCCCTAATCTTGTAACACAGGTATAATCCCCATAAAAACAAGCAGCATGCCCAAAGTCATCCCTGAGGGGGTTTCTGTTGTCCACTAACATTTTCTGCCCTACCTAAGCTAATTCCAGGCCCCGGGAGATGTGCACGTACCCAAGTTTTCTTAACCCTAACCCTAGCTTGATTTTTGACCCTAATCCAAAAGCACAGGTATAATCTCCATACATATAGGTAGCATGCCCAAAGTCATCCGTGAGGGGGTTTCTGTTGCCCGCTAACATTTTCTGCCCTGCCTAAGCTAATTCCAGGCCCCGGGAGAAGCGCATGGACCCAGGTTTTCTTAACCCTAACCCTACCTTGAGTTTTAACACTAATCATAAAACACAGGTATTATCCCCATAAATACAGGCAGCATGCCCAAAGTCATCCCCGAGGGGGTTTCTGTTGCCCACTAACATTTTCTGCCCTGCCTAAGCTAATTCCACTCACCGGGAGATGCGCACGGACCCAAGTTTTCTTAACCCTAACCCTAGCTTGAGTTTTAACCCTAATCCAAAAGCACAGGCATAATCCCCATACATTCTGGCAGCATGCCCAAAGTCATCCCTTAGGGCAGTGATGGCGAACCTATGGCACGCGTGCAACAGCTGGCACGCAGGGACCTCTCTGCGGGCACTCGACCCAGATCGCGAAAAGACCGTCCCCTTCTGCATTCAGCGTCGGGTTTCCATAGTAACTCCTCTCCACTCAATCCTCGCTGGCCTCCACAGGCAGGCACACTCCAGCATCTCCACCCCCAGAAGCGGACTGCGCAGGCACCCAGCCCTCCTAACTGAACAGACAGCTCAGAAGCACAGCGCGCGCACGCCCAAATCTTTGCGCGCCCGGTGAAGGGCCATGCCCTGAGACAGAGCGGGGCGCAATTAGCTAGTGCCCCCTTCTCCTTCCTGCCAAATTTAAGGCACTTTGAAATAAATAAGTTGGTTTTGTGTCGCAGTTTGGGCACTTGGGCTCAAAAAGGTTCCCCATCACTGCCTTAGGGGTTTCTGTTGCCCACTAAAATGTTCTGCCCTGCCTAAGCTAATTCCAGGCCCCGGGAGATGCGCACGGACCCAGGTTTTCTTAACCCTAACCCTACCTTGAGTTTTAACCCTAATCCATACACACAGGTATAATCCGCATAAATACAGGGAGTATGCCCAAAGTCATCCCTGAGGAGGTTTCTGTTGCCCACTAACATTTCCTGCCGTGCCTAAGCTAATTCCAGGCCCCGGGAGATGCGCACGGACCCAGGTTTTTTTTAACCCTAACCCTAGCTTGAGTTTTAACCCTAATCCATAAACACAGGTATAATCTGCATAAATACAGGCAGCATGCCCAAAGTCATCCCTGAGGGGGTTTCTGTTGCCCACTAACATTTCCTGCCGTGCCTAAGCTAATTCCAGGCCCCGGGAGATGCGCACAGACCCAGGTTTTCTTAACCCTAACCCTAGCTTGAGTTTTAGCCCTAATCTTGAAACACAGGTATAATCCCCATAAATACAGGCTGCATGCCCAAAGTAATCCCTGAGGGGGTTTCTGTTGCCCACTAACATTTTCTTCCCTGCCTAAGCTAATTCCAGGCCCCGGGAGACGCGCACGGACCCAGGTTTTCTTAACTCTGACCCTAGCTTGAGTTTTAACCCTAAGCTTGTAACACAGGCATAATCCCCATAAATACAGGTAGCATGCCCAAAGTCATCCCTGAGGGGGTTTCTGTTGCCCACTAACATTTTCTGCCCTGCCTAAGCTAATTCCAGGCCCCGGGAGATGCGCACGGACCCAAGTTTTCTTCCAAAGATGGTGTAGATGGCATTGAATATCCCCTAACTGTGCTGTCCTTCTGGACCTAAACCAAGGTCTCTTGACGAGCACCTTAACAAGACAGGTAGCAGCTTTGAATAGGGTCCTATGTCAGGGCACACACTGGTTGGTCGGCCCACCCTCAAGTCAAACACTTCACTAGGGGAGCATTCCTATTGCTGACCCTTGTGTTTCATAGATTTCCCAGTTGGGACCTCACATTGGTGCTCGGGCCCTCACAAGGGCTTCCTGTGAGCCAATCAGAACCATCCATCTAAGGAGACTTACCTTCAAAACTGTTCCTAGCATCAACTAGGAGAGTGAGGGAGACTGGTGCCCTTTCAATCTGGGATGGCCTCTGCACTTTTCATGCAGATAGGGTGGTTCTGAGACCAGACCCTGTCTTTATTCCAAAAGTAAATACCAGTTTCCTTAGGGCCCAAGAAGTAGTGCTACCTGATTTCTCCCCCAAGCCAGTCCATCCGAAGGAAAAGGAGTGGCACAAGCTGGATGTTCGTAGGTCCCTCAAAGAGTACATTAGATGTACTAAGGAAATCAGACACTCAGATACCCTGTTTATCTCCTTTTAATTGGGGGCATAGGGTAGAAAAGTGTCCAGGGGGACAATCAGCTGCTTGGTTAGGGCTTGGATAGCCCTAGTGTACCAGTCCCAGGGTAGCTTGCTGCCAGGTGGCCTAATAGCTCACTCTGTCTGCAGGGTGGCCATGTCAGCAGCATTTGACACTCAGACCCCTCTGGAGGATATTTGTAAAGCAGCTACCTGGGAAAAGCCTGCCACCTTTATTTGCCACTATAGGATTGATAAATACGCTTGGGCAGATATGTCCTTCAGACATTGGGTATTGTAGAGGGTATTGTAACGTTTGCTCTCCCACCCTGTTCTTGGGATACTGCTATTGCACATCCCATTCCTTTTGGCTCTACCCTCTGCTGACCAAGAATGGAAAGTTGGACTTACCATGAAGTATGCTTCTGGTCAGCAAATGGTGGACCTGAGAGTCCCTCCCTTGGTTCATGTCTGTCTGATTTTGGTGTATCTAAGTGGGTGGGGGTCAGCATATCATGTTTGTGCAGTGCCCCACTAGGGAGATATGGTGTTGTACGATTCATTCTTCTCTTCTATCTGTTTGGTCCAGTATTTGGTCTATCTGTTTGGTCCAGTTGGTCCATTTATGTTGGGTTGCGACTAGACTGATTTTTAATCTGTTCTCAATGGTACTTGTGGAGAAAGCCTGAGCCCACACGGTTGAACAAACCCTGACACAGTTTCCCCTTTAGCCGACACCCCGCATTCCCCCCACCTTTCTGCATAATCCCCATCCTGGGGGCAAGAGACACAGTCTGAACTGACCTGCATACTTTCAATAGGGTGCATTTACATTTACCCTCAAGGAAGGGCATGAACGTTCCAACGGTGGGAAGCAGTCCCAAAGAGCTGCAAAGTACCCCAAAGTATCCAGGAGATGCCAGCCCCAAGAGGTGCCGCCACCCCGCAGGGCAAAGTTGTCCCCCTCCCCGCCCCCGATGATCAGGTGGACAAGGGAGGGTAGAAAACCAAGTACTTGAGAACAAAGTGGTTGTTGGGAACACGGTGCAGGCTTGCATGGATCCGGTCCCTGACTCCGGTCAGGACCCAGCAATCTCCAACCCCGGACGCGACGCCTGGAGACCGGCTACACAGACCGCTACGCTAGATCAGTGACTCAGAGTCTCTGATGTAAGGTTACTTCTCTGCATTGAGCTAAGCCTACCTTGTATGTGAATTGAAGCTTTCCGCTTCTGATATCTTTATTGACTTCTATGTTTATGTTGTGAATTCCTGTAGTCTGTAGTTTCCATGCATTTCTATGTGATTCGGTGTCAATATCATTAGCAGCTAGAATTAAAGTCCTTGGGAGCCCTGTAAGGGGCACTTCTCACTCAGTGCCGGTTAACCCCTAAGGTGCCGAACCTGTGTAACGGACCAGGGTCAGTCTGCCACAGTTCTCATGCAAGTTTTTACGGATGCATGAATTTGAAGAACAGCTGAAGTCAAGTCCTGAGACTGAGGGGGGTCTCTCCTAAGGGGGTTTCTCCTCTCACACGGGGAAATGTATCAATCTTTTAGCCCTGCTGTCTCATCGAGGAGAGGAGTTAAACCATTCCTGTCATCTCTACACTTTGCTGACCAGAAGGACACTTCACGGTAAGTCCAGCTTTCCAATTTACATCAATTCTGCAAGTTTTACAACTTGAAATATTTGTATATATTGCCGTCTATAACTATGGAGATCTGAAAAAGAAACTCAGAAATGGAAAGAGGACCTTTTGCTGCATTATTCATCACTCAGTATTCAATTCTCTTTTTTTACTTCCTAGTTTGTGAATATTGCCTGATATTCTTTATTGATGAGTGTTCAGTTCATGGTCCTCCCATTTTCATCAAAGATGCAGCAGCAGAAATAGGACTGGAAAAGAGAGCCACACTCACTTTGCCTCCAGGTTTGAGAATTGGTCCTTCAAGTATCCCCAAAGCTGGTCAGGGAGTCTGGAATGATGGAGAAATTCTGCCTCCAGGAATTCATTTTGGGCCCTATGAAGGGAAAATGTCAGAGGAAGAGGAAGCAGCCAACAGTGGTTACTCTTGGCTGGTATGATTTACTCATAGCACTTCTATTTTATAATGTTTCCATTTTGTATAAAGTTCCACCTCACTGAATGAATAAACCTCATATATCTGTGCCAAATACTCATGCGACTTTGCTCACTCAGTATTCCTTCCTTTAAAGATGTTGGGTCTGTGCATGAAGCAGAGCCTTCTTAGGATGGTACTGCAGTGATGGAATTCTGTCCTTAGAGAAGCCTCGTTAGCTTCCATCACTTTTTAGCTTTATAGGGGTAATAGAGAACATTTATATTCTGACAGGTATTTGGGAATTAATAACTTACTGTTGCTAATCCTCTGTTTTTTGTTTTAATTACACTTTGACAAAATATGGTATTAATTATACATAAACTTCCTGGAATGCCATATGTCATTAAGGTGGCCTAAAATTTAAATAATAATACCACCACTTTCCGAACATGAGAAAATATGAATAGCTCAGAATAGTTCTTCATTTCAGTGTATGAGGGCTCATCATTTTGATACCTAGCAAAGCCATGGACAGTCCAATGCACATGGAAGTATAGGCATCATAAATTGGCAAAAAAAAAAACAATTTAGACGTAGAAAACCTCTTCATAGGTTAAAACTCTCCTACTCCCTACCTTAAAACACCTACATTCAAAGTCACATTTTGATCATGGAACACAGCAATACTTTATACACCTGAGCAGATGGCATTCCTGTGGAATGGTGAGATTAAGCAAAGAGACAGAAGAAAATCTGGGAATGTGCTTCTTAAACCCATACCAATATTTTGTTTATTCAAAATGCTAGTGAATTATGCTATTAAAATATCTTTTCCCATCTAGATTATGTCTAATTTATATAAAAACTAATGTTTAAATCCCCAGGAAAATCCCTTGAAAAAATAATGGGGATCCAGAAAACACAAGCATGCCAAAAATTCCTGCCAGTGAACAAGATTTATTTATTTATTGAATTTATAACCTGCCTTTCCACTAAAGTACTCAAGGTGTCTGCGTTCGCACATGATAGTGTCTGTGTTCATACATAACAATAATTCAAGAATCCTGGATTAAACCACAATGTGAATGAGCAGTGTACTGGTTCATGCAGCCTGTTCACTCCCACTTTGCATGAGTGGCAAACAAACCAAGCAGCATTAGTTTTGTATGATATCTGAATCTAGGATGATGGTTTATTGTGCCCAAACATGCCACGATTTATAAATAATCAACAATCCCTGGTTTAAAGCTGGATTATGATCCTGTTTTGGGTGGATACAATAAACCATAATCCCAGCAGGTTTGGAAGTCATGCTAAATTATCCCTGCCTCATTTGTTTACCTGCTTATGTGAAAGGAGGAGCAAAGTGGGAGTGAATAAGCTATATTCACTATCCCATCAGTGGTTCATGCCTTGGTCTCCTCTCGCGTAGACTACTGTAATGTGCTCTACGTGGGGTTACCCTGGAAGACTGTTCGGAAGTTGCATCTGGTACAGAATGGAGCAGCTCGCCTGGTTAAAGGCTGCCGCCAGCGTGATCACATCACTCCAGTGCTCAAAGAGTTGCACTGGCTACCAGTTGTTCGCCGAGCCGAATTCAAGGTGTTGGCGTTGACCTTTAAAACCCTGTACGGCTCCA
The DNA here is from genome assembly GCA_021292165.1 of Shinisaurus crocodilurus. Classification (NCBI taxonomy): domain Eukaryota; kingdom Metazoa; phylum Chordata; class Lepidosauria; order Squamata; family Shinisauridae; genus Shinisaurus; species Shinisaurus crocodilurus. The sequence continues at coordinate 9,099,192 of CM037885.1, forward strand.
GTCCAGTTTATCTCAAGGAGCGCCTCCAGCAACATCAAGTAGGCCACTCAACAAGATCTGCCACGGATGGCCTTCTCCCTGTCCCATCAGCCAGAGAAACCAGGCTGGTGGGGACTAGGAGGGGGGCCTTTCTGTGGCAGCCCCCAATTTATGGAACTCTCTCCCCAGTGACCTCCGCCATGCCCCTTCCTTGATTGGCTTCCGCCGTGCATTAAAAACGTGGCTTTTCAGGCGGGAATATGGGGTGGGTTAGGATTTTTTAAGTTTTGTACTGTTTTTAATTGTGGTTTATACTCTGTGTGTGTGTTCCCCCCCCCCCATGTATTTTACTGGATTGTACATCGCTCAGAGTGGCTGGATGTCTGGCCAGATGGGTGATTCATAAATATAATATAAATAATAATAATAATAATAATAATAATAATATGCACTATCATGGTGCCCGATCACATTTGCAGTTTAATAAGCCAGGATTCCTGTTTATCATTATGTGCAAACACTTCCATTGAGTCTTTCAATGCTGTGTTCTGTTCTGTGAAACCTGTGTGATTAATGTTTAGCACGGTTAATTACCGTTTTTACTCATTTGTTTTGCACAGTCCAATCCAAACATTTCCCAACGTTGCCTCAAGGTTGTGCATGTGTTGAAATTATGTAGCATTTTCTTCTAGCATTAAATGTACTCATATTTATGTATCTGGGAGTAAAGACAGACATTTGTAGAGCAGTGGATCTGATATGGAAATGACATGACCATGTTAGATACAAACACTTTTTTCCTCTCCAGGGAAAATGTTTGCAACAAAAGCCAGCTATGGATGAGCACCAATTGGGTAGTCTCCATAATGCCTGCCCCCAGTCCCCAGATCAATTTTGCAACTGTTTTTAAAATGTTTCCATCTTTTAAATAAGATGAAGGATGGGCATCTAAATGGATCAATATACCGTACATGTAACACTAAAAAGCAAAAAAATACAACACCACAAACAGGCAGGCAGTTTGCCTGAAACATAGGGAGGGGCAAGACTGATACATCTGTCATACAAACTGTGAAACTAAGAGGCAGAATAATGCCACAGATGAAGAACCCACCATTACTTCTTTTTAAACATTACATCTGTCTTCTCCCTAGAAAATGGCAATACTTTCTCCAGTCACCGCATTGCTGTTGTGTGGAATGACATTGTGTGACTGTCACGGACATCAATTTGATGTTGTTTGTGAAAGCATCACTGATAAGTGATGCATGTCCACCCTACTCCAGTGCTTTTGGTGAACTGGTTCCCTCCACTCCCCCCCCCCCATTTTTAAATTTATGTCTTCAGCGAATGCGATTGTGCATTTCCCTGCCATGCAATCTTAGTACTGGAGTTCTCAGCCAGTATTAATTTAAAGAGATGTTTGATGAGCAGCAAAATTAACTTTCCCCTCCGTACAGCCTCACCATTTCAAGAACATTTATTTATGGTTTCCTTTTGGCTGCAGGCAAAGTCAGTACCCACTCTTTCAACTTACTGCCCTTCTATTTGCTCATGGGTGAGTTATGTGTGGGATGATAGGTCTGGTGGATGTAACTTTGGCTCCTGCTTGTCCAGTTATAATGGATACTTTTCAATTTGTACAGCCCAAGGATGTGGACAGGGTCCTTGGGGAGGTGAGGCCTACCACTTGTGTGCTGGACCCTTATCCTTCCTGGCTCATAAAAGCAGCCAGGGAGGGACTGGCTGAGTGGGTAAGGGCAGTGGTGAATGCCTCTTTATGGCAAGGTGTGATTTTGTCTTGCCTAAAGGAGGCAGAGGTAAGACCTTTGTTAAAAAACAAAACAAAGCACCCTCTCTGAACCCCACTGTATTGGATAATTTCCTGCCCTTGTGTATGGAATAGTGGGTCTCCAATATTCCATTCTTGGGCAAGGTGCTGGAGCGTGTGGTGGGACCAGGCTACCTGAAAGACTGCCTTCTCCCATACAAGTCTGCCCAGTTCTTCTGGAGAGACCCTGCTTTAAAGACTGCCGCCTTTAGAGGCGTGTTTGATGGTGACCCGAGAGGGTGTTTTCAGTGGTCGCTCCCAGGCTGTGGAACTTCCTCCCAAGGGAGGCTAGGTTTACTCCGTCTCTGCTGTCCTTCCACCAGCAGGCAAATACCACTTTATGTAAGAAGGCCTTTAGCCTGTAAGTGGGTCTGTTGGGTTGGGTGCTGTTTTTATATTTTTTTTAAATTAAAAATCTAATTGTTATGTTTTATTGTATTTTCATGTATTGGTTGTTTTAATCTATTTTAATTGTGTCTGTAAGCTGGCTTGAGTGCCATTTTTTGGTAGAAAGGCTGGGTACTAAATAAATAAATGATAGTGGGCTTTTAGGGAAGGAATCGTCTTTTAAAACATCTGTTGTATATCTGCAGCATTTACAGCGCCATCCTATGTGGCTGGCCATAACCCTCCAAACCTGGAGGATTACTGGCATCCGATTGAGTGCAGGACGAGCGCAGTGGATAGGATTGCTGCTATGTTCCCCTCATCCTCAAAAACATCTAGACAGCCAATTTCGGCCATCTAAATGCTTTGCACCTCCTCCCAAGGAGGAAAGGCTGCAACACTGCCTGGATTCCTTGGAAGCTGGTGGTACCTCACTCCTCCCCTCCCCTGGGAATGTCCCCTCCCCATGCCGGAACTCAGCGCGGAAAGAACCATGCTGGCTGCAAGGTGGGAGGGGGACTCCTCATTCGAACTCCCCACTGCGACCTCGGTAGGGATTTCTGAGGTTGCAGTGGGGAGCCTGAATTATCCCCCCCCCCCGGCAAAGTTGGAGGGCTATAGGATTGCGCTTTTAGTGATTGTAGACACTTTATGAACTATAATAATGATGAAGATTACTGTGAGGAATTGTATTATCAATTTTGGGCTTATGGAACAGTCCAGATTTAAAAATGGTTAATGCCTCTTAATAAAATATTTCATGTTGTGAGCTTTGTAGCTGAACAAGGATTTTCAACCATGCAGCCCAGTTCCATGCATATTTACTCAGAAGAAAGCCCCATTGTGTTTTATGGGGCTTAGTTTCAAATAAATATAAGCAAGCTCTAGCCAACATTTTATGAGGCCCAAAGTAGATTAAATAAACTTCAACATTATTTTCACTGACCATTTATAGTAGATTTCCTCCATTTGCTAGGAACTAGAGCTGGGCTTGGCACTGAGCTAATAATGTGTTAGATTGTGAATGGAACTATTATACTGTACATATTGTTATGTTCTTCCCATACTGATGAATGTGGTTCATGCCTACTTTACAGATTACCAGAAGGCGAAACTGTTATGTTTATATTGATGGAAAGGATGAAACTAATTCCAACTGGATGAGGTAAAAATCCTTGATGAAGCTAAGTAAGAAGAGGCCTTTTAAACAAGTGTCTTCATACAGCTGGAAAGGCCAATAACACAAAATGATTGACATCAGTTTGCAAACCAACTGAACCAATAGTCGTGTAGCCAGTCCAGTCCTAACTATGTTTACTTATGTCCCATTGATTTAAATGAGACTTCAAGGTAAGTAAGTTAGGACTGCAGCTAATAATGTTATACAAATTTGAATCACAACAGAAAATAATAAAAAGCAATATATTTTACAGTTCACATGGAAAATTGGATATAAAAGTAAGTAAACCAGAACCAAGTAGCAATTGTACTCCATTAGAAAAGAAAGCTAAGCAAGAACAACAACAACATGCTGTTATTAAGTTGAACCAAGATTCACAATGTGTTGTATGAGTTTCATATAAGTCTTCCTCAGGAAGTCTGTTAAAGCAAACACACACAACTCACAAACACCCCTTTTTAAAGGAGAAATTGTTTTGTAGGGCATGATGCTGGGGGCATAACAGAAAACCATGGGTGTAACAGTCTCAGACAATGTTCAGCTGGGTTATGAAGGAAATATATTCATTGACCTTATACAAAGCCCAGGACAGAGCAACCCATACCATACTGGTATTCTAGTACAGCAGTCAAGTTGCTATAATAATGGAGTACACTGTGCTAAAATTGCTTCCAGTTCCTTTGGGAAGATATGCAAGTATGACTAAAATTGAAACTTTGCAAAGGTGATATCAGGTCAATAAAAGGAGAATATTGAGTCCACCAACTTGCTAGAAGTTAATAGTAAAGACATCCCAACACAAACCTGTCAAAAAATAAGCCAAAACAAAACAAGTGAGTTATGCTGGAGATTGAAAACACAGATGGAGAGTGAAGAGATGGAGATCTCTTGCTCAGGTAAAAGCCAGAGGGTGATTTCTTCTTTATATTATGAGTTGCTGGGTTAACTAGGATCCTTTCCAGATCCAGGTTACCCACAGCCTCAACTTACAGGACCCACTTCTAACAACTATATTTATCATTCTCCTTTTCCCTTTTACTCTGGCCATAACTTCTTATTCTTTCTTCAAAAACTGGTCATGGATCAGTTATGAAAGGCTCACATTAGGTTCACAATCTAACAATGGCTTAGGGAATGGTATGATGTACTGATCTTCACTAACACTGTATTAATACATCAGGAGTTGTCTATGCAGTTTGTACATTATCCCACCTTATATCTTGAGTATGGCTTCAATTCTGATTCTTATTGTGGTAAAACTATATTTCATAAAACACGGACTATCCTCTCCATGATTTTCTTACCAGTAAGAATGACCACTGGTCAAATGTTTCATCTCTTTCCTTCATCCTGGCCATTGTCCTGTTTCTCCCATGTTTACTGGGGTTTTAAGAAATCTTGTATGCACTTCCTATTCATTGTTCTGTGCCTCACTCCCTAGTACCTCTCCACACACCCCCCTTTTAATACAAAGCCTAGTAAGGTTTGCTGTGGACTTTAATTGTGTGTGGGACTAACAACATGCAGATCTGGATTTAGGAACAGGTGACCACTTGGGGTGCCAAGCTTGGGGGCACCAGTTTTGGGGTATGATGAGCATCGCTAGAACATAAGAAGAGCCCTGCTGGATCAGACCCAGGGTCCAGCTAGTCCAGCATTCTGTTCACACAGTGGCCAACCAACTGCCCACAGGATCCTACAAGCAGGACATGAGTGCAACAGCACCCTCCTGCCCATGTTCCCCAGCAACTGGTGTACATTGGCATACTGCCTCTGATACTGGTCAGTACTGGCTGTTTGAAGGTCAGGCTCATGAAAATATATATTTGATCAATGATGATTGATGAGAGACCACTTGCTGTCTTATCAATTGAAAATGCCTTTGTCCAGTCTTTTGCTTCCTTTCTTTGATGTCCTTCACTTTGTGAGGGCAGTGGTGAGAAGTTTCATTTTGAAATAAAGGATTCGATTGACATTCTGGGACTGTCACCCACTATGGCACTCCTTTCTGGGCCACTCAGTATTGGTGCACAGTTCAATATCTTGGTGTTAGTGCATATGAGTTCTTCGTAAAACTAAAAAGCTTCAATGCACTTAGAAATGAATCTTGTTTTTATTTGCTCATATGAATAAATACAGGTTTACAGATGCATGCAAATTTAGCATCAAAGTTGTGAAATGAGCTAGAAATATAAAAAATGGAGGGGTGCTAAAGACCTTCCTTGGCTGGGGTGTAACTTGGTGTAGGGACCCAGTCAGTCCTGACATTCATTCTATGGAAATACGTTACCTTTTCAGAGGCGAGTCCTTGAGTGAGTGATTCTGCTATTTAATTTTATTTCAGCATTAGCACTATTTGAGGAGTTACTGAGAATATAAATGTGCCACACGATCCCTGCCCCAGGGAATGTACACTCTAGATTAGAGAATGGAGGAGGTTGGGGATTGACCACTGGTCAGTGAAGATGGGAAAGAGCAATGGATTTTAACCTTTTATCAGAGACTACTTTCTTATCAACTTGTCTACCAGACATCCAAGTGTGCAGCAAAGGATAATGGGAAATGATTTAGGGTACACATTCAATTCACATGGGAGTACTGGCAAGAATGCTTGAACCTCCTCATTGCCTTTTGTGAATAGAGTATAGGCTTACTGTGAAGGACCAGCACCCGGGTCCTATGTGTGAGTTCGGCGCTTAACGGGTTAACCGGCACTGAGTTACAGCCCGTACAAGCAGGTGAAACCTACTGGGAGGGTTGCGCACACAAGAGGAAACTCCAGCCCTTTGTATGACCAAATAAGGCTTTATTTACTTACACAATATACAGAGCGGAACTAACAGCTTTCTAGGAATACTATAACGTCAACATGACCTGACGTGATCCCCAAGTTTATCAATGAACAGGCTCCCAGGCTAGCACGTTGGGATTAGTCAGTTACCTTAGACTAAAGACTTCACGCTAGTCAATTTCAGCCTGACTCCGGGTCTGTCCGATCCCGGGAAGAGAACAGCTTACTCCAGCCACCGCTGGAAGACGAATCTTGATCAAAGTACCCCGTGTTCCCAACAACCCCCAAAAGGAGAGGAGAGGGGTTTTCTACCCCTGGGTTCCCGCTCTCCCCGCCCTCACGGTCAGGTGGGGCTTATGTCTGCCCCTTCGTGTCAGGTGGGCTTATTCCTGCCTGGGAAGAAGGTTGGGTACTTTGCAGCTCTTTGAGACTGCCCTGTTAGTTTGATGGTCTTGATGGTCCTTTCCTGGGTTTTGTGGAATCCAACCGAGACTCTCCATTGTTGGCATACCAGTCCGTCTGGCTGTCTCCCTGTAACCCAATCCCCCTTCCTCGCCCCCCTCCTCCTCCCTGGAAGGAGAATGGTGTGTGCATGCACATGTATACTCATGTCAGGCTTTCTCCACACTTACATATTACTAGTACTTGTATCGCCCAACACTTTTTTTTTAAAGGTGAAGTTTCTGTTTGAAGGGGGGGGATTTCATAGATTTCATAGATCATGGAGTTGGAAGGAGCCTACAAGGCTATCGAGTCCAGCCCCCTGCTCAATGCAGGAAACTAGAGGAGGGGTCTCCCATCCAAGTAACAACCAGGCTTTTAGAGCAATGCTGCATGAGGGAGAGGGTGCTTAGTTGTTTACCTACCTGTTTTTATGTTCCATTTCCCCTCCAAAGTGGTAATATATGTTTGCCCTTGCAGACATGTGTTTTGAACATTGTAGTAGCCAGTGCTTTTTTTCTGGAGAAAAGGGTACCGGAACTCTTGGATTACATTTCCTCGGGAGTAGATGGCGATTAAATTGTAATGCAATTAATAGAAGAAAAGGTGCTGGAACTCAGTTCCGGTGAGTTCCACCAGAAAAAAAGCCCTGGTAGTAGCAGGGAAACAAGCTGGAGAGGCAGAGAAAGATGGCTGGGAAAGGGCTAAGTGCCCCCCTTTCTTCTGCTACTCTAAATTACCTCCTCCTGAAGCTACTTTGCCTTAAAAAGAGGGGGGGCATTGGGGCACTGTTATGTAATGTGCAGTTCCCCCTTAGTGTACATTTAAGACTACCTCCTCAAATCCCAAAATATAATGGTGAAAGAGATAATAAAGGAATCGTTAACAAAATTCGATTGTGGGCTGGGAGCTCTAGTGTATAATATTTCCAATGTTCAAACTGGATTTCAAATAATAGATTTCAAATATTGCAGCACCACATTTCAGTATATGAATAATAAAAGAAAGTAGTGCAATCATTGTATTTCATAGTGCCTTTCTGGTTTCCAGGTTCCCTGACTGAGTACTGTTAGTTATCCTCTTAATGAACTTCCAGGTATGTTAACTGTGCAAGGAATGAGGAAGAACAAAACCTTGTTGCCTTCCAATATCATGGGAAAATCTACTACAGAGCATGTAAGATAATCCTCCCTCACTCTGAGCTTCTGGTTTGGTATGGAGAAGAATATGGGAAGGAGCTTGGCATCAAGTGGGGATCTAGATGGAAATCACTAAAAGGTACAACATTAGATTATGCATTAATTAGAATTTCCCTAAAGTCTCACTGGGGTGTATGTGTGTGAAAGAGAGAGAGAATATATTTAGATACACCAGCCCTGGAGAGTATGATACAGAGATTTAGATTTGCTCCCCCCACTTTTTTTTAAGGAGAGGCAATGTTCACAAAATAGTGCTTTAGGCAGAGAAAGTGTGGATAGCTACTCTTTATTGTAAGGGCTACATGAGCACTCTCCATTTGTGTGGAATTGGTGTGTATGCAGCATCTGTGACCCCAGGGTTGGCACAAGACTTTTTGGTGCCTGAGGCAGTAAAGCCAAATGGGAGTGACCCTGCCACTAATTAATGGAATACACAGGAAAATATCCTGGTGGATTGTAAGTCTCCTTAAAATGAATGGGGGCTTCATAATAGCTCTAATGTGCTCTTCTGCAGCTCCTATTGATTTCAAATGGGATTGGTTGTACAGAATAATATTTTGGTGTATTGTCCCGCATCTGTTAGATCTGGCTGTCTCCCACTCTGCTTCCCTTAATGGCAGTCAAAATCCACCACTTGTCATGGTTGCTTCACCTTGACTCATATTTGGCCCCCTAAGCATGACATTTATGCACACAGCACTCCAAATTATGATAGTTGCTCTAGCATGAGAAAGAATTCATTAACAAATATAGTTATCTCTTTGGGGAGTATCATTTCCTGTGTGCTTTTAAAAATAACAATTTACTGTGGAAGGGGGGGGGGAAGGTAAATTTCCTCCTGAAACTAAGTCGCCAAATGTTAGACACAGTTCTGTGCAATTCCTCAACATAAAAAATATTCTTAGAAGACTGCAGTTGGGAGTGGAAGAGCAGTAAGGGAGGGGGCTACTTAACTCTTTATCCTTCTGCCATTCAACAGCAAAAAGTTTGTCCCCAAGTTGCTTTCTCCTGACTTAGTGCTTGCTCCAGGTTTTGAGGTCCCTTGGGCAAGACACCTTCAATGCCCCCTGCTTCAGTGAACTTTCTCATCACTGTTGCACACAGCTGCTATTGCTTCTCCTCTTTCTCATCATTGCTACCACTTGCTTGACTGACAGGCAGAGAGCCAGTGAGCAAGTAGGCAGTGGAATTTACTGCTCTTTCTCAACACCATCATTGTCTGGGCCAGAGTGAGAGGTGGGTGAACAACAAGTTTGCAAAGGTAAAGAGGAGGAACAACTCCAGGGAGCTCTTGTCAGTGGGCCCCTGCTGGAGCACAGGCCCTCGGGCAGGTACCCAGCTATGCTTACTCTTGACACCAGCCCTGTCCCCCACTACTGTATTTCCCTGCCCCCACTCCATGGAGGGTGATTTTAATGGATGGAAGATGGGGAAGAGTTAGGTAGCCCCTCCCCAAATGCTCTTCTGCTCTTAGTCACAACCTTCTGGGGCTACTTTTTGTATTAGAAAATGTTTTTGGGGGCGGGAAGAACACACATGGAACTCTATTGCATCTAGTTTGGCCCTAAGTGTTAACAGTTTCTATGAAATCTATATCAGCTAGAATGTACAATCACATTATCTTCCTCATTCTCTCCTGCCTTAACACTCACATCTGATACCCATACCATGAGGCTTGGTCTACACATGAAGCAGAATGCAGTGGTAAAGTGGACAGTACTACTTCGGGCTGTAGGTGGAGGGTGCTTTTTTAATGTTCTCCCATGTAAAAAAACAAAACCCTAGTACATTAGAAGAAGACAAGGCTCTAGCTCCCTGCTGTGCTAGTTTTCTATCTGCAGGGAGTGGTATTTTTTTTTCCCCAATGGGTTTACTCTGATGAAGTCCAACTCTCAGGTATGAAATAGATGAGGTGTTTATCATGCCACAGCCCTGCCTCATTCACAGAATTTTACAGGGGTCCAGATACCATGTCTTCCACTCATAACCCTCCTGTGTTTTCCTACTGCTTCTGTCTTTTTTCTTACTGCAGAAAATCAGTTGAGAAAAAGATGGAATAGCTGCACAATGTATTCTAATTAGTAGCAGTAGGAGACCTCCATCTGAATCAATTTTTGTCTTGGAGGAGGTAGTAAACCATATTGAAAGAGTCACATTTATTTCTATATCCTGTCCTAATAAAATATACTTGGAGTTCTCCATTGTAAGATAGTGAGAACACCAAGTAGGAAATCTTAACTCTTTAATGTGGATGAGGGTGGCCAGCTACACCTCTTCTACAGCGATTGCATCTGGCCATCCTAGGTAGACAGAAAGGATGCTGCTACTTTCAATAATAATAGCTGGTTTTTAGAAACAACAAATTGGCTACTGATATCGAATAGAGGAAGATTTTGACTGTACTACTGAATCCTTTTTCTTATTCCACTAAATTCCACTCATTGCACTAATTGACACCCTTCATCATTTATTATTTTTAGTGGAAGATCGACAACCTGGTCTTCTGCGCGGGTTCAATGCTAAGGGGGTAGCTAGTCCTGGGGCGGGCCTTCTCCGAGGTCCCCAGCGACTATCACCCTTAGCCCAGAACAAAGGGATAACTTATAGCCACAAAAGTATCTTTTATAAAACAAGTTTATTTACAAAATTACCTTCACAAACCCAGACACACGCCAGCAATACAGCTTATCAGTACGGTACAAAGTAGCAAGCAAGAAGTCTCAAGGACACCGTGATTTCAGGGCTCTCAGCTAGTTAGTTCAGCTCGGGCTCCAGCAGAGGCCCGGTCAACCGCATGCTGCTAGCTGGGTTCCCGGCGGAGGTCTGGTCCACCCAAGCGGCTTGTGAGTGATTTCAGCTTGGTTTCCTGGGGGTCCGGTCAACCCAAGCGGCCAGTGATTTCAGCTTGGTTTCCCGGGGGTCCGGTCAACCCAAGCGGCCAGTGATTTCAGCTAGCTGGAGCGCGCCGGGTCCTGCTACTCGGGGTTGCCGATCCTTCGTTCCCTTACCCCAGGCATGGGGCAAGATTGCTGATCAGGTCCAACAACTCAGTTCCCTTGCGCAGGGTGTTTTATACCTTGGTGTTTCAGGTAGCCCCTCCCTCCGTAATCAGGTGGGTTGACACCCTCCCTGAGGGGCGGCCTTTTGGGTCAGGTGGGGTGACGCCTTCCCCCCTTGGGGTGGGGTCCCTTTGAAGTCACTTGCTTAATGGTCCCATCCTGTGGTGTTGAGTGGTCCTTTCTTATGGGTGCCGAAATGTCTGCTCTGGAGAGGTATTCAAGTCTTATGTAGATGGGGCTAGTATAGGAGAGCATTGACAAACCTGGTGATGCTTCCTGTCTTCCCCCCTGGGGTGATTCTATGCAGATGTTGTTTGTCCCCTTTGGCCTCTGTGGAGACTGGCTGTCTCCCCCCCCCCCCCCGGGTCTCCTTCCCCCCACCTTGGTGAGTGTGTGTGTGTCAGAAAGGGGGCTTAGGTTGGCTTTCTCCACATTTTTATATATTTAAAGCATTTTTATTTTGCTCCTCAGCTGGAAAGGCTCCTCCGGAGCAGCTTGCAAACAATAAAAACAAGACAGTCTCTGTCCGCAGGGTTACAGTCTAAAAAGACATGACACAAAGGGGAAAGGGAGGGGGAGAGAAGATGGAAAAAGCAAGTGGCTGTTCAGCAGAGCTGATGGAGTGGCCCTGCTTCCCATCTTATCTCCCTCTGTTGTAGCCTGCTGGAATGGCTGTTGGCAGTGACACATGCCCTTTCTTTGGAGCAAGGTACGGTAAGTTAAATGTTTTTGGAGCTCTCATTCAAGATTTAGCATATCTTGGTAACTGTCTTACTCAAGGTTCAACATATCTTAGTTGCTATTCTATAGAAACTGTCTCAGAAAAGAAACTTGTTAAAAGTAATACACAACAGTTCACAAATTCTAGGATATAAGGAAAAAACACATGAAGAATGCAGCAAAAGGTAATATAAGATACCTGAGACTGAACAGTATTGTTAGAAAAGGTAGAAAAGGGATTTACCAGTAAATATCAAATTCTCCTGCCTTTATCTCTGGGCTGTCTAAAAGCAGTGCATCCTATTTAAGGGTGCTTCCAGATGAGACTTTTATTATGCCATCGCCCCGCTTCATGAATTTTATGAGGGGTTCCAGATGTTGTCTTCTACTTAATCCCCCTGTGTTTTCCCACTGCTGCTTCTGTTCTGTCCTTTTTCTTACCACAGAAATTCTGTTAGAAAGGGCAAGACAGAATAACTACTACACAACACCTTATGAGTGGTAGCAAAACCTCTACCTGGTCCTGGAAGCACCCTACGTAGGAATTCTGACTGACAGCACATTCCTAAGTGAAATAGTTCTATATGCCTTTGCCATTGCCAATTGTTACTCTCACAAATGCTGGAAAACAAGTATTTAGAATGTTTTGTTTGCAAATAGTTCACAGGCAGAATTCACCTTTGATGCAGAAGCAAGATATAGCCTGTCATCATTGTCCCTGCTGTGAGGTAGCTTTCACTTGCAAAGATTACCTCAGCCGACATATGACGTGGAAGCATTCCGAGTATGGAATACAGGCTGAAGAACCACAAAGTGTACTAGCAGAGAAATCAGTATTCAAAATCATAGGTGGTGCTCCCTACAGTACTAGGCTGCAGTGCCTAATGCCAAGTTGTGTAAACAAAGATAAAGATGAGACACCATTTTTAAAAGATATGAACAAAAAGTCAGAGAATAAAAAGCATGCTAGCAATGTAAATAAGCTTTCCCACCAAGCCAGACACAGGCGAATGCACACAGGAGAGAAGCCATATTCATGTAGGGAGTGTGGGAAGAGCTTCAGCTTGTCATCATACCTGGTCACTCACAGGCGAATGCATACAGGAGAGAAGCCATATTCATGTAGGGAGTGTGGGAAGAGCTTCAGCTTGTCATCAAGCCTGGCCAGACACAGGCGAATGCACACAGGAGAGAAGCCATATTCATGTAGGGAGTGTGGGAAGAGCTTCAGCTTGTCATCAAGCCTGGCCAGACACAGGCGAATGCACACAGGAGAGAAGCCATATTCATGTAGGGAGTGTGGGAAGAGCTTCAGCTGCTCATCAAGCCTGGCCAGACACAGGCGAATGCACACAGGAGGGAAGCCATATTCATGTAGGGAGTGTCACTAACCTTGTCACTAACAAGGAAACACAGAGGAAAGAAGCCACTTTAGTACATCATAATGAATAGATTTGCCCATTCCTACAAAGAGATGAGCTGTAGTTTTTGGACTCTGGTCCTTCAATAAAGTAAACAGCTGTCCCACTAGTGTTTGATCCGTTCTCCCACCAGCTGTAGCAAGGAGACTAGCCCATCCTAGTCTGCTGTTCAGGCAGATGTATCTCAAGGATGAGTAAATGGACAGTGGCCATGGCTGAAGGCAGTATTGCCTCACTATCTCAGAGCACTTAAGACACAGAGGCTTGGATATGGACTTTGTGACCCTAGCAGTGAGTTGTCGCATGGCAAGTCGTGAAAACTTATTAGACAGTTTTCATTCTTATAGGGTTTTTTTAAAATAAAAATTACTATAAAAGCTGACCTCTTAAAATTTATGGAGTGCATATATATTCTAACTCTGGAATTTAAAGGTTAGAATCTCTCCTCACGGACCAATAAGAAAAAGCATATAGACGAGTGTTGCTATTTATGGAGCTACCTGATATAATTTATTAAGCAAGAATTGCAGTGTTCTCTACTGCCCTCTTATGCTTTGCTGTAGTCACTGTTTTTTAGCATTGGCAGACCTGCTGATACATCTTAAAAATGAAAAAGCTTCAATACACTTAGAAATGAATCTTGTTTTTATTTGCTCATATAAATAAATACAGGCTTACAAATCCATGCATGCAGATTTAGCATCATTTATTTTTATTTTTTATATTTATACCCCACCTTGAACCCAAGGCAGCTTATATAATCCTCCTCTCCTCCATTTTATCCTCACAACAAGCCTGTGAGGTAGGTTAGGCTGAGAGTCAGTGACTGGCCCAAAGTCACCCAGTGAGTTTCATGGCAGAGTGGGGATTAGAACACAGATCTCCCGAGTCCCAGTCCAACACTCTCACCACTAAGCCACACTGGCTCTCTGTCAGTGATGATACATGACAGAGAGAAATTATACATGCAAATTTAGCACCAGAGTTATGAAATGAGCTAGAAATATAATAAAAAATGGAGGGGTGCTAAAGACCTTCTTTGGCTGGGGTGTCACTTAGTGTAGGGACCCAACCCTGACATTCATTCTAAGAAAATATGTTACCCTTTCCAAAGGCGAGTCCTTGAGTGAGAGATTGCTATTTAATTTTGTTTCAGCATTAGCACAATTTGAGGAGTTACTAAGAACATAAATTTGCTACACGATCCCTGCCCCAGGGAATGTACACTCTAGATTAGAGAATGGAAGAGGTTGGGGATTGACCACTGGTCAGTGAAGATGGAAAAGAGCAATGGATTTTAACCTTTTATCAGAGACTACTTTCTTATCAACTTGTCTCCTGCATCTCAGTGGGAAGATCTTCAACCTGTCATCAGACCTGATAGGTCTCCACAAAGTTCCTTCAATTTACTTCCTCCCAAAATGAGCCAATGTTACTACAGTATAATGGGGGTTGGGAGTTTTGATTTAAAGAAAAGCATTCAGGCCAAACTCTGACACTTTTCTATCTAACAAGAACATCTAAATATATACATAGCTGGCTATATGCAAAAAAGGACAGGGCTGTTTTGCATCTTTATTAGTTGTGCAGAAGTGGGGATTACAAGCTACACCTGCTGAAAACCCCTCTTTTCTACACAACTAATAAAGGTGCAGGAGCCCTTTCCTCTTTTGCATCTGGCCACCCTATGTGTACAACAAATTCCATACTTCAGTTAGAAAGTGTTAGAAAGAGCCCTTTCCTCTTTTGCATCTGGCCACCCTATGTGTACAACAAATTCCATACTTCAGTTAGAAAGTGTTTGCGCACTATGCAACTCTCTTAGCTTTATCTCTGTGGTTAAGAATATTCTGAACAGAGTTTTTCTGCATTAATGTTCTCTTAATAGGTCGTGTCCCCCCCCAAAAGTGATTGCTGTTACTTTAATGCACAGGAACTACCCATAAATTAAGGAATAGCTTGTGATGTAATTGTCATGATATACTTGATCTATCTCTTACATTATTTTGAAACTATGGAACTAAGGGCCAAAGAACACATTGCATATAAGCATGTATACTAAGAGGCAAAGCAGCTCTGAGGGACAATCTGAAATTGAAACAGTAGAGGAGGTGATGTGCTTAACTTTTTTCTACTGCAGGTTTCTTCCAACCCACTCCACCTGGGGTACAGGGACAAGTATCCAGATGCTTGTTTTCCTTGCAAACAAATGACTGGAAATGTGCAGGGACAAAAAGGATGGGTAGAAGACAGAGGAGAAAAGCAGTGCCAGGGGTACATATAACTACCACTGCTCCATTACAGAACTGCCAAAGCCCCTCTGCTCAGAAGAAGCAACCAGACACATTTTTATTGCATTTGCATGAAACATATACTTCAGCCCTAAACACTCTCAAAATGGTTACATTTGCCAAATGATATGCTCCCATCTGCAAACACAACCGGAACAAAATCAGGGCCAAAATATATGTGTCACAGGAGAATAGGATATCCTGGGTTGTTTTGGTTTTTTAAGAGTTGATAGTGACAGGTGTGTGTGATTTGGATTAAGACTGCAGTGCTGTGAGAGGGGTAAGGATTCAGCACCCACCCCCATGCCAGTTTCCTGATGAAAATGGTCTGCCTCCCTGAATCTGCTATGTGCCCTCAAGGCAAAACAGACAGATCAGGTAGTACTTGTATGTTTTTCCCTGCAGGGCAAATAACAGCTTTAGAGAAGCAATTAGGATAGGGGAAAATGGCATGTGGGAAGAGTTAAACTTCCTCCCCCAGTGCCATAGTCCTGATTAACATCCCCCCACTACTATTAACCCTTTTTTAAAAGCCAAGGGACTATTTTAGGCTTCAACTCTGAGCTGCATTCCTGACCATTAGCCATGCTGGCAGGAGCTTCTGGGAGTTGGAAGTCCACAATATCTGGAGATCTACCTTCTGCCCATGCTCTCTGTGACTAACTCACCACCAGCGGCCATTCCAGCAGGCTGAGAGGAGGGAGATGAGAGGGAGCGCAGGGTCATTCCACCAGCCCTGCTGAAAGGCCACCCTCATGACGGCTCCTCCTCCCTCTACTGTCACCACCACCAGCCATTCCAGCAGGCTGTGCAGAGGGGGAAGAGAGGGAGCACAGGGCCATTCCACCAGCCCTGCCAGGAGTATTAATATTCCCCCTTCTTCCCTCCCCATTCCTTTTTCCTTGTGTGTCGTGTCTTTTTAGATTGTAAGCCTGTGGGCAGGGACTGTCTTGTTAATAGCTGTAAACCGCCCAGAGAGCTTCAGCTATTGGGCGGTATAAAAATTAATTAAATAAATAAATATTTGGAGGTATCCTGAAAGAAGGCATGGCTGGCTGGCAATCCAGACCTGAGTGCTGCAACATTTTCTTGCAGCTCCCACTTGTATTATGGAAAAGAACATGAGAACATTGCCTTGTTGGATCATACTAAGGTCCATTTCTCCAGCAGCCGACCAGATGCATCTAGAAAATCACAAGCAGGGCATCTAGGTGGTGCCCCGTCCACTAAATATTCCCCCTACTTCCCTCCCCATTCCTTTTTCCTTGTGTGTCATGTCTTTTTAGACTGTAAGCCTGCGGGCAGGGACTGTCTTGTTAATTATTGTAAACTGCGCAGAGAGCTTTGGCTATTGGGAGGCATAAAAATGAAATCATCATCATCATCATCATCCACCACCACCACCACCACCACCACCTATTCAAGGATTTTGCAGATCATGTAGAGTTTAGTCCCCAAGGCAGTTAGATCTCAGGCCCCTTAATGAAAGCACTTTGGCTTCCTATGTAAATTTACATAACATATTTTGACTTCTCCTGCTCTTAGGGATGTAAGAATTGGAGATGAGAGCAGGAAACCCTATCAGCAGCTCAGGCTACTCTTTAACCCCACATTAGTCCTTACCTCTCCTGCCCTGCCCTATCAGGCTTAAAAGGTGGAGAAGTGGAATCTAAATACTTAATAAGTGACTTTAAATGCATTACTTGAAGTGATGTCAGTTAAAAAACAACAACATTAAAACCCATGCTGTGGGCAGGGGTGAAGTCGGGACTGATCTTGATCAGGGCCATGGTGCATGTGGAGGGGGCAGTGCATGGGGAGGGCATCAGGTTGGGGAAAGATATAAATAACAATGAAAATCTTAAGGTGAAATAAAATATTCTCCTATGTGAATGCAATACATCTTCTACCTCATAGAATCATAGAAAAGTAGAGTTGGAAGGGGCCTACAAGACCATCGAGTCCAACCCCCTGCTCAACGCAGGAATCCAAGGTCAAAGCATCCCTGACAGATGATTGTCCAGCTGCACCTTGAATGCCTCCAGACTGGGAGAGCCCACCACCTCCCTAGGTAGTTGATTCCATTGTCTTATTGCTCTAACAGTCAGGAAATTTTTCCTGATGTTTAGGTGGAATCTTGGTTCCTGTAACTTGTGTTACAAACAATCACTAAAAAAGACATGGACTCCAAACCATGAAATTAAAGATTTGGTTATTTTATTAATATTTCAGTTCACAAAACATTTAACACAAAGGAAATTTAGTCTGTGGTTATATCAACATAGGATTAGAAACGGTCTCATCTGATAGAGCTTGGATTAAGAGATTTTATGGTGAAGAGCCTGCCCCAATTTCCAGGTACTGCTATAGTTCACCTACCTTAGTCCATCTACTAACTATAGTACACAGCGAGAGCTTTGTATGCTGCAGTAAGAAGAGGAGGCAAGCCTATTATTTAGGGAAATAATCAAGTCCTGTGAAAGGCCTTGCCATTTCTATCTTGGCCCCAGTGAAGCCAAAACTAATCAGTCCCCCTAGCCTTAGTCCATAAGTGAGGCCTATCAGCCCTATGTCTCAATAGCTCCGGTCCTCTGAAGAAAGCGAGGACGTTAATAGTGGTTCTATCCAAATATCCTACAACACTAATCCGGTGCTGTATCTTTTTACCATTCAAGAATGTGAAAGCATACAAGTGGTAAATCAAAGATGAAGACAGATGTAATATTGAAACAGAAGTCACAGTAGTTTCTTCAGCCATTGTGTGATTCCAGCTTTTTCCTGGCTTTGCAATTTGCATGACAAACATAACAATCACAAGCACTACCCTGTTCAGCACCATCCACAGCCCGGTTTTGCTACAAATTTGTAGAACAATTTTTTTTCAGCATTCAGCCCTAGAGAGGAATATATACATTTGTACTGAACACAATGAGGGCACTTCTAAACTAGGCTTGCTGCTGTATAGATGTCTCTTTTCACCCAAAATTGAGATGGGAAGATAGAAGCAAGCACAAGTTCTGGAGGAATTAATCTCAGCCTCTGTGACTATCACTGAAGGGAACATTTAGCATTATTTAGGTCTCAGAATCCATTTTTTCCAGAATCAGAGAGGAAAGCCTCCTTTCTCAACATACTGGCTATCATGAATAGAAAACAGAATGGGGAAATGTCTAGTGAAGTTAGTACTGATCAGAATATTTTGCTTGGCAAACAAAAATCCCAGGGAAGCCCCTCTGTTATTTAATTTACTTGCTTATTAAAGACAGATTTTCAACAATGCAGAACCAGTCAGTTCTTGTCAGCTTCCTTATTGTATACCTGAAGTATTTATACAAAGTGTCAAGGTCCAAGAGGCAGGAGAATACAGAATTTCCATCCCACATTATTTGCAGGATAAATTGAGAGAGAATATTCAGAAATCCAAAACGGCTGTTTACAGTAGGCTCCTGGAAAGCAACTTCCTTTTTTTTAATCATGGTTTCTCTGGCTTCTCCAGGTGCAGATCAATCACTTTGGAAATGCCTATATCCTGGTAGGTGGCTTGCAATCCCCGTGATATGTCCTCATACATGGAGCACTCATCCAGATTCAGTCCCTAGGAAGGGAAAAACAAAAAAAGGCTCACCGTACTGAAGTGTGAGAAGT
Organism: Shinisaurus crocodilurus; assembly: GCA_021292165.1. NCBI lineage: Eukaryota > Metazoa > Chordata > Lepidosauria > Squamata > Shinisauridae > Shinisaurus > Shinisaurus crocodilurus. The sequence goes on from CM037885.1 coordinate 9,118,136, forward strand.
TTTAGGCTACAATCCTATGCAAGCTTATCAGGAAGTAGGCCCTACTGAACACAGTAGGACATGGGAATATATGGTGAGGATTGAATGGTTAGCAGGGAGAACTTTTTTTATTTATTTTTATTTATTATATTTATACCCCGCCTTTTTTTCCTGAAAGGAACCCAAGGCGGCTTACATAATCTTCCTCCTCCACTCCATTTTACCCTCACAACAACCCTGTGAGGTAGGTTAGGCTGAGAGTCAGTGACTGGCCCAAAGTCACCCAGTGAGTTTCATGGCAGAGCGGGGATTTGAACCCGGATCTCCCGAGTCCCAGTCCAACACTCTAACCACTACACCACACCTCAGGCCTTCCCCAGGAAAAGGGTCTGGTGTTTCTAGAACCAGCCCAAAGCAGAAATGCATGGTCACATTATGAACCAGCCTTGACCTTGAAAAGTGGTCTATAAGTATAGTATTTTTTAAAAAATGGTAATGTTGTTGACCACCTTTCCTATTTGGATCAAAGAGCTTTCATTATTTTTAAATCTACTAATCTTTGGCAGGGATCTCCACTAATATGGCTCACTGGTTTAGCTTCTGTGTTAAGATTTTAGAGTATACTGCAGCAGAATGGGTCTGCTGGCTGGGATTCCTGTTTCCACTGACATGAATACACCATCACTTCATCTCCCTTGGCTAAAGGATTGGCCTACATTCCCTTGCACGGATGACTCCTGCAGTTACCTCATACAGGTTCTCCTCTTCGTAAGCCTTCTTCTTGGCCTTCAAGAGGCGCTCATTTTCCCATCTCTTCTGCAAAAGGAAGAAGACAAGACTCTAACAGGGCTGGTCCAAAACAGTTTGCTGCTTGAAGCTGAACAGATGCAGGTGAGCCTTACTAGCAATGGGACAGCATCCTCCACAATGCCTGAGGGCAGCAGGCTAGCTTAGAGGGCAAGCCACATGATGGCACACACAACTCGGTCCTCCAACATCTTGACACACACACCCCCAGGCTCCCAGCACCCGCCACCTCAAGCTGCCACCTCACTCTACCTAATGGCAGGGCAGGCCATGCCTAGGAGTGAGTACGACCCGCATCCATCAAGTTTTCGGTGGCTGTCTCACAACTATATAGGCACTATTTCTAGGCAGGGGCATAGATGTCTCAATTTCCAGGGGTGGAGGAGGCATGGGGCTAAACAGCTGGTTGCCTGGAGGGGGCTTTGCCGATTCTGGGAAATCCGGAGGGGGGGCATTGCCCCTCCAGGAAATCCCAGAGGGGGATTGAGCCCTGTAGTTTACGCCCCTATTCCTAGGGACTCCAACGTGGTGCCCATAGGCTTGCCATGGTGCCTACCATGCTAATATGTTCGCCGTACGGAACAAAAAACTAGAACAAGTGAGAGCACTACTCATGTTGGGTCAACTATCAGTGTAGTGGAAATGCAAGCTTTTGAAAGGTGGCTGGTGATTGGACTGAAGGAAGTTATAACAGGTTAATCTAGTTTATATAGACAATTTAGGGTGCAATCCTATGGCCTCCTGACATTGTCTGGGGTGGGGGGCATAGGAATATTTGGAGCCCCAGCTCCGAGGTCCCGCAACCTCAGAGCTGGCACTCCAAACGCCGAGCTCCTGCCCCAACCTCCTCGCAGTCGGCACAGAAAGAACTGCGCTGGCCGCTGCTCCGAGGTCACAAATTGGCCTCTGGAGGGGAGGAAAAGGGGTGTGCTGGGGGACGGGGAGAGGCTGGGGCCGACGGCTTATGCAGTATCCAAACAGCGCCCCAACCTCCTCCCCTCCCCCTCCGAAGAGCGTCACCCAGACGGCTGAAAGCAGCTGTCTGGGTGAGATGCAGGGCGCGAGGCGTGGGGCAGCAGTGATCGCTGCCGCCGCGTCTCACGCTCGGCACTGGATGCACGTACACCTCCGTGTTTGGAGGCTTATGCGCATCGAGGGTGGAGGGCATTGGATTGCGCCCTCCAGGGCCAATTCGCACCAAACAAAAATTGGTGCTCAGCTGAACAACACACAGTAAATCTTGAGTACATGTAACAACTGGCTGGGCCATAATGGCAAAGCAGTTGTATAATCTCTCTGTCGGGCATGATGGGTTGCACGGAGGGGAAGCGGCATCCTGGACAGCTATATAATAGAGCAGTGTTCTCCAACCTTGGGTCCCCAGATGTTTTTGGTCTACAACTCCCAGCATGCCCCAGCCAGCATAGCTGGCTGGGGCATGCTGGGAGTTGTAGGCCAAAAACATCTGGGGACCCAAGGTTGGAGAACACTGTAATAGAGGAATCAAAAGGCTAATTCACCAAATACCTATTTCTACTAAACATTGAACTTGTAGACAGCCAATCTGAGGTTCTGTGGACTGGTCTTCAGTTACTAATGTAGATGTAGCAGCAACAGGTCTCTGATGAGTACCAGGGCATGGTCTGAAGGCACATGTTGCAGCAACGTTGTTTAAACCCAAGCAGTCTGGGTGTGGTTAATGTCTGGATGGGAGACTGTCTGTCTGTATGCAATCTGCCTTGAGTTCCATGATAGAAGAAAGGCAGGATATAAATGTGATAAATACATAAATTGCCCAAAGATTTTACTAAATGGACAATAGCATTTTATCTCTGTGCACTGTCCCCAGATATGTGCCCCTGGCAGCCTGCCCACCTGCCCATGAGATTCCAATGACTGCCATTTGGGGGAACTGTTGTATTAGACTTATTAGCCCAGCTAACACATAACAACCCATGGGTTATTTAGCCCATGATTGGTTGGAGCTATGTGGGAGCGAGCGAGCATGCTGCCTCCTGCCCACTCGCCTCTTCCACTTCGCATCTGGTTTAGAAAACCAGTTGTTTGGTGTGACTTGTGAACACGGCACTCTGGGTTGTTGGAAGGGGAAACAACCTAGAGTTTTAACGCATGGTTTGTTGTTGGATTAAAACTCTGGGTTGTTTCCCTCTCAACAACAGAGTGCTGGGTTCTCACATCACTAGCCTACCTCACAGGGTTGTTGTGAGGATAAAATGGAGAGGAGGAGGAGGATTATGTAAGCTGCCTTGGGTTCCTTGAAGGAAAAAAGGCAGGGTATAAATATAATAAATGAAATGAAAATGAATGAATCACACCGAAACAACCCAGGAAAGGGGCATCCCTGGGTTGTTTTCTAAACCAGCTGCAAAGTAGAAGCAGTGAGTGAGCGGGAGGCAGCATGCTTGCTCCCACAAACCCCAATTAACCATGGGTTAATTAAACCATGGTTAGTCATTTTGTGCAAATTGGGTCATTAGTTAGATGTTCCCAATGCTATTGTCCATACTGTGAAAAGGATGTTGGAAAGAGTTCCAGAACATACCTGCAAAAATTATTTGGCCTTTGGGAAACCTCCAAATGAGAAGCTTAAAACAGTTTGATTTATCCAACAGCTTATTTGTTAGGGCCTGCATGGGAGAGCAGACCACTCTTTAACATAACATCAAAAGCAGAACAAGATCTGGTGACTGGAAACTGTAGGCAGACATATTCATAACAGGTCATGTCATATATTTGTGTGTGCGCAAATGATGGGTGGAGGGGAAAAAACAGCTCACCCTGAACAGCAGGAAAAGGCCAGGACCAATGGCACAGACGAGTAGGAGGAAGCCCTCAGTTGTGATGATCTTATTTTTGACGGATTCATTCATATTCAGGAAGGAGATTGGGCGAGGTCCTAGAAGACAGCAAGCAGGAGAGAGCCTGTTTGATCCTAGAAACCTCACAGAATCCCTAACCTCCCCATATTTTTTTTTTGCAATCCCATGTAAAAGTATATGGGTTATTCTGCACTCTGAAAAATATTGCAGTAAATCACCAATGTTTGTATTAATTTATACTGCAGGAGTTTTAGTCTGATAGCAGTTTTTGCAAAATGTGGAATACTTTCCCTAGGAATGGGGGTGACATGAGCTTGGCATATAGAAACAGCAGGTGCCAAGCTCTTATTCAGGGGATCTCAGATGCATTGTTTTATGTATCCAAGTCCCACAATAAGCATTGTTCCCAATCTAGAGAGTATTTATTGAACTCAAGTCTCATTGAAATCAACTAATCTGATGTTAGTCCTAACTTGCCCAATTCCTTTTGATGGCACTTGTGCAGTTAACTGTCTCTGGATCTGTACCCTGGTTTTACAGTCTGCACAGGTCCACTCTGCTCGGTAAGAAGACTAGAACAGTCAGTGAAGTTCACAGGTAGCTCAGGGTTGTCCTAGGAAAAAAGGACACGTGGTCCTCTCTCCGTCTGGGATTTCTCCTAAGAGAAATTTGTGAAGGGCGAAAACTCTCCCACCAGAGGTTCTGCAAACACTTTCTGTCCATTTTAAAACTTCAGATTATATGTTGTGCGAGTTGACAGGCCCAGAGCAATGTCACAGGCCAACAGAAATTTCAGACAGGAAATGAAAGTTCTAAGTGTCAACATGTGGAGCATATTTACAAAGCCCTGTCGAAATGACTGTCTGGCAGGAATATGAACAATAGCCTGGCTTATGAAGCTCACTGGATTATCTAGGGCCAGTCGCTATTTCTCAACATATCCTACCACACTATGTTGCTGTAAGAATAAAAGGTGGGGTAGGGGAGACCTAGCTATCCTCCCATTCCTTTGGAAGGATCATCATCTTGAAGAATCTAGTCCAGCAACCCTGCCTGGCCAGGACCATAGAAAATTCTCAAAGCTGAAATTCCAAGCTGCTTCACTAGAACGATGTACACCATATTCTTTTCCCTCTACATCTGACACCAGGAGTGCCTACATGTAACCGAGTGGTAAGTTACCACTTGGTTACCGTGTATTCCCCTCTCCCAAGGGACAAGGTAAGATTTACCACACCCGCACCTGATCAAAAACCTGGAGAGGCAGGTGACCAAATAACCTAAATTGCCTTTCCCATTTGGCAGGATGATAACAACCAGCTTACCAAGTGGTTACGTGCCCACCATGGAAAATTACTGCTTGGTAAATGACCAGTATTTAGCCTGGGATAACGTACAGGGGGGAAAGGGAACTGTTTCCTGCAATTGGAACAACGCTCTCTCCAGCTCCATCAGGCTGTTTTTCTGGCTCTAGGCTAGGGGTAGCCAACCTGGTGCCCTCCAGACGTTTTGGACCACAAATCCCATAATCCCTGACCTGCTGGCTTGGAAATACAGGAGTTGTAGTCCAAAACATCTGGAAGGCACCAGGTTTCCTATTCCTGCTCTGGACAATTGTGGAGGTCTTTCCTCTCTGCTTTCCCCTCTTCCAGGGTTGAATGGCCAGTTTGTTGTTCAGTACAGTGGTTCCTGAATGAAGACCTCTGCTCCCCACTGCCCCAGTCAGGTTTAGACCTTCTATACCTTGACTCCTGTTTGTGTTTGCCAACATTGGCCTGCTCCTTATCTTTAACCTAATCGTGTCTGGACTGTCTGATTTCGACCCTTCCAAGGCCCACCTCTGATATTTCCCCAGTATGCTAATTAAAACTTCAAGAAGGACAGTGGCAAGAAAATGGTCAAAGATGGATGTCGTTCCCGCATCAGGACTCTGATTATATGCTCAGAACTGAAACAAGGACGTTAGGCGAGTGGGGAATGCCAGTAAATTTCTCTTACCTCAAATTTGCTGCCAAACTTTTGGATTCATATTTTCCTAACCCTTTGGTGCCACCCACCAGCTCTCCCAAATATGGATGCTGCTGGGTTGAAGGATTTTAAAAGGAGACAAAAACGCAGGTGTACAGCACATTGAACACCGCAAATCAATAGTTTACACTATTTCCTGAGGTTCTATCAGCAAAACTGGGGGGGGGGGGATAACATTTTTAAGGCAAGCAAGCAGGTGCCTCTCAAACGAAGGCTGCAATTTTATCTGCATGTACTTGGGAGGGAGCCCCACTGAACAGAGTGGGCCTTACTTCCAAGTAAACATATGTAAGATTGGAGTGTAAGTTTTGTTTTATTTTTTTTAATTGATCTATCTTGCATGTATCCTACCCTGCCACCATGGAACTCTTGAGTGGAGCACATGTAAATGCTCCATAACAACCCTGTAGGCCAAATTAAGCTAAGACAGTAAGAGCGCAATGCTATGCATGTTTAGACAGAAATAAGTTTTACAACTCCCAGCATTCCCCAGCCAGCATGGCTGGCTGGGGAATGCTGGGAGTTGTAGGACTTATTTCTGTCTAAACATGCATAGCATTGCACCCTAAGGGGTCCAAGGATACCCAGTGAGCATTACGTAGCAGGGATTTGAACCCTCAGTCCAGCACTCGTGTCCACTACCCCACACTGGTTCTCAGAATGCCAGAATTCAGAAACTGAAACTTACAGCATGACAAAGGCAATGTTTAAAATGTTCGACATTCAAAAAGTCAGATCCTGAAATATTGCCAAATTTCAGGCACGTGTAATTTTCTCTGTTTCAATTCTATATGCCAGGGCAAGGTAACCTGTAGTCCTGCAGATATTGTTGGATTCTTATTCCCATCAGCCCCAGCCATTCTGGCCAATAGTGAAGGATGATGGGAATAGTAGTTCATCAACATCTGGAAGGCTGCAGGTTTCCCAGCCCTGCTATGTAAAGATCCACGTTTTTCAGAGTAACTCCTGAGGGTTTCTAAAGTTTTGGCATCTTATAACTCCCCTCTGACATGCATTGGCCAATCACAGGTCACTTTCCTGCACATACAAAAACACTCGTAGGTAAATGTAACTTCTGAAAGAGCCCTCAGACCTCCCTAAGCACCACGGGACAACCTATGCCTTTCCCTCAACCTGCCTGCCGATACCGAGACCTAACCAGAGATCTGAGCAGCACAATCATTTGCCCTGATCACTGGCAATCCATTGCACTAGCCCTTTACAGATACCAACCCGACCCATATGGGCACAAAGTTCACACTCACTCCGGACCCATAGGTATGTGCCACACGAATGGCCTCGGACATCTCCAGAATGCACCAAGCAATAGTACATGCCAGAATAATTCCTATGGGCCTGATGGAAGAAGAGTTTTGACACCCCCGGTACTGCATTGTCCACCATGAATTCCTGGTTGCTGGTAATGTTGAGATCAGCGCTGATGCTGCAGTTGGGAGAGCAGGATCTTTTCCAGGTGACATTGGCCTGATCTGAGGCCTTGAACTTGCACTCCAGAGTGGCAGACTGCCCTTCAACAATGATGTGAGAGGGATGTCCAGGTTCCACAGACACGGAGGAATGATGGGAATAGCTTGCCAGGGCAGGATCTGAATCTCGACCTGTCCGTATTTTTCACAGTCTCGGCAATCCTAGCATTCAGAGTCGTTTCTGGTCTTCTGACATTCTGATCTGTGATGCTGAGTGGCTCTGCTGTTGAAATGGTTTTGTTTGTACCTGTGGCCTCATTTCCACAAAAGTAACCTGGGGACAAGAGACGGGAGAACGTTTGGTCTACAAAAGGTGTGAGCTACTATATTCTCAGGTCTAGTTATTCATAGCGTAGGAAGGGTATGGCTGGGAATCCATCCCCTTCCAACTTGGCAGCACCCTTGAAAACAAGATACAAGTGGGATTAGAAAGGTATTGAGAAACTACTAGTCCCAGGATCCCAGGATGTCCCAGGATCACCCCCCAGTATCTCTAGCTAAAACAATCTTAGGTGACTGTGTTGGGAAAGAGATGTTTACTTGAGACACCTTGGAGAGCTGCTAACAGTCAGGGTACATAATCGTGGGCTAGACAGATCAATTGTCTGACTTGGTTATAAGGCAGCTTCATACATTCCATCTAACTTACAGTAAAATCGTTGCTAACATTAACAGCCTTGATGCTATGCATTTCGCAGCAAATGTCTAATGTGTAAGACATTTAAGAGATTAAACCTTTCCTGGGAGGGAGGTAAGTAGACACCTGCTGAATTTCTCCATGCCAGGCACAGGAATATAAGGCTTGTTAAAAACCAAACTAAAAAAGCAGCAGTCAAGCCCCTCACTCCCCACCCAACCCAATATATTATACCACCTTTCCAGTAGCAAGCTCTGTAGTTCTCTCTCCACAGTTCCTTCCCTGCTGGTTAGACCAATGAACCACATCTCCGCTGCAAAATGCCCCCCTACCACCCTCAAGGGCATTGTGCTGGTTTTAGTTCCCTTTTCCTGCCCCTGTTGACAGGAAACAGAAGGGAGTTGTTGTTTTTTTTTAATTATTATTTTTTTTAAAAGGGAACTTTGCAGCCCACCCTTGTGAGGGTGCAGAAGTTAAAGGGCCTTGACAAATGGGGTGGAACCCTATATAACAGGCCTCCAGGGGATATTTTGCTGCTCTAAAATAGGTGTTGGTTATTCGGAAGGAAGTGAGTGGGGGCTTGAAGGCTTGCTACCATGGAATAGGATATGGTGGCTTTGGTGGCTTCTTAAAATCCATATCTTGGCTAGCAAAATCTGACAAGAATGGGCAGCAGGTTTGATGACAAGTAGGTCTATAAAAAGTTGATAGCACACAAAAACAAACTACTACTCACCTCCCCACCTCTATTAGTCATTTAAAGCCTATCAAAAGGAAAGACAAAAAGAACCAACTGCCTTCCAGTTTACAAAACCTTCCCTGCTTGATCACCTAGAGGTGATGCCTACTTGCCAAGGGCGACCAAGTTAGTGGCTATAAACAAAAATCTGCTTTGGGAAGAGATCCAAGCAAAGAGGCTAAGGTTGCAAACTTAAACCTGAGAGTAAGTTCCATTGAACTTGATGGGACTTAATTCTGACTAGATATGCACTGGATTGTGCCATGAGGATGCAATCTTTTAAACCTTTATTCAGGAGTAAGCCCTTTTAAACTAAGTGGGGCTTACCTCTGAGTAACATGCACAGGCTTAGGGTTGATCCAATCAACATTTTCAAAACAACGGGATGCTATGGAAATCTGTTGCCTTTTCCAAGGACTTAATTTAGCCCTCCTATAGTTGTACAAAAATTGTTTACTAATCTGATGTGGAGGTCAAATAGACCCCAATTAAGTTCATAGTTGTTTTAAAAATCTCACTAATACTTGATAGTGCCTCCAAATTAATGTAAAATGTGGAACTCTTTTTAGAATTATTATTTATATTATAGGACAGTTATGCAAGGATAGTATTTGGTATGTGTGTATACCAAATGCCAACTCCTAAATAGTCTCCCAGACTGCCCCCCCATACCTTACTCATATACAAACCTCCCAGAAGTATGAATTAGAAAAGTGATGCTAAACTGCTAATACCTGCATCAACATAAAGTAGATTCTGTGTCATTTTCACCATGTTGGGGTCATTTTGATCTCCTGGATCTTACAATTCAGCCTGCAATCCTGTACCCACTTACCTGGGAGTAAATGCCAATGAACTCAGTGGGACTTAATTCTGAGTACACATATATAGGATTATGCTCTCAAAGATTCACTTCTCCTCTACCCCACCCTAATTAGGGTCTAACTGACCCCGGTTTTGTTTTGTTTTTAGGATCCCTTTATTGAATGAGAATACATGAAGCATGAAGTAGCATAGGTTAAGTAGGAAACTTTTCTACATTTTGGAACTTTTTTTTTTTAATCCAAAAGAATATTAAAACAAGGGACACCCATCACATTTGATGAAGCTGTGATATTCTGGAACGAGGACATCTTTACCATAAGGCATCAGAGAAGGTTCTCGTCAAGGTTTTCAACTGAATAAAGAATATTATTTATTATTTATTTATTTACCGGTATTATATTTTTGAATCGCCCATCTGGCCAGTCATCTGGCCACTCTGAGCGATGTACAGTCTAATTAAATACAAGATACAACAGAGTGTCAGTTAGCCCTGATGTTCCCTCTGCCTGCTCCTGCTGATTGATCATCTTTTCATTAAGCAGTTATGTTGAGATTTGTCATATTACCAAAAACTCAATAAAAAGTGCCTTTGAGATATTGAAGAACATAAGGAGCCGTCATATACTGATTCAGACTGATGGTCTATCTCACTCAGTATAGTCTATATCAGTGTTCTCCAACCTTGGGTCCCCAGATGTTTTTGGCCTACAACTCCCAGCCAAAAACATCTGGGGACCCAAGGTTGGAGAACACTGGCCTACATGGACTGGTGGTATATCTCTAGACCATTTGCAGACACGGATCTTTCCCCTACCCTATCTGGAGATGCCAGAGATTGAACTTGGGGTCTTTGGCATGCAAAGCATGTGATCTGACACTGAGCTATAACACCCTTCCAAAGGGTAAGGCAATTTACATTTTAATTACAAGAAAAGCCCACACTTCTGCTAACATTTTCTTTCGTTCTCTGTCACAACAACTCAGCCTTCTTCCCCAACCTGGCACCTTCTAGATGTGCTGGACTTCAACTCCCATCATTCCCAGTCAGCACAGCCACATGATGACTGGGATGCTGCAAGTTGTAGCTTAACATATCTGGAGGATGCTATAATGCATCAGAACCAAATTACCCTCAGAAAAAGGTAAACGTATTTGGTCACTTAACTTACAGCCCCGCCTCTTAAAATTGGTCTCTGATTAAACTTCTTTCCAAGACTTATGGCCTTGTCTAAATTCAGCTGCAAAGCTCACATTTTAGGCAGCAATCTTATGAACAGTAACCTGGGAATAAGTCCAGTCGAATTCAATGGGGTTTACTTCCAGGTAGACATGCTGCATATAGGATTGTGCTGTCTTACCTCTGGCACTCTCCGGACCTACCTGCGCCAACAGCTTCACTGCTCCGGTGCCTTTACAAGCAACCTGACACAACTTAAGCAGGTGATGCTTTTCCTGGCACTGAGATAAGTAATGAGGAAATACTTTACCTGTTCCAACTGCTACCTGTCTGGCTGCTACTAAAGCCCTGCACATGATTTTATGGAATTTTGATTCTGTTTTTATGCTTAATTGTATTGGTTAGTTTTAATTGTATATTATTATTGTATATTTGTTTTGTTTGATTATGATTTTGTATGCCACCTAGGGCATTTATGTATAGGCGGGATATGAATAAATAAATAAAGCTGCTTTTCTTTGGGTGCTTCCAGATGGAGGCCTCCCTCCTAGAGCTACCAATCAGAAGGCATTGAGCCGCTTTCCCTGTCTTTTTCTCCTTAATGGATTTTCTGCAGTAGAGGAAAGTGGTGGCAAAACATGGGATGGTTACACGCAGAAGATGCCGCTGATATCTGGATCTTCTATAAAATTCTATGAATGAGACCGGCCCGTTGCACAAGAAAAGCCTCATCTGGAAGCACCCTAAGTTCCAAAGATCTCCACGCCTTTTCACAACCTCCAGCCCCAAAGGTCTCCTGTCCAGTGGTAGTTCCTACCTGAAAACAGACTCAGGAGCAACAGGAAACAGAGCTGATATGAGCCACCTTCCATTCCTGCTACTGATCACTTCCTTGGAGCCACTCGGAATTAGCCACCTCTGTCCTCGGCATGCATGCAACTGTGACTCTCTGCTGGACTTTGGGGTTATTGTTTCTTTTACTTGCAAGCTTCTTCTGTTTTTCCTCTTTTAGGCAGACACCAGGAGATGCGCCCGGTTGCTCTCTTGCTCCACCCAACTGAGCTAATGAGGTTTGTTTTTTTGTCGTGCAGCGAAGCTTCAGTTTTCACTAGAAATTTCTTTCTTTTTTTCCCTTTTAAGTAGGAGGGTGTACAGAGAGCCGCTTGATTCAGAGCCGCCTGATTCCGTAGTTCGGTGGCATCCCTCGCCCTTCAACCTTTCACAGCTGAAAGCAGGGATGTGCCTGTAACACCACTTCTCATACAAAGGATCTTTGTCCAAAGCTGACTCAACGCCCCAGACCCCTTCCCCATTATATGTTGCTCAAGGACCTTCACCATTTGCCGTAGCTGTATTAATTTGCTCTGCAACGGCCAGTCCTCCTCCTGCACTGCTCGGAAAACAAAAACAACACCAATTCTTATGGGTTAAAGCAGGGGTGTTGGACCTCCGGCCCATGGGCCACACCTGGAGTCCCAATCTGGCCCTCCGGGGTTCCCCAGAGGACCACGCCCCCTTCCCCTGGCCCCACCTCCTTTCCCCAACCACCAATCGTTTGGAGGTTTCCCGGCGTTTCCACAGTCTCTCCTTCCCATTCTATAAGGTTGAAATGCTTCTCCCGAAGCTGAGGTGAAGGTAGTAAGAGCTTTAATCTAAAATATGCTGGTATTTGGGGCATTTTGCTGCTCCCCCCTTTGCCTTTGACCCCGCCCACCACTGGAATGAGCCCCCCTCCCCAGAACTTCTCTGAAAATGAATTTAGCTGGGAGCTGGATTTTAGCTCTCAGGCTAAAAGAGGTTCAACAGCCCTGGTTTAAAGATATACTTGCGGGGAAAGAAAGAAAAAAGAATGACCCTGTGCAAGACTGTCAACAGAAGAACTCCTGCCTGAAACTATGGGGAGCTGCTGCTGACAATACTTGGCTAGATGGACCAACTTCCACTTCCAAAGTCCTCCCAACTTTAAGGTGACCATATGTACTGGTTTTACCAGTACAGTACTGGTTTTTTGGACATTGTCCTGGTTAGTCATGAGAGGAAACCAGTACAGTTTAGGACTACAAAATCAAAAATTATTAATTTATCAAAAGATTGAGTACATCAAATCAATCCTTGATAAACCAGCCTAAATCAATTTTATTAATTTATCCTAGTTTTAGTTTTATTTTACACAACGGTTCTCATCGTTGGATCTCGGCAATACTCGGCATTCAGCACATGCACTCTCGCTATATTGTGGCCACAGCGATTCTTCGATAATACTCCCGCGCAGTACATACAGCCCGACTGTGGGAACGTGATGATGATGTCATCACACAGAGCCTTCCAAAATCGACCAATTCTGTGTTAGCTTCGGACTATAAAAGGCCCTCCGCAGCACAGGACAGGCACCAGCGATCTGGCATCTTCGGACTGTGACACTGGCCCTCAGAGCTCCGCGCTATCTCGATTACTCGAGCTTTTCGCTCCGCCGTTTTCACGGTGCACCTTGCTGCTTCGCCAGGACTAGGCTGACCATACGTACCGTTTTAAAAGAGACAGTCCCATTTTTTTCATATTTCCTGACCGTCCCTTCTTTTTAATATAAATGTCAATTTTGTCCCGTTTTTAGTAAACTATATATAGCTTTTAATTTTTTGTAAAAAACTGAACGCAGCTCGTTTATTTCTCATAAGACTCTCCGCATTAAGAAACCTCGGGGGGGGGGTGAGCCAAGCCCCATGCGGAGCTGCCCCTGCGCTCTCCTTAGCCCTTAGACAGGGCAACTACTGATGTAGTCTAGAGCGCCGTGTGAGCCACGCCGAAGAAAGGGAACTTCACGGCGATGGGCCAGAGCCCGGAGCCGTCGTCGTCTTGCTGCGAGGTAGCCGCATCCCCCTGCGCCAGCCTGAAGGGGTAGAAGTCAGGCAGGGGCACAGCACCCTTCGGCCGCAGCCAGAGCCAGCTGCCGAGCGCCAGCAGCACCGTCCAGCCAGGCAGGTCCTGCATTTCTCTGGGACCTGAAGGAGGCGGGCCGTAGAGGTTAGGGGTGAGCTTAGGAGGATCAGCCTTTTCGTAAAGCACTAAGAAGACTGGACGGGGAGAGCAAAGCCGTGCAGCTCGCACTAAGGAGGAGGCACAGTGTGTGGCAGGCAGCCGGACGAGCAGGCGAGCTCAGGGCGCATTGGACTGCAGGCAAAGCTAAGACACGCTTGTCGCTAGCGCAGCTGTTCTCAACCTCTGGATGCGTTGGACTACAACTCCCAGCATCCCCAACCAGCCAGCTGGCTGGGGGATGCTGGGAGTTGTAGTCCCATATATCTGGAGGGCACTAGGTTGGAGAAGGCTGTAGTAAGGAGTTAGTTAGCCCTATTGAAGCCAGTGGGAGTCACTTTCCAGTACAAACCCCTATCAGATCCCTCTGCAAGCCACTGAGTGCTCTTTCCTTCTGGATTAATACACTGACTAGGTTCAGACAACACAATAACCCACACTCAGGGTTGAGTATGGGTTGTCATTGAACTGTGGGTTAATGTCTGAACCCAGCCGAGATAAGAAACCATGGTGAACAACCCACAGTTCACAGCCCAATAACCACCATGGGTTCTCTTCGTGGGTTGGTTGTGGTTAAGAAGCCATGGCTTGTTAGTGCAGGTGGGTTCAGACAACACAATAACCCACGTTTCAACAACAACCCACGTTTCAGCAAGAACCCACACTCATCAGTCCCCACCATGGTCTTTAAGCCATTGTCCCCATGATCCACTCTGGCTGTGTGCTGGCCTAGCTGTGGGGTTACAAAGTGGCAAGGGAAAGGCGCTGTGTGTGTAGCCAGTGATAACTTCCTCCTTATTAGTACTACTTAATGATAGTTCAGTACTAAATTTTGAAGTGCAGGCGCTCATCAGTACAGCCCCAATGACCATACCCCAAGGACAACCAAAAATGCAGGCAGCTGTGTTGATCCATTATAGATAGATACCCCCAAAGAAAATCAGTCCATAGCATACTAGCTAGGTAATTTATTAGGATCAGCTGAAAAAAGTGCCAGAGCTCTGTGACCCAGTGTTCCCATTCCACTACACCATGGCTTCTCTATCAGAGGGGAGGGGGCCATTGCTCGATGGCAGAGCACCCATCTTGCGTGCAAAAGGTCCTGGGTTTCATCCCTGGTATCTCCAGGGGAGACTGTGAAAGACTCCTGTGTAAACCCCTGGAGAGCCACTGCCAGTCAGTGTGTAGGCAACAATGAGCTAGATCAAGCATGGGGTCGTGGGGAATCTATGACCCTCCAGATTTTGTTGGACTACTGTGAAAGATTGAGGCCTACCCAGGCTTGAGTTAGGTTGAAGCCTGAAGGCCCAAATATCTCCTGATGGGAGGGGGCATTTGTGAGTTTCATTTCTCCTCATGGAGTTAAGTTTCATTTCCCCCCTAATGGAGTTAACTTTCATTTCCACAGTTTTAGGTCACATGTTTGTAGCCTCCTAGTTATGTGGGAGGGTATATAAAGGCAGTTGGTGGTGGGGAAATTGAGTGTGAGAGAGGGGGTGAGAGAGGAAGCTGGAAAGACACAAAGGAGAGAGGAATTGGAGAGTGAGAGGCAGGGAAGCTGCAGGAACAGGAGAAGCTGAGATTGAAAACTGCAGAACAGCCAGAGCCAGAGTCTCTACCAAGGCCTACAGATGAAAGTGTACCTAGGTTAGAGGAAACTGCGGTATTATTTCTTTTATTTCTATTATACATGCTTTTTGAAGTCTAACAGCTCTATTTGTGTAAATACCTTAAGTTAATGTGAATTTACCATACCAAGTTTAGCAAAGTAAACAGTTATTGTTAAACTCAGTTGTCTGGAGTGTCTTTCACAACACGCCTAAGGCCTAATCCCACCAATGCACCTGCCGAACGTCTTTTTTCTTTGATGAACAATATCTGGTCCAGTGATAAAACTCAATTACATGTTGAAACTTTGAAATGTTTGCTAATTACTAAATATAATTTTATATGGGATTTTATATAATTGCATGGGATTTTATAAAAACATCCAGGAAAACGAATTATTATTAAAATCAATCCACTCTTCACAAAAATATAAGAAGCAAAATTAGGAATGTAGATTAAGTACTTTTGTACCATTTTTTTAAATTAAAACCAGTTTGTTTTACTGCTACACTTGTTTCTTTATTACTTGGATCCAAAATCCTAAGTATACAATTATGTACTAATCTACATCAAATATTTGTTTTTTTTCTCGCAAAATTACTTTCATAATATATAATATAAATAAAAGAAGGTACATTTTATTGTATTCTTTCACTTAAAGAAAAAAAAAGATAAGCATACTCTGCAATATTTTTTCAACTTATATTCTACGACATCAACTGTTACTCATGCTGGCTGAGCTAACTGAAGTCTGCAGCAGCCAACACCACCAGCGCCTGGACGTGGTCACTCTCAGGAGAGGAAGGTGAGAAGACCTGGGCTGCCTTTTCCCCCATCCTGCCAGCTGCTTTACCACCTCGTCAGCCTTCTGCCTTGGCTGACGCTGCTGCTGACTGGTTTGGGGGCCCTCTCCTGGGAGAAGCTCCACTGCCAGCAGGAGGAGGGCGGCTCCCCCAGGCCTGCCTGATTAGGATGCCTGCCACCTGGGCTTGCTTGACGCCCCGCAGGCCTTTATCTGCCAGTCCAGAGCAGGGTGGCAACGGCCTCGAAGGGGAGGACACCAAAGGGGATTCCCCCTTTGGGGGGAGCCACTTCAGGGGTGCCACAAGGGCAAGGGCCACCCCCCTAACACTATTTGTTGCTTGGTGCCCTTGGTGGGGGGGGGATTGTTTTTCCCAGTCTAGGGCCTGAGCATGTGCCTTGGAGGGGAGTCATGGGGCCAAGTTGGGGGTTCTGTGGGGGCCCCAATTAGTGTAGTGACGGGTAGAGGGAGATATGGCAATGGGAGGACTAGCCAGGTAAGGGGAACACGGCCCAGACACTTAATGGCTGTGCCATATTCCGGTCCTCCTCGCACCCGCAGGTTTGGTGATTGCCCTATCAGCCTGCCCTCGGAGGGTCTCCGGATGCTGCTTCTAAATGCCAGATTGGTGCAAAATAAAACCTCCCTCATCCACGATTTAATAGTCGATGCAGCCAATCTGGCATGCATTACTGAGACCAGGGTGGGAGAACAGGGAGGAGTTAGTCTCTCCCAGCTTTGCCCACTGGGGTACTTAGTGCAGCATCAGGGTAGACCTGAGGGCCGGGGAGGGGGGTTGCCGTGGTCTATAGGAATTCTATCTCTCTCTCCAGGCTCCCTGTCCGTCTGACTACTGGTCTGGAGTGTTTGCACCTTGTGTTGGGCCAGCAGGACAGATTAGGGATTCTGTTGGTGTACCGCCAACCCCGCTGCTCAACAGACTCCCTGGCTGAGCTGACGGAGGTGGTCTCGCTGGCGATGCTGAGGTCCCCCAGGCTGTTGGTCCTGGGGGATGTTAACATCCATGCTGAGAGCACCTTGTCTGGTGTGGCTCAGGAATTCATGGACTCCATGACAACCATGGGATTGTCCCAACATGTCATCGGCCCAACACATGTAGCAGGGCACACTCTAGACCTGTTTTTTTCAGCCGAGCATGGAGATGGTGATCTGAAGGTGGGGGACTTTCCCCTTGTCATGGTCAGATCACTACCTGCTGAGATTTAGGCTAATGGCAGCTTTCCCCCTCTGCAAGGGTGGGGGACCTATTAAGATGGTCCGCCCCCGGAGGCTGATGGATCCGGATGGTTTCCAGAGGGCCCTTGGGGGGGTTCCGGCTGATATGGCTGGTGGACCTGTCGAATCCCTGGTTGATCTCTGGAATAGAGAGATGACCCGGGCGGTTGACACGATCGCTCCTGAGCTCCCACTCTGTAGCAGAACTTGTACGGCTCCGTGGTATACCCCAGAGCTGAGAGTGATGAAGCAAAACAGGAGACGGCTTGAGAGCAGGTGGAGGAAAACTCCTAGTGAATGCAATCGAGCCCTGGTATGTACCTATAGCCAGGTATACCTAGAGGCAGTGAGGGTGGCAAAGAGACAACATCTCACTGCCTCTATCCAATCATCTCTTTGCCGCCCAGTGGTGCTCTTTAGGGTCATCCGGGGCCTGTTATACGCTGGCCCCAGGGACATCTATCATCGACCCATCTGATGCCCGCTGCAATATATTCGCTAGGCACTTCCAGGAAAAAATCTCTTGCATCCGCAGGGACTTAAGACTCCAATGTTATAGCAGTAGAATCAGGAGAGGTACCCAGAGCACAGCCTGGTCTAGTTATTTGGATGAGTTTCAGTTGGTACAGCTCGAGGATGTTGACAAAGTGCTTGGACGGGTTCCTGTTCTGGATCCTTGCCCCTCTTGGCTTATAAAAACTAGCAGGGAGGGAACGGCTGGCTGGGCCAGAGAGGTGATCAATGCCTCCTTGCAAGAGGGAGTGGTCCCATGCCACCTGAAACAGGTGGTGGTGAGACCCCTCCTGAAGAAACCCTCTCTGGACCCGGAAGATCTTAACAACTTTAGGCTGGTGGTGAATGTTCCTTTCCTGGGCAAGGTCCTTGAGCGGCTGGTGGCCAACCAGCTCCAGGTGCTCTTGGATGAGACTGATTATCTGGATCCATTTCAGTCGGGGTTCAGTCCTGGTTTTGGCACAGAAACAGCTTTGGTCGCCCTGTATGATGACCTATGTCGGAGAGAGACGGGGAGTGCGACCCTGTTGATACTCCTGGATCTCTCGGTGGCTTTCGATACCATCGACCATGGTATCCTTCTGGAGCGGCTGTCTGAGTTGGGGGTGGGGGGCACTGCATTGCAGTGGTTCCGCTCCTACTTGGATGGCCGGCTCCAGAGGGTGGTGCTTGGGGAATGTTGCTCGACCCCATGGACTCTCCAGTACGGGGTTCCTCAGGGGTCGGTCTTATCCCCCATACTATTTAATATCTACGTGAAACCACTGAGTGGGGTCATCCAGAGTTTTGGAGTGCGTTGCCATCAGTACGTTGATGACACACAGCTCTATTTCTCCTTTTCATCTTCAGCAGGTGAGGCTGTGGATGTGCTGAACCGGTGGCTGGCTGCAACAATGGACTGGATGAGGGCTAACAAACTGAGGCTCAATCCAGACAAGACTGAGATGCTGTTAGTGCGTGGTTCCTTTGACCAGATAGAGGACGTTCAACATGTTCTGGATGGGATTGCACTCCCCTTGAAGGAGAAGGTCCGTAGCTTGGGGGTGCTCCTGGAGCCATCTTTGTCACTTGAGGCTCAAATGACCTCAGTGGCAAGGAATGCCTTCTACCAGCTTCGGCTGGTGGCCCAGCTACGCCCCTATCTGGACAGGGATATCCTGGTCGCAGTAATCTACGCTCTGCTGATCTCTAAATTAGACTACTGCAATGCACTCTACCTGGGGCTGCCTTTGAAGACTGTTCGGAAGCTGCAGCTTGTGCAAAATGCGGCAGCCAGGCTTATTGCGGGGACTGGAAGGTCTGAGCACATTATACCGGTTCTGGCCCGTTTGCACTGGCTGCCAATATGCTTCCGAGCCGAATTCAAGGTGCTGGTTCTAACCTATAAAGCCCTACACGGCTTAGGACCACAATACCTGATGGAACGTCTTGTCTCTCCCAACCACAATCTACCCGGACACTACGCTCAACATCTGGGGCCCTCCTCCAACTGCCACCTCCAAGAGAGGCTCGGTTTGTGGCAACAAGGAGGAGGGCCTTCTCAGTGGTACCCCCCCAATTATGGAATAAGCTCCCCACGGAGACCTGCCTGGCGCCAACCTTACTATCTTTTCGGCGCCAGGTTAAGACTTTCCTCTATGCCAAGGCATTCAATAGTTGAGCTCAAAATAGCACGGGGGTGGGGTGGGTTGTCACCTGTAGGCTTAGTTTTATTAACTTTTGGATTGTATTTTAAACTGCTTTTAAATTTGGCTTTTAATCTTTTTAACTATTTTGTATGTTTTTATTGTTGTTTTTATGTAAGAAACTGTTGTGAACCGCCCAGAGAGCTTCGGCTGTGGGGCTGTATAGAAATGAAATGAAATAAATAAATAAATGTCCTGGTTTTAAATTTGAAAAAAATGGTCACCTTACCCAACTTACTCTGGCTAGGGCAGGAGGGGTGTGTGTGTGTGTGTGTGTGTGTGTGTGTGTGTGAGAGAGAGAGAGAGAGAGAGAGAGAGATCACATCCCTGGTGGATCTACAATATTTTGAGGGGGGAAACCCCATTGACACCAGTGGGATGTGGGAATTAAGTAAACTAGCTCCAAGCTGGGATAGTTACCAGGCCCAATCTTCTTGGGGCCTCTTGGGGGAATGAGGGGGCTTTGGGCTTTCTGTGGGGGTAATTTAGGGTGGACGGGCCACCCCACCAGCAGAGGAGCTCCTCTGCCCCACCCCAAGGCTCCTCAATTGTTCTTTGGTGACAGGATTGCACTCTTAGGGCACAATCCTATGCATGTTTAGACAGAAAAAAGGCCTACAACTCCCAGCATGCCCCAGCCAGCATAGCTGGCTGGGGCATGCTGGGAGTTGTAGGCCTTTTTTTGGTAGGCCTTTTTTTCCTGTCTAAACATGCATAAGATTTTGCCCTTAGTGTTCATGTGCATTCATTTACATGCATGCCTATGAAAGACAAGGAGGATCACAAACACACTGCTGACAGCTCAATCCCATGCATGCCGGCTTGAAAGTAAGCCTAATTGTTTTCAATGGCACTTACCCCCAGGAAAGCGTGTATTGGATTGCAGCCTCAGACACTTAGTAACTTTCAAAGATTTGGGGAGCTGAAATTGGAAGCGTGGCAGATTCTAACAATTCATACTAGTAACAAAAATTTGGAAGGGCACCTCCCCCAGTAGCTAAATAGAGACAAAATACAAACATTGTTTTACCAGAAACAGGTACAATGAAGAAACTGGGACCATCCTATTGAACAGAGAACATTGGAGCATATATAGATGCCGTATTCCTCCTCGCCACTGATTAATCAACGGTGTGCATGCTTTACTCTCTCTCCAATCTTCCACTGCTAAAATGCCTAAAAATGTAGCAGATTTAGGGATTATTCCCACTACCCCTCCCAAACAGCGAAAACTTCCCTTTTTACAACTGCCCTTAACAGTTTGCTCCTTCATACCCTGGCAACACTTGCAAAATTTGCCAACTTGATAACGGAGATTTGAATTTGTGGTTCAAGGTTCCTTTTTTCTCGCCTCCGTCACACATTTCCCCTACTTTGGGTAGGCCCACAGTACAGGTGTGCATGGCTGATTAAATCATTCAAATTCCATGCCAGCAATGAAACTTGATCACAAAACGCTTCTTGTCAAATGAACAAGACACCCCCCGCCCCCACCAAATGTGCCTGAGAGTAGAACATGGGAAAGAAACAACAGAGAGCGCCTCCAGTATTGCCACCAGGGTCAGGACAGGTCAGAGCTAGCAAACAAAAGCACGGGTCGGGTCAAATTCCAGTCTCGCTGTTCCTAGATGGAACACCACTCTGGGCATATTTATTTATTTATTATATTTATACCCCGCCTTTTTTCCTGCAAGGAACCCAAGGCGGCTTACATAATCCTCCTCCTCCTCTCCATTTTATCCTCACAACAACCACCCTGTGAGGTAGGTTAGGCTGAGAGTCAGTGACTGGCCCAAAGTCACCCAGTGAGTTTCATGGCCGAGCAGGGACTAGAACCTGGATCTCCCAAGTCCCAGTCCAACACTCTCACCACCACGCCACATCACATGACCCTTGAGGTTGGATAACGGAGTTTGCATCTTCTACCCCACCAGAAAAGGAATGGAAACATTATTAATACAGCAGCCTTGTCAATAAGCTCACACACAAGTTACTAGCTTGCTGGTAGCTTGCCAAGAGCTCCGTTTGTTCTCCAGCAGGCCCCGTTTTCCATGCTGGGTGCAGAGGAGGGACAGAGTGCTCTGTTCACACACTCCCATATTCAGCCCACAAACTCGCCTGTACACACTTCCGTGTCACCTACGGTGACCAGGTGAGTGCGTAAACACAAGCTATCCTAGAGACTGTGTGCCCCAGGCAGTCTCTGGATCAGGAGATGGAAATCTCATGTTACAAGATATCCAAAAGGTGAACATCCAAGCTGGGCGGGATTGTGTATTCATTCAATCAAAGCAAAAATGACGGCAAGATGGGAGTGTACAGAGATTCTATAACATGACCGGTGTAATTGCTTACTGTGCCTGACTAAACTAGCTGAAGGAGTCTATGCAGCTTTGAAGATTAAGGGAGCAATCGTGTGGCGTAGTGGTGAGAGTGTTGGACTGGGATTCAGGAGATCCGGGTTCTAGTCCCCGCTCGGTCATGAAACTCACTGGGTGACTTTGGGCCAGTCACTGACTCTCAGCCTAACCTACCTCACAGGGTTGTTGTGAGGATAAGATGGAGGAGGAGGAGGAGGCTTATGTGAGCCACCTTGGGTTCCTTGCAGGAAAAAAGGTGGAGTATAAATATAATAAATAAAATTCTAGGCAAGTTTAGACAGAAAAAAGGCTTACAACTCCAGGTTTTTGAGTTGTAAGGCTTTTTTCTGTCTAAACTTCCATAGGATTGCGCCTTAAGGCGTGTATCCCATGTTAGTCCTACTTACAGAAGACCCACTGACAGTGCAGGCTCCAGGTTTTTGAGGGCCCTTGCGCAAGACACCTTAAAGGGCCTCCTCGCTCAGTGAGCCCACCTTCTCACCACCACGGTCACCAGCTGCTCTTGCTGCTCCTCCTCTTTCTCATGGTTGCTACCACTTGCTTGCTTGAACATCCTGTGAGCATGTAGGCTGCGGCATCTCCTCCTCACCACCACCTTTGTCTGGGCCAGAGCGAGAGACAGGGGAAGAGGCAGGTCACAATGATGAAGAGCAGCAGCTCCAGGGGGCTGCTTTCAGTGAGCCCCTGCTGGGCTGTGGGACCTTAGCAGGTGCACAACTATGCCTACCCTTGATACTGGTCCTGTCCATTGGCATGAATGGGACTCAGCCTTCAGAATGAACTACAAATTGGCACTGGGATACATTTCTTTGCAAATAAAATCTCAACAATCTTTCTACGACTTTATATCCCAGTGGGTTTGGGATTGCAACTTAGAAATCAAGCTGTGTAATGTCCACGTTTCACCAGCAGAGGGAGACCATTACTACGCAAACTGCTTCCTGCACAATGTTGCTGGGCAAAAAAAGCTGGGCAGACTTGGACCACGGCCCTCGTGGCCACCTGCCAGGGGATTCGGGATGGACACAGTGATTAGGAAAAAAAAGAAAGAAAAAGAACAGTGGGAATGTTCAGATCCCAATAACAAACTCTGGCTCTTTTCTTCACCGATGGCTTCTACGCACGCATCCAAATTTTGGCCTGATCAGCAGTGTAAATAAATACCTGGCCGTTTTGGAGTTGGTGTGACCCACCTAGAAAGGAAGTGACAGGATGTTCTTTTGGACTGGTCCACTGCATTCATTTGCCACTGTTCTCCATTCTCATATTGATGAAGCAATACCACTGCAATAAATCATTATGACTATGACTACTACATAAAAGCCCGGTTGGATGAGGCTGAAGAAGGTCCATCTGCCATAGCATCCTGCTCCCCACAGACGCCTCCAGGAATGAAGCTAAACAGTCGCTCCCGCTGTTGCTCCCCTGCAACTGGTATTTTCGCTGTGAAACTAAGAATTGGTGCCTGAGTTTTGTTTTTTCCCCCTCCTCCCTCCCAATCCCCAATCCCTTTAGATTGGAAGCCTGAGGGCAGGGGCTGTCTCATTATTAAACTTTATAAGCCACTCTGGGAGCCTTTGTGGGCTGAAGAGTGGGGTAAAAACACTGTAAACAAACAAACAAACAAACGAACAAACAAATGTTGCCTCTGGACATAGAGGTTACATCTAGTCATCAGGACTAGTAGCCACTGATGGGCGCTTCCTCTGCCATAGATTTGTCTAATCCCCCTTTTAAGCCATCTAAGCCAGCAGTCATCACCACATCTTTGTGGCAGCCCATTCCATAAACTGACTGTGCCTGGGGTGTCCGACGTGATGCCCACGGCCCCCAATGCGCCCGCGGAGACCTTTGTTGGGGCCCGCCTGGCTCGCTGCGCCGCCTGATGATAATTATTTTAACTGGGAGGCTGGCATGCTGCAAAGTGAAGCTCCAGCCTCCAGCACCATCTTCACTTCCAAGAATGCCTCTGGCCCCCAGAAAATAACAGTGTTGGGTGCTTGCAGCCCAGTGCTCTGTTTTGAAACATGCCCAGGTGCCCAGAAAAAAAAAGAGAGAGAGAAAGGTAGGCTAGGGGACGGTAGCAACATCTGGGGGTGGAGGGGAGGTGTTTTGCCTGTGCTCTTTGTGTGTGTGTTTCTCCGAGCATCACCAGTTTGACTTCTGTGAAATGGGTGTTGGAGCAGAGAACTCCAACACCCATTGGGTGTTCAGTGGGTTCAAAAGAGTGGTTGTGAGTTTCGGAACTCAGGCTGCACCCCTGCCTTCCACGTAGGTTCTTGGGCAACTTACTTGCCTTCTAGCCTCATCAGTTTGCCTTCTGGGAAATGGGTGTTGAGTGACTGGCAACGCCCACAATGGCAGCCATTTTGTAAACGGACAAGCCCCCTCATGGCATCCATTTTGTGAGAGTGCCCACAACACTCCAAATGTGATCCAAATGTGCCCACCGGCACAGAAAGGTTGAGGACCCCTGGTTGTGTGAAGGAGCATTTTTCTCCTACCAATCCATTTTATTAGATGATGATGATGAGATGACAAGTTCTAGCATTTTATCTGGAGAAAAGGAGAAACTCACTATTACTAGTGTGGAAAGTTAGTGGGTAGTGATATGAGGTTAGCTGGGATACATAAATATCACCATAAGCTTTAAGCATTTTTTTTTTAAAAAGCCCTTTGGTTGTACTGCCAGAGGGATTGTATTGTGGAAAGCGGTTGGTAACAGCACTAAAGGCACAATCCTACGCATGTTTTGACAGAAAAAAAGTCCTACAACTCCCAGCATGCCCCAGCCAGCAATGCTGGCTGGGGCATGCTGGGAGTTGTAGGACTTTTTTTCTGTCAAAACATGCGTAGGATTGCACCCTTAATCAGTAAAAAAGGAGGCACTGGAGCACAGGTTTCTCAAAGGTTAACTGCTGCTACAGCAGTGTTCTCCAACCTTGGGTCCCCAGATGTTTTTGGCCTACAACTCCCAGCATGCCCCAGCCAGCTATGCTGGCTGGGGCATGCTGGGAGTTGTAGGCCAAAAACATCTGGGGACCCAAGATTGGAGAACACTGTGCTACAGCCTCTGCTTACAAATCTCTGACGACACAGAGTCCCCAAACTTCTGCTCCATTGTCAACCTTAATTCTAAATTTGTGCGGACACCCTCAGAGAAAGGCACTCTGTACACGCTCAGATATACCTGGCTTTATTACATAACCTCATGTGTGTTTCTTTAAGGAAGCCATATGGGCACAAAAATGGGAGGAGGTCATCACATTCAATGGGTGTGGCTACAGAAGGAAAGGCTGGGGGCTACGGAACCAAGTAGAAGATATTTGGGTTTCTACTTCCACCACTGACCATCACTGGCTTTAGAAGTCCATATCATGCTAAGGGAGTTCTGGAAAAGCATTCACGTTAATCAGCATCTGTGCATCCTGTTCGAAACTTGTACTCACCCACCGTAGGTGCCGCAAATCGATCACTCAATCAATCTCAAGCTCTTTACACTGCCTCTGTGCCAAGACAGCACACTTCTAGCCGGTGGCACTAAGCCTGGATTTGTTGAGAACCTGTCGCTGATCTGAACAGTAACCCAACTTACCTGCTTTTACAATTGGTCTAGGGCAGAGTCTGACACAGCCCACGCGTGCTGCCGCTGCGGCTTCCTTTGTATTCTGGTGATGCTGTTCTGTTGGGAGAGAGAGAGGGAAAAAAAGGGAAACCCCAAGTGGGAAGGCAAACAGAATGGAGTATCGTCCTAGAAGAGGGACTGGCTGGCACATTGAACAGGTACTTGGAGCCAAGACTGGCAGCAAGTGGTTTGGCTTGTTCCGGAAGGTGGGAGAAGAATGCAGAGTTAGCATAGCTATATGAGCCTGAAGTTCCTTATTCAACAAAGCAGCCTGAGCGATGAACTGGAGTTTGCACATCTCTGCATCCCCAAAATAAGCCACGCACCATATCATGCGCATCGCCAGGGACAGCCCCCTATGAAATTCTCCAGCATTATATCTGACCCTACCTTTTGATTTAGCACGGCATGGTTTCACACCGGGTTCCTCCCAGTGCTATGCACGTGAATAAGAAACTGGAGTTTTTTGCCTGCAAATCAAACACGCACACCCTCGGGGAGCCTGTCTCTTACATGATGAGCAAATTTCAGTTCCCTGTTTAAGACTCCTTAGGCACCTATGTTTTGAATAAGGAACTGGGAATCAGGAACCACAACCCATCGTAGTTAAAGAGTTTGGACTGCAGTCTAGAAAGTTGCAGGCTCATATCTCGTGTCTAATCATGACCAGTGGGTGCCTGCATGCAAACCAACCATCTCTCAAGGTCAAAACACCCCCCCCCCCCATCTCATGTAATCATCCTTCTCTCTAATACCAAACTCAGGTGGTGCGTGCCAACAGAACTGTAGCCAAAATGGGGCTTCTGAGAAACAAGGGGGAGGTATCAGCTCTGGGGAATCCTGAGCTGTGCTAAAGTAGAAAAGAAAAAAACAACACTAAACCTTTACGGGGGGGGGGGGGGGGCGACGACACACCCTACTAACAACCCCAAAACAGCCTGATGAAGGCTGAACATGCTCAGTGGCCATGGAATACTGAGTGTCTGTTGGGAGGAGAGAGAAAAAAGGAAAAGGAAAACCTGGTGGGAGAGAGAATGGAATGGAGCACCCTGGAAAGGGCATGGCTGGCTGGAAACAATGAACTGGAACACTCCACACTGCAGTGTTTTGTTGCAGGCCCCACTTCTAAGATAATAATACTAATGTGTCTAGAGCAAATAATAAAATAATTATGCTCGCCAACCTTACAAGGTTGCTGAGAAAAGATTGCTAAGATATGGATGCAAAGCACTTTGACCAAATTAATACTACTTCAAAGTAAACATTTGCAAGCCATGAAACTCACTGGGTGACTTTGGGCCAGTCACTGACTCTCAGCCTAACCTACCCCACAGGGTTGTGAGGATAAAGTGGAGAGAAGGAGGAGGATTATGTAAGCTTGAAGGAAAAAAGGCGGGGTATAAATATAATAAATAAATAAGCATTCACACAGTGAACTCCCTTCTTCTCTCCTACTCAAGAAAAAAAACACCATGCAAGAGGAAGGGCTAGCCTAGCCCCACAAAATGAGAAGTTGCAGGGAGCCGAAGTTGCAGAAAGAACTCTGGGACGGCAGCGGTGAAGGGAAGTTCACCCTGGATTCTGTGAGAATGACCAAGGGGACCGAGGGCTGCTATGTACAGTATTTGGCATCACTTTCACACCAGAAAGGTCACCAGTAAGGAAAAAGAAGATGTAATTCGGTGTGGTGTCATTGCCCCTTTAATAGCTGTGGAGCAGTGTTTTCCAACCTTGGGTGCCCAGATGTTTTTGGCCTAACTCCCAGCATGCCCCAGCCAGCTACACTGGCTGGGGCATGCTGGGAGTTGTAGGCCAAAAACATCTGGGCACCCAAGGTTGGAGAACCCTGCTGTGGAGAGAAGGGCATGCCAGCAAATGCAGCCTGTCATGAAAGCTACACCTGCTGAAATTCCCTCTTCTGCACAACCATTAAAGAGGTAGAAATCCTGTCTCCTTTTGCATCCGGCCCTTGTTGGTCCATTTGCCACCTCTTAACCTAAGCTACCTTACAAGGTTGTTGTGAAGATAAAAGAGAGAGAAGAAAATTGTAAACTTGTTAACTGCGGCTAGGTTAATGATAGCGAAGAAATGGATAGTACAACATGTTTTTCTAATAACTGATTGGTATAAGGAAGTTTGGGATATAGCCCTAAATGATAAACTAACTTGTAGTATCAAATGCAAAAAGGGACAGTTAAAGAAGAATAATTTTATGGATCTATGGAATCAATTATTAGACTATGTATTAATAAAGGGAAAGGGGAGTATGCCTTGTCAGGATATGTTATATTTTTGGAATGTGGAATTTAATTGATCAAGGGGATGGAAGCATATAAATTGGTCCCTAGGCGGGTGGTGGGGGGTGCACCTTATGATTTATTTTAGTTGCATGTTTGTGTTTTACAGTTTTGTATGTAGTTTATAATAATTAAATAAAATTTATTTTTTGAAAAGAGAGAGAACCATGTATGCTGCCTTGCGCTCCTTGAAGAAAGGATGAGATATAATAATATCCATCTCCTGCCGCCAAACTAGAGATAAGTGCATATTAAAAATTCACTGCTCTGTTCTGGCCTTGCCAAACTGATATCTCTCTCCTTCCTTTTTGGCTTTTGTCTCTTCCTGCACACACACTCCTATGCGTGTTTATTCAGAAGTCCCAGAGTGTCCAATAGGCCTTACTCTGACATAAGTGTACACATAGCATGGCAGCCTTAGGGTGTCACCCTAAGCATCTTTAGACAGAAGAAAAAGTCCTACAAACAACTCCCAGCATTCCCCAGCCAGCCATACGGGCTGGGAAATGCTGGGTGTTGTAGGACTTTTTTTCTGTCTAAACATGCATAAGATTGCACCCTTAGTTTATAAACCTTATGACGGGAGGCCTGTGTCTTTAGTCACTGACTCTCGGCCTAACCTACCTCACAGGGTTGTTGTGAGGATAAAATGGAGAGGAGGAGGAGGATTATGTAAGCTGCCTTGGGTTCCTTTCAGGAAAAAAGGCGGGGCAATAAATATAATAAATAAATAAATAAATGTACAGCACCAGCGCTGCATAATGAATGAACTAGTATCAGCCACTTTGGGAGACAACTTTTGACTAAAAAATTGGATGAAAATATAATGACAGCCTGTGTAGTGTGTAGTGGTTAGTGTGCTGGACTAGAATGGGAGAGACCTGGGTTCAAGACCTCACTTGGCTATGAAGCTCACTGGGTGACTTTGGGCCAGTCACAGACTCTCAGTCTGACCTACTTCACAGGGTTGTTGTGGAGATAAAATGGAGAGGAGTGTGCTGGGGCTTCGGCTCCTTGGAGGAAAGGCAGGACATAAACGTAAGAAAAAAAAGAGTAAATGTATTTTTCCCTAAGTTCAATGGTGCTTATTTCCATGTAACTGTGTACAGTCATGCCTTGGATTGAGAGCATAATTCGTTCCGGAAATGTGCTTGTAATCCAAAACACTCTTATATCAAAATGAAATCCCCCCAAAAAAATTTGTAGAGATTTTTAATTTAAGCCGTACTACAGTACTTGTATTGCAAGACGTCGCTTGTATATCAAGTCAAATTTTTTAAAATAAATATTTAAAATTTTGCTTGTCTTGCAAAATGCTCTCAAACCAAGTTACTTGCAATCCAAGGCATTACTGTATTAGGTATCTTATCCTTACTTATGCTATCTTATCCACCCCTTATTTGGCAAAGGGGTGGGTGGGTTACTCCTTAGTAAACATGGAGAAGATTGGGCTGTCAGAATACACTCCTAAACACATGAGATCAAGTCCTGTGTGGAGAGGCTGAAAGAGGACAATTACGAGGTGATAAGATATAGCTATCCTCAAATACTTGAAGGGCCTCATACAGGTGATGGTGCAAATTTGTTTTCTGTTCCTCCGGACAGAGGGCAGGGCCTGAAGCAACACCAGCTTCAGATTTCGACTAAACCTCAGGATGGTACAAGTTGTTCAAGGTTGGAACAGAGTGCCTCAGAAGGTAGTCTTCCTGTGTTAGAGGTTTTTAAGCGGAGGCTGGTCGGCCACCTATCAGGGTGCCATTGAAGATTTCCTGCATCAGTAGTGGGTTGGATTGATTAGATGCCCTCTGATGAGCAGCAGCGCAAACTGATCTATGCATGTCTCCTCAAAAGTAAGTTCCACTGAGTTCAATGGGACTTACTCTCTGATTAATGTGTTTAGGATTGCAGCCAAATTATGCCATCCTATATATACTCACTTCCCTGGGAGCAAGTCCACTGAACTCTGTGAGATTTACTTCTGAGGAGACATGCTGATAGGGTTACTTTGCGAGCCTCCGTGAAATACAGAGTTTGCTTTTGAACAAACAAATCACGCTGTGCAGCTGATAGGCACACTTACCCGGGAGTACATTCTACTGAGCTGAAAGGGAGTTGCTTCTGAGTAAACACGCATATTGGGGTGGGGCCCGGTGGGCTTGGTGTAGTCTTATTATTATGAAGTGTCCGTCCCCCCCTCCTTCCCGCCCTGAGAAACGGGTGAGAACGGACCAACCGCTTTCGCTTCTCTGGGGAGACATGCTCAGTTTCATAATAAGGGCAAACAAGCCCCCCACCCCCACTATGCGTGTTTACTCAGAAGTAAGACCCTTTCAACTCAGAAGAATTTGCCCCCAGGTAAGTGCGCCTATCAGCTGCGCAGCGTGATCGCAAGCACGTTTGGTTGATTCAAAAGCAAACGCCGTTTATTTCACGGAGGCGCGATTCCCCCACTCCGCGCGTTCAGACGCGCATTCCCGCCCGCCCCCGCGCGTGTCTACCTGCCGGCTGTACATGGCATTCCTACGCAAAACGAGAGAGGCTACAGAACTCGCAACAGTTGCAGCTGCAGTTGCTGCTGCATGGCCAGCGATGTAGGAAGCCCTGCAAAAGGACGGCGAAAGGGGCGGCGCTCAGAGCGGGAGGAGGAGACGGCGGAGGGGGCCAGGAGGGATCCGGAAAATGCGAGCGGCTTCCTGCCCCCCCGCCCCGAAAGCCGCCCTCTGACTGCAACAGGAAACCCCCGCCAGCGGCGTCCCGGGGCCCTGCATCGGAAGGTGGGAACCAAACTCCAAGTTCGATCCAGGTGAGACAGCCCGCGCTGCTCCCCCCCCAACCCCGCACGGCTTCGATTCGAATCGAATGCGGTGGGAACGGGAAATGTGTAGACCGAAAAGTGGACATTTCCTGTTTAAAACGGCCTCGCGTTGGAGAGAGAGCGGGGCATTGTTTCCAGTCTGAGTTGCGCGTTTGCTCGCTGCGGCGGGCGCTTTCCCGAGATAGAGAGAAGAGAGCCCAAGTTCGGCGCGGCTCCGGGTTGCCCTCCAGCCGTCTTGGTTTTTGAACCGGAAGGTCTGCCCTTTACAGCTCAGTCCTGCGTAGGTTTACTTGGGAGTAAGCCTCTGAACTGTGGTTGGACAGGGCTTACTCCCGGGTAAATGGATTGCAGCCTTCCCCCCCCTTTCTTTTTAAAATCGCCTTTGTGTAAGGGCTGCTTGCTGTCATTCTTCGGTGGCCGGGGAACAGATCTAGCCTCGGAACGTGTTTTTCCAGTGCTGTGCCTCATCCCTGGATAATGTGAATAAAGGAGGGGGCACCTGAGCATGTGCCAAGCGCATTTCCTTCCGCATTGATTGAGTAGCCATAGACCCCGCTCCCGCAAAATCTAATGTTGCAGGAACCCTGGAACTTTTTGCAATTCGGAATTGGGGTGTGTGTGTAAATGCGTTCTGCACCCTTTCCAGAGAGGGTAGCCGTGTGTTAGTGTATTACAAAAACAGAGTCCTGTGAAGCCTTCCCCAGCGGGGCACCCTCTCGATATGTTGGACTACAACTCCCAGCATCCCCCAGCTAGCTGGGAGTTGTAGTCCAACATATCTGGAGGGCACCGGGTTGGGGAAGGCTCGTCATGTGACACTTTAAAGACGAAGAAAGCTTGTGCCCGGAATGCATTTGTTCATCTTTAAGGTGCCGGAAGACTCATTTGATGTGGCTGTATTGTTATTCCAGGACTGGACTTTGGCAAAAGGATCTGGGGCACAGATCTTCACAGATTACTGGTGATAGAAAGTTCAGTTTTTGGCGGGGCGTTGTTGCCAAGGCCATGAAAAGCTGATAGGTTCGAGAAAGGAAAGGACGCAGTTTGGGATTAAAAAAGAAAGAAAGGTGGGGTTAGCAGGGGTTGGGGCAATCGTTCGATGGCTTTGCCTCAATATATATATATATATATAGCAGGAAGGGTTGGGTTGTAGGTTTGAGCGAGATGGAAAATAGGGTTGGAGAATGAAAGGCATTGCTGCGAGGCGGTGGCGGTCAGGCGCTGCTGTGGCTTGGGGGTGGGGTTAGATAAACTTTGCGTTTAGCTGAGGCTTGAAGCGGCCAGAATTCCCCCTCCCCACGCGTCGCTGTTTGCAAATTAATGAACTCTTTGGAGCATTTGTGCTGCGTGCTCTTCAGAGGTCTCATTCTGTTCTGGGGGACACCTGTGTTGTTATGGGGAGCAGAGGGCTGGATGTGAGGGGCGTGGGCGAAGGAAGAATTATCTGTGGGACGCTGTACCTGGGGACTGTGGCTAGTTAAGGTGTTTTAGACCGGAGATCTGCATGCGTGGACTGGGGGGGGGGATTTTTAGGGACATCTTTCCCAGGCCAT
This sequence comes from Shinisaurus crocodilurus, assembly GCA_021292165.1. Lineage (NCBI taxonomy): Eukaryota > Metazoa > Chordata > Lepidosauria > Squamata > Shinisauridae > Shinisaurus > Shinisaurus crocodilurus. The sequence continues at coordinate 9,150,203 of CM037885.1, forward strand.
GCCTGAATCTTGGCCTATGAGATGTTCATGTGTTTGCTGTAGCTGTAGAAATCTTTTTCTTTTTCTCTCTCCCCCCCCCCCCCCCCCCCAGGGATGGGTCCTGGATGTGTGGAGAGGAAAGAGGATCCGTTTGTATTTTGAAATAGGGGAAACTTTGTGCAATGCATGTGGGTTGCTTTGAAGTTGCCTGTGGCGTGATTCTGGTGGTGTCGATATGACTGGATTTCGAGAAATTGGGTAGAACCAGTGTGTGTGTGTGTGTGTGTGTGTGTGTAACCTGTGATCCTCCAGTTGTTGCTGGGCTACAGTTCATAACATCCCTGATCCGCTAGCAACACTGGCTGGGGCAGAGAGGAGTTGGGAGTCCAGCAGCATCGTCCATGAGGACCACAAGTCCCCCTACAGCAGGGCTCTCCAACCTTGGGTTCCCAGATGTTGCTGGACTACAGCTCCCAGAATTCCTTGCCATTAGCCATGCTGGCTGGGTATGCTGGGAGCTGTAGGACAGCAGCATCTGGGGACCCAAGGTTGGAGAACACTGGTTTATATCATGGGGAAGAGGTGGGGTCACTCAGGCAGGATTCTGGGAGGAGAGCTGAGCTGTTTTTTGGGGTTTTTTGCATGCATGAAGTGTGTGTGTGTGTGTGTGTGTGTGGAAGCGTGTCAACATCCCCACTCATTGCAGCGTTTGGTTCCTTCCCACTGATTGCAATGTCCCGGAATCAGAATCGAAACAGCATCTCCCAGATGGCAAAAGTTTCTATCCGGGCCTGGAATCTATGAATCCATCCTTTCCCCAACTTGGTGCCCTCCAGAGGTGGGCACACCTCTGGAGGGCGCCAGGTTAGGCAAAGCTGCGCCAATCCGCACAGTATTCTGTTCATCACCACATTTCTGCGGGCAAGCCTTCTATCCGATACCAATCCCTATTTCCGATGACCGGAAACTAGGAGAGGGGGGAAATCCAATAAAAATCAAGTGACCCCTTGACGCAATGATACCCGAAATACATCCGGGACCTCTGAACAAGTATGAGGCCAGGAGGACATGTAGCAACTGCCAGCCTTACCTGAATCCGAACTGGGAACTGCTGCCCCCTGCAGGGCATGTTCTCCCCACTCCCCCACCCCTTGCCACCTCCAGCCCCCCTTCGGGCCCAGCTGCCCTGGGACCAGCTTTTGCATGCCAGACATTTTTTGCTGGCCAGGGAGGCCGAGGGATCATCTTGAGCTTGTGAGGTCAGCTCCAGAGTGCATGCCAGGGGCCGTGTGGTTTTGGGGGCGGGGCGGGGTTGGGCCTGCTTGCCTCGCCTAACTCCAAGAAGCTTTCTGTGTCCTATCTTTTGCCTGCCATCCTCTCCTTTGCTCCACGCCACCGTGGTTCAGTCCTCGCTGCTTTCTCTGCAGGGACTGAATTGCCTGAATCCGGTTCCCCTGGCGCTATAAGGATAATAATCCACATACGACCAGTTCCCCATGGATCCATTTAGTCCATGCGTTTGGGGAGGGGGTGGAATCTGCATGGATTGGGAAAAGGGTCCCCAAAGTGATCATTAAAATAATAAGCTGCTCTTATTTACTACCAAAATGCCTTCCGATGGGGTGCTTATGTAAGGAGGAAAGGTTTGTATTTGCTAGGACCCGGCGGGCGGGCGGGCGAGCGGGGAGAGGATGCAGTGTGCTTTGTGTACACACATTGCAAAACCCACCCACCCCAATAAAATCTCATCTGAAGGGCAGGTTTTCCCTTCACCACAACAGTGTTCCCTAAGTGGATTTGTTTTATTTCTTTCCCATTAAAATGAATGGGACTTACACAGGAGAAAGTTAAAAGGTCCGCTTTAGGACTTCAGTGGAGCAGAGAGCTGAAATCTACTCCTGCCCCTGAGGACCTCAGCTGTTAAGAATTTATGATTTTGTTTTGTTTTCTTGAAATTCACAATTTAAAAATTAAGTATAAAGGGGGGGAAAGAACTCGGTCCTCTCCTATCTGCAAGCACCATCTTGGCCGTAAGAGCACACTCCTATATCATGTTTAGACATTAAAAAAAGGCCTACACCTCCCAGCATTCTCCAGGCAGCCATACTAGGTGGCGAATGCTGGGAGTTCTAGGACTTCTTTCTGTCTAACTCAGTGTTCTCCAACCTTGGGTCCCCAGATGTTTTTGGCCTACAACTCCCAGCATGCCCCACCCAGCCTTCCCCAGCCTGGTGCCTTCCAGCTGTGTTCGCTTTTCTTTCTTTTTTTAAATGTAGTACCTTCAGGGTGGGTGGTGCTTTCCAGAGCAGCTCAAGCCGAGGAAAGATAGGTCTCCGACCCAAGGAGCTTACAGTTTAAATTGTGACAGTTGAGCAAGATGGCAAAGGGAAGTGAGAAAAGGTAGCAAATTCAAGTGAGAGCTAATCACGAGGCCATGTGGTTGCATCAGGAAATTGCTTTGCCTGTGTTACCTCTCAACCTGTTTCATTCTGCTCAAGGTCCCAGCTAGTGCTGTTTTTTTTGAGCAGTTGGCTGTGGTGGTGGGATCCAAAGCTCACTCTCTTTGCGTGGCTGTGGATGCACCACACAGGCTGAAGGGGCTGGAAAGCAACACGGCTGGCTTTTCATGTGGCTTCCACATGCTCAGAAGCTCACAGGAAGTGACCCCAGAGTTGTTTTTTCTTATTGTTTACTGTACTGTTATTGGGTTTTTTTTTTCTGACTCCACTCTCTTAGAAAAAGAAACAAAGCCAGAGTGGCTTAAAACAATAAAATCATGACTATACCAAAACAACAATATAAGAATAATACAAAACTAAAGCAGCACATAAAATTGCAAAGTAAGCAACTATATAATCCGGACAAAGCAATAGCATCTCAAAAAGGATGCTGTGGGGAAACAAACCCAATGTGAACAAAGCAACCCACTCTGAAGGCTTCTCGAAAAAATCCGGCTTTTATTTGTTATCTAAAAATGTTCAGTGTTTGGGCCAGGCAGGCCTTCCTAGGGAGGGTGTTCCACAAGGTTAGTGATGCCACCGCTGAGAAGGCCCTGCTTCTCGTAGATGCCTGCAGTATTTCAGCCAGTAGGGCAATCCAGAGCAGAGCCTCAAATGCTGAGCAAATTGCTTGGTGAGGAACAGGCAGAGAAAGGCAATCCTTAATATTATAAGAAGATAATATAAAATTATCCCTGCTTGATTAGGCCTCTCGAATACATACAGCATCCTGTGTCCCACCGCAGCCAACCAGATATCTCTGGGAAGCCCACAAGCAGGATGTGAGATCAACAGTGCACTCTTCTTTGTGTTTCTCAGTAACTGGTATTCAGAAGTATGCTGCCTCTGATTCTCCGGTAGCATGTAGGCACCATGACTAGTAGCCATAACTAGTAGTTATGGGGGCCTCTTGACCCCAATATCTTGGTTCTCCCACCTCCATGAGTTTAAAAAATGAGTTTAAAAAACACTTAGGGTGGAATGGTGAAGATGAGAAGGGCAGAGAGTAATGCAAAAGGGTGGAGCGAAGCCGGTTTGGGTGGAGGTTCCTGGCAGGGTGGCGGGGTTGTGCATCGTCTTACCACTAATGTGCGAAAGTGTTCACATCCACTTTAAGCTGCCTTCCATCTCTGCTGCTTTGTCCGGAGTCTGCTCCCATCATGGGGTGGGGTTGTGGGGGAGCAGCCATATAGGGCATAGTGTTGGCATGAAATGCTTTGTACAAGGGGAACTGAAAAGCTGCAGGCATCTCCCCCACCCCACCCCCTCTTTTAGAGCACACAAGATTCCTCACTCTGATAGGTTCCTGCATCCTTCTGGTGTCTTCTTGCTCCCCCCCCCCCTTTCCTCAACTAAACAGCTGGAAGAGGAATCTCAGGGAGATGCCAAGGGGGCAGGAGAAGACGTGACTGTTCCTGCAATTCCCATAAGGATGAGGAAGACTACTGGAGCAGGGAGGGGGGGCTGCGTTTTGGGCCTGGGTGGGAAGGCCATCATCAGAGTCTTGAGCTGAGAAAGAAGATAGGGAATTCCCCCTAAGATTTGAGGTATTGGCTGGTATAGCCAAGGGACAGAAGCAGGTGCGTGTTGAGGGAGCTGAATGCAGAGGAACTAGCATGGCCTTCCCCAAACCTGCTGCTTTCCAGATGTTTTGGACTATAAGTTGCAGGATTCCCAATCATTGGCTGTGCTGGATGGGGCTGATGGGAGTTGAAGTTCACTACATCTGGGAGGTACCAGGTTGGGGAAGGCGGAGCTGCATCCATTTGTGGTAGGGCTGGGCAGACTTCAGGGTCCACTTTGTTTTTAACGAGAACCCCGAGGTCCACTGTTTGGGAGCCAGAGATAAAATGGTGGCTTAGTGGGCAGAGGCGATTACATAGTGCACTCCACACTGGGATGACCTGCATACAAAAATAAAAATTTACATCTCAGTTACTAAAGATCAGGGATTCTAACTGCCCAATTTAGACCTAAAAATGGCTCTTATTAGATCATTGACAGTTGGAGACCCTTGTTGATTGACTGCAAATCATCCAGAGATCTACCTGTTGGTCCCTAACTATCATTGGCCCACTTGTGATCTGTGGAACTCACTGCTAAAAGATGTGGTAGCCTCTGGCCTTGAGCTCTGGGGCGAACTCGCACACCATGGCTAGACAAAGTTCAAGGAGGACAGACCTATCACAAACTGTAAGCCATGACTGCTAAAGGGAGCCTCCAGTGTCAGAGGCAGTCTATCTCTCAATACCCGTTGCTGGGGCAGCACAAGCAAGGGGGTGCTGTTGCCCTCATGTTCTGCTTGTGGGCTTTCCCGGAGGCATCCAACTGTCCACTCTCCGAAGCAGAATGTTGCTAGTCTAGACGAACCTTTGGTCCCATCCAGCAGGGCTCTTCTTATGATGTTGTTGCCTCCTAAACTTGTGACATTTGGCCGTCATCCCAAAGGTGATGTAGCCTCTTAAGATAGTGAGCGTCTCTTTCTCTGCAGAAGTGTGTGTGTGTGTGTGTGTGTGTGTGAGAGAGAGAGAGAGAGAGAGAGAGATGGCTACACTTGCATCACTTCCTGCTGCAGGAAATTGGCGTTCTTTGTATATATTCTGGGTTGCTTCTTTTGTTTTAGAACTGTGCCAAAAACGAACCCTTTATTCCAGAAGGAAGGGGAAAGCCCCAAGAAAGGAACACAGGTGTCCTGGTTTGGGGCTTTTCCCGCCCCCCCCCTTGTTGTGGAGGCAACTAAGGAAAATGGGGGTGGGTGGGAAGGGTGGCGTTGGCATTGCGGCTTCAGTTCCTGCCCGAATTCTTGGTCCTCCTGCAGTCGGTAGCGGCTGTGAAGCGGGTAACAGGCGAAAGAGTGGGGTTAAGGGACTAGGAGCTTGTTCAGCTCACTCACCCTGGAGCTTTCCTCTTAAACTGGAAAAGGACTTATAGCGTGTTAATCCCATATTCCTAGAGCCACTCATCCTCCCTCTGCAGACACGGAGTCCATCTTGTAAGCAGTTCCATCTTGTTAAGCAATTTTCCTGCACCTGTAATGGCTTTTTCTGCATTTTTCCTCCCCTTGCCCCTAATATGGCTGCAGAAGATCTTGCTTCAGTGCACAACTGCTTCAGCCATTCCTCCTCCTCCTCCTCCTCCTCCTCCTCCTCCTCCTATTATCATCAGCATCTGCAAACTACTTTTTTTTGTCTCCTGTGCACAACAACCTATAAGGTGGATTAGGCACAGTGACTTGCCCAGGACCGCCTGGCATGCTTTATGGCTGAGCAAGGGATTTTTCATTCATTTCATTTCATTTATTACATTTCTGTACCACCCAACAGCCAATGGGTGGTTTACAAAGATTAAAAACCTAAAAAATACAATATTGTACATAATATATATTTTTTAATATACAGATATATAAAGAGACAACACACACACACCCCTTACCTATTAAGAACAAATTAAAGTACTTCTGAGGGGCGGGGAAATGGAATTAGTGAAAAAATGAATTATTTTTTTGCTGCGCTTACACGTTGCTGCTTCTATAGCCTCTTCATTTTCGCATCTGCCTCCCACATTGCATCCTGCAGTTTGATGGCCGTTTTCGTCAAGGTGGCAAAGCTTTCTTTAAGGTTGACAGTCTCCCTCTTTCCACAACTGCACCCAGTACTATCTGAAAGCTCCACCACACTGCTGGTTTCCATGTACACTTGATATTTCTGCTCTGTGGTTTCTCTTAATTAATTAGTTAACTTAATTTGTGTGTGTGATATATATATCACACACACACACACTGTATATATGTGTGTGTGACCGTGTGTATGACTACATTTTCCCACTAAAATAGCTTTCACAGGTCTATGATCCTAGACCCTTTGTGTACTAGCCTCTGAAAAGTATATGGAATGCTAAGGAATGTGTTTGAAAGCTGGGTGATGATCCATATTCCAGCCTTCCCAATCTGGCACCCTCCAGATGTGTTGGATTACAACTCCCATCTTCCCCAGCCAGTATGACGCGATTTGGAGTCTAACACATCTGGAGGGGCCCGGGTTGTGAAAGGCTGCAGTCATATTTGGATGCTCAGGGTTGTCACCCTTTTTCTCCCTGAGTAAACTTGTGTGTCTTTCTAACCACTATGTCACAGACTGCTAGTCTGTGACATACACTAGTATGTCAACACTAGTGCACTTTTTCCAGCCTGGAGATAAGGTGATGGAAAAAGGTGGATCCGTATTGAATTTCTGCTTTTGTGGGGCAGCTGTTCGAATGTCACAGAGTCTTTTCCAGGAAAGCGTGTCTTTGGCTGGCATCTCTGCTGGTTAAACTACCCTGAAACTGAACTTAATGTTTAGCCTTGCAAATATGTCCATATCTGTTCTGAAGCTACTAGTCCTCAACGTTTACTGCCCTGCTTCTCCATGTCTCTCCCTTCTTAGCCATTTGTGGCCTAAAAGGGAAAAAGAAGAACCAGCGTGTTTAAGTTTCCTTGTGTGGTCACCTGAAAGCAATTCCTACTTGTTCCAGGTGGTTGACAGAAGGGTTATTTATGAGCCTGGGACGTGAAAGGACTTCACAGTCTGGTTTCACTCATTTTGTGTGAATGTTATTCTGTTGATTCCCCACTAGGGAAATCAACAGAATAACAGTGTGAGAGCCAGTGTGGTGTAGTGGTTTGAGTGTTGGAATGGGACTTGGGAGATCCGAGTTCTAGTCCCCACTTGGTCATGAAGCTCACTGGGTGACTTTGGACCAGTTGCTATCTCTCCGCCTAATCTACCTCACAGGGTTGTTGTTGTGAGGATAAAATGGAGAGGAGGAGGATTATGTAAGCCGCCTTGGGTTCCTTGCAGGAATAAAGGTGGGATATTAATAATATTATTATTATTAATGATGATGATGATGGACATCCAGGTTCCAAGCTGATTACTTAAAGAGTACTTTGTGTTGTTCTTCATTAGGGGGCTCCAAAGTGCCAAATACCCAGGGAGTGGTTATTATCCTCCTTCTGCAGTTCCTCCATTACGGGGTGCCAAGACGCTGAGCACCGAATTCCTGCAGTTTCCACCTGTTTCTCACAACAGGCTATATGGTGCCTACTGGCAAATGAATATCATGCCCTATGGATGGCTATCAGGACTAAACCCCCTCCCCCCCCCCATGGTCGGGGTTACATAGTCTCTCTCTTTCTGGGGATAGCGTGGAAAGGACAGCTGTCCTCTGTCCTCCAGCTCCGCTGGGTGTTGCAATGGGGCGTATTTGATTTGTGTTGACCCATATTTTCCCCCAAACAAACTCTTCCGTGCCCTAGTGCCAGCCTCTTGGAATGGTGCCCTTTATGAGTCAGGCTGTCTGCGGGGTGTGGAGTTTCCCTCCTGCCTGCACCATTTCTCTGAGGCCTCTTTGTAGGTGACAGAAGCAGTATTCATGCCCTGCTGTACCTCCACCTAGTGCAGGAATTTCTGAGTAATGGGGGGGGGGAGCGGTGGGAGGACGCACTTGGTAGCTTGAATACTTCTCTGTGTGTGAAACCTCCCCCTCTTCGCACTCATTTTACCCCCCCCCCCCACACCAACCAATCCCCCATATTCTTTCTGAGGATGGGACTTATCTTCCTGAAAAACTGAATCCTCGCCAAGTCAACTCTTATCTGAGGGGAACACTCTTTGATATCCCTTCAACTCTAAAGAGGGCCACAAAACATATACCACCCTCTAGGCCACAGGTGGGCCACTCGTGTCGCTCCATATTTTGGCCTACAAGTCCCCCCCATCCCTCAACGTTGGCTATGCTGGCTGGGGCTGATGGGAGTTGTAGGCCAAAACAACTGGAAGGCCACAAGTTGGCCGCCTCTGCACTTTTGCCCATCTCTGTCCTTTCCACACACACACACACACCCGGCAACAAGTCTTTGGCCTAGTTTTCACTGACGTGATAAACCTGTATCTGGGCTGCACCACTTCAGACCGTGGGTGGGGGCTCATGTGATCGAAAGCTGCTTCATGCAAAAAAATAAATAAATAAGTCGTTCCATATAGAAAACTAGATGGCTAGGAGAAAGGTTGCAGCTTTCTCTGTGTAGGAATGTATTTCTTTTAGAGGTGGGGGCAGTCAGCTCCCCCCTGGGACACCCGCAGTCTGGAGTGGTACAATCCAGATACAGGCTTACCACCTGAGTGAGAATTGATTTTATTTATTTATTGGCTATATTTATATCCCGCCTTTTTCCCCGCTTACATAATCCCCCTCCTCTGCTCCATTGTATCCTCACAACAACCTTGTGAGGTAGGTTAGGCTGAGAGTCTGTGACTGGCCCAAAGTCACCCAGTGAGCTTCATAGCCGAGTGGGGACTAGAACCCCGATCTCCTGAGCCCCAGTCCAACACTCTAGGGCAGGGCTCTCCAACCTTGGGTCCCCAGATGTTGCTGGCCTACAGCTCCCAGCATACCCAGCCAGCGTGGCTAATGGCAAGGGATTCTGGGAGCTGTAGTCCAGCAACATCTGGGGACCCAAGGTTGGAGAGCCCTGCTCTAGCCACTAAACCACTCTGGCTCTCATTACGCTACACTGGCGACATTGGTTGTTGTTGGCAACCAATTTTACTGGAGCGCCACTTTGAAAGGGTGGTGAAGATAAGCTGGGCCAGGACCAAGACACACACACACCCCCACACACAGCAAAACCAGCTGCTCACATACCCTACAATTATCTCTTCTCTCACATACCCCTCTTTGAATTTGACTTAGCAACTGTACCCCTCAGGGGTGTGGATTTGGTCCCTGGGGCTGCCAGCTGCTGATTTCTAACCTCAGGGGAAATGTCTTTGGTTTATTCCACTTGCCCTCTGCCCCCATTGAGATAGGGAGCCCCCCCGCACCCCACCCCACCCCAATCTGGAGCTACAAAGAAGCGGTGGTTGTTTTAGAGGGGTTATGCCCCCAATCCCAGCTGGTGATTTTTCTTCTCTTTTCTGTGCCACCTGAAGGTATATGGTGATCCTGAACACTTGGACCCCTTGATCCAGTTGCTGGGGATCCCCCCCGCCACGGGGGCAGAATGGAGCCGGAGGAGGGATACAATGGAGTGAGTAACTGTCTGGCCGGGGAAGGCTGGAAGGCAATGGAACTGTGCGCGCGCGGGGGGGGGGGGATTGCCCCAATCAAAAGGTCCAGAAATTCCTTTCTAGGCTTTATAGCAGCCTTCCCCAAGGCTGGCATCCTTCAGGTGTTTGGGGCTACAACTCTCAGCAGTCTGAACCATTGGCCATGCTGGCTGGGGGCCGATGGGAGTTGTAGTCCAACACATCTGGAAACTGCCAAGTTGGGGAATGCTGCCTTAGGGAGAGCAGCGCACAGTGTGACACATGATGGGAGTTGTAGTCCAACACATCTAGAGGGCGCCAGGTTGGGAGAGGCTGAATTAGGTTTGCCAATTGGCCAACGTGGAGGGAATATCTGGTTCCAACTCAAAGCTCTTTGCTGATGTTAAGAGTTTTTTGGGTGGGGGTGGGAGAAGGAGGAGGATTCAGAGGTACTTTGGCACTTGGGGTCCATGGAGAAATCTTTGAATGCAGGGATGGGGGGTAGGGATTTGAGACCCAAAACTGTGGGCTAGTTTGGTGGGATAAGGCGGAACTCCTCCGGCTACTTCCTGTGTCTTCCTTGCCAGAGCCCAGCACTGGGTGCCCGGGGCGGGGCGGCCACGGTGATCATTGGAGCAGAAGACGAAGACTTTGAAAACGACATTGAGCCTGTAAGTGTATGTGAGAGGCCAGCAGGAGCAGTGCTGAGTGGGGGACGAACAGGGGCCACCGCAGGAGGAAACAGGGCCCTGGGCGTGAGATGGAAGAAGCGGGGGCAGGCCCCCAGGGTGTTGAGGAGGGTGGGCTGGAGAAGACCAGGGGGGGAGCATTCTGATTTTCCTGCTTGGCTTTCTTCCCCTTGTTCCAGAACCCAGATGCTCAAAGCTGCATATTCCAGAACCTGACGGAACTGAAGAAGCACCCTGCCTACTTGATGGTGTTTGTACAGCATGTAGTGTTGCAGTTTGACTCCAGCCCCTTGGTGAGCTTTGCGTACATGTGTGTCTGTGTTTTGTCGGTGCTGTTGCGTGGCCTAGCTTCCCGGCACTGGCAGCTGTGGAGAACGGGGGCTTTTGTGTGTGGACCTCTCCCCGTAGGCTGCCAGAAGCTCATGCAAGGGTGAGCGCGTGTGCGTCTCCTTGGGCTACATCTGCACAAATAGTTAATTTCCATTTAACGGACATTTCACGCACTTTAACTCTGGTGCTGTTCACACATGAACACGCATGTTCAGGAGACTTGCATGGTGCAGCTTTTGCTGGGCTGCACCATTTTAGCCTGCAGGTGGGGAACTTGCATGTTAAACGCCCCCCTGTCTACAGCGCATTCAAAACTAGCAGGTCAGGGAGAACAGTTCTAGCCCAGTTTTCAGTGTTGCCAAGGGGCATTCCTATTAATGGGCCACGCACATTGGCTGGGTTCACACAACACAACAAGCCACAGTATGGACTGAGTGTGGGTTGTCGTTGACCCGTGGATTGTTGTGTTGTGTGAACCCAAGAGCGCTAAGTAACAAACCATGGTTTGTTAACCACAAACAACCCATGACGAGAACCCATGGTTTGTTGTTGGGTTGTGAACTATGGGCTGTTTGTGGTTAACAAACCATAATTTGTTAGCGCAGCTGGGTTCACACAACACAAAACCCCACAGTTCAACAGCAAACCGGACTCAACCCACACTCTGGCTTGTTGTGTTGTGTGAATCAGGTCATTGTGTGGGTGTGAGAAACATTCCTGGTAGTAAATGTGTAGCTAGAGCGGGAGCTAGCTTTATATATACACATACCATATATAAATACATACATACATACATATATATATATATATATATATATACAGGGCTTTTTTTCTGGTGGAACTCACCGGAACTGAGTTCCAGCACCTTTTCTTCTATTAATTGCATTACAATTTAATCGCCATCTACTCCCGAGGAAATGCAATCCAAGAGTTCCGGTACCTTATTCTCCAGAAAAAAAGCACTGTATATATACACACACACACACACAGACACACACACACACACACACACACACACACACACCATAAGTCTCTAGGGCATCCTTCCCCAACCTGGTGCTGGGGGATTCTGGGAGTTGTAGTCCAGCATGTCTGTAGGGCACCAGGTTGGGGAAAGATGCTCCAAGTGAGTTCCTTTAACTTAAGGAAATATAAGGAGAAACCTACAGGCCGGCAGTCCCTTGTTACTCCATAAGAAGGCTGCTCCAGTCTTTCAAGGCCCTTGGCAGAGAGATTGATGATTATTTATTAAGCACTTAAGAATATTTTAACTGCTATACAAAGATTAGAATAGGCTGGCTCCTCCCCACTGGCTTGCACTCTAAACGAAGAAGGGGTGGGGAAGGGAGAAGCAAATAAACACATTCAATTACCGAATATTATTATTTATCATTTATGAAGCAAGCACTGCACACATATTTTGTTTAAAAGGCAGTGCCTGCCACCCGCTTGAAATCTGATCGACACGACACAAAAGGAAAAAAGGATGGGGAAGGACGGAGGGAGCAAGCAAATTATATTAGCTATGATATGTTCTGACATAATGACCAGGTGGGATGGTCATTGCTGTCAAGGTCAGTGCAGGAGGCAGTTATGGGCAGGGCGGAGCCAAATGGTGATTGGTCCCAGCTGGAAAAAAATGAAGAGGACCCCACTGTCTCCCCTTTTCCTCTGATGAAGCTGGAAGAAATGATGGACAACCCGGTGTGGTGTAGTGATTGGAGTGCTGGACTGGGACTCGGGAGATCCGGGTTCTAGTCCCCACTCGGCCATGAAGCTCACTGGGTGACTTTGGGCTGGTCACTGACTCTCCGCCTCACCTACCTCACAGGGTTGTTGTGAGGGTAAAATGGAGAGGCGGAGGACTGTGTCAGCCGCCTTGGGTTCCTCACAAAAGGAAAAAAGTTGCGATTTAAAAGTGATAAATAAATAAAAAATGAAATAAAGACAAACCCTCAATGTGGAGCTCTCCTGATGGGTTGAGCTACAACTTCCATCACCCCCAGCCAGCATGGCCATTGGCCATGCTGGCTGGGGGTGATGGAAGTTGTAGTCCAACCCATCTGAGGGGGCACCAGGTGCTCTGCTCCATTACACATATGTGGGGAAAATTGGGGGGAGGATTTCTGAACATCCTTTGCTTGTCAAGTGCAGTGGTTGTGTCACTCCAGTTGACCACCACTTCCTTTATTTTTCTGGCAGGTGGGGTGGACATTCGTCTCCAGGTTTGAGAATAGCCTGGCTGTATTTGATACGTATTTTTTCAAATTTAGCGAAAGTATTTTATTTTTCTTGATGACAATGATGATTACTAGTTTGTACAGTGCCATTAATGTACATTGCGCCGTAGAGATCAGCAAAACTGGAAGGAAGGAAGGACAGGTCCCTGCCCCAAGGTGCTTAGAATCTTAACTCCAAAATTGGGGGAAACCATGTGTGGAGGGCAACAAGCGATGAATTGAGAGCAAAATGTACTGGTTATGTTATTCATTTATTCACAACATTTATTTACTGTTCCACATCTAAACACATTCTGGAGTGGCAAACAATAGAAAGATAAAACAGATACAATAATAAAAAATGGGATATCAGTAAAACCGTGGCTGGTCAGTTAAGGAAGGCTTCCTGGAATAAAGGTGTTTTCAGGAGGTGCCGAAAGCAACACAGCGTTGCTGCCTGCCCGACCTTTAGAGGCAGGGAGTTCCAGAGGAATGGAGCCACCACACTGAAGGCTCTTCTCCGGGTGGACTCCAATCGGACCATAGGTCCATATGGAACCACCAGGAGCATGTCCTCCAATGACCTCAGTGACTGGGCAGGGTTAGGGTTAGTGTAATTAATAATGAAATCAATTTGAACATATTCATCTACTTGTATTTAGGTTTTTGCTGGTTGGCATTGACGTGAATGCCCTCCACGTACCCCCGTGTGCATCCTTCGTACCCACCACATTTGTATATATAATAGTTCCATTCATCTAAAGAGCCACACACAGAGTACCAAAAGGCAGGTTCCTTCTTCCGAGGAGCATCCACTCTAGGATTTGACATGGGGGCGGGGGGGAGATGCCAGAGCAGGGCGGCAGATCCTCTTCCAGCCTGAGGGTCATTCCGGAGAAGCTCCCAGGGGGGGGCACATTCCAGGGGGGGGCACATTCCAGGGGTGGGCAGTGCCAAAGGCAAAAGAGGCAGGGCCAACCCCAACCCCCCCCAAATACCAGCCTATTTTTCTGTAAAGCCCTTACTGCCAGTAACTAAGCCATAAGAGAGGCGTTTCAATCTTTTAGAATGGGGGGGAAAATTGCACAGAAGCCGGGAAACCACTGAGCGATTGGTGGTTGGGGGAAAGGGGATGAGATCACGGATAGGGGCCGTGGCTTTCTGGGGACCCCTGGTGGGATGGATTGGGACCCCTGGTGGGATGGATTGGGACCCCTGGTGGGATGGATTGGGACCCCTGTGCTAGAGGGAGGCGAGCAAGATGGAGGAGGCGATGACTAGAAAAGGGAAAACATATCTGCTCAGTTCAATGGCGTATAGTGGGGTGTCATTTCAGGAGGGGATGGACGGAGACTAAAAGGGTTGTGTGTGAATGGCTTTGTAAGCACTTAGGCCTCTTCCCCTCCCGTCATCACAAATGTCTGGCTTGGTTAGTCCTGGAGTATGAATTGGGATATGGGGGAAGACCAGGCTAGAAGGGATCCAGCCCTTCCATTCCTACCTTAGCACTTGGGCGCCTCTCGTAACTGCCTTCCCTCCCTGCAGCTCTGTTATCTGCATATGGACCTCATATTAAACCACCTCGGACCCAAGGAGGCAAAGAAGCAGTTCGTGGAATTCTGCCACACGTTCGTGGACAAAGCTGCGGTGAGTGAGCTCTGGGGAAGATCACTTTGTCCCTTCCCTTTGTCCTTGCCCCCGCCAAAACATTTGGGAACTGCTAGGGAGGATGGATCATTCTATTCTTAGGCCATCTCAGTCCCCTTATTCATTCTTAAGGGTGCAGTCCTATGTAGGTTTAGACAGAAAAAAAGTCCCACAACTCCCAGCATGCCCCAGCCAGCCATGCTGGCTGGGGCATGCTTGGAGTTGTACATCTTTTAATCATCAATCTGTGATTTTTAAAAAAAAAACCTGCACAAAAATTCGTATTTAAATATGCATTTTTAATGTATTTTCTTACAAAATCTACATTCATAAACATGTTTTCTCTTTTAACAATGTGTTTCTAAATGCATTTTCCCCAAAAACACACATTTTTAAACCCCATTTTGATACAATTTTTGAGCCGAGAACTCAGTGGTGTAGTGGTAAATTCTGAAGTTCAGGCGCTCATACAGGCCTGAACTCAGCTTGTCATACAGGCTCAGCTTGTCTGAGCGTGGAAAGCTAAGCAGGGTCAAGCCTGGTTATTACTTGGATGGGAGACCCCCCTCCTCTAGTTTCCTGCATTGAGCAGGGGATTGGACTCGATGGCCTTGTAGGCTCCTTCCAACTCTATGATCTATGAAATCCTGACGGCCCCCATAGCCATGTCCCCAAGGAGAGTCCAAAGATACAGGCAGCTCTGTTGTTCCATATCAGTAAACCAGTTCTAGCAGTTTTCATCTCCATCAGGAGGAGGTCCTTTGGTAAGGCTCCTGGGTCTTAACTGCCCATTCAACAACAGGCCACCGACAAAATCCTTTGCGTTACAGCAGGGAACAATATATTGTTTGTTCCTCTCTCTGCCCTGCCCCACACCACCGCCCAGCTACTGTCAGGATTGTAGGTTAGAAGGAACAGGGGAAGCTGAAGGGGGTGGCAGATGGTGTCAGCAGCATCCCTACTAACAAAAGAAGCGCTGGTGCTGCGTACCTGCGAGCTCTGCCTCCGCGACACCGCCGCAAGAACTGCACTGCAAAACCTGGTGAAGGGATGGCTGCCTTCTTCCGCCTCATTAATGCTTCCTTCTGTGCCTCCGTTCTCCTCGGGGCCTCTCCTGCTGTCAGGAGCATGTGGCATGCGCACGTGACAACTGAAGTTTGGCGTTTGTGCCTTATCCATGGAAGCTGGTCGTAACCTCTGGTGCAGCCCCTCCCAACCTGGTGCCCTCCAACCATGTCGGACTACAACTCCCTCCCCCCCCAGTGAGCTAGGGATGATGGGACCTGTTGTTCAACACAGATGGAGGGCATCAGGTTAGGGGAGCTGGTCTGAAGCATCACTTAGTCCACAGGCAGCGTGAACCTGGAGGAATACGGGCATCCTATTGAGGGCAAGAGGAGCGTGGCGGATAGGATATCTGCCGCACTCCCCTCTCCCTCAAAAACTTGGCCCTCTAGATGTTTTACCTCTCCGCGCAAAGAGGAGAGGATAAGGCACCTCCTGGATTCCTCAGAATCCGGTGGAACCTTGCTCCCCCCTCCCCCCCAGGAACGCCCCCCCCCCCACCGTGGGAACCGAACACAGTCTTCCGTGTTTGGTTCCCTGCCGGTGCGGAAAGAGCCACGCCGGCTATGAGGCGGGGTGGGTGGGCGCTCTATGGCGCTGTGACCTCAGAAGGGATTTCCGAGGTCACAGCACCTTCCAGCCCCAATCCTATGTCCCGCCAGACAAGGTTGGAGGGACATAGGATTGCGCCCTTAGGCAGCGGAGCCAAACGTAACCTGCCTCTTTCCCTCTCCGTGACTGGACTGCTGTGCTGCAGGGTCAAGCCTGGTTATTACTTGGATGGGAGACCCCTCCTCTAGTTTCCTGCATTGAGCAGGAGGTGGGACTTGATGGCCTTGTAGGCCCCTTCCAACTCTCTGATCTATGAAATCTATTGATGATGGGGGCGGCCGGATAAAAATCCCACTGCATGCCCAAGAGAGCCACATGGCTGAGTCTACATCTCCCATAAGGACGTAATAACCGTCTTGCTGGATCACATCAAAGGTCTAGCATTCTCATTCCCACGGCATCCACCGGCTCGTGGGGATTGAAGGTAGTGGCCGTAGTGGAGCAAGGGTTCAACCCCAGCACTTTTTAAAATAGTAGTGGCAGCACTTGTGTTTATTAGCAGGGACGCTGGCATCATCTGCCCCCCCCTGCAGAATTTCCCTCTAAGCTTACCTGCATTCCTCACAGCAGCTGGGGGCAGGGGAGGAATGCATCCCCCCCCCCGCAACAATATATTGTTCCCTGTTGCAATGCAAAATATTTTGGGGTGCCTTGATATTGAATGGGCAATTAAGGGAGCAATTCTGTGGCCCCTAGACAGCATCTGAGGGGCTATAGGATGTTTTGGATCCCCAGATCCGGGTCGTCGGAGACAACACTCCGTTCTTGGAGCTGGGGATCGGCGCTCCGACCCCCTCCCCCTTGCGGCTGGTGTGGAAAGAACCATGCCGGCTGCTCTCTGAGGTTGGGAAAGCGACCGCGGGAGAACGGGGAAGGGGAGGAGGGTGGAGAGGCCAAGATATGAGCTATCCTGAAGCCTCTCTGGCCTCCTTCCCTCCCTCTGAAACGCTGTCGCTAGTTGGGCAAAAAAGCCCATCTAGCAAAAATGCAGGGCAGGAGGATGGGGAGGCAAAGATCGCTTCCGTCACTGCTCCTGCTTTGCATTTCGATGACCGGAAGCCTCCCAAGTTCGGGGGCTTATGGGCATCGCGACAGGATTGCGCCCCAAGACACTTTAGCTTTACAGAAGACCTGCTCCCGGTGGAGATAGTACTGCCAGAACTGGTTGCTAATATGGATCAACACAGCTGTCTGGATTTTTGGATTCTTCTTGCGGACATGGCTGTGGGGGCTGTCATGATGAGTGCCTGCATTTCAACCACTATACCAGTGCCAGGGTTATATAATCGTGGGTGGGTGTTATACTACTTCTGAACAGGTAGCTTCCACTTTGTGGCCGATAAGCTGTGGGTAGTTTTATCCTCCTGGTACAGTGTTTTCACCTGCTTCTTCTAAACTTTATCTCTCTGATCTTTTCTGCAGCCCCTGAGGGTCCCCATTCCATCAAATGTACAATTTGAGCTGGGTAAGAGCCACCATTAATGGTGTGTGTGTGCATGTGCGTGTGCATGTGCGTGTGTTCTAGATTGGCAAGGAATAGAGCTTCATGTCTTCCGCAACAGTGGATTTTGCAATCAGAGTATGTTTGATTCAAATTAATCACCTTGATGGTATTTTTTTCATAATTTCCTGCACACACAAACACACCCACCCACCCCGATCTTTGAATCATGTCCTGGGAGACCAAGGCGAGTGAATCAAATACAGGGTTATGGGTGCTGGTTGCAGTATTGTGGTCTGTTTTTTATTTCCTTATGTTCAAAGAGCAAGTTTCTAGCTCTTATGGATGTGCAAAGCGTGTGGGAGTTGCCTGGGAAGGGAGGTTCTGTGGTGAATAGGATTTCCATTGGTCAGGCATTAAGAGGGCGGGGCTTCGGTGCTCTCAGCAGCTTGTGACATGACCAGCAGAGGCAGAAATGAATTATGCGAGTCTGCTTAATTTGCATAATCTCTAGGTTGCAGAATTCAGCTTTTCTTTGTGAAGGTTTTTCAAGTTTTTATTTTAAGCGCAGAGAACACAGGAAGCCTTGCGTGAGCTGCAGGACTAGATGAGAGTTGCCGCGGCGGGGGGGGGGGGGACTTGCAGGGCGGGCAGAAAGTCTTGCAGTTCGGAGCGGGGTGGTGGTGGATTGCAGCTGTCTCCTTGCTTTGTCGGTGCAGTAGCCGACAGAGCCTGCGCGGTTTTCCTCACACAGTACAGGGCAGACGAAGAAAGGCCGCTGTGGGGGGCGGGGTCTGAAATCCCCGCGCGCGCACACTTGCTTAGGAGTCAGTGCCATTGATCACAAGGGGGTCTTGCTTCCAAGTAAATACATATATCGGCTCAAGTTCAGTGGCAAACGGGCAGGCATAGGCCGACACTTGTTACTGCAGCTCACGAAAGCTTGTCGCGTAATCCCCGTGTTTTTCAGTCCCCGTTTTCTTTTTGCCTTTTGGTGCTGCTGCAAGCCTCTTTGTTGTTACTGCTCCAGTTCTGCTGCCTTTCCGGATAATCGGCCGCAGCCCAAGCCGCAACCCCCACCACTTTCCCCGGTTCCCCACCCACCGACCCACCTCCCCGATCTCTCGATAGTAGCTCCCCCTCCTGGCTTTTGCTACAGCTGTCGGGGCGGGAGACGGGACCGCACCCAGCTGGTGAAACTGTGAGAAAGGCAGGAAGTCGAAGGGCTTGAAGACTGGTGGGGAGGGCTACTGGCCTCTTGCTGGCCCGGCCAATAGATTAGCTCATCTGCAGCAGCAGCAGCAAAGTAGCCCGGCCTCTTCTCCTGCCACGGTGGAGGGGAAGGGACGGGTGGGCGCGGGCGCCAGCTAGGCAGCTGGTCCTACAGCCGCGTGGCACCATCTAGCGGCCATGCCTGCCAGCTGCAGCCAACTGCGCGGCCAGCTCCGCCCGCCTTCGTACTAGGGTGCGCGCTGCTTCCTTCCTCTCGGAGGGGGAGCGAGCGAGCGAGCGACAGCGCAACTCTTCACGGTGGTTAGACAGCCTGGGTGGGAGGCGCGGGAAGTACAGGTGGGCTTTTTGATTTAAAAATGGCTGAGAGAAACTCCACTCTTTCCTGAGATGCTGTGTGCTTAAAATAATAACGATAAATAATACATCACGGTTGCCCGTGCGACCCAAATTCTGTGGTCGGCAGGGCGGAGTTCTGAGATTCCCATCACTAAAAATCCGTTTCGCCCCCCCCCCCAGTTCCCTGCTCCACACTTCTGAGATAGCTAGCATTGCCCATACACTTTGATCTTTATCCCCACAGCCATAAGGAATAGAAACTTAAAAAGCAAATGTGGAGGTGAAGATCCAGAAAGTAATTGTCTGCAGCCAGAGGTGTACTGAATGCAGGAAGCCCATGTGCTAGCAGAGTGCCCCCACCCAGTGGCTTTTCACGAGCATTCCAGGGGTGGTCCACGCCCTCGCTGAAGCTGCTGCTGGGGCCTGGTCATCTGCTCTCCACCTATGAACGCATAAAGCAGGGCTTCCAACCTTGGGTCCCCAGATGTTGCTGGCCTACAGCTCCCAGCATACCCAACCAACATGGCTAATGGCAAGGGATTCTGGGAGCTGTAGTCCACCACCATCTGGGGACCCAAGGTTGGAGAGCCCTGGTATAAAGCAAACATAAGTTACACTAGGTCACATGGTTGGTCCACTAGCCCAGTGTTGCTAGCTCTGATTGCAAGGGGGTCTCTCTAATTGAGCCTTCCCCAACCTGGTGTCCCTCCTGACGGCCATGCTGGCTGGGAATTATGGGAGATGCAGGCCAACACATCTGGAGGGACACCAGGTTGGGGAAAGCTGCTCTCTCAAGTAGAGGGTGTTTCTCCAGGGATCCTTTTCACCTGGAGATGCTTTGGGACCTGCCGTGTGCAAACAGGGCCTTACATCATGCACCTTGTGAAGGAGAACAGCTGCCTGAAACCCAGAAACAGCTACTGTGACTCTTCCCCCACCCCACCCCGTTGGAGGGCACTGTGTAGAAACAAACAGCTGCACCACCCCAGAGATGGCTGCGTTGTACTACCAGGTCTGACCGCTCTGCTTCAGAAGCATCTTCTGTTTTTGGCAGTAAGCCAGGCACAGTGGCATCCAAGCAGCTGCAAGCGATTTGCCTGGATGATGATGCGTTTGCACAAAATCACAAGAGGAGATACCTCCCCTTGGAACAGCCTCCAAACCCCTGACAGTTTTAAAGTTGCTACTGCAGGCCGGTCTCTCTTGTTTATCTTGCAGGGCCAGCTGCCAGGACAGCTGGAGCACTGTGGGG
This sequence comes from Shinisaurus crocodilurus, assembly GCA_021292165.1. Classification (NCBI taxonomy): domain Eukaryota; kingdom Metazoa; phylum Chordata; class Lepidosauria; order Squamata; family Shinisauridae; genus Shinisaurus; species Shinisaurus crocodilurus. Next base: position 9,170,571 of record CM037885.1, read on the forward strand.
AGGTTTATTCTGAGTTTGTGTGGTGCCCTTTTCTTTTCTTTTTTTGCTTTTGTACAAATATAGCAACAAGAATTCCCCTCTGGACTTTACGGATGCAAACCATGAAAGGAAGCACAGAGCAACTTCGGTTTGGGAGAGTTTCTAGGACACTTTTGCGGCAAGCACAGATGTGACATTAGTGTGGGGACACTAGCAGTAGTAGGAAATCATGGTCACAGTGCTGTCAGAGGGAAAAGGGGGCCAACATCTGCAGAGTCGCAACCCTGCCACATGTTGAAGAGTGAAGACTTGAGTGTTGAATTCGCTAGAATTTTGAACATCTTGTTTTTCACTTTCACTCCCCCCCTCAAGTTTCTAGTTCTCGTGACTTCTTACAGCCTGTACCCTTCTGAGCCAGCAGTTGCAAGGAGTTAATCCTTTCACATGTATCATATTTCAAACACGTAACAAAAAAAATCTAAATTCTTTTTTTTAAAAAAAATATGTGTTAGTGGGCAGATTGTACACTGAATACAGTATGCAAACTCAGTCAGCCTGATGAGCTGGTGTAGTGTAATGGCTTAGAGCAGTGTTCTCCAACCTTGGGTCCCCAGATGTTTTTGGCCTATAACTCCCAGGCATGCTGGGAGTTGTAGGCCAAAAACATCTGGGGACCCAAGGTTGGAGAACACTTTAGAGACTGAGTTATGAGCCAGGACGTCCCAGGTCCCAATTCTGCCTCAGTCATGAATTCATTTAGACCAGCTAAGTCGCCGTGCTTCTTCAGCCTTCCACCCCACCCCTCTGCAAGGTGGGGATAATCATACTGATCTACCTTATAGGCTTCTTGCAAGAATGACTGAGATAATGTATGTGAAGCATGTTGGACACTCTAACGTGCTGTGTAAGTGCTAAATTATTATTATTTAATATTAAGGCAAAGCAAGCTTCTACTCTCAATTCTCATGACACCTCAATTTCTTTTCCCACCTAACCGTTCCTTACTGTATTCTCTATTGGTAACCAGCCCTAGTTTTTGCACAGACATACGCAGGTCGCACATATGAATTTGCATATTACGCTCTTATTGTTAAATGTACAACAATGTGCCCTGGCAGATTTTTTTTTAACTGCAGGATTCCACATGCTTGTGTCTTCTCCCTTGGAGCAGCAAGAATGCTTATAATTTGGACTGCTTGAGTGTCCGGACATTTTGGAGGAAGATACCTGGAGATGGTGCAAAATTACTTCATTTTCAGGAAGAATTCTGCTTCGCAGAACTTGAAACCGGGCTTGTCTCTTGTGTCCCAAGCCTCCTGTAACCCCACAGCTAGTTCTGCAACATGCCTAAATTTAGGGAGGGATGCAGATCCTCAGGCAGGTGGGCCATATCCGGCCCAGATGGCAACACCCCCTTTCCCAGACCTCTGACTGTTCAGTGGTTTCCCAGCCTTTTCGTCTCCCGCTCCCCCCCCCCCCTGCATTCTAAAAGGTTGAAATGCCTCTCCTAAGGCTTAGTTACTTGCAGTAAGAGCTTTAAGCAAAAATATGCTGGTGTTTTTTGTATTTTGCCCCTGCCCACCACTGGAGTGTGCCCCCCCCCATCTTCTCTGAAATGAAATTTGGCCCTCGGACTGAAAGAGTTACAACAGCCCTGGCTTAGGGCCTTTCTCTTCTCCTCCTTGCAGACCGAACCAGGCCTGAACTTATTCCTGATGACCAGCAGCGGAAATACTTGAATGAAATCCATGCTTCCCAAGAATCAGAGATTATCTGTCAGCTGGACGACTACAGGTCTGGATCCTGGGGCTCTTGAGGAAGTGGCAGGAGCAGGGAGGACTGGGCAGAAGATGAGAAGGGCTAGGGTTTGAGAAGGCTGTTGTTTAACATGGATATTTGGGAAAGGCTTCAAATACTCATGGCCAGGCTCTGGCTCCTAGGGGAGCAGGCCATATTAGCACAAGTGGGCGAGAAGCAAGTGTGCAGTTCAAAACAGGGCAGGGGTTTAGTTCTAGAGTAGCAAACAAGAATTGGATGAGCCAGTGGCAGGCGCATAGTCAGAACCAAACAGGCCAGGCTCAGTGGGAGCAAGTGTTTCTGCAATGTCCTGATGGTATCGATGGCCTGGTTCGCCCATGACACTAAGGCCTCGTTCACACATCACACTAACCCATGTTTTATTTAAACCATGGTTTGTTGCCCTACCCAGAGTTTGTCTGGCAGATGATCAAAGAAACCATGGTTTGTTTTCTCAGTCCCTAGGTTGTTTCCCTCCCACTTCACCTGGTCTCTCCCTGTATCCCAACTGCCTTTGCAGCACTGCAGTACTGGCATGTAAAGAGGCTGGGTTTTTTTTTTTACTGCTCTTGCCCGCCACCTCTGTAGCCTGGTGAAACAACCCACAATTCTGGGTTTGACCACCCATGGTTTAAACGACAACCCATGGTTAAAACAGCCCACAGTTCACAACCCAACAACAAAACATGGGTTCTCTTAGTGGGTTCTTCGCGGTTAACAACCCATAGTTAAACCATAGTTCTGGGTTCACATGTAATAACTCACCATTCAACAAACCATAGTTAATGGAACTATGGTTTGTTGTTACGTGCAAACCATGTTAAAATCTGGCTTGTTGTGTCTGAACCCATCCCTGCAAACAAACCATGGTTTCTTAACCAAATGGAAGCCATGATTTGTTGCGTGCTTATGAAGTCTGGCTTGTCTAAACCATGGCTTGTTGTGATGTCTGAACCAAGAACCATAGCTTATCCCTGACTTTCTTGTGCTGCTGTCCGCATTGAAACAGGCATATGCCCAGCAAGAGCAGCCTGAAAATGAAACTGCTCTGAAAGCTGACAACATGGGTGGGAGAGAAACAAACCAGATATAGGGAAAACAAGCTGTGGTTTGTTGGCTCATCTGCAAGACAATTTATGGCTAAAACAACAAGCCATGGTTAACGTAGACTGTGGCTTTGCATTACATGTGAATGGAGCCAATGAGTTGTTTGGACTGAGCAGCTAGCTCTGAGGCCAGAGCTTTATAGGTCCTGGTGAGCTGGGATTGGCCTTTGGGGTCAGCTGACTAGATGCTTAGGTGGGCTAGTACTGCAGCCTAGATGGCGCCCTTGAAGCCCAGAGCTCAGCATGCTGGACTTGCAGTCAGAAGAGAGTGCTGGTCGCGCAAGAGGTAAGAAGATAGACCCTGACTCCTGAGATCCCTGGTTCGAGACTTGCTGTAGCCACTCAGCTGGCACCTTAACAGCAGCCTCAAAATTTTCTACCCTTCGGTGAACACTTGCCACAGCTGTTTTTCTGCTGAAGAACCTCTGTGTGTCTCTGTCGCTAAACCCCTGTGTGTGCCAGGAGATTTGGGGGCATATAGTAGGGCATACACTGAATTCCCCACACTGCCCTGGTGTATCAGTTGGTGCACAGCACATGCCTCAGGATACTCCCAATGCTCTCCTGCATGTGTGCACTGCAGCGGAAGAAGGGTGGTAGCGGCGGGCGACTTCTTGTTCAGGGGCAGCCTGTGCTGCACCACTACCGAGCTTCTCATTAAGGGTCCCCAAGGCACCCCACAACACCGCTAGGGAAAATCACCGGCTTTAGGAGCTACTGAGTATGTAAACTGGGGCAGGGCAGATCTGTTGGGGAGACGGGAGGGCAGAAGGTTTGCCGTTCCTCCTGCTTGATTTCGTTCCGGGTGGGAGAGAGTCCTAATGGCTCCTCCTTCGATTCCTGCAGGGAAAAAAGGAAGATGGGGATGACTCCGGGAGAGGCGGAGCTCTCTGAGCTGGAAGGCTACCGGACCAAGGACAAGAGCATCCGCGAGGCCAAGGAGAAGCAGCTGGCAGAGCTGCTGCTGGGCAAGCTAGAGGAGATGCAGTGAGTGAACCTCTCCGTACTCGCCCCCCAAAGACCTGATCAATGAGCCTGCCCATTCGGGTTCCTCCCTGCCCCTTTCAAAACCAGATAAATGGTTCCTCCCAAGCTGCTGGCATTGGACCTGCCCTCCCTAGCCCTATGAGCCTATTCATAGATTTCATAGATCATAGAGTTGGAAGGAGCCTACAAGGCTGTCGAGTCCAACCCCCTGCTCAATGCAGGAAACTAGAGGAGGGGTCTCCCATCCAAGTAATCACCAGGCCTGACCCTGCTTAGCTTTCCACACTCAGACAAGCTGACCCAGCGTGAGCCACAGGCCTGCAGATGTGGACTCCTCCTCCAAATGCCAGTCCTTATGGAGCTAAAACAGCACCGTCCATGCACAAGCAGAGAGGGTGGCAGCAGGGTTGGGGGAAACCCCAAGGTTTACAAAAAAACATTTAGAAAAACGACATACACCCCCTTCGTCGAAAGCTCAATGGGGACTGAGCATATTGGCTGACTCTTGGGGGAAGAAATGGAAAACCAGGGGGTGGATGAGGACCCGGGGAATGGAACGGAGTCTCATGGCAGAGGGCGTGGCTGGCTGGAACCCTGAACAGGAGCATTCCACACTGCAACATTTTTTGCAGTTCCGACTTATGGGCCCTGTGTCCCTCTCCCTCCTTTGCACCCATTCTTGGACAATGCCAATAGGCTGATCCATTGCTGGGCGGCGGTGCGGGGGGTGCGGCAGGAAGGGGAAATGTATCTGTCCGTTCCATACTCATATTCTTTCCGATCTTTTGTGCCTAGTCAACCCAACCAGAATGGCCTTCTTGCTTAGTATATCTTTCATGGACCTCTACAGCTTATTCGTAAGCTTAACCAACCCCCCAACCCCCCAGTCGCCCCTGCTGGACCAGCTACTGGTCCCATCCAAGCTTCCCCTTCCAAACCAGGAAAATGGATTCACCCAGACTAGTGTCTCCATCCATCATAGAGCAGGGAGGCCCTGCTCCCCCCCCCGCCCCTTTTTCCCATGAACTTAGCTTCTGTTTCCTGGCCCTCATCCCATTTGCACTGGGATCAGGGCCAGGAGTCCGCCTCTCCCTCTGATCTCTCATCTCTGAGGAACAAGGGCTGTGGCTGCGGCGGACCGACTGCAGCCTTCCCTCCCCCCCCACTTCGCTGCCAAGTTCCTACCAGATAATAGGAACCAGCTGTCGGGGGGGGGGGGAGACGGCAGGGGAGGAAGGAGAGAGATGTCCTCCACCCATCCCGGGATATTGCCTCCTGTTGCATCATCCTTGTAGGGTGTATAAACTCCTCTTGCGCCCCCCTCCCCTGCTCAGTTGCTGCATCCAACTTGGTCCAGCAGCTACAATCCAGCTGTAGGCACGTCTCAGCATCCCACGCCACACAGAACATGCTTATTTGCCTTTTGAGTGTTGCTCTCATACCAAGCAGAGATGGGGATTTTGCACCGGTGAGTTTCAACGTACAAGGAGTGGTCGGGGGGGGGGGTGCTTTGCGGTGCAGCCGCCTCTAGGTTGAGGAGCAGCTTCCGCTCAGAGGGCGCCGGCTCGCTCCCCTCGGTTACTTGAGAGGTGACATAGGTAGTTTGGTGGACTGGGACCCTGGCAATCCGGATTCAAATCCTCTCTCGGCTGGGAAGCCCTGCTGTGTGACTTTGGGGCCATCTTGTGGTCTCATCTGACTCCCGTGTTTGTTGTGTGTGAGGATAAAACGGAGCAGCCCCGTGTCAGCCACCCTGAGCTCCTTGGGCGAAGCGAGGGACATAAATGTAACTAGTGAGCCAGTGTGAATGTCACAAGCCAATCTCTTTTTGTCTCTTTTCCCTTTTCTTTATTCCAGCCCTATTATCCCTGCCGACGAGGAGAAAAGGTACGTAATGGATGGGTTGCAGGGGTGGGTGGGTGGGTGGAACGTGCAGGCGTTTTGTTTCTCCACTGCAGCCTCCGCCGAGTCCCGCGTCACATGCGCTGCCGGATGTGGCTTGCAGCAACTTTAGTTCTACCACTGCTCAGGAAGTTGGGTGGGTGGGTGGGGCAAGGGCGGGGGGAGCACTTTCTTTAACCCTTGAGGCACCAGTCTATCTTAAAGTCATAAGGAGCTGCCTTCTCCTGAGTCAGACCATTTGTCCACGTAGCCCCAGTACTGTCTGCCTAAACCGGCACTGCGTCTCCAGCATCTCAGGCAAAGGTCCTTCCAGCCTTGTTACCTGCCTTGTTTCTGAACTGGACATGCCAGGGATCAAACCTGGCTACTTTCTGCATGCAAAGTGTATGCTTGACTGATGGGGATTCACGCTTCCTCCTCCTCTGTTTATCTGCACATATCTTAGGTTTGGAAGGAGAGGGCCCCCGCACTATTCCTCTTGTTTTTCCTCCCTCCTTGACAAACAGACTCTGGTTTACTCTATGAAGCCTCTGCGCTTGTCGGGCGGGGCAGGGTTTGAATCTGTGACTCCCCTGTCACCACCCATTAGGAGGTTAACGGAAGTGCTGGAAGCGAGTGTCTCCTACGAAGGCTTGACACAGCTGTTTATAGCATTGTGTCACCCGCCACCCTGGCTACCCACGGTGGTGTCCTTTAAATATTGTGGCTCTTCCACAGAGGGAGCATCCCTTGCTGCTCTGCAATCAGCCGAACCATCATGGAAATTATACCAGGGGTGGTACTGTAATATGTAACACTCTATACAGACTTTGGAATGTTGTCCCATCAACAAGGATTTCTAGGAAAGCTACACTGAAATAGGGTTGTCCCCTGCACACACATACGTATTCTTACGGAATACGTGTCCAAAGTTGCAAGAAATGTTGCATATGAGCTGGTCCCATGGTAAGGTTTCTGAAAATTGGTATAAGAAGCTGTATGTGTGTGTGTGCACTGTGGAATGAACAAGATGGCCTAATTTTGAACTGAGGCACAGAGCTAAGAGCAGAATCAAGTGATTACTGATCACTGGAACAGAATCAAGAGCACCTCTGATCCCTTGCAGAGTGTCCTTGCTACAGAGAAACCACAGTTACTAAATTCTCATGTCTCTGGGTTGAAGGGGCAGAGGTTTCCCAGCCAGCTGGTGTAGTGGCTTAGGAGATCCAGCTTCAGATTCCCACTCGGCCACAAGGCTCCCTAGGGTGACCTTGGGCCAGTCTCTCACACATGGTCTCAGGCGAACCTACATCACAGGATTGTTGTGAGGATAAAATAAGCAGGACCATGTGTCCTGAGCACATTGGAAGAAGGTAGGTGGGATAAAAACATCATAAATAAAGCAAAATAGTTTCCAGGCATGGTTGGCCACTCTTCAAGAACCACTCATGTGCGGTATGATGCTTAGAGATCTGAGAGGTGGGAGAAACAGCTGCTATCTAGTTCTCTCCAGAGCAACCGCAAACTGATTAGTAGTGCCCAGTTACAGTCAGAACTGCCAACTTCTTCTTTTTTTGGCAGGACTCATGCATCTTCTAACAGTTGTGTGGCAGGTGAGAACATGTGATGCCTTTTCTAGCTCCAGCCATGATGAGGTCTTCACTTGTTGAATGTCTGTCTGCCCCACAGCAGTTTAGAGGCATAGGAACTTGGCCAAGGGGGTAAAAAAAAGTGGCATCCCTAATTGTGGCAGGAAGTTGAGACACGGGTGTGCATGGGGTACAAGGGGTCTGCCTCAACACTTGACTGGATGAACAGAACCCTTTTTATAGGCTAAGATGTTACCTCTTGCAGTCAAACCATGGTCCACAAGACGTCTGAATTTCTCCCCGATGCTTTCTGGAACCATGCCATTTCTTTTTCCTCCCCTCTCCTCTGCCCTCGTCCCTTAGCTCTGCCATTTTCACTGCCGTCGTGACATATATGAAGCACCTGGGGGTTAAGACCAAATCGGCCGATAACAAGAAGTCCAAAGCCAACTTCTTCCGCAAGAAGGTAAGTCAAAGCTTGAACCTGGGAAAGGTGTGTGCAGGTGTGGTTGGGCTGTTGATACGCACGAGATCCAGGAGCTGCCTACAGGGCCATGGCAGGGGGGGTGCTCATCCCTTGCCCCCTCCCACAAATGATCAGCTGCCCCTGAGAATTGGGTGTAAAAAAATTAACTTCCCGAAAGTCTCAACTTTTTGACAATAGAGCTTTGGCTTTGCAGAGATGGGACATATCTAGACCAAGTCCTGCAGAGCCCATATTTGGAGGGGTTTTTTGTGTGTATGATAAGTTCACCTTTCTCCTCCCCCCCCCTCCTTCCTGCTAATCCAGATTTCAGCCAAGAAGCCCGAGGAGGCTCCCAAACCAAAGAAGGGCTTCAGCATTTTGGACCCAGCGCGCTGGAACCGTGGTGACTCCCACTGTAAGTGTGCCGTTGGGGCAGAGCCTATGGGCAAATTTATGTCTTAGCCCTTGTCCAGGAGGCTTCTTGCCTTGTGCTTAGCTCCATATCCTAAGCCCTAGGATTATGGTCCACTTAAGCCAAGAGAAAAGAGGTTTGCATAATCCCACGAAAGATGAAGGCAGGCTGCCAAGGAGGGTGTGTTCACTGTGGTCCATACCCCACATCCCGGAAGCAAGGAGACAAGGGAGAAGAGGCCCCACACTGCCTTCTGGGGAAAGGAGGGCTTATTCTAATCAGGTTTCAGTGCTGGTAGTCAACATGAACCTGCCTGGCACACAGGCACTCCTCTTTTACTGATTGTAAAGAGGTTGGCTGACAACTCTACCTGGGCTCTGGCCATGATATATCCCAGGGGTGACCTGGAAAGGATCCTTGAGAAGCTTCTGCTAGGAACTGCCTGTTACCTTCTTAGCATTTTGAGGACCAGAGACACTTTGCAAATAAAGAAGGAATAAAAACATTACAAGTCCCCTACAAAATAGCGACCCATTTTCATGGACTAGGCCAAGTTGAGCAGTGAGTCTGACATGTGCCTTGCCCCAAAAGAACTTTTTATTTAACACAGGCATGTGTATTCCTGGGAGGGGACTGATTCTATACCTTCCCCTTCCCCGTCCAGTTGTCCTCCTCCTCCTCCATTTTCCCCCTTCTTTTTCCTGCATTTTTTGTAGATTCTGATTACAGACAATCCAAACCCGAGGGTGAAGGTACCAGCACCCCCTCCTCCCCGTAAACCAGCTCCCCAATAACGCATGGCACCCCATGTGTCACTTTGTCCCTCTGTGGAGGGAGGCACCTGAAACTAATACATCCCATTATAACAACAGGCACTAACTTTTGTATTCATGGTTTTACATAATGATGTACCTGTCTGCTCGCCCTGTCCGTAATAATATACTAATATGTATCACACACACCCCTGTACAAGTCCATCACATCCATCACATTATCGGATAAATTCCTTGGCATGCTGTGGCTGCTCACTGTGTGTCTGTCCGTCCGTCTGTCTGTCCGTCTGTCTGTCTGGGGGAAGGGTCTGTTGTGTTGGAGTTGGGTGGGGTTAGGACTCCTGGGTTCCGTCCTTTTCTCTGAAGGCTTATGCACAAGTTATGCGCTTGTCCAGCTTTATTCTCTCACCGTGAATTAAATCTACCCTTGGATAGTTGCCATCAGTGCTCGAATTATTGGCGGGGGAAGTAGGAAGGTCTTCACTGAATTCTGCAAGCCCCACACCTTGACACCCACCAAAGTTAGCGGAATCATGTCCCACATAGCCTTCTAAAAGGATTAACTAAGGAGGTCATCACAAAAAGTAAAGCGGCCTAGCCTCCCCTAAAATGGGAAACCCCACAAAGGATGCCAAAAAGCAATGGGGTGAGCAAAAGAGGTATTTATTCCACAAAAATAAACAGTTCCCAGTGTGCTTTGGGCCACATGTAGGTCCTTCTTCAAGGAAATTCAGTGACCAAATTTGATAATTCAACATGAGAGCACTGGAATTTGAGGAGCAAGTATTGTCAAGTTTAGTCACACTGAATTTCCCTGAAGAAGGACCTGTACATCTCTCTGTAGCTCACGCTGGCTCAGCTTGTCTGAGCATGGAAAGCTAAGCAGGGTCAGGCCTGGTTATTACTTGGATGGGAGACCCCTCCTCTAGTTTCCTTTATTGAGCAGGGGGTTGGACTTGATAGCCTTGTAGGCTCCTTCCAACTCTATTATGAAATCTAAACACATTGGAACTGTTTATTTTTGTGGAATAAAAGACCTCTTTTGCTCACCCCATTGCTTTTTAGCACCCCCTGTAACCTGAGCACAAGTTGTCATCTCCATCCATGTCATGTTATCCACATCCAAGGTGTTGTGTGCTTCTGCAGTTGCACTGCACGTGCCTGGAATTGTGGAGTCTGGTGGTTCATAAGTCGGCCTCTTGAAGAAGTCGGCTTTCATTTTAACATAATGAATCCTTGTGGGCTGCCGTGATGAATTTGAAAATACACAGAACCAGTGACTGGTGCAAGAAGCCAGGGACGGGGTCTGCCGGGGATTCTAGGCCTTGAATCCGGGACTTCATTGGCCCAAGGCTGGGGCCTAGTCTAGTGAGCTACCTGGGACTGTGTGTGACCAGGTCTCAGAGCCCTCCTCAGGCATGTAGGGGCGGGTGAGGTACAACATCACCCCCAGTGGCTGGCAGGCAGTGTGAAGCCTCTGGATGGGCTCGGCCTGCCTTGTCAGCCCTCTCCATGCTGCTCTCTCGACTCACCGCTCCAGCTACTACTGTCCTCACGAACTCTGGCTTGGAGCGCACTCATTCCACGGGGTTGCACAGCCCTGTTCCCTTCTATGCCCGAAGAAGCCTCGGGAGCATTCTTAGCGCGCACGATTCTAGGTAACGGTCTAGGTTAGGACTGTATTTGGATTTGGCCAGACAGAGCCTGGCCCAGACCAGTGGCTGAGCTGAACTTCCATCGGCGTGGCTGGCACTAAGAGTCAGCAGAATCAGGCCCACACCTATGAAGAGCCCTTGGTAGATTCTCAATTGCCTCTCTTGCCAGTAACTCAGCCTTAGGGATTTCAGCCATTTAAAATAGAGGAGGAAACCTGTGCAAAGGCTGGGAAACCACTAAACAATTGGTGGTCAGGGGAAAAGGGGGTTGGGCCAGGGCTTGGGGCCATTGGGGAAAACCCAGAGGGCCGGATTGGTGGGCAAGCTTTGGCCCACAGACCTGAGGTTCCCCACCCCTGCTCTACAGAATGACCACTCGCCGCTGTTCGCAGATAAGGGGGAGACTACCCGGAACTAAATGGCACCGTTGACTCTTGAAGCTAAAGTGGGAGGCTTAATCTGTGTGCAAGCCCTCGGAGATGGGGCGGGGGGGGAGCGTAGCCTAAAAGTGGGTGGGGCTGGGAGTGGAGAGAAGGACCATGCATTTGGGGACGGGGGACTATGTGCATTTGCTTTCTCTCCTAACCTTCCCCCCCCCCCTTTCCCTATTTGTCGCCTTACAGCAGGTGATAAGGCAGCAGCCGCGGACAAGAAAGGAGCCAAGATAGCAGAGGGAAGCTTAGGGCGGGTCAAGGGAGGCCCTCCTGGGCCGGATCCCCCGGGAGTGTGCGTCAGTATCCACCTCTCGCCCGGGGAGGGCAATGACGGAGAGCAGGGTGAGAGCCGGGGGAAGAAACTCTAAAGTGGGAGGAAAGGAGGTGTCCATATCGGCTCCCTCTCCACTGACCCACTCCCTTTGCCGCCCCGTAGGCGTGGATAGTCAGCTTCCAGCGGATTCCGGGGATTCCCCTGTTACGGAGCAACCACTGGCTGGGGAACAGCCCCCAGTGGATGACGGCGCAGAAAATGAAAGGTGAGAGGGGGCGGGGCGGTGATGGAGCCTGAAGGGGGGGTTGCGTGTGGGTGGGTGGGTGGGTGGGTGGGGAGGAGATCCGTGGATTCCACCCTCCTCACTCTCTGAACGTGTATTTATGTGCAGTTTGGGGATTCTCCAGATCTGCATGTGCACACCATCAGTTATTGAATCTAGATGGCTTAGGTTGCAACCCTATAACCTCAGGGATGGGGAACGTGTGGTCCTCTCCAGGTGTTGTTGGCCTGCAGCACCCATCATTCCTCACCACTGGCTTATGTGATGGGTGTTGCTGTCCACCAACATTTGGAAGGCCGCACCTTCTCCACCCGTGGTTTACATATATACTTACCTGGGAGTAAATTCTGTTGAATTCAGTGGGGCTTACTTCAGAGTAGACAGGAATAGGATTGCACTGTCAACCTGGAGTGAAAAGATGGGATCTTGTGAATGTCTCCTTGGAAGAAAACCCCACAATTTCTCCTGGGGTTTCTATTGTCACTTGGGTACTTTCTACCACTTCCTTTGTCAGTTATTTCAGAGGAAGATATTCCTTCATCCCCTCAGCCTGGTTCTCTGTAATCTAAAGGGATGATGATGATGATGATGATGATGATGATTAGGGGAAAACCCTCTTCTCACCTTCCTGAGCTTTTATTATGAGGATAGAATTCCCCCCACTCCCTTCTTCCTGCCCCCTTTCCTCTCTCTTTTTCTCCTTCTCTCCTTTCAATGTTAACATAATCACCCTTCTATATTCTGTTCTTCCCTTCTAGAAGGCGAAAAAGGTTGGTGGCATCCTCACCCCCCCCCCTCACCCTTTGCATGAATTTCTTCCTCAGGGAAAGACACACACAAAAATGAGTTAAGTATTACTTTCTACCCCGCCCCCTGGAGCTGCCTGGTGAAGCGACGGACGGCCCCTTCCCGGTGTCAGTTGCGTGTGAAATGGCACTGTTTTTAATGTCGGGGCCTACTTGGCTCGGTGCCCGCTCCGACACATGCACACAGCAGCGAACTGGTGTCCTCCTGAGCTCCCCTCCCTGCTTCTCGCAATGCCCCCATTCTGAGCATTGGCCGGGTGGGGAGGAGGCCAGCCCTTGCGAGAAGCAGGGTTCCTTTCTGAGGTTTCCTCCTCTTTGGGGGCCGCAGCTGTTCTCTGAGGCCCTCTCAAGCCTTTGCATGGCAGCATGGGGGGTGGGGGTGGTTCAGCCTTCCAACGGTGCGCCTGCCCCCACAACCCCACACTTCACCCTTCCTTGGTTTGGTGCATGGATCTCTCGCTGGTTCTGGGATTCTCATGTTTCTTTCTCTTCCCTTCTCTTTCCACCGTTGCATGTGCTGCTAACGTCTGTCTCCACCCCCCGCGATTGGGTGTTCGCTCGGCTCGTGCACTTATCCGCTGTGATCCCCTGCCACCCCCTTATCCTATCGGTGTACGGTGCCAACATTCCGTGGCTCGTTGTCCCACCCCCGTGTCTCTCGTGACTGGTCTGTGGCCCTCCGTGGCTCATTTCACCGCCCCTTGTCTCCCAACTGGCTTGTCAAACCCAACATTGTCCCACCCCTGCCCGGTCTGCGTCTTTTATGTCTGTGACCTGGCTCCCCCACCCCTGCCCCCCCACCCCTTGCCAGGCTGACGGGAAAGCTGGGCCGCTCGGAGAGCCTGCGGGTTTACGAGCGGAAGCGGTCTCAGCGTGGCTCAGCCAAGGGCAAGCAGCCACGCTCGCGGAGCGATGTGGACATCGAGGCTGCTGCCCGTGCCAGTGAGCTGGAGGAGAAGCCGTCCCTAGAGCAGGCCCGGCAGAAGCAGGGGAGTCGCAAGTAGGTGAAGAGGGAACCCGAGATGCTCCCCCCCCCCCCCCCGCAGTAGCCCCAGTGGGGGGCGTCAATGGGGCAACTGTAGCAGGAGCCACGTTTAAGCATCCCTTTGCAAACCATCCCGGGGATATCTGTCTGTTGCCCGCACTAAATGCTGTGATACGATGCGTCCACATGTCCCTTCTTAAATGATGACCGTCTACTCCCGTGCTAACTGCAGCAGTGAAGTACAGTACTTCAGCTTCATACTTCAGACGTAGGTCACTCCAGTGGGAATTAAAGCAATGCCGTTTCTCTTTCTCTTGCTGTGGTGCTAAAAATGGAAGACACGTATCTCTCGTATTCCCTCCTATTAACCAAGGGAATAGGTGGGATGCTACCTTTGAAACAGTCAATCTAGCCAACTATTTCTTCTGCCCAGGAGAACAAAAATAGCCCCGTGCTTCTGCTGAATCATCTCCAACATCTCTTTCAAGTTTCCGGTGGGGTCAATTAACTGCTACTGGTTCTTATAGCTGTGCTTCAGGGGTGGGCAACTTGTGGCTCTCCAGATGTTTTGGCCTACAACTCCCATCATGCCTCACCATTGGCTTATGCTGGCTAGGGCTGATGGGAGTTGTAGGCCAAAACATCTGGAGGGCCACAGGTTGCCCACCCCTGTTGTAATTTAACAACATACCACCACTGTCCCAGATGCTAACCCAGCAGCGCTGGAATGCATCATGGGAACAGTCTTGCTGCATAAGACCAAGTTCAGCATTCTGTTTCTAACAGTGGCTTGGTCAGATGCTTTCTTTGTTCTTTTCCACCCAGCAACTGTTATTTAGAGAGGGACCACCTCTTACCTTAGGGGTTCCATTTAGCTAATAGTCACTGATAGACAAATTCATGGAAATTGGTTCTAATCTTTAAAAAACAAAAAATATATATCTAAACAACACATCTTGTGCAGTTTCCCCCAGCTGCTGTCCTCTGGACATGTTAGACTACAATTCCCAGCATCCCTGATCGTTGGCCATGCTGGCTGGGTCTCATGGGAGTTGAAGTCCAAAACATCAGGAGGGCACCAGGTTGAGGAAGGCTGTTGTAGTGAATTATCTTAAGTTTGTCCAGCAGTAAAATGCCAAGGAAGAAACACTTGCGTGGTACCTCGAAAGAATCTATAGCAGGTATTAATACCAGTTGTTTGGATGATAGGACTGCTTTGGCAGGAAGAAGGGGGATGAAAAGCAGAGGAGCTGCTGCTGTCAGCCCATCCTCTCATATTGATAATTTTGGGACTTTTGGGGAGGAGCACAGATTTTTGGATGGGGGTGGGATCGGGCCTGAAGGGAGGGTCCTTTTGGAGCTCCATGATATGGCCTCTTAGCAGAAGTGCCGCTCCTGGTCCCCGGTATCAGACAGGAGAATGCTCTTTAGCAGCCATTTTGCATCTTGGGATAGATATGCACTGCAAATTTAGAATGGGATTGTGCAGGTTTAACCATTGTGGTTCCTCCCATGGGAATTGTAGTTTTGCGAGAACTGCAGGTGCCAGAGTTCTTTGGGATGGGCCCATGCGGATTTGTATAGGCTTACCCTTACTGTATCTCTGCCTTTTCCTCTCTTTTTGACCCATGCAGTTTGGAGCCAGGAGGGGCAGGGGGAGGGGAGCCCCCGCCGTCCTTTCTGCTTCCCCAGTCTGAGGAGACTGAGCCGCGCGTTTCGGAACTGGAGCTCGAGCCGCCAAACTGGCGGGAGCTCGTCCCCCCCGACACCCTCCTCAGGCTGAAGAAAAGTGAAGTGAAGCGGCAAGAGGTGATCAACGGTATGTGGTGGACCCTCGGCCCTGGATTACCCAGTTCAGAAATACAGGGGGGGGGGTTTGGGACATGTGAAGGAAAGAGAGGGGGGGGAACAGCTCGAAGGAAGGGAGGACCACAGCTCAGTGGTGGAGCACATGTTTTGCATGCAAAAGGTCCCAGGTTCCTGCGACGACAGGGTCCCTTACACTTTAGGACCAGGCGCATAAACCCATCTCAGGCTAAGCATCAACACTTAAAAACCTGAGGGGAGGGTCAAATGAAACCTTTCCCTTACTAATGAGGGAAAAGATTAATACTGGTTATTAAGGATCTATCTTAAATTTATGATACTGTGGGTACAAAGGTGTGTGTGTGTGTGTGTGTGTGTGTGTAGATTTAAAAGTAATGTAGGTTAATGACGCCAAGCTGACACATAGGATTTGGGTAGCAAACAAAATAAAAATAAGTTTATTTTAATTCTCAAAATCTTAGTTCCAGAAAATAACTTTAAACCTGCCTACACCAAACACTTTATAATTAACCTAAGTCCCTATAACTCTATAATACTTTCGCTCCTCATACAAGCACTGATTTCTCTCAAAACTCCTGACAAGACACAAATAACCCAACTAACCTAACTCCCAAACTCTCTGACTCACTCAACACACTCGCTTCTCTCTCATCATACTCACTCACACACTCCTTATATACTCCTCCCCCCCCCACCCTTTCCAAGGCTTCACAAACCACACCCACTCAGTTCAACATTCTATACTCACTAAACATACTAATGAAGACATACACCAGGGAACTGAATTGTGGGGTTACGCCACAGTTCCATCCCCAGCATCTGCAGGTAGGGTGAGGAAAGATTCCTGTCTGAAACCCTGGAGAGCCACTATTGGACAGTGTTGACAGTACGGGGCTAGATGGACCCATGGTCTGACTTGGTTTCAAGCAGCTTCCTGTGTTCCTGCAAAGCATGTCCTCTAAGAGCAGTGTTCTCCAACCTTGGGTCCCCAGATCGTTTTTGGCCTATAACTCCCAGCATGCCCCAGCCAGCTACGCTGGCTGGGGCATGCTGGGAGTTGTAGGCCAAAAACATCTGGGGACCCAAGGTTGGAGAACACTGCTCAAGAGTACACACTGTGGTGGGGAGGAGTGGGGAGATGGCTCTCTAAGGAGGGCTGTCGGAGAAATCCACAGCGGACTCAAATGAGTTCGAATTTCTAAGAATCCAACCCCAGGATTCCGTAAGTAGTGGACTGGCTTTTCCCAAGTCTTTTCCCAGACTTGCGGGCTGTTTTTCTTGTTTAAATTTTCTGTAATGTTATGCAAATTTAGTCGTAGAAAAATACATAAAATAAAAAAACACTGAGCAAAAATGTGCATTTGCCCCATAGGATAAGGCGTGGGGAAAAAAAACACATTGGGGGGGGGGTTTCACATATTTTGGGGGACCTGCGCATTTTCGGGAGTGTGAATTTGTGCAAATGTGTACGAAAGCATTTGTGCAAAATCCTATTCCATCAATGAGCAGACGACGGAATGAAAGGCGCCTGACAATCTGCGAAAGGTAGATGGAACGGATTTTACAATGTCTGTGCAGCCCTAGCTCTGAGGATGCTGCAAATCTCCTCTTCTCCTCCCACCCCTATGTTCCCTGCCCGAGTTGGCTAAGGGCTTCTATTTACTTAGTACTCTCTCCAGTAGCATGACAGTATTTATTTATTTATTTATTTCATTTTTATACCGTCCAATAGCTGAAGCTCTCTGGGCGGTTTACCGCAATTAACAAGACAGTCCCTGCCCGCAGGCTTACAATCTTAAAAAGACACGGCACACAAGGAAAAAGGAATGGGGAGGGAAGAAGGGGGAATATTAATGAATACTCCTAGCAGGGCTGGTGCAATGGCCCTGCGCTCCCACTCATCTCCCTCCTCTCAGCCTGCTGGAATGGCCGCTGGTGGTGGCAGTTGAGGGAGGAGGAGCCGTCATGAGGGAGGTCTTTCAGCAGGGCTGGTGGAATGGCCCTGCGCTCCCTCTCTTCTCCCTCCTCTCAGCCTGCTGGAATGGCCGCTGGTGGTGGCAGTTGAGTTATTGCACATGTGTACCATTCCCTATGCCAATGTTGGGGAGGAAGTGACACTCTGCTATTTTTGCGGGGAGGGGAAGAGGCTCTACTTTATCAGTAGAGACTCTTTCCCCCCTTTTCTATTTAGGTGCTGTGGATGTCCACACACACAGACATACCAATTTACGAATCTTGTGTGCGTGTGTGTGTGTGAGCATGCACAAACATTACCCCCCCCCCAAGAACGTTAATCATTACCCAGGGCTGTGTTTGTGCTTTGTCACCTTCCACTCCCAGACGTAATCAAAGTTCTGAAATAAGAACACCAAAGTTCAGTTAGCAGGATATGCAATTCCAGTAGAATTGCATATGTTGTATAACGTATCTTGTTTCATAGAAATCATAGAAAGTAGAGTTGGAAGGGGCCTACAAGGTTCCATAGTTAACGTTTTCAAATAATTTGGAATGTTTTATTGAGAAGGCGATAATGAGGGTGGGAGAATCGTGGATCTATTCCACTGTTTTACTCCTTGGGTAGCTGGGCTAGAAACTTGCTTTTCGTTCTTTTAAATAAATGATAGAGAATCTTCCCTCATGTTCTGGCATGCTAACTAGTTTTCATTAATCATGAACAAAAGTTGGGGGTTTGAAGACAATCAGTTACCATCGTAGTTCTAACCATAAATGATGCTGACTAGCGATCCGGCAGTGTAATTCCCATGGCCCTCCGGGCAGCTTCTGGGAAACCAAAGTCTTTAGGTTCCAGTGGGAGTATGGTTGCAAAGCTAAAACTTAAAGGAATTGACGAAAGGCCACCACCAGGAGTGGAGCCTGCAGCATAATTTGACTTAACACAGGAAACTTCACCCGGCCCGGACACAGAAAGGATTGACAGATTGATAGCTCTTTCTCAATTTGGTGGGTGGTGGTGCATGGCCGTTCTTAGTTGGTGGAGCGATTTGTCTGGTTAATTCCGATAACAAACAAGACTCTGGCATGCTAAATAGTTACGCGACCCCCTAGCGGCTGGCGTCCAACTTCTTAGAAAGGACAAGTGGCGTTCAGCCACCCGAGATTCAGCAAAAACAGGTCTGTGATGCCCTTAGATGTTCGGGGCTGACTGGTTCAGCGTGTGTCTACCCTACGCTGACAGGTGCGGGTAACCCATTGAACCGTATTCGTGATGGGGATCGGGGATTGCAATTATTCCTCATGAACAAGGAATTCCCAGTAAGTGCGGGTCTGTTCCAGCCGC
Source organism: Shinisaurus crocodilurus (assembly GCA_021292165.1). Classification (NCBI taxonomy): domain Eukaryota; kingdom Metazoa; phylum Chordata; class Lepidosauria; order Squamata; family Shinisauridae; genus Shinisaurus; species Shinisaurus crocodilurus. The sequence continues at coordinate 9,189,123 of CM037885.1, forward strand.
CATTTGCTGCTTCATGATGTGTCTCCAGTTGGTCCCACATACATGTAAATATCCACATGGTATAGGAGTGTTGAACCTCAGGCCTGTGGGCTCCGTCCAGCCTGCCTGAGGTCCCACTCTGGCCCTCTGGGGTTCCTCAGAAGCCCCTGCCTCCTTCCCCCGGCCCACCTCCTTTCCCCTGAACACCAATTGTTTGGTGGTTTCCTGGCCCTTGCGTGTTTTTTCTCTGTTCTAAAAAGTTAAAATGTCTCTCTCCTAAGGCTTAGTTCTTGGCCGTAAGAGCATTAAACTCTAATATCCTGGTGTGTGTTTTTGGTATTCGGGGCCTGCCTCTTTGCCTTTGGCCCCATCTACCACTGGAATGGCCCCCAAAGAGCTTCTCCGAAATTGAATTTGGCCCTTCAGGCTCAAAGAGGTTCAGCATCACTGGTATAGGCTCTCTAGAGGTATACCTGTTCTGAAATTCCCTTTTCCCTCTCCCCCTCGCCCCCGCAGAGCTGTTCATCACAGAACATGCCCACCTACGAATGCTCCGGGTGCTGCTGGAGGTCTTCTATCAACCTTTGCTGACTGAGGGGTTCTTTTTGGAGAGAGAGTTGGTGAACATCTTCCCCGGCTTGGAGGACTTGGTCGACGAACACAGTGAGAGCACTGGAGAGGAAGGGGTGATGAGGGTAGAAATAGATGCAGGGCTGTGGCAGCGTACCAAAACTCACATACTCCAGAGTTGTTTACCTGGAATAACTGCAGTCCCTTGGTTCTGCATTTACAATCACTAGCATCCTAAATTATATGATTTCTTACCCTGCCTTTCAATTTAATGGAATTCCCAGAGTGGCTTACAGATTAAAGCATACATAAATACAGCAACAATTCATGTAACAACATGAATTGGCAATAGGAACACCAATAAAACTGACTTTAAAATGCCTGAGAGAATAAAGAGATATTGCCTGCCACTTGGCAATAAGAACACCAATAAAGCTGACTTTAAAATGCCTGAGGGAATAAAGAGATCTTGCCTGGCATCTGTTAGTAAAACTGGTATCAGGCCAACCTCTCTGGGAAGGGCATTCCACAACTGGGGTGCCACCCCCAAAAAGACCTATCCCGTGGCAGCCACCTGTCTCATCTCAGCATGCAGTGTGGGAAACTTGAGTAGACAATCCTTACCTGATCTTCACATTCAGAATTCCCATTCTACCCTGCTCATAAACTTGTGCTGGGTGATACCTTTTTACTAGCCTTAAGTGCCCTGTGATTACAAAAAGGATCGTCCAGTGCTCTCAGTAGGATTGCCATCTTTCTTTTTTTAATAAACTGACCCTACTCTGTGCCTTTAACAGATGCCTTATCCTTGGAAATGTAGCAAGTGTCCCATTTTGGTTATCTCCACACTTGGAAAAGTTTCATCTACTGAATGCCTGTGTATCAGGCACAGCAGCAGGGCCAGTTGTTTTGTATGAAATGGCAACCTTAAAATTAAGGGGTAACGTCTCGTAACTCGTAAATGCCAGTGTGGCGTAGTGGTTAGGGTGTTGGACTGGGACTCGGGAGATCCGGGTTCTAGTCCCCGCTCGGCCATGAAACTCACTGGGTGACTTTGGGCCAGTCACTGACTCTCAGCCTAACCTACCTCACAGGGTTGTTGTGAGGATAAAATGGAGAGGAGGAGGAGGACAATGTAAGCTGCCTTGGGTTCCTTGCAGGAAAAAAGGCGGGGTATAAATATAATAAATAAATAAATAAATGGCCTTGAGAGTGTGACCTTGGAGAATGCCATATGAGGTGGCTGGGAACGAAGAAGCAAAGAGCACAGGCCCATCTAATTCTGAGGCAAGGGACTGACATAGGCTCCAAATATAGGAGGAGGTTATGTTGTCGTGGCAGCGGAGGCCTTTTCTGTACAGGCCACGACTTCGCCTTACCACCTCTAAGGAAGCGCTTTTCTGCCACCGAGTCCTCAAAGGGAAGGACACAATTTTGTTGGTGGGATGGTATGAAGCAGGTTAGACAAGGTGGGATTTTTAGTGGCCTGGCTGAGGCGCCTGAAGGGGAAATTGGAGAGCTTAGGGGAGCCTGTCAGTTTGCCCAGCCATGTGCTAGTTTATGCGGAGGGTTGATGCGCACACAGCAAATTGGGGCTGGTGTGGGAGGGGAGTCCTTGTGGTGTTTTTGCTTTATCATGAGTGTCGTGTCTTTCCATGTCCATCTTTCCTCAGAAGTGTTTCTGGAGAGCTTGAAGAAACTCAGGGAGGAAAACAATTCAGTTGTTTCTGAAATTGGAAGCACTCTGCTGGCTCGGGTAAGAGCGGGGTGGGGGGGGAAGACCAGCATGGGAAGGTATCTGAGGGACAGAGAAAAAAAGATGTTCTTCTGAGGCAGTGTTCTCCAACCTGGGGTCCCCAGATGTTTTTGGCCTACAACTCCCAGCATGCCCCAGCCATTTTACAAAATGGGCTTAGGTCTGTCTAGCAGCCTGTAGAGCTAATTATTTATTATTTGTGATTATTTTTTTATTTTTTAAAAAACATTTTTAAGATGGTCCTTTATCCTTGAAGATACCAGGGTGGTGTTACAAATACAGTAATACCTTGGATTGCAAGTAACTTGGTTTGAGAGTGTTTTGCAAGACAAGCAGATGTTTAAATATTTATTTATTTATTTATTTGGCTTGATATACAAGCGATGTCTTGCAATACAAGTACTGTAGTACGGCTTAAATTAAAAATCTCTGTAGATTGGGACTCGGGAGATCCGGGTTCTAGTCCCCGTTCGGCCATGAAGCTCACTGGGTGACTTTGGGCCAGTCACTGACTCTCAGCCTAACCTACCTCACAGGGTGGTTGTGAGGATAAAATGGAGAGGAGGAGGCGGATTATATAAGCCGCCTTGGGTTCCTTGCAGGAAAAAAGGCGGGGTATAAATAAAATAAATAAATAAGAGTGTTTTGGATTACAAGCACGTTTCCGGAACGAATTTATGCTCTCAACCCAAGGCATGACTGTATAACTAAAACAATAAATATACTACAAGTAGCGTTGTGGTTAAAAGCACAAGCTATGAGCTGGAAGCCCTTTCCTCCAATTTGTTTGATTGATCGATTGATTTATTTTGATTTGTACCCTGCCTTTCTACCAAGAAAAATGGCCCTCACACCTGTGATTTGAGTTCAGATCTATGAACAACTTCATTGGCCTTAAGCAAGGTACAGCCTATCAGCCTTAGCCCTTCTCCCCCCCCCACCGCCCCCACCCAATCTGTCATGTGGGGAATGCCAGAGAGGGGGGGCGGAGCCTACAGATATTGCAGTTTATTTATCTATTTTAAAAAGATCTCAAGCTTCTCCCTCTATGTTAGCCTTCCCCAACCTGGTTCCCTCCATCTGTGTTGGACCACAGATCCCGTCACCCTTGGCCAGCGTGACCATTGGCCATGCTGGCTGGGGAGGATGGGAATTGTAGTCCAACGCAACTAGAGGGTACCAGGTTGGGGGAAGTTTGTTCTAGGTAATCTCTGGTGTAGGGTTTATTGTGCTCCTTCCCATGTGTTTTGTTGTCACACACCTCCCACTTGTTCAACCCAACAGAAAGAGGAAAGGGAGAAATGCTAAGATTGGAAGAACATACCGGATAAAGGGAATGCTTTAAACTTTACTCTGTGTGTGTGTGTGTGTGTGTGCGGCGCGGCGTGCGTGGGCGGTGGTGGGTTGTTGGGAATAGCTTTGCCTGCTTGCCCCTTGCTCCTTCCCCCTGGGGTCCTTCAGGGGGAGGCTACAACACTGAGATCGAATGGCCCTACATGGGGACGATAAGCTAGTCAGTCATACAGGGTTTATGGACTAGTGAGGCAAGAGCACATGAATGCTCTTTGAATGCTTCCAAAAAGTGTAAAGATAAAGGCTGTCACTGGCTGCAGTCCTAATTTCAGGCTTGTGGAGGTAAGCTCTCCCTGCTTGTTTTTGAGAGGAGGTCTTTTCTTTACGCGCTCAGATACTCTCTGTCTTCCACATATGGCAGAACTTGGTTAACCTTGGTATGAGGAAACAGGTTTTTTTAAAGGGCTTAATGCTGGCATGTATGGCTCATACTAAGCCCCCGCGGCAGGAGTTTTCATAAGGCTGCTTCGCACACCTGTGAGCATCATGGGGTCTCCCATCACCCCACAATTCACAGCTGAATATGTGAATCGGTTCCAGTGAAAAATCACTGTATGCGAGGTGACACAAAGGTGTTGAGTGGGGCTTGTGGTGGGATGGTTCACACATGCCAAGTCGTCACTTAACGACTGCATATGTGAACCAACCCAGATGGATTACTACAATTTTTGAATACAGCCAAGGATGGTTGTGTGTGTGTGTGTGTGTCGGGGGTGGTGGGAGATGAGGGCAAGGCAGGGGTTATCCTGGAGGTCAGGATGGAGCAATGTTTTTGAAGGATCTGTATGTGACCACCTTGCTGATCTTTTCCCCAGTTTGATGGAGGTGAAGGAAAGTGGTTCCAGAAGATCTCAGCCCGTTTCTGCAGCCGCCAATCTTTTGCGCTGGAGCAGCTGAAGGCCAAGCAGAAGAAAGAGATCCGCTTCAACCAGTTCATCCAGGTAACTGCTGGAGGAGGCTTCTCTTTCTAGAGCAGGGCTGTCTGGATTCTGATATTCTGCTCAGGCATGAAATTTAGTATTGGCTGCAGAATTCAGCACCCCAAGACTCCTGCCTTTCATTTAAAAAATAAATAAATCATAGTAGTGTTAAGTTTCTAGTCCTTAAGGCATTCAAGCTAAGCTTGAAAAGGTATGTGGGGCAATTCTATTTTAGATGGGGGTGCATAGCTCCTTGAGACTTAGGTGACCAGAAACAGAATAAGTTATTAAAACATGCTGAATGAACTCTGCAATTTTTAAAGGAAACTTTATTTGGCTTTTTGAGGAACAAAATTAAGGGAAAAAATATCAGCTAGTGATATGGTTCCTACTTTCTTTCTCCCAGTTAATGTTCTACTTTTAGGGTCAAATAAATATTATTATTATTTCTCAAATCAAATGTTTTATATCATTAAGAAAGGAAAAATATTGTAGGTTGGTTGGGGTTTTTTTGGGGGGGGGGGAAGGTCCTCTAAATGTAGAGCCCATTTACACAGGTCCAAAAAGCTACCCCAGACAGACCCTACCCATAATATCTCCCCCCCAGTCGCCAAGACTAAGCAACATGTTTTTTTTTCTTCTTCTCATCCCTGCAGGAGGCAGAAAGTCAGCCCCGGTGCCGGCGGCTGCAGCTGAAGGACATCATCCCAATTGAAATGCAGAGGCTCACCAAGTACCCGCTGCTTCTTCACAACATTGCCAAATGCACTGGTGAGCGGATGGGGTGGATGGGTTGGGATGGACCCGAGAGTCTTATTTCCAGTTTGTGTCAGTTTCACAGGTGCTCATTCCCAAGTTCGTTCCATCCCGTTTCTGCATTCACCTTGTGATTTTTTTTTAATTCCTCAAGAAAATTTGTATTTAAATATGCATTTTGTATACATTTCGCCCTAGAGTACATATTTGTATGCATTTCTATATGCTTCCCCCCCCCCCCTAAAATAAGCATTTTAATACTAAATTTGACCCTAGACTAAGCATTCCGGTCATTCCGATATGTCCTTTTAGAAGCAAACTGCATCTCAAAACTCAGACATCTGTAATCAAAGGGTTAACTGCTTTCCAACGTGCACATCAGTTTGAGAGGTGCAGATCAGATTGGTTTGCTTCAAACCAAAGAAAATCCTTGAGTATCCCTACTTGTGGGCTGAGGAGAAGGCAGGATAGTTACATATGTCAATTATGCCGAAGGAGAATCAGATACAATACTATATAGCAGATGTTTTTGGCCTACAACTCCCAGCATGCCCCAGCTGTAGGCCAAAAACATCTGGGGACCCAAGGTTGGAGAACACTGCTATATAGCACAAGGCCCAGGACCAAGAAGTCCTTTTCTCTGTAGGGAAAACGTTCTGAAAAGGGGGTGAAGAGGTGAGGAACTGATCATGAGTATATTGGTAAATGGAGGAAGAGATCTAGGTTAGGGTATTCAGTTGGAGGCTTAACGGGCCTTATCCAGCAGTTTTCCTGTCTAGCCTCCAGAACAGCTCCTGATCTTAATTAAGGAGCATCCCTCCTCCATAAACGTACACACTTCAGTGATTGTCTCCCTGGCTGAGACACAGGCCTGGTTTACATGATCACGGAGGGGAAATAAGCCACAGTGGCTTATTTCCTCCGCTAGCCACCCCACCCCACCCCACACACTCCCATGTGTTCTGGGTGGCTTTTTACCCATGGCAGCAAGCCACCCTGGCTGGGTTCACACGGTACAACAAGCCACGCTGCCAAGGGTAATTATGCAAATCTCCCCGGCACGTGACCAGCATGTGCTGCGGGAGGGGAGGGAAGAAGCCACCATGGCTTATTTCCCCTCCATCATCATGTGAACCCGGTCATAGAGTGCTTCCAGATGAGGCTTTCATCACGCCAACGCCCTGCCTCATTCGCGGAATTTTACCAAGAGGGCCGGACAACGACACGTCGTCTTTCACTTGTCCCATGTTTTCCCAGTGTTTTTTGCACCTTCTTCCTTACCACAGAAAATCCATTGGAGGGGAGGAAAAGGTGGGATTGCTGCAGAATGCCTTCTGATAGGTTTGTTGTTAACCCACTGTTTGTTGTTGGGTTGAGAACTGTGAGTGGTTCACCATGGCTTGTTAGTGCAGCTGGGTTCAGACAACACGATAATCCATTCAACAACAACCTACGGTTCAGTGACAATTCACACTCAACCCTTGAGTGTGGATTATTGTGTTGTCTGAATCCAGTCAATGTCTGTATGATTGATTCTGCTGTGGGCAGAGGGAAAGGGGGAGCAGCTATAGGTCTCTTGCTTGCGAAAAGCTGGAACTAGATATGAACTAAACTCTGATTGGAAAAGCCCCAGGACTCTGTTTAAGGGGATGCCTATCTAAAGCCCTACCACCTTTCTCAATCCTACAGAGGAGGCCGAGGAACGGCAGAAGGTGGAGAGGGCAGCTGAATGCTGCCGTCAAATCCTCAATCATGTGAACCAGGAGGTGCGCAACATGGAGAACTTTCTGGTAAGAGCCCCTCCTCTTGATGATTTCTGCTGGCGTTGTTTCTCCATTTGACAGTCACCTTCTCTCTCCTTCCCTTATCTCCTTGTGTTTTATTTATTTATTTATTTGTTATGTTTGTTAATCACCCATCTGGCCGGCCACCCTGGGCAATGTACAATTAAAACAATACAATAAAACATTTTAATTAAAACAGTATAAAAAATTACGGTTGTTTTTTTCCCTTTCATTACACTTTTCAGAAACTCAAAGATTATCAGCGTCGCTTGGACCTCTCCAACCTGAAACAAAGTACAGATCCACTGCTGAGCGAATTTAGGGTGAGTACCGGCCTAGTGTTTTTTCCCATCAGGCAGTGGGGGCAGCCGAATGTGGCTGTGCATGAATTGTCCATCTGCTTCAAGTCCCAGCGCTCTCAACAGGGGGATGGAGCGTCTTTAACAGGATTGCCACCTGTTTTCCCAATAGAGGCTCTGTGTCGTCGTCCCCCCCGTCCCCCCCAGAAGTCCAGCAGCTTCAGTCTGTCATCGTGCAGCTGTTAAAGGCACAGGATCTTTCAGGAGAAAGGGAACCTCTCCTTCAAAATGCCTATCTCAGGTTGCTCCGAGGAATTGGTCTATTCCGGCTCTCTCTCCATTTCAGTAATGCGATTTGAGAAATAGACTAGAAAGCGACAGTTTCTTTGATTTGATGCTTGGAGTGGGTCTTCCGTGTGCTCTAGGTTCCCCGGGGCCCCAAATATGTCTTCAATCTCCTCCTTCACAATACATCCGTGTGTTTGTGAAAATGTTAATGTATGAAAACCCCCAGAGTGTAACCAGCTGTTTTCCACAGAACGCCGATATTACCAAGAGAAATCTTGTGCATGAGGGACCCCTGACTTGGCGTCTTACCAAGGATAAATCCGTAGGTGAGTTGGAACTGTTCGGTGCCTTGAAAAGGTGCCTGCCTTTTTGCCACCATCAGTTCTGGGTGTGGGAGCAGGCAGGGCTAAACTTTGGGGCAGGGCTTAATCCAACCTTCCCTGACCTGGTGCCCTCCAGATGTGTTGGATTACAACTCCCATCACCCCCCAGCCAGCATAGCCAGCGGTCAGGAATGCTGGGAGATAGCCCAAAACATCTGAATGGCACCAGGTTGGGGAAGGCTGCTCCAGAGCCTCTCTTTGCTACCAGGGGCTCTGTGCTGAGGCCAGTGAAATAAGAATAAGGGATAATAATAATACCTCTGAGCATGTGCCGAGTGTGTTTCCCTCACTGCTGGATAACCGCAGCTGTCTCTTCCTCCACCTGACGACTGATGTGAGGGGTCTCTGTGGGCAGTTTCCCCATCCAATTCCCTGAACAAAAGGCTTCCTTCTCTCCCAGTCGACATGTGCCATCTATCTATTCGTTTCTGTGGGTCTTCACTTGTCCGCTGGAGTGCCAGGGGAGTAGTGGGCAGTGTGGATTAGGGATTGCGCTGGGGCTCGACTCGAATGGGCCATGTGCCTCTGTCCAGTCTTGCCGTGTGTTGATGTGGGCAAGAGTTTTAGTGACCCGAGACTTCTGGAGTGAGAGGGTGGGACTTCCTATGGGCTCGAGCCACTTCGGTCGTCTCATTTTATAAACAAAGTTTGGCGGGGCCAGGCATTGCAGCTGGGAAGCATATGTTAGACCTGACCCTCTTCCCACCCATTGCTTCTGTTTTACTCTTCTTCTCATGTCCTCTTCCCCTCTCCGGCCCCTTCTAGATGTTCATGTCCTCTTGCTGGATGACATCTTGGTCCTTCTACAGAAGCAGGAGGAGCGCCTGGTCCTCAAATGTCACAGCCGTAACATCACCCCAACCCCCGATGGGAAGCAGATGCTAAGCCCCATCATCAAGCTCAATTCGGCCATGACCCGCGAAGTGGCCACAGGTGGGTGCTGAAGATGGAGGTGGCCAGCAGATGCCTCCACCTCGAACGAGCGTTACATAGGGCCAGTGCAGTCCCAGGACACTGAATGAGGAATGTATTTGTCAAAGGCAGTTTTGAAGGGGAGGGAAGAGTCGTATAGCTCCGTGGCAGAGCACGTGCCTTGTGTGCAAAAGGTCCGAGTTTGGATCTCTGGCATTCTCCGCTAATAAAGTACCTCTGATGGCTGTACTGAGAGGTCTCTTCTGCCTACTATGAAGAGTAGACCTACCTGAGCTAAGGCCGTTATTCTGGCAGTAAGACTGCTTGGTATGTTTGGAAGGTTCTGTGGTTGTGCAAGAAGAGGGAATCTTGGAAAAGCACGAGCAGTACCTGCTGAAAGATTAAAAAACCAATCCATTGTAGCAAGAACCCCCCTGTTCGTTGCTCTGAATCCATGTATCTATTTTGCCCAATAGGCCGGCCCTGCTAGGTAGTATCCCAGCAGGGCTAATTGTCCCACCTCTCCTTAATCCCTTCTCATCCCCACCCATATCTCATCATCCCTTCCTCCCCCCACCCCCATGGCTCCACCTTGCTTTAGCTATGCCACAGGCAGAGTGTTCCGCCAGCATATTGGGTGTTCTGGCCTATTTTTCATGGCAGGAGCACATCTTGCTGGGATTCTACGGAACCCTATGGCCCTCAGCCCTTCAGTGTAGGATTGCGCTCTTATTCTGCAGCTGTAATTTTCATAGTCCTGCATAATTGGGGTGGTGAGATGGTACCAACAGCCCACCCTCTGACCACTGGAAACTTTATTCTGCGACCTCTCTGGTTTCTGCTATTACAGCACACAAAGATAGTTTTGAGTGTATCTTTGCAGTGATGAGGGCTAGAAACTTCCATAAAAAGAAAAAAAAACCCCCAATATTCTCAGGAAGCAATTTCTGCTCCCAGCACCCTCCCTTGTTTTTTCCGTGCTTCTATGGAATTGCAGCATACAACCCTCTGTATATTCTGAATAAAGTACACTTGGGGGGGAGAGACTTGCTCTGTATGGTTCCAATTTTAGTTTAATTTTAACTTTATATTTTATTTGAGGCCGAGATGGGTTAGAAATTTTTGATTTAAGCAAAACATGACTGGAGCCTTGGTGAGAGTGGTGGGAACAGTAATTGCCCTCTCTTTCCCGTTAGATATCAAGGCCTTCTACGTGATCTTCAGCTGGGAGAGTGGGGCTCAAATCTACGAGCTGGTGGCCCAGACAGTGTCGGAAAGGAAGAAGTAAGAAACCGTACATGCAGCTTAATTTGAGCTAGGTCTCAGCCCTGGAGTAGCGACGGAAGGATGCCTGCTCAGCACGTGCTAAGTGCCTTATTTATTTATTTATTTATTTATTTATTATATTTATGCCCCACCTTTTTTCCTGTAAGGAACCCAAGGCGGCTTACATAATCCTTCCTTCTCCTCCTCCTCCTCTCCATTTTATCCTCACAACAACCCTGTGAGGTAGGTTAGGCTGAGAGTCCGTGACTGGCGCAAAGTCACCCAGTGAGCTTCATGGCTGAGTGGGGACTAGAACCCGGATCTCCTGTGTCCCAGTCCAACACTCTAACCACTACACCACAGGTGGCAAAACTCCACACATAAACACGCCACCAACAAAACCTATAATCACCAGGGTTGTTTTAGGAGAGGGAATGACAACCCAGTTTAAGTCTGAGGTGTGTATTTATTTTATTTATACCCCGCCTTTTTTCCTGCAAGGAACCCAAGGCGGCTTACATAATCCTCCTCCTCTGCTCCATTTTATCCTCACAACAACCCTGTGAGGTAGGTTAGGCTGAGAGTCAGTGACTGGCCCAAAGTCACCCAGTGAGTTTCATGGCTGAGCGGGGACTAGAACCCGGATCTCCCGAGTCCCAGTCCAACACTCTCACCACTACGCCACACTGGCTCTCCATAGGCAGCCTTGGCACATTTGGCATTAAGGGGCAAGACTTCCAAGTTCAGCTCAAGCGCCAGCATCACTTTCTGTCGTTTAAGAAATCAGCTAATGTTCACCTTTAGGTAGGCTCTGCCTGACTCCCTCCCTTTGTTTCATCCCAGCTGGTGCAGTATGATTAGCGACACTGCTGGCTCTCTGAAGCTTCCTAGCTCTACCAACCTTAAACCGCGACTTTCAGGTGCCAAACCGGACCTCACCGCCTAGCCCCAGCTAGTAAGTATGGACAGGGCTGCAGAACCACTTTCAGCCCGAGGGCTGAATTCCATTTTTTGGGACAGCGCTCAGCCCCCCCCAAAGCTCAGTGGTGGGCGGGGCCAGTGGCAAAAAGGGGGAGGGGCCAAAACACCAGGATATTTTAGCTTAAAGCTCATACTGCCAGCAGCTAAGCCCTAGGAGAGGCATTTCGAGCCTTTTAGAACAGTGTTCTCCAACCTTGGGTCCCCAAATGTTTTTGGCCTACAACTCCCAGCCTGCCCCAGCCAGCGTAGCCAGCTGGGGCATGCTGGGAGTTGTAGGCCAAAAACATCTGGGGACCCAAGGTTGGAAAACACTGTTTTAGAATGTGGGGGGAACTGCACAAAAGTCGGGAAACTACCAAATGAAGAGTGGGTGGGTGGGGAAAAGGGAGTAGAGCCATCTGGGGACCCCAGTTGGGCCGGACTGGGACCCCTGGCCTGAGGTTCTGCACCCCTGGAGGATGGTGTTCCTGGGGGGAGGGGAGGGGAAAGCAGTAAAGCCTACAGCAGTGTTCTCCAACCTTGGGTCCCCAGATGTTTTTGGCCTACAACTCCCAGCATGCCACAGCCAGACTTGTAGGCCAAAAACATCTGGGGACCCAAGGTTGGAGAACACTGGCCTACAGGAACAAGACCTGAAGATGATTGCACAGTATTGGGCAGGGGTTCCCTTGGAGGTTTTTTTTTTGGTCTTGCCTTCAGTCCATGCTTTACTTGTGGCAAAGCACAAGAAGACCCAAAAGCTAATCTAGGTCCTTCCCTGGATTAGATGCCCCTAAAATCAGTGAGGAGCTAAATAAATAGAACCCCACCAAAGAGGATGCTGAACGATGACATACACACTTGTTGGGAGGAGAGCACCCAAGGGAGCAGCCAGCTGGAAAGCTGCATCGCCCTGTCTGTAACTAGTTCCTCAGTGCAGGCTGCCTGTCAACCATGGAGTGTACAAAGCTCAGGCAGGACTCTTGCCAGAATGCAGCCCAGGAACCCTAAACTGGAGGCTGAAATTGATAGCCACAAGCCCCGCTCTTGACCAAAAAGAAGGAGCAAGAATCTCATTCCCCAGATGGGCATTCGGATGGTATTAAGAAAGTAGCTGGCTTTTTGGCACAGGCCTACTTACACTCACATTTTTTCCCTCTCTCTCTTTCTCCGGCAGCTTCTCAGAGGGGATGCTGGGTGGGGCGGAGAATGGCAGCGCCCTCAAGGAGTCAGAGGGTGAGTTTATGAGAAGTGGTTTGGAACTGGGGGGTGGTGACGCGGGAGGGAATGGAGACAGGGTGAGAAGTTCCGGGTCCTTATTTATTTAGCATATTTTTATTCCGCTTCTCAGCCAAAAAGGCTCCCGGAGGGGCTTACTAATAAGAACATAAGAAGAGCCCTGCTGGATCAGACCAAGGGTCTATCTAGTCCAACTTCTGTTCATACAGCGGCCTGACCAGCTGCTTCTGGGAAATCCACAAGTGGCACATGAGTGCAACAGCACCCTCCCGCCCATGTTCCCCAGCAACTGGTGTGCAGCCTCTGATACTGAAGGTAGCATATAGCCACCAGGACTAGTAGCTATCAATAGCCTTCTCTATGAATTATGAATATCCTCCATAAAAGAAGACAGTCTCTGCCCGTACAATCTAAAAGACACGACACACAAGGAAAAAGGATTCATAGGGAGGGAAGAGGGGGAAAATTAAGTCTTTCAGTAGGGCTGGTGGAATGGCCCTGCTTCTCCCTCTGTTAAGTTCAGAGGCTTGGGGGAGGGGGGAATTGGGGGACTCTTAAGGACAAAGATCTGATTGGCCTTTCGCTACTCCAAACCAGAACGAGAGAAAGACGAGGTGCTGGAAGGGGCAGAATTTGAAGAACGGAGCCCTGTGGGCGAACCAAGGCCGGGCAAGGCAACGGAGGAGTTACTGAATGACATAGTGACCCTCTACAAGCCTCAGCCTGTTGGGCAGGGAAGCCTGGCATCTGCGGCACAGGATAGAGGTGTGTACCCTTCCCTCTCTTCTCTGTCGAGATTCTTTCTCCCCCCGCAGCTCAGCCCTGCATCCTGGGTCAAGGCTCACTAAGGATGTGAGGAAAGGAGTTTCTCGTACAAACCAGGGTTGGCCAAAATACGTTTTTCTGCCTGAGGAAAAGAACAAAACAGTGCCCCCTCCCGTTCCATGTACAAGTCAAATCTTCCTTCAGTACTGGGGGTGTGATAGCATCCTCCACTGCACCGATAGGCAGCAGAGGAGCATGGGGGGGGGGCACAGGGCAGTCCGTGTGGCACACAACTCTCTCCTCCAACACCTAGCTGCCACCTCCTAGCATCTGCCACCTGAGGCGAATGCCTCACTCTGTCTAACAGTAGGGCTGGCCCTGCTTGTGTCCTTACAGTCATGGCACTGAAAAGGCTTCTTCAGGTATCGGAGGAAGGGGAGGCCATCTTTCCGGCAGAGCATACGGACTGTCCACCGGAGAACGGGAACCCCCGTGAGGGGGACGAGGAAGAGGAGTGGGACGTGGGTCACACGGGCAAGACAGGCAGCAGCAGGAAGAGGCATCATGGTAAGCGTTTGAGAACGCGTGCGTGCTGGGAGTTGAGAGAGGAGAGAGGCATGTTGGGAAAAGCCAGGGCTCTGAGGTAAGAGGGGCTTGCTGGGAACAACGGAGCATTTGGGGCCGAGACAATAAGGGTGTATTCTGGGGGGCGGGGGAGGGGGGCGATTTAGGCATGCAAACTGAGGAGGGGAATGGAATGGGAAGATCTGTCGTCTTAGGTTGTTCGGGAGAAGAAAGTTTCGTGTTATGGGTTGAGAAGAAGTATGTGCCAAAATGGATGCCTGGCATAACACTAAAAGCATTTGTCTCTAACAGGAGGTACCCCAAATGGCCCCCAAGAGCCAGAGTGGGTCTCGGAGCACCTGGATAGGGAAGGGCCCCGATCCTCAATGGTTCTGTCTCACCAGCAATCTGATGGGGTGAAGCATCACTTACGGCTTCTAGAAGATGCAGTTCAGGGTCTGAAGGTGAGGACGGGTGGGAAGGACACCCCCCCCCCCCCAATATCGCATGCTCAGAATTTACAGTGCAACTCTGCTTCCATGCTAAAATATAATTTGGAAAGCAGTAGTTTGGTGGAGGCAGGAGTGGGCGGGAAGCAGTTGTGGGAATTTTGCATGAGATTAATCCCCATGTTGGAGTTGAGAGTGAGGAACAGGTACTTGGAGCTGTGCGAGATGTCCTTGGACTCTTGCAATTTCCACCCATTGCTCCCTTTTCTGCTTTGAAGTTTTTAGTTTTTTTTAAAAAGGGCAAAACTTTTCTCAGTTCCATGGGGACTAGAAACTTAGACAGGCTGAGATGGATGAGGGGCTACATCCCCCAGGTCCAGAGTCTGCATATGGAATATTTACCGACCTCACATAAGCCTATCTCTGCTGTATTCCAGGAAGAGCAGGAGAGGGGGGGGTGTGCCCATTCAAATGCCTGCAATGCATGCTGAGAAACGTTTGGGGTCCCCAGCCTTACACTCCAGCTAAGAAGACTTGGTTTAGAATGAATTCCTTGCCAGCTTCCCCACCCCCGCATTACTGCCACAGGTTGTGTTCATAATGGGTTTGTCACATTATCACATGAACCTCCCCCCCCCTTGCAATTTGAGAGGGTCCTGAGTGCACACAGGAGACCGTTGGGCTCATTCACACAAACACCTTGCATCCCTTTCTCCCTCCCCGTGAGGATTTTTCTCAGTGTGTCTGTCTATCTGTTCTACTAGGATATTGAAATGGATTACTGGCGCCTGCAGCAGCTGATAGGAAAACTCACACCGTCTCAACAGCCCAGTTTCACATGAGGCTTGGCCAAGCAGGGAAGGTAATGGAAGACGCAGGCGCGCACACTGGGATTCCGGGCACTCAGAGGAGGCATTTGGCGCCATCTGCATGACTGCTTAAGGAGAGTAGAGTAGCAGGCATGAACCCAGTTCACACGTCCTGACAATTCCTGGGTTGTTTAACCCAGAAATTGTCGTGGTCGAAAAGTAACGAGTAAGCGTGCTGCCTCCTGCGCACTTGTCACTTCCGTTTTCAATCAACAACCCAGGAACGCCGCATGGGTGATTGTTCGGTTAACTCTGGGTTGCTTAGCCCCTGAAAAACCCAGAGTTCCAGGTTCGAATGTCAAGCCTGGGTTGTTGATTGAAAGTGGAATGGCCGAGCCCACGGGAGGCAGCACACTTGTTCCTTCGCCCGTGGCCCTGCCAACCCATGGTTTAAACAAGCCATGGGTTGTTGTTATGTGCAAACTGGGCCATATTTATTTTATTTATTTGTTTTATTATATTTGTTAATCGCCCATCTGGCTGGTCACCCGGCCATAATGCCACTCCCTCCCCGCCCAACCCCTCCTTGCAACCACCATGCGAGTTATGTTAAGCCAGCCTTCCCTAACCTGACTCCCTTCGGGTGTGTTGGACTACAGCTCCCATTATCCCCAGCCAGCATGGCTAATAGCCATGCTGGCTGTGGATGGTGGGAGCTGTAGTCAAACACATCTGGAAGGCGCCAGGTTGGGGAAGGGCAGGGTTAGGCTAACAGTGACTGGCTCGTGGTCGCCCACGGATTTTCATAGCTGAGCCGCTGGGATTTGAAATAAGTATTTTTGAGTGTAAGAGTGGGGTGGGCCTCCAGTTTTAGTTCAGTAGCAGGAGTGCCTCAGCTATGAGAAGCCTCCGAATCACTGCCCTGTCCACTGCACTGCATTATCATTTTACCTATATCCCCGTTTCCCCCGTCTATCCGTGCTGTCGGTTCTTTTAAAGATGGCATGGAACATTCCGTGTAGTAGCAAGTCATATTGTGTGCCTTACTCTGCGCTTGTCCAAATACTCTGTGGGGCGTTGGAGGAGGTGAGGGCGGCTACCGTTAGAGCGGCTGCAGCACCTGGACAAGGAATCTGCCCCGCAAAGCCACTCTCCCGCAGTGGCGGCTGGGCAAGTTTCTCTAGAATCAGTTCGGGTTGGGACTCAGTCCTGATCAGGCCTGATTTTGCTCTTTTAAGCCTGGTCCAATTTCGACTCAGGCCCAGGATAACTCACTGCCCCCAAGCCTCAATCTGTGAGCCTCTCCTCACTTTCCCAACCAAACTTACCTAGTAGTGGTAGGTGCCAGGGGGAAAGCCTTCATTAGGCTCTAGATGTGTCCAGAACCACCAAGAACCCAGCAAATTAATTACATTTTTTAATCGCCCATCTGGCCGGCCACCCAGGCCACCCTGGGCAATGTACACTTCAACAATAAAACAGACATACACAATTAAAACTATTTAAAAATCTTTTTTTAAAAAATCCTAACCCACCCCATATTCCCGCCTGAAATACCATGTTTTTAATGTGCAGCGGAAGCTCATCACAGGAGGGAGCATGGCGAAGGTCACTAGGGAGGGAGTTCCATAACTTGGGGGCCGCCACAGAGAAGGCCCTCTTCCTAGTCCCCACCAGCCTGGCTGCTCTGGCTGATGGGACAAGGAGAAGGCCATCCGTGGCAGATCTTGTTGGGCGGCCTACTTGATTTGCTGGAGGCGCTCCTTGAGATAAACTATGTAGTTCCCATGGTTAGGAACATTAGGGGCCATGCTGACTGTATCTCCCATGACTCCCTGCAGTGCTGGACCAGGCCTTTATTTATTTAGCGCAGACTTCCCGAAGCTGGTGCCCTCCAGATGTTTAGAACTACAAATCCCAGGATTCCTTCCGATTGGCCATGCTGGCTGAGGCAGAAGGGGGCTGAAGTTCACAGCGGCTGGAGGGGAACCGGGTTGGGGAAGGCAGCTCTAGCCCATGGGACCGCCCCCCCCCCATGTGATTCCTCCCGGCTCCCGCTGACAGGTAAACTGGGGTGGAAAAGGGAAAGAGGATGGCGGTGCTGTCAGCCAAGCATTGTGGATTTTAGAGTTAGGGACATCAGAAGCTGCCTTGTGCTGCGTCAGAACATTGGTCCATCCAGCCCAGTATTGTCAACGCTGACTTGTCGGCAGTGGCTCTCCAGGGTTTCAGGCAGAAATTTTTCCAGCCCTACCTGGAGATGCCAGGGATTGAACCTAGGATCTTCTGCATGCAAAGCAGGAGCTCCACCACTGAGCCACGGCTCCTTCCTAAAGAGTTGTTTGGGCTCAGCTTGTAATGGGCTCAGACACACCCAAACTGGGGAAGCTGGTTTCTGTCTCCGCCCCCTCCATGCCCCAGTTCCAGACTTGAATGGCATCGCTGGTTGACACCCTCCTTACAGGTGTATCAATGACTGTTCGTGTGTCTGTTGTTCTCCCCTCTCTAGGCCTGTCGTAAGCAAGAGGAAGAGGTCTCTGTGCCAACCACTCTCTCCTGCCACACGGTCCTTTCCCATCATCCGCAACCAAGTGGGACCTACGCTGCTTTTTTGTATAGAGGATTTGTAGTGTAGGGAGAGATTTTGGGATTTATATATATTCTGCCTAGACCACGCTATAGGGGGGACATATTTAGAAGTTGAGGAGTTGCATTTAGGTAAGGGGTTGCAGCCTTCCCGAGGGGTGGGGAATGGCTGTTTGGTCAGGTTAAAAAGGTGCTCTGGGGTGTCTATATGCTTTTCCTTTAGCTAAGAGAGTAGTTTGCAGTGTTGGCTCCAAAGAGAGACAGGTTTTTAAAGTTAGGTTCTGGTGATCGCTTTTTTGATGGCCAAAGATGGGGGCAGGTTAGTAAGCTTTTGAGCTTCCCAGAGCTGTAAAACGTAAGAAATGCCTGGCTGGGGTCAGAGCAATTTCCGCATATCTTGATGGCCCCATCTACCAAAAGTGGCCAGCCGGATTCCTCAGGGAAAGTTTGCAAGGAGGGCTTGATAGCAATATCTACCTCCGCCCCCAATGTGTTAACACTCAGCTCCTGGTGGTATAACTCACCTGCTGGTGTACCCCTAGTCTCATAGATTTATTCTCCAGATATGCACCTGGTACTTCCAAAAAAGCAGGGAGAGGAAGCCACTGGCGGTAGTAGCCAATTGCAGCAGCGAGTTCCACGGGAAGAGGAGCCCTGCTCAGTTCTAAACTTTTGCCTTCCTAGTCTTGCCTTAACTCCCCTCCGCCGGTTTTCTCCCTGGAAACACCCCCTTTTTCTAGACTCCCCTCTGTTACAGTTTTTTCTCCTTTCCTGCCTCATTTAATAATGCCAAAGCACCTCCCCAACCCCCCAGCCAAGCTTCCTTCTCCTATCAGTCTCCATATTGGAGCCTTGTCTTAAACCCATTCCAGCATCCCCCCCCCCACTACACCCCCCCCCAAAGGGAAATCCTTTTGTGAGGAGCTCCCTATGCAAACTGAATCAGCCAGCCTGAAACTCGAGATGGTTCCCGCCCCCCCCCCCACTCCCTTGCAACACAAGCACTTCACAGAGCACAGGGCTCCACCGGCTGGGTCACGATCCACAGCAGAGCAGGGTCCTGCAACCTAACCTGCAGCCAGCAGTGCCGCAACCACCTTCTGAGGAAGAGAAACAAGCCCTGTGTTGCAGGGTGGGTGGAAGGTGGTTGTCGGTCTGGAAAGGTTGACGGTAGTGACTTCCAGACTGTTCTCAGGGCAGCCCTGGGGTTCCTTGGATGAGGGGTTCTTCCATGAAGAAGATCCGTAGTGGTGGACACGCTTCCTTTCAGAAAGGCCGCTTGCCCACCACTGCTGTTCTCCCTCGGCAATGTGTGTGGAGGGGTGTGTGTGTTCTAGGTTGCACCATCAACTCAAGTGAGGCCCAGCAGGCGCGGCCAGCACCCTTGTCAATGCGCAGGGACTCCAGGGCAGATGCTTTTTAGGGCCTTCTTGGTGTCTGTGCAACACTGAACATGGAACATTTTTGCAAGCTTTATGGAAAATTCCCTTGATGGAAAATTCCAGCCAGCCCCCCCCCCCCCCGCTTCCTTGTGTCTCCATCATCATTTGCTTAGTAAGTCCTGGGAAATCCCGCCCTGTTTGGGGTTAGCTATCCAACAAGGGAAATCCTAACCATTAGTTCACGTTACGTACATGTTACAGGCGTCTGTGGTTGCCTTTCACTCCGTTCTAACCAGGATTCCTTTCTCCCTCCCATTGTGCCGTTAGCTGTTTTCTGCGTTGAAGTGCCACGGATGTAGCCTGAGAAAATAAAGAGAATCCACCAGGTTCTGGGGGGAAAGTGGTGGAATAATTAGTGTTCTGTCTGCCACAATGTAATAATGTATGACCCCCTGGCTGCCCTGTTGTGACTCGCCGTTCCACAAAATGGGCAGCAGGTGGAGCTCTATCAATAAGGAACCAGGGCATCTTAGTCCTTCAAGGTGTTGGAAATATTAGCCAAATATGTTACGGTATTTTGGAGGAAGGGGTTGGAGAGACACCCATTCCTCCTTCTACCCCTTTGGTTGCATATGGCAGTGAGTTGTCATCAGACCTGGTTTGTGCTATGGAGCAGGAGGGTTTTTGTCCCCGAATTTGGACCTACAGAGGTGGCACTGAACACCCAGCCTCTGGATTTGCTTCTCTCAGCACCTCTGGCTACTCTCTTGTGTCATGTCCCTCCACTCACCCCCCCACCCCACCCCACCTCCCATTAATTGGGCTTTTGTCCATTCTGGAGAACTCTTTCCCTTGAAAAATCCCAGCTACTAAGAGGGTAGATGGGAGGCTGAATGTGGGTGATACTGGGAGGGGGATATTGGAGGGAAGTTGGGCTCTAGCTTGTTGGGGTGGGGCCGGTGGAAGTGAGCAAGCAACACCAAGTCCCCACCGATGTCATCGGAGATTGAACTACTCTGCTGTTGGAACTCGTTCCACTTCTTCCAAGTGCCTTGATATTTTGTTGATAATGTGCTTTTATTTTTAAGAAAGCTGATATGGGATTTTTATACACACACACACAACTATAAGGGAGTGGTCTTGACTCTTCCAGCTGCGATTACAATTCCAGGGCTTTTTTATATAGAGTGATATTATATATAAATATATATATATATATATGTATGTATGTTAGTATTTAGGGTTTTTTTCTGTTACTGTACAAAGAGCATAAACCAATATATTGAGAGATAAGAGTGTGAGACTTCACCCCTTCCTTGGCTTCCCAGTATTATGGAATGTATAATAGCCCCACCTAAATCCGTTATAGTCAGAAGGGTGTTTTAAAAGTCACACTTTAAAAAATATATTCTGGACTAAGCAATCCAGAATTTAAAAGGAAAAAAAACCCTGCCATTCCCCAGGATCTGTTTTCACAGTTTCTGATGTCTCTTACAATAGCTACTTTGTACTTTAGGAATCATTCTCAAGATTGCATACTGTGGATTAGTCCACCCACTACTGTTCAACACATACAAAATCACCACCTGTAACTTTGTCTATTTCTGGCCCTAGCCCCTCCTGTGTCTGAGGGGGATGCCACACAAAGCAAGGTCAGGAGTAGGGCAGAAGGCAGATGAGAGGCTGTTCTTTCCTTCAATATCTGTATGATGGGCCAAGGGCCATGACACATTGTGATTCTCATGCAAGTACAGATGCTGGCATCAGAACCTCACATTTTAAGGCTTAGAAATTTTCTAGCCATTATGAATGCGGAGAAAAGTGTGTGGCCCAGACCAATGACCTTCTGAGCAGGACTTCCAAGAGAGTGGTTTCAGTGCCCTGTATAGTTCCATAAGTCTCTTCATTTTTCTATCCCTTCTGCCCACCCATTCCTTGATCCAAAATTTCAAGATCACTTTAACAAATCTTGGGACTTTGGAAGCAACATCAAGAGTTTGCTCAAATTCCATGGCTTGATTCGATTGTAAGATGTACGCTTCCTTGGTGCTCAATATGCATTGCACTGATGCAAGATTTTAACTTGGTTTTGTTTTCATTCTTTTGGGGTTTTTTTTTGGGTGGGGTGGGGGAAAGCCCTTGCAAGCTTTAATTATAGGGATTTTGCTTGGCTCCCTCTGCATTACCTCTAACTTCCATGTGAACCAGAGGTGGCTTTCTACCAGCTTCAGAATTGTGCATTATTATACATCTGAACGTCCTCCACCCCACCCCACCCCACCCCAAAATGATGGACAATCTTAAGTTGTGCACTGTTTGGGGCACAACAAGTGTGTGTCGGGGCACGTTTTAGGAGGAGGCGAGTTATGCTTGACTGACTTCACTTTTTTAAAATGCTGAATTGGGCAGCATAAAATCCCCCATCACCACCCCTTCAAGCCTATATTTATAGGTGCATTCTCACAATCCTATGCCAATCTGTGCCTATTTTATTCTCGATCACTTGGTCTCAGTTGCTGACTGGATTTGAACAGATCTTTTGCATTTAAAATTTGTCTTTGACCAAGTGATGGAAATCGGAGCTTGCACTAGCATTCCCCCCCCCCTCTCCTTGGATTGTGTGAACTCCGAAGGTGGGGCTAATCTGTAGTAGTAAACAGTCTTGAGAATGCTCTCACAGTGGTCAGAATTGGCTATGTCTCAGTACGGTGTTTACGTTTTAGATTTCAGTTCAGATTTGAAACAGTGTAGTCCCTTCCACCCAGCAAGTTTTCTGGTGGGGGCTGTAGTGAAAATATGAATCAGAAGAGCGAGGGAGAAACCTCTTCCCCCCAGGGATGGGGGTCAGGTGGGTTTCTGGTCTATATTATGGTGGGATGGAAGGGAGGAGAAGACATTGGGGAGAGAAGAGTGTCATTACATATTCCTGCTGCTATGAGCACAGGGATTGTGGCCCGGTTCTCTTCCTTCCCACCCCTTATGTAAAGAGAAGTCGAAAGCTTTGTGTATGTTTTGGGAGGGTTAAAGGTACGTGTAGGAGGTGAGAGAGACTGAACCAAAGATAACCTTGTAAAAGATGCCAAATTAAAATATATATTAATCATCACTGTCAGTGCCTTTGTGGTTGGAATACGCCTTGAGTCTTCAGTTTTCTGTTTATCTCTCATGTTTAGTTATTCATTTCTTGTATTTCTGTCTTTCCATTTCTTTCCCCCAGAGACCTTGGAGCAATAGGAGCAGGTTGCCAAGAGTCTTGATACTTTCCAGCCCCAAATACGCTTCTTGCTTCCAAAATGGAATGACAGCGGCTGCCTTCATGCCCTGTGAAATGGAGGCCTCATTTTTTTCTCTTGAGCTTGGGTGGGAGACAGTCTGGGATGGTGGTGTCCCTGAATGAGGAACATGGGAGATGTGAACAGATCTTTCCATTGCTATGTTCAGGGGTGGGGGAACCTCTTTCAGCCCAAGGACTGAATTCCATTTTGGAGAATCTCTCGGAGGCTACCTTCCAGTGGTGGCTGGAGCCAAAAATATTTTAGCTTGAAGCTCTCACTGCCAGCAACTTAAGGCTAAGGAGAGGCATTTCAACCTTTTAGAATGGGGGAAAAACTGCAGAAAAGCCAGGAAACTACCAAATGGACAGGTGTGATCCGGTAAACATTGTTTACTTTGACTTCCAAAAGGCTTTTGACAAAGTCTCTCACTAAAGACCCCATAGCAAACTTAGCAGTCATGGAATAAGAGGGGAGGTCCTCTTATGGATCAGTAACTTGTTGAACAGAAAGCAGAGAGTAGGAATAAATGGTAAAATCTCCCAATGAAGGGATGTAAACAGTGCAGTCCCACAGGGATCTGTATTGGGACCAGTGCTTTTCAACGTATTCATAAATGATCTGGAATTAGGAGTGGGCAGTGAAGTGGCCAAGTTTGCTGATGACACCAAATTATTTAGGGTGGTTAAAACAAAAGGGGATTGTGAGGAGCTCCAAAAGAATCTCACCAGCCTGGGAGAACGGGCATCAAAATGGCAAATACAGTTCAATGTAGGCAAGTGTAAAGTAATGCATGTTGGGGCAAAACCCAACTTCAAGCTATAAACTGATGTGACCTGGAAAGAGATCTTGGGGTTCTAGGTGGACAGCTTGATGAAAATGTCAGCTCAGTGTGTGGCAGCTGGAAAAAGGCAAACTCCATGTTAGGCACAATTAGGAAAGGAATTGAAAATAAAACTGCCAATATCATACTGCCCTCATGCAAATCTATGGTGTGACCACACTTCGAATACTGTGTACAGTTCTGGTCACCACACCTAAAAAAGGGTATTGTAGAGTTGGGAAAAGGTGCAGAAAAGGGTGACTAAAATGATTGAGGGGCTGGAGCAGCTCCCCTACGAGGAAAGGTTACAGCAGCTGGAATTGTTTAGCTTAGAAAAGGCGAGTAAGGGGAGACATGATAGAGGTGTACAAAATTATGCATGGTGTGGAGAAAGTGGATAGGGAGGCATTTTTCTCCCTCTCTCCTAATACTAGAACCCAGTGGGGTCACCCCATGAAGCTGGTTGGTGGGAGATTCAGGACAGAGAAAAGGAAGTACTTCACACAGCGCATAGTTAAACTATAGGAATTCACTTCCACAAGGTGTGATGGCCACCAATTTGGAGGGCTTTAAAAGGGGATTGGACAAATTCATGGAGGAGAAGGCTATTGATGGCTACTCGTCCTGATGGCTATATGCTTCTTCCAGTATCGGAGGCAGTATGCCTATGTACACCAGTTGCCGGGGAACATGGGTGGGAGGGCTGCTGTTGCACTCCTGTCCTGCTTGTGGGCTTCCCACTGTGGCAGCTGGTTGGCCTCTTGTGTGAACAGAATGCTGGACTAGATGGCCCCTTGGTCTGATCCAGCATGGCTCTTATGTTCAAATGATTGGTGGTTGGGGGGAATGGGGTGGGCCCTGGGGAAAGGGTGTGGCCATCTGGGGACCCCCAAATACCATACTTGCCTGTAAGCCTGAGGTTCCTCATGTCTGTTTATATTGATCCCCAACAGGGACTGTGGGGTGGTGGTGTTGGTGGGGAAATATTGACTCCTTCCTTTTCTGATCAGAGCCATCATGGGTGTGTGGGTGCATGCACCCACGCAAGCAGAAAGGACCTTTCTGTACCACGGAGAATTGGTGTAATCTTCATTTGTTCTTCCCAGGACAGGGAGATCTTGTGGTTGCTGCTAGTTGTCTCTAACAGTGCCTCATCCAACTATAATTCCCAGGATACTTTGGGTAAACTTACAAGAGTGAAATAAAACTGCTACAAGTTTGGAGTGCAGATAAGTCTAAATTTGGTGTCTTTACTATAAAGAAAAAAAGCCAAAGGGGCACATCAAGAGCTGGGGTGAGAAAGATGGAAATATGAAGTCTTATATTTTGTCACCTCTCTTTCTAGAAATTAAGCAGTGTCTTACCTCCCTTGACAGCATTCTTAGGATACAGGCCAAATGTTAAATTAGGCTTTTATTTTTAAAGGTTTATGACAGTACTCCCATTCTACTTATGCTGGTTCTCTGTGTATCTGACTATAACTACTCCTTTTCACTGCTGAAAATGGAATAAATTGTCCAAGGAGCCTATGCTTCCCATCTTGTCTCGCTCTTCCTAACAAAACAAAGTGGATAAATCTATTAGGGGAAAAAATGTCAGGTTTAATTAACCTGCCCTTTCACAGGAGGGGACCAGCTACCCTATTTGTAATCTGTATTCTAATACAGAATCAAGTCTTTGTGTGCCTGTCCACATATAGCTAGAACTGCACCACTCACACAGAGGAGGGAGTTATCCGCAGACTCAGGAATAACTTCGAGCAGGGGTCTTCAAACTAAGGCCTGTGGGCCACATCCTGGCCCGCCTTGCCTTTTTATCCGGACCAGGCGGCCGATCGGAGTATTCATTAATGCCAGGAGTGTTCATTAATATTCCCCCTTCTTCCCTCCCCATGCCTTTTTCCTTGTGTGTCGTGTCTTTTTAGATTGTGAGCCTGTGGGCAGGGACTGTCTTGTTAATTGCTGTAAACCGCCCAGAGAGCTTCGGCTATTGGGCGGTATAAAAATGAAATAAATAAAATAACTTTCCATTTAAGGGGAAAAAAATTCACCCCTATCAAGTAAAAAAATAAATAAATTACGCGGGACCTTTTTTTTTTACTTGATCCATTCGTTCATATTTTTTTCAAACTATAGTCTGGCCCCCCAACAGTCTGAGGGACAGTGAACTGGCCCCCTGTTTAAAAAGTTTGAGGACCCCTGCGAGATTTGCAGAAGTACAAACAATCTGTGGGGGGGGGATCCTAAGGGAGGGGGAGCCCATAAGCAGCCCAAGGAGGACTGTGTGGGCTCAGTGGGCATGGGATACTGACTGTTGGGAAGCAAACAAATGGGAGTGAGACAGGGAGTGGAATGGATGGAAGAAGAGGTACATAGATATAAAAAGGGTAGAGAGAACCTGGTCATTGTCTGTGTAGGCCATTTTGTGATTCATACTAGACACTATTTTTAAATTTCCCCAGGGACAGAAATGAGAATTGTCCACAGAAATCTGGAAAAATCCAAGATTTTAATGTAGCTGGGAATGGGCAACAACAATGCGTCAAGCTCACTCCACCCCCACCCCACCCCAACATGGACAAAAAAGCCCTTTTTTGTTGGAGAAAAAGATGGGATGTAGCGGCTTGAACTCTGTCTGAGCAGCAGCAATTCACACTGCAACATTTTGTTGCAGGGCACCACATGCCCCCTCCTAATGTTAAAACTGGAATGATTACCTGCACATGTACCAAGGCCAAACCAAGTTAAACACACACGTGCACACTTTTCACCTGTGAGTGGAGACGCAATGATGAATAAGATATTTTATTGCTTTAGAGGCCAGCGAGATCATGACCTGCTGGGCGTAAATTTTTTTCCATCTGTTTTTCTTTCTTTTTTACACTCCATAAATTAATACAGTATTTACAGAAAGAAAAAAATATATATAGGGGTTGGAGTTAAACAGCTTCTTTATATCAACCACACAAATACAGTTTTGTTTTTCTTCTTTAAAACACGGAGACACAAGCACAGTGATAGGGTGAAAACTTTTTTTTTTTTTTCTGGGGAGGAAAGGGGAGTATTTTTACAGAAAGGGTCACACCAGAGCATGACAAGACAATATTGCACTTTGAAAAGTTGGGGATGGGTGACCGATAAAGGGGGCAAAATGATGCTCCTTCCTCCCCCAGGTTACAATACCCTATTTAAGGCACAACCCTATGCAAGTTTAGACAGAAAAAAGGCCTACAACTCCCAGCATGCCCCAGCCAGCTATGCTACCTGGGGCTTGTTGGGAGTTGTAGGCCTTTTTTCTGTCTAAGCTTGCATAGGATTGCACCATTATTTATTTTGGGGGGTGGGTGGGACTAGGGTTGTGGCTTTTTTTTACTTCCTCCTCGCAATTTTGGAAATAGAAAATAGCATGATGATAGGTCTTGGTAGCTTCTGGTCTCCTAGGCTGAATACTTGGGGCCATTTTGCACACTACATTGAGGCAAGCCCCTAATGGCCAGCAAGTATATTCTGATAGAAGCCGTACACACAGGGAGAAACCAGCCATGTGTTGTTGCCCTACGATACATGTGTTTGATGTGCTCCAATTTGCAACAGCTTAGGTGTACACCTTCAAATGCAACGTGTACAAAGGCGATATACAGGGATGGTCTGGGTGCCTGTACTTAAAGGGTGATTCACGCAGCCACTCTATACATTTGGCAGGTCCTTTAAAGTCCTCTTCACAGAACACGCTAACTTGGGGGAGAAGGATGCTCAAGGCAGCCCCCAGCCTTTGGCAAGCAGAGACGACCCTGTCCTAAGGCAGGGGTTAAAGGCATCTTGAAGGGAGGCAAGCAGGCAGAGATCGGATCCATGGAGCTCCATCTGCCAGGAAATGCTCACGCACTTAATTTCAACATGGTTTGTGTAAGAGAACTTTCCCATGGATCGGGTCACCGTAATTAGTCGTGCGGAGGAATTTGGATGTTCTGCTTCAGACACCAAACTGTCTTGCGCCAACCACAATAGCAAGTTGGTTGTCTCCACACCTCCATGAGGACTAGACCCTTGCCCTTAAGAAGGTGAAATCTGAAACAGTTTCCCGGAGGCAGGGAATTTTTGGGATGAAAATGTGCTGAAGGTGATTAGCTTCTTAGTCTGTGAGATATTTTTTTTCCCCAGAGATGCTGTGGATCTGGCTAGCTCAGGGCTGGGTGTGTGGAAGAGCCGATAGAGATGGTGGCAAAAGTGCTTTGAGCTGGTGGCAGTTTACTAGGGACAGAAGTAGGGGGGGGGGACCCAGCTCTTTCCAGTTGTGCAGCTTGGATGTATTACTGCCTGTCTGTTCTTGTGGACAGTTGGGTGAGGGCTTTTTTTGCACCTAACTAGGTATCATACTTCTTTGAATATTGGTGCAGGAATATGGTGGGAGGCTCTCTATTGATGATTTTGAGGTGGGAGAGTATTCTATCCCTATGTAAAGGAGTAGGGAGCTGAGGAAGGGGGTGCTTTGGGGGATTAGACTCAGTATATTCAATGAATAAAATTTTCCTATAAAAATAGAGACATCAAACAAACAGGGTGGGGTTTTCTTTTTCTTTCTTTTTTTTCCTTTTGTTTGTTTTAAACTCTTTAAGAATCTGGCTACTGATGGAGAGGGACCAGCAGTTGGGCTCATCGGAGCTTGGGCTCAGCTGCCTGGCAGACTCTTCCCCTCTTTGGCAGTGCCTGCCACCCCCTCTGGCTGCCTCGGTGTTGCTCCTGCTGTCCGCTCTGTCTCCAGCCGTTTGTAATTCTGCACCTGGCTCTCCAGCGCCTCCAAGCTGTCAGGGCTGAAATCGCAACCTTCGTTCTCCGAACTACATTCACTCAGATCTGTGATCTCCAGCTCGGAGTCTGAGCCAGGGTCCTCTTTGGCCCCTCGCCCCCCTGACGGACTCTGTGGCCTGGTACCCAGTAACTCCTTCTCACGATTGCTTGTCCCATTCCCTTCCCCGCGCAGGGGCAGGACTGCGCCATGAGGAGGCAGGCAGAGACGGGGAACAGAGCCAGCCCCCAGAGCTGTAGCTTGCTCGGTGCTGTCTGCTGGCAGCAGTGAGATGGGTGCCGGAAGCTGGGCCAGTGACCCAGACAGAGGGTTGGGGTAGAAATGGGGTGAGTACAGGGAGGCTGGTAGCTTGGAGCTGTTCAGGGGGAAAGTGCTGGAAAGGTAAGGGTTAAAATTCCAGGGGTAGTCTGGGAAGGAAGCATTCCTGCCATACGGAGTCAGCAAACTGGGGGGCTTTGTGTACCCGGAGACACCTGTGGGGAGAAGGAAAGAGATGTGAACTGGCCAGTCCATGCTGGGTCCATCTCTTAGCACCAACATCTTGGGGGGCACTAGTAAATTGCTGATTGCTGATATCTCATATTACCTTTTGGGGTTGGATCTCAACATTATGGGAAGAGATGGAAAAACCTTTTAAGGGAGGTGTTTTAACTGCAAGAGGCAGGCCCCCCAAAGGGGGATCCCTACTTTGGAGAAGCCCCCCACCCCCACCCTGAGTTGTTAGGGCTGGAAATGAGAGGGGAGGTCAATAAGCTTGTTCTCACCTGACCCCAGGAAAGGGAAGGCCGCATCCAGCCGCAGTTTCTCCGTCTCAGGTTGGCGTTCAAAGAGCGGGGTGCGAGTGGTGGGGTCCCCCAAACGAGGGCTAGAGAAGAGGCTTTGTAGAGTCTAGGGAAAAGGGAGAGGGAAATGAATGTGCTACACTGGCCCAAAGAACAAGTGGGTAACCTCGGCTAAGAAGAAATTCTCAAACTGGAGCCTGTCTGGAAACTCTGCACCTGACGTGGCCATCCTGCCCCTAATTTCCAGTGGTGTCCTGGTAAATTTTGAAGTGCAGGTGCTCAATGGGACAGTCCCCAGGGGCGACGGCCTCAAGGAGAGTCCAAATATTCAGGCAGCTGTGCTGGTCCATATCAAGATGCCAGTTCCAGCAGTTTTAATCTCCTCCAGGAGCAGGTCTTCCATAAAAGCGAATGGGTCTTAATTGCCCATTCAAGAGCAAGCCATCCCAAAATACTTTGCATTACAACAGGGAACAATATATTGTTGCTGGGGGAAATTAATTCTCTCTCCCAGCCCAGTCCCCCAGCCCTGCTCCTGTAAGGATTGCACCCAAGCTCAGAGAGGGAACAAGGAATTCTGAGAGGGGGGTCAGTCAGCATCCCTGCTAATATAAAAAGTGTGGGTGCTGTGTCCCTGCAAGCCCTGGCTCCATTGCTAATTACAGATGTGTACTATTTATTTATTTATTATATTTTTGCATCGCCCATCTGGCCAGTCATCCAGCCACTCTGAGCGATGTACAGTGCAATAAAATACAAGAAAAAACAGAGTGTAAAACACAATTAAAAAAACACACAACAGTACAAAACTTAAAAATCCTAACCCACCCCATATTCCCGCCTGAAAAGCCACGTTTTTAATGCATGGAGGAAGCTAATCAAAGAAGGGGCATGGTGGAGGTCACTGAGGAGAGAGTTCCATAAATTGGGGGCTGCCACAGAAAAGGCCCTCCTCCTAGTCCCCACCAGCCTGGTTTCTCTGGCTGATGGGACAGGGCGAAGGCCGTTCGTGGCTGAAAAGAATAACCACTCTGCACACGCTCCGCTCCATGGCACACTTTTTAAAAATTGCATCATGTGTTCCAGTTCTGAGCTCTGATATCAAAATTCTGGATCTGAGTGTGACCAAATCACCTGTTTCTCTAAGGAGCAAAAGACATGGGGTTGGATAGTTGGGTTTAGAGTAGACCCATTGAAATCACTGGGACTTAAGTTAGTCATCATGACTAACTTGTCCCATTAATTTCAATGGTTCTGAGGCTGGAACCAACACATTACATTCTCTCTCTCTCTCTCTCTCACACACACACCCCAGTTCCGATGCCTCTTTTGCTCTTCATACCTCGGGGGTCAGTGGGGCACAGTCAGTGCCATGGTTGCTCCCGTTGAAGGGGTTCTGGGCCAGCAGAAATGGGGAGCTGGCAGCCATGTCCAGGAGAGGGTAATTAACCAAGACCACCTTGCTGAAGTTAAACTTGTAGGTGAAGCGTTTGCCCTTGGTCTTATGTAGGATCCGCTTGTTGTAGTAGTACCTGGCGGAAGGAGAAGCAAGAGGGAAAGGTGAGGGAGGTAGCTGCAAGCGGGACAGGTACATATCTCTCAGCCAAAGCAGGCTGCCAACACATCAAAGTGGAAGGTACAGAGCTGAGATGGCTGTTTGTTTATGGTTTATTAACTATTTTAATAAAACTGGTAACTTGATGAAGATATGCACATTCTCCTACAAAGTCTTGTGGATTGTCAATCCAACAAAAGGAGGTTTTTTTTCTTCCAACCATTAAAATGTGCAATAGGCATATACATGACAACAAGTGTAGTGTAGTGAGCCAGTGTGGCACAGTGGTTAGAGTGCTTGACTGGGACTCAGCATAGCCAGGTTCCAGTCCCCACTCGGCCATGAAGCTCACTAGGTGACTTTGGCCAGTCACTGACTCTCAGCCTACCCTACCTCACAGGGTTGTTGTGAGGATAAAATGGAGAGGAGGATTATGTGAGCCATCTTGGGTTCCTTGCAGAAGAAAAGGTGGGATATAAATATAATAAATATAATAGATAGATAGATAACATAACATAAATAGTTGCTTCTTATATAGGATGGATATATCTAAATTTTATTCACTGGACAAGTAGGAAATGAAATAGGGAAATGTAAAGTTACTAGCACTGCTTTGGGAGCATTTTGGAGGGTGGGGGATGCAGTATTATTGTTTTGGCTGAGAAATTGGATAGAAAAATAAAAGAAATAACCAGATAATTCCAGGAAAACCAGAATATCCAGAGTTTTTCATTCTGAGGGAGGCAAATGTTCCCAAACAGTATAGAACATGTTTTTTCTTCCATGGATTTTCCAGCAAACTCCACACAGCATGGTTGGTACTGGATCATTAACACAAATGTTGATGCAAAAAGATTTTGGTTTTTCTTAAAAACACCACCACCACCACCACCACCAAACAAAACCAAACCTAAAGTATGTCACTCTCCAAAACTGCAAACTTCCTCCCCAAAACAACCCCCCCCCCAATAAACCTTGGTTTCCCGGTATATAAAATTCAGAGAATGCGAATAAATGAGGTTAGAGAAAGAGATGGGGGGGGGGGGAGAGAAGAAAGGCTATGGGGAATATAGGATACAGCATCCTGATGAAGGGAGGCAAGGTCTATTGTCAATGTCCAGAAGCCATGTTAACTAAATCGAGCCTCCATGGCAGAGGCAGTATAAA
The DNA here is from genome assembly GCA_021292165.1 of Shinisaurus crocodilurus. NCBI lineage: Eukaryota > Metazoa > Chordata > Lepidosauria > Squamata > Shinisauridae > Shinisaurus > Shinisaurus crocodilurus. The sequence continues at coordinate 9,220,548 of CM037885.1, forward strand.
TCAAGATGCTGATGCGAGGTCAAACAACAGGTGATAGCTATCACCTGGAATACTTCCATGTTGTTCCTGAAGAACAATCTGATCCTACTACAAAATGTTAGGCCTTAGGAAAGGAATAAACTGTCAAGTCCATACTGCCCTTACAAATCTATGGTGCGACTGCACTTAAAATACTGTGTACAGTGTTCTGGTGACCGCATCTGAAAAAGGATATGGTAGAGTTGGGAAAAGGTGCAGAAAAGGGCAACTAAAATGATCAAGGGGCTGGAGCAACTCCCCTACGAGGAAAGGTTACAGCAGCTGGGATTGTTTAGCTTAGAAAAGAGGCCAGTAAGGGGAGACATGACAGAGGTGTACAAAATTATGCCTGGTGTGGAGAAAGTGGATAGGGAGGCATTTTTCTCCCTCTCTCCTAATACTAGAAACCAAAAGGGTCATCCCATGAAGCTGATTGGTGGGAGATTCAGGACAGAGAAAAGGAAGGACTTCTTCACACAGCACATAATTAAACTATGGAATTCACTTCCACAAGATGTAGTGATGGTCACCAATTTGGAGGGCTTTAAAAGGGGATTGGACAAATTCATGGAGGAGACTAGCCCTATCAATGGCTACTAGCCCTGATTGGCTATATGCTTCCTCCAGTATCAGAGGCAGTCTGCCTATGTACTCCAGTTGCTGGGGATCATGGGCGGGAAAGTGCTGTTACACTCATGTCCTGCTTGTGGGATCCTGTGTGCAGCTAGTTGGCCACTGTGGGAACAGAATGCTGGACTAGATGGGCCCTTGGTCTGATCCAGCATGGCTCTTCTTATGTTCTTATGATTATAAATTCTCAGAAGGGATTTAGCAGCCAAGAAGAAGAAGAAATCAAATGGAGCAGTAGGCACGGGCTTGTACATTTTACTGTACCACCCACTTAAGTCCTTGCAACCCAAACCCCCTGTTGGCATATTTATTTATTACATTTATACCCCACCTTTTTTCCTGCAAGGAACCCAAGGCGGCTTACATAATTCTCCTCCTCCTCTCCACTTTATCCTCACAACAACCCTGTGAGGTAGGTTAGGCTGAGAGTCAGTGACTGGCCCAAAGTCACCCAGTGAGTTTCATGGCTGAGCGGGGACTAGAACCCGCATCTCCCGGTTCCCAGTCCAACACTCTCACCACTACAGCCACACTGGCTCTCAGTGCTTGGAGCAATTTGACTCAGCACCAAGAACAAACAAAGAGCGCCCCCTGTTGAGTCATAACCCGTGTCAGCAAACTCCTTTTACTCTCTGTGCAGGCAATAAATCTCCTACTCTTAGCTTCCCTTAAGCTGGTGCCTGGGGGAGGGAGCCGGGGTTATCAGGGAGTCTTCAGAATTTATTTACTGGGCAGAGCAGCGCTGAATTCCCAGGCTGAGTTAATAGGAAGCGTCAATAGCGCTTAGCTCCTCATAAATATTAATTAGGAAGGTGGAATCTCAAGCGGCCGGAGAGGCGCAGTTAATTAATAAGCAATAACAAATATCACTGTCAGTCGATTACACAAGAAAACGGCTACTGGGGGGGGGGGTGATAGTAAAGTCCCCACCCCAAAATTTTAATAAAGTTATGGAGGTCCAGGAAGGACTGGATTTGTGACATGACAGCATGCTGAACCAGTATGATAGATAACAGATAAGACAGGTAGTAGGATTGTCACCTGATTACAGAGTAAACCAATAGTTATCTGAAGAAGAAGATAAAAGGTGCTTTCTTTGTGTTTAGATGATGCACACGTGTTGTGCAGGCACAATTTTAGAGAGGCAAAAGCCCTTCCTGCACAGGGAGAATGCCTCCTTTGCCATCAGCAGGGTTTTTTTTTGTATTGCCCTGATACTGAAAATGATATCTTTTAAAAATCTGCTGTCCAATCAGGGCATCTTTCCAAGCTTTCCCCCCCCCAAGAGTTTTTTCCCCTCTCTAAATGATTAATCTAAACCATTAATTGATTAAACATTGCAGAGCTGAAGGGAAGCATACTTTGGACTCAGCCGTCAGCCAGGGAACATAAGGACAAAAGAAGAGCCGCGATGGATCCGGCCAAGGGTCCATCTAGTCTAGGAGCTCAGGGCCACTGGGCAGCTGAACCCTCCGCTTTCCAAAGAAGAACTTCGCGACAAGGAGGAGACCAACCTGACCACATCCATCAACCAGAGAAGGAGAAGGGACTTTATATGTTAAGAGCAACAGAATACATTTCAAATGGCCAAAACACTGCAACTACATTATTTCAGTCACCTTTACAACCAGCCCTGAAAGGTAGGCCTGCAGTACAATTACCCCCATATTACAGATAGGGGGCTGAGAGACAGTGGCTTGCCTAAGGCCACTGAGGTCATGGCTGAGGTGAGACTTCAGCCAAGGACTTTCCAGCTGACCTTCTTGGCCGCTGTGCAGCTATACCAGGAAGAGGGCCTTGTCTTAAGCACCTATTTACACCGCGTACAGCAAATCATCCCTCAGTACCTTCTGGCCAGGATACAAAGTGCTGCTTCAGCCACGCAGGGCATGGTGTGATGGCCTGAAAACTTTAAAAGGCAGACCTCCCCCATGCCATATCACAAGATCCCCTCAGCTTCACAAAGGGTTTGCTGTCAAGCATTGGGGGAAGTAGGAGAAGGTGAGAATTATTAAACTAGAATGACTACTATGGCCCGGATCCATATTGACAATCTCTATTATGGATTACAATTACCATTACCATGTAGTCATATAAGGGTGCAGGGAAGCTTTTGATTAGCCCAGGGGTTTAATTAAAGGGCATTAAGTAGAAATGAATCCACTTTAAGTAAACTTGAGTTTGCTCATACACGTGTTCCTATACACATCCCTCAGCGGCTTCATTTTACCCCAGGGTTATAAACATACCTCTGACTGGATAACTTCTGTGGGAGGAAGGGGCTTCCCACAAGAGAAAGGCTTCCACTCATGGAAGGTCCCTCTGCCTGATTTTGGGGGGGATCCACCCTCCCTCCCTCCCACACCACAGCTTGGCCCATTCATCAGGGTTGCCTGATCCTCTGCATAGCATTTTCAGGGAGCTAGAGAAGCTGCACCACCAAGAACACAGTGGATCTAGCTTAAATCTCGATCCAACACCTCTATTTAAATTCTCCCATGGTCAATTAATGTTGTATAAAAGGCACTCAGTCCCATGATGTGGTCAATCCAGAGATTTCTGGCAAGGATCAAGGCAAGATGTTATTATTGGTAGACAAGCTCATGCTGGCCAGCATCTCAAGTTATGGCGGTCCCTTACTCTCCCCAAGGAGCATGAGTGGTACAATTGCTTTATTAAGGGTACAATTCTATGAATGTTCAGACAGAAAAAAGGCATGTAACTCCCAGCATTCCCCAGCCAGCTGGCTGGGGAATGCTGGGAGTTGTAGGCCTTTTTTTCTGTCTGAACATTCATAGGATTGTGCCAGAAATTGATTGATTAAATCCTAAGTTACCTTACATTTAATTGAAACAGCCTCCTTCCTTCAGAATCTTCAAAGCAGCAAGAAGCACAACAGGTTCCCCCCCATGCACATCTGCCTAGGGTAATCAACTAACCAATCACTGAGGGTGTGCAATCCTACGCATGTTTAGATAGAAAAAAGTCCTACAACTCCCAGCATGCCCCAGCAGTGCTAGCTGCGGAATGCTGGGAGTTGTAGGACCTTTTTCCGTATAAACATGGATAGGATTGTGCCTTTAGTTTGATAATCAATTTCAACCTCTTGAATCTATGGAGGGTTCCCCCCCAGCGGCAATAGTCGCTGTGAATTATCACTCATCATCTTATTATTATTATTATTATTATTATTATTATTATTATTATTATTATTTACATTTATATCCTGTCTTTTCTCCGAGAAGCCCGAAGCAGCATACATGGTCCTCCTCCTCTCCATTTTATCCTCACAATAACCCTGTGAGGAAGGTTAGGCTGAGAGCCTGTGACTGGCCCAAAGTCCACCCAGTGAGCTTCATGGCCAACTAGGGACCAGAACCCAGATATCCCGAGTCCCAGTCTGACACACTAAGCACTACACCACACTGACTCCCATGGAATATGGGGGAATAAAGCAATACAAGAAACGATAACTAGGCCTGAACATTGTTCAGAGAACTGGGTGGGTTTCGAAAAGAATTTGGTGCTCTGGGTCCCAACGCTGAACAGGCAGCAATGCTGCAGTACAAGGCTAGAGGGCACCAGCGTGCTATAGCACAGGAGCATGAGGATGGCTCGCTGAGCCCTTAAGGAGCTGTCCCACGGCACAAGTGCTGAAATGGACAGGCGCTCCTACCGCTGGGCGTTTCATGGCCTTCTCCCTCTTCCCTCCCAATGCCTCACCTCAGGGCCCTGCTCAGTTTGTCATAGTTCATATGGGGCTTGCATTTACGGATACCCCACAGCCGGGCCACCTCGTCTGGATCCTTGATGACGAACTCCCCGTAGTCGCCTTGCCAGGCGATGACATTCTGGTATTCTTCCTTCTGCAGCAGCTCCAGGATGAAATGCCACAGCTGGATCTGCCGTGAGCCAGGACTGGACTCGGGCTTGTAGGCCCAGTCTGGGAAGGCAAAGCCTGCCAGTGGAGAGATGGAGAAGAGAATAAACCAGTTGCTGCTGATCCAGAAGGCCAGCCCCTGCTCCAGCCAAGCTGGTTAATCACATCTGTTCCTAGAGATCATATGTTACAGCATCCTGCAAGCTGGTGCCTTCCAGATGTGTTGGACTACAACTCCCAAGCCCCCCAGCTAGCATGGCCATTGGCCATGGTGGCTGGAGATTATAGGGGTTGTTGTAGCCCAACAAGGGATGTATGGTTAAACATCTGTGTTTCTCAGATTGTTGGATGTCTTTTCTTCCATCATCTGCTCATTGATGGAACTAGATTTTTTTTAATACCAGAATTTCACTGTACTTACACTAATCCATATCATGCAAATTAATGCAAATTAGTGCAAATCCTCCCCCAAAGCGGAAAACCACTTGACAAGTCTGCATGACTTCGAAAAAGCCAGTCTGCTGTGGAATTCACAGTTGGGTTCATATAAATCCGAATACATTGGAATGTGTGGTGGATTTCTCCTACATCACTATCCAACACGTCTGGAAGGCATCAGGTTGGGAAAGTCTTATGTATTATCCCTTGAGGCCTTGGAGAAGGTAGGGTCATATATTACCCATGTGCCCTGGGCACATCAGATGGAGATGCAGACAGAGACTAAACTGCTCCTCTAACTCTGGTGCAGAGTGGAGACCAGGGGCCCTGGCACAATCATGGAACACGCCCTAGACCAACTTGTGCCCAGGCAAAATAGAAGTGCCCTGTGCCCCAGAACATCCCAGTGAGGCAGAGGACATAAAGCAGGGCTCTCCAACCTTGGGTCCCCAGATGTTGCTGGACTACTACAGCTCCCAAAATCCCTTGCCATTAGCCATGCTGGCTGGGTATGTTGCGAGTTGTAGGCCAGCAACATCTGGGGACCCAAGGTTGGAGAGCCCTGCCATAAAGGAAAGATGGAATTTTGCATCCGTTCAAATATCCAAGGCACGCAGACCTCTTTGGAAGTTGATGTGCCATGGACTGCCACCTGATTACAGAAATCTTAGTTGATTAGTAAAATGGGGTTTGGTTGATTAATCAATTAATATTCCAGCTTAAAACAGTTAAATCTGCATACATTTGTCTATGAGTAAAGATAATAGTTCTGAAGCAAAACACCGAGGGTTTCACCTTCTCTCCTATGCAAAAGAAGTGGAGGGGGAATGCCTCCATTAAGACAGTGTTTGCCACCTGCACTTTTTTTTTTAAAAAAATGTTTCTCTGGGGAAGATGAATTTGGCCCTGAGGTTCTCCAGCCCTGGTGTAGTGGACAAGGTGTTATGCTAGGTTGAGCTGGAGACTCACCCAGTTTTTGTTGGGGGTGAGCAGTCAAAACCTCAAGCCATGTATAAGTACATGATGTAATTGGGACCACAGAGTCTCTGCATCCTAGAGCAGACACTCTGTGGAATGTTACCCAGACCTCCTGGGGCAGGATGTGGGCGTTGCCAGTTGCCTTCTCTTCCCCCCCCCCCCAGAAAAGAGTCTGAGCCATGAACTTGAATGAGTAGCATGTTGTGAAGATGTAGCTGAGAACCAGTTCTGAACTTTTCCTAAGTTCAGAACACATCAGCTACCAAATGATTCCTGCATGACTGTAAATATCTTCTTAAGCCTGCCTGTACCCAATCTGCAAGATCTGAGTGAGTAAAGTATGTTTTTAACCTCCAAAAGACTGTTTGTCTTGTTGGTAGTATAAAGGGGGGGAAACCAGGTAAAAAGCCCCAGCCTGTCCACACAAAGGGACAGACTGTATAATTACCAAATTGCTGTTATTGCTCTAACCAGCAGCTCCACACATATCCACGTTTTTCCGCTGCAGTTGGGGTAAGCTCTGCTGAACTTGCACACGCAAGAGGGGAGAGATAATAACTTCTAATATCCTCTCCCAGCCCTTTTAGCAATCCCCAACAGTTTTTTTGAATGCTGCAATCCTGCACACCTGTATTTATTGCTGGGTCAACATAGGCAGGAGCAGGACAGCTGCCTGTTTCTGGCACACTGTCCTAACTGGTCGACCATCTGCCACTTCCAAATTCCTGTCAGGCCCTCTCATGTCAGCTTAGGCAGGAGGTGGAGGGTGGCTTGTTTGTTTTTTTCTTTTCTCTTCATTCTGGCAGTTCTTTATTTCCACCCCACGTTGGTTTAAATTGGAGGGGGGGATTCACTGTGGCAGCTGCAGGCAGTATAGTTGAGGGGCCAAATCCCAGGGGCTCTCAGGGGAACAAAGCTGCTTCCACCCCACCCCACCCCCCGTTTTGGAGCTGTGGAGCTTCTTGAGGACATAATTGGGGCCTCTGGAGAGGTCATGTCATCCCCACCCACCAGTGGAGCTCCTCTCTGCAGGTGGAGGCCGGAGGGGCATCTCCATTGCCCCATGTGAACCCACTCCACCCAGTGGATCTGGTGGTTAGGATTAGCTCCCTTACTTAGCCTTTAGCACTATCTGTCCTTGCCTGCTGTGTGTTTTCGGTACAGTCAAGAGGACTAGAAACTTGCTTTGGTTTTAAATGAAAATGAAAATGAAAATTGTTAGGGTTTTTACAGAACAGCTGATCAGTGGCGGGGTGGGGGAGACAGAGTACATTCCACCATTGCCAGTGCAATTGAAGTCATCTTGATTTCTCGACTTATGGTATAATGCTCTGTACACTTACTTGGGAGTAAGTCCATCAAACTCAGTGGGACTAACTGATTAGTATGGGATTAGGCTGTAAAAATTACTTATGTTAAGAATATGTTATGTTGAGAGGCAATAAGTAAGAATCAGCCTTGAGAGTAGATACTTTAAGTAGATATTTTCAGCTTCTCTGGCAAATTCTTTGTACTATGAGAATTACCGTAGTTACTGTATGGATTCATTCGAAGGGGTAGTTGTGTTAGTCTGTGCTGCAAAAACGAATAATCTTATAGCACCATTAAGGAATAACAGGTTTATTGTGGCATAAGCTTTCACTTTTACCCAATCTGTCACATACATGAAGTGGTTTCTGTTGGCAGATTTTGTATACACATGAGGACAGAGAGCACCCCCCCCCATTTAAACAGTGGGCCTGAAAAGCCATGAAATGCAAAAGGTTTGTGATATTTCATCAACAAAATGAATGTGTTAGTCTTTAAAAGGCACCAGAAAGCTCTATGTTGCTTTTGTATGGATTTAAAAGGTTGCTACATCTTACCAAGAGGTATTCCCGAGTAAAGATTTTTTTTCCCCACAATGAATTTTGAAAGAGCAGTATGCTTAGATGTTTAATGTCCTGAACATGAAGCAGAATATAAGAAAACATCTACCGGTAGTTAGAAACGAATCAGTAAATCTTTCACCTGTTGGAGCTAGGAAGGATTTTGTATGTTATAAGGCAGGGCTAATTCTTCATTACCAGAGTAGGGTAATGCTTCTAGACAAGGCTTTTATTCTGCAAACATACTGCCTCACTCATGGAATTTTACAGGGGTCCAGACAATGTCTTCCTCTTGTAACTCTCCCGTGTTTCCTCACCACTTCCATCTTTTTTGTTTCCCCAAAAAAAATCCATTAAGGAGGAAAAGATGGAATATTTGCAAAACGTTGTTTGACTGGTAGCACTAGGAGTCATTCATCTGGAAGCACCAGAAGATCCAAGAACAGTACTATTGTATTTAAAATGATGGTATTTGGTATGACCGGCCAGATGGGCGATTAATAAATATAATAAATAAATAAATAAATGACTGGGTTGGCTTTTTATAATGCTTCTGTGGACTTCCAATCCTGCCCTACTTATGCACATGCATGCACACATGCATTTATTATTTATTATTATTATTATATTTATACCCCGCCTTTTTCCTGCAAGGAACCCAAGGCAGCTTACATAATCCTCCTCCTCCTCTCCATTTTATCCTCACGACAACCCTGTGAGGTAGGTTAGGCTGAGAGTCAGTGACTGGCCCAAAGTCACCCAGTGAGTTTCATGGCCGAGCGGGGACTAGAACCCAGATCTCCCGAGTCCCAGTCCAACACTCTAGCAGCCACTAGGCCATGAACACAATGTTCGCGCACATAGCAATACCTCTCCTGATGACTTTCCTCTTACACTGCTTAGAAAATGTTGCCTGAGACCTTTGAGCTCCCTTTCCCCGTAGTTGAGATGCTTCACTCCTTGTAGTTATGTCCAGTTTCAGAACTTAATTCTTCAGTGGGCTTTAATAACAACCTGGCACTGTGTTTAAAAAGCAGCCCTCTCCAAGGAGCTGGGAGGATAGCCGACTCAGTCACCTCCACCCCGACTAATTAATCATGGCTAAAAGCTGAGCTCGCTCTGCAGCTCAGGGGGGGGGATGGACCTTCAAGCAGAAGGTGCTGAGGGAGATACTCTGGCCTCTTCTACGCAGGAGAGGTCAAGCCGGCCTCCTCAGATCTGTGCCTCTATCTATGAATCTATCATTAACAGGCCTAATGAAGTGCTGATCAATGCCTTGATTTTCAGTTACACAGAACACCTTTGGCACCCCTGCAGTAAATTACATTCACTCTCCCAGCGGCCTCTCTATACATCACTCGAACGCCATGGTTCTCAAAGTGTGTGAGTCCGGCCTCCCTCAGGAGGCCCAAGGAGTTGGTTGGAAAGTTCGGAACACTTCGTGCCTCCCAGTGCCTCCCAGTCTCGGCACTGAGGGCAATGGAGCTGGCTTGCTATCCTTCTCCCCCTTGTGTGAACTGAAGGCTTGAGGGGGGCCAATGGAGTAGCACCCTTTTGCCAATGGGATCTTACAGGACTAGATTTCATAGTCCAGCATTCTATTCCCGCAGTGGCCAACCAGAGGCTTCATAGATTTCATAGATCATAGAGTTGGAAGGAGCCTACAAGGCCATCGAGTCCAACCCCCTGCTCAGTGCAGGAAACTAGAGGAGGGGTCTCCCATCCGAGTAATAACCAGGCTTGACCCTGCTTAGCTTTCCACGCTCAGACAACAAGCTGAGCCAGTGACGTAAGCCACAGGCCTGACTATAATGTAATGTCCATGGAGTTTCTTCCTTGGTGACTTTAAAATATATTGTCAGCCCATGCAATCCACCTCCAGGCTTGTTGCACTGTTAAATGTTATGGCGATGGTCACCTTAGGGTACTCACATCTGGCAACCGTCGTTACATCATGGTTAGACCATTGCGATGTGCTCTACTTGGGGCTACCCTTGAAGAATATCCAGAAGCTTCAATTGGTGCAAAATGCAGCAGCTAGGTTGCTAACCAGTGCACAGTGTCATGAGCTGATCACCCAATACTGAAAGATCTGCACTGGGTGTCAACTGTTTTCCAGGATCAATTCAAGGTGTTGGTTTTAACCTTTAAAGCCCTAAGTGGACTAGGGCTTGGCTATCTGAGGGTCCACCTAACTTGCTATAAAGCTGCTTGGTTATTAAGATCAGCAAGAGGCCCCCTTGCTGGGCAGGCAGGAAAGGGCCTCCTGTGTTGCTCCCAAACTCTGGAATGCCCTTTCTCCCTCCCTCCCTCTCCCTTTCTCTCTCCCCCTCTCTCTCCATTCAGGACGGCACTCAAGTTTACATCTTTACATCTTTTTGGCTTTTAAATTTGATGTGGTGGTTTTAATGGTTGTTTTTTAACGTTTTACTATGTTTGTATCTGATTATGGTTTTTATATTCTGAGCACTTTTTAAACCACCCTTGGTTGGAAGCAGAAAACTGATATAGAAATACAATCAATCAATAAGTGGGATGGGATTCGAAGTCGAAACTAACCAATCGAGACCTAAGTACAGCTAGTCTTTTAAAAGTAAAGTTATTTAGGCTGCAATCCTATACCCACTTACCTGGGAGTAAGCCCGATTGAACACAATGGGTTCTGTGTAGACATGTCTAGGGTGGCACTTTTAACTTATTAAATAATTATTTTAATAAAGTAAAATGCAATTATAATGAAGGGAAAAATAAACACCAAGTAGTTGTCAGCCATCCCCGGTGCCTTTGTACTGACTGGACAAAATGCTGAAAGGGAGGAGCAACCGCATAAAGTAGTTTTTACTTAATACACCCCTGCACAGTTTTTCCTTACACCTCTGTAAGTGAAAGGTCCAGAGGCCTACTTTTTATCTTAAATGAAAGCTGGCATTTCATGGAAAGATCCTGGAATCTTTTGGGGGATGTGGGAGGCCCACACGGACCCTCAATGGCTTCAGTCCTGCCTCACGTACTACTTCTTCTCTGATTTGCCAGCCAAGTCTGAAGAGGGTAGACAAAACTGAGCATGACCCTCTGAGTTGTGGGTTTAGGGCAGGAGTGGGGAACCTCTTTCGGCCCAAGGGACAAATTCCATTTCATAGAAGCTCTGGAGGGCTGCATTCCTGTGGTGGGTGGGGGCCGAAGGCAAAAGAGGTGAGGGCCAAAATACCATGCGCAGTGGCAGTATCGTAGCCAATGAGGTTAATCCGAAGCACGATTATTGCTAATTGAGGCCTGCCATGCTGGCTGGCGAATGCTGGGAACTGTAAGACCTTTTTTCTGTCTAAAAACGCATAGGATTGAGCCCTGAGAATTTTTGCCTGCCACTCATAAGCACTGGACAGCAAACTGAACAGGCAAGCACACAGGTCACCGTCTTCCACACTACAGTGAGATGTGCTGTATTTTTATTTAAATTATAATAATTATTTCTAAATTTACATCCATACATGTGAAGTAGCACATGCAAATTTCATGCAAACCACTGTCCTCTTTTGTCTTCTTTTTTCGGTGGTGCATTTCCTCAGTTCTGGTGATTCCGCAATGGCCACCCCGCTTGAGTTCCATGGAAACTTTCCAGAGCGGCAGGTGAGCTCCTCTGAAAGATCGCTTGCAGCTACCATCAATATCTTATAGGATGACTGGGTTCAGACAACACGATAAGCCACACTCAAGGGTTGAGTATGGGTTGAGTGAGTGTGGGTTGTCTTTGAACCGTGGGCTGTTGGTGAACTGTGCGCTATCGTGTTGCCTGAACCCAGCTGCGCTAACAAGCCATGGCTTCCTAACCATGAACAACCCATGAAGAGAACTCATGGCTTGTTGTTGGGCTGTGAAAGGTGGGTTGTTCACCATGGTTTGTTACCTCAGCTGGGTTCAGGCAGCACTATAACCCATGCCATGGTTCAGCCACAACCCATGGTTCAACGGCAACTCACACTCAACCCATACTCAACCCTTGAGTGTGGGTTATCGTGTTGTCTCTGAACACAGTCGATGTGTTGTGTGCTGCTGGGGGGGGGGGGCAGTCACAGTTCATATGGAGCAATGGTGAGGCCTAACAGACCTGCCAGCTTCCCACACAAACAGACTGCCCTCCAAGAGAATCCTCTGCAGCACCATTAGGTTCCCCAGCAGAAAGGTCCATGCAAAAAAGGGTTCCCTTTCAGCAGAAGGATTGTAAGCCTCTGTTCCAGAGAAAAAACTGGTTAGGTTAATCCAGTGTTTCTCAACCTTGGGTCCCCAGATGTTTTTGGCCTACAACTCCCAGCATGCCCCAGCCAGCATAGCTGGCTGGGGCATGCTGGGAGTTGTAGGCCAAAAACATCTGGGGACCCAAGGTTGAGAAACACTGGGTTAATCCAACAGAAACAATTGTTTCATTTTTAGAAAGAGAAGCAAGAACTTAGGAAGAGCCCTGCTGCATCAGACCAAAGGCCTACCTAGTCCATTAGCCTCTTTCCCACAGTGACCAGCCAGATGCCTCTGAGAAGCCCACAAGTGGGACATGAGGGCAGCAGGACATGTTCTGGTATTATGAGGAGGTCAAAAGCTTGTTTCAATCCACTTGCTGCTCTACACGATGCATAATTTTATGCACCACTATCAAGTCCTGCCTTACTCATTGGTGGGCTGCTTGTGGCCCTCCAGGTGTTTTGGCCTACAACTCCCATCACCTATGTTTTGGCCCGCAACTCCTATCGCTAAGCTGGGTAGGGCTGATGGGAGTTGTGGGCCAAAACATCTGGAGGGCCACAAGTTGCCCACCTCTGTTCTAAACTAAGTAGCCCCAGACATTGTAAGCTTTCCTCATAGGGGAGTTGCTCCAGCTCCTTGATCAGTGGCTGTCCTGAAATTATTTACACCATTCAGGAGGCTATCCCCTGGTGATCCTTGCCCTGTCATTCACATTTTCTCCATTTGGGGATCTCTTAGTAAATTCTGCCCTAATTAACCAGAAGTGCTTGGGTCTACATTGATCGTAACAGGACTAAATTTGCTCAGGTAGCTACATGCTATACAAACTAGTTAAGCCCACGTGAGCCTTGAGTTAAACCCTCTTTCAAGTAACTCACTCTTGCAAACAAAGAAGCAAGCAAGCCAGCCAGCAAACAAAACAAACACGTGGCACATAACATCAGAGGGTTAAGGGAAGCACAACAAGTGTGCAGTTGTAGCTAGAGTGTTGGGCCTGACACTGGGAGTGTTGAGCTGGTGGTGTGTGTGTGTGTGTGTGTGTGTGTCTGTCTGTCTGTCTGTCTGTCTGTGTGGGACAGTTGCTCCTATTTTGCAAGGTAGAAGCAGTGTGGTGTAGTGATTATTGCATTGGATTGAGATTGGAGAAACATGGGTTCAAAACCCTGCTTTAGCCATGAAGCTCACTTGGCGACTATGGGCCAGACACTAGAGTACCTCTCATCAGGATTGTAAGGAAGTTAAAATGGGAATGGGAGAGAACACACATATATCGCCCTGCCTTCCTTGGAGAAAGGGTGAGATACAAATGTAGAAAAATGCACAGAGTGGGAGTTGTTCCTCTTCTCCAATATTGGACTGCTAAGATTCTTGCTTTGACTGCCCTGCCATTATTTCAGCCTGGGTGTATGGGGGAAAGAAATGCAGTCAGCTGGCTAATGAAACATGCAAGCCTCCTGTCCTCTGAGGCCCGGCATGGAAAAGAGTGCCCTGCGGTTAAAAAGAGCTCCTTTGATTGTCCCTATTGCCCCCGGCCTTCAGCTTGGAGCTACAAACTCCAGAGCTGTCTAGACCCTTGGGGGAGATTTTGCTGGGAGAGAGGGGGAGGGTGTGGTTATTAGCTGTGTGAAATGAGCGGGTATGAGAATGTCTGTTTGTTTATTGCTAACTGGGAGAGGATGATCCCAGAATCCATGATGGCTTTGCATCACAGTCTCTATTTGTTTTTATCAGAATTTGTATTTATTGGATATTCGCTATATCGGAGCCGCAATGAATTAGCTGGCAAAATTTGCTGTAGTGGATCTGGATGTTTTGTATTTACCAGACATTCTCTGACAATTCAAATATTTGCCACACAAAAAAAGCCCCTGGATATTTGATACATAATATTTGTGTTTGACAACAGAATTGAGAAATGAAGGATGGTGTATATATTTAAATAAATATCTCAGGATGTCATATTTGGCTGTATTTGATAGCTGAAATGCAATAAACAACTTGAGAGAGTTGTTTATTGCATATCATAGCAAAGTCTCATATTCTTCCATATTGTGGTACTCCCTGTGTACCACAATCAACACCAGATATTATCCTGCTTTGGATCCCTCACTCCAGCAACACAGATTTCTTTTAGTCATGTCATATACAGGCCTGTGGCACACGCTGGCTCAGCTTGTCTGAGCGTGGAAAGCTAAGCAGGGTCAGGCCTGGTTATTACTTGGATGGGAGACCCCCTCCTCTGGGTTGGACTTGATGGCCTTCTAGGCCCCTTCCAACTCTATGATCCTATGATATCCTATGATATCAGTGTTATACCTACCCCTCCCTCTTTCTTGCCTAGTTCAGATGTGGCATTTTAGGGAGGTGTTTGGTGTTCATTGTTGGTTATGTTTCTTTCCTTCTGCTGCTCTGAAAGGCAGGGGGAGTGCCCCCCCCCACGCTGCTTGCTTTTTAGTATTTGCAGCTATACTCTTTTTAAAATTTTTACTATTGTTATTTATATTGTATTATCATTTTTTGTAAGTTGTTTTGAATTCATTGAAGAAAAGCGAGGCACACATATTCAAAATAAAGTACGGTAACAAATAAATACACACACACACACACACACACATGATTGGATCCAGCCTTTGTCATACTTAGAGGAGACCCACTGAAATCAATGGGACTTGTTAATTATGACTAACTTAAGTTCTATTGAATTCAATGGCTCTACTCTTAGTAAGACTAAGGGCGCAACCCTATACTGGGAATTGTAGGACTTTTTTCTGTCGAAACATGCATAGGATTGTGCCCTAAGGCTGTTTCGACCCATGGTATTCAACCTTTGACTGTTTTTTTATATTACCATGCAATGGTATTAATATTTGATAACTGACATGCAATGGTGTGTTTTTTTAACAAGGGACAGCTTATGGGTTTTCATACTTGACACTTGTTAGTATCAAAACAACTAAGAGATACCAACTAGTCTAAAGCACTCACATCTTGAGATCATCATTCACCTTCAAAGTTCAAATCTGAATTCTCAAACTGGAATTTTACTATCAGCATTTGAAATAATGGCATATGTCAAATATCTGTGAATATTCATTTCACCTCTACTGTAATGGTGGTGGTGGTGATGGTGAAGGTGTGTGGTTTTCTGCTATAGTCGTAATATGTGCATGTAATGTATGTATCAGTGCAGCATTTCTAGAAAAGAAAAGAAAAGAAAAGTTCTTGGGCTCAAGCCCACCTGGAAAGCCAGCATTTTCCTACTTGGAAACCCTTCCCCCTACATAGGAATTATGTAGGAGCTGAGTGAGTGAGAGAGACAGTCTGTACATGCTCAGAAATCCTTTGTTATCTACATGTTGCAAGACTGAAACCCTGCCATTAAAAGCTGCCAAAGCTGAGCCATGGGGTCAAATGAAGGGCAAATTGCATGTGCAGGTATTGTAGAAGGCCTGTAGGTAGGGAAAGAATATGGAAGAAGGGTTGGCCCAGGACGTTTTGAGGCCTGGCAGAAAGTCTAAATGGCACTCTCACTTCCACTAACTGAAATGGGGTACAATCCCCTCCAGGAAGTTCTCCTGCCTTGAAATGAATGGAAACTTCACATTATTATTATTATTATTATTATTATTATTATTATTATTATTATTATTATTATTTATTTATCACCCATCTGGCCGGCACGTATTCCTTTCTTTTCAATGGGACACGTGTTGAAGAACTCAGCTAATGGATCCTTGTGTCCCAGGCCCAGGGTTTCCTCTGAGCCACTTGTCACCAGGTCCTAGAATGTGCTTTTAAGGCCCAGCACTGGGATAATCAAAGTAATAATACAGAAAAGAATGCCTCAGAGGATAGGCACTCTGAGTGCCTTGGCCACTGAATAGCCATGGAAAGATTTCACTCATTTTGGATTAGGGGGGAAAGGCTCCCAAGGCATAGTTTCTAAGCAATTTCGGTGGGATGTGTGCTTGAATTTCAGACTAAAAATTCAGACTGGTATGGTGTGGAACCCCAGTGTTCAGGACAAAGATAAAAGCACCCCTGAAGCCTGTACACATTTGGTCTGGAATACAGTATGCGTGTGAGTGTGTGTGTGTGTGTGTGTGTGTGTGAGAGAGAGAGAGAGAGAGAGAGAGAGAGAGGAAGAGAGCATCTTTTCCCCCCTGTTCTACTTCCTAGCAGTGTACCTCCTCCAGATTTGTTAGACTACAATTCCCATCACCCTCAGCCAATGCACCCGTGGGCCAAGGTGGCTGTGGTTGATGGGAGCCATAGTCCAACACATATGCGGGTTTGCTGGGTTGGGGGAGGCTGCTGGCCATGCTGGCTGGGGATTATGGGAGTTGTAGTCAATACACCTGGAGGGTGCCAGGTTGAGGGAAGGCTGATAGTGTCTGCCTGAGACTGGGAGTGGGGTGGGGTGGGGTCGAGTCTTCAGTCTGCCATGAAGCTCGCTGGGTGACCATGGGCCAGTCACCCTTTCTCAGCCTAACCTACCTCATAGGGTTGTTGTGTGGATTAAATGGGGAGGGGAAAACCACATAGGAAACTGTCTTATAGAGAGTGAAACCACTGGTCTATCTAGCCCAGGGGTTCTCAACCAGGGGGGGATTCCCCCCCCGGGGGGGAATTTTTGGGTTTCGGGGGGGAATTGGGACCACAGACTCAAACTGTTGGAATACTGATCTTTCTACAAATTACAATTCTACAGATTATGCACAATGTACAGGGCATCACACCTTATTGTACGCAGGACTGGTGCAAGGCAATTTGGTGCCCTAGGCAAGATCAAATATTTAGCGACCCCCCCTTCCCACTTGAGAGCGCTGTTTTTTTTCCCCAAGGCGTTTCTGGCGCCCCCTTTAGCCCTGCGCCCTAGGCAGCTGCCTAGTTGGCCTAATGGTAGCACCGGCCCTGATTGTACGGCACAGATTAAGCCAGACAATCTTGGAAAGCAGGGAATGATGACATTCTGACATATGGTGAAGAGGGTGCATGGGTCAAAAAAGGTTGAGAACCACTGCTCTAGCCCAATACTGTCAACAATGGCTCTCCTGGGTTTCAGACAGGTTTTTTTTTTTCCAGCCCTACCCGGAGATGCTCCTGGGGACTGAACCTGAGATCTTCTGCGTGCAGAGCAGGTGCTCCACCACCGAGCTACTCCTCCTGTCCTTCCTGAACTCCTTGGAGGAAGGGAGGAATTGCAGTGTGGTAAATAAATACCTAAACAGGGCCCACTGGGGACATCCAGACTGGTTGAACACCAGTACCTACTTTTCTTTTTAAAAGCCTTATTAAGGAAAAGACCAGGGCTCCAGAAAGCGCAGGAGGGATGCACGCAGGGGTCTGGCGACTGGATCTCTACTTGAATGTGTCGAGGAGCACAAGGCACCTCAACTCCCAGGTAACTCTGCGTCCTTCTTTGTTGGTAAGGGGCAAAATCTCAAACCCCACCAGCCTCTCTGTGTGTTTTTAAAAGAGGAGAAGATTCGATGGCCCATTTCCCCAGCCGAAGGCCCTGCCGGCCTTAATTGTTTGGTGAGGCAAGGCATAAAACCCGGATGGACCAGGCAGGTTTCGGATGAAATGAATGAAGTCCATTTTACCTGGAGTCCAGAGAGCTGGAAGTGGAGAGGTGAGCAGCAGGTCCGAGACGCAGTTACAGTCCATGGCGAGGGAAGGTTACACCTGCAGAGAAACGGGGGAGGGTGGGTGGTGGGATTGTGAGATTGGATGGATGAAAAGAGAAAAAGGGAAAGAGAGATGGGTTTGGGAGAGACCATGGGATGAATGCGTAAGGGAGTGCGAATGAGTTCAACAGAAAGAACGAGTTTTTACGAAGGAATGGAGAGGGGAGAGGAGAGAAAGAGAAAGTTAAGGCAGGCTGTTCCCGGAGCTCCAGAAGGAGATCGACGCCTCCTGCAGCTCCAAACCCTCCTTTCCGGGCACACTGGGGGTTCATTCAAAGACCAAATCCGGGGGGAGAAGAAGAAGCCGCCAGCCCGACCTTAATTTCCGCCCCCAGCGCGGCTCGCCTTCGCTTCCCCGTCTCCCGGCGGCGCGTCAAAGGCGCGGGGCAGCCCTGTGCGTCCGAGGGACAGGGAGAGCGAACGGACAGCGGCGCCTCCTTGCGCTCCCAGGCTGGTGCGCGGAAAAGCGGCGGCGCCCCCGCCGCGGCCGCGCAGAAACGGTGGAATATTTTGCTGCGTTTGCGGGAAGTTTGCCTCGCTCTCCGAAAGCCGCTAAAAAAAAAGCTGAAGTGCTTGGAATGGGACACGCAGAGCGATCCTTCCGATAACTCGGAAGTAAGCCCGACTCATACGTTACGGTTTTAGGTGTACCCCGAAGTTGTTTTTTACCCGCACGCCTAAACCTCGCAAAGCGTGAGTGCGGTGAAGACGTGTTTTCAAACGCACGTATCATTCGGGTGCCTTTTTCGCGAGCCGGGATTGGTGCTGCGCCCCATTGGGGGCACATCTGGGTCTGCAGCCCTGGAATGTGTGAAAGGGCCCTTAGATCCCACTGGGCTGAATGGGGTTTACTCCCAAGAAGAAAGCCTCAGACGGCTTCAGTCCAGGTGCTTAGTAGTAGTTTGGGCGGTGGGTACGTGTTGCGCCCACCATATGCGGTTGCGTGTACGCATCAAGGAAGCCTGCGCGCTGATGCTTGTGTGGACACATTCCCTGCATGTGTACAGGTGTGTGTGTGCGTGTATTTGTGTACATTTAAGCTAGTGTGATTTCGTGTACATATGCTTCTGTGTGGTCGTGTGTGTGTGTGAGAGAGAGGCAGAGAAAGCATTCAATTTTGGCAGTCTATTTTGAGCGATATTTTATACTGTTTCTTTTCAGAGCCTTTGTCCAGTTTTCCGACTTCACTCTTGCAACCCCCCTAATCTACCCCTGCACCCCCCCACCTCCACGTCCCTAGAAAGGAAATGGGGTGTTTTGCCTGCTTGATTGTTTTTTGCTGCTGCTTTTCGTAACAGGCAGGTCCCGTTTTTCCTAACCCCCCCCCCCCCACGGAGAGCCACTGGGAGGGAGAGATAAACGGGAAAGCAACCATGAGGAGGAATGAGAACCGCCCCCCTCTCTCCAAGGGTTGATATGGGGCGGCGGCGCGGCGCAGGCTTATTCATGCAGGCGACCATTCCAAGCACGTTTGGCCTGAAAGTCCGCCAGCCCGCGAAACGCGACGTAAGGTCGATCTGCTGCTCCAGAAGACGCGGCCTCCTTCCCAGACTGGGGACAGAGACACCCCCCCCCCCGTCCTACCCACCCACCTCAGCCGCCGCAGTCTCTCCCCCCCCTTCACACACACCCTAAACTTTATGCACAGACTTCGAAATGTAGCCTCCCACGAGCCAACGCCCCCCCCCCCCAGCTGCTTTCACAGAATACTTACCTCTTCCACCCAAGCAGGGTAGCGGCGGAGGGGGCCCAGGTCGCCATCGCCCCCTCCCCCGCAGCTCTCAGCTGCCCCCCCCCAGCACACTAAGACCTTCCAACTCTCTCCCTCAGAGTTTGATTCCCCCCCCCCCCCCAGCCGTTATCGTTGCCGCTGTTAGTACACAGTCGGGACAAATTATCCAACACCCTAAACAAAGACATTAAAATAACGACGAAATTAGAAAGGACAAGTCTCTGCCCCCCAGGAGCTTACAACCTACAGGAAGGGGAAGGGGGAAAGAAGGTAACAAAAATAACAGAGAAAAGGTGTACTTACACCCCCAAATCTTTCCTCTCCCCCCCCCCCCGCACATAGCGCATGCTCAGTTTACTCCTATTAAGTTGTATTAACCCCTTGTCCCCCGCCAGCCGCCCTTTCAGCTTTTCCCGGCTTCTTCCCTAGATGTGGCTTTCTTTCTCCCCACGGATCCCCCCCCCATTAGCGCCCCACAATAGCTTCACGTTCTTTCTTACCTCTCCCCGCCACGTTTCCATCCCGGGGAATTATTTTGGCGCCCAGAGCGGGGGCAACTTCCTCCCTAGTTTGGGAGCCATCCATAAGCCCCCCCTCCCCCTCTCAGCCAGCTTACTTACTGGCTGAATCGCACCTCCTTCCTTCGCCCCCTCCCCTCCCCTCCCCTCCCCTCCAGCCAGCCCCGGGCCGAGAGCGCGGCTGGCCGGACTGTCAGATAATTACCGCGGCGGAGCCGGTGCCATGGGCGACTGCGCTCGGCGCCTGGCGAGTGACACGCGGGCCGGAGAGCCGCATCATTTATGGATTCGCCTCCCGGACACAAAAGAGGGAGAGGGAGCGTGCGTCTCTCTCTCTCTCTCTCTCTCTCTCTCTCTCTCTCTCTCTTCTTTCCTGCCCTTCTCACGTTCCCTCCTTCTTTCCTTCCTTTCCCATGCCTTTTACTTTCCTCCTCCTCTCTCTCTTTCTTTCCCTTCTTCCCACTCTGTCCCTTCCCTAACTCCCCTCCCTCCCGTCCCCCCTCTCATTCTCGCTCTCTCCTCCTCTACCTGCTTCTTCCCCACTGCCCCCTTTTAAATCTTGTCCTCGTCCTTTTCACATCCCCTTCTTCCCCTCCAAACCACTCATGCACCGTGTCCTTACCCGCTTCCCCCCCTCTCTCCGGGGCTCTTTCGCACACAGTTCTCCCCCTTCCTGGTTCCTCACACTCTTAATTCTTCCAGACCTCCTTTCTGGCCGCTTTCACATTCCCTCCGTTTCTTCTTCTTCCCTGGACCCTTCCACACCCCTTCCTTGTCCCGTCTCAGCTTCTTTTCTACTCCTTGTCCTCCTCCACCCCTTTCACACTCTACCCCTTCTTTCTGTGCTTCTCTCTCTCTCTCTCTCTCTCTCTCTCTCTCTCTCCCCCCCTACCCCCCAACCGGCTTCGAGACTTGCTGGAAATGAAGGAAGGTGGGAGAGGTTGCGGTGATAGCAGTGGGATTGGGGGGGGGGGGGCAATGCAAGCTCCAGCCGCCTCCCGCGCGGAATCCAGGCAGCAGAAGCAGCGGCGGCGGCGGCAGTTTAAAGGGTAACCGCGCCCGAGCTCCTCGCTTGGCTCCGTTTGTCTTCATTAGGGGCGTGTGTTTGCTTGAAACTACTTCCCCACCACTACGGCTCCACGGGCAGCATAAGGGGGAGAGACTCGCTACGAGAAGGGAAAGTAAATAGGGGAGAGACGAAGAAGGCGGATTTGCACTCCCTCGGGCCTCAGCCAGGGAAACTCACTCACTCCTCCACACCGGCAGCATCCAGAATACTCAACCCCCCCCCACACACACACTTCCGCTCCCCGAAAAGGTATTGGTCACTGCAGATGTCCATACAGACCACCCACCTCAATTTTATTATATCCATGGGAGAAATGCCAGCAATTGCATTGGTTCCCGAACATTTTCTTGGCAGTTCCCCCAAAACTAACGTGTCCTTCACCGCCCCCACCCCGCGAATTCAGTGAAGTTTCAGTGAACTTAAACTTTATTTTAAAGGGGGGGAGGGGAGAAAGTGAGAGCACACATTCAGCGCCCTCTCTCCCGTAACTTTAGGCTCAAACATATTTGAATGAAAGATCCAGAGCAGAGAAAGGGGGGGGGGGAGAAAGGAAAGTGGTATTTGTTAAAGTCCCAAAACTTTGATTCAAGCTCTGACTTCGGCACGTGTGATACATTTGGCCCTCCCCAGAAACGCTTCAGCGTGTTCCTCTCTCTGGACTGGACTGGAGCTGGGAGGGGTCGCCTGCCTGGGCCTTAACTTTTAACCACTCAGGGCCACGATGCATTTATAGAATGGGACACAGGCACACGCAAGCCTACGCCCAACTCATTCGTACACACGTGCAATCTAGCCACGCGCAGACTCCGTCTGTCTGTCTGCACGGATGCCGCCACACCTGCTACATAAACCCAGGAACAGAAAGAGACACATCTCTGCATTAAACAGATCAGGTTCCAGAAATTTGGCGAGAGACAGGCGAAAGACGGCGGGCGGGCGGGCGGTCAGATGGGAGAAAGCAACAGAAAGAACAGAATTAACCCGAAAGTGAAGAGAGAAAGAGAGAGTGCGAGAGCATGCTGGGGAGACTACCCACAAGCAGGTGTCTTTAGATGAGAGATTTGGGACTGAGCCAGTTTAAAATGAAATAAAAAAAACCGGGACGTCTGGTTTAGCTAGCTGTTGAGAACGGAGAGGCGGGTGATGCTCAAGAACGCCGAGAGGGATGTGGGAGCCGGCGCGGCGTCCCCATCGCGCGGTTCAGCACCACGGACAGCTCCGTCCAATTGCGCGGCCGCGCCGTTGGGTCTTTCCACCCCCCCCCCCGTCCCACACACAACGCGGGGCCTACACCGCCACCTCCTCCCCCCCCCCGCCCCGCACCTCGGTGAAAGCGCCCCCCTCGCCCTCCCTCCCCCAATACCCCCAAACCTGCCGCCCCCTCCCCCTCGCGTGCCGCGAGGATGCCACCAACGGCCCCCGCCCCCCCTCCCGCTCGCTCGCTCGCTCGCTCTCCTCTGCCCCAGCCCCGCCAGCGCCCAGCCTCTCATCCTTGGTTGCAGTAATTTTCCGTTTGATTTGGGAGGTAATGCATTTTTTACAAATCAAAGAGGAAGCTAGCAGATTCCCCCCGCAGGCCCCCAGGAGCCGGGGCCCAGATGAGAGGCCCAGATCATTTCCTTGTTAGTTTTGATTTCGGTTACCGAGGCTTTCAACTTCCCTCCAACCTCCTGGAGAAATGTTATAACAAGTAGCCGAGGGAATTTTCCCTTCTTTGCTTTCCCGCTCCTTCCCTCCCTCCCCCCCTCTCCGCATACACACCCCTCCCTTTCCTTCTCCCTCCCTCCCTCTCTCTCTCTCTCTCTCTCTCTCTCTCTCTCATCTCTGCATATTCCTAAAGATAGGAGGGAGTAGAGCAGCACCCAACAACCCCAAATCTGAAAAGAGGGGGGGGCAAAAACGCGCCCCCTTTGCAGCCTGCTCTCTCTTCCCCTTTCATTTTTTCCTCTCTTCTTTCCCGCAGTTCTCGCAAATTTCCCCATGCACTCCTTAGGCGAGATCACCAAGAAGTTGGCCTCCTCCCCCATTTTTTTTTATTTAAAAGTTGGCCTTAAAAAAAGAAAGCCTCTAAAATCAAAACATCCATGTATTCCATTTTTCTGTCCGGGTGCCATTTGTGTGTGTGTGTGTGTGTGTGTGGAGTGAGAGTTAATTTATTTGGGGTGGTGGTGGTTTTGGCGAACGTGTCCTTCCTTGCTTCATCTGTACGATAGCTATAAGGAAACTGTTCTTCAGGTCAACGTAATTTCCAGTCGTGTCCTAACACTGTTTATTGGGAAGTCCTACTGAATTCAGTGGGACCACGTTCCAAGCACTGCATATACTACAATAAGCTGATGGGCTGCAGAAGAAACGACAGCGCCACACACGTGCATTGACTTCTTCAGTTGCGCAACTAACAAAAATCGCATTCACACGTTCAGGTGCGCGCTCACCTTGTGCCTAAAACTGCAATACCCGCCTGAAGACGAATGTATGACGCTAAGCCCACCTATAAACACACCTTGTACAACACAGATTTAAACATATTTACAAGAGAGAGGGAGAGGTAAAGATGCAGGTACAGCTGTGCGTGTATGCTACCAACCGATTAAATATTTTTATTTACTGATCTGCTTTTTAATCCATTAATCCGAAAATAAATTTGCTTGTTACCAATATACCTCAACATGGGTGTCTTGTAGGGTGACGAACAGCTGAATAACTCAAAGCTGCCACTAAAGGTAAAAGGAAAATCCACCTCTAATTTACTGTCTCATCCCCTGTGACGCCAGAATGTAGTGCCTCAAAAATGAACCGGTGTGCTCTTAACTCGCAGCCCCGCGGATTAAAATTTGCCTTTACCGATTAATCAACTAAAGCCTCTGCTGATTAATTCACAGATTACAGCTTGCAGCCTATACGAGTAGCCATACGCACACACCCCTGCGAGGTTCTTAATAAAGCACAGGAACGAAGGACACTTGTGCACAAGCTGCGACGCAAGCCTATTTCTACCACGCACACAAGTTTGCACGCGCACACACACCTAAGGGCGGTGGGGTGGAGAAGGGAAGAGACGCATCTCTGCGCTTTTGATTCGAAATGTTAATCTCTAAAAATTTTCCGATGCCAAAAATTGGGGACTTTCTCCCCTGTGAATTTTGGGGAAGGGTGTGTGTGTTTGTACGGTCTCTCTCTCTCTCTCTCTCTTTTAAATCTTAAAGGGTATGTTTGCCAACCTTTCCCGCCGCCCTCCCTTTTTGGGAATCGATACTGTAAATTATTCATTGTCATTAATTATCGATTTGGATATCTAGCGGCGGCGTTTGGAGGATGAAAAGGTTTTTTCCTTCTTCCCTCATTGTTCCATAACCTCCGGCGAAAGAAGCCAGAGCTGGAAGCTTCCCCCCCCACACACCCCACCCTCATTCCACCAGGCCTGTTCTAAGCAGCCCCTATACACATGTTAGGGCAAACTCCGCTCGATCAATGGGGGATCAATGCGGAGGCATGAAACTAATAGCCAGCGAAGCCTCTTTGATCTGAAATCTCAGATCAAAACTCAAATACCTGCTTCTAACAAGACAGAGAAGGGAGGCGAGGGAAGTGGGGGGGGAGAGAAAAGAGGGGGGGATGGGGGAGCGGGCTTTAAATGCCGGACAAATATTTAAACATGCATGCAGGTTGCAAGTTTAAGGACGGCGGATCACCCCAGTTTCAGGAGGAAGGGAAGGGAAGGGAAGGGTAGTGTCTGACTGCTGACTCCCAAAATGGAAGGATGGGGGGTGGGGATGGGTTTGAAAACACATAAGAAGAGGCAGAAAGGCAAATGCAGAAGGACGACCCCCTTGGGGCTGGAGCAAATCTTTTACTGGATCACAGCTTTTTAGGGAAGGAAGGAAGGTATTTGAGAGAATGAGGTGTATGTGGAAATAGTTAGATAGAGAGACGGACACACCTAAATAGATCGACTGTGAAGACAGGAAGGAAGGAAGGAAAAGAAAGAAAGAAAGAAAGAAAGAAAGAAAGGAATATTGGCGAGCGAGAGCTGTACGTGGAGATAGATAGACAGACACAGATACACCTGAAGATGATCGACTCTGAAGGCTACAGTTTATTATACTACCCACGTTCCTTCCTTCCGACTCACATCCAGCAGCTTGCTAGCAAAGCGAGCTAGCAATTTATTAAGTAAAGTAATTAATAATTATTTTTTAACAGATTAATAAGGCTTCTCCCCTCCTCCCACCTTGCGCTGCCTCATTTAATTATTTTTAATACGCTTAAGTTCTTCTAACAACACGTTGTTGGTTCGTGGGTTTGTTATTCTGCTTGGCTGTATTTTATTTTCCAGCACCTCAGTCCCCAGACTCCCCACCCTGGGTAGCCCAGTGGAAAGGGGAGGTTGGCAAGGAGGACAATCGGATCCCCCCCTTTTTTCATCCTTAGATCCCCATTGCCAAATCTAAATCCAATAACACTGTCTCACATATTCCTTTGAAAAATTCCCACCCAGAAATAAATGCCCCAGTGGGGCGGGGATCACGATTCTGATAAGAACTTATTAATTAGGGGAGCAGGACAGGGTAATTTCAGTCTTAACAGTGTAATCCCAGACATATCTACTCAGAAATAAGTCCCACTGAGTTCAATGGGGTTTACTTCCAGGTAAGTGCAGCTTAAATGTAAGCTTAAATGTATATGGTTTACTAGGATTGCAGCCCAAACGTATATGCTTTAATTGCTTTGCAGTTTGCAAACTTCAAAACAGGTACATTGTAAGGTCATTGGGGCAGGAACCTATATTTGTTTATTTGTATGTTATTCCATAAACCACCATGCACAACGATGGTGCTATATAAATAATAAATCATTATATAGCCGTGTATTTCTATCACACCTGTAGATCTGTTATCTTTTCTACATACATAATAGCACAAGCTTATGCCTCACCAACACACACATACTCAATACATACAATATATACATAGAATATATTAATTATCTATCTATTGAGACAAATTTATAGTAGGCACCTTTCACCCACAATGACATATTGTTGAAGTGTTGTTGATTTCATATGAGCATTAACCATTGATTTATACTCTCACCTATTAAAATCAATGGGATTTTCAAACAACTTAAATTTTGACTGGATCCTGTCTACAAATGTATCCTATATAGTTCAACTGCTCAATAATTTTATATATGTTCCATCTTCCATATAGTCAGTCAAAGTGCAACAATATGGAGAAAATATATGTATGCATGTATACATAGCAATTTTCACCTAGACTATTATGGTCTATACGTCACAAATATTTTATTCATGTATTAATTCATTCAATTTATATCCTCTGCTTTTCTTTCCCAATGGTAACTCAAGGTGGCCAAGACTATCAACAAAACGATAAAAATTATAGAAAAACTCTCTTAAAATCTGGTTGGATCCTGCTGGCTTAGGTCTCCTCCTGCATTTTGGTACTTCTGTAACTATTACTGGAAAGAGGAAATAGGCCATGTGTATAGCGTATAGTTCAGACAGTGGAAATACTGCAGCCAGATGAACAGGTGATGATGGGAACACAGGATTGCAGTTACATCGAACTTCTAAGAGTGCAGTCCAACCTAGAACTTATCCTCATGGAGGAGAAGGCTACTAACAATGGCTACCAGTCCTGATGGCTATATGCTACCTCCAGTATCAGAGGCAGAATGCCTATGTGCACCAGTTGCTGGGGAACATGGGCAGAAGGGTGTTGTTGCACTCAAGTCCTGCTTGTGGGTTTCCTGTGGGCAGCTGGTTGGCCACTGTGTGAACAGAATGCTGGACTGGACTAGATGGACCCCTGCTCTGATCCAGCATGGCTCTTTTTATGTTCTTAGGTTTTAACTTCTCATGTGCAAGTTCACCATTGCTGGGGGGGTGGGGAGGGACAGACGGACGGGCGGAGGACCACGGGACCTCTGAAGACCTTGACCTATAAGGTGCTCTCTCTCTCTCTCTCTCTCTCTCTCTCTCTCTCACACACACACACACACACACACACACTTTATATTTGTGGAGTATACTTTTTAAAAAATCTTTTATTTTTAAATCAGACTGCAAGCCTACTTACTGTACACTTACTTGAGAGTAAGCTCAGTAGGACTCTTTTCTGAGTAAGCATTATACTTCCCAGCAGTAATTAAGAATACATAATATGTGCGTGGATAGTAGTAACAATACCATTTACCACCACCACCAACAACAACATATAGCATTTATCTTCTAGCACTTTACCCTAAGTATACAAAGTGCTTTATTTCACATGCCTTATCTCGATAATGCTTCCCTGTCATGCTGGCACAGCCCAGTAAGTGAGGTAAGAAGTGGGGGGGGGGGGGAGAATTGTACAGGGCATTCTGAGAGGGAGGGAAAGAGTAAACACTGAAGTAGGTATGCTGAGGGAGAAAGAAACCCACTGTGCAGGCAGATGGAGAGCTCAGAGCTTGTGGATTAGAGAGAGACAGAAAGTAAGCACTGCTGCAGAAAGAGTCCAGAAGGATTCCCCTGCCAGTGTGTGATTTGGCTTGCTTCCTTGAGTCGACTGTATTACTGTTGTTACTACTACTACTAGTAGATGTAGTAGTAACTCAGTGGTATTTATTTATTTACCCAAGGCGGCTTACATAATCCTCCTCCTCCTCTCCATTGTATCCTCACAACAACCCTGTGAGGTAGGTTAGGCTGAGAGTCAGTGACTGGCTCAAAGTCACCCAGTGAGTTTCATGGCCGAGCGGGGACTTCAGGTTCAATTCCTAGGTGGGGCTGGGAAAAATACCTGCATGAAACCTTGGAGAGCCGCTGCTGGTGGGGGTAGACCACATGGAGCTAGATGGACCAGTGGTCTGACTCAGTGACTGGGTTCAGACAACACAATCACCCACATTCAAGGGTTGAGTGTGGGTTGTTGCTGAAGCATGGGTTGTTGTTGAAATGTGGGTTAAACTTATATATCATGTTGCCTGAATCCAGCAGCAACCCACAGTTCTGCAACTACAAACCACGGGTCTTCGTGGGTTGTTCGTGGTTAACAAGCCATGGTTTGTTAGCGTGGCTGGGTTCAGACGTTTCAACAACCACCTACACTCAACCCACACTCAACCCTTGAGTGTGGGTTAGCGTGCTCTCTGAACCCAGTCATGATAAGGAGGCAGCATCCTTGGTTCCTATGTTCTACCATTAAAGCAGTGTCAATACACACTGCAGGGGTGGGCAGAAAGTCGATCTCCAAATATTTTGGACTTCATTTCCCAGAAGCCCCCTCCAGGATGACCAATGGTCAGGAATGCTGGGAGTTGGAGTCCAAACCGTCTGGAGATCTACTTTCTGCCCACCCCTGCCTTTCAAGGTGACATGTCCCCGAGGAGGGTCCCCTGCCTGCCCCAAGGCTTCACAGCCTAAACCGGCCGCGCAAGACGAAGTCCTGCCGATTCAGCCAAAGTAGTGAACCATTCTCAAATGTGAATGTGCACGTGTGAGAGGTGCAGCAGCCGGATCCTACGGCTTATCGGGTGTATACTTAGAAATGTAAGTCCCACTCAAGTCCCACGGGGCTTACACCCAAGTCAGCGTGCCCGGGTCAGGCCTTGACTCTCGCGTTGAAACCAATGAGATGGAAACGAGCTGGATCGCACCCTAAAGTTCGGCAGCGGCGGAGAACAAGGATAGGAAATCGGAGCTGAAGAACGGGTGGGTGTCAACAAGTGCGGTAGGCAGACGACGTCTGGCCTACCGCTTAGAGATTGTATGATATGAGGCGGTATATAAGTATTACAAATAAATAGTAGAACGTATTTTCTTTATATATTATATTTATATCCCGCCTTTTTCCTGCAAGGAACCCAAGGTGGCTTATATATAACCCTCCTTCCCTTCCCCCCCTCCATTTTATCCTCACAACGACCCTGTGAGGTAGGTCAGGCTGCGAGACAGTGACTGGCCCAAAGTCAGACAGTGAGCGTCATGGCGAAGTGGGGACTAGAACCCGGATCTCCCGAGTCCCGGTCCAACACTCTCACCACTACACCACACTGCCTTATTATGCGGGCAATGCGCACAGAGATATCCCAAAAGGTCGTCTAAACGGTGTCAAGAAACAGCCAACCGGCACTGGCAGTCCGATCCTATGCGTGCTTAGTCGGGATAAGGGCTGCAATCCTATGCAGACGGACCTGGGAGCAAATCTCATTGAACTCAGGCGGCTCTTGCTTCTGAGAAGATAAGCGTAAGGCTGCTCTCCCTTTGCTCAGTGGGGCTTACTCTCGAGTAAGTCCACGTGAGCTGCATAGGATTGCAGCCTTAAGGCGCAAGGGGGCTCCGAAGGGTAAACGCTCTCAGAAATATTCCATCTTCCTCTCTCTCCAAGTAGCAAAACTCAACAGGACTCCAAAAGTGAAGGCTCAGCAAGCCCCCTCCCGCATTTTTATTCCCATGGGGAGGGGCGGGGGTCTTGGAGGAGGGAACTTCGACGGGGCAGCTGCTTTTGAATTTGAGATACATGTTTAAAGACAAACGCTTGAGATGCCCTTTTGGACCAATTACCGTATTTACCCTTCTTAAATATCCCAGGATAATGAAGCATGTGTTTCAGATACGGAGTATCAGCGCTTCGCTTCGTGAGTGGCTGGAGAAGAGAAAGATTTTGGGGTGAGGGTGTGTGTGGAGAGCGCGTTTTCTGGAAAGTCTTAACAATGGGGGAAAAGAAAAGCACCCAGGCTGAATAGGGAGAGGCGGCTCAAGTGATATGGCCCCATCTAGCTCCCTTGTTAACACAATCTTCTAAACTGAAATTAAAATTGATTTTTCTTTTTTCTAAAAAAAAAATCATATTTTCTCTGATCTTTCTAAAATAAAGAGCGAGCGAGAGACAGTCGAAATGAGAGGACAAAAATGTCACTCTGTCATCGAGGCGGGTGTGTGTGTGTGTGTGTGTGTGTGTGTGAGAGAGAGAGAGAGAGAGAGAGAGAGAGAGAGAGAGAGAGGCGGGTCTCTCTTTGAACAATGGCTTTGAAAGTTTTAATTTCCAGGCGCTTGTGACAATCCGGGGCTATTTGTTCGTAAGAGTGGGAGACTCTGGGCAGAATTAAAATAAACATAATCATAATAAATCATCATCATCATAATAAAACTGTGTCGCCAATGAAGAGAGACGGATGCGGGAGGATGGTCAAGGCAACTCTACGTTGCAAAGCCTTCTATTCCTCGCAAGAGGAAATTGCCAGCGAGGGATTTATAGAACAATCCTCGATGGGCTTTTTCATGTTCACACTTTTGAAGCCCAAACTGCTCTGCTCTTTAACTTTCTCCATAATAACATGAAAGTCTAGCATGTTTTTTTAATTTTTTTTTAAAGTGTAACTCTTTTCGTTTTAAAATCTTTTACAGTGCAATCCTATACATGTCTACTCAGAAGTACATCCTATTGTATTCAATGGGGCTTACTTCCAGGTAAGCATCCACCCCAGTTGTTTTTTTTTTTAAATCACAGTTAAATATTAAATCTAGCCTGTTCCACCCAAATATCCCCACTTATATGCATCTACCAGTACATCTTCCTTTTTACCATCCTGGAACCGGCTTCCTTCCTTCTTTCCCATTACGTTACTCAATTCTGAATTATTCTAGGAGAAGGTGGCTTCCCCATATTTTCTTGGGGGAAAGAAGGCTACTGAAAGAGCTGCTGAAGTGAAGAGTAAACGAAGAGAAAGGGGATTCATCTAATAAACGGACCCTTCCCGCCCCCTCCAATGAGACAGGAAGGAATGGATATGGAACCATAAACAGAAGTACTGAAGAAAGGTCATTTCTCATAGGGAAAAAAGGTGAAAGACTTGATGGGGCAGGGCGGGGAAAGAAGAGGGGATCAACTGATAGGGAAAGGTGGTTATACAATGAAATAAAGAGACCGAGAAGGGAAATGAGAGGCTGGGCTGATACCGGAGTAAAGAATGAAGAAAGTGCAGCGTGTGTGTGTGTGTGTGAGAGAGAAAGAGGGGGGGTGAGAGGGAGGGAGAGAGAGAGAGAAGAGCAAGAATGAAAGTAGAGAAATGGAGAAAAGTGAAAATTGCTCCTGAGTGGCTGATTTTTTATTTATTGTTTGTTTGTTTAAGGAAAAAAGAACCAAGGGAAACCATCAGCAGTTAAAATGCTGATAAATTTCCACACCCCGCCGCCCCCATCACTTTACCTACCCCCCCCTCCTCTGCTACGGAGAGACAGGCACCAAGAAATCCCTTCCGGGCTGCTTAGTTCCCTTTGAAATCTCCCCCTTAATGAACATCTCCCGGAGCACCAGAGTATCATAAATAAATATATACACTCTGGTTCCGGGGAGATGAAATCTCTCCCCTCCCCTCTCTCCCCACCCTTGCTGCTGAGCCCACAGCTAAGAAAAGCTCTCCTCCCTCGGTGCCAACAAAACTGTGAGAAACTTTGGGCCCGTTGGACTGAGCGGAACAAGTTGACCGAGGGGGCAGGAGGGGGAAGCCCCTCAGTCTCCTTCCAGAACCAGCTCTTAGGCAGCTGGGCCGTTCTGGCCTGTGCCCCTAGAGGGCGGTAGAGAGCAGCGCGGCCACCAGGAAAGAGCAGTCCTCACAGCCGCCTCGTGCTTCCTGCCACCCTTTGGATGCCGGGCTCCGCCCGCCCGCCCCCCTACACCCCCCCTGTACGTGCCTCCAGCCCCAGACCTCCTCTGAAGCCTCTCGCCCTGCGCATGGACTTACTGGGGTAAGGCAAGCCACTCGTTTTTGTGATTTTTTTAAGTCTCCCTTTCTTTCCTCTCAATGTGTGGGGATATTATTATTATTATTATTATTATTATTATTATTATTATTATTGATGATGATGATGATAATATCAATATCAATAATAGCCGACCTTACAGGGTGATGAATGACTGGGATAAATGTTTGCGAGATACTTTGAACACCACAAAAGCATTAGCGAAAGAAAGGTTAAGGATAATGATATAAGTCAGGGTGCAGAACCTCAGGCCTGGGAGCCAAATGCTGGCCCTCGAGGATTCACCAGAAGGCCACGCCCTCTTCTCCTGGTCCCACCCCTTTCCCCCAACCACCATTGTTTGGTGGTTTCCCAGCTTTTGTGCCGTTTTTCCCCTATTCTAAAAGGTCGAAATGCCTCTCTTACTTAAGGCTTACTTAGGTAAGAGCTCCTCCAAAATTAAATTTGGCCCTTGGGATGAAAGAGGTTATGCACCCTATAAGTATTGCACCATAAGTATTACTATCAGCACCATATCTTCTGCCAGTCTCAATATGTATTCATCCATTCACAACTGAGCGCTGTTTCCTGTCTCAAGTCCTTTTCTTCCTCTGCTTCCCAAGAATTCATTTTTTTCTTTCTGGTGTGCCCAGCCCCACTATAGTCATACAGATCCATCTGTCGAAGTAGCCTGGGATTAATTTCAGCGGGAGCTCACCACAATTTAGCCTCCGGAACCCGTTTTAAGGGTTCAGCCTGATAGTATCTGAAGTAAATAAATAAATAAGAGAGTGCCTCTGGGTATGTACAGAGTGCACTTCCCGCGCCACTACGAAACTACCAGAAGCCCGCACGCAGCTGGGATTAGAAGAGATTGAGGCCAGCCAGGTCATTGCAGGGGTTTTCAACCAGATTGTTTAAGAACTAAAAATTAAGCCTCGCATCTTTCCCGACAGGATCCACAGTCCATCCATCGACACAGCTCCAGTCTTTTCATCCCTCTGCCTAGCATATCTAGCAAATGTGTTTTGTTTATCCATTCCCCTTTCTTTCTTTTTCCTTCCTTCCTTCCTTCCTTCCTTCCTTCCTTCTATAGGCATCTTTATCTTCCTTCACCTACCCGTTCATCCTCATCCATCCATCCCTCTCTCTCCCCCTTCCACGCCACTCCTTCCTTCCTTCCTCTTTTCCTTCCTTATCCCACGTACGCGGAAGGCCCCCGTCCCTCTTGCCTCCCCGTCTCCCTCTCCCCTGCCTGCCCGTTGGCTCCTGCCTGCCAAGAAGAAGCGCGCCCACTACCGCCCTCGGGGATTGGAATAGCCGCCTGACACGAAGGGTTACTCTTCTTCGCCGCGACAAGAAATATATAAAAACCAACCCGAGACGCCCTTTTGTCAGTGGAGGGGGAAACGCGGCCGGCTGCAGAGCGACGAATCCTCAGGGGGAGTTCCTCGGCGAGCGGCCGGGCTGTGCTGCTGCAGCGCCAGGCGCGCTGCCTACCAAGTAGCATCGGGCCGGATGAGACATGAGAGAAGGGGGAGAGGAGAGGCGTGGGTCAAGAGACACTTTCTTAAACGGAAAGCCGGACGCGGTTTACCAGAGTGGATCGAGGTTTAAACTAACGGAGAGGCCAGGACTTGTGTGGGGTGATGGATGGAGGGCCTCCAGGAAGGCCCGGATAGATGGGGATGGAGGGCAGGTTCTGTTACTCCCTCTGGTAGGCAGTATCTGAGGGCTGAGGATTCACACGTGCAGGCGCTTCCCTGGACATCTGGCCTCTAGATGACAGACAGCTGGTCGTGTGAACTGCCTCCACGAATGAAAAATATTGGGTTTGAGGGGATGTCCGGTCCGGTGGCATCAGCGCTCAGTCTGTGGCGTTCGATCTGCTACTGCTCAGACTGCCTGGTTCACACCTCGAGTAACTAGCTAGCTGAATGTGTGAATATGCCATCTCAGATCTAGCATTCAAATCGCCTTTACAGGAAACGGCTCATATCATCAAATATACAGCAAATGTGAACGGGATTTGTGGTGTTAGATCTGTCCCCTGACCCATTCAGACATGAAAATCATCCCTGCACGTCTGAGCCAGTCCTTTGTCTGGCGTCTAGTGGAGCGCTGACGTCAGGGCCAACCTGGAAACACCTGTCGTCTGGAATTTCAGTTCTCCGCGCAGCGGTATTCCCCATGCTCCTTTTCATTGTTCTTTTCTTTTTCTTTCTTTCTTTCTTTCTTTCTTTCTTTTTTTTTTTTTTTGAGAACTGGAAGACTGGTCAGGATCATTCAGAAGTAGGGATCACTAAGATCAATGGACTTACTCTCCAGTAAGTGTGTTAGGATTGAAGCCTAAGAGGCCTTTCTACTGCGCGCAATGGATGCCAAAGCGCACGGGAAAGCGCTTCGTTCTGCCGAAGTAGATTCGGCAATCCGAGCTGAGAAAGGGTGGGGTGTGGGGTGTCCCAATCCTGCAGGCCCTTCACTTCTATTAGATCCCTTTCGAGCTCCTCTACTGGAGGAGGCCAAGAAACTCTTGCTGGGGTAGCGTGGATCCCCCTGGAATCCGCGCCACTGTTTCCAAAACGCACGAGAAAGCGCTTCTCCCCTGGGAAACGTTTCTCCACGATTGAACTGGAAAGGCAGGAAAGAGGCGGGTGGGGAGCGCAGGACCTTCGTTTGCTCAGACAGGCCCGGGCTTCTGGGTGTGGGTCCTATTGTGGGAGATCCTCAGAGCTGCTGGTTTGGCGAACTTGGGGAGGTATGTGTGTGTGTGTGTGTGTGGGGGGGTTGAGTTGGTATTAACATCCACAACCACTTTGCAAACACCCGGCGGGCTGCGAACGGCATCGATTTGCAATTAGGCCACTCTAATACGCGCCAGATTATGGCAAGGACGCAAAAGGGGGCCGGGAAGTGAAGAGGGGAGATTGGAGAACTCTTCAGTCACTTCAAAGCGACTCTCCCCACCCAGCTCCGAGCAAAAGACGGTGCGCTACAGGCGAGAGAGAAAACCCCAAAGCAAAGATCTCCTCGGCTGCACTTCCTATCCTTAGGTGACCTAACTTTTTTCACTCTACACCCGCGCGCCCCTCCCCCACACTCTATTTATTTGAGAATGGGGAAGGGGCCCCACCCTCTCTCCGAATGAGCTCTACTCCTTGCCCAAATTTATTCAATTATGTTCCCTCTAAAATAAGTCACCCCCCCTGCGCGCGCGCCCACAATTCTTTCTCCAGACCCATCTTTTGACAGTTCAGTTGCGCTTCGTTTTAAATTCCCCCCGTTTTCATTAGCATCCAGGTGGTTGCGGGGCTGTTTGTGCTGTTTCTGATCCCAGAGGGAAAGGGAGAGGAGGCAGGCAGGCGGATGTTGGGGGTGGGGGGAGAGCTTTAGGAAAGGAGGGGGTGGATTCGCCTTAAGCTACGAAGTGGTGGGGGGGAGGGGGGAGGGAAAGGGGACTGAAGAAGTGTCGGTTGCAAAACAAATAAGATGTGAAATGCAGAGGGAAGGGGGCCAGGGGAAGGAAGGAAAAGGGCCCACCATTCTCCAGCTTGGAACACGAGGTATTTCATAAAGACTGCAACGCCAAGTAGTCGCCTGAGTAAGCGGATGAGCCATGGCAAAGACCACCGGAATAACGTTGGCGTCAGGCCCGCTGCTTTTCATAGATTTCATAAATAGAGTTGGAAGGAGCCTACAAGGCTATCGAGTCCAACCCCCTGCTCAATGCAGGAAACTAGAGGAGGGGTCTCCCATCCAAGTAATAACCAGGCTTGACCCTGCTTAGCTTTCCACGCTCAGACAAGCTGAGCCAGCATAAGCCACACAGGCCTGTATTGCGGGGGTACATTCACACTGTTCAGCTGCTTGCCATCGAGTGTTAATTAAAGAAATGCTGGATACGCATGTGGTTTACATACATGTCCGAAACCACCCTTATTCAAGTAATACTCGTCGGATTCCTGAGGATTTCAGAACCAGAAAAGTTCTCACCGGAAGGATCCCCCCCCCCCCGCAATTTCATCTCCATGTCCTGCAGGGTTGGAGGAAGAACCTACACACACACACACACACACACACATCTCCTGCTATCTCGCTGTGCACCCTGACAAACCCATGGCATGGTAAAGCAATGCTTTGCTTCAAAATCCAAAACCAGTATTATCTATCATCCTGATCTGTAGGGAGATTTCACACATGACACTGAAACAAACCCAGATGTATCACCAACAGGAGCAGCACGCACCCAATCCCAGCTCTCTAGGCGCAACAGTATGATAAAAATGTTTTCAAATACCTGTTTTTCAACATCTTTTCATCACTTTGCATTTATTTTTATTATATACACACACACACACGTTAGGTATACATCTAAAAGGTTAATGTAACTTGTGAAGATGTCCATCCCCTTTCAGGTGTCATGAGGGCCTGCTTCGGCTGGAGCCTGGCTCCAGAACTGCTGTTCTTAGTACCAGGGCCAAGCAACAGACTATGAAAAAGAAGCACTAAATGAGAGCAGCCTTTTTGAGCCTTTGCAGAACCCTTTTCCCTGTCTGTGGAACAACCACAATAATTCCCCAGGCATCTGGATTGAGAGCAGGTATGGGGAACAGTGTGGCCCTCCAGATGTTGTTGTACTGCAGCTTTCATAATCCTTGGCTATGGCTATGCTGGCTGGGGCTGATGGGAGTTGCAGGCCAATAACATCTGGAGGGCCCCACGTCCCAAACCCCCTGATTTGGAGGGAAGGTCACCCTCCCTCCCTGTTGGTCAGAGCAGAGCAGTCCCGGGATTTCGGCATTGAGAAGCAAATCCCAACCATTTAGGGGGCCCTTTAACTTCCACTTCCTGCATTTAGGATCCGGAGATCGCAGAAGGTAAAAGGGACATGATCCACCAGGGCAATTGTCCCTCACAAGGATAAGAGGAAGAATTGCTTCCTTCCTCGTAGGCTAGCTACAGCCCAGTTCATTTCAAGGGGGACTTGAACAGAAGAATTTCCCATTGAATTGTGGCCAGGGCCTTCCTTCAGCTGGTAACCTGCCTCTTTGGTACTCTCTATAACAGGGCTCTCCAACCTTGGGTCCCCAGATGTTGCTGGACTACAGCTCCCAGAATCCCTTGCCATTAGCCATGCTGGCTGGGTATGCTGGGAGCTGTAGGCCAGCAACATCTGGGGACCCAAGGTTGGAGTCCTCCTCTAGAATCTGTTGAGGTATTCCAAGACACACATCCTAAATCAATTGATTGGGTATTACCCCATTAAATTCAATGGATCTTCCCTCAAGGTCAATGTATGTAGAATCAGGGGTTTAGAGGGGGAACACAAGAAGCATTGATCCAAGATGTGGCTCACTACCTAAAGCCTTCCTTCCCAAAACGAAGGGAGGCAGAAAGGCAGACAAGAATATGGCTGGGAAGGAAAGAAGGAGCAGGAACTGAGAAGAACTGAAAAACTGAAAGCCTGTAGTAGGCACAGCGTAGCCCGAAGTCCGGCCAACCGGAATGGATCCGAACACGGGGGAGAGAGGAGGGGACTCGGGGATGATAATTTGTTAATTTATCAAAGTGACGGCGGTTTGATCTCAATCTCTCATAATGATGGGACGTTAATTAAACTTGTAAGGTCACTTACGCCGATGGCTCGCTCAGTGTGTTTGCTAATTGAACTCTGGGCTCCCAATCGCACACCCAATTTGTCAGGGGCGCCTCTGGCAGCAACGGGGAGACGGGAAGGAAGGAAGGAGATTTGCAGTGCGGGGTGTGTGTATGGAATGAGGAGAGAAATTCCAGCGAGACAGAGAGAGAGAGAGAGAGAGATCTGAAATGCCAACAGAGGGTTAAAAAAACAAAAATCATATTGGACTGGACTTCTTTCCTGAACTCATCCAGCTGTTCTTTCGTTAGTTATCTTCTGCCTAGCTGGGAATGTGACCTATACCTGTAGCCTGCACACGTGTCCGCTTACACACACACACACACACACACACACACACATGGTCTGTTAGCTCAGACTAAAGGTGGCTCACATGTGCATAAATACAATGCTTAGCACAGTGTTCTCCAACCTCAGAATTGTAAGCCAAAAACATCTGGGGACCCAAGGTTGGAGAACAGTGACTGGCTTAGCATTTACAGTGTACTGCACTCTACAGAGTACTCAAAATAATTTCACACACCTTCTAAAAAGTGGTGGTAACCCACAAAAGGGTGTGAGGAGAGTAAATAAAAGGCAGGTTCACGCATGCATGTTCCTTACTTGAGGTCTGCAGTATCCAGTGATGGCTAGCATGTGTGACTGTGCCTTCACAGATGTAGCATTGCAAGTATTTACTCATATAGTTACCTGAATGTTTTTCAATGGAGTCAGTTTGCCCATTCATCAGAGCCCATTTCACACATGCACGTTCACCACTTAAGGACTGCAGCAATCATGCAGTGATGTCTTGCATGTGTGAATGGGGCCATCGCAGATATAGTACCAAGGCCATAACATACTATCTTACCTCAAACACAACACTTGTCAATGGAGTCAATTCACACATTCAAGCTGGGTTCAGACAACATGATAACCCACACTCAAGGGTGGAATGTGGGTTGTTGTTGAACCATGGGTTGTTGCTGAAACATAGGTTATCATGTTGTCTGAACCCAGCTGTGCTAACAAGCCATGGCTTGTTAACCATGAACAACTCATGAAGAGAACCCATGGTTTGTTGTTGGGTTGTGAACTGTGGGTTGTTCACCAGGGTTTGTTATCTTGGCTGGGTTCAGACAACACGACGACCCATACTCAACACTTGAGTGTGGGTGATCATGTTGTCTGAACCCAGTCATTGCTTTTGAGGTGTCATGAACTGTTGGCTCCCGGTGTTATGTCTGTGATGGCTCGTTCACACATCCAGGTAATCTCTTGAGGTGAACATGCATGTGTGGGACAGCCCACATATGTTCAGCACTTAATGACTGGAATGTTAAGTGGTATTTATTTATGTATTTATGAATTGCCCATCTGGCCAGACATCCAGCCACTCTGAGCGATGTACAGTCCAATAAAACACAAGAGGGGGGGGGAAAACACACACACACACACACACACACACACACACACTATAAAACACAATTAAAAACAGTACAAAACTTAAAAATCCTAACCCACCCCATATTCCTGCCTGAAAAGCCACGTTTTTAATGCCCAGCGGAAGCTAATCAAGGAAGGGGCATGGCGGAGGTCACTGGGGAGAGAGTTCCATAAATTGGGGGCTGCCACAGAAAAGGCCCTTCTCCTAGTCCCCACCAGCCTGGTTTCTCTGGCTGATGGGACAGGGAGATGGCCATTCGTGGCAGATCTTGTTGAGCGGCCTACTTGATGTTGCTGGAGGTGCTCCTTGAGATATACTGGACCGGAGCCGTTGAGTTGCATGTGTGAATGGGACTGTAATCAATCTAAAACTACAGATGGAACTTTTGTGTGAATCCACATCGCGTTCAGTGCAATGCTTTCCAGTGCACACAAAGAGCTGCACATCAAGTATGCAGGAATCAAGTGTAAAGAAACCTTTAAAAATGCTAGCTGGACAAAGGTGTAAGTTAATTCCCTGCATTGCTTCCTGTGAAGCTAAGCAGTGTCCATAAATGTGTGTGTGGAGAAAAAGAGCCTCTGAGGGTTCTTACACACACACTCACACGCCTGCACACACACACACGCACACGCCTCCTCATGTGTAAACCAAGTAAGGCTGGGAGGAGGCGAAATGTGCATAAAGTATCGGATGGGACATGGCACCTGAAAGTCCGGTCTACGGCTTTTCAGATGCAAATGTCATGAGTCATGAGTTCCCCTCCCTGCCTGGCCAGGTGAAGTTCATCCTGATTGGCTAAGAAGCAGCAAAGCTACAGAAAGGAGGGGAGGGGGGGAAGGTATATTTCCCAACGTGTGGGTTTTGTTCTTTGTCTTTGGGTCATCGCATGGTTGCTGTTGGAGCAATGGCGGCAAGCCAAGCAGAGGCCCAAGCCTTCGGGTGGCCTCAGGATCCGAC
The DNA here is from genome assembly GCA_021292165.1 of Shinisaurus crocodilurus. Taxonomy (NCBI): domain Eukaryota; kingdom Metazoa; phylum Chordata; class Lepidosauria; order Squamata; family Shinisauridae; genus Shinisaurus; species Shinisaurus crocodilurus. The sequence goes on from CM037885.1 coordinate 9,260,391, forward strand.
CCCAGGTAGCTCCTGGTGAAATTAGCTGAATGAGGGCTTTGGTAAAGGCAAGCCTTGTGGAGGGCTACCCATCTCGGACCTTCAGGTAGGTGAAGTAGTCCCCCCAGGTGGCAAGGCTGTGCTGGATCCAACCCTGAAGAGAACTGACCCCCAGGTAACAGAGCGTGTGCCTGGGAGATATAAAGAATCAGGTTTTGTTATTTTTGCAGCTCTATTACTTTGTACCAAAGCGTCTCTCTCTAATTTTGTGTCCTTCCCTCATTTCCCTATTGTTTGTTGTAAAATGCTACCTGAAATAAACCTTCTTTGGTTTTTTACCCCACATGGTGTTTGTGGATTGCTCTGTGGTTCCAGCAACTAAATCCAGGTTACAGTCATAAAGGCAAGTCCCTGAACAGAGATTCAAGTAGGATTGCTTGGCAGTCTGGTACCTTGAGATCTCTGGGGGTCTTGGGTCCTTTGGGGTAGGAAAGGGTGGGGGTGTGGCGGGTCAGCCAGCCCCCCCTTCCTCCACAGTGTGAAATAGGCCATATGGATAATACCTATAAATATAGCATCAATATATAACAGCGTTCATACATGGATGTATACAAAATGTACACAATGATCTGGAACAAAAGTACAGAATTGACAGCAAAAATGCGAGCAGATACAAACACACTCATACGTACTTTGGACACAGTACATAGAAATGCAGAATTATTAGTCCAAGAACATACCTAAATAGACATCAGCATTAATACATGACTACATAGAAAGATAGCTAAATAAACACCCATATATATATATATATATATATATATATATATAATCTCCCTATACAGAACCACAAAAATATTCATATAGCAACAGACATCTGTACCTACGCAATGAATGTAAAAGCAATATACAGAAATTTGTAGTTGGTGGCACACAAACATACACCTCACAAACCATGTAAACTTGCAAGTTTGTTTGTTGGAAGTCTGCACTGCAAATAACATTTTGTGGGAATAAAATGGATGGTATATTTTCCTATAGCACCCAGCTGTGGAAGAGCAACTTTGAACTTTAACTTCCACCCTCTTTTATAACTGCCCAGCTTTGTCTTTGAGCAGGACAAATATGTAAAAGATTTAGGCCACAATCCTATGCATTGCTAGCTGGGGCATGCTGGGAGTTGTAGGACTTTTTTCTCTCTGTCTAAACATGCATAGGATTGCATGTTTAAAAAATAAAGTCTGCAATTATATGACTACTACTTACTACTCACAGAACTCAGTGAGACCTGCTTCCAGAGTAAACATGTGTAGGACCATCTGAATGACTTAAATTATTGTGACTTTATACTGCACTACACAAGCGTGGTGTAATGGTTAGAGTGCTGGACTCTAGAGATCTGGGTTCTAGTCCTCACTCAGCCATGAAGCTCACTGGGTGACCTTCTGCCAGCCACTGACTCTCAGCCTGAGCTACCTCACAGGGTTGTTGTGAGGATAAAATGGAGGAGGAGGAAGAGGACCATGACCATGCAAGCTGCCTTGGGTTCCTTGCAAGAGGAAAAAAGGAGGGATATAAAGGCAATAATAAATTCAGTGTGCTGCTTCCTTTGAACTATTTTCTTTTCTGACTCTCAGTGGGCCTACATCCATGCACAGAATAAGTCCACACCTACTTGGCTTCCATAATGCTATAGAATCCAGTGCTCCTAGACCATTTACTAGTGTCTGTTGTAGACATGGGTTCAAATCCAAGTCCAATTTAGTAGCTTATGTTTTCAACATTTATTTATTATTATATTTATATCCCACCTTTTTTTTTTTGCACGGAGCCCAAGGCAGCTTACATAATCCTCCTCCTCCTTCCTCTCCATTTTATCTTCACAACAACCCGGTGAGGTAGGTTATGCTGAGAGTCAGCGACTGGCTCAAAGTCAGCCAGTGAGCATCATGGCTGAGTGGGGACTAGAACCCGGATCTCCGGAGTCCCCACTCAGCCATGATGCTAACCACTATGCTAACCACTATGCCACGCTGGCTTGAGTGTGAAGGGCACCTACTGGGGCTTGATCACATGGGAGACAGTGAAAGTGTCATTTCCCAAGACCCCAGCCATGGGTCCAGATTGAGCGAGTCTTCATTAGGATAGCCAAGAACTAGGCCCAGGCCCCAGCTCCACAGCAGCTGAGGTGTGACTGAGGGCTTCTAGTTCTTAGCCAGCCCCCGCCCCACTCCAGGTATTCCCCAGCTCCAGAGAATGTCATGGGTAGTGTCAGATATTACAGTCAAAGTGCCCACTGAGTAACTTCGGGTCTGCCATTTTAAGATATTCCCTGCAAGTCTTAGAGCAGGTATGGACACCTTCTGGGGCTGCATTGCCCCCTCCAGACCCCACTGGGGGCCACAACACTGCCCCCTGCAGCTACTGTCTGCACCATCTAATTTGCCACTACCAAATTTGAGCACGTGCTTTGTTTTCAAGCAAAATTACATTCCCAGGAGGCTTCCAGGAGGGAGCACGACTTTGCTGGAAAACAAGGCATGTGCTCCCTGTGCAGCTTGCTTTCCAGCAAAATCACTGCTTTTTTTGCTGCCACGGCACCAAATTTCAACAGCAAATTCAGCACTGCGGCGGTGGGGTTGAGTGGGGGCCGCAAAAAGCAGCCCACCGGCCATGTGTTGCCCACCCCTCTAATAGAGTCTAGGTCCTAGACCCTCTAGGACCAGGACCAGGACCATCTTATCTCAGGATAACCTGTCTCTCTGCTCCTGGTTTCAGTACTGCATCTCTCCTCAACACCTGAGCATCACTCATACTATATAGCAGGGCCAAAAAAGTCATTCTTTAGCATCACTTCTGAAAGAACCAGTACACGTACCTATAGCACACGTTTATCAGCTCATGGTATACTTCCTATAAAAAGAATTAAGCTGTGGCTCTTGCTGTCCAAGCAGAACTTGGCATCTGACATAGAAAACAGGATCTTGATATGGAAATGGCATCAGAACCCCAGCTATTGGCTATGACAGAGGAGGTGGTATTGGACAGGAAGTGAGGTGGGAGGCCAGGAAGCTGTGTAGGAATAGGGAGAGTCAGATAAGGGAGCTGAGGCACTGGGAGATGAGAAGAAGATAGGAATGGCCAAGAATGTTGAATGGAGAACAGAAAAGGAGGCTAGAAAAGAGGGCCTAAATTGTGATAAATCCACCCCTCACACCACCACTTTAGGATGTGCCTCTGAACAAAGAACATAGAAAGGCCAAAATTGACATATCTATACATTCTAGACCAGGGATCCCCAAGCTTGGGTCCCCAGATGTTGCTGGCCTACAGCTCCCAGCATACCCAGCCAGCATGGCTAATGGCAAGGGATTCTGGGAGCTGTAGTCCAGCAACATCTCCAAGGTTGGAGAGCCCTGTTCTAGACAGTTTGCTTTCACCTCCCCCTATGACTCAACTTTAAGTTAACCAGGTACCTGTAGGGATCAGCTGGAGGACACATGATCAGGTCTTCCCAGGCTATTGATTGGTCATGCCTTTGGTCTTTTAGCTCTTCTTCTGTCATTGGCTGGCAAAGAGGCAAGACAAGACTAAGCCATGCTATGGAGTCTCAGGTGGGCCTCAACGCCCCCCCCCCCTGCAAGCTCCTTTGGTGAGTTACTCTTAGTATCCTGATAAGTACATTTCAGTTAGCTACTCTGATGTTTCATTTTATTTCTAAAAACAACAGATCATTTCTGAATATCCCTCTGCTTGGTTCTTGAATAAATATACTCAATTGAAAACCTGGAGTTGATTTAGTTGTTTTGCCTTGCCTTAAAGGAAGCTCTGCAAAAGGACCCTATCATTCTCCACATTTAAAACCATAGGCCTGGATTCCCACATATCCAGTATATCAAATAAGGGTTATTAAATATGTGGGTACTGGCAGCCTGCTTGTGAGGAATGTAAAAAAGAAAGAAAAAGTGTCTTTCAGACCACCCCACCTTGCAGGGTTGGAGGTGCAAACATACCATTGCGCTCTCTCTCTCTCGCTCGCTCTCTCTCTCGCTCTCAGCCTAGCCTACTTCACAAGGTTGTTGTGAGGATAACAATGGGTGGGGGAAGAACTATGTCTGCCACCTTGAGCTCCTTGGAGGAAGGGAGGGATTAAAAAAGTATATAAATAAACCAAGAGCTTCACAAAGGGTGAAGGGGCAGCCTGCGCTGTTTGTGGATGACTGGAAGGGAGTGGCCATGGAAGCTGCAGGCTATGGGACAGTGAACAAGGCAGGCAGAAAATGCAACGGAGAGCCATGGTTTACATACAAAATCCAATGACCTCGCCATATCTTTGGCTGAAGGCCCCTAGTGCGTGCAAGAAGGTAAGGTGTGCCTTGCTAGGTCAGTTCACAGTTCATCTAGTCCCGCATTCTGCTTCCTTAAACAACCAGCCAGGCTCCTGTGGCAGCTCACAAACATGGCACAAAGGTAATAGCAATCCTCTGAGGTTTACCCTCAACATCTGGTGTTGCTTAGAGCTATACTCCCTCTGAAGATAGAGGCTCCAAGCCGCTATCATAGCTCATAGCCATAGGCAATCAGTTTCTCTAATCCCTTTCAGAAGCTGGCTAAGCTAATGGCCATCACTGTACCTTGTTTAAACCACACACTTAAAAAAAAAAAAGTATTTTAGCTCTTCCTAAAAAATGCACTTAGCTTATGGAACTCACTGCCACTTTATCTGGTAAGCTAAGCGCATGTTTTAGGAAGCACTAAAATATGTCCTGAGTAGTCTCACGTGTTTAAGACTGTATTTTATGTCTGCTTGCCATCACCCACCAGCAGTTCTAATCCTGCCAGTGGGGTAATCCTTGTATACGTGGACAACTGTATTGAAGGGGTTGTGCAGGAGCACACGTCCTTTGAAGAAGCAGTGCTGCTTCTCTCCTCAGCATGGCTTGGCCAGCAGCTCTCAGCAGGGCTTGGATAAGATCACAGAGGACAGCAGGTTACTGAAATAACAAGAGCCTTGTAAACAAAACCCGTTGTTGCTTCTGCAGTAGACACACACGCAGTGGACACGGACACACACACACACACACAGACACACAGAGTTGTGTAGGTCTGTTGGGGGGGAGCATGGGAGCATGGATCTAAAGGTTCCTATGCTTTCAGGGGTGTCTCTTTTGATCACTCATGCCCGTTCATCTGCTTGTGTAGTCTGACCCTAGTTAACTGCAGACAGTTTTTAAACTGCTCCAATTAAAGCAATGCAATAGATGCTGGGGGGGGGGGGCAGTTCTGGGTGGTCACATTTATTTTTGCTTAATGCATTGTAGAATTTGTTCTCACAGGGAGCTTCGTCGACATTATCCTGGTAGGAGTGTTCACCTGAAGATCTTGATACCCCTAGGAGAGGGAGCAATTTTCCTAAGAGAAACTTACTTCTGCTTTGGATCAAAGGTGGGTGCTGGGCCCAGAATAACTGAAACAGAACCTTAGTTTTGAGACCTATCCCTTATACCTAAAAAAAATAACCACTAGGACTAGGATGAAAATTTTGCACAAATTCAGAATTCAAACTCAGAATTTGAACATTTTGAGCATAGTCACTTTTGAGAATTGACTTCCCCCAAACTTACTGTAACTTATGTTGATTAATTTCAAAATGATCACGTTAAGTATCATCTAGCCAATTTCAATTTTAATTTGAACATTTCAAAATAAATTTCAGCTAGCAGAATGTGCTTAAGAATTCACCTCTGGCTCCCCCCCCCCCCAGTTCATTTTCACTCTACTCCCAGAGTCCATCTCTTGTAAATGGAATCCAGTAAAACCAAATGCAGCCTCCATTTTATATTCTCTGACCTTCCCCTAGAATGTATGACTTTCCCCTTCCTCTTCTCCACAACAATATGTAAAGTGGCTTGCTTGCATGAGCTGTCTCAACCTATATGTTCTGAAAGCACTTTCTCTGCGGTGCACCTGTTCTTTGCTTGTGACATATTCTGGTCTATAGAAAATAGAAGGAAAAGAGATAGTTATTCTCTGCCCCAGACTCCAGCAGTGCCACACACCCCACACAGTCCATGGATTCTTTCTGCAGAGTCTCTTGGCTATAAATATTCCCAGAACTGGCCTGTTTTGCTAACTTTGAGCTTGCCAGTTTGGTTCCTGCTTCACTCCATGGCTTCCAGACCCCTTTCCTTTCCCTCCCCTTGCCTGTCTGTTCCATTCCATGCCACCTTTCTACTTCCTGCTTCCATTCCCCCTTAGACAGATATCTCACCTCTGACCCCAACAGGCAAACAATTACACCCTGAATTAACCCTTCTGATTGAGATGCTTGTGAGATCTACCACTTGAGACTGGCCTCCCTACTAGCAATGCCAATCCCCAGAGCTGTTTTAGATGTACACCAAAGATTTTTTTTTTTTTTAAAGAAAAATGCGGAAGTGTGATTGCAACAGAGATGTGTTCCCATGCAAACATACACATATCACTTGGCAGGGAGCTGCATTTGGCTGCAATGCTCTGTCATGTATACAGTCAGTGGCCAGGGGCACTGAAAAGATATTGTACTGAAAAGATCCAAGGCTCAGGCCCACAGGACAAAAACAAAACGCACAAATTCGCACATGCTGATTTACAGATGCTGGAAAGTCTCTCTCTGTGTGTCTTTAAAGGACCCTGCCTCCTAAGGACAGCCCTACTTGTCAAAAGGGATGTATGGACAGTGGAGAGGAGGGCATTTGATTTCAGGGGAAATAAAAACTCAGGCAGAAGGATTCAAGGGAGGGCAGCTGGAGGGGAAGCAGAGGTGGGCAAAAAGCCAGCTAATCCATGGGGAGCAGATGTAACTGAGATCATCAGGGCCCCTGTACTTTTATTTCAGCAAGTGCCCATGGACAGCAGGGTGGTGGGGCAGATGGCCTCCCAGATATTTGGGGCTCCAATTGAAAGATTCGGGACCCCAGCCCTAGTGGGCCGCCCCCTAACACTGCCTCTGTCAGTGGCAAAGACCAATTTGTTGCTGTGTAATGGATGAAACAGCCCTTTGTCCAGCAGCTGCCAGGTCTTGCTAGGTTGCCAGCACTGACATATATGTGGCCTGATATTTCTTAGCACTGTAAGGCTGACTGTGTTGTAGAAACTTACTTAGCTGAATGGAGCAGCCCTTAATAACTGGAACAAGCCAGATTTCACCGGCACCATTGCCCATAGGGCTACCACAGCATGATTGCCTGATCCAGGAAGTTGATTCTGCCTCCAGGGTAGATGTTTATGGCAGAGCAAATCTTCACTGTTCTCTCCACCTGTACAATGGACTGCCGTACTTAGAGAGATTTCCCACTCCCAAAGACTAGGCTTTAGCAAATATTCTCCAGCCCATTGCCCAATAAATAACAGAACCTCCTCACATTTGTTTCCCCTGCTTGAGCTGACATTAATTAATATACACTAATTAATCTAAGACACTGCAGTAAATACAGTTATGGAGTGCAGTTGAAACAGGTTGTGCCGTTGTGGGTATGTGTGTGCCTTCAGCAGTTTAGCTTGTTAACGGATGCATTAATATTATAACAGTTACTGCTAGGAATGCTGTATTATTAAATGCATTAACAAATACTGTACTGCTAAATATGCTCGTTACAGTGCCTTTAAAGTTTTCAGTGCTTTGTAGGAAGGTGGCAGGGGGTGAATAGTCAATTGACCTGTGTTTAAAATCACACCCCTACATGAAGCTTTGGCTTCTTCAGAGATCTGTGCAAACTGAATCTAAATAGTTTATCATCAACCTCATCATCGTCATCGTCATCGTCATCATCATCATTTTTGTACCGCCCCACAGCCGAAGCTCTCTGGGCGGTTCACAACAATTTATACATAAAAAACAACAATAAAACCATACAATATAGTTAAAAAGATTAAAAACCACATTTAAAAGCACAGTTTAAAATGATGATAAAGAAGTTAATAAAAACTAAGCCTACAGGTGACAATTCTCCCCTCCCCCCATGTGCTATTTTGAGCTCTTAACTATTGAATGCCTTGGCATAGAGGGAAGTCTTAACCTGGCGCCAAAAAGATAGTAAGGTTGGTGCCAGGCAGGCCTCAATGGGGAGCTTATTCCATAATTGGGGGGCTACCACTGAGAAGGGCCTCCTCCTTGTTGCCACTAACCGAGCCTCTCTTGTAGGTGGCAGTCGGAGGAGGGCCCCAGATGTTGAGCGTAGTGTCCAGGTAGATTGCAGTTGGGAGAGACATTCCATCAGGTATTGTGTTATGGTGGGTGGAGGGAGCAAACATGTAAACAAGCTGTTTTACTGAAATAAAGGCTGGAAAACACTTTTGTTGTGATCTTGTCTCACCACTCCTTAAGTTTGCCCAATGTTGCTTGCCAAATAAACTTCAAGTTGCTAGTCCCTAACATCTCAGAATGTCCACCTCCAGTTTCCTCCATTAGAACAATATTTTGGAAGTTAGAGTACTTTTCCTAAGCACTCAGAACACTTTACTTACGTTATCTCAGTAATCCTTACAACAACCCTGTGAGGTAGGCAAGTATTATTACCCCTGTATTGCCTATTTGAGGCAGGAGAGCTGAGGAATCATCATGACTTGCTTAATAGGTTTGTGGCTGAACTGAGATTTGAACCAGGGTGCCTCCAAGTATTCAGTGAACAACTGTTGCATATGCATGTATGAATCAGCCTTAAGAGGGTTTTTTTTTTTTGGGTGTGTGTGTGTGTCACATTGGCGTTTCTTCCAACTCCGATTCCATGATTCTAAGGATCAGTTTGCACTTACAGTTTTGGTACTTTACTCTAGAAGTAAAGTCCTTCGCTTCTGCATCGTCTGCACTGCCAATTTAGGGCCAAACTAGATGTGATGCCACTCGTGCAATTAGCAACTGCTTAAAAGAAAACTGCAGGCATGGGGTGTCTGTGCAGGTCCAAATCAGGAGCCTGGCATGGGGCTTTACCCATTTACCTGTTGTTACAGTCCCAGTCTGGATCAGGGCACCTGCTATTTACCTTGCAAAAATACTCTCCCATACAGCGAGTAAACTGACTGCGTAAGTGCAGACAGTACAGAAGTGAAGGACTTTTAAAGCTAGGACTCTAAGAACTGCTTTGCTAGAGCAACCAAGTCCACCGTTCTGTTTCTGACAACAGCCAGCCAGATATTTTGAGGAAGCCCACAAGACGGATCTGAAGGCAATAGCCCCCCTTTGTTATTTCCCCCCACTCTCCCAGCAAGCAGCGGTCAGCTAAAGTGCCTCTGCACCTGAAGGCTCTATTTCAGCCTTCCTCATCTTGGCGCCCTCCAGATGTATTGGGCTACCATTCCCACAACCCCCATGCTGGCTGGGGATGATGAGAGTTGTAGTCCAACACATCTGGGAGGCGCCAGGTTGGGGAAGGCTGCTTTATTTAGCTGTTCTGGCTCAGAGCCATCGGGGGCATCTGTCCTCCACGTCTTTGTCTAACCCTCTTCGGAAATTATCTAGGCCCACAGCCGTTACCACATCTCATGGTGGTAGCAAACTCCATTAAGTTAATTATGCATTGTGTGAAGAAGCCATTCCTTCTTTCCATCCTGAATCTACTGCGGCATCAATTTTACCAGGTATCCCTTAGTTCTAATATTATGGGAGAGGGAGAAACATTTACCTGTATTCACTTACTACTGGAGTAAATGGCTTCTGTTTGAGAGTGTGGGTCTGGATCAGGGGTGTGGAACTCATGGCCCTCCAACTTCATTGGCCTACAACTCCCATCATCTCTCACCACTGGCCATGGTGGCTAGGGCTGATGGGAGTTGTTGGCCCAAACAGGTGGAGGGCCACATAAATGAAGGTTTGAGAAAGCAAAACTCCACTCCTGGAATTTACAGAAATCTGTCTACCTGTAAGGTCTTTCTGTTTAGCTTGGTTTATGAAGGTCAACATGAAGCCAGTACAGAGCTGGAAGAATTTAAGATCTGTTAACGTTCTTATGTGTTTTAATTGATTTTTAACAGGATGTTTCTATTTGCTTTTCACCTCCTCTGAGCCTTTGGGGTGGAACAGGCTATAAATTTAAATACATAAAAAAATCTATTCTCTCTCTCTCGCTCTCTGGCATGCTGAGTTGTCCTTGGATTCTAACAGATGTTAATTGAAAAAAACACCCTTCTGGAAGTGTTCTTAGGAGGCACCTGCCTGAAATTTTGTTCTGCTTCCAGTTTGGTGGTTCAGAATCTCCTCCAGGCTTTTACTGGCCTATACCACTTCAGATTCAGGTCTGGGGTTCAGGTGGGATCATATATTTGAAAGTCGCCATAGACATACAGAACTAGAAGGGGAGGGAAGAAGCGAGCCAAGAGCTGTCACGAGGACACAAGAGTTTTGTATGTGTTTAAACTGCAGGAGCATTCAAGTATTTGATTTCCCACCTGCAATCTGAAGTGGTAAAGTCCAGCAGCGGATACATCACTTTGGGTTGTTGACTGTGTAGCTTGGCCCTAAGGCAATCAGAACAAAAGTAAAAGAGAGAGCTTGATTTTAGGAAGGGTAAGGGGTATGGGAAGCCAGAGAAAGTGTGTCAGCGGACAAAGCAGAGTCGGAAAGATCAGAACCCTGATTCATCCAGACCAGGTGTGTTCATTTTTTCCCCCATATAAAAAGTAAGTTCCTAGTCATCATGGATGAAGAGAAAATGTATAACTCAAAGTCTTCAAAATTAAGCAGTGGATCTTCTAAAGCAGTGTTCTCCAACCTTGGGTCCCCAGATGTTTTTGGCCTGCAATTCCCAGCATGCCCCAGCCAGCGTAGCTGGCTGGGTCATGCTGGGAGTTGCAGGCCAAAAACATCTGGGGACCCAAGGTTGGAGAACACTGTTCTAAAGGCACTTATGTCCTTAACATTTCGTTGTACCTTTCTGTTGCTCCAAATCTCCCAACCCCCTCTCTTTCCTTGCCCAATGTCAACCAGTTCTTACCAAACTATTCTGGCACCAGCAACTGCACTTAGAATTAGCAATGTAAGATAAATATTTGTTAGCCCACATATTTTGCCCGGGTTTATTCTAAGCAGAGAACTTGGGTTTTCTTGGGTGCAGAGTCCAGATTTCTGTGGAACTCAGTATACTCATCTTAGCATCCTATCAGTGTTCTGCCTATCCAGTCAGGGACAGTGCTAGGTACCAAAAGATCTGGGGCTCAGGCCCACAGGACAAATATATATGTATACAGTAATACCTTGGATTGCAAGCATAATTCGTTCTGGAACCGTGCTTGTAATCCAAAACACTTATATCAAAATGAGTCTCTGGCAGGCATGAGCGGGGCCGATTTCGGCCCGCTACGCCTGCTCGAGGCGAGCGGTTACATCCCTACGTAGTACTTGTATTGCAAGACCTTGCTCGTTTATCAAGTCAAAATTTATTAAAATTTTTTGCTTGTCTTGCAAAATGCTCTCAAACCAAGTTACTTGCAATCCAAGATATTACTGTATGCACAAATTTGTATATGCTGATTTACAGATGCTCTAAAGTCTCTCTGTGTGTGTGTCTTTAAAGGACCCTGCCTCCTAAGGACACCCCTGTTTGTAAAAAGGGATGTATGGACAAGGGAGAGGTGGGCATTTGATTTCAGAAAAAGGCCTCAGGCAGAAAGATTGGGGGGGGGCAGCAGGAAGTGAAGCACATGTGGGAAAAAGCCAGTTAATCCAGGGGGATTCGATGCAACAGGGATCACCAAGGTCCTTGTCCCTTTATTTCAGAAAGTGCCCAGGGACCGCAGGTTGGTGGGGCAGAGTGCCTCCCAGAGATTCAGGGTTCCAAATGAAAGATTCCGGGCTCCAGCCCTAGTGGGCTGCCCCCTAACACTGCCTCTGGAATGGGAGGGTGGGGAACTGCACAAAACCTAAGAAATCCCCAAGTGGTCATTGGTAGGGGGAAAGGGAGTGGGACCAGGGGAAGGAGCCATCTAGGGTACCCCCATGGACCATATTAGGTTCCCCGGAGGGCCACATTTGCTCCTGGGCCTGAGGTTCTGCAGCCCTGTACTAGATGACCGCAGCGTAGTGGTAAAGCACGTGTGTTGCCTGCCTGCAGAAGATCCCAGGTTCGATCTGTGGCATCTCCATTTAAAAGGATTAGATAGCAGGTGGTGTGAAAGACCTCTGCTTAAAAGCTTGAAGGGTTGTTGCCAGCGAGGGCAAACAACACAGGGCTAAACAGGCAAAAGGCCTAATCTGTGGGTATAAGGTAGTATGTTCCTAACTATGCCAGCTCTTGGGTTTTTTTAAATGTATCATTTCATACAAACGTTCCTTGTTGAAAACTATACACATATTCATTAAAGGGGTTTCTCCAACCATGTCATATATTGAGCTGCCACATGGTGAGAAAACAACTTTCGAGCCTCCCCAAATAGAATACGGTTCTTGTTCTGCATTTCACTTTGTTTTAAATTGCAGTTTTATAATTGTGGATCTGTTAAGAGGAGATGTATCGGTATTACAAATAAATAAGGGCAATCAACCTGGAGCCCTCCAGATGTGTTGGATTTAGACTCCCATTGGCCATGCTGGCTGGGAATGATGGGCGTTGCAGTCTGGGGAAGGTTGCCCTAGAGGGGCAAAAAGAGCAGAGGGGAAAATAAAGGTGCAAGGTTACCCATAGGCTTACTACATGCTTCACGATTCCTGTAAAATGGAACCAGAAAATTTGCCCCAAAGTAGGTGACCGCCAAATAAATAAGCCAAGGACTCGGATCAGACCAAGGGTCCATCTAGTCCAGCATTCTGTTCACTGTTCACAACCAGCTGCCCACAGGATCCCACAAGCAGGACATGATGAGTGCAACAGCATCCTCCAACCCAATTTTCCCCCAGCGACTGGTATACATAGGCATACTGCCTCTGATCCTGGAGGCAGCATATAGCCAATCAGGACTAGCAGCCATTGATAGCCTTCTCCTCCATGAATTTGTCCAATCCCCTTTTAAAGCCCGCCAAATTGGTGCCCATCACTACAACTTGTGGAAGTGAATTCCATAGTTTAACTCTGCACTGTGTGAAGAAGGACTTCCTTTTGTCTGTCCTAACCCTCCCACCAATTAGCTTCATAGGTGGAGCCATTTGGGCTCAAGTATTATGAGAGGAGAGAGGGAGAAAAATGTCTCCCTATCCACTTTCTCCACACCATGCATAATTTTGTACACATCTATCATGTCTCCCCTTACCCGCCTTTTTTCTAAGCTAAACAATCCCAGCTGTTGTAACCTAGTAGACTAAGCCAGCAACAGATCATGTGGTAAATCAATTCTGGGACTGTACAACTTTAGATGAAAGGTGGGGGCTTGCATGATTGAATTCCCATATATAAAACCTCTCCTTGCACATAGATATCAAGAAAATGCATTCAAGCATAATCTTCTTCCTGACATGCTTCTTTTCTCTCTGCAGGAATTTTCTCTCTCTAATGCATTTAAGTTTGCACTAACATCAACAACTTCCCTATGGTATGAAGTAATTCACTCTAGGAATACTGTAGTTTTTATCATGGGGCAAGCCTGCTGTTTGTAAAAGACGGGTAGGGGGAAGATCCAGGGGCTGAATTCTCTCCCAGAACCAATCTGGTGGGCTGGATGGTGTGTGTGTAGGGGTGCCCCAGAAACTCCTCCCCCTCCCCTTACATCACCAAGCCACTACCACATATCTGTTTTTGTGTTCTCTGTGCAGAGAGTGACACAGAGCATCATGCTTCTCTCTTCATGGGGGAAGAAACTCAGCCAGCAGTTGGAGGAGCAGCTCTTCCAAGCACTGACTGCATACACACCAAGGAATCCACACAGTTATCTCTGATCAGTGACTGGAGATAACTGAAGGGAATTCTCTCCCAGGGATAGAGAAAGGGAGAAGTCTTTGAATTCCCAGCTAGTGATCGGATAGAAGATCAGGTTTCTTCTTCCAGTGCTAGTTCTGGGAAAGGGAGTGGGACCTGGGAGAGGAGGCGGGACCTGGAAGGGACCCTCTGTGGGCTGGATTTGGTCAGCGGGTTAGAGGTTTTCCACCCCTGTACAGAATGTCCATTTGCCACCACTGCCCATGGAAACTGGCTGCGTACTGCCTCCCCAGGTCCACTGTTTGGAACAAACATCCAATCTACCCAATGAAAGGGCAAGCCCTGAATTTAAAATCACTTGGAGCCTTCATAACTTCATGACTTTACTAATGAATCAGCTGAAGATAAAATATACACGTGTGGGCCTCTCGTTCCCTGAACAATTCTCAGCAATAAGTCAAGGCTCAAATTAACTTCATTGCAGGTGGAAATTATCTTCCTAGATAATTTGAGAAATAGATTATTGGATGTCTAAGAATCTGTGCTAAACTCAAGGTCCTTCACAATTCTATGGTGAGGACACACGGCTTAGGAGGATACATGGAAGTAAATTCTAGCCAGTTGAAGGCCCTGTCATATAGCCGGCTGTCTGAAGCGGTCTTGGAGAAGATGAGAATTCAGAGCAATCTGTCTAAAAATAGTCTATACCTATTAGAGACAGGCCCAGATCATATAATGGATGAGCAGAGAGATACGGTATATAATGTCCCTTTGGCTTGCAAGATGGAGAAGAAGTTTGAGACACAATGTTATAGTGTTGTGTGTGTGTGTACATGGCAAGCACATATTGTGAATGGAATTGGGGGTCTACGATTGTGAGTATAATTTTGTCCCTGTGCACAGGTGTGTGTGAGTGTGTGTGTGTTGTACATACACATCCAGATATTTAGTAAAACTCAAATTCTTCATGATTGATAGAATCTTCCTTCCTTTTCTGCATCCCACCCTATTCATTCCACACCTAATGTCTGGCTGGCTACCAAGTTCCAAGTGAAACCAGCCACACACGTTGTCTGTCTGTGAACAGGAAATAACACCCCCGTGATAACACGCCCCAAAGTGGGTCCCTCTAATTCAGGCAGTGCATTCTCCAGAGTCCAGACCCTTCCTCCCCTTCCCCAAAACGAAGACATCTTCGTGCTCACCTGCCCTGCCCTGGTTCCTGCTGTAAAAGGCCACCTTTTCCTTTCGTTTCCTACCTTTGACCCACCACCGCTGCCAGCTCCCTTGACACCCCACTTCAGATCCTGGTTCAGCACCCTAAACTATTTGCACTTCCGCCAAACTTGGGGTCAGAGGTGGTGTTAGGGGGTGGCCCACCAGGGCTGGAGCCCCGAATCTTTCATTTGGAGCCCCGAATCTCTGGGAGGCCATCTGCCCCACCACCCTGCTGTCCATGGACAAGTGCTGAAATAAAGGCCCAGGGGCCCAGAGGATCTCTGCTGCATCTGATCCCCCTGGACTAGCTGGCTTTTTGCCCACAGGTGCTTCACCTCCTGCTGCCCCCCCAATCTTTCTGCCTGAGGTTTTGTTCTGAAATCAAATGCCCTCCTCTCCATACCTCCCTTTTTACAAAAACGGGTGTCCTTAGGAGGCAGGGTCCTTTACAGACTTTAGAGTATATGTAAATTAGCATATGCAAATATGTGCATTCTTTTTTTGTCCTGTGGGCCTGAGCCCCGGATCTGTTCCGTACCTAGCGCCGCCCCTGCTTGGGCTCCCGCGGCTTCCTCCGCAGCCCCCTACCTCCCTTACCAAACACCCCCGGACTGATGTTACTCCCGGACTCCTCCGGATCCCACACTGCCAGTCTTATCGTGCCCCCCTCGAACCCCTCCCCCCACTTTCCTGCCATCCCTGACGCCCCCAGGTCTTCCTCATCCTGCTCGACGACACGGCCCGCGCAGGAATGCCGCCCTCCCGGGCCCCAGACCTGGCTCTCCTCTGCTCCCGGCCCCCTCGCGATCCCCTGGAACCCCCTCCCGCACCGCGGGCCCCCCTCGGCCCTGCCCAGCCCACTCCCCAGGCCCCTGGCTCCCCTCCCCGCCGCTGTCCAGCCCAGCGCTTGCCCGTGTCCGAATCAATTAGAATTGAGATTGGAGGCGCAGCGCGGAGGGTAAATATTAAAGCCGGGCGCTTCGCTAATTCAAACCATCGATCAGGCGGGGATGAGAGCAATAAATTATTGTGACAAGATGCAATCCTCGCGCCGGGCGCCTCTGCCTCCATCGATCCGTGCGGCCCGGCCCGGCTGCCTGTGCCCTCCCCTGCCTGCAGCCAGCGCTGCCCGAGCCCCCAGCCGCCGCTGTCTGCGGCCATCGCTCGCCTCTGGGCGGCGCCCTGCCACCACCCATTCCCCTACCCCATCCCTGTGCTTGGGGTCCGCCAGATTCCGTTGCCTGTTTCCCCCTTCCCGCAAGAATGAGCCTCTCCCTTTCTCATACACACACGTGACCCCCCCCCCCCGCCATATCTAAAGCTTCTGTACCCCGCGCCCAATTCTGCATTGCCTGATCATCAGAACACCATAATCTGCTCAACAGCCAACCTCGGTGAGGAGTCTAGGGGTGGGGTGGGGGGAAGAACATCATAATCTGCCCCCCCCCCCCGTATCTTCTGACCAGGGCGGGCTTCCCAGATCTCTTTGCCTTCGAGCACCCCCCCACCTCCAGGCCACCCCACCCCCCACTGATCATCTTCTCTGTCTCATCTAGATCCGCATTCTGAAACCTCTTCCTCGTTCTGGATCCTGAGGTCTCCTCGTTCTCTTTTTGCTCCCCCACAGCTCCCCCTTCACCATCTCCTCTCCTCTTTTGTGTCCTGCTTTCACCTCTAGACTCGCTGCATCCATCAGCCTTTATTTATTTATTTATTTATTTATTTATTATATTTATAACCCAAGGCGGCTTACATAATCCTCCTCTTCCTCTCCATTTTATCCTCACAGAAACCCTGTGAGGTAGGTTAGGCTATTTATTTATTTAATTTTTTATAGATATACCAGGCCTTTCCCCCCCTGCAAGGAACCCGAGGCAGCTTACAAAATCCTCCTCTTCGCCATCTTATCCTCACAACAACCCTGTGAGGTAGGCTAGGTGGAGGGTCAGTGACTGGCCCTAAGTCACCCAGTGAGCTTCATAGCCGAGTGGGAACTAGAACCCGGATCTCCCGAGTCCCAGTCCAACGCACTAACCACTACACCACACTGTCTTTCAATGCCTTTCTGTGCCTTTTTTGCCTTTCTGTGTCCAAGAAAATATCCTTACCTGCTCCTATTCTTTTCCCCTTTGCCCTGACGCCAGTGGTCTATTGGAGCCGGGGCTTGCAGGGACTCCGTGTCAGCACTTCTTTTATTAGCAGGGATGCTGATGTCATCTGCCTGCCCCCCCTGCCTTCAGAATTCCCTAGTCCTATAAGCTTAGCTGCACTCCTCACAGTAGCAGGTGGGTGGGATGAATTTTCCCAACAATAGTATACTGTTTCCTGTTGTAATGCAAAGTATTTTGGGGTGGCTTGGTCCTGAATGGACAATGGAGACCAGCCAGCTTTATGAAAGACCTGTTCCTAGTGGAGCTAGATTTGGTCTGTTGATATGGATCACCACAGCAGCCTGAATGTTTGGACTCCCCTTGGGAGCGTGGTTATGGGAACCATCATGATGAGCGCCTGCGTTTCAGAATGCAATGCTGCACTGCATCACTGCCGGATTTGTTGCCCATCCCTCTGTCACTCTTGTACCATCTTACTTATGGCCAACCTGCAACTCCTGTGTTTCCAGGTACCCATCCTAGAAGGACCTCTCTGCTCCTCTCCTTCCGTAGTTCCCCCCTCCTCTTCTGTGCATGTGCATGCATTCATACATGCATGCTCATTACCGGACGATTGTGACATCAAGTGATGGAAATGAACATGTGTGGCCATTACCATAGTGTTCAGCCTGCATCGCTGCAAATAAAGAAAGGAGGTTGATTGCTGCCTGTAGTGGGAAAATCCTGAATGAGTCCTAGTGTAAGGGAATCAAATGTGCTAATGAATTCTAACCAGGATGTGTCTTATTCTTGCTGAAAGAGAAAGGTTTGCAGTCTCCTTCTAGAAATCTGGGTGGGCTTCTCTTGGAAAGGAGCTCTGGAGCTGGCCCAGCTCCTAATCTTCATGCCTAGACAGACACAGTCCAGATAAGGACCTCAGAGGGCAAGAAAATTGATATGTATTTTTAAAAAAATAGGTGTGAGGAACTTTGACAGACACATTCTCTTGAGGGTAATCTGTTGGGGACAGCATGTGAGTGGTGGGTGAGGCCCACGCTAACAATGATCAGGGCCACCCTTTTTTCTCTCTATTCTGCCATCTACCCCACTCTCTCTGCCACCCCTTTCTCTCTCCCTACCATCCTTTTCTCTCTCTGCCACCTCTTTTCTCTCTCTCTCTCTCTCTCTCTCTCTCTCTCTCTCTCTACCATCCTTTTCTCTCTCTGCCACCCCTTTCTCTCCCTCTGCCCTGCTAGGGGGAGGGACAGATTGCTCTTGGCAGAGTTTTGAACCATATAAAATGATGCATGGTGTGGAGAAAGTGGACATGGAGGTTTTTCTCCCTCTCTCCTAATACTAGAACCCAAGGGGGTCATCCCACGAAGCTGAATGGTGGGAGATTCAGGACAGATAAAAGGAAGGACTTCTTCACACAGTGCAGAGTTAAACTATGGAATTTGCTATCGGAAGATCAGTAGTGATGGCCACCAGTTCTGAAGGCTTTAAAAGGGGATTGGGCAAATTCATGGAGGAGAAGGCTATCAATGGCTACTAGTCCTGATTGGCTATATGTTGCCTCCAGGGTCAGGGGTGGCATGCTGGGTGGGGGCAGTCATGCAAAAGGGCTAGTGCCCTCGTGTCCTGCTTGTGGACTTTCCAGAAGCACCTGGTTGGCCACTGTGGGAAACAGGGTGCTGGGATAAAGGGGCCATTGGGTTGATCAAGCAGGGCTCTTATGTTCTTAAACATTAAAACTCAATCTTCGTACAACTCTGTTGCTGGCCACCAAAAGCCAGCCCCCAACTTAAAAGTGAGATGCTGTTCACACATGTGTGCTCATCCCTTTATGAGTGCAACATCAAGTGATGATCTCTCTCCGTGAATGCTCTATCACAGATCAAGCAGCATGGGCAAAGCTTGCATACCGACCTCCAGCACAATGCATTCAATGGAGTCAGTTCAGACATCCATTATAGTTCAGGTGCTCATATGAGAGGTAAAGGAGGGGAAGAGATGTGGGCATGTATGCAAGCCTCACCCCAGTGTCCTCATTGCCTCAGTCCATGAAGTTCCTTTGTTGATTTGGACAGTCTGAACGGGGCTTCTACTCACATTCACGGCAAGATCGAGGATTAAATAGGGATGTTGCGGGGTGGGGCTTGCATGCACACCCACGTTCTCTCCCCACTTTCAGCCCTCATGTGAGCAGGCTGAACACCTGCATAATGCTAGGGAAGGATGTTTAATTCTCCCCCCAGTTTCCCAATGTAAATCCAGCCCTCATCCCAAAGCTGCTATTAGCCTCACAGTGGCAACAGGGACAACATAATATTTATTTATTTATTTATTTGCTTGCTTGCTTATTTGTTTAAACTATTTCTTGGATGCCTTTCAAGGCAGGAGCCCTCCCAAGGCAGTATACAATAATAAAAACTGATATGATCTTAAAAACGCAGCAAAAACAGAAATAGATACAGCAGCAACAACAGTGAAGATATCAGGGAAAGGCCAAAGTAAAACAGAATGTTTTCAGGGCCTTCCTAAAAGCGTGTAGTGATGGGGCCTGGCACACCCCCGATGGCAACTTATTCCAGAGGTGTGGGGCCACTGCAGAAAAGGCCCTCTCTTGTGTGGTCACCCACCTAACGGCTTTCACAAGTGGGCAAATGAGAAGGGCCTCTCTTGCTGATCTTAAAAGTGTGGACAGGCTGATATGGGTGAAGGCAGTCCTTCAAGTAATTTGGTCCCAAAACATTTAAGGCCTTTCAAGGTCAAAACCGGTAACCAGTGCAGTTGGCATAGTATAAGCATTATATGTTCAAATCGCCTCTCCCCCACCAGCACTTGGGCGGCTGCATTCTGCACCAGCTGAGGTTTCTGAACCATCTTCAAAGGCGGCCCCATGTACAGTGAATTATAGTAGTCCAGGCCTGGATGTCACTAGTGCATGGATAACTGACGCAAGGTCCATCCTTTCCAGATAGGGCCGCAGCTGGAGTACCAGCCTAAGCTGGTAAAATGCACTCTTGGATACTGCAGACACCTGGGTTTCCCCAGTTAGCACAGAGTCCAGGAGGGCTCCCAGACAGTGCACATGGTCCTTTAGGGGGACTGTAACCCCATCTAAGACCAGCTGTAAACCTCCATCCAGAGTAGTTGGTTTCCCAACCCACAGTACCTCCATCTTGTCTGGATTAAGTTTCAGCTTGTTTACTCTCATCCACCCCAAAACAGACACCGGTTCACACGTTCAACAGCCTCCCTGGGACGACATGTAGATGGAAAAGAGAGGAAGAGCCAAGCCTCACCCGCATACTGATGACTGCAGCCAAAACCTCCTGATGATTTCCCCCCACCCCCAGTGGTTTCATGTAGATGTTAAAAAGCACAGGGGGCAGGATGGAACCTTGCAGCACCCCACAGGCTAATAGCTGTGGGGTGGAACAAAAGTCTCCCAGCACCACCTTCTGAGACTGTTCCTCCAGGAAGGAGCAGAACCACTTTAAAACTGTGCCTCCCAAGCCAATCCAGATAAACGATCCATGGTTGATGATATCAAAATCCACTGAGAGGTCCAGAAGAACCATCAGGGTTGCACTCCCTTCATCCATTCCCTGGCATGAGTCACCACCAACTAGGGCGACAAAGGCTGTTTCCATCCCGTAACCAGGTCTGAAACCTGATTGCAATGGATCGAAATAATCAGTATCTATCATCCAACACTGCTTGGAGTTGTGAGGCCACCACCACACACTCTAGCACCTTGCCCAAGAATGGCAAAATGGATAGTGGGCGGTAGTTATCTGAAACCACAGGTTCTAGATTTGGTTTCTTCAACAAGGGCCTCACCATGGCTTCTTTCAAAGCTCCGTGGGCCTCACAGTCCCTCGAGGAGGCATTAATCACCTTGAAGGTCCAGGCACCCAGCCCAACTCTGGCAGATTTCTCAAGCCGGGATGGACAAGGATCTAAAAGCAAGTAGTAGGCCTCAGTCCTCCAAGCAGTTTGTCCACTTCCTCAGGTTGCACAGGAGCGAAAGGTATGTATAGCATGACTAGATGGTGTACTAGTCCTGTCCATCTCAGACTCTATCAAAACAATGGCATCCAAGTCGGCACAAATATGAGCGACTTTATCTACAAAATGTCTAACAAACTGCTTACAGTGGGCCTTCGAGGGTTCGAGCTGTTGTGTTCTAAAGCAGTGTTCTCCAACCTTGGGTTCCCAGATGTTTTTGGCCTGCAACTCCCAGCATGCCCTAGCCAGCTACGCTGGCTGGGGCATGCTGGGAGTTGTAGGCCAAAAACATCTGGGGACCCAAGGTTGGAGAACACTGTTCTAAAGCCTACACCCAAGAGGCCTTAACTACCCAAAAAGAGCTCCACCGGATGACACTGGGCAGATGCAATGGTGGCAGAGAAGGAAGATTTCTTTGCTGTCATCACCGCCGCAGACTAAGATCACAAATAGATTCTTACCTGTGTTCAATCATATTCGTTACGAGTCTTCTGCCATTTGTGCTCTAATTGTTGACACAGTCATTTCGTCAGCCTCAGCTCCCTGGAATACCAAGGAGCTGACACGGTTCTACAACTAGGTCGAGGACGTTTGGGACCAATCATATCGATAGCCAGGCAGGGTCATCTCCTCATTCTCAGTGGTGACCAGGACCTCAGCATGACTGTCGGCTAAACCTGCAGGAAAATCCCCAAGAGACCTCAGAAATCCATCCGGATTCATCAGCCTCTGGGGGCAGACATTAAACTTGGTCCCCCACCCCTGCAGGGAGGTGGGGTAGATCAAGGGAATGGCATGGACAGATCGGGTGTAACATCCCCCTCTCCCAGCACCAATGCTATGCTCTCTGCTCCCTCATTAGCAAGAATGTTATTGGATTAAACTGTCAGTTGCTAGGGACAGGGCCTTTTTAGTGATTGGCACCACATTTGTGGAATTCTCTCCCCAAGGAGATCCACCAAGTCTTCCCATTTTTAGGCAGGCTTTGCAAACCTTGCTCTTTAAGATAGCTTTTTATGAATGATTTATACTATTTTTATGCTGGTACTTGGATTTTTATGCTGATATGTTTCACTATGTGTTTGATACCTCACTGATTTTATTTTTACTGGGATATAAATTGTTAAAATAAATAAATAATGGTTCAGAGCCTCCTATGCCCACTTTAAAGGGTTGTAGGTTTTTTTTTTTTTTAGGGGAGTTCCATTCACAGATCTACAGTGTCACATGCGGTTTTGCCCTAAAAAAAAGTATAGCTTCAGAGGTGTCTACCCTCTCTATGTTTCTATGTGAGCCACTGTTCTGGCCAGGTTCTCCGACTGGAAGAAGACACAAGAGAGTTGTGACTCATACAGAGACACAACAGGCAGCCTCCTATAAGAGCACATAATTCTTCTCTGCCGCTGCATCCAAAGTGATTGACTGATCCAGTCGCATCCAGTGCAAAGAGATGGCAGAATTACCTGCCTGCATCAGAGCTTCCCACCATCATGCAGAAATGCATTGGGCATAATCCTCCATGGGTGGAAGTCTAGACTTGTTACAGGACAAGCATTTTGTTATTTAATTCACTTATTTCTTGCTGCACGCTCACTGTTTTCCTGTGGCACAGACCCCACAGTGCCCCCGAAACACAGTTTGGGAATGACTGGTGTCAACCTTACATCTCTCCTGCATGCACATTCTTCCAGATTATGCAGTAGACAACTCTAAAAATTAGAAATGTGAGGCACGTGTGCCTCTGCTTGTTGCTGCTTCTTGTAATGCCTCAGGCCCAATTGCATGCACGCAGGTGAGCGTATTTGCACCAGTAGGTCTCTTGCTGTTCCTGTGTGCATGCGTTAGGGCAGTGTTCTCCCTGGGGCATGCTGGGAGTTGTAGGCCAAAAACATCTGGGGACCCAAGGTTGGAGAACACTGCATTAGGACATAAGAAGTTACCTTATCATACAGTGCAGCCTTCTCCAACCCGGCATCCTCCAGGTGTGTTGGACTACAACTCCCATCATCCCGGCCAGCATGACCAATGGTTCTGCTGGCTGGGGGTGATGAGAGATGTAATTCAACACATCTGGAGGGCACCGGGTTCGGGAAGGTAGATAAAGCAGGTCATACCATCAGCTCAGTATTGTCTTCTCCACACTGGCTGGCAGCATCTCTCCCGGCCTTCAGACATGCGAGTTTTCCAGCCCTACCTGGCAATGCCAGGGATCGAACCTGGGAATTTCTGCATGCAAAGCATGTGCTCTACCATTGAGCTACGAACCACCACCCCGGATTCATATGAACACTTCCTGGATTTATTTCCCATCCTTGAGGACTTTAAAAAAATCTGCATGAATTAAAAGCAAAGGGGAGGAAAGCGGTCATTTAAGTACTCAGTTATAGACCCAGATGTGCACCTGGGTCTATGACTGATGGGCATCTGGGATGTTAAGGGAAATCTGGATATTGCAATGTGCAAAATCTTGGTGCTTCTGAATCCCTGCATGCCCAGTAATGTGTGAGTTCTGGAGACAAGGGGTTTTTTACCCCCTGATCACATCTGGAGCATACACAGCTTCCAGCATATGGATTCTCAGTTGAGGTTGATGTCTCCTGCTTCACACATGCCTTTGATTGCTTCCCCCATGACATTTTTTTCCCCTGCATGGAAATTGGGCCTGTGTAGGAGAGAGGGGATCCCCCCCCCCCGGTCTCATAATACTAGAACCAGCAGTCATCCAGTGAAGCTTTTTGGCAATAGGTTCGGGACTGATAAAATGAAGTACCTCTTTGCACAATGTTTAATTCAGTTATGGAATTCACTGCCACAAGATGTGATGATGGTCACTGTTGTTGTTGTTTTAAAGTTTTGATCCTACATTCATGGAGTAGGATAGGCTTATCCAAAGCTGTTAGTCATAATAGTTTATGGATCCTCCATGTTCAGAGGCAGTATACCTCTGGTATACTGTTGGACCACTGTAGACCACCACTGTTGGAAACAGGATACTAGACTAGATGCAACAAGGCTCTTTTTGTGTTCTTATGTTGTGGGATTACACTACTACAAGATATGGCAATGGCAACTAACATAGCTGACTTTAAAAAGAGGTTTAACAAATATATACATAGTAGAGCTGTTATCCACAATAGCTAAATGAAACTTCTGTGTATAGAGGCAGTATACTTCTGAGTACCTTTTGCTTAGGACAAACAACAAGGAAACACCTTCATGCCTTCCTTTTGAGCTTCCCAGAGGCATCTGGCAGGAAGCTGTTGGAAACAGAATACTGGGTCTGATCCTGCAAGGCAATTCTTACATTCTTATGGTAGGGGTACATGGATCAGGAAACAACATTAAATGTTTATTTGGATACAGGTTGAGATTTTGTTCTACACTGTAGCTTCCTGACCTGTATACTCCTGACAAAATAAAACATGCACAAGAAACTTTACAAGTGGTGCTGTAGGTTTCGTCACCCTACCCCCTGCACTAAAATAAACTTTGTGTAAAAGGAAAACAGCATATGCGAAGCCTCCCTGAGTGTAAAGATTTAGACGTTAGAACAAACCATTTGTGATTTGGTGCTCCCAGCATTTAAAACAACATCTGATGAGATCCTTAGTTCATAGCCACAAACTATTCCTTTGATGCATTTGCAGTGGCCCACTCAGTCAACAACTGAGCCAGAGAACTCCAGAGAATTCGGGTGATCACATCACAGCTTCCCCACACAATTCAGGCCAATTTTTAAAAGGCACTGTTGGAAAAGAAGCCCCACATGTGACTGGATGAATAAACCTTCAAAGCTATGCTGACTGGCTTCTGGATTCTCAGCCTGTATCTTTCAGATGTGTGGAGTCATCATGGGTTTAAATAAGGTTTTGAAATGGCCATTGGCCTGGTTACCTGTGAGACCAGTAAGAACAGTCTCCAGAAAAGGGAGTTTCTGTAAAAATGGATAGCTCTTCCTCTTCTCTTTCCTTTCCTTTCATCTCCAGCTGCTGCTGACTAATAACTAAGGCTGGAATTCTATGCACACTTAGTCAGGGGCAAGCCCCATTCCCAGAAAGAACATAGGAAAACCACTGCTGGATCAGACCGGAGGCCTTTCCCACAGTGGCCAACCAGATGCCTCTGGAAAGTCCAAAAGCAGGACATGAGGGCCAATACAACTCTCCTGCTGCTGTTCCTGAACACGTAGCACACAGCCCTCATGAGTCATGACCAGTAGCCATTGATAGCTTTATCCTTCTTGAATTTGTATATTTCCCTTTCTAAGCCATCTCAGTCGGCAGCCATCACTACATATTGTGGTAGAATTCCATAGTTCAACTATGTGCCATGTGAAGAAGTACTTCATTTTGTCTGTCCTCCTGAATCTCCCACCCTTTAACTTCATAGGATGACCGAAGATTTTAATACTATGAGAGAGGGAGGGGAAAAGTCAGTTTTCTTCATATCATGCACAATACTATAAACCACTATTCATCTCTCCTCTTACTTACCTTTTTTCTTTAAAAAAAAGTTGTAAGTTGTAACCTTTCCTCATAGGGAATTTGTTCTAGCCCCTTGATCATTTGAGTTTCCCTTTTCTGCACCCTTTCCAGTTATACAATATACTTTTTGAGATGCATCAAATCGGACAGTATTGTACAAATGGTGTGGGCATCCAAAAGTGTAAAAAATTTTGTGGGCTGCATCTTTTGCAGATTTGTGCTCAATTCTGGTTTATTTAAACCTTTCCATGATGCAGATTTAATATGAAATGGACCTTATTTTTATTATTTCCCCATCCTATCTCAAGGAGAAAGTTATTCATCTATAATAACTTCCTGCAAGGAACCCAAGGCGGCTTACACAATCTTCCTCCTCTCTATTTTATCCTCACAACAACCCTGTGAGGTAGGTTAGGATGAGAGTCAGTGACTGGCCCAAAGTCACCCAGTGAGCTTCATGGCTGAGCGGGGACTGGAACCCGGATCTCCCGAGTACCACTCCAACACTCTAACCACTATGACACACTGTCTCTCAATAGGTTACCATGCTTTCTTACCTAATGTTAACCTCCTATCATTGCTGGGAGAAAAGTGTACCTTAGAGAGAGTAACTTGCTTATGGACACTCAATAAGCTGTTTCCATACGGTGCCCCAAACCCAACTCCGCTGCTCAGGGCCAGTCCAAAATATTTGGTGCCGGGGTGAAAAATCTAAATGGCACCCCTTTCCCGCAAACGCAAATTATTTCATAGATCATAGAGTTGGGAGGAGGCCTACAAGGCTATTGAGTCTGCAGCTAAGTTCAGAGGAAATGGGGAAGTCTGGGGTGGTGGGGTGGCAGATGACACCAGCATCCCTGCTAATAAAAAGGTGCTGGGGCTGCTTCCCTGTGAGTCGTGGCTCCACTGCACCACTGCATGGAACACAATCCATCAGGAGGTTCTCCTGTGCAAGTCTTATTGAAAGGAATGGCAGATAGGCAAGAGCAGTTTCCTGGTGGATTGTGTCAGTCCTCCACTCTGCCAGCGCCGCATAGTGTGTAGAGCAGGGGTCTCCAACCTTGGGTCCCCAGATGTTGCTGGACTACAGCTCCCAGAATCCCTTGCCATTAGCCATGCTGGCTGGGTATGCTGGGAGCTGTAGGCCAATCTGGGAACCCAAGGTTGGAGACCCTGGTGTAGAGTGTTGGACTAGAAGGAGGGTGAACCAGGTTCAAATCCCTACTCAGCCACGAAGCTTAGCAAGGGTGGTGCTAGGCTCAGGCCCACAGGACACTCACAAAAAAGCGCACAAATTTGCATATGTTAATTTACATATGCTCTAAAGTCTGTGTGTGTGTCTTTAAAGGACCCTGTCTCCTAAGGACACCCCTATTTGTAAACAGGGATGTATGGACAGGGGAGAGGAGGACATTTGATTTCAGAAAAAAAGCTCAGGCAGAAAGATTTGGGGGGGCAGCAGGAGGTGAAACACTGGCGGGCAAATGCCAGCAAATCCTGGGGGATCATATGCAACAGAGCTTATCAGGACCCCTGTGCCTTTATTTCAGCAAGTGCCCATGGACAGAAGGGTGGTGGGGCAGAGGGCCTCCCAGAGATTTGGGGCTCCAAATGAAAGATTCAAGGCTCCAGCCCTAGTGGGCTTCCCCCTACACCGCCTCTGAAGCTTCTCCGGTGACCTAGGATCAGTCACTCAGTCTCAGCTTAACCTACCTCAAAGGGTTATTGTGGGGATAAAATGCAGGGGATGGTGGGAAGACCATGTATGCTGCTTTGAGCTCCTTGGAAAAGAGACAGGATTTAAATGGAAAGAGAGAAAGAAGAAAATCCTTCCTGGTACCCAATATCCACTGCCAAGGGGGGTTGCCTTACAGTTGGGCTGCCTTTGCCAATGTACTGCACTGACTCGCACAGCCCTGCTGCTGCTCAGGCTAATACTGTAACATGCAAAGCAACATCTGAGGCCTTCCTCTGAGTGCCACCTCTGGAGGAGGTTTGATTGGTGGCAACAAGGAAAAGGGCCTTCTCAGTGGTGCCCCCCCCCCATTATGTAACGATCTCCCCACTGAGGCCCACCTGGGACCAACTCTGCTATCCTTTTGGTGCCAGGTTAAGACTGCTCTCTATGCCAAGGCACTTAATGGCATTTAATGGCTCTTAATGGCACAACATGGAGAGGGGTATGTGTGTGCTTAGGAGAGGGGTGTGTGTGTGTGTGTGCTTATGTCAGCTGTTTTTAACAAGTCTAGTTGTATCAACTTGTTTTAGTTGCTTAAACTGTTTAAATTGGTTTTTAAATTGTTCTAGTGAAATGTTATGATGTTTTTGTTGTATTTGCATTTTATACTGTATTTTATTGTATTCTATGAATGGTTGTAAACTGTCCAGAGAGCTTCAGCTATTGCTATTGGGCAGTATAGAAATTAATTAATTAATTAATTAATTAATTGCCCCTTAGCTTAGACAGATTACATATTTTAGACTTTGCATTCCTTTCATTGGTTTTTAGTTGCCGTTTTGGCATGGCATGGTTTCTTACTGCTAAAGCAGTCACATTTGAAACCACCAGGATTCTATTCATGCAACAATAACTATGAAAAGTACATATTGCAGGGTTGGGGAAATACTGGTGCAAGAAGAAATGTTGGCAGCACACAAATGCAAAGAAAGATGGGAAATTGTAGGGGTGCAAGGCAAACCAGCCAGCTGGCTACTGCCTGCCCCCTCTCCACACCTGCCTGAGTCAGCAGTAATGAAGGTTGTAAAGAAGAGGGATGAAACCCGTCAAAGAGGAGATTGGTTCTCAAGTACAACATCCTGGCCTATTTCATCCACACAGCCCATAACCCTCCTCCCTGCCTGTCTGTAGCCAGCAGCAGCACGTTGGCCCTCCCTTGCTGTCCTTCCTGAAGGAGGCAAATGTGATGCTAGAAAAGGAAAGAACTGCAGACATTTGTCTCCCTTTTGGCCCCAGGGTAGATGAGATACAAAACAGATAATGCAATGTCTTTTTATCAGATCTGCTTCTGTTGACATAGGAGCATGCCAGCTTTGAAG
This sequence comes from Shinisaurus crocodilurus, assembly GCA_021292165.1. Classification (NCBI taxonomy): domain Eukaryota; kingdom Metazoa; phylum Chordata; class Lepidosauria; order Squamata; family Shinisauridae; genus Shinisaurus; species Shinisaurus crocodilurus. The sequence continues at coordinate 9,289,053 of CM037885.1, forward strand.
TTAGACAGAGCTCTGCCTTGGGAAGCGTTTTTTGTGTGGTTTGCTCACTGTCCTTGCACTTGGGGCCAGTGGGAGTTGCTTCCCTAAAATATATTTCCTTATCTCACGCTTAATTTTGTAAACTGGAGGTACTAGGACAATGCCTAGACATCAGCCCATGGGTCCTGGGAACCCTTTCCCCAACCTCAGGTGTATCTGTGGGCTTAATCAGCGATAAAGGGGAGCACTCTGCTCATACTTAAAGGTATCCACTTCCTCTTCGGCTCTTTTCTTATTCCTAGGCTGAGCTCCTGCATGAAGTACACATTCTGCAACTAGCCCTGCTGGGCTGAGATTGAAATTAAGTAAATCCTAGTCCTGCTCCACTATCCCTGCTGTGTAGAAGGAAACAGCGATGGGAACAAATATGGTCTGAAATATCGGAAGAAACAGCAACATGTTAGTGAAGGAGGAAGGAATATGACGACATAGCTTTCCAACAGAAATCTGGAAGGGCATGCATGATGTTTGCCACCCACTTCTCCATCCTGATCACAATATAGGTCAAGTTTTACTGCTTATTTATCAGATTTGTACCCCCAAGTAGCTCAAGGACAGAGTCACAGAAAACAACAGCTTTTCACATTTTTACCCTCTCGAAAACCCTGTGAGGTAGGTTAATCTGAGCAGGGCCAGCATGTAGGCATGTGGTTGGTCACCTGCTGAAGGCCTACACCCCAGTAGGGGACCTTGGCAAGAACATCTGGAGTGGCTCTTCCTCTTCACCATTGCTTGCAACCTGCTTGTTCACCTGCCTCTTGCTCTGGCCCAGACAACGGTGGTGATGAGGAGAAGCAGTAGATGCCATTGCCTACTTGCTCACTGGATCTCTGCCTGTCAGACAAGCAAGAAGTAGCAATGATGAGGAAAAAGGAGGAGGAGCAAGAGCAGCTGGTGACCACTGTGGTGGGAAGGGAGGCGGTCCATTGAGGGTGTCTTGCCTAAGGGCCCTCAAAAACCCGGAGCCAGAACTTAGTCTGAGAGATAGATACTGCTCTAAGAGGGCACCTGCTGAACTTCCTTGCTAAGCAGGGATTTGGACCCAGTCCAGGTTCAGCTCTCTAGCTGCTACATGCACTAGCTAGTTGGTACCCATATTTCTTGACATATTTCCCCCCTCTTTAACTACTCAGTGGTAACATGAACTGGTCCTTCTTTCCTGGCACCACGGAAGACAGCAACAGCAAACCCAGGAGGTATATCCATTCTTTCATTGCATTATGTATTTATATCCTAGCTTCCCCCAAAACTGCCCTATCCTTATGTGAAAATGAGGGATGGGGGTAGGAATTTCCTTGTCTCATTTCCTTGCAGGCATATATATGTGCTACAAACATACCTCAGTTTTTATAGCAGTTTGACTGTCATGGCTTCTCCTCAAGAATTGTGGAGATGGTAGTTCACACATGGTGCTGGCAAGCCTCTGTAAGAGCTCCCTAACTCTCCACCACCAAAAAACAACAACCCTGGACTTCCCAGGGACCCTCCGGAGAGAGAATGGCAATTAAACTAGGTTAAACCTGAAAGTAAGTGTCAGCTTTCCCCAGGGAAGTATATGACCTGTTGACAGTGGAGGCTGGTGGCGCCAATGTCCATGGGGCAGGTTGTGGTCAGAACTTTTAAGGAGCTATCCACGGTGCTGGGCCTATTTTGGGGGAAGTGCTCAGCACCATGGATAGCTCCCTTAAAGTTCAGACTGAAACCCAGAGTGGATACGCTGCCCTACTGACATTGGAGCCATGGTCGCCACTGCCTGTTGGCAAGGAAAGTGGGGAAGGTCCTCCCGGGGCCAGTTCACATACGAGTTTTAATTGGTCAAGGAGATGGAATCACAGCTTGTCCTTTGCCATCAATGCCACATCGGCTGACGGCTGGATCGGCTGTGCTATGCACACCTTGACTAATGGTGGTGCAAAGGGTCGATGGGACAAACATTTACAGCCTGATCCTACACAGAGCTGGGTTCATCTAAGCCAATTGAAATGAATGGCCCTAAGAATTCTGCATACGATTAGACTGCCAATGGAATCTGCCCGTTTTTATCATTCTCGTTTTATACCAGAGGTTCTCAAATTCTGCCATAGTGAATTCCTCCCCACCTGCCAACACACACGCACACAAATTCTCAGAATTTCTCCAAATTAATCCAGTGTAGGGCCATAGCCGGGGGAGGTCTGGAAAGTCTTAAGAATATTCTTGATCTATTCCTTTACATTTCCTTTCATTTATACAAAACCAGATATGTTTATGTATCCATTTAATTTACCATACCCGTCGTAGATTTTTTTAAAAAAGTAGGAACATGCTTGCTAAAACCCTAGTTCTCATATCAAGATGCCCCGCCATACACACACTTGGTGGAGGCCGTAGGTCAGTGGTAGAGCCCCTGCTTTGTATGCAGGAGGTCCCCGGTTCGATCCCTGGCATCTCCAAGTAGGGCAGGAAAATCCTCTGCCTGAAACCCTGGAAAGCCGCTGCCACTCAGTGTTGATGCTACTGGGCTTAGATAGACCACAACAGTCTGACTCAGTATAAGGCAGTTCTTTATGTTCCTATAGTCCTATTATGCATTGCTGTCTGCTTCATCAACTGAATACTCTAACCATGTATTTTGAAATTGCCCCGTCCTTCTCTGACTTAAAAGCCAAGACAGGGTTTGCTTCTTCCAGTTAAAGATCTACTTGAGAGCCAGCGTGGCATAGTTCGTTAAGAGTGTTGGACTGGGACTCAGGAGATCCGGGTTCTAGTCCCCACTCGGCCATGAAGCTCACTGGGTGACTTTGGGCCAGTCACTGTCTCTCAGCCTAACCTACCTCACAGGGTTGTTGTGAGGATAAAATGGGGAGGGGGAGGAGCAGGGCCGGTGCTACCATTAGGCCAACTAGGCGGCTGCCTAGGGCGCAGGGCTAAAGGGGGCGCCAGGAGCATAGGGCTGGAGGGAGGGAGGGCTCAAGTGGGAAGGGGGGGTGCTAAATATCTGATCTTGCCTAGGGCACCAAACTGCCTTGCACCTGCCCTGGGGAGGAGGATTATGAAAGCTTCCTTGGGTTCCTTGCAGGAAAAAGGCGGGATATAAATATAAATAAATAAATAAAATTACTTCAGCCTTCTGCCAAGATGGCACTTTCCAGATGTGTTAGACTACATCTCCCATCATCCCCAGCCAGCACAGCCATGGTAGCTGGAGCTGATGTGAGTTCCCCCCCCCCCAACACATTTGGAGTGTGTCTGGTTGGGGAAGGCTGAGGAAGGTTGGGGGAAACATGCAAATAATATGTGATATCAGCAAACTATACTGCAGCAGCCGCAGTGTGTGAAAAATGCCAGGCAGGGGCGCACTGTATGGTGCTCTAATGTTCGTGTGCATTGCATTTAATGTTTGTGTGCATTGCATTTACACGGAGGAGCGCTACAGACAATGCATCTATTCCTCACTCAGAGATTTAACATCTAAAGAATATGGGGGTGGAGCCGAGGTGAATTGCAAAGAATAGCAACTCAATGCTAAGAATATTTGAACCTGTTTTAAAAAGGCATTCCCCAAAGGCAAGAACAGAGACAGTCAGTTGAATGCACACTTAAGGCACCATATGCTGCTGGCTGGGCGTTGTAGACCTTTTTTCTGTCTCAACATGCATAGGATGGCGCCCTTAGTCATACATCAATGGGACATAAGTTCTTCATGACTAACTTAAGTCCCATTCATTTCAGTGGGTCTACTGTATGTATGATTAGGTCTGGATCCAACCCAGTGATTTACTAGCGACTGGGACCAGAAAATAAGGGCCATCTAGAATAAACAAAGACTGCTGGAGTATATGACTTAAAGAGGTATAAGAGAAAGAACGCAGACAGTATTCCAACCGATTGTTCAGGAAGAAGTAAATCTTCTTCCACCTTCTGTTGTTCTGACCAAGGAATAGGAAGATACTGGGATGACTGACAAGCATTTTGGCACCTTAAAATGTTAAAATTAAAATGTATTTTAGTACATTTATTTATTTAAAGATATTTAAGAATGCGCTCATAACGCACACACGAATCTGCTATTTGTATATCTTTATGCCTACCTTACACTATGGGAATTATAGCTTTACATCAACATCCTGGGCCAACACAGCCCTGAAATCACTTTTCCTTGGTCCCTGGAAAAGAGTGATTATCACGAATTGAAATGCCCACCTTTAATTTTGTCTGTTTTTCACTTGAGGGAACCTGGAATATTTCCCCCACCCCACTTTGGCTTCATGGGCTTCATTCACTGTTTCACAGTGTGAATGCACCCCTGCCCAGGGTATTCTAGTCCTGAAAGCCCTCCACTCTTTCAACTTGCTCATTCTTCCCTTGTTTCTCATTATATCCCTTTCCTGGTAACTTTGCTCCTCTAACTTCCCACCCCACCCCACCTTAGGAACATAGGAAGCTGCCTTATACTGGATCAGACCCACGGTCCATCTAATCCAGTATTGTCAGCACTCACTGGCAGCAGCTCTCCAGGGTTTTTGGGCAGGATTCCCAGCCCTACCTGGAGATGCCGGGGGGATCGAAACTGGGACCTCCTGGATGCAAAGCAGGGCTCTGCCACTGAGCCACAGACCCACCTTAAGGACCCCACCCATTCTCTCTTGCTGTCCCTTATCCCTTATACCTGGAACTCCCTCCCAGAATACCTAACCCCCACCCCCTGGAGGAACCCCAAGAGGCTGCGTGGGCTGGATTGGGGTGCCCCGTGGGCCGGTTTATGCCCGCTCAGCAGAGGTTCTGCACCCCTGAGCTATATGATGCCACCACTCTCCCTTCCTCAAAACCCACTTTTCCAGTGAAGCCCCATCCAACAAGGAAACTGAGTATGTGCCATTCTCCCCTCTTTCTTCAAACCTTTTCTTCAGGCCCAGTTTTCCAAGCTCTCCTGAACTTCCTTCACTTCCCCTGGCCTAAATTCTCATTGACATGATTCTTCCTTACTACTCATTTGCCAACAGTCCCTGACCTCTCCCAGCACACCACTCTTTTTCATTGGCTAGAGTTTTCAGATCAGATTCTCAACCCCAGGGGAATTTGACGGCTATCCCATAATAAATGAGTCCATGAGGATACAGGCATAGGGAGCAGGAGCAGTCAAATCCCAATTGGACACTTTTATTTATTAATTTATTAAAAAATATTTATAGGCCGCCTTTCAGGACAGGAGCCTACCCAAGGCAGCATGCAACAATAAAATGCATACAATGCATAAAATGAGAGCCAGTGTGGCGTAGTGGTTAGAGTGGTTAGAGCAGTGTTCTCCAACCTTGGCATGCTGGGAGTTGTAGGCAAAAACATCTGGGGACCCAAGGTTGGAGAACACTGGGTTAGAGTGTTGAACTGGGACACAAGAGATTCAGGTTCTAGTCCCCACTTGCCCATGAAGCTCACTAGCCCAATTGAGGCTAGTTCCAGCTCCCTGAACATGTGCACCAACCCAGGTGTCCCTAACCCTAACACGGTGATACAATCCCTATACATTCAGACAGAATGCCCAAACACAGCACTCACTCAGCCTAACCTACCTCACAGGGTTGTTGTGAGGATAAAATGGAGAGGAGGATGATGATTATGTAACCCATCTTGGGCTCCTTGCAGGAAAAAAGGCGGGATATAAATATAATAAATAAATAAATAAATAAACAGAATAGCATTCATAACAATAACAACAACAAAAACAACAACAACAACAACAATATAAAAATGATGCGGTAATAAAAAGCAGCAAACGTTCCACAAAACAACAACAACAACAACAACATAAGACAGAACCAACAACACGATTGCAGCTGCTCTCTGAAGTTAAACAGGTTTGCATTATACTTATAGTGAGAACATGTCAAAAGTTGCTAGGTGAAGCCTAAGGAAAAATGGCCTCCCAAAAATTTTCACCCTGTTAGTGGGTGGTGAAATGGTGAGGGCGATTTGACCAAATATTCTGGGGGGAGGAGAGAATCATTCAGAAGTTGTGGGGGGCAGGCAGGGAGAAATTTTTCTTCCAAAATATTTTGGCTCAGTTAATACACAATGAACATATAAGTTCATACCAAATGGAACTCTAGTGTTAATACCGAATATAACTATATTGTTACTATGAAATTTATTTATTTATTATATTTATACCCCACCTTTTTTCCTGCAAGGAACCCAAGGTAGCTTACATAGTACTCCTCCTCTCCATTTTATCCTCACAAAAACCCTGTGAGGAGGGTTAGGCTGAGAGTCAGTGACTGGCCCAAAGTCACCCAGTGAGTTTCATGGCCAAGCGGGGACTAGAACCCAGATGTGGCTTATGCTGGCTCAGCTTATCTGAGCGTGGAAAGCTAAGCAGGGACAAGCCTGGTTATTACTTGGATGGGAGACCCCTCCTCTAGTTTCCTGCATTGAGCAGAGGGTTGGACTCGATAGTCTTGTAGGCTCCTTCCAACTCTATCTATGAAATCTATGAAATCTCCTGAGTCCCAGTCCAACACTCTAACCACTACGCCACACTGAACCTATATCGTTAGTTCATGCTAGTGGATGAAGGAAGTGATGAGTTAAGAGAGGACTGGAAGGAGAAGGGGCCTCAACAATATTAAAATTATACTAAACACTATTATTAAGACTATATACCTGAGATTCTCCACCCTATTCATGAATAGCAGAATGGGGGGGGGGGATTTTGCCACGAATTGCTTGGGGGCTGCAGTTCTTCAGCAGTTCTGGGGAAGCCTGAAAATATAAAATACTCAGGAATGTTTTCAGAAATTTCTCTTTGGCTGAGCTCAAACTGAAAGCTGCTTGAAAGCTGCTTTGAGAGCTGTGTTCTGTTGTTAATTTTAAACTGGTGAGGTGGAGGGTTAGTTGGTTTAGCTGAGAAACGATACATATGTTGCAATCCTATACATGTCTACTCAGAGAAAGGCCCCTTTGAGCTCAATGGGACTTACTCCCAGGTAAGTGTGTATAGGATTGTACCCTTATTGGTTCTCTCTTTTCTTAAAATGTTTTTTTAACCCACATCTAAAGATTGAGGGTTAAAAAAACCCTCTAAACTATATGTGTGAACACACTAGGGTGTGTTTGTATGGCTTGTTCTCCCACTTCCCTATTCTCAGAAGAGTTATTACTTACAATTGCACATGACCATTTTTGCCCTGAGGACATATGTACCTGAAGGTAAGGCTAAAATCCTACGCACACGCAGTCCCATTGGACTCCAAGGGACTTGTTTTGCAAGCACACGTGCACAGGACTGTGCTGCATGTCCTGTTGGGTTTCAACGGGATTTCCCCCAATGGCTATGCTGCTGGCTGGGGATGACTGGAGCTGTACTCCAACACAGTGTTCTCCAACCTTGGGTCCCCAGATGTTTTTGGCCTGCTGGCTGGGGCATGCTGGGAGTTGTAGGCCAAAAACATCTGGGGACCCAAGGTTGGAGAACACTGCCACACATCTAGAGGGCGTCACCAGGTTGGGGAAGGAATGGGCAACTGTTCAGCAGATGGGTGGGATTGGGTTAATAGGGCTGAGACAGAGACTGCATCCTTACAAAGAAATAAGCAACCTGTACTGGGGGATGTTGAAGTCCAAATCATTTCTATGTATTTAAAGCCCACCTTGCCTCTGAGTCTCAGGGTGGGTGACATGATTTCCATATCATGTCACATTTATATCAAACTCTTTAAGAAAAGCTGCTCTTGTGCCCATTTTGCAGAAAGGAGCTGTGAGATTGAAGGTGAGCTGTCCCGTCCAAGTCCAGCAGGAGGGTTCATGGTTGAGATAGGATTTCAACCCAGATGAGGCTTAATTTGAGCCCCGAACCCTGTTTGAAAATAAATGCTACAGCTCTGCTTTGGAGCCCATGCCCTAATGAGAATAAAATAATGCTATGGGTATTGTTTGCAGAGACTTTCTCTCAGAATTAGCCACAATTGTACCATAAATTAATTCACTACACCCAGAAGGCTCAAGTGGGGAAGGCTAGGGGAGAATAATATGTTCTACCCCAGCCTTCCCCAACCTGGCACTGCTCCAGATGTGTTGGACTACAATTCCCATCATCTCCAGCCAGCACACCCAGTGGCCAAGCTGTCTAGGGATTATGGCAGTTGTAGTCCAACACATCTGGAGGGCACCAGGCTGGGAAAGGCTGTCCTACCCTATCCTTCTGGGTAGGACAGAGTCTGATCTATACATGCAGCAAGTGGTGAAATCCTGAGGTGGAAAAATGGACTGTACCATTTCAGCATGTGGACTATACCACTTCATGCCTTTGGATGCTCCCCTACCTTAACAATGCTTCCTGCAAGTAGAAAACTAGCACAGACAGGAAACTGGGGATAGAACTTATCCAACTGGCATGCTAAGTTGGTGTGTATGCTTTCTTTGCACATGGAGTTGCTTTGTGTTTTTGCTTTTTAGTAGGGGAGCATTCAAAGTTGTGTGTGCGTGCGCGCACCACCACGCACGCGCGCGCACACACACACACACACACCTGCAGTCTGAAGTGGGTTCATTTCAGTCCATTCTAACACACACCTCATTAAGATGCATTTGTAAGGCTCTGACTTTGGCGATGCTCCAAGGAAAGAGAATACCAAAATTGAGGGGCAGCCAGGGAGAACGCCTTTCTGCATGCCCTTGAGGTTCTTCACAACAATAGAGGGTCGAAGAGTGTAACTACCAGGTCACTTTGACACAAACACACACACACACACACAAACCGCATCTCTCTTTTTAGACAGTAGGCGCTGAAGACGGGTCTCCCTCTAACCCTTCTTGAACATACTAACTATAATGTGCGAACCACTTGGGGATATCTGCATAAAGCTCACCATTGAATAAAACTAGTTTCCATCTTCAGAGGTAACTTTCAGCGCTTTCTGTATATTTATTGCACGTACAGCCTGCATAAAAGAGTGTCTTGCAAATCACTCTGCGTGACTTTTAGGGCGAGTAGCTCTGGTGTGAGTGGGTCGTATTAGACATCCTTCAGAGTTTATAGGCGCACTGAAAATTGGTTCTCTCCTCACCCACGACCCACCCCGGTATGAGTATATGGGACATGAAACCCGACTGCAAGACGCGTGCGGACTAGCGGAATGATTAACTCAGCGAGGGAGGGAAGCAAAACTTTAGACTACAATCACTTTAGCCCGGAATGAGAGAGATCCCTGGAGGGCCCTTTGCATGGATTTAATCCAACCGGTACGCGCGCGCGCGTGTGTGTGTGTGTGCAGAGTGAGGTGGGGAAGATCTAAATTGGCTTTGCAAATCCTCACTTTTGTCTAAACCAGGAGTATTTCACTGCCTAGCTCAGAGTTCTGCGCCCGGGTGATCCAGCACACAGAGAAGCCACAGTAGCGATGGACTACTGCTGTACTGCGCGGAGGCGATTTGGTTCCAGTCGTTTCAAAGGTCTGCTGAAATCCAGCTCCTTCGGCGTAACTGGCTGATGGATCGGGCCATTTAAAAAGAAGGTGCAACAGACCCCCCCACACACACGTTGAGGAGGGTGCGTGCGTGGGTGTATGTGTGAAAACGTCATCCCTCATTGTCTCTCCCTCCCTCCTCTTCCTCTGTTGTCTTCCCCGCGATCCAACACGCGAAGGTCCTATTCATGTTTACTCAGAAGTAAGTCTCACTGATTTCAAGTTAGTGTGCATAAGATTTGCAAACTTGGATGGTAAACTCCTTGAGGCAGGGACTCGCTTTCCCTCCCCCTCGCCCAGCATATTGAGCCACGTCGGTTGCTGCTGCTGCTGCTGCTGCTGCGTAACCGGGGCGCACACATCTTCGTCGCACCCTGAGACATTCACCCACACAAGTTTCAATCCCCGTCCGCTACATTTCAGCCACTACATCAGGGGAGGCTGGCCTGGTGACTCCTTTGTCAGTGGGGCTCCTTATCCGTTGCAGCTTTTATCCTGAGCTTTATAGGAGCTATCCATGGTGGTGAACCTGTTTTGGGGACGGGGTACAGCACCACGGATAGCTCCTATAAGGCTCAGAATAAAAGCCGCAATGGATGAGGAGGAGCCCCACTGACAGAAGAAGAGTCACCAGCCTCTACTCAACCCACACCTCCCCTTCCTGTGCTGGATCAGCTCCAGTCTTGGGAACGGTTCGGGGTCCTTTTCTCAAAGCGCTTGGTTCATGCAGCCCAAGTCCCCCCCACCTCCTCCCTAGACCCTGGAAATTCGCTTCCCATCACCCGGGATTTAATTTCTAAAACGAGAAGCTCAGGGGGACTCAAGTCTACTTGGAAGCAATATCCTCCACCTTGGATATCCCAAATAAATGTTGGACGGGGGAGACTTGTGGCTATTTAATGATGAGGCAAAAGCACTCTGCACCCTGCTCAGAGGCACTCTCCTGGATTATGTTATCCGTCCCGTGGCTGGTCCCCGGTTTTGGAAATATAATCTCGGGAGGAGCGCCGCGGACTCTTCTCCCCTACCCATCTTCTTCCATGGCCACCCATCTCTCCAGCCAACCTTCTCTGCCCCTCTTCCCCCCCCCGAAATACCTTTGCTTAGAAATCTGAGGTAACCTGCTTTTTTAATCCCACAAACACTGACGTTTCTGCTTTTATAACCCTCTTCTTTGCCCACCCCGAGGCACGCGCACCGAGGGAAGAAGCTCCGCAAAGTTCAGCGCCAGTCAGTCGCACACATCCTACCAACACTTGCTCGCGCGGTGTGCGTGCGTGTGTGTGTGTGTGTGTGTGTGTGTGTATGAAGGGGTAACCTTTGTGAGTCTCCCCGCCGCCCCTACACGCTTCAAGATGCAAACGGTAGAGGTATATTTCTTCTCCGTCTCTTGTGATCATCACCGCCTAACTGTCTACCTCCAATTCTCAACCATTTCAAAACATTCTTGGTGTGGCGAGGGGGTGGGTGGGGGCGAACTGACCACAGTTGAAAGTGGGGAGGGAATGATTGGGGGGGGGAGACGTGGCAATTTACAGGTTCTGCTTAACTAACTAGTGGCTGAGAGATGGATGCGATCATGACCCCAGAACCCCTTCCGTTCCGTGTGCCAGCAGAGCCGCCTCGATTCCCTATGACCCTGCCTTCTCAATACTTCCAGGGGGTTCCGCTTCCCCAAGTCTCCGGATTCCTAAACTGTCTCCGTCTCCTGGACGCATCTCATTGCCCCCCCTCCCATCATATGCACAGTGAGCCCCATCCTCCAGAGCCGGGCCCCATAGTCGCTCTGGGATCCGCGGGGAGCGGAGGAGAGTTTAATATTGGTCTCCGAATATCAACCCCTGAGATCTTTTGATGCAATCTTATTAAGTCTACACCGGGGTGGGTCTCACTCTTTCACTTCTTACATAAGGTGAAGGGAAAAAAGGCTCTTGGGACTTTGAGGCCCCCCCCCCACTTATAGGAACGCCCCCAATAATACTTAGCAGTTATATGGGGCTTTTACAGCGCAAGACTAGGCAGTGTTTACTCGGAAGTAAGTCTCAATACCTTCCATAGGGCTTGCTCCCAAGTAAGTCAGTGTGCAGGCCAGGGAATTGCTGCCTCGGGCTGCAATCCTATACCAAGCTGCCAGAGAGTAAGCCTCATGGAACTCAAGGGCACTTTCCTCTGAGTAGACGACTAGGGTTGCCCTGTTAGAGTGTTTTAAGTGCTTCACATACCTTACCACAGTAATCCTTACAACAGCCTTGTAAGGTAGCCCGGTATCTGTTATCCCCACCCTGCAGATAAGAGGAGGCTAAGACTAAGAAATTGTAACTTACCTAGTGTGCCCATGACACTGGCGTGATTTGAACCCGGGACTTACTATTTCACACTTACAACGCCTCTAGGCAGAATTGTGGGCCGGGCCGGGGGGGGGGGGCTCAGAGAGAACCGCGGACTTGGGCTCATCTTTTAAAATACTCCCTCTGTGGTCTTCTTCTTGTCTCCTGCCCTCTTCCATTTTCTTTTGCCATCGGGGAGGGGAAGCGCTAGATCTGCCCCCCTCGCGCTGCGCGCGCGCCCCCCCCCGTCACCCCCAAGCCAGCCCAGCTGCCCCCCGGCTCCCGCTCCTGCCCTCCCGGAGGGGCGCGTGTTTGCCATGCCAGGCGCGTCCGCAGCCCGGCCGGCTCTCAGGCGCAGGGAGGCAGTTTAGCGCTGATGGATACACACACTTGTCTCTTAATCTCCGGAGCCTCTGATCAATACGCTATTTCCCTTTGTTGCCAGAAATTTCGATCCCCTGCCCTGGAATTAGGTTCCCTGCCTTAATCTAAACGGAAACCGGCTTCCAGTTAGCTGGGGAGAGAGTGGGGGGGAGAGGGAAAGGGGAGGGTGAGTGAGCGAGACAGGAATGGGAAAGGACAGGGGAAGAAGAGAGAGAGAGAGAGAGAGAGAGAGAGAGAGAGAGAGAGAGAGAGAGAGAGAGAAGGATGGGGGAAAGAGAGAGGAAGAGGGGAGGAGAAAGGGGAGAGAGAGAGAGAGAGAGAGAGAGAGAGAGAGGAAGAAGAGAGTGAGAGAGGAAGAAGAGATGAGAAAAGGCAAGAAGGAGGAAGGGTTAAAGCAGGGAAAGAAAAATGAGTTGATGGATCTGTGGTTGAATGGAGGGAAAGTGAGCAGGGGCAGGAAGGAAGGATAAGTGCAACAGGCCCCCTTCCCCACCCCCCAGTTTGCCACCTATTATGGGATCATAAGAGCACGACTCCCCCGCCCCTGGAAAAGAGAGCCCCCTCCCCATATAAACACACAATGGCTCAACTTTCCACCCTCCCTCCCTCCCTCCCTCACCCACTCTAAGAAACTTTCCCAGCCGGAGAATTGGTTACTCACAGTTCGGTCCCTTCACCATCCAGGCTGTGTCCAAGTTGAAGTTGTTGGGGGGGGGGGGGGTTGAGCTGGGGGGCGTGTCTGTAGGGAATGGATTGGGGGGTGCTTGAAAATAAAATCAGAATAGTTTTTTTTTTCCCCCCCTTATTTGGGGAGCGAAGAAAGAAAGAATTTGGAGGGTTGCGGTTGGGGAGACACAAAAGTGTGTCTAGAGGGAGGGAGGGAGGGAGGAAGAAGGAAGGAAGGAAGGAAGGAAGGGGATCGCTGTGTTAGGTAAAGAAGGAAAGGGACGAGGGAAGAAAAGAGGATTGCCTGCTGGAAGAACGGACTGAGTCAGGCAGGGAGAGGAAGGGAGAGAGGGAGGAAGACGGGGGAAAGAAAGAACGAATGGTTGTGGGATGAAGAGAAGAAATCACAGTGAAAGGAGGGGGAAGTGTGTGTGAGAGAGCGGGGGAAAAAGGAATGAATCAGAAAGAGAGGAGGTGTGTCGGGAGAAGGGAGGAAGGGATAGATGGAGGGCGGCAGGGGAAGGAGAGAAGGGAGCAGGCGGCCAGAGGAAGTATGGATGCGCGATCGGGAGAATTACGAAGTGTCTCTGTGGCGGTGTGCTGGCGTGTCTCTACAAACGCGTCTTTCCCGTCGATAGCAGGCAGGGGAGGGAGCGAGCCAAGGCAGAAGCGGGGGGGAAAATATATGTAGGCTACGCCAGTGCTTCGGATCGATGGAATATAATTTTCCTCAAACTCGGAAAATAAAGTTCATAGCTGATCAAATTTGAAAACAGATGTCGAATCGCGACTCTAAATAAGATTCGATCCTTCTGAATGGACTGTGGATAATATTTGGCCGGGCACTTGATGAAAATGACTGATTTCATTTAGACAGAGAGAGGGACTGGGAGCCACCAACCTGTTTGTAGAAAATGGGATTTGTGCGTGCGTGTGTGTGTGTGTGTGTGCATGTGTGTGTATCAACCCCCCCTTTCCAATTCTGACCCCCCCCTTCTCTCTTTCCCTCAAATTTTGATGGATGGCTTTAGGGACCTGAGCATGCGCCCCTGTGTTAAGAGGGGAGTTGTGTTAGAAGAACAGTCCCATTTGAGAGAGCACCAACACACGCATATTTTTGTAGCCTTTTGTAGGCTTCAAATCTCACACGCGGTCCGCCGTATGATCCCCACCCCGGTAGGCTTGTGGTTAAGGGGCCCCACGTTGTCACCAGCAAATGGCACAATACAAGTGGTGTGGGTTCATACTAGACACAAACACGTGTACAATTTAACCACAGCGTTGTCAGAAAGAAAAGAAGGAAAACTCCCTGATGAGCACGCTAAAGATACATCACGTTGTAACAGAAAGATCCCATCCTGCTCCAAGGCTCAGATTGCGCTAGAGCTCAACCCTGGCGTTTATATTTAATACTCAAGCTGAACCACCGTGGTGAAGCAATGCTAAAGAAAAGGGCTTCTGGGCGTGTACAGAATGCCTTTCCCCCATCCAACCCAGAAACCACAATTTGTCTCTACTCAATATCAAGGTGCAGGCCTGGGTGGCATGACATCTAAACAGACCTGAACCCTAGAACCCCCCCTCCTCTTTTTAAAAGAAACTAAGCACCGCCACGCCTCCAATTTTTTATTTGTCATCTCCCAGCTCTATGCCTGTTTACTTGAAAGAGTAAGCCCCATTGAGTTCAGTGGGACTACTAACTAAAGTATTTGTGCATGGGACTGCAGACAGAATCTCATTTTGTCAAGTTAGGATGGAGATGGGGGGGGGGGTCAATCCTACTCTCGCCTCACGTGTGTGCATGCGTGTGTGGTACACACACACGCACGTGTACCAGCCCCTTTCCAAACATGAGCTGTGATGCAGAAGTGATAACTTCTCAGTCTCTCTGAGAATTTCTGCCTGTGTGAATTCTTCTGAGAGAATGTATCAATCAAGTTGATTTAGGCGGCAGTCCTATCCCCGCTTACATGGAAGTAAGTCCCATTGTGCTCGATGGGGCTTACCTCCGAGTAGGCATGTGTAGGATTGCACTGTTGTTTAACTTTTCCCCTCTTTTAAACTGGGAAGGTTTTCTCAGTGGGGCAGTGTGTGTGTGTGTGTGTGTGTGTGTGTGTCTGCTGTTGTGGTACACGAGTCCTACCTTGGCACCAACAAATAGCAACACACACACACACACACACACACACACACAAGTGGTCTAGAGTAGGTTCTCTCTCTCTCTCTCTCTCTCCTCCTCTCCCCTTTTTTTGCACTCCCTGCTTGCAATAACAATTAAATATCGACCGCTTTCCTACTCCAGAGGGTGCTGGAGAAACTGCCAACTGCACCCAAGGTATTTTCTCTCGCGCTGTGCGCCTTCGTGCCTATATATATATATATATATATATTGGCCTCCCTTCCTTTTTTATTCCTGGGTTTGGCTAAATTGGTGGGAATCCAAGGGACAAGAGGCTGGATGGAAAATTTATTTGCAAGATCTTTCCGAGATAGTAAAACAAGCGTCAAATAATAATAATAATAATAATAATAATAATAATAATAATAATAATAATAATAATAATGGTCTCTCTCGCTGTGTGCGCGCCTATGTGCGCGCAAAAAAACAACAACACAACCCTTTGCAGGCAGAGGAAGGAACAAAGGAGGGGGGGGGATATGTCCCCGAGACGGACCCAAGTCTCTGGGCGAGAAAGTGTCAGAGAAGGAATGGCGGGTGGGGCGGGGGGTGGAAAAGAAAGTCGGGGAAAGTCCAATTAAAGTCTAGTTATGGCAAAAGAGTGGCTGGGCAGGCGCGCGCGCGCGGAAAATGCGCGCGCGAGCGATAGGGAGTGCGTCAGAGCAAGCGGGGTGGAGGGCGTGAGGGAAATGCGCGGGAAAAAGGGTGCCTCGCTCGACGAGGCAAGTGGGCATGAAGAACTGCCAGTGTGTGGGATGTGTGTGTGCTGTGCTTGACATCCCGTGTGGGAAATACGAATGAAAGTGCGCGCGCGTGTGTGTGTGACTGCTGACAGTGTGAGCGTTGTGTGCGTGCGTGTGTGTGTTAGAGAAGTTACGAGGAAAGCACACAGCAAAGACTGTGTGTGTGTGTGTGTTGCTATTTTTAGGAGCTGTGTGCCTGTGTGTTACTGTTGAAGACACCGTGTGAAGAAAATATGAGTGTTTGTGTGTGCATGTGTGTGTAAGAGGAAAGCGTGTGTAAGGAGCTGTTGCTGTGTGTTAAACAAGGGGTGTGGGAGAAACACAATACTTGCAGGAGAAGTATTTCATGAGAGGGGGGGGGCAGTTTGAGATGAATGTGTTGAAGAAGAGTGTGTGTGCAAGAGCTCTGTGTGTGTGTGTGTGTGTGTGTGTATGTGTGTAAAATGAAAGCTCCCATGACGGGTTTGATAGAGATCCTGTTGTTTGCATAAAAGTTTTTGCAGAAAAAGTATGAGTGCATGTGTACATTTAAGAAAGTGTGAAGAAGCCTGCCTTCCTGAGAAGGGAGTGTGTTGGTGAAGATATTGAATGTAGGGGGGGGGCATGTGAGGGGAAATACCTATGTGAGAATGGGCATGGGTATGCAGAAGGACAGCACTGAGTGTGCTAAGGGAAGCTGCGTGAGCAACAACACATGTTGTGGTGCCTGTCAGAGAAAGTGGGGGGGGGCATTGAGTGAAATATGGATGTGATAAAGTATTGTGTGAGGGGAAGCTGTGTGAACACTAGTGTGTGTCGGTGAAAATGTGTGTGTGTGTGTGTGTGTGTGTGTGAGAGAGAGAGAGAGAGAGAGAGACTGAGTTCGATACATAAAGAGAAAAGTATTTGTGGCTGCAAAGGAGAATGTGTGAATGTAAGAAGATCATCATGTGTCTGTGCCTGGGTTTTCACAGCTGAAAGTGTGTGCATGCACTTGCGTGTGCACATGTGAGCAGGGATGCCTGTGTGTGCTCTAGCTAGTGTGGTTGTGTGTGTATTTTTTTTTTGCTTTTTTGAAGCGGCGTGCCTACTTACATGGGTGTAGTTTACACAACTTGTTGTGTTCCCCCACCCCAACACACATATTCAGGCTGATTCATAGTTCTTCCTTACCAAGTCACAAACCACCATAACAAATGAAACAGCCCCATCACACACATATATATCCACACAGCTGCTGAGCTGGAGACAGTGTGTGTGTGTGTGTGTGTGTGTAGAAATGGTATGCACACACACACACACAGAGAGAGAGAGTTTGGTTTAGACTGGGGGGGTATTGTGCTTACCATATGTCTTCTGATTTGAGTGTGTAGGGGCTGGTTTATGTGTTTCAAGAAAGATCTTTCCTCTTGCAGGGCGATCTGCTTGGGGTGGGGGTTCAGGAAGATCCCCCCCTTTCCACACGGAGAGACTGCAGAGGGTGGGGGGGATGGAGTCAGTGTGTGTGTTTTTGTATCTGTCTGGTCTCCTGGAATTATGAAAAATACCCACCATCGACACTGGACTTCAACTTCGATTAAGGCAGATAGGACATGACAGGCTCCGATCAATAGCAGGCCCGTCCTATAAAGTGTCAAGTAATGAATCAATTTCGACTAAATTTTCCATTTTTCAGGGGCCGTTCCGAGAGAGAAGAATATCCTCTTTTGTAAAGATATTATTATCGATTTCGGCGGCAATTTGACATCAGGGGTAGTTAATTCCACTCAGAATAAAATTGAAAACACTTGAGAGAGAAAAGAGAGAGAGAGAGAGAGAGACAAAGGAAGAGAAGGAGGGAGGGAAGGGGGGATAACCATGGGGAGAAAGGCTAGAAGGAGGAAGGGAGAGAAAAAGGAGAGAGGGAGAGAGAGGGACAGTGGGATGAGTGGTGAGGGAAAGAGGGAGAGGGAGAAGGAGAGAGAGAGAGAGAAAAGAAAGATGGTGAAAAACACAGATAGATGGATAAATGGATGGACTGACCAATTGAATTGTGGGAGGGAAAATCTGTGATATGGGTAAATATAAAAGGGGTGAAGAAAGAAAGAGGGACCAGGGACATGGTGTATTTTGGAATAGTGTGTATTCAGTACTTATGGGGTAGGCAGAAAGAAAGAGGTAGACACTTTTTTATGGGAGTGTTGAAGGAATGAAAGGATGCCATGTACTGGAACAGACAGGAAGGAAGGAAGGACAGATGGACAGACGGACGGACGGAGGGAAATAAAGAAATATGGAAGCAATGGGTGAAATGATTCAGAAACAGCTAAAAATATAATGAAAAAATGGAAGGAAGAGTGTGACAATCACCAGGATAGAGGAGAGGCAACTAGCCAGTGGGGACTCTGTGAGCGGCAATTCTACATGACCAACATCTCCTCCTGCTAACTCTGAGGGAGATTCATCTCCCTCACAGGTTCATCCCCTGAAGTCCTCACCAAAACATCTGGCAACAACGTGGCCCTTGTTTCTCTCTTGACAGTAGATAAATCCAGAGAAGCAACAGAGTTGTTTAGACAGGAAGGCCACCAGAAAGAAAGATGTCTATGTGTTATGGGGAGCATATGTGTGAATGCTCTGACACTTCTGCACCTGTTGGAGCCCCACTGAAATGTGCAATGAGAGATGGGAAGTGGCGAGTTGGCCACAGGCCTGTGGTATTTCAAAGCATGTGGGGTTAGTCATGATGTCAGCAAAAATCTCCCTGTGGTGGTTTTTACCTGCCATTTTCTCCATTTGAATCCACTCAGAGGAGCCAAACACAGCCCATGATAGAGCAGAAAATATGGGGCGGATTTCTGGGGCCTAGCTTCTCCTGGGTGGGGAGTGGAGCTACTAACACCTCTCTCTTCCAAAGCCAGACTCTCTTTCTCCCAAGAAAGGGATAGACCCAAAGAAAGGACTTACCTCCTATCACTACCATTGCATGAAAGCTCCTGTGTGAAGTACGTAAATATGAAAATTGGGGATGGGGTGCTCAGACTAGAAGAGAAGGGGGTGGCCACAAGGGAGTTCTCCTCCCCAGGGCTGAAAATTCTTCTTGAAAGGGCCTTTGGGGACGAATAGTTAAGAGAGAGGAAACAATGTGATATCAAGCAACATAGCAGAACTGTTTGTGGGTTGCCTCACATGTTAACTTTTCCTAAACAAGCATCATGTAGGGGGGGAATTAGCAAGTAGTGCTCAAGAGGGTAGACTGAACATGTGTGTGTATGAGAGAGATGCAGGAATTTGCAACTGATGGGATGTGTACAACCGAGCACACAGGGCCTTGATGGGACAATATGGTTGATTGGGCAATATATGTGTGCATAGAAATGGGCATGGGTGAGATTCACAGAGTACTCACACCAGAATATTCACACTGCCCTACCCCAGTGATAGGGATGGGGCATACCAGTTTTAAAGAGGTCTATTAACAGCATTGATCAGGATGCGCTTCAGTCTGTTAAAAGCGACTTGTGCATTGAGTAAGATAGACGGACAAACAGATATAACTAGAGGCTCAATCCTATGCATGTTTAGACGGAAAAAAGCCCTACAACTCCCAGCATGCCCCAGCTAGCACTGGCTGGGGCATGCTGGGACTTGTAGGGCTTTTTTTCCTGTCTAAACATGCATAGGATTGCACCCTAAGTTGTGTGCATAATCGTATATTTA
The DNA here is from genome assembly GCA_021292165.1 of Shinisaurus crocodilurus. Lineage (NCBI taxonomy): Eukaryota > Metazoa > Chordata > Lepidosauria > Squamata > Shinisauridae > Shinisaurus > Shinisaurus crocodilurus. Next base: position 9,308,509 of record CM037885.1, read on the forward strand.
AACAGGACTTTGTTATATGCACAAAAGTATGAACAGGAACAATGAGTATTTCTATAAAAGTATGCAATGTACATGGAGAAATCTGTGTGTGAATACACAGGCGAGTACATAAGAAAAGTGTGTACACATCGGGACGTGCATGTGTATATGCACCGATGTAGGAATAATGGGGTGAACGTGAATAATGATATGAACATACGTGTTGTGGAAAGTGTGTGTGCGCATTGCACACTTACAACTATCTACCAGTTTACCTACCCATCCCTAGAGGGATTGCTTGTCTCAAAAAGAAGTGTGAGTGTGGAGAAGTGTGTATGTGTGTGTGTGTACATTCACACAGCAAAGTCTGTTGCTATTGATTATTATATCAGTCCTTAACATGAGACAGTATATAGGGTGTGCGCACATGATATGATAGTTTGTGTGGCTGTGTGTCCATAGGGAACATTGTAAGAAGTCTCTCTGGATCTAAGGACTAGTTACAGCTAGCCAGGCGTGCAGTATGAAACCTGCCCATTTATCACAGGGACAGGTCATGCTGTATAACCTTTCCCCAGCCATAGTGTGGGAGGAAGGCTATTTAACCCCATGGGTGGTGGTGGTGTCAGAATGCACCTGGTCATTCTTTTCTTACCTTTAAAAAAACAACAAAGGGGTATAAATATCAGGATCTTGGTGTCCAGGGATAGAAATGCATAAGTACAAACAGACAACTGCTCACATAGCATATTTGCATAACTTATTTTGCTTCCATTAGCCAATGGGAAGGGTAATGAGTTGTGCAGGGCACTGAACGCCCATCTCCTGACCACTAGAAATCGTATTTGACTACTGACATTCACTGAACATTGTTCATACCACCAGGTTTATCTTCGCAATGGTGTGGACTAGAAATGTGGGTTTTAATCATGACCACTGAGATTCTCAGGAAGCTGAATTCTTCACAATACCACATACTGTGTTTTTTTCTGCACTTATATAGAATCATGTAATATGTAGCTCAGGGCATATTACCCACGTTTATTATAGCCAGACAGGCATTCGTTGGGAATGTTCTAACTTTGGATTTCCTGTATCAAGCAGAGGGCTGGTCTAGTCAGTCCACAAAACCCCTTCCAACTTTATGATTATATGTTGTCACATATTCTAGAGATGAGGCTAGGAACTGAAAACAGGTCCAAGGGCTGAGTCCTAGCTCAAATTGAGCCCCACCTTCATTCTTCCTTATTTAAACTTCAGGAGGCTTGAAAGGTTTGATCTTGACTCAGTGAGGCTCACAAGCACCAGGATGGCATTTGAAGATTCCAGATACTGAGCAAAACTTTTGTCTGCCAAGCTGCACTACAATCAGCTAGGAAAAGAAAAGAAAAAAGAATTATATCAAAGCAAACTCCAGTACTCACCAGTTCCCGTTCCTTTCTGTGACAACAGGTTAGGTGTCTTCCTCAGGCAGGAGAGAACTGGCTAGTCCAGGGTGTAAGAGTCTTGTGTCCTTCCACCTTCCTGCCAAGACAACCCTGGAATATGAGGAGACCTTGGAAGAGAAGGAGAATACTGTTGCTGGGCCTAGTGGTCGCCAGGGTGAAGGGAAGTCGGATGTTGCCAATAGACCTTCTGAGACCAACACTGGGAGCAATGTCCCACTCAAGGAGGCTCTGGCATTGAAGGAACCTAAGCACTTGGATTGGTCCCATTCCCTTACTTCAGGCCGATCAGGATCACCTCCAGCACCCCATGAACAATGGCAGCAGCGGGTCTGGATGGAAGCCCAGAGCCAGAGGTGCAGTGCCCATCTGGTAGCATGTCAGATATCCTGGATCCCTATTCATGATGAGGAAGCATGCTTTGTATCTGAGCTCTAATGACAAGCCAGGAAGGGCTGGGGCATCAGCATCCCCTATAAGGCTGCTCAGTCAGGGCCTAGCACTTGCTGAAGCAACACCCTTCTTACTGTGATCTCTGCTGCACAGCTGCCCTGCTAGTCTGACCCTCCTAGTCCTTGAACCACAGGACTGTTCCTAATAAGGCTAGGAAATTACTTTCGTAGGAAGGATGGAACAATGGGATATAAAGGTTGTCTCTTCCAATAGGGCCCTTGCTGGGACCAAGGTGAGTAGTGTAGCAGTCACTTGAGAGAATGCTTTTGGAGCCTTCCACTGTGGGTGATGCCACTGTGAATTCAAGTCCTTTGCAGAGTGGGATTGGGTAGCTCAGAGGTGCTTCTGACATGGGTGGAGCCCGTTATACTCTCAGGTCTGTGACTGAGGTCATGTATTTGGGAGTTCCCACATTCTTTTGGGATCTGTTTATTAGGACACACCCCACAGCACCCCAATCAATCATTTAGGATATAAGGAACAGTGGCATATTCAGCCAGACCACTGGTCCATGCAACCTAGATGTGTTGACTCTAACTGGAAACAGCTGCTCCAATTTCTCGGGCAGATACCAGCCCTGCTGCTTGAGATCCTTCAGCCAGACATGCCAGAACTTGAACCTTGGAAACCACCTGCAAAATGAGTGTTCAGAACTATCACGGACTCATCCCCCTATTTGCAGTTCATACCCTTTGGCATGACAAAAGAGTTAGAAACAGAGGCCAGCAACATAAAGCCATATTCAGCCCACTTCTGGCAACATGCTACCACAGTGAGGCACTGGCAACTCCATCCATATGGCAAACTGGTAAAAATGAAGGTTTTCTTTTTCATAGGAAAAGCTCTGGCATACTGGATATGGTCTAGAGCAGGGATGGGGAACCTGTTTTCTGTTGAAGGGAGTGCATGCCCAATTCCCTTGGGAGTAATGAAGGTGGTCATGCCAGCAGTGAATGGGGCCACTATTTTCTCTCTTTCTGCTGCCCCCTTTCCCTTTCTCTTTCTCTTTCTGCGATTCCTTCTCTCTGACACCCCCTTCTCTCTCTCTCTCTCTCTCTCTCTCTCTCTCTCTCTCTCTCTGACACCCATTTCTTTCCCTGTCTCTCTCTCTCTGTTTCTTTCTCTCTCTCTCTCTCTCTCTCTCTCTGAGTGACACGTCCTTCTTTCTCTCTTTCCCTCTGACACCCCTCCTTTCTCTCTCTCTGTCTCTCTCTGACACCCACTTCTTTCCCTGTTTCTATCTCTCTGTTTCTCTCTCTTTCTCTCTCTGATACCTCCTTCTTTCTCTCTTTCCCTCTGACACCGTGTGTGTGTGTGTGTGTGTGTGTGTGTGTGTCTTTCTGACACCCCATTCTTTCTTTCTTTCTCTGTCTGTCTGTCTGTCTGTTTCTCTCTCTCTCTCTGATACCCTGTCTCTGTCTCTCTCTCTCTGATACCCCCTTTTCTATCTCTTTGCTCCCCACCCAGCAGGCTGCCAGGAGAGAGATGGATTGGCAGAAGTCTGGACTGGTCCCTTGCAGGGCTTTTGAAATTAGGCTGTGAGGGCTGCAGGCAGGTCAAAGGTCACAGCAGCTTGTCCACCTCTGGCCTGGAGGTTTACACTGCCTACCCCTAAAAGGTATTTCAGAAAGCTTGAGTCTGTAAAAAGGCCAACAAGAGGGCCATGATGAAGTAGTAATGGAACGACTTGGGACCTCTGATGCATTTCTCACAGTCTGGGTAAGGAGACATACCAGTATCGTCCAAATGTTTCAGGATAACGTGTATCAATTGAAAAAGGAAAAGGAAAACATTCCCTCCTGCCATTCTTTGGGCTGCAGTGAGTACAGCAAAGACAAATGAAGGGACTTTCTAAATATGTGCAGCTCCAGCAATTCATGGCCTGCAGGCTCTTCCAAGCTCCGAACCTCCACTAAATAGGGTCTGGCTGGGTCAGCGCTTGGGTGAAGGAGCTACAGATGCTAAAGAGAAGGAGGCTGGGCAGTTCAGTGGAGAATACTCTTCCATTAGAGTTAGTATTATTCCCCAGTGTCTCTTGGACATTGCCCGGTTCCTGCATGGTCCTCCTAGCAAAGGGTGGAAAGGGTCGTTCAACAGGAAAATGTGATGACTGCTATGCTCAATACTATGGAGTCAAAGCTTCTGGATTTGGTTATGGGAGTGGAGAGAAGGAAAGGGTTCTAGAGATTAATGCTGGAATCGGAGTGGCTGTGGGGAGAGACAGGCTTTGAACCTGAACTGTGTTGCAGGCTGTGAGGGAGGGTTGGGGTCCAGTGGATGAGGAAAGGTGGGATCTTTTAAGCAGGGTTTGAGCTGAAATATGATTAATCAGAGCTTGTCCTGGGGCCAGTTTTGACAGCTGTAACCCAGCTCCTAAGATTTATATCTAAAAGTGAGTACATTTAAACACATTTGGGGCAAAATCCTATGGATGTTTAGACAGAAAATAAAGTCCTACAACTCCTGGCATTCCCCAGCCAACATGACTAGCTGGGGAATGCTGGGAGTTGAAGGACTTTTTCCTGTCTAAGCATGCATCGGATTGCATCCTTAAGGGCTTTGGAGTCTGAAAGAGAAGGCATCTGAGCAGATTTGAGCCTTGGAAGAAAGGTGGGCAAAGTGACTACAATGTGAGGTGGGGGGGAAGTTACAGAGGATGGTTCAAAGGCCTGCTTTTGAAGATTCAATTGCGAAGGAGAAGAGGAGAAGGAGAAGGAGAAGAGAAGGAGAAGGAGAAATATATTTTGAAATGTCTTATGGTTACTTTTTAGTCTTTCATAATAATTAGGCAATGCAGTCACCACCACTCACCTTTTTCAAGCAAATGGATTTGTGTCTTTGGCATGCATGCCTCATATGCAGTAGGTCTCAATTGCTAATGGTTTATAACAGTGTTTCCCACACTGTTTCCCTTCAGGAAGCCCTTTCCACATGGCCCTGCTTCTCTACCGAGTAACATCTTCATGTAGAAACGCATTGCCTTGCAGAGGATTCTGGGGTATATTTTAGGATGTACATTCAGGACACTGGCTAAGTCTGTTGGTAGAGCCGGGTCCAGGTTTGAGGGGTCCCTCATCAAAGTGCTTCCTGCCCCCCCCCCAGCTCTGATATTACTGGGCAGTGTGTGGCAGTGACAATGGACAGATGGGAGCCACCATTTTAATTTCCCACTATGTCCTGCAAGAAGGCTACATTGGGAGCATTAAAATGGTGGCTCACAGACGCAGCTGCCTGGCGCAGAGGGGCCAAGGCGGGATGCTGGCAGCTGCACGAGGGTGCTGAGTGTTGCCACTGGGCCTCCCTGTTGGGGCTCACCATTGCTCCAGGTGAATGGAGCATCATTGCACTTTAGACTAGCCCCAGCAGGGCTAACCCAAGCCATTTTGCTGCCTGAGGCAAAGAGCAAGATGGCGACTTGTACAGAAGTAAACTGGAATGGCAGTTGAATTTCACTTCAGCACTGGTGATGGGACAGCGTCCTCCACCAGAACCGAGCGCAACAGGCTAGCTTTGGGGGTGGGGGTGGTGTGCAGGACAGGGCAAGTGGCACACACGCTCTCCTCTAATCCCTTGGCAACACTCCCTTCCGCCCCAGTTAGCTGCTGCCTGCCTCACTCTGCCTAATGGTAGAGCCGGCCCTGCATGATAAACTCTTGCAGGTGTGCATGGCAGGGGGAAATCCATTGAAGGGTGGTGGCAAGATGTTCCATCAGGGAAGCTTGTTCTGTCATTATTGATCTTCTCACTGAGGCACTCCCAGTGAGGTCCCAAGGAACTTCAGGGTTCTCCAGGACACCATAATAACAGTATTGCTTATTATGGGCTTGTTATGGGCAACGATAGTCCAGTGGTGTAGTGGTAAATTTTGAAGTGCCGGCGCTCATCATGACTCTCTCCCTCCATAACCAGGCCCCCACGGAGAGCCCAAAATTGCAGGCAACTCTGTTGCTCTATATCAACTGACCAGCTCCAGCAGTTTTCATCTCCATCAGGAGTGGGTCTTTTGTAAGGCTAATGAGCTTAATTGCCCCTTCTAGATGAAGCCACTCCAAAATGCTTTGCATTTCAACAGGGAACAACATACTGTAGCTGGGAAAATTCATTCTCCACCCTCCCATCAGGTACTGTGAGGATTGCCACTAAGTTCAGAGAGAACAGGGGCTTGTAAGGGTGGTGATGGTGGCAGATGATGTCAGAGTCCCTGCTAATCAAAAAGCATCCCTGTAAGCCCCGCCTCCACTAAACCAATGGTCACAGTAAGGTGCAATCCTGTGCAAGTTTAGATAGAAAAAAAGACCTACAACTCCCAGCATGCCCCAGCCAGCTGGCTGGGGCATGCTGGGAGTTGTAGGCCTATTTTCCCGTCTAAACTTGCATAGGATTGCACCTTTAGCTGGCCAGAGAGCGAGAGCTGATCCTAAGGAACAGCCTCAGGGAGTCCAAAACTCAGTGTGGGGCTTTCCCCACAGCCATCCCCAAATGTTACCCGTGCTTTGCCGTAGACATAAAACACAGGCATAAAAAGAGGTGTAAGGCATCAGCTCTTTCCCGACAAAGGCAGTGTCACCCTTGCAGGCGGGGCTGGGGAGAGGGTCCTTGGGAGAAGATTTCTTCCAGCACTGCCAGCTCCATCAGCATGCTGAGGTTTGGGTCATTCCCAAGGGTGAGAGGGTGTTGGAGAAGGCTGGAAGCGAGGGCCCACCGCCATTGCTTCTCTAACAGGTTGTGCTGGAGGGGTCAGAGGACCTCGCAATATCTCAGACTGCAATCACCACGCTATTTGCCTGTCACCATGGCCATCAAGTCCAGCTATCAACACAGCAATTGCCTTTCTCTGCTTCTACGTTTCCATATCGCTCTATTTCCCACCCGCAGCCCGCCCCGCTCTTTCTTTTCAGATTCCCCTCCCCAATCCCTCTTTCCCCGCATGCTGCCTCCTGGGTGTCATAATTCCATCCTCTGATTCTGTCATTTGCTTTTCTCTCTATCAGCTGTGGACAAATGCCCACCCCCGCCTTTCAATTGGACATGATGTGCCCAAGGTGTTGGGGGCACAAAAATGTTTAAACTGGGCAGGCAAATAGGCTCAGGGATGTGGAGGAAAAACCGTGTTCCAAAAATATCTGTTAGCCCCCAAGGCCGCTGCAGCTAGTAATTTCTATGCCAGGTGAGGGCTGACAGCAAAGAACCAGCACCAGTGCATGCTAAGAATGGCTGTGATCCTTTAAAGCAGGGCTCTCCAACCTTGGGTTCCCAGATGTTGTTGAACTACAGCTCCCAGAATCCCTTGCCATTAGCCATGCTGGCTGGGTATGCTGGGAGCTGTAGGACAGCAGCATCTGGGGACCCAAGGTTGGAGAGCCTTGCTTTAAAGCCTGGGCCCTGAACCTCTTTCAGCCTGAGGGCCAAATTCTATTTTCAGAGATGCTCGGGGGGGGGGCACATACCAGTGGTGGACAGGGCTGAAGGCAAAGGGGCAGAACCAAAATACCAGCCTATTTTAGCTTAAAGCTCTTCCTGCCAGTAACGAAGCCCTAGGAGAGGCATTTCAACCTTTTAGAATGGGGGGGGGGGGACTGCACAGAAAGCTGGGAAACCACCAAATGATTGGGGGATGGGGGGCAGGGCAGGGAGTGGGGCATGGCCATGGCGGGGGATGATGTTGTGAACTGGTGGCTCCTCTCTCCAATTTCTCCTTTCTCTGATAACCTCTCTCACCAGCAGCATTGATAAGATTCATAATAGAGTTGGAAGGAGCCTACAAGGCCATTGAGTCCAACCCCCTGCTCAATGCAGGAAACTAGAGGAGGGGGTCTCCCATCCACGGAATAACCAGGCCTGACCCTGCTTAGCATTCCACACTCAAACCAGCTGAGCCAGCATGAGCCACAATGGCTGAATGTGCTGCACTGTGTAAGGCTGCGGTCTCAAGGACAATGAGAATCTGTAGTGATGCCACTGTCTGGCCTGCTGCCCTTACTAAGCTTCCTGGCAAAGTACTTGGCTTTTTGTCTGCTACCTTAAAACAATCTCTTCGCTGATTTTATATGTTCCATATTTGGTCATCTCAAAAACACACAGATAATCAACAAAGAAGAATCTAGAAGAAATCCTGCACAATATATTTGACAAGAAACTGTAGCAGGACAGGGAGGAAATATTTACTGTGGACAGTGCTGGCTCTATCATATCACGTTCACTTTTCTGAAGAAACGATTGCCTGTACATTGCTGCAGATACACTCACAACATGCATGGGTCCATAGAAGGGCCAGACTATACGATCAACAGAACCAAGTGTGGCAACATTTCCCTGGGCTATACCTTTTCTGCCTTCAGCTGCAGGGGCGGTGGGGGGAGCAGTGTTGTGCATTTTTGGAGTGGGTGAGAAACTGCCTCTACATACAAAATTATGTCAGGGAGAATAATTCAACTTAGCCTTTACCCTGACATACTATTTTTCTATGTACAGGGATTTATTATTATTATTTTCATGGAGGAGAATTCAAATATGCAGGTGGAATGAATGAATGAATGAATGAATGAAGGAAGGAAGGAAGGAAGGAAGAGGAGGAGGAGGATACAGGCCTGTGGCTTACGCTGGCTCAGCTTGTCTGAGCGTGGAAAGCTAAGCAGGGTCAAGCCTGGTTATTACTTGGATGGGAGACCCCTCCTCTTGTTTCCTGCATTGAGCAGGGGGTTGGTCTAGATAGCCTTGTAGGCTCCTTCCAACTCTATGAAATCTAATCTATAATCCTGTGTGTGTAGGAGGAGGAGGAATCCATGAAAACCTTTACTCCTAGGTTTTGTCGATTGTATAAATTGGCCACTAGGCCATGCAGGATGCACCACAGTAGAATGCCTTACTTCAAGGGTTGGAAGACTTCAGGCTTGACAGATCTACTGTGCTTTTTTTTTTTTTTTTTTTTTTTACTAGAAACCCAAGATCCACCAACCAGAGCCAGGTGCAAAAGAGATACACTTCGAATTAAAGAACAGGGTGCCTTTTGAACTTGGGAATCTGAAAATGAACTGAGCTCACAGTCCTGTCACACAAAAGTCCATTCCTGGCTACCCCCACTGGGCCCCACACTTTCTTCATTTCAACAGCATAATTTAGGTGGTGTTGGTGGGGGAGAAATCATTTTGTTGTTGCTGCCGTTCAGCAATTAGGAGTCAGAAAGCCTTGATGATCTACTGTCAATCATCCAGAGATCTACCAATAGATCCAGATCTACCTTCTGCCCACCCCTGGCAGCTCCATATCCCCCAACACAGCGCAGTAGAGGTTGCTGTCTGTCCTCCTAACAGCAAGTGACTCAAGGCAGATGAGTGTGATCAATGCTTGTCTGGAGCATAGGCAGCTGCCTGTGACCCCGAGTCGCTCCATGTTTTAGCGAAGCCTCTCAGCACCTCGTTCCTGTTACCCTCAGTGGCCTTTGTAGATGCTTGGCAGAATGGAATAGAATGGAAATCCTCAAACTCAGGATTTGAAGTGGTGCTGGTCTGAAGAAACATGCTTGATACATTCTCGAAGAAGCGCTCTCGGTTCACAACAGGGCATTCCCAACCCTTCCAAACAGAAGGGCAATTCACACAACCAAACCACCCGCTGGGAATCAAGGGACCGGCTGCTCCAGCTTCTGATTCCATACTGGTTTTATTTCTGGCTTTCCAAATGCATGACTCAATGCTTCATCAAATACCCTCCCAGCAATCCAGAATTCGAAAGGTTCTCATTGCGTGACCCAGATGAATGTGGCTCGCTTAAGCACTGCATTTTGGGTAATGTAGTCCTGATATCATGCTTGCATAGAAAATGTGTGTGTGCTAAGTTCTGGCGGGTTATGTAATACAGTTGCCCAGCCATGTATCATATTATACATCTTGGGGTTTGGAGGCAACACTGATGGTTATGTCTGTGGAAAGACAGAATGTAGACGCATGCATGCGCGCGCACGCACACGCACACACACACACACACACGTATGCATATGAATTCACAGACACACAGATTGATGTGTGCATCTAGCAAAGTCTGCAATAGCTGCACCCTTAAAACTCACAGCCAGTGATGAGTTCAGTGAGGCATCAGCAGGCACCCACATTTGGGGCGGTCTCACACACAAGTCCCCAGCATGTGGGTTTTATACCTGGCAGCGATTACACCTGTGATTTTCATTTCTGATCTTCTTGTACAAACTACCGGTTTAATCACTGCCAGGTACACATACGTTTCTTGTATGGACCCTGGTTTATGCATGTATATGGGTAATAAGAGTAGCCCCCGCCCCACCCAGGCAATTAATCCATTGCAAAAAGGGGGGGCAGTAGAGGATTACATCGGTGAAGCCTACCCACCCATGTAATCTTCCCAGTTCGCATTAAGCATCCTTCTCCATGTGGTTGGGGATTATACAAGCTGAAGGCTTGCTTCTGTGTTCTGGTGTGTGTGTGTGTGTGTGTGTGTAGGACAATACATGTGTGAAGCAGTATTGAAACAGAAATACGCAACAAACAACTCCAATTGGCAGAGGTGTTGTTAGGGGGCAGCCCGCTAGGGCTGGAACCCCAAATCTTTCATCTGGAGCCCCACAATCTCAAAATGTCTCACTAGGTGCTTCCCGCCCCGCATCCTGAGACACAGGGCCAATCACAAGCCAAGAACCGACCCAATGCCACATTCTAGTGGTTTTCTGTACTGCCACCTAGTGGGGTGAGTAGGAACCAGGAAATAAGTTCTGGGCACATTTATTTGTTTATTTAACACACTATTTATTTTATTTTTTAAATTATATTTATACCCCACCTTTTTCCTGCAAGGAACCCAAGGCAACTTACATAATCCCCCCTCCTCTTCTCCATCTCATCCTCACAACAACCCTGCTAGGTAGGTTAGGCTGAGAGCCAGTGCCTGGCCCAAAGTCACCCAGTGAGCTGCATGGCTGAGTGGGGGCTAGAACCCAGATCTCCCGAGCCCCAGTCCAACACTCTCACCACACTACGCCACATTAGCCCTGTTTCCCAGCCAAAAAGGCTCCCAGAGCAGCTTGCAAACAATCAGTAAACAGAAGACAGTCCCCGCCCACAGGCTTACAATCTAAAACAGGGCTCTCCAACCTTGGGTCCCCAGATGTTCTTGGCCTACAACTCCCAGCATGCCCCAGCCAGCATAGCTGGCTGGGGCATGCTGGGAGTTGTAGGCCAAAAACATCTGGGGACCCAAGGTTGGAGAACACTGATCTAAAATGATACGACAGAAAAGGAAAAAAGGAATGGGGAGGGAAGAAGAAGAAGAAAAAAGCAAGCGGTCCTTTAGCAGGGCTGGTGAAATGGACCTGCTTCCCATCCCATCTCCCTCTGCTTCAGCTGGCAGGGATGGCTGCTGCTGATGACAGTTGCAGGAGGAGCCTGAAGAGAGGGCACAAGAACTTATGGACCCGGCCCTCTGTGTGGGATTTGCTCTGAGCTCAGGACCTAGTCCCAGAACCTGTTGGTCCAGCCCTGGAATAATAGGTTTGCATGGTTCCATGCTGGAAACTGAAGTGATAATAAATAAGACTGCCTCTGTGTACACTATGTGCCGAGCAATCCGAAGGGCATAAGAAAACAGCACGGACAAGACGTGATCCCCGTGTGAGGGCTGTGTGACAGGGCCGGAAAACAGCCTGCAAGGCGGAGCACCGTCAGGCATCATCACCATCTTTTGCAATGAGTTGGAAGCGTAAACCCGGAGCAAGAAAGTATAACTGAGTGCATCCGAAGAGAACCAAGAAGAGAAGCCTTCAGCTGCAATCAAAAGGGACCTGCTGGTAGACAGTCGTGTTGCTTCTCTTGTCCCCACAACCCGATGTGCTTTGGAACTGGCCATTCCAAGTTGTGACACATTCGGTGCGGGTTCTGGAATCCTGGGGGCCTTTTGGGCAAGGCACCCCCAGTGGGGGTTATTCTGGAAGACAGACCCAGGTCAAGGTTTTTGAAGGTTTTGTTTTTGTTTTCATTTTACACTGTACAGTAGTTTTAAATTTTTCGATGTTTATATTGGACTTTATCCAGTTGTATTTTATGGTTTTAATTGTTGTGAACTGCCCAGAGAGCTTTGGTTATAAGGCGGTATAAAAATGTACGGAAATAAATAAATAAATAAATAAAAATAAGGTGCCCCCAATGGGCTCCCTCCCTCAATGAATCTACCTTCTCACTGCCATTGCATAGTCTCCAACTGCCCCTGGGGTCCATCACAAAAACCCTTAAGCTATCACACTTCTCACTTTGTTATTCAGAGTCCCGAATTCCCCTGCCTCCCTGCAAGCTACTTTAAGCTGCTCTTAAAGGGGCCATGGACAAAATTTTAGCTGCTTTTACCTTAGCTGCAGTTTTGCCCATGGCCCCTTTAAAAGTAGCTGCTTAGGCTCAACTTAGAGACAGTAAGCAGGGAGGGAACATACGCAAGGATGTGTGTGTGCGCGTGTGCACATGCTCTACCAGCTGCCTCTGCTGGGTAAAAAGAAAAGGAGGTGGAGGCTGCACCCGCTGGCCTGGACTGAGGGAGAGATGAATGAGGGAATTTATCACATGATTCCTATCTTTATATTGCCAAAGATTTTATTTCCTAACAGAGCTATGTGCCTCTAACAGGTGAGGTACAGTGTCAGAAGGAAATGCAAGAAACTTCCCCTTCTCTCTGAAGCTCCATGTTTGGGGTGGGTGGGGTGGGTGGGTAAGCTTCACCTGTTGAGTTTGTGCCAATCCTGACCATTTTAAAACAAAAAGAAAGAGATTGCCCTGCAAGCACTGACACGCACACCCCATGAAAAACACCAGATATCAACAATTAAGGGTTTAAGTAAGGTTAAAAAATATATATTACAAAAGCCACTTATAAAAATATTATAAAATAATATAATATAATAATGTAATAATTATAATATATAAGATATTATATCATAATATTATTCTGGAAAAGTCATCCTAGCACTGGTGCCGCTGCTGTTACCTCTTCTTCTAGCAAGGAGCAGCATTTCACAATTATTCTTCAATTACATGATACTTCTTCACACAATGCATAATCAATTTGCTGCCACAAGATGTGGTGGTCAGTGTTGTAGATTGCTTTAAAATATACACACTTTCCTGTGAGTAAGTCCCATTGAACGTAATAGGACTTACTTCTGAGTACACACGCATAGGATTGCACTGTAATTCTGTTTTCAGAGCAGTGCTAAATTTTGCTTGGCTCTACCTGTGTCCCCCATGTGAAAGTCTTTTTCTAACACATGCTGAAGTGAAATGAAGAAGCTCTCTACAGTAATGATTAGGATTATTCTGCAGGGATTTTGGACTGTTGTTGTTGTTTTTTAAAAAACGTGCATTAGAAGGGAGTTAGCAGAAAACACACCCTCCTCAAGAGAAATAAAGAAACAATCCCAACTACCTCAAATAGCAGCAACAATCATTCCATTTTGGCATTATTGTTCAATCACAGTGTTGTTCTTGTTTTTTTTAAATAAAATACAATAGAACCCACATGGTTGTTGTTGTTTTTTCTGAATGGAGAAAATAGGAGCTTGCAGGGGGGGGCTGTGAACCACTTTGCACACTCAGAGATATCTAAATGTTAAATATTATTATTTCTTTGACAAACTACTAATGAGAACAAAGCCACCATTGAGGGATCCATTTTTTAAGTGGGAGGGAGATCTTTAAAACAAGGAGCTTCCTGCACAATGTGGGGAAAGTAGGCTGAAAGTTACCCCTTCCTACCATTTGTTGTTGCCTCTATATTACATTTTAGATTGTAAACTCTTTGAGGCAGGGAACTGTTCTCTTATACTTGGTAAAGCACCATGAACATTGATGGTACAATAATAATAATAATGACAACAACAGCAATCACCATCATCACCTTCCAACTCTATGATCTATGAAATCTATAAATCATGGTTCTGGAGATCAAAGTGGCTTCAGAGTGGTCAGAGCCCTTAAACGGTTAGAGCATCCTGGGGTGGGTGGCTAGGGCATTTTTCTGTTGTTTTTTTTTGTTTGCTTGCTTGCTTTTGTTTTTGGTGCTTTTTTGTGTTTTGTTTTGTCTTCCAGCTAAAATTCAGCCCATCCAGATCAGGGCCATGGCATTGGAGAGACTTCTGGTCTCCACGTTTGTGTCTCTGTGATCTGTATGGGTTATTAGCTGTTTGTTTCAGGCTGGTGATTGACAAGCCAAGTTGATACAAATATACATAGAATAAATAAATAGGCATGCCTAGATATTCAGCCTTAGTTACCAACTCATTGAATTAAAGGATGCATTTCTGCACAAAGAGAAAATGTGTAGTTGGGCCAAATATTATAACATGGCAAATACTGACAATATAATAAGAGATAAAGATAAACACTTAATAACTGTAGCTTCATACCTATTATTGCAGGGAAATTTAGGGAGAGGCAGAACATGAGGATCAGAAAAGGAACATATAGATCTAGCATCAGAAAGAAAATAGTACTTCAAACAGTAGAGTGAAGTTTGAAGGCCTGAGTACAGGATACAGGAGAGCAAAGAAAAATACTGGGGATTCAGCACCAGTCAAGGTTTTCAGTTTTCAGTTTTGAGATCCAAACCCTGAGAGGGAGGAGAGTCATGGTTACATGACTGTTTGTTTGTAATGAAGACTTTTCACCCATGTTGTATTTATTTATTTATGTTTATTTTTATAATAATGTTGTATTTATTGTTAATGTTATGTACACACACACACACACACACACACAGAGAGTTGTATTTATTGATTTGGGTTTTTCTTTTCCCCTCAGGCTTCCCTAAATGCAACACATAAATTCAAAGATTTCTGTGCTTAAAATACTGCAGTTTTGTGTGTTTCCTCTAAAAACTTTTGTACCTGACCATGCCCTTTGGTTGCCTGGCCATACCCCTTGGCCACGCCCTCATGTTGCCTGGCCACGCCCTCTTGATCTCACCTTCAAGTTGCTTAACCATACCTCTTACAAATTCACATGTGTGTCCCTATTTTCATCTGTGAAATGTTGGAGGGTATCACACACACACACACACACACACACACTGACACCCACTTCTCTCTCTCTCTCTCTCTCTCTCTCACACACACACACACACACACACACACTCTGACACCCACTTCTCTCTCCCCCTTCTGTCTAACACCTCTCTCTCTCTCTCACACACACACACACACACACACCTCTCCCCCTTCTGTCTAACACCCCCCCTCTCACACACACACACACACACTTCTCTCTCCCCCTTCTGTCTAACACCCATCTCTCTCTCTCTCTCTCTCTCTCTCTCACACACACACACACACACACACACACACACCTCTCCCCCCACTCCCTCTGACACCCACTTCTCCCTCCCTTCCCAGCAGGGACAGATTGTCTGTTCCCTCTGCAGGTCTGATCAGATTGTTCGCAAAGGGCTTTTGAAATGAGGCCAAGGCCTAAATGCAGCCCTTGGGCAAAGTTGGCACACCCCTGGCTAGAAGTTTACACCACCCCAAGGATGCAAGTTGCCCACTCTGTTGTATATCAATAGCTTTTCAAACTTTAAAACTTCAGGGAGCCTTTCCCCACATCTCTGGACTTGCCAAGGAATCGCAGTACATCGGTCATACAAACCCAACTTCCGCCCTTCCATCTGTTACATTTATATCCTCCATGATGGAATTCAAAGGTAATAGATTCACAGATCATAGAGTTGGAAGGAGTCCTACCAGGCTATCGAGTCCAACCCCCTGCTCAATGCAGGAAACTAGAAGAGGGGTCTCCCATCCAAGTAATAACCAGGCCTGACCCTGCTTAGCTTTCCACACTCAGACAAGCTGAGCCAGCATGAAGCCACAGGCCTAATGTAGACAGGGTCCCCAGGTTGGCCTTCCTGCATGCCGCACAGAGGATTCTTCCAAGAGGAGACACGTTCATACTGGTGCTGACCAGATCAGAGCAGACCAGGCGGACTTCACCACTGTTCTGCACGAACTGAGAGTGCACCCTGGAGCAGCCCATGCAACATTTTATGGGACCATGGGGAATGAGCAAACTGCCTTTCAGAAAACTTGTCCTCACTGACACACACACACCCCGACCCCGGGTAAGCTTCCAAGCGTTCTGCAGAGGGCCCATGGCTCACCGATAGGGCTAGGGTGGGCAGTCACATGATGTGAAAAAACAGAACAAGAGAGGACATGACAACTGCACAAAAGTGGCATCTGTTAATGCAGTGTTCTCCAACCTTGGGTCCCCAGATGTTTTTGGCCTACAACTCCCAGCATGCCCTGCCCCAGCCAGCTACACTCACCCTGGTGGGAAAGACTGTGACCACTGACCAGGTAACCTGCGTGCCTGTTCAGTCTGCAGACCAGGCACTAGCTGTGGACGGGCATCTTCAAGGCCTCGGCTGCTCTCCCTGTTTCTTAGACTTGGCTCGGACAGAGGACTGTCCTCTGTGAAGTGGGACATCTGGCCACCCTAGCTTGGCATGTATGACATTCTTGGCCCAGTGAGTTCACTTTGAGCATATAGGATGGACCAGTGGCCTGACTCAGCATAAGGCAGCTTCGTGTCTTATTTATTTATTATCACATTTATATATACAGGCCTGTGGCTCAGGCTGGCTCAGCTTTGTCTGAGCGTGGAAAGCTAAGCAGGGTCAGGCCTGGTTATTACTTGGATGGGAGACCCCTCCTCTAGTTTCCTGCATTGAGCAGGGGGTTGGACCCGATAGCCTTGTAGGCTCCTTCCAACCCTATCAGATCTATCTATGAAATCCCACCCTTGTTTCCTCCAAGGAACCCAAGGTGGCTCACGTGGTCCTCCTCCTCCTCTCCACTCTATCCTCACAACAACCCAGTGAGGTAGGTTAGGCTGAGAGTCAGTGACTGGCCAAAAGTCACCCAGTGAGCTTTAGGGCCGAGTGGGGACTAGAGAACCCGGATCTCCCGAGTCCCAGACCAACACTCTAAGCTCTACACCACACTGGCATCTTCGTATGGAAGTGTTTCAAAACCTTTGCCATAAATACACCTGTCCACGTGGACCCAAGCTGTGTTCCCTCGGGGCGTCCCATATATGACAGTGGTCACCCAAAGTCTGCAAGGTGTGTGTGTTTGTGTGTGTGTGTGTGTGTGTGTACGCGCACAGCTGAGCTCTTGCTGTGTGCCAGGGCTGCCCCCTCCCCCGCCACCCATCCCAGCCTTTCCGCCCAGCTAATGCCCATGTGCTGCCCAAGTCCCCTGGGCCAAGGAAGCGGGGGCCGCTCCTGTCCACAGTGTATCATTTAACAAAGGAGCTGGTGGATCAATGCTGACTCCTCGCCTAAATGTGGCAGGCCCCGGCCTGCTCTGGTGTCGCTGTGCGTTGCCCTCCGGCAGACAGCTTGAGTGATGGTACACATTAAACAGTTAATCCGCCTGATTGAATGTTTGCTTCCTCCAAATTGAAACATTAAACAACAACGGAGGGAGAAGAGGCGGCGACAAATCAGTCATGAAAGATTCATTTTCTCCCGAATAATGTATCTCATGAGCTTGGAATATACAAATAGGCTGGCGCAATCGGCGGAAACTCCACCTTCCCCCCCCCTTCCACCTGCCAAGCTGGGCACTGGCCACCCAGCTTCCTTTGCACAGCCAATTTGGCCCGCTCAGTATCGACAGCGGAGCTGTGGCGGTGGGTGGGGAAAGGCGCTGCGCTGCCATCCAGGGCAACACGATGCCTCTTTTGCATGTCTTTACAGGAACTGGGCACTGTCCTCTTAACAAAAAGGAAGACTGAGAAGGAACAGAGGCTTGAAGGTAGTCATCCGATATTTTAAAAGAGTGACTCCAGGGAGCTGGCCTGGCCCAAATCATTTTTCTGCCTGAGGCAAAGGACAAGATGGCACATCTTGTCATGGAGGACAATTCATGGAAGATAAGGCTGTCAATGACTACTGGTCCTGATGGCTCTATGCTACCTCTAGTATCAGAAGTAGTATGCCTATGTACAGCAGTTGCTGGGTGCCATGGGCGGGAGGGTATATGGCAGTGCAGTCATGTCCTGCTTGTGGGTTTCCCATGGGTAGCTGGTTGGCCACTTTGTGAACAGAATGCTGGACTAGATGGACCCTAGGTCTGATCCAGCATGGCTCTTCTTATGTTTTTATGTAGCTATTGAAGGTACAGGGAGCCTAGCCAATAGGGCATGCCAGATTCCAGCTTTCACTCTGAGAGAAAGTTCAGGTTGCAAACAGGTTATAGTTTAATTTTAATTTTAATTTTTTTGCCAGAGTGTCAAAGGTGGTATGAATAGAGGCATAATTGCCCATCATGTGTACATTCACTGACTTTCATCTCCAGTCAGTTTCCCTGATTTTTTTACTGTACTTCCAAGCCCGCATAACCTGTCTGCCTAGAGAGACAAGAGTGGGACCAAAAAAATGTGCATGTATATACCCAAAGGCAATAACAACTTGCAACTCTGTTGTCTTTCTCCAATCACACTAGCTCTCAAAGTTGCATAGAAAAACTTGGATGTTGTTTGGGCTGCACCTGCTGGAATCTTAAAAATAAAAGGCCTTCAAGTGGTCCAGGTTGAACATCCTCCATATCCACAGCTCACTGACCTGCCCAGTGCCGGTTCCAGGTCTTGGTCTAAGGCCCTTGGGCATGGCCCCCTCCACAGGCTCCCTCCTTCAGTGAGTCTGCCTTCTCACTGCCATGATCACCAGCTGCTATTGCTTTCCGCCTTCTTATCACTGCTACCATTTGACTGCTTGACGGGCAAAGAGCCAATGAGCAAGTAGGCAGCAGCATCTCCTCCTGCTCCTCCTTCTCACCACCACAGTTTTCGGGGCCAGAACGAGAGGCAGGTGAACAAGCAGGTTGCCGTGGTGAAGAGAAAGAGCCACTCCTTCTTGCCAAGGGCCCCTGCTGGGGTGTAGGCCCTCAGCAGGTGCCCGACCATGCCTACCCTTGGTGCTGGCCTTGGGCCCACCCTTTCCCATGCTAATTATTTCCCATGTTTTTATCTCATAGAATCGTAGAATCACAGAAAAGTAGAGTTGGAAGGGGCCTACAAGGCCATCGAGTCCAACCCCCTGCTCAATGCAGGAATCCAGGTCAAAGCAACCCTGACAGATGGCTGTCCAGCCGCACCTTGAATGTCTCCAGAGTGGGAGAGCCCACCACCTCCCTAGGTAGTTGATTCCATTGTCTTATTGCTCTGACAGTCAGGAAATTTATTTTCCTGATGTTTAGGTGGAATCTAGGTTCCTGTAACTTGAGCCCATTATTCCGTGTCCTGCAAACTGGGATGATCGAGAAGAGATCCTGGCCCTCCTCTGTGTGACAACCCTTCAAGTACTGAAAGAGTGCTATGCTATCATATCTCCCCTCAGTCTCCTCTTCTGAAAGCTAAACATGCCCAGTTCTTTCAGTCCCTCCTCATAGGGCCTTGTTTCCAGTCCCTTTATCATCCTTGTTGCCCTCCTCTGAACCCTCTCCAGTTTGTCTACGTCCTTCTTAAAGTGTGGTGCCCAGAACTGGACACAGTGCTCAAGATGAGGCCTAACCAGTGCCGAAGTAAAGGGGAATTATCACTTCACGCGATTTGGATGCTATACTTCTATTAATGCAGCCCAAAATAGCATTTGCCTTCTTTGCAGCCACATCGCATCTCCTCCCCATCAATTCCTAATATACCTGGGCACTTCCCTCCTACCACCCTGAATAACATTATTATTCTCCTTCCCAGCTCAGCTTTAAGCTGCTTCCTAGAACACTGCCAAAAGGTGCTTAAAGATGTAGGAGCTCTTACTACTCTGAACAGGGCTTTGGTAGCATCCCCAGCAAACTCTTTCCTTGTGCCATCATCTGTACTATAATTATAGTTGTGGTTCTGATACATCTGATCCCATTTCTGGTGTGATGATAGCACAGATTGTTCACAAACATTCAAAGTTCTCAAGGATATACAAAGCTGTTGGAATGTTTGCAAACCAAGTTTCTTTGAAGGAAGGGAAAGTTGTTAGTTTGGCTGGGATTAACAACTCGCACAGCCCTAGTGACATGAGTGGTTTTGCTGGGCAGGCTGAATACTGGGAATAAATCTTGGGATGTAGGGGAGCTAAGGGGCAGAGAACCAAGAAAAGATGGCTGCAGGAAAAGTACAGAGCAGACAGTGGATGGAGGGAGAGAAGCACATGGGAAGGACAGGTGAAGGAAGAATCTTGAGGAAAAGGGCAGAGGCGGCAGAGGCAAGAGGCAAGAAGGGGCACAGATGGGAAGGACGCACAGATTTTACATATTAATTTGAAATAACCAGCCAATTCCATCATCTATTCATATTTACTTTTATAATTGGCCCATGCATAATTTGGGTCTTGGGTGTCTGCAGACACAAAGGAAATTGTGGGAGGGACTGTTAGTGTAGATTAGAATTCCCCAAATCCCAGGCTGATAAAATGATATTGCTGATGGGCCTATACAGTTATATAATTAAATATAGCATAAGAGATAACTAAATCACAACGTAAGAGTGGGCTCTTAGACATCTTGGGTGGACTTGTTATTATTATGTTTTGCTTGTTACTAAAAATGTTCATTGTGTTTCCAATGATATAAATACTGGGATGGATCCAGGCTTAGTCATACTTAGCACAAACCCATTGATTTCAATGTACGAAGGATCGTCTCCTCCCATATGTACCTGCCCGGACACTAAGATCTTCTTCAGCGGTCCTTCTCCGAGAGCCCCTGCCAAAGAAGTGAGGCAGGTGGCTACCAGGAGGAGGGCCTTTTCTGTTGTGGCACCCCAGTTGTGGAATGAGCTCCCCAAAGAGGCTTGCCTGCCACCTACATTGTACTCTTTCCGGTGCCAGGTGAAGACCTTCCTATTCTCCCAGGCATTTAAATCATTTTAATCTTGTATTTGTTTTAACCCTGTTATTGTAATTTGAACTGCTGCTGCTAGCATTGTTGTTGTTTTTAATCCGTAGTTTTAAATCTTATATTTATATTTTATTGTATTTTATGGTTTTACCTGTTGTGAACCGCCCAGAGAGCTTCGGCTATTGGACGGTATAAAAATGAATTAAATAAATTAATTAATTAATAAATCTGGATCCAACCCATAGACTCTGTGGATCGTTTGGTTGGTTTTGTTGTTAGCCTGAGTTTTCCTCTATATGCCAAATGCAGAAAGTCCCTCGGGATGAAGTACACTTTCTCAAGTGGGCACGGTAAAAACAGAATTCAAGTTATTGCATGGTTCTGTGGAGTTCCACTGTCTCTCATCAACTTTCATCAAGGAATCATCGCTCAGTGGTTGAACACATGCTTTGCCTACATAAGGTCCCAGTTTCAATCTTGGCATCTCCAAAGGATTTTCTGCTCTGCCCAGAAAAACTGCTTCCCTATTAATAAAGTTGTAAACTTTTTCTTGAAAAAAGAAAAGAAAAACAAAACAAAACAAAACAACTAATCTGTCCTGGCATACGGCATGTTCCTATGATCTTCTATCCTAGCTCATATTGGCAGCTACTCTGGTTCAGGACTAGGAAACGTGTGGCCTTCCAAATGTTGTAGGACTACAAAACCCATAATCCCTGACCATTGACCATGCTGGCTGGTACCAATGGGAGTTGGGGTCCGACTTTAGCATCTGGAGGGCAGTGGTGCAGTGGTAAATTCTGAAGTGCAGGCACTCATCACGACAGTCTCCCATAGCCACGCCCCGAAGGAGTGGCAAAAAATGCTGGCACAGCTGTGTTGATCCATCAGTGTTCTCCAACCTTGGGTCCCCAGGTGTTTTTGGCTGGGGCATGCTGGGAGTTGTAGGCCAAAAACATCTGGGGACCCAAGGTTGGAGAACACTGGTCTTGGAGACAATTCTCTGCCATTGGCAGAAGCTGGAGCTGGTAGTTAGGGCAAATTTGTCCTACCTAAAGTGTCTCCTGGATCTGCCCCCCTTTAGGCCAAGCGTTTGGCCCACCGGCGCTGGACAGTTGCTTTCCGTCTCCCTGTTCCCTGTGCAAGTATTGGGGGGGGGGAGCAGGATGGGTAAGATGAGGAGCAAAATAATAATAGACGAAGCCCTTCGTTGCGTTTGGAGTTACAGACAAGCCCTAATGATGCATCGGCTGAGAAAGGCTGTGTGTGTGTGTGTGTGTGTGTGTGTGTGTGTGTGTTGTTGTGGTAGCAGTAAATACCAGAAAGGATTTGAGCGATGGTCCCCATTTTGTTTATCCTGCACATCCTCATTAAATTTAGCACTACAATTTGCCAGCATTGCCGCGACAGCTGATTTACATGGGTGCTTAACGAGCTGGGGGGGGTATTGAAAGAGTGGGAGAGATTGATCATGGTGTGTGTGTGGATGTGGGGCGGGGGGAGGTGGAGTTGATTCTGTCAGGGCTCCTTTGTAGCAAGGCCCGAATGCTGTAGCAATAGGTAAGATGAAACCTGTTCCAGCCTCTCAGATTTGATGCTCCTTCCCTTCCCAGCAAGAGGCCAATGATCTTGGCCTCAGCTCCACCCACAGGAACCCAGTGGTCTCCCACGGCTGGGAAAAAGGACACAGAATTGTGTTTCTTTTCACACCCACCTGTTGTATCCTGGACAAATAGCTCATAATAACGCAATGGATTCCAAATGTAATTATCGTTGATTGATTATTTCGGTTTCTTTCCTGCCCTGTCTCAAGGGCGCAAGTTGGTCTACAATATATCCTAATCTCATTTTATACTTCACAACCACCTGATGAGGTAGGGTAAGCTGGAAGAGAGAGTGCCTTGCCCAAGGAGCCTGCCCACGCAGAGCACTTCACAGCTGAGCAGAAACTGAAACCTTATAGCCTACGGTCTGCTGTGCAAAGCAAAAAGTGAATATGATTAGGGCCAGGGCCAGCATCAGGAGTTGGCATGATTGGGCACCTGCCAAGATCCACACCCTGCAGGGGGCCCACCACTAAGAGACTCCTGGCCACTGCTACTTTCAGTTTTGCCTGCTTGCTCAACTGCCCTTTCCTTTGGGCCAGAGGTGTCAAGGAAATGGATGATAGCAGTGAAAAGGAGGAAGAGCAGCTGGTACCTCTTGCTTATTGACTGCAGCGTGCGGCAATGGTAGTGAGGAAAAAGCAGACCGCTAGTGACTGAGTCTTGCATTACCCGCCCCCCCCTCCAAAAGCAACAACAAGAATCCTAGAGTTGACATTGATCAGGGTGTGCAGGAGCTCTTGCACAGTGCGCCCCTGCAAAATTGTGATGTGGTCTTGTAGCAGCAGTACAGAAAACTATCCAGGATACTGCACCTGTATCCTGCATATTCACGTATTCAAAAATTGCCAACTTTTTGAATTTTTCCATTCAAAATGTGGATGGGAAATTCCAGGAGCTTTTCTATACTAGGCTGTTAATCAGCTGTTAATCTACTGTATCTACTTCTGGTTTCGTCACAGAATTGAGATCCAAGCACTACAAGAAGAGCATTTCCTTTCCTGCTGTTCTGCAAGATAACTCTAGGTGTCACTGTGGTATAGCAGAATAGTGCAAATACACAAATGAAAAAAGCAGTTTCCTTCACTTTTACAATTAAATGCCATGCTTGTTAGATACAGAAGCGAAACTGGAGGGTCATGATGTGGTCTGAAGAACCCACAAACAACTGTGAGTAGGGAATGACTCTACATGCTAAATGCCTCATGTAGAAAAGCCCCAAGTTTGAATCCAAGTTTGAATGTGACATTTTACCTCAACATTCGAAATGTGAGTGTTTACAAGTCTTGTTGGCCTCTTGTGTTTTGATTTTGCCAGGCCTCTAATATGAAATCTCATCACCATCAAATACTAAACGCCATTGCATGTCAGCTATCAAATACAATCAGACATCGAAAAATGTAAGTGGGGTGGGAATAGTACTGGATATCAAATACAGCTATCAAATATTTCGTGAATATTGAATGAATATTCAATATAAAAATTCACAGAGGAGAATTCTGTGAAGACTCGTTTCAGCTCTAATGCTGAATATACTCAGTCAATGTCACTGTACATGGAATGTATACATATAAAAAAAGCAGACACTTTTTCTTTATGATTGTCACGTCAAACATAACAGTCCTGTGCTCATCTCATAGGAACATACTGAGTCAGACCATTGGCCCATCTAGCTCAGTACAGTAATACCTTGGATTGCAACTAACCTGGTCTGAGAGCGTTTTGCAAGACAAGAAAAAAAAATTAATTTTTTTTTACTTGATAAATGAGCAAGGTCTTGCAAGGTAGGGATGTA
Organism: Shinisaurus crocodilurus; assembly: GCA_021292165.1. Taxonomy (NCBI): domain Eukaryota; kingdom Metazoa; phylum Chordata; class Lepidosauria; order Squamata; family Shinisauridae; genus Shinisaurus; species Shinisaurus crocodilurus. Next base: position 9,332,683 of record CM037885.1, read on the forward strand.
ACCGCTCGCCTCAAGTGGGCATAGCGGGCCGAAATCGCCCCCGCTCACGCCCGCCAGAGACTCACTTTGATATAAGAGCGGTTTGGATTACAAGCACGTTTCCGGAACGAATTATGCTCTCAATCCAAGGTATTACTGTACGTCCTTCTCCGACTGGCAATGGCTCTCCAGGGTTTCAGGCAGGAGGCTTTCCCAACGCTACAGTGAGAGAGGTTGAACATGGGACCGTTTGCACCCAAAGCATCCCCCAAGGCCAAGGCTCCTATCCCAACTCAGGGTTGATCTCAACTCAAGGCTGATAGGTCCATGCTCCCAATGGACCAAACTGGGTAGCTGCTATTTTTGCTCTGCTTTGTAGAATTACCCAGGGATTGAAGGCATTGTGAGGAATGGTTGCAGCATTTGGAACCTTTAATTTAGACCAGGGCTGGGTGATTTTATTTCAGCCCAGGGGCTGCATTCCTTCATGGTGAACCCTCTGGGGGCTTCATTCCAGCAGCCGGGAGGGGGCAGAGCTAAAGCAAAAAGATGGGTGGGGCCAAAGCAAAAGTGGACAGGGCCACCCACTCTCTCTCTCATACACACACACACACACACACACACACACCCCAACACACACATCCATTCACACACATACACACAAAACAAACACAGCAATTAGGCTTGCAAAAAGCCTTCCAGTGGTTCTGACTTTTAGAGGAAAAGATGACTGGGCATAGAATTTTTATTTTTATTTATTTTAATTTTTATTTCTATATCGCCCAATAGCCGAAGCTCTCTGGGCGGTTTACAAGAATTGTGAGCAATCTGGAGAGAGCTGTTAGAGCAGCCTGCTTCCCTCCAGATGTGTCAGAGAGAAAGGGTTTCCTGCCCCGCTCTCATAATATTAGAACTCGGGGGGGGGGGGGCTAATGAAAGCTGATTGGCACCAGGTTCAGGATAGAGAAACAGAAGCAATCATTCACAGAATTCATCCTTCACTCCTTTCACAAAATGTGGTGCAAGCCACCAGCTTGATGGCAGTGAAAAGGAGATTGGACAACTTCTTGGAGGATAGGTCTATTAGGACGCAATCCTATGCATGTTTAGACAGGAAAAAAAGGAAAGTCCTACAACTCACAGCATGCCCCAGCCAGCCATGTGGCTGGGGCATGCTGGGAGTTGTAGGATGTTTCTGTCTAAATCTGCTGTATAGGCTTGCACCTTTAGTGACAATTGGCCACAGTGGCTAAATAAACCCTCCACATTTAGAGGTTGTATACCTTTGACCAGTCCTATGTACACTTCCTTTGGAACAAATTGAATTAAATGGGATGGACTTCTGAGTAAACTTGAATAGGATAGCAATCTCTCTTGCCTACCTATTATGTTCCTGTCCCTAAGCCCCGTGTGAACTTCCAGTGGCATTTGGCTGTTCCCTGTTGGAAGCAGGATACTGGGCTAAATGGTCTTGAGGTTTCATCCAATGAGGCAGTTGTTCTTATGGTTTTAGCAATCTGACTTTTCCCATCATGAATCAAGATTGCAGGTTATCATGGCAATGCAAGATATGGCGTTGTGGGCTGTCCAAAGGCGGCATGCTGGCCAACCATCTGTGCTCATCGCAAAGCAATTGAACAATGGCGTCAACTTGGATTCAACACTCTCCATGAGTGCAGTCAGGGTCATTTGCTACTAGCTTTTTGATCAGGACGAATCTGCCTGCAACATGTCCCTTCCAGCTCTATGATCTATGAAATCTATAAAACTTGTTCTGCATTCAGAAATATGCACTCTTTCTGGGATATTAAGTGCTGAACAGAGGATGTCCTGAAAAGAGGCTGGGAGGAGATTTCATAGATCATAGAGTTGGAAGGGGTCTACAAGGCCATCAAGTCCAACCCCCCTGCTCAATGCAGAAGACTAGAGGAGGGAGTCTCCCATCCAAGTAATAACCAGGCCTGACCCTGCTTAGCTTTCCACGCTCAGACAAGCTGAGCCAGCGTGAGCCACAGGCCTAGCATGGGACTGGTAGAGTAATGGTAAATTTTGAAATGCAGGCTCTCGTCATGACAGTCCCTGGAGCCACCCCCCATCCCCCCCCCCCAAGGAGAGTCCAAAATTGCAGGCAGCTGTGTTGCTCCATATCAGCAAAGCCATTCTAGGAGTTTTCATCTACTAGGATCAGGCTTTTTTTTTTTTTTTTGGGTAAAGCTAATGGGTCTTAAGCCCAAGCCACCCCAAAATACTTTACGTTATAACAAGGAACCATATATTGTTCCTGGGAAAATGCACTGCCCAGCTGAGCACTGCCCAGCTCAGCTGAGCCAGCCTGAGCCACATGAGAACGGGTTTTACTCAGTGCCAGCACTCTGCAATGGAACACACAAAGAGTACTTCAGAGCATATGTGAGTGAAATACCTTTCCTTTGCTACTGACCACACCCAGTCTTCTTAGCCATACAAACGTTTATGATTAGGGATCAGAGCTTCTAGGACAGGATTTAAAGGCATTCTTGACCCCTGCCTTTTGAAGAGTCCCATTGAGCACGTGCAGAGTTTGTCTCCCTTCCCAGTGAATATGGACAGCCATACATTACAAAAACATTCACACATCTAGGATTATACTGAGCAAACTCAGCAAACATGCAGAGGAGCCCTAAATTAAAAAAAAATATTTTTTTTTAAGAGTACAGGATTCCATCGTGTCTTGAAGACCTGTGATCTGGAAGGCCTGATCCCTAAGAGCTGCAGAGGAGGCAACTGGTTGCAGTCATTCAATAGTAAGGAAAAGGTGCTTCACACATGCTCAGAGACCCTCTCTGCTGTTGCTTCACGCTGAAAGGAACCCTCTGCGCTTCTAGATCGGAGGGCAAAACCTCCAGGCATCCCGGAACCCTACAACAACAACAACAACGATGACGATGAAAAGAAGAAGAGGCCAAGAAACTTAAAACACTGGGAGATGGTTGGATCCAGAGCAGGAACCCCGATGCGAGGCTGGGGGGTCCCCCAGTTCGTATCCAGCTGGGCGGCCACCACCTCAGCGCGGGGAGGGGCAGAAGGGGGGGGTGAGCGAGCCGCGCGCCCCGGCTCAGGCAGCGAAGTGGAGCCGACTCTGGAGTTGATCAATATTCGATTTAGGTGCTAATTCGCCGCTTTTCTGCAGCTGTCAGCGGGTGATGTATGGGGGAGGCGGCGGGGGTCGCCGGCAACCAGAGCCTTCCCCGCAACTTAACAATAGAGCCGCTTGAATATTATTTATGGGCTCGGACTTTGGGCGCGGGAGGGTGGGGGCAAGGAGGATCCGAGATCTGGGAAGGTGGATGGAGTGGAGGGGGGGGGCGGTGTGCGCGCGGGGGGGGGGGCGTGGAATGAAGTGAAGAGTTGTCTATTTGTGATGTCTCTTTGGCCCGTGAATGACAACAACCCGCCGGATAATTTAACAAACACTACAGAGGAGAGACACAACAAGACGCGGAGGGAAAGAAAAAAAGGGGGGTGGGAGGAGAGGGGGAGGAAGATGAAGGAGGTGGGGGTTGATCTAGCCTTGGTCCGCCTTCCACCACCACCCCCATCCCAAACCACCCAGCGCCAATCTGACAACTTAATCCCCTTTCCATTGCATTAGAAAAGCACCCGGCAAAGGAATTGGGGGTGATGGGTTGGGGTGAGAATTTGTAAAATAAAATCGTGTGTGTGTGTGTGTGTGTGTGTGTGGCGGGAGGGACAGAAATGGGGAGTGGGGGAAGGATGAGCAGGGAGAGAGAATATGGGGAACAGGGATGTGGGGCCCAAAGTGGGCGATACCCCCCACGACACACACACGGGCAGGGGTGGCTAGTGACTCCTCCGCCAGCTGGGCTTTACAGGAGCTGCCCATGGTGCTGAACCCCGCCCCCCAAAATAGGTTCACCGCCATGGGGCACCATGGCTCCGAATATACAGCTCAGAATAAAAGCCGCAGTGGATAAGGAGCCCCACTGACAGAGGCGTCACCGCCGCCAGCCTCCCCTGGGCACAGGTTTCTCAGATTTGGCACCGACTCAAGAGCCATCCAGATCGTGTTTGTGCGAAATGGTTTGTCCCAAACGTGGAGGCTGGGGCTGATGATGGGGTGTCTTTAGGACACGGGCCAAGGGAGAGTGATGAAAGCGAGGGAGAGATGCTATGAAAAGATGGGGGGGGGGAGGCAGCAAGAAAACCTATAAGCCCCACCCCACCCCAACTTCTTTGTTGTATGAAATCTCCAGGGTAATAAGAGGGGCTGACCACAGGTTCCAAATCTTGCCTTTGTGTTTGTTTGGATGTAAACGGGGGAGGGGTTATAATTTGGGGGGTGGGGGGGAACCTAAGAAATTGTTAATCCTTCGCGTGTCCACTCCTGCCCCAGATTTGTGATCCCCCAAAGCCTACTCGCTGTTTCAACCCCAAATACCCACACATCAATCGAGGGCAGAGAGCCCTCCGCCCATCTGGACAATTTAGTAGATGTACAGGAGACTCCTTGTGTGCTGATGAGCACAGAGACACATTAGGTGTGCGTGTGTGTGTGTGTGGGGTAACGTGTGGTTATCTTTCCCCTAGAACCACCACCACCCCCCTATCTGGATTTTACACACATGGGTATGGGGTGTGTGTAAAAAAAAAAAAAAGGCCCATTCTGAAATGGATTGGGGGGGGGGGAATAGGTTGGAGGGTGGTTGTCAAAGCAGCAGAGATGCCAAAAGGGGAAAGGCAATTAGGAGAAAAGGATCTTCCCCCACATATAAATCTCCCCCTTACACCCTTCAAAAATAAATAAACAGACAGTTTCCAATCAGAGCCACTGAAGGGAAGCAGCTTTAAAGAACAAAAAGAGAAGGAGGGAGGGGGGAGGGAGATTTACATAGTAGCATATAATCTTGCCAGTAATTTGTTTTAATTACTATTAAAATCTGCTCTAATCATACAAGGGGGGGCGTTATTAGCCTTGCGGGAGGAGAGCTAAGCAGCGGCGGCTGCCCGACTGCCGGCTCTTGGCAGCCAACTTGCTGGGATTTAAAAAAAAAAGGATTCTCAGGGGTTTACACGGAGCTGGGACTGAGCCCCAGAACTTGTTTTGAATGCCAAGCCAAATCTTAGCCCCAGAGCACAGGAAGCAAACAGGCTCACGTTCTATGGAAGATGTAGATTTTAAAATTGGGGGTAGGAAGGTAAGGTAGGGTGATCAGCACTTATTGCTTTGTTTCTTTACTTACAATGGGTGAAATCATACCAGACATTGGGTCAAATGGGGGGCAGGGCTATAGGCAAGTGGAGGCTGGGTTGTTTCCAGCTTTCAGTTTGGCGGCTGTGTACCTGCTCTGTGTTTTTTACTCTGAAATTTTAAGGAGCATCATGGTGCTTATTTTGGGGATATGGAATCGGTTCAGAACAACGGCAGCCCCTTTAACGTTGGGCGTGAATCCAGGAAATGCACAGAACCCGCTTGCATTGATTGGAGCAGACTCCACTGGCTGTGCGTGGCCTACCCGGACTTTATGCAGTTTACTTTACACCGATGGGGCTGACTATTCCCCCCCCCCCAGTGGTGCATGTGTGAGCAGGTATAGCCCATGTACAGTAAGGTGCTGCAGTGGCTAGGGGGAATTGTGTGCAGTCCAAATTCTCAGGCTTACATGGGATCCTGCCAGCCACCTCTCCTGGAAAGGAGCCCTGCTTTTTAATTCTTACTATTTGGAGGAAGGCTGTTGTTTCTTTAAAGAAGGGGGCCTGGGTATAGATGGAATGGATGTGATTAGAGGAGGAGGGCAGGACTATGGCATAAACAGGGCCTACCCACGGTGAGATTTTTGTCCAGTTTCCTTCCTTCCTTCTACCACTGTTTTTCCCTTTACCGTGTGGGAAGCCTGTCTCGTGTCTCCAAACATCATAGCCTGTCTTCCAGACTATCCAGGATTAAGGGGAAACTCTTTTGGGTTAGAGCTTGCTGGATTCCAAGAGGCTCGGAGTCCTCCCGCCTCCTGCCATCAAGTTTATAATGATCAGGTCTATAACAAGTCAGGCAGAGTTCATCCCGCAATTTCTATTTCTATAGAGCTCAAAATCTGCCTAGAATCTTTCCCCCACTCCTAATCCCTGCCTGTCGCCCTAATAGGAAAGTCTGATGACGACCTGAACAGCAGTGAACCTCAAGATGAAGAGTGTTTTCATATCACAGGGGAGGCAACCAACGGAGACCATGTCTTGCCTTTTCATGCAGGTGTACACAATGAAAGCACATGTATGCATGAGAATGGTTCCAAGGTTTGGGCAGGGTGCTTATTGCTAAATTATCTCGGCTTGGGACTGGGCTACCTGAAACACCGCCTTCTCCCATATGGGCTTGCCTGGGTTTTGAGATCTTCAGGAGAGGCCCTTCTCTCAGCACTGCTACTTTCAGAGGCGTGTTTGGTGGCGACGTAGGACAGGGCCTTCTCGATTGCTGCTCCTAAGCTCTCGAACTCGCTGCCAAGAGAGGCTAGGTTGGCTCCCTCTCTGCCATCCTTTCACCATCTGGCAAATACATTTCTGTTCAAGCAGGCCTTTGGCATGTAAGCTGGTCTGTTGGGTTGGGTGCTGTTTTTATTCTGTAATTTTTGTGCATTTTATCTGTGTGTTTAATGTATTTGCTTTGTTATTGTTTTTTCAAGTTTATTTGTTTTTCTTAAAGTGCCTATGAATGATCGTTCGCTGTCCACCATTTTCTTGGTGGAAAGGCAGGGTACACATTGAATAAATAAATAAATAAGATCTCAAAACATGGGGTGGGGTGGGGGGAAATGGACAAGACCGTTTTCTCCTGAAAATGCCTAGCAGATACTGGGTGGGTGATACTTAAGGTAGGATGGACAGTGCTCTAGATAAGCAAGCAAGCAAACATATATACACACACACACACACACACACACACCTACACCTACTAACAGTGCTTCTCCATGCTCTTCTCATTGCACGGATGGTATTATTAAGAAGGCAGTCATGGGTTCTCTTAGGGCTGGTTCACACATGTGCATTCATGACTTGTTTTGTTTGTTGAATGTTGCATCAAATGGTGACTTGCGCGTCCATTGGGGAAGGAACGTAACTCGGTGGTAGAGCACATGCCTCATGTGCAGAAGCTCTGCAGCATCATGCATCAGATGCTGGCATGTCCCGGTAGGGTGGGAAGGACTCCTGTCTGAAGCCCTGGAGAGCCACTGCCAGAGGGGCGTCAAAGGGCTTGCTTCTTTACACGAGGCATTTCTTTTGCACTTGTGATTCCTCACTCACAATAGTTTGCACTTTTCAGGTGCTTTACATGATGCTGTCATCCTCCAGGGCCTCTCCCGTGCATCGCAACCATTTCTGTGGCTTTTTTTTTTTTTTTTAGATCGAAGCAAGTCTGGTATTATCTGGAAATCACGCTATAAGAAGCTCGTGTATTTTCGCAATTCCACTATACCACAGCACCACCTTGTGGTTGTGTAATGGAACATATACAAAGGCAGAGAAAGAAAAAAAAACCCGGGGGGGGGGGAGACACGTGTAAAGGAGCTGATCTTAATCCCGTTAAGAATCCAGAAGCAGAAGCCTCAGTAAAGTGGTGGGTTAAAAGCCTCATTTATTTATTTATTTATTTATTCATTCATTCATTCATGTTCTATACCGCCCAATAGCCGAAGCTCTCTGGGCGGTGTACAACAATAATTGAAAACAAACTTCTCATGGAGAGAAGCCCAACAGCTGGTCCAATGGTTTGATTTAGTATGTTACGAATGAGCCACCATAGATTATTCACCCCCAGATAGAGTTCTCATATCACATTAGATCAACTAAAAAGCACAATACTTTTCAATGGAGACAATTCCTATATTCACCTGAGGGTCGTCCAATTTTGAGTAATCAAGTCACGAGGGACCAAAGGATGTAGATGATGTGTATGCATTTGCTGTTTATTTGATTACTCTTGCAAAATGTTTTATTTAATGTTATTTATTTTCTATGTTGTGAGCTGTCTCGTGAAGCATTTTTTGGTTAAGAAGCAAGGTACAAATATGGCAGATAAATAAATGTGTCCCATAAAGCAGGGCCTGGAAACCTGTGGCCCTCCACATGTTGTTAGACTACAACACCCATCACCCTTGACCATTGGCCATCCTGGCTGGGGCTGATGGGAGATGAAGTCCAACAACGTTTGGAAGGGAGGACCACAGACTCCTCAAGCCTGCTTAGATGTTGCAGTAGAACAGTGTTTCTCAACCTTGGGTCCCCAGATGTTTTTGGCCTACAACTCCCAGCATGCCCCAGCCAGCATAGCTGGCTGGGGCATGCTGGGAGTTGTAGGCCAAAAACATCTGGGGACCCAAGGTTGAGAAACACTGCAGTAGAACAAGGTGAAGAATCTCAGGCTGCAATCCACTGTGCACTTACTTGAGAGCAAGTCCCATTGAAATCACTTGTTGATGATGAAGGCATCCAGTGATGACTTGCATTTGCAAATAAGCTTTCAGGCATTAATCACCAATGAAGTAACTTCCATCAAGTACAACCCTTTTCAGTGGAGACAATTCACACATGCATCTGAAGACCATCAAGTGTTCAAAATCAAGCGATGGGGGATCGAGGGATGTGTGCACACACGTGCGAACCAGACTTCAAAGCAGTCTGCTCGGATATTGGATTCCTACAATTTATGTACTAATTTATACTCCCCTCTGCCAGCTCAAGAAGCGGACAAGACTGAGATGGGTTAACGGTGCCTGTTTTTAGGGCCTGTTCACACATGAAAGTAACTTACCCATCCATATGTTAGCAAGGGAAGAAGCTAGAACACAGTTCTGTTCATCCATTTGATATCTATCCACACCTGCAGACTTTCGCCACACAGTAATTTTCAGAATTAAACTCACCCGACGTCTGAAAGAGTGGCAGGGATAGGAAAGAAAAGGCACTTTTGATCTGTTTAGAGTGCGTCTACACAGGGGGTTTAACGCAGATTAACAAAACCACATTAAATTCACCCCTTCGATACAGGTTAATTAACCTGCTTACAAACCTCACATGCGCTAGGCCTTGATCAATCGAACCGTGCAAAGCTTCCATGTAGGTGCTTTCCTCAGCTAAATTTAACTACAGGTTTGCTCACATAAGCCAGCCACCAGGTTCAAAGCATGAACAGCATCTCTTTCATCAGGGAAATGTGACTGGAGCTCCAATCTTGGAAAGAATATACCTCAGTTGTGTAAATCTGGGAATCCCAGGGGCAGCTGCATTGGTATGATAAGATGTGTGTACATGTATGTAATATTCATACCCTAATCCTCTATCAGTGTTTATGCCTTTTCTTCCATAACCATGAGGACTAGAAACTTAAAAAAAAAAAAAAAAGCTAAAAACTCAAACTAAGGACTCAGAAGATGTGACTAGATTTTGAACTTAAGGCTATACCGCATGACTGGCAGTCATGCACATTCCTAGACCCTCCGTCATGGGTGCATCATAAGGCCTTTTGTGGATTTCAGACATGTCTGATGCATGGGGTTTCCACATTTAGTTGTCTGATGTGCCTTATCCCAGAAATTTGCTTCCCCCGCCACACCCTCAATCACCGAATATGCCTCACAGAGATATCCGATGACTCTGTACTCCAGGGCAGCAGAAAGTCAAGTCAACACAAATGTGTTCTCTCTTCCAGGGAGGGAGAGACACCTCTGTCAGTCTCGCTTTCTCCCACATTCATTTTCTTACAGAAAAAAATCTCAAATAATTTCCATCCCGTTTAATGGAGAAATTTACAAATTTGGGTGAGTTCTTATTTAAAAGAATGAACTGAACAAAATTCCCACCCATCTGTACTCCATAGTTGCTGGAAGTAATGGTAGAAGCCTTTGAATAAAACCATCACTGCCTTGGTCCGGTTGTTTACAGAAACATCTCCTTCCACAGGGAAGGCTGGTGGTGACGCCTCTTTCAGTGGGGCTCCTTTTCCATTGCAGGTTTTACAGATTTTATTGGAGCTTCATAGGAGCTATCCATGGTGCTGAACTCCATTCCCAAAATAGGTTCACCACCATGGAGCACCATGGTTAGCTCCTATGGAGCTCCAAATAAAACCTGCAATGGAAAAGGAGCCCCAGTGAAACACGAGTCACCCTATGAACCTCTCCACCCTCAGGGGAGGCCCTGTTCTGAATCCCACTCTTTTTAGGCTGACTTCTGTTAGGAGCACATTTCGCGTTGCCTTCCTCCTTCTCCACATCACACTAAAACACAAGCACGGGCTCAGCCCCATTGTATTATCTGCCAGCACCAGCCATGTACCAAAAAGCTTTTGGCTATTAGCTCCACTCCCACAAAGTCAGGAAGCACCCAAACTCTGCCCATGACTTGTCCTGGTTCCACCCTAGCTCCATTCAGGTTCCAGCATTCTTGAAATCCAAAGCTGGCAACCTTAGACTGCCATATTTAGTCATTTCCAGGCCTGGAGCAAACTCTAAACCAGGGGTGGGCACCCTGTGGCCCTCTGGGTGTTTTTGCCTACAACTCCCATCAGCCCTTAGCCAGCATAGCCAATGCTGAGGGGTGATAAGAGTTGCAGGCCAAAACATCTGCAGGCCACAAGTTGCCTGTCCCTGCTCTGAATTCTACTTCCTGCCATGGCCAGGACAACTTAAGGATGGCCATGCCATGGATCTTGAAGGAACTCTCTTTGGAACTCTCTTTGCTCAGATAGACTGCTCCTGCTCAGAAGCTACTGCACACAAATCTGTTCATGGCTGCTGTCCAACCTCAAAGGTCTCCAGTGTTCTCCTGCTCTCTCATAGTATTCAGTGACTCCGTGACTGGGTTCAGACAATATGATAACCCACACTCGGGAGTTGAGTGTGGGTTGTCGTTGAACAGTGGGTTGTTGCTGACACATGGGTTATTGTGTTGTCCGAACCCAGCCGAGATAACAAACCATGGTGAACAACCCACAGTTCACAACCCAGCAACAAACCATGGGTTCTCTTCATGGGTTGTTTGTGGTTAGCAAGCCATGGCTTGTTAGTGCAGCTGGGTTCAGACAACACGATAACCCATGGTTCAACAATGACCCACACTCAACCCGTACTCATCCCTTGAGTGTGAGTCATTGTGATGTCTGAACCCAGTCAGTGTGATTTAGCATGTTAAGCTGTAGGCACAGGGCCAAGGGGAAGCTATGAGGGTGTCACTTCATGTGGTCTTCCACCTTTACGATGCCACTGAGCAAGCAAATGCCTGACTTTTCATCTGCCATCAGAATGGACATACAGAAAAAATGCACTATCCCTGATAGTTTGGAAAGACAATTGCAGCTCCACTCATATCTTACAGCGGAAGACCAGTGAGTATTAGCACTAGGAGTCACCTGTCCGGAAGCAGCCTCTGTCTGGACATGGGCATTAAATGGGCATCAGTGATCATAATGGTGCGGGGGTACGTTTCCCATTACTACCATTAACCATGTTGCTAAAATGTTAGTGACTGAGAAGGTGGACTTTTTCATCATGATTTATTTAAAGCATTATAGATTTGGTTACCTTTGCCTTTTGTGTGACTTGCAGAACTTAGCCATTACAGAATTTAGCCATTCTGCAGTGGAGGAAGAGGATTTTGTATACCACCTGAAGCTGGGACTTTATTCTCTTGAGGGTTCATCTCCTCCAACCATGGTAAATCTACCCAATTTGGTTTCAACGATCTGTTTTAAACCTACTACAGCATCTAAAATTATTTCCTGCTTTGTTAATATAAAGACTCCCAGGTTTCACTCTGTGATCACTCCAGGACCAACCTGTAACCATCACATGTCCAACTGGAGCCTAATTTGAATGACTGCAGACCCCTCCTCCGTCACTTCATCTTGGGAATCTGAACTTGTAGATATTGTGACACCATCAAGTCAAGAGTTTTTCCCCTCATCTGCCAGCTACATCTGCTTTTGTAACATCTTGCTTGATATACAGGCCTGTGGCTTATGCTGGCTCAGCTTGTCTGAGTGTGAAAAGCTAAGCAGGGTTGTTACTTGGATGGGAGACCCCTCCTCTAGTTTCTGATAGCCTTATAGGCTCCTTCCAACTCTATGAAATCTATGATGGGATCTGGAAATCTTGAAAGCACATTTTTTTGGTGATCTTTTGGTTGGCCTACTAAACTCACAATCCTATGCATGTTTAGACAGAAAAAAGGCCTACAACTCCCAGCATGCCCCAGCCACCATGGCTGGGGCATGCTGGGAGTTGTAGGCCTTTTTTTCCTATCTAAACATAGATAGGATTGCACCCTAAAGGAACTAGGCTAATATAGATTTTGGAATTTCATTTGAACATATTTCACTAATATTTAATTATTATTTTTAATTGCCAGAAAAGCATTTTAGCACTAATTAAAAGATAGATTTTACAAAATGGTCTGATCAAATGGCAACCACTGCAAAGTTTATAGAGAATGTGTGCTGAGATGTGACAGGTGTAACTGCTCGATTAATCGCTGCCCATGTCAAAACCCAGGCCCACCCGTTTACAGAGACAGCAGAGTAGGACCCAGGGCATCTACAGCAGTGGAAATTGCATGAATCATAGAATCATAGAAAAGTAGAGTTGGAAGGGGCCTACAAGGCCATCAAGTCCAACCCCCTGCTCAATGCAGGAATCCAAGTCAAAGCATCCCTGACAGATGGCCGTCCAGCTGCACCTTGAATGCCTCCAGAGTGGGAGAGCCCATCACCTCCCTAGGTCGTTGGTTCCATTGTCTTATGGCCCTGACAGTCAAGAATTTTTTCCTGATGTTTAGGTGGAATCTGGGTTCCTGTAACTTGAGCCCATGATTCCGAGTCTTTCGTTTGGCTGAAAAAATGTCAGACTTTCTTCCGCAGGAAAATGCAGGGTGACAATGACCTGATGATGACGCTGTCATGCGGATGCCCTGTAAAAGTGACTGAACAAAGCATGGCAATTCCAAACTAAGCACCGGATATGGAAGCACCCTGAGCCCAAGACAGGTAGCCCATTCTATACTGCTAAAATGAGCAGGAATGAAGTCAAAAGCCAAAGACTCCCACACGGAGAACCAGTCTGGGACCTCAAGCTTAGAACTAGTGATGGCCAAGGGAGAAAAAAAGGCCCCTGATCTCATTCCCCAACTAGTTCCCTTCTCCCTCCCAACTCCACTCTTTTAATTAAGTATCTGTCTGTGTTAATTGATCATTTCTTCTATTAAATTTCCAGCTCCTCTAGTAGCAGCTTTAATTGCATCTAGGAAGGAACAGTCCCTTTGACTCTGGGCGCTGTCAAGATTTGGCCTGGCCTCCTTAACGCCAGTCTCTGGGCTTTGCTGCTGTGACAAAAAAAAAAAGCCACCATTATCTGCGACTTCGTTCATCAGGAGTTTCCCCAGAATCCACCATGCCCTCATGGAGTCTCATGACAAGATAACGGCAAGCATAATCGTAAGCTGCGCTGTCTTCAATGGGGGTTTCTCCTGGGTAAGTGTGCATAGGATTGCTGCTGTAATTTCTGGAACTCAGTTTGTGTGGCCAGAACCAGCAGTTAGTATAGTTGGGTACTTACCAAAGCCCAGAGGGGAGCTACTGGGACATTCATAAGCTGCACAGATCCTGCACTGCTCCCATCCTTCACAGGTGTCCCCCACAAAGCAAAAGATCAACTTGCCGCCATAATTTAAGGCTACAACAACCCTAAAAGGGAGTAAACCGCACCGAACACAATGGGACTTACTTCTGAGTAAACATGCATAGGATTTCATGGTACAGAGAAGGAAAAAAATGGGTTGAACCCTGATCCAAATATCTTAGTGACCATTCCAACATGCATTATATAATCTGCCTGCATGTCATACCTGTGAGGACGTATTCTCACAACATCTTCATTCTGGCCTATTCATTCTTCGTTCTTCCAACCTATTTTCATGCCAAGCTACCTACACTGTGATTTTGTTTTTATAGTTTCATGCCAGCCCATCTCGATTCTTACATATGTCCAAGGAGAACTAGCTGGTTTATGCAGTGTTAAGAAAAAAAATACAAAACCTATGATGCAGTGCAGTGAAACATCCAAGCATAAAACCTCAGGGGCAGTGGCTTTCAACTGAAAGTTGAGGTGGTTGACAAAATTGAAGGAATGGAGGCAGAAGGGGTGGCAGCCAAAATTTGAAGTAGCAAACAGATTTCCCCAAGGATTTGTTGGGATGGAAATGAGGACTTGAAAATGGAATTTCCTGCAATTTTAAGTAGGAGGAAAAACACCCCCACTTTCAACTAATTTTCACCATCTTCTCCTATTCTTCCATCAACCCCAAATCTTTCTTAATCCTAGTTCTCTCCACCCCCTTTTCCTGTCATTGTTTTTTATCACCCCTTCTTCTCTGCTCCTGAAACTTACTTTCTCTTTACCAGTCCTGGGGCTTTCTTCCTCTCCTTTTCTCCACTTCTGCCTTCCCCCTCTCTCTCCCTCCATCTGCCTTCATCCCCCCTGCAATTTCCCTCCATCTCCCCCACCCACCCATTCACACACACACCCCGCCGCTTCTCGACAGCCGAAAGTCCCAATCAATCAATGAGCCAAGGATGTTATCAATAACCCAGAAGATGGATAAAGCCGCACGTCTTGATTACAATCCCTGTCTGCCGCACTTTAATTAACACTTTAGTTAATTAGTTCGGGACCATTTACGAGTAAAATGTTTTTATTAGGGAATTTGCATGATGGCGCCATTTGATGAATTGATGTGTTACCCAAACTATCCGACTGTTCTTAATAGATAATAAACAGGAATCAATCAGCCAGTGCCGACCGAGCCTCCCACGATGGCGCGTCGTCTCTCCACTCATTAAGACAGGGGCGACGAAGAAAGTTTCCTTCCTACCCAGCCTGTGGCAAAGCATCAAGAAGTGTCCTCAGATCTGCACTCGGAGAGGGCAAGCACCAACCGTAGGAAAGGCCATTCTCATTTAGCTCAGCAGAGCAGACCTTGTTCTCCAGCAGGGCCAGCATCAAGGGTAGGCCTGCTCGGGCACCTGCCAAGGGCCCACACGCACCCCAGCATGGGCCCACGGAGCTGCTTCTCCTCTTCACCCTTGCAACCTGCCTCTTCCCCTGCCTCTTCCCCTGGCCCAGATGAAGGTGGTGGTGAGAAGGAGGAGCAGGAAGCACCACGGCCTCCATGCTCACTGGCTCTCTGCCTGTCAAACAAACAAGTGGTGACAATGATGAGAAAAAGGACGAGGAGCAATCACAGCTGGTGACAATGGTGCCAAGAAGCTCTGCTGACTGAGGGAGGGGGCCACTGTCTTGCCCAAGTGCCCACAGAAACTTGGAGCCGGCTCTGCCCCAAAGGCTGCCACCACACCAGGATTTGTATCTGTGCACACCAGTCAGCATTCAGTTCCTGATGGAGGCTCTGGGCAATGGTCCTTGGTGCACTTGGGGGAGCCGTGTGTTGGAATCAACGCTCACTTTTTCCGGGTTGTAACACTGCATGAGTTGCAAGGTGGGATTCCTTCGGCCTGTTGGGGTAGACAGGATGGTGCTTGGTGCCGGGTCACTCCCCCATCCTGATCCAGCTCTGCCCCCTCTCTGCATCCTACTCGATCAAGCAGTTGTGTCATCCTCTCTTGAGATACCTACGCAAGATCCTGGGTCAGCAGCAGATGGAGCGGAGCGTGAGTCTCTCCTGCTGTTTTTGGCCCAACCAGGGCCACTTCCCCGGGGGCAATTTTGCTCAGCAAAGACAGCGCTGGTAAGGCCCTGTGAGGGAGGCTGTTCTCATCTAGACATGCAAAGCTTGTTAATGAGCAGCCCATCTCCAAAGGGGGGGGGGTCGCCAGAAGGCTGCTGCCACACTCGCAACCCCCACTCTGCGCTTCTGCAGCCACCAGGTGCGCCACCCATTGGGGACTGGCAAACTTGGTGCTACCACCAGGGCTTAATCTGAGGCCATCTCCTCTTCCACAGTGAGACATAGGAACATAAGAAGAGTCGTGCTGGGCCCGAGTCGGGAGGGATGAGCAGGGCAGGAAGAGCCACAGCGGTACCCCTTCCTCCAAGATCACAACTGTTCATACCAGCCATTGCCCTACTACACTCACATGCCCCTTTGTGCAAAATAATTCTAGAAGCCCAGATTGATTCAATGGCTCGGTTTGGCAGCACACCGATGGCTCATCGTGGGTTATTTAACCCACAGTGATCTGCGGCACATCCCAGGTGCACTGCAGCCACTGTTTTGCTTATGCAACCTCCAATTGGGCTGAACAGGGGTTGCACCGTGTTGTCTGAACCCGGTCATTGTGGGTTATTCGAGAGTTAAACAACCCTTGCTTGACCCCAATTTTCCCCATTCTTTTAAATTTTTCATTTATTTTATTGCATTTTTAGATCGCCTCTCTGCTCAGTGAGTGCTCGAGGCGATGTACAATTAAAAACAGTAAAAGAGTACAATGCAAAAAACTCCCAAAGCAAAATAAGGAATCAATACAATAAAATCAAGGGCTCACCAAAAAGCAGAGAGAGAGGCTTTAACTATTTAAAGCTTGGCTGAATAACATGGTTTCAATGAACCCGTTTAAAGATGCCTAGGGAAGGAGTTAGCCTAACCTCCCTGGGAAGGGAGTTTCACAACCAGGGTGCTGCTACACAAAAGGCCCCGTCTCACTTGCCCACCAAGTTTACCTCTTAGGAGGTGGGACATGCAACAACAGGGCCTTAGATGATGACTGCCAATCATGGGGGGGGGTGTCCACCTGCTTCTTTCTGCTGTGGGGCATAGTGTGTGTTCAGCAGATGAGAGAGTTAAGTGGTGGTGGAACTGGGAAAAAGGAGAGTGGGAGAAGCCACAGACAGACGCATCCTCCTTCACAGCAGGGGTGGGACTGGGGTGAATGAGTCAGGAACGTGGTCCCCATTCTGATTTGACAGCTGGAACAGAGAAAGCTGCCTTAAGCAGCTCAGATGATTTGTCTATCTAGCCCAGTGTTCTCCAACCTTGGGACCCCAGATGTTTTTGGCCTACAACTCCCAGCATGCTGGGAGTTGTAGGCCAAAAACATCTGGGGACCCAAGGTTGGAGAACACTGATCTAGCCCAATATGTTGTTCTCCAACTGGCAGCACACTCCAGGATTTCAGACATGGGTCTTTCCCAGCACCCACTCCTTCTAACTGGGTATGCTTCCGATGGGACTAGGGTGGCCTCTTACGGATTGCACCCCGCCCCAAAAGGGACATGCATCACCAAAAAGAGAGGATGTAAGAAGACAAATTTGCATCCAATTTGCATATGCTAATTTATCCATATAGATACACATCTTGAAAGAATTATTATAATTTAGGGCACAATCCTATGCATGTTTAGAGAGGGGGGAAGTCCTACAACTCCCAGCATTCCCCAGCCAGTCATGCATCATTTTGTACACCTCTTATCATGTCTCTCCTTACTCACCTTTTTTCTAAGCTAAACAATCCCAGCTGCTGTAACCTTTCCTCACAGGGGACTTGCTCCAGCCCCTTGATCATTTTAGTTGCCCTTCTCTGCACTTTTTCCAACTCTGCAATATCCTTTTTTAGCTGTGGTGACCAGAACTGTACACAGTATTCTAAGTGTGGTCGCATCATAGATTTTTTTTCTATATATATACAGGGAGTATGATATTGGCAGTTTTATTTTCAATTCCTTTCCTACTTATGCCTAACATGGAGTTTGCCTTTTTCACAGCAGTTGTACACTGGGTCGAAATTTTCATCAAGCTGTCCACCACAACCCCAAGATATCTTTCTTGGTCAGTCAGTCACGGCTAGCCTTAATTGCCCATTAATTGCCCATTCAAAACCAAGCCACCTCAAAATACCTTACATTACAACAAGGAAAAATATATTGTTGCTGGGGAAATAACACACACACACACACACACACACACACACACACTCCGCTACTGTGAAGACTGCAAATAAGCTCAGAGGGAACAGGGAAGCCTGAGGGAGGGTGCAGATGACATCATAGTGGTTAGAGTGTTGGACTGGGACTCAGGAGATCCGGGTTCTAGTCCCCGCTCGGCCATGAAGCTCACTGGGTGACTTTGGGCCAGTCACTGACTCTCAGCCTAACCTACCTCACAGGGTTGTTGTGAGGATAAGATGGAGAGGAGGATTATATAAGCCGCCTTGGGTTCCTTGCGGGGGGGAAAAGGCGGGGTATAAGTATAATAAATAAATAAATAAATCAGCATCCCTGCTAATAAAACAGTGCCGGTGGTGCATCCTGCTCGGTGAGTCCTGGTTCCACTACACCACTGCCTGCCCCTGCATGAACAGAGGTGGAGTGCTTGAGGTGGTCTGACCTGCAAGGAGGACTCATTTACATTTGCAAGATACCACTCTATGCTGCACATGCCAGGTAGCCATGAAGCCCCTTCCCTTGGCAGGCAACCCTTTCCATGCTGTGCTTTCAACATTGTCAGCATGCTCATCGGTTCAAGGACCCAAACCGGACACAACTCAGTTATATAAATTCCTATAAAAACAGAGGGGGTGTTAGGGGGTGGAGCCCTGAATCTTTCATTCGGAGTCCTGAATCTCTGGGAGGCCCTCTGCCCCACCACCCTGCTGTCCACGGGCACTTGCTGAAAAAA
This sequence comes from Shinisaurus crocodilurus, assembly GCA_021292165.1. Lineage (NCBI taxonomy): Eukaryota > Metazoa > Chordata > Lepidosauria > Squamata > Shinisauridae > Shinisaurus > Shinisaurus crocodilurus. The sequence continues at coordinate 9,351,331 of CM037885.1, forward strand.
TAAAGGCACGGGGGCCCTGAGGATCTCTGTGGCATCTGATCCCCTTGGACTAGCTGACTTTTTGGGCACTTGTGCTTCCCCTCCTGCTGCCCCCCCCCCGAATATTTCTGCCTGAGGCTTTTTCTGAACTCAAATGCCCTCCGCTCTCCTGTCCATACATCCCGTTTTACAAATAAGGGTGTCCTTAGGAGACAGGGCCCTTTACAGTCTTTAGAGCATATGTAAATTAGCATGTACAAATTTGTGCTTTGGGGGGGGGGGGGTCTTGTGGGCCTGAGCCCCAGATCTTTCTGGTACCCAGCACCACCCCTGCATAAACAGGGCCGGCCCTATCATGAGGCAGACTGAGGCGCCCGCCTCAGGCGACAGAGTGGGAGGTGTGGCAAATTGCACCGCCCCCACCAGGAGGGCCTGCCACCTCCTCCAGAGGGTGCTCCGGAGAGCCCCACCAGCCGCTCCCCCACCATGGCATTTGCCACAGCGAGAGAGTGGCTGGTGGTGGGTCTCTCTAGAGCAGCCGGCCACCCTCCGCTTCTCCTTACTTTGGATGCCACTGCAGCCAGAAGAAGCAGCTGCGGGGCTCCGGCTGGCTGGGTCTCGCGAGATCCGGGCCGGCCAAGCTCTTGAGTTGCAGGAGTCCCGCTTCCAAGAAGGGGTGCACAGCAGTAGCAGTGGGCAGAAGGGGGGGGCGAGGCAGCGGTACGTGTTCTCACCTCAGGCGGTGAGAGACCTTGGGCTGGGTCGGCCCATAAATCAACCCATCGTTCACATACCCAACTTACATCGTTGCTTCAGACATCATGTAGAGAAGACACCTTTTCCCCCCATACGGTCACAAGCTGCAGGGAACATCAGCCAATCACGAGGGGCCATTTTTAAAAACTTTTGCACAAGAGCGTGCAATCTTGTGAGGGTTTGTTGTTGTTGTTGTTGTTGTTGTTGTTGTTTTAATTGATCAATGAGTAAGGTGCTAGACAGGACATGGGTCCTGTACTTTCAGTAGCTGTATAAAAGAAGAGGATCTTTTTGAAGACTGCTTGCCAGAAAAGGGTGGGTGAGCAAGGCTGTACCTGCCAAAAAATTCCCCCTCTACACAGCTGTTAAAGGAAGAACTAGTGTTGCCCATTTGTCAACCGGAGCCTGTAACTGTGCCTTTCATCATAGCTACTTCTTATGTAGATTTTAGCACAGGGGTGTCAAACTTCTTTTAGCCCAGTGGCCAAATTCGCTTTCAGAAAAACTCGGGGGGGGGGGGGGGAGATGCCAGTGGTGGTGGGGGCAAAGCAAAAAGGGTGGAACCAATAATGCCAGCATATTTTAGCTTAACGCTCATACGGCTAATAACTGAGCTTTAGGAGAGGTGGTTGGGGGAAAGTGAGTGGGGCATCGACCTCTGGGAGACCCCAGAGGACCAGATGGGGACTCGGGATGGCTGGATTTTTGCCCACTGGCCTGAGGTTCCAGGGGAGACTGGTGACTCCTATGTCAGTGGGGCTCTTTATCCATTGCAGCTTTTATTATTTATTTATTTATTTATTTTATTTATACCCCGCCTTTTTTCCTGCAAGGAACCCAAGGCGGCTTACATAATCCTCCTCCTCTCTGTTTTATCCTCACAACAACCCTGTGAGGTAGGTTAGGCTGAGAGTCAGTGACTGGCCCAAAGTCACCCAGTGAGTTTCATGGCCGAGCGGGGACTAGAACCCGGATCTCCCGAGTCCCCGTCCGACACTCTCACCACTACGCCACACTGGCTTAATGGGAGCTATCCATGGTGCTCCATGGTGGTGAAGCTATTTGGGGGAAGGAGAGTAGAGCACCATGGATAGCTCCCACAAAGCTCAGAATAAAAGCTGCAATGGATAAGGAGCCCCACTGCCACAGGAATCACCAGCCTCCCCTGGGTTCAACGCCCCTGCCTTTTGCATGTGACGATGCTCTTCTGCTGATCTCTGCAGGCCAAGTTGCCGTTAATGGCACAAAAGCAAGCCAGGACTCTTTTTTTTTCCCCTGATCAGTTGGCAACCCTGTTTGCATCTGCTTATTCTAGCAGAGTATATACTGAAATTGAGAAGAGCCTGAGGCCTTGCTCTCTTGAGCTGCCCACTAGCCGGTAAAAACAGCAACAGCCTGGGCCTCTTTTTCAGGCTAACAGAGGCTTGACATGAATTTATTTATTATTTATTTAGTATATTTGTTCACCGCCCATCAGCCCAAAGGCTCCCTGGGCAGTTTACAAAGAGAAACAGGATAAAAACAATCATCTTAAAAACAAAAGAACATAAAATAAAATGGACAGCAATATAAAATCACACAATAAAACCAAGCTGCCAAAAAGAATCAGTCCGAAGGTACAGTAGAATAATAAAAATGAGTAAAAAATCAACCGTTAAAATATTGGGCAAATAAAAAGGTTTCCACCTGGCGCCTAAAAGAAAACAGAGTGGACGCCAGGCGCACCTCTTTGGGGAGCTGATTCCACAAATGTTGGCAGACCAGCAGATCAAGCTCTGACTACTAGCACAAAGGTAAACATTACCACCTACTCATTGTTGCAAAGGAAACCTCTGTGGGGCAGCTACAGCGGCTGGTTCAGAAGTTGGCAAGGCAGCTTGCCCCAGAGGTGCATGAGAAGCCTGTCTTGCTTTGTATCTCTGTCTCTCTCTGTCTCTCTCTCTCTCTCTCTTTTCTGTGCCCTGAAAAGCCAACATTTCTACAGGAATAGAAAGGGGCATTCATCCTCTCCAGTTTTAACATCTCTAGCTCCTCTCCCCTTCCTTCAGGTCAGAGAGAGCTGAGCGCCCCTTGAACAGCAGATACTTGTGAGAGGAGCGCCATCATGTGGCCATCAGTATTTATTGCACAGGGGTGTGGACCGAACTCCCGGCTTCACTCATCTAGGTCAGAGATAGGGAACCTTTTTTTTAAATCTGCGGAGGGCCGAGTCTGTTGGTGCTTGCATGCCTGCAGTGGGCAAAGCCAAAGCCAGTGGTGGGTGGGTGGGCCCAGAGTCAAAGGTGAGTGGAGCAACCAGGGGCGGTGCTAGGTACCGAAAAGATCTAGGGCTGAGCCCACACAGGACAATATATATATATGCACAAATTGCCATATGCTAATTTACTGATGCTGTAGAGCAGTGTTCTCCAACCTTGGGTCCCCAGATGTTTTTGGCCTACAACTCCCAGCATGCCCCAGCCAGCGTAGCTGGCTGGGTCATGCTGGGAGTTGTAGGCCAAAAACATCTGGGGACCCAAGGTTGGAGAACACTGCTCTAAAGGGTGTGTGTGTGTTTGTCTTTAAAGGACCCTGTCTCCTAAGGACAACCCTATTTGTAAAAAGGGATGTATGGACAGGGGAGAGGAGGGCATTTGATTTCAGAAGAAAATCACAGGCAGAAAGATTGGGGGGGGCAGCAGGAAGGGAAGCACATGTCGGCAAAAAGCAAGCTAGTCCAGGGGGATCCGATGCAACAGAGATACTTAGGGCGCCTGTACCTTTATTTCAGCAAGTGCCCCTGGATAGCAGGGTGGTGGGGCAGATGGCCTCCCAGAGATTCGGGGCTCCAGATGAAAGATTTGGGGCTGGCTGCAGTCTGAGTGGGCCACCCCCTAACACCCCCTCTGGGGGGGCCACCCCTTTTCTCTTGCTTTCTGCCACTTCCCGCTCTCATCCTGCCTGCGCTTTGGGGAAGGGACAGATCGCTCTTGCCAGAGCTCTGAAGTGTTTGCTTTTTGGAAGGCTTTGGAAATTGGGCCAAGGGCTGTGTGTGGCCCTGGGACGCAAGTTGCCCACCCCTGCAGTTAGGTTCCCAAGTGGACCAAAAATCTCATCCATCCCCATTACTCCCAGGGCTGCATCACTGAGGTAACCCTTGTACCAGGTTGTCTCTTTTTCCTGACTTGAGTCCTACTCCTGTGCCTTTCACATCACCCCAGCACACAGAAATTTAGGAAGTGAAGAATCCCCCCCCCCATTGCTTTTATCTCCAGTCCTTTCCAGGCAAAGGTACTGAGCTGGTGAAAAGAAAAAGAAGAGGGGGAGATGCAGAAACCTGGTCATCCTATCTTGAAACATGGGCCACAAAGAGAGATACAAGACCATCGGTGGATTATGAAATAAAGCGCACGAACTCTAGCATGCATACTTATTTAAAGTATTTTTATGCCACTCCTCCACCCCCCAAAAAGGCTGACAACAGCCCCTGTCTGTGGGCTTACAATCTAAAAAGATATGACACACAAGGAAAAGGAGATGCAGAAGGAAGGGGGGGGGAAGGAAAAAGATTTTCAGCAGGGCTGATGGAATGGCCCTGCTTCACCTTGTACCTTCCGCCATGGGCAGTCCAACTGGGGCAGGCCCTGATGTGCCCCTTGCTCCTATATCCCTTGCTCCTCCTCCTTCCCCTCAGGGCAGCTGATATCAGTTAGATAGGCCTGGTGGGGAGCAAGGATTTTTACTCCCGCATCCAGTTCAGTTTGATGCAACTTAACTGCCTAGGATTGCCCTTGTTGGGTTTAGACTTGTCGTCATGCACAGAGCCTCAGATGCAAATAAAATTGGTGGCAACCAAAGAGCCAGGCCTGTCGGGAACTTTGCACCATTTCCTCTGGAATTTGTAGCCCCTGATTTCAAATGTATGAGAGCTGGCTGGGGTTGCTCATTAGAGAAGGTAAGACACCCTGCAGATGCTCGGGGGAAGCCTCTTTTAGTTTCTTCAATCAATCAATCAATCAATCAATGTTTAAGTTTATTGTACTAGCCAAAGGCCATGACAAAATTAAAACTCAAATATACGGTTATGCACATATACAAATGTATGAAATAATTAGTTTGAAGCAGTGCTTTTTTTCTGGAGAAAAAGGTACCGGAACTCTTGGATTGTTTCCTCGGGAGTAGATGGCGATTAAATTGTAATGAAATTAATAGAATAAAAGGTGCTGGAACTTAGTTCTGGTGAGTTCCACCAGAAAAAAAGCCCTGGTTTGAAGAAACAATGAATATTTTATTTTCTTTATTAATGTTATTTCCTGTTTTGTATAGAATTGTCAATATTGTTGTTCGGATATCCCTTTATAGCAGAATTTTAACCAAGGTGGCTTTAAAAACAAACAAAACATATGGTGATGAAGTGAAAGGAATATTCTTTCTGTCATGCTGCCGTTAAAGGCACAAGAACCCTGCGGGGGGGGGGAGTTGGCAACCTCAGTTTTAAATAGGTCAGTCCTGGCACAGAAAAGGGGGAATGGGGCCAAACCCTTTGATGTGGCAGCAGCGGTCGCTTTGCAGACCCACGCCTTTGATCTGAGCGAGGCAAACAGATGCTCAAAGCCTCTTTTGCTTCACAAATGCGTTGATGGGCACCACAATGGTCTCTTGCACCTATCAGACATTACTGCAAGATGGGTGTCTGTCTGGGGCTCGGAGTTCGGCCCAGCTTTTCCCAACCTCCAGATGGACTACAACTCCCATAATCCCACAGCCAGCTGACAGTGGGAGAGGCTGCCCATCCCTCCATCATTCTCTTTGGTTCAAAGGGCTAACAGCAAAAGGATCCCTACATAAATACTAACTCTGCAACCCCGCCCTGTAGCTATGCCACAACTACAGAGAAAGGATCCTATCTCTTGTTTTAAAAGGGGACCCAACACAGAGGAAGCTGCATCTCAAGATGCTAAGAGTATCCCTTGTGTTGCCTTCCAGCAAGGAACTTTTTGAATAGATCCCTGTGATTTCTATCTAACCAGCTATTATTATTATTAGTAGTAGTAGTAGTAGTATTTTACTTCTATTGACTTGACTTTTATTTTTCTCATCAAAGGACATTTTCAAAACATATGGTACAGTCCCAACCCCTAGTGGTCAGTCTCTGCATAACAGTAATCCAAGGCAGGCAGGCAGGAAACCAGCAAGTAATTCACTGTCATTTAAGGTACCCAATTTTTTTCTAGCCCTACTGATGTGGTCTTATCTACTCAAGGCTGTTAATCCACTGCATCTACTGTTGGTTTTGCCACAGAATTGAAATCCGAGCACTACACGAGGAGTATTTCCTTCCCTGCTTTTCTGCTACATAACCTCTAGGTGGCACTGTGGTATAGTGGAACAGGGCAAATATACAAGAGGAAATCCTGCTTTCTTTCGCCATCAGAAATAATACCCCATTTTCCTGGGCTTTTCTATATGCATTTATCATGCACTCATCATTCCCTACTCACGGTTGTTTATGGGTTCTTTAGACAACGTTGTGACCCTCCAGTTTTGCTTCTGTGTCTAACCAGCGCTTTTGGTGAGGTTTTTTTTTTTTTTTTAAGAGCAGGGAAAATGGGGCATTTAACTGTGAAAGTGAAAAAAGTGCAATTTCCTCTTGTGTATTTGCACTATTCCGCTAATACCACAGTGCCACCTAGAAGTTATACAGGCAGTCCCCAGGTTACGAACGAAATCCGTTCTTAAGAATGTCTTTAAGCCGAATTTGTACTTAAGTCGGAACAGTATAGCATAGCACACATTAAAACCGGCATTTACGCAAATTGCGTAACTTACACAAATTGTGTAGTATGCTACGCTATACTCTACGTAAACGATGTAGAGCTGGGGAACCTGGAAGTCCATTCATTAAGTATGCGTTGTCTGTAAGTCGGACGTTTTTAACCCAGGGACTGCCTGTATAGCAGAAAAGGCAGGAAAGGAAATGCTTCTTGTGTAGTGCTCGGATCTCAATTCTGCAATGAAACTGAAAGTAGACACAGCAGCTAAAGCAGCTTCAGTTTGTCAGCCTGCTGTTAAAGGCACAGGAACAGGGCCAGAAAAAAAAGGTGGCAACTTTTAAAATACAACTGAGCCCAGATTTGGGTGCTACATGCATTATGGCTTGCTCCTATGCAATACAAAGGTTACAAACTGACCTGGACACCCCCCTCATCCACACACACAAACATATCTTTAACAGCAGCTTGGTCTGCATAAATTGAGTGATTTATTATTTTTTTTAACGGCATGGAGATGAATATCTGCTAAGTCTAACATATGAAGCTTCTGTTAAAGGCACAGCTGCAGTCACTGGTTAAAAGTTGGCAACCTTAGGTGGAAACTTTCTTAAATCCCTCCATGAGAAGGCCTCTTCAGTGGTGACCCTATATCTCTGGAGCTCCCTCCCTCGAGAGAGGCATTTTGCCCCCTCCTTGTTTCCCCCACCCCCAGGTTTTTACATTCTCAATCTGCCTTCTGGTTAAAGGGGGTGTGTTGGATTTTAAATTGGTGCCATAGACCTCTTCAATAAATAAATGGATTCAATACAGCTGTCAGAGAGCCACAGCCTTTGTAACTTAGGCCAAATACCTTTTTTCCCATTTCAAAGACCCTTTAGGTCAGCTTTCCCCAACCTGGCTCCCTCCAGATGTGTTGGACTACAACTCTCATAATTCCCAGCCAGCATGGCCAAAGGCCATGCTGGCTGGGAATTATGAGAGTTGTAGTCCAACGCATCTGGAGGGAGCCAGGTTGGGGGTCTACTTTATGTAATTAGCAGGGTCTCTTTTTTTACTGGTTTCTCCATTGCTGCTGCCTGTCGGGTTTTTAATTGTGAGTGTGAGGTTCTGATCCTCTGCCCCTGGGATTAAGCCCCATCAAACACAGTAGGATGTACTACTTAGTAAACGACAGTGTTTATAGGATTGGGGAAGGTAAAGGGTGGGTGAAGCCCGCTGAAAAGAGGCCGATCCTGCTAGAGGAGCAAATAGGTCTGCAAAAGAGGAGAGGCAGCGGAGCGAGTTAGTGACCCAACGTCATCGCGGGCCATTTGGAGGCTAGTGGTACAGGTCAAGAGGTGGTATATGAAATAACAAGCCAATAAACAGCTCCTGGTGGTTTGCCATTCATAATAGAGTTGGAAGGGGCCTACAAGGCCATCGAGTCCAACCCCCTGCTCAATGGAGGGGTCTCCCATCCAAGTAATAACCAGCCCTGACCCTGCTTAGCTTTCCACACTCAGACAAGCTGAGCCAGCACGAGCCACAGTTTGTGTCCTCCTGCCACCATGTGGATAATGTCATAACTATATAGTTTAGTCACTAGCTGGTACAGGACTTGGGTGTATCTGGGTGCAGCCCGGAGTTTCCTGTTACTGTTCTGTCCTTGTTGGAGAGAGTGAGACAATCCATTTCTTGTCGATCTTCCTGACTGGTGTGGCCTCCTCCAAGCCTTCCGTGACATGTGGTCAGAAGTCCAGTTTTAAACACACAGATTCCTGACGAGGCAAAGAAAATGGCTCAGTTCTCTTGTCACCAGAAAGCTCCAGCTTTATCATTCTGCAGCATGGGCTGAATGGAAAAGAAATATTTGTTTGCTTTTTGCCGGGCCACGAAGCTCCTTAAGGAGGAAGGAATAGAGCGAGTAAGCAGGGCTGGCTTCAAAGGTAGGCGTGGCTGGGAACCCTTTGAGGTCAGTGGGCAGAAAATGAAGGGGTTGAGATTGTTTCTTTTCAATTGACCGCTTCTCTGTCGTTTTGTTGTTGATGTTGTTGTTGTTTACACCTTCAGACAGACCTGTGGCCCTCCAGACATGTTCGACTATGACTCCCATCACCCCTTGGCCATGCTGGCTGGAGATGATGGGAGTTGTCGTCCAACATGTTTGGAAAGTACGAGATTGGGGAAAGAAGGTGAATAGGTAGCTTCCAAGGCAGGGCCTGTGTCCCTCTTAACCAGGGCAGGTGTCAAGGGTAGGCATAGTCGGGCACCTGCTGAGGGCCCACATCCCAGCAGGGGTCCACCACCAACAAAAGCCCCTTGGAATTGCTCCTCCTTTTCACCATTGCAGCCTGCTTCTTCCCCTGCCTCTGGTTCTGGCCCAGAAAACTGTGGTGGCGAGGAGGAGGAGGAGGAGCAGATGCCACGGCCTCCTTGCTCTCTTGCTCTCAGCTACGGTCCGGAGACTTCAATTGGTTCAAAATAGAGCAGCGAGGCTGCTAGCGGGGACTGGCCGACAAGAACATATTACTCTATGAACTACACTGGTTACCAATTGAAGTCCGGGCCCGATTCAAAGTGCTAACATTGACATTCAAAGCCCTAAACGATTTGGGGCCAGGCCAGGGTATCTGAAGGAATGCCTCGTCCCATACTTGCCTGCCCGAACCCTGAGATCCTCTTCGGAGGTGCTTCTCAGAGAGGCACCTCTAAAGGAAGTTAGGAGGGTGGCTACTCGGGGAAGGGCCTTCTCAGTTGTGGCACCCCATTTGTGAAATAATCAGCTCTCGAAAGAGGTGTGCCCCCTGGTGCCCACTCTGTATTCTTTTAGGCACCAGGTGAAAACCTTTTTATTTGCCCAATATTTTAACGGTTGATTTTTTAATTCATTTTTATTATTCCACTGTACCTCCGGACTGATTCTTTTTGGCTGCGTGGTTTTATTGTGTGATTTTATATTGCTCCACGTTTTATTTTACGTTCTTTTGTTTTCAAGATGATTGTTTTTATCTTGTTTCTCTTTGTAAACCACCCAGGGAGCCTTTGGGCTGATGGGTGGTGAACAAATATACTAAATAAATAAATAAATAAATAAATAAATAAAAAATTAAATGAATAAATAAATAAATAAATAAGCAAGCAAGCAAGCAAGCAAGCAAGTGGTACCAACGAAGGCAGGCTGGCTGAGGGAGGGGGCCCACTGAGGGTGCCTTCCCCGAGGGCAAAAAACCTGGAGCCAGCACTGCAAGTCAATTCACCCTTTGTGCTATGGGAAAAGAAGCCAGCCATGTCCTTTACTGTCCAAAGAGGGCCGTATCAGCACATGTTTGATGCCCATCTCATCCCCACGAGGAACATCCTGGTTTATGAGAGGACCACACGACCACTCGCTGCACAATCCTGTGTGTCCTTACCAAAGTTCAATGCTGTTGCGTGCGTGGGACTTTTTCTCCAAGCGATGTGTGTATCCCATTGCGGCCTAAACATTTATGCTAGTTCTCCCTTTCTGACTCTGGGACAGCCCCCCGCCCATCTATTCCCAGTACGGGACGGATTTGGAGGAGGGACGGCAGCACCGATTGTATATTGATTTCTCCCCCTTTCCCCCCTACAATATTTATTCTGTGTTAGAAACACACACACGCATGCGTGGTCCTATATGTAACAGAGTAGAATTTTGGGGGTTGCCAACTATTGAATTTTTTTTTAAACGGGCGCGTGCAGTCCTGGCTCCAGGGTTTTGAGGGCCCTCGGGCAAGGCACCCTCCCCCTCCCTCAGCCAGCCTGCCTTCTCACAACCCTTGTCCCCAGCTGCTCTTGTTCTTCATCCTCTTTCTCCTCATTGGTACCACTTGCTTGATTGGCAGGCAGAGAGCCAGGGAGCAAGGAGGCAGCAGCATCTGCTCTTCCTCCTCCTCCTCCTCCTCCTCCTCCTCACCACCACCACCACCACCGCAGTTTTCTGGGCCAGAACCAGAAGCAGGGGAACAAGCAGGCTGCAATGGTGAAGAGGAGGAGCAATTCCAAGGGGCTTTTGTTGGTGGTGGGCCCCTGCTGGGATGTGGGCCCTCAGCAGGTGCCCGACTATGCCTACCCTTGACGCTTGCCCTGGTTAAGAGGGACACAGGCCCTGCCTTGGAAGCTACCTATTCACCTTCCTTCCCCAACCTGGTACTCTCCAAACATGTTGGACTACAACTCCCATCATCTCCAGCCAGCATGGCCAAGGGGCGATGGGAGTCATAGTCGATCACGTCTTGAGGGCCTCAGGTTTGAGAAGGCTGTCTTAAGGTACACAGGTAAACAACAACAAGGGAAGAGGCCAACTGAAAAGTAACAATCCCAGCCCCTTTATTTGTCTGCCCAGTGGCCTCAAAATAGAAAGCAAAAAAAGTAAATAAATCCTGACAAGGCTGCTTTTCTTTTGGTCAGCTGGCAACCCAAGTAGAAATTTATTTTCATGGTTTAAGAAATTATATTCACTTGGCCCCTCTCATTGCTAGGGGGCATCTGCCATATCTGCTTTCTCCCCCCCTCTCCAAATGCTTCATTATTCTATATATGTTTTTCAGAGGTTCAGATAAAAACACACGATAGAAGTTGGTTGTAAAACCAGCTGGGCCTCAGGCTTTTCTTTTTAACATGCTGTTTTCTTTACAGCTTTGCTTATTTCATCTTCTAAAACTGGCTTCCCTCCTTCTTGTGCTCCATCTCAGGGAGATGCATCCCTTGGAGTTATTTGCTAATGTCCTGCTTGGCGGTGGTGGTGTGTGTGTGTTTTCCCCCCCAGTTGCTGGAGTTTGAAAAGCGCACTTTTGTAGATTGGTATAAAATGGTTTCTAGCTATGTACAAGTTTTAAATTTGCGCCCTGACTTAAATCTTGAAGGCTCAGCACGGGTAAAACAAAATAACAAAGGGAGTGCCACTGAACATATGCAGAGTGCCTGTCTCTCACCATCACTGCCCACATAGCAGGGGTTGCAGGCTACAGTTCCCAGGATAGAGAATATGATCAAGGTTGTGCATTTTAAAAAAAGAAAAGAAAAGAAAATTACAATCTTCTGAAAAGTTGCATTCTGCAGCAAGGAAAGCTGAATGCTGAGATTTCACTAGGCTTTTCCCTCAGTCTCAAGAATATCTTGGCAATGATAAGGTCTAGAAACTTGCTGTTTAACATGTGTCAGTGACACCACCATCTGTTTCTCCTTTCCCCTCACCCTGTTCTGATTGTAGTATACATGTAACCCCAGTAGGCTTGGCTTCCAGGTGGGTTTGAGCCTCACACATTTTTGAAATTAGGTAGAGTGTGCGCTTTACACTCTGTTTTTTCTTGTATTTTATTGGACTGTACATCGCTCAGAGTGGCTGGATGACTGGCCAGATGGGCGATTCAAAAATATAATAAATAAATAAATAGAGTTGCCACCCAAGTCATAATTAGCTGGTTCAGAATACAAATTTGCACATGTCTTCATGCTCGGATGTATTACAAACTGAGTGGTGTCCCATTCCCCCAGAAGCTCTTCTGTGTCTTGGAATAAAATAAGATTATGCACATCGGGGCCGTCAGTGTTAAAGACTGACCAGTCTATTTTGTAGGTGTATGTGCAAAAGTTCTTTAATGTCAGCCTCTTACTCGTCATTGGTTGCTACCTGACCAAGCAAGCTTTAGTCTGTTGAATACATTCTCTATTCAGGTCACTCAGTTTCATAGATCATAGAGTGGAAAGGGGCCTTCAAGGCCATCGAGTCCAACCCCCTGCTCAATGCAGGAAACTAGAGGAGGGGTCTCCCATCCAAGTAATAACCAGGCCGGACCCTGCTTAGCTTTCCACTCCAACAAGCTGAGCCAGCGTGAGCCATAGGCCTGTATAGTTCTCTCTTGGCTGTTTCCTGGAAATGTTTTCTGTGACTTGTTATCCCCTATCCTGGTCTAAAACCCTCCCTTGTTCTTGGCTGTATGTCTGGGGAAGGGGGAGCAGCTGAATTCCCAGGCATGTCTCCACCATGGCTGATACTATGCGGTGGGTGCAAAGTAGGTAAAATCAAACTACATTTCCCAGGGGGCAATATGGTGATCTAGAGGTGCTCAGCACTGCTAGTGGACTTGCGTCAATATTATATAAACTAGGAGAGAAGTCTTGGGAAACAGGTGAGTTTGTTTCCCACCCCCCGAGAAAACATCTGGGAAATCTCATAACTACTGAGCTGATTCTGAACAGATTTGAGAGGAGTTCACATCACCTGTTGTTCCTGGAGTCTGGCTCCTGGAGTCAGTTCTTGATGGGGCATAGGGAATAGTGGTTAGAGCAGGAAGAAAGATTTGCAGACAGGGCCCCCTGGGTACTTTTCCATACTCTGGGAATAGTCAATAGGGTGGCCATGTGCTCTACTACTTGACAGAGGACAGTCCCCTATCAGAAGGCATTCTAAGAACATAAGAAGAGCCATGCTGGATCAGACCAAGGTCCATCTAGTCCAGCATTCTGTTCCCACAGTGGCCAACAGCTGCCCACAGGAAACCCACAAGCAGGTCTTGAGTGCAGCAGAACTCTCTTGGTCATGTTCCCCAGCAACTGGTGTACATTGGCATACTGCCTCCGATACTAGAGGTAGCACAGAGCCAGTCAGGGCTAGTAGCCATTGATAGCCTTATCCTCTGTTGAAGGGCTGTTGAGTTCAAGACCAGGGTAAAGATCAAGAACCATAAGAAGTCAGGAGAGCAGAAGCCTTGAATTTGCCCATAAGCAGTTCAAACCCAGACAGCGGACTGAGCGGGCAGGCACACAGGTCACCCAGGGTGCTTCCAGATGAGGCTTTTAATCACTTTGCCTCATTCACTGAGTTTTTATGGGAGGGTCCAGATGTTGTTGTCTTCCATTCATAACCGTCCCGTCTTTTCCCACCAACTCACCACAGAAAACCTGTTAAGGAGAAAAAGGTGGGAAAGTTCCACAATGTCTTCCAGAGGGATTGTTAGGGGGCGGCCCACTAGGTCTTGAGCCCCAAATCTTTCATTTGGTGCCCCAAGTCTCTGGGGGGCCATGTGCCCTACCACCTTGCTGTCCACGGGCACTTGCTGAAATCAAGGGACAGGGGCCCTGATGATGATCTCTGTGGCATCCGATCCCGCTGGATGAGCTGGCTTTTTGCCCACATGTGCTTCACCTCCTGCTGCCCCCCCCCCGAATCTTTCTGCCTGAGGGGTTTTTTCTGAAATGAAATGCCCTCCTCTCTCCTGTCCATTGATCCCTTTTTAAAATAGGGGTGCCCTTAGGACACGAAGTCCTTTAAAGACACACACACACACACACACACACACACAGAGACTTTAGAGCAGGGCTCTCTAACCTTGGGTCCCCAGATGTTGCCGGACTACAACTCCCAGAATCCCTTGCCATTAGCCATGCTGGCTGGGTATGCTGGGAGCTATAGGCCAGCAACATTTGGGGACCCAAGGTTGGCGAGCCCTGCTTTAGAGCCTTCTCCTTGTCCCTTCAGCCAGAGCAGCTAGACTGGTGGGGACGAGGAAGAGGGCCTTTTCTGTGGCGGCCCCCATACTGTGGAACTCTCTCCCTAGTGACCTCCGCCATGCCCCCTCTCTGCTGAGCTTCCGCTGCTCACTAAAAACATGGCTGTTCAGGCAGGAATATGGGGTGGGCTAAGATTTTAAAATTTTATACTGTTTTAAATGTATTTTATTCTGTATTTTATCATGTTGCACATTGCCCAGAGTGGCAGGGTTGCCGGCCAGATGGGCGATCCATAAATGGAACAAACAAACAAACAAATAAATAAATAAATGTAAATTAGCATATGTAAATTTGTGTTGCTTTTTTTTTTTTTTTTTGGTCCTGTGTGCCTGAGCCCCTGATCTTTTTGGTACCTAGCACCGTGCCTGCTGCCATCTGCACTAGGACTAGGAGCCCTCCGTCTGGAAGCAGCCCTGGTCACAGTCTTCCCCACTATGGTGGTGAGATGCATTGTGTTTCTATTTAAATGATGGTCCGCATTTCTAAATAAGAGCCAGTGTGGCGTAGTGGTGAAAGTGCTGGACTGGGGACTCGGGAGATCCGGATTCTAGTCCCCGCTCGGCCATGAAACTCACTGGGTGTCTTTGGGCCAGTCACTGACTCTCACCCTAACCTACCTCACAGGGTTGTTGTGAGGATAAAATGGAGAGGAGGACTATGTAAACCGCCTTGGGTTCCTTGCAGGAAAAAAGGCGGGGTATAAATATAATAAATATAAATAAATAAATAAATTTGCATCTGTACATATAAATTAGCATAGGCAAATTTGATGCAAATCCGTGTCCTCTGTTTTGGGTGATGCGTAAGTGGCCACCCTAAGAGTCACCTAGTGGTGATAGTGGGAGGCAGCTGGTTCATGAGCCCTCTATTTTCATGCCCAGTTCTATCCTCTTGCCAGTGGCGGCTGGTGAGTCCTATGTCAGTGGGGCGCCTTCTCCATTGCATCTTTTTGTTTGAGCTTCATAGGAGCTACCCATGGTGGTGAAGCTATTTTGCAGATGGAGTTCAGCACCGTGGATAGTTCCTATAAGGCTCAAACAAAAAGATGCAATGGATAAGGAACCCTACTGACACAGAAGTCACCAGGCTCTCCTCTGTGTTGCCATTCCATTGCCTCTGCACTCATTTATTTCCTTTAAAAGGGGTCCCTTGTTTATACAGTCCAACTTCCGGAATGGCCCACCTTTTCGCCATTTCTGCTCCCTCTTCTTCCTGGGTTGCCACCTTTTTAAAAGGCCACCACGTTCCTGTTCATTTCACAACAGCACAATAACACGCAACATTTAAGCAGGCCCCGCTTTTCCGGGCAAGGAGTTAAAAAGAATGGGAAAGCTTTGCCAGCTACATTTCTGAGCGTCGGGCTGCCATTCAAGGCACAGGAGCAGGGCCAGTTGAAAAGGTGGCAACCCTCCCCTGGGCTTCTACCAGGACGGTCTGTGGGCGGAATTGCCTGTACAGGGGAGCGCAAAATTTAGAATGACACCTGAAAGAAAAATGACCCGTTGTTTTTGGAGCAGAGGAATGATCGAGTAGGGAACAAGAGTTGGGGACATCTGATGCATTACGGGATCTGCTTAAAGGCCCATCCGTTTCTCTGATCCTGGCGGGATTTGAGGGATGGATGGAGAATTGAAGGGGGAGCAAATAGCTAGCAATAAGCCATTGATCAGCTACAGGCGGGCTGGAGACAGGCTCTTAAAGGAAGGGGGAGAGGTGGGGAGAGAGACTCTGTCCAGGTAAAGGAGGGAGGGAGAGGAATCAAAAGGGTTTGTGGGAGGTTGGGGGAGTGGGAGGACAGAGCAGAGTCAGTGCAGGCAAAAGGGCTTGGGCTGTGGCAGGGGTGCAGAACCTATTTCAGCCCGAGGGCCAGATTCTGTTTCAGAGAAGCTCTCGGGGGCCACATTCCAGCGGTGGGCAGGGCCGATGGCAAAAGGGGACAGGGCCAAAATACCAAAAATACCAGCCTATTTTAGTTTAAAGCTCTTACTGCTGGCAACGAAGCTTTAGGAGAAGCGTTTCGACCTTTTAGAATGGGGGGAAAAACTGCACAAAAGCTGGGAAAGCACCAAACGGTCAGTGGTGGTGGGGGGAGGTGGGGGGGCCAGAAGAATGGGGCGTCGTCATCTGAGGAACCCCAGAGGGCCAAACTGGGATACCAGGTGGGCCGGATGTGGTCCCCGGGCCTGAGGTTCTGCACCCCTGGGCTACGGTCCCTTTGCCACCTGCAGCGTGACAGCTAATGTGGCCTCGTGGGAGGAGTGTTGGAGACGCACCTGGCCACGAAGCTCACTGGGTGACCCTGGGGCAGCCACGGTCTGTCGGCCTGACCTACCTCGCAGGGTTGTCACGAGGATAAAACTGCATGAGGGAATCTTTGTACTCTGAGTTTCTTGAAGGAAGGCTGGGATAAAATGTGGTAATACTATTCATTAGTATCAGCAAACAACAACCACTTTTTTAAAAAAAGGCAGGGTGCAGCCTAAAACATATAAAGTTATAAGCCGAAGGTGACTGCATATGTGCAGATTTCCCCCTTGAGTAACCAAAACCAATTCTTCCTACCAATCTGAGATTAGGGACAGGGCTGCTCCTGTCCTGAATGTACTCTTTTTGTTTTTTCTTGCAGGCAGGGGTGGTGCCAGGTACCGAAAAAATCTGGGTCTCGGACCCACAGGGCAAACAAACAAAAAAAAAAAAAAGCACACATTTTCATATGCTTATTTACATATGCTCTAAAGTCTCTGTGTGTGTGTGTGTGTGTGTGTGTGTGTGTGTTTAAAGGACCCTGCCTCCTAAGGACAACCCTATTTGTAAAAAGGGATGCATGGACAGGGGAGAGGAGGGCATTTGATTTCAGGGGGGAAAAACTCAGGCAGAAAGATTTGGGGTGGGCAGCAGGAGGTGAAGCACATGTGGGCCAAAAGCCAGCTCATCCAGGGGGATCAGATGCAACAGAGATCCTCCTCAGGTCCCCTGTCCCTCCCTTTATTTCAGCAAGTGCCAGTGGTGGACAGCAGGGTGGTGGGGCAGAGGGCCTCCCAGAGACTTGGGGCACCAAATGAAATATTCGGGGCTCCAGCCCTAGTGGGCCTCCCCTAACCCTGCCTCTGCTTGCAGGGAGACAGCAGTTAGGGTGACCTGGTGTCCTGCTTTACGGAGAACAGTCCTCTATTTGAAGGTGTCCTCTATTTGAAGAGGCATCCAGTCCAAGTCCGGCTTAAAGTCCAAGAACCAGAAGGTGGGAGAGCATCAGGGGAACTTGGAACTTGCCCATCCTGGACAACAGCAGACGGAGCAGGCACACCGCTCAGCTAGTCAGTCTTCTCCACTATGCTGAGATGTCTTGTATTTCTATTTCAATTATACTTACTGTTTCTAAATGTGTACCTATATACATATACATTTGCATATGCAAATGTTTTGCAAATTAGTGGCCTCTTTTTTTTAGTGATGTGTAAGTGGCCACCCTAGCCAGTTGCTGTTATTGTTTAAATTGAGGGGCCTTCAAATATGGCATCCAACATCCCCCAGTGGCACAGTTCACTCTACCGCTTCAGGATTCTGCCGTCTCATTCTGCCACAGGTGCGCACCAAGACTGTGAGGCACATGTTTGCTTGACAGTGTGGCCAGGCCCAGTTGCCCCCTGGAAAGCCAACATGGTGGCATCAGCTCCCTGAGGTGAACCTCTCAATGACTGGGTTCAGAGTAGACAACACGATAACCCTCACTCAAGGGTTGAGTATGGGTTGAGCGTGAGTTGTTGAGCCATGGGTTGTTGAAACATGGGTTGTCGTGTTGTCCGAGCCCAGCCGTGCTAACAAGCCATGGTTTGTTAGCCACGAACAACCCATGAAGAGAACCCATGGTTTGCTGTTGGGTTGTGAACTGTGGGTTTGTTATCTTGGTCTGGGTTCAGACAACACGATAACCCACGTTTCAACAACAAGCCACACTCAACCCATACTCAGCCCTTGAGTGTGGGTCATCGTGTTGTCTAAACCCAGTCAATGTGTCTGGCCACTGCCCTGACCCTGCTCACCCTACTAGTGCTAAGCAGGTATAGAGCTTAGGGTGGGTTGTGCCTCTATAGATCACTGTCTTTTCAAAACAAAATGGGTTAGGCCAAGAGATTGTGATACTATATAGTATTTTTATACTGCCTTTCTGCAAAAGCCAACGTGCAGTCAGCCCCCCTATGACTGAAGAAGGACGTAAACCTGGGCCAAACACTGCTCGGAAGGAAGTCATTCAATTCCACCACCGCCCGGTCTTTTCTAGCAAACACACACAACACACAACCTACTTCTGATTTTTAATGTCTCCCTTCTACCTGTCCATCCTTTGAGGCCTGCTGTGTTCAGCCCTTCTCTTGCCTCCCTGCTTCCCCCTTCTTTCTCCTCTATTTTTAGCCACCATCTCTTTTTTATTTTATATATATATATATATATATATATATATATCCCCCTCTTCTCTCCTTTCTAAACACTTCCTCCCTCCTTTCTGGAGCGCCACACTCCCCCGAGCGTTATGACTTCATCCCGGCGCGGGCTGCAGGCAAGGAGAAATAAATCTTCATAAAGGCTGGGTTGTGATTAATCCGTGGGCCAAGGCTCGAGAGCGGGACCTTTCCCATTAGTGGATAATGGGAAGATGGAAAGCTCCTGTCGCCGCCACTAGCTGCCCGTCATTTGTTCCACTTTGCAGTCCATTTGGCGGGGAGAGTACAAGGCACTCCATCAAAAATATTTTCAGAGTTAATTTCCGTCCCTTAATCTGCTTGATTCTTATTTTGTATCGAATGGCAGAATCGATTTTCGTGGCGACTAAATTAAATAAGGGCTCTTTTCATGCATGGGGGAGCCCGGGAGCTAAGGGGAGAGGGGGAAAGTGAGAGCGAGGAAGAATTAGAAAAGAGGAGAAATGGGGGGGGGAAGATGTGCAGACACATGGAGGGATAAATAGGACTTGGGGTGGGTGGGGAGGGAAGAGAGCCTAATTTCAAACCCATAAACCAGCCTTCCCCCCCCCCCCCAATCTGTCAGCATTCACACGCAAAGGTGGGCCCGGATAAATGCATTCACACAACCACCCGGGCTCTCCTCCTTCTGGAAACACAGATTGGATTCTGTCCTTCCTCCTGCTGCCTGTAGCACTGACATTTTAAATTTAACTACATGAGGGATGGAGTGGCGGACAGTGGCGAGAAGAATGCTATAAACTGCAAGATCTATTCTTGTTGTTGTTGTGGTTGTTGTTGTTCCCTCTTTGGAAGTAAGATTGCTACCTTTTTTGTATTGACCCTGCTCCTGTAACTTTAATAGCAGTCTAAACAGGCAGAGAGAGAGAGAGAGAGAGAGAGAAACTGTGCAACCTTGTACATGTCTACTCAGATGTAAGTCCCCTTGAGTTCAATGGCTCTTACTCCCAGGTAATTTTGTATAAGGTTGCGGCCTAAGCAAAGCTTTTCCCTGCCCCTTTTCTGCATGCTAGGAAAAGCGTCAACTCCTGAATATATTTGTGCCAGGCGGCTACTGAAGGAACAGGAGCCTGGGTCAGCAACCAAACACATAACGGTCGGCCGGCAACAGCCCATCTTGGTAGGTAATAAACTGGACATATATTCCTGATTTGGGAATGTCCCAGGTGTACATTATATCACGGTGGGTGGAATCTGGCCAGAGCCTTTCTCTGCAGAGTCCTGAGCATATGGATTAATCCAGCCCTAATAAATGGCGTGAAAACGAGATGAGGGGATCTCTCTTTCTCTCTCCCAGGATGCGTGCAGAGGAATGGAGAGGCCTGGGTCAGATCAAAAAAAAAAAGAAGAAGAAGACGGGAACAATGGCGGATGCCGTTGATAAATGCCGAAAGAGACATACACAAACACGCAGCCCCGGCCCGCTGTGTAAGCATCAGGTTCAAGTGGCACTCACTGTCCCCTCTATCAGAGCTTTCCATGTTCATTTCATCCGCCATTCTTCTTCCCTTGTCAGATGGGCTCGGATCACCCCCCCCTTCTCTCTGCCCACTCTATGTGGCCCCATGGGGATTGGGGAGGGGAGGGGGGCGTTGCTCTCCTTCTCTCTGGATCACATAACCCTTTTGCCCAGCAAAAAAAAAGAGAGAGAGAGAGAGAGTTCATTTATTCATGCTAGAGCCCCGCCATTCATTTATCTCTTTTTGCATCTCTGACAGTTTGACATGCCTTTGGTTCCCACCAATACCGCCGCCCCCTGCCCCAAGACCCATCCATCGTGGGAGGGAGCCTCTTCATCTGCCGTCCCATCCAACAAACTAGGACATCTAATAGGGAACTCTTTAGAGTGTCACGGACACAATCTATAGCAGTCCTCCTCATCCTGGTGTCCTCCAGACATGTCGGGACAACAACTTTCATAATTCCCCAGCCAGGAACACGACAAGCCGCAGCCATGGCCTGGATATGCAAAAACTGCTCGACACGTGTGGATCACCGTGGTTTAAACAAGCCACGGTGGGCAGCAGCAGTGATCGGTGCAAACCGGATCTAACTCTAATTAACAACACTTGGTCCCTTTTGCAGACATTTCTGAATATTGATCAATAAATCGGGCTGGAGCCGGACTTAATCATAGCTAGATACCTAGAATAGACCCATTGAAATCAGTGGGACTTAAGTTAGTCCCATTGGGGACTTAAATCCTATTGATTACAGTAAGTCTGCTCTAGTTTGGGGATGGGTGAGAAATTCGTTTAGTTTGCATTTCAATGAGAAATATTCAAAGGTATATCATATTAATTCAAGACAATGTGCATTCATTTGTTGTTTTACTTAGATTTTAATGTTTTAACTGTTTTAACTGTTTTAACTGTTGTAATGTTGTAATGTTTTATATTATGTTGTGATGGCCATTGGCTACAAACAATAAATTGAATTGAGAACTTAACAATTTTGCACTTCTTGAACCTGAACACTAACCGGAATGCAGTTAGATGTCGAAATCCTTACTTTTCCAAAGTTTGTGATGCAGTTCGCAAACAAAATCCGTAGGAAAAAATGTGTTCACATGAAACCGTATGTACATAAAATCTGTATATATGGAAAAATGCACACAAAAACATGTTATTCAATGGGAAAAAATTGCTTGCAAAAATGTGCACATTTGAGAAAACACCAACAAAAACATTTTCGTGAAAAATGTGCACAAGAACCATATTTTTGTGCAGACTAAAAAAAATAAAATAAATTGCAATCTGATGCAGAACCAGGTCAGAAACAAACTTAGAAGTAGAAAAATGAGAACCTGAGCAAAATTGAGCTTGACAGATCCATCCAGCTCTGTTCTAAATATGATTTTGTCTGGATCCAACCCATAGAGAGCATGGGAGAGTCATTTGCCAGTTCAATGTACATTTATACTCACAGTATATATTTAAAGGTATATTTAAAGGCAACGAACAATGTATACTATTTAAAGGCTCTTTAAATATACAAATCTGGAAGAAGCAAATACCTTTTAGTATTTGCATCTTTTGAGGTAAACATCTTATGCCTGGCCCAGCCTCCTCTAGATCTGCATGAGTCAAGAGTCCAAAGTCCAAGGAGGTGGGTGTGTGTGTGTGTGTGTGTGTGTGTATGCAGAGACAGACCTGCAAATATTGACATCTCCAAAAGAACACAGGGCTTACTGCAGTCTCCAGTACTGGGTGTTCAGAAGAAATCCATGATACTTTCAGATCGTGATGGGCTAGTGGTGGATCTGAGATTGTGGCACACACCCCACCCTTGGCAGGAGCAGAACATCTGGAAGAAGGAAGCGCAAACTTCCAAGGAGGGACAAGAGCCAGTGTGGTGTGGTGATTAGAGTGTTGGACTGGGACTCAGGAGATCCGGGTTCTAGTCCCCACTCGGCCATGAAGCTCACTGGGTGACTTTGGGCCAGTCACAGACTCAGCCTAACCTACCTCACAGGGTTGTTGTGAGGATAAAATGGAGAGGAGGAGGAGGAATATGTAAGCCACCTTGAGTTCCTTGCAGGAAAAACGGTGGGATATTAATTAATTAATTAATTAATTAAAATAAAATAAATAAACATTTTTGGGGCAGTGGGTTCTTCCTCCCCACTCTCTCGTGAACTGGATTTTATTTGTTATATTTCGATCTTCTGTTTCCTATAAGGCAGCCTTCCCCAACCTGGTAGCTTCCAGGTGTGTTGGACTCCAACTCCCATTACGCACAGGCCGGGGTGATGGGAGTTGGAGTCCAACACACCTGGTGGCCACAGGCTCGGGAAGGTTGCTCTAAGGAGCTCAAGACAGCATACCTGGTCCTCCTCCCCATTTTCTCCCACAACAACCCTGTGAGGTAGGTTAGACTGAAAGAGAGTGACTGTCCTAAAACCAGTCAGTGAGCTTCATGACTTACGTAGTAGGGATTTGAACCACATTCTTCAAAGTCCTAGCTGGACCCTCGAACCATGATACCACACAGGAACAGGATCTGCCGGTAGATCTGTGTGATTTGTAGTTGTAGACCAGCAAGTGTTTCTGACCCCCAATACTTTTACAATAAGAAAAATTACAAGATTGCTTGCGAGTGTTTTTTAATCTCTGCCACGGCTGGCCTTGTGCCAGTTGCTAATCTCTCAGCCCGTCTTGCTCCTCACTTGTAAAATATGAGTATTCACTGGTTGCCTTTTGAGCAGGTCTTTGTGCAGCTCCGCTGACTTCTTCCGGAGTTTTGTGTTAGAGAATCCCTGATCTGTAGTGGCTCAGAGGGAGAGTTGTGCTTGTATTCCACGCGGGTTATCAGTGACCCAAGCAACATGATAAATGAAATGCGGGGTTGCCTTTCATGCGTCTGTTTGTTTTTTTAATTGCCATGGGGGGGGGGGTGCAAACAGGCTTAAGACTTGGCATGTGGCGATTAACTCCTCCCCCACCTCTCTGTACCATGTACCATGGCTCAAACAAAAACCACACCCCTCAGAGCTGCTGTTCCCCCTCCCTCCCCGGAGGGAAGCTGTCATTGGCTTTTGCTGCACCTGTGACTCCTTAAGCCAGGGGTAGGTATCACATGGCCTGCGCATGCCCCTGCCCGTGTCCTCTGGTGCTGCCCCTGCTGAAATGCTGCCAAAATCTGGCAATGCAGCAGCAGCAAAAAACACACACACACACACTCACACACACACCCAGTGGTTTGCCACTGAATTTCGGTAGCAAACCACTACAGAGGCTTAAAAGGGACAAATCTGGCTTAAAAACAAGCCGCAGCGGCAGGAGAGTGGCCGGTGGGGGCAGGGGGTGGAAAGAGGCACCCAGACCCCCTGAAGTTGCCCACCCCTGTCTTAGCCCACATCAAGTGTTTTAATGATTTCTCAGGAATATTCAGTTAATGTGCATTACCGTACGTGTAAGGAGACGTGAAGTAGGTGTCAACGGTATGTTACCTCCTTTGATGAGTTTCTGCTGTGTTCGAGACCAGGATTAAGAGAAACGGGCACATTTGCACATCACGCCAACCCACCCTGGCAAGAAGCCACGGTGGGTTGGTTGTTGGCAGACAATCGGGCTCGCCATGGGTTGTTGCCCCCCCCTCGGTCCTCCCGCAGGTATCCCAGGGGACACTGCGGGAGGACCAAGTTGTCTTACCCCTCCCTGCTGCAACTGTGAGCTGTTTCAGGCTCGCCACCGGTTTTTTCACTTAACCCTCACCCTCCCCCCCCCCGAGATTGCAAAAGCCAGCTGTCAAGCCAACTTTTGCAATCCCCGTTTTGACAGCTACGGACAGTCCCTTCAGAGTGCCCCAGCGGCACCTCAGAGGGGCTGCCCATGGTTTCCAGACAGTTGTTTTTTTTAATTCCTCCACACTACATTTTACAAATATTAGGGGGCGGGGAAGGGTAAAGTGAAAAAAAAGCTGTGGCGAGCCCAAGACGGCTCCTGATCACGGTGCGGAGAGGAGGAAGCCAGTGCCACCGGCCCCCAAGTGCCGCTTGGTCACTGTTTGGGCTGGCTGGCAGTGGCAGGTGCCAGGGCACGCTTGGCTAGAGTGGCAAGGGTTTTTTGCTGCTCTTGCCAAGCGACGAGTCTCTAGCCAATTCCCTGTACCCACGATGGGGTCAGTCACCCAGGTTCAGACAACACGACAACCCATTGTCGTGGGTACAACAACCCCTAGAACAAGGTATGGGTTGTCAGGGTGGCTTGTTGCCCTCAAACAAGGCACCCGGCCTGCGGCGGGAATAGGTCTTGGTCCGTGCAACACAACAAACCACCATGATGGGTTGTCGTGTCGTGCAAACCCCGTCAGTGTCATTCCAATTGTGTAACAAGGCAATTTCATGGGGACAAGATCCAAAGTCATTATTGCTGCGAGCCTTGGGCAGGTTGAACAAGAGAGGCTGAATGGGGGTAGCAGGAGTGCTAAAGTTGGTCAAACCGGCTGGCCTGGCACATCCTTTCGTTAGGTAAACTACCAGTGACATGGCAGCTCAGTAGACAGCCAAATGCTTCTTGATGCGGGATTATTTTGGGAATCGATTAGAGAAAGGAACAAACCTTTTTGCCCAGCCAGACCAAAGGATCAGGTATTCAGATACCTGTGTGCATGAAGAAAGATGTCAGGGCAGCTTTGAAAGCACCTTGTTAGCAGACTGAGCTGGCATGCAGCTCACCTGGCCACAGCCTCCCCCACTATGGTGAGATGGACTGTATTTCTATTTAAATTATGGCAATGTTTGTTGGTGCGTGACTGCGTGTGCTCATGAGCAGCAGAGTGCGTGTGCGCATGGGAGATTTAAAATCCTGTCTGTGTGCTAGCAGAGGCCTGTTATTCCACACACAGATCTTCCAGATCTCTTCTCCCCCCTTTTCGCAGCGTGCAGCGTGTTGTGAAGATGCCAGCCCAGCCTGCCTGTAATCCAACTTGCTTCCAGCTTCCCCGTTTGTAGATTAATCCATGGAGTCAGGAAACACTCTGTAACACCACAGGTCTAATTCTACCTGTTTATTCACTTAGCAAGTAAAGTTCTACAGAGTATACATTTCCTAGTTACAGTCCATGTGCAGAGTATAAATGCATAGCAAGCATTACATCCAGTGGAGTAAGTTGAGCTTCACTCCACCTCAGCAAAGAAGTTACATTGTTGCAGTGACAAAAGTCCAGCAAGAAGAACAAAGGAGAAGAGAGAAAGCAGTCCTGCCTCTCTCTAAGATGGCTTCAGACAGAAAACAAGTTAGCACGTCATCAGAACATACAAACCATGTGACTAGCTCATAATGCTCCCACGGTCTAGGCTTCCCATGCGAAAAACACAAGAACCCAGAAAGACATAACAAACTTGTTTACAGCCATTCTGTTCTTTCCATGTGTAAAAAGTGTGCTACAGCTGGTGAAGTGATACATATCACAACATCCCCCACACAAGCTGAAGTACATCTTGTTTCACATTTGCTCAATGAGGCCTAGCGCCATCATTAGCTTCCTGTGTCTTACTACAGGCAATGGTTTTGTGAAAAGATCTGCCCCCATTTCTCCTGTTGCACAGTATTTGAGTGTTACCCACCCTTTCTGCACACTGTCCTTTACATGAGAGTAACGAACATCAATGTGCTTGGTTCTTGGCCTACATTTTTCATTTTGAGCCATGCTTATGCAAGCCTGGTTATCTTCAAAAATTGTAACAGCCTTGTCTACTGGTATTTGCAAATCAGTAAACAGTTGTTTGAACCATTCAATCTCATTGCATGCTTGAGATAAACTGATGAATTCAGATTCTGCACTAGATACAGCCACACAAGATTGTTTTCGTGTATACCAGTCAATTAAACTTTTGTCATACATGATCACAGTCCCACTTGTGGACTTTCTATTTGTTGCAGAACCCCAATCAGCATCAGTGTACACACAAAAACCTCCCTCTGTGTGTGATGACAATTTCAGTTTGCAATTCATGGAACCTTTTAAATACCTTAACACACGTTTCACAGCTAGCCAATCATACATAGAAGGATTTTGGGTTTTCCTGCTAAGTATGTTCACAGCATTGCTGATGTCTGGCCTACTCACATTTGCCAAATATAGCAGGCTTCCAATAACACGTTGATATTTCCCAATATCTTCAAATTCAGTGTTATCTGTGTGTTTCTGATATTCAAGAGTCATTGGAGTGGTAACTGGGTTACAATTCTCCAATCCATGCATTTCCAGCAATTTCTGAATTTTTCCACTTTGTTCAACCAAGAAAGAACCTTCCTCATCCTGGGATAATTGCATGCCAAGATAGTGTTGTACCAAACCTAGATCTTTCAGTTCAAAGTGTGCTTGCAATTCTTGTGCAATTTTGTCTTTTTGACTTACCGTACTGATTCTGTTATCAGCAATATATCATCAACAAAGACTAACAAATACATCCAATGTCCCAATTCTGTGTGACATGTGTACAGACAGTGATCAGCCTTGCTTTGTTTGAATCCCAAACTAATCAAAACTCTGTCTAATTTTTGGTTCCAGCACCTTGCTGCTTGCTTCAGCCCATATATGGATTTGTGCAAACGACATACACGACTGGGATTTTCTACAAAACCTTTTGGTTGCATCATGTATATTTCCTCTTGTAATTCACCATATAGGAAAGCAGTTTTTACATCAAAATGAAATGCCATCATTTTTCTTTGTGCTGCCAATTTCAACAACAATCTTACAGTTGTTGGTGCAAACACGGAATCAAAATCTATCCCATGTTTTTGTGCAAATCCTCTTGCCACGAGTATTGCCCTGTACCTTTCCACCTGCCCCTGGTGATTCGTTTTCACCTTGTACACCCATTTACAGGTGATGGCCTTGCACCCTACAGGTAAAGATACCAGACTCCATGTTTTGTTGACATGCATTGCATTAATTTCATCCTGCATGGCTTCAAACCAATCATTTCTCACCTTTGGTTCCATGCTCTGGATTTCCTCAAAACTTTGAGGTTCTAAAGCTATTTTGAGAGCTTTATGTACAACAGTTTTGCCACTTTGGAATTCATCCTGATATCTAACAGGTGTTTTACGTTCTCGGGTTGAACGCCTTAGAGATTGTTCACCTCCCTCCTGTTCCCCAGATATCTGCCCAGTGGTTTGTTCTGTTTCAGAAACTTCCTGCTGTGTTTCAGCCATTGAATGCATTGGCAATTCCACCAGCTGTTTCTGTTCATGTGTTTGCTCGTGAAAAAATCACATCTCTGCTTAAAATTACCTTTCTGTGTTGTGGTGACCATACCTGTAACCTTTTGTTTGTCCATCATACCCCAGCAGAAAACATTCAAAGCTTTTAGCCTGTATATGAACAAAACATTTGCACCCAAAAATTCGTATGTGTGCTATCTTTGGTTTCCTCCCATGAAACATTTCATATGGAGTTTTCCCAGTTGTGGTGTTAGGTAATCTGTTCAGCAGATAATTTGCATTTGAAAGTGCATCCCCCCAGAAATGGTTTCCCACCTTTGAGTCAGCTAGTTGAGCCCTCATCATTTCCTGGAGTGTTCTGTTGCGTCTTTCAGCTACGCCATTTTGAAACGGTGAGTTTGGGGCTGTGACTTTGTGCCCAATGCCCTCACTTTCCAAGAATTTCTTAAATTTTGTACTCATGTACTCTCCCCCACCATCTGTGAGCAGTTCACCTATGGGGTATTGTTTGAATCTGTTACCAGCCCATTTCACAAATGATTCAAATTTATCTCGTACCTGAGACATATGCTTCAGAAGATAAATAAATCCAAATCTAGAAAAGTCATCAATGAGAGTCATGTAGTACCTATTTCCCCCATAGCTTTCTTCAAATGGCCCAGCAACATCAGAGTGTACTAGCTCAAATATTCTTGTGCTCACTCTATCACTGTGTTTCTGAATGTTAGTCCTGTGTGACTTTGCCTGACTGCATACTTCACATTCCACATAATTAGAACAAGGTTTCATTTTCATGCCCTCACACAGACCCGGCATCTTCTCGATGCTCCTGTAATTAGCATGTGCAAAACGTTTGTGGAATAAATGTATACAATTATCATGAGGCTTACAATTTGCATACTTCACACTCTCATCATGTGTTACAAATGGATTTATAACATACAGAGAATTCTGCAAATCACCTTTTGTACAGACTGTCCCTTCACGTGAAATCACACATTTGCTGTCTGAAAAACACATTTCATAGCCATTTTGAGCTAATTGGGAAATACTTATCAGATTTGTGTCCAGTTCCAGAACAAACAATGCTCTCTGTTGACCCAAAGTAGCGAGTTCAATTGTTCCTGTTGCTGAAACATCTATTTGTTTCCCGTCAGCTAATTCCACATGCTGACCTGGACATCCATCTTCTTCCAGAGATTGAAATACGTTCCTGGAGTTAGTCATGTGATGAGAAGCTCCAGAGTCCAAAACCCAAAAACCATTAGAAACCCCCACCCTTGTAATCAAACTTTTGCCCGTTTTAACTGCCTCTTCAGGTGTGCTTGTAGTTTCCGGTTTGTTTCGTTTCTTTCTCTGTTTGACCTTACAATCTTTTTTCAGATGATTTGTAGATCCACAATTAAAGCATTTTTTCACTTTTAAAGCAGTGGCTTGGGTAACTCCCTGCTTGTTGCTGCTCCCTTGGCTGTTTATCACATCAGCCGAGCTGTCTGCAAATTTATGGCCAGAATTGTTTTTCTTTCCTTGGCGCTTTTCCCACTCAGAAAGAAGTTTGCCTGACACATATTCCATTGTCAGATTTTTATCTGGCTGCCCCTCCATCAATGTGACAATTGTGTCATATGATGAGTCAAGACTAGATAACAGAATAGAAACCTGGTTCAATGGATCAATAGTCATCCCTTGATTTCTCAGCCTGTTAAACAAGTCCCGGATCGTACTCAAATGCTCTGGCATAGAGCCACCTGGTTGCAAGCTTAATTTGTACAGCTTTCGTGCCAGCAAGATTCTGCTGCCCGCTGTTTGCATTTGATACGTGTTCTGCAATACATTCCAGATCTCCTTTGCAGTGTTTTGAAACTGGATAAATGGCACTTGTGAGCTTTCAACAGATAAACAAAGAATTGCTTTGGCTTTATCGTCTCTCTCCTTCCATTCATTGTATGTCTGATCCCCCACTGCAACTGGATCCTGTGTTACTACAGTCCATAGTCCCGCATGGGTTAAATAATCTGGAAACTCCACAGCACATAGTTCGATCCAGACAATTTTTCCACGATTTGTGGATTCAGGGATTGTGCAACAGCCATTTCTGTGACCGGGGGATTTTCTTCCTCCTCCCCTCCAGAAATCTCAGCTTCACTTTCTCCCTCCAAGTTGTCGGCCTTAAAACTTGCCTTCAAGCTGTCTAAGTCAGCCAGCCGATATCTCCCCCTTTCTTCCCCCTTCTTACCGGTTGAAGGACCAGGAGATATTTCGTCTTTGATGTCTTCCTCCTCTGCCATTAATCACTGCAATCACGGAGTCGAAGCTGCTGCTTAGCTGTATTAGAGAACAGGTCCTGCTGCTGGAGCTGGCACCGACCTTTGCCTGGTTCCGAACTGGTACCGGTCCGGTTCTGGTTCTGGTCCAATCTGGGCCCATAACTCTGTTGGTGCATGTGCTCGTGAGCAGCAGAGTGCGTGTGCGCATGGGAGATTTAAAATCCTGTCTGTGTGCTAGCAGAGGCCTGTTATTCCACACACAGATCTTCCAGATCTCTTCTCCCCCCTTTTCGCAGCGTGCAGCGTGTTGTGAAGATGCCAGCTCAGCCTGCCTGTAATCCAACTTGCTTCCAGCTTCCCCGTTTGCAGATCAATCCATGGAGTCAGGAAACACTCTGTAACACCACAGGTCTAATTCTACCTGTTTTATTCACTTAGCAAGTAAAATTCTACAGAGTATACATTTCCTAGTTACAGTCCATGTGCAGAGTATAAATGCATAGCAAGCATTACATCCAGTGGAGTAAGTTGAGCTTCACTCCACCTCAGCAAAGAAGTTACATTGTTGCAGTGACAAAAGTCCAGCAAGAAGAACAAAGGAGAAGAGAGAAAGCAGTCCTGCCTCTCTCTAAGATGGCTTCAGACAGAAAACAAGTTAGCACGTCATCAGAACATACAAACCATGTGACTAGCTCATAATGCTCCCACGGTCTAGGCTTCCCATGCAAAAAACACGAGAACCCAGAAAGACATAACAAACTTGTTTACAGCCATTCTGTTCTTTCCATGTGTAAACAGTGTGCTACAGCTGGTGAAGTGATACATATCACAACAATGTTTTCTAAATTTGCATTCATTTATATAAATTAGCTTTTGTGATTTATGTGCAATACTGTGTCCTCTTTTTTGGAGATTAGTTACAGTATGGCTGCCTGCAGGTGTGTCTGTGTGTGTGTGTGTGTGTGTGTGTAGAGATTATAAACAGTCAGTCAGAGGGAAATGAAATGCAGAAAGTACAGGCCATAGCAATCATGTTACTAACACTGGCCAAACACAAAACAGTCGTTGCTAATGAGACAAACATCCTGGCATTGGGTAAGCCAAAATTAAACACATGTAGTGTGATAGATAGATAGATAGATAGATAGATAGATAGAATATAGGTATATATATTTTAAAAAACACCTTGATCCCAAATCCCAATATAAGCTGCAGAAGATAGAACAGAGCCTCTTGATGAATTGCAACTCAGTGGTCTCTCTCGTTCTAATCTCCTTTTGATGTTTCTTTGCTCTAGAATGGCCACTTTCAGCTCCCTGACTGGGTATCCCTGGAGACTGAAATGTTCTCCTACTGCTTTTTGAATATTGCCATTTCTGATGTCAGACTTGGGGCCACTTTTCCATAGAGACTGGCCTCTTTGTCCTTTTACAACAGTTCTAACCCACAAACTACACTAGAGCACTTCTTCTTTTTTATCCAACCCCACGATGAATCACAAAATCCAGCTCCTCTCCTCCTCCTTAAATACGTTGCCCCCACCCAAGCTGCTCTGCTTCTCCCCTATCTACTTCTTTCCCACAGCTAGTAGCCACTGCATCCCCGCCCTTCCAACAGTGTACATAAGAAGCAGCAACTGAGCACCGCTCAACTGGTTACTTTACTTAAGGACATCTGGTCAACACGAAACCTGAAGTTCCAGGGGGGGGAAAGCCAGGTAAGAGGGGGAGGCTTGCATAGGAATATTTACCAAATTTCCACTGGTGTTTGGGGCAGGGGTGTGTGTGCATAAATGGCAAATGTGAGACTTGGGGGGGCTGCATCAGGCTATTCTGTGGTACCCTCCAAACTGCTGGGCTTACATGCACATGGCAAATGCATGCACATGTTTCCCCTACCCCAGTTGTTTCCAGAGTTTCTACTTAGGGTACCTGTTTCCACATCAACCTACTAGGTCCTGAGGAACCTCTGTGTGGTTTGCCACGGGAACCCTTGCATATTGTAGAGCAGGGGTGGGCAGATGTCACTCAGGCTTGCAGGATCTTTTTTTACAAGAACCCGAAGTTCCAGCAGCTGGAAGCAAAGTGGGAGCCTGGCACAAAAGACATACCCTTAGAATTAAATAAATCTGAGCTTGGGAGCTTTGTTTGGAGTACCAGAACTGAATGGAGCTCACTATTTTCCACCCAAAACTCCACTCCACTTTACCTTCAGCTTTTTTTTCTTTTCCCCCAGCAGTATAATTTAAAGTGGAGGGGGAAGTCAATGTGCTGCTTTTGTTAAATACCGGTAAGTGGGAATCAGAAATCCTTGATAAGCTATGGCAAATCACCCAGAGAACTAACAGTACCTCCAGATCTACCTTCTGCGCAGCCCTGTTGTAGAGCAGAGGTGAGCAGGAAGTATGGTAGATCTGAATCTCCTGACAGATCTTGCAGTGATTTGCAGGAGAACTCCCAGATGTTTAGCAGCAGCAGCAACAACAAAATGACTCTTCTCTCCCCATCCCCAGCAGCCCCCCCCCCCTGAATTTTACTGCTGAATTGAAGAAAGCTTGGGGCAACCAGAAGTGTGTTGTTGCTGTGTGGAAGGACTGTGTGTTCCATTCATTTCTACTACTTAAAATAAACTCCTGGATTCTGAATGCTGTAATTCTAAGTGTGTCTTTTGCACCACCAAGCTCCAGCTGGTCGATCTTAGGGTTCTAGTAAAAACAATAACAAAGTAGACCTGCAAGCCTGTGGTAGAGGTTTCTGGGGCATGTTTAAGGAACATGCTTAGTTCACGGAGGCTGCTGGCTATGCATGGCGAGCTTCACAGCTGTGCTGCAGGAAGGTTGTAGAGCAGGGCTCTCCAACCTTGGGTCCCCAGATGTTGCTGGCCTACAGCTCCCAGCATACCCAGCCAGCATGGCTAATGGCAAGGGATTCTGGGAGCTGTAGTCCAGCAACATCTGGGGACCCAAGGTTGGAGAGCCCTGAGCATACCCTGTGCTCCCCTGGAAGCTACATGTAGCAGGGGAAAGTTATAAGATGTGAGCAAGTGCTCTTAATCTGTCATTAGTGAAGAACCCATACCGAGGCTCCATGGAGGAAGGAAGCCTTAGCCCAGCGGTCCCTGGAGATTCAGGACACCCTTTGGAAACCACAGCCCTATCCCACTCGCCCGCAGTATTCTTTGCCTGAGGCTGCTTTCTTTATTTTGCCAGGTTGTAAGAAAGGGAGAGCAATCGAATTGCAGTTGTTTGACAATAAGAACCAAACAAGCTATGCTGGCTGGGGCATGCTGGGAGTTGTAGGCCAAAAACATCTGGGGACCCAAGGTTGGAGAACACTGTGCTAAACCATTTGATTTGAGTTTGCAACCTGGGTTTGAATCCCAGCATTGTCAGCGAATCGGGTCGCCACCTCTTTTCTGGCCCTGTTCCCACTCTTAATGGCAGCCTGGCACACAAACTAAGCTGGCGAACTGTTTCCGTGCGTGTAAGGCATTCATTGTGTCTCCCCAGCTGGCACCGAAGGCAGAAAAGCAGGGCCAGGAACAAAAGGCATCAGCCCATTCAGTGAATCGCTGGGTGCACAAGCAACCTCAGTTTCACATACCTCTAAAAGGAGAGTGATGATAGCCTATTTAACATCGTAGCAAAGAAGAATGAGAAGGTTTGTTAGGCGTTAGACATGCTAGAATTGTGCAGTAAAAACATTTTTTTAAAAAAAAAAAACACGGTCATGTGGACTAGTCTCTTAAAGGTAAATTCCAGAGGCCTACATTCATGTCAGCCTGTATTGTGCAGAAGTCTAGGTGCAATCCCAAGAAAACTAACTGTATTTCAAGCTGAAGCACACATACCTGGAAGGAAGCTGCATTGAAATCAATGGGATTTACTTTCAAGTAAATGTTTTTAGGATTGGACTTCTAAGCTCATTGATTTCAGTGGAACCTGAGCCCAGTTAAGTGCTTAATTCCCATTGATTTCAACAGGGCTTTCTCTCCCATAAAGTCATGTGGCACCTTGGAGGCTAACTCATTTATTGTGGCCTGAGGTTTTTCCTACCATAAGGAGATACATCTTCATGAATCCACATCTCCCAAAATGAGGTTACCAACTGAGCAATTAAAGAAAAAAAGCGCTAGCTGGCCATTCTGCTCTCCCTGGAACAGAGCAGTTTAGTATGCAGAGATCAGCAGGTGGCATGAAGTTAAATGTGATCACCTGCTAATTGCTGCAGATGAAACCTCTCTGTCAAAGTGACAGCCAGGCCTGGTTCAAAAGTTGGCAACCCTATTTAGAATACAGAAGATCTGACATGATGGGGGGGGGGGGCGCAGTGCACACAGCACACACTGTATTTGGCAATTATTGGGGGAAGTCAGTGGTGGGATAAAAGAGTACAACAGGCTTGAAGTTAACATCTGTTTGTCCCTGGTTAGGTACAACAATGCACTCTAGGCCAGTGTTCTCCAACCTTGGGTCCCCAGATGTTTTTGGCCTACAACTCCCAGCATGGCATTGTAGGCCAAAAACATCTGGGGACCCAAGGTTGGAGAACACTGCTCTAGGCCATGGGTGGGCAACTTGAGAACCTCCAGATGTGTTGACCTACAACTCCCATTAGCCCTAGCATTGCCCGATGGTGAGGGAGGGCCACAAGTTGCCTACTCCTGCCCTAGGGTGCTTCAGTTTGGGCAGACTCCTCTATTATCTCCTGTAGTGAGTGGATGCAATCCTATGCATGTTTGGACCGGGGGGAAAAGTCATACAACTCCCAGCATTCCCAGCCAGCGTGGGCTTTTCATAGGACTTTTTCTGTCTAAACATGCATAGGTTTGCACCCTAAGTGAGGGATAGTTCAGAATTTAACAACATTTCTTTATTTGAGATGCTAGTCCACCCTTTCCCAACCTAGAG
This sequence comes from Shinisaurus crocodilurus, assembly GCA_021292165.1. Classification (NCBI taxonomy): domain Eukaryota; kingdom Metazoa; phylum Chordata; class Lepidosauria; order Squamata; family Shinisauridae; genus Shinisaurus; species Shinisaurus crocodilurus. Next base: position 9,385,660 of record CM037885.1, read on the forward strand.
CTTTTCTACACAAGGCCGTTAATCGGCTGCTAATTTGCTGCATCTACTTTCGGTTTCATCACCAGATTGAGATCCAAGCACTGCACGAGGAGCATTTCCTTTCCTGCTTTCCTGCTACATAACCTCTAGGTGGCACTGTGGTATAGCAAAATAGCACAAATATACAAGAAGAAATCACACTTTCTTTCACTTTCACAAATAAATGCTGCATTTTCGCTGCTCAAAAAAACTGGCCGAAAGTGCTGGTTAGACACAGAAGCAAAACTGGAGGGTCATGGTGTCATCTAAAGTACTTGTAAACAACCGTGAGTAGGGAATGACAAGTGCACGATAAATGCCTTGTGTAGAAAAGCTTCTAGTACCCTCCAGATGTGTTGGATTGCTAATTTTATCATGCAAATCCCATCATGACTGGGGATGATGGGGGTTGTAATCTAACACATCTGGAAGGCGCCAGGTTGGAGAATGCTGCAAGGTCTAATGGTGGCTTTTGAAGCAGAGGAAACTTTGAGCCCTCTACAGAAACTGCTGACAGTCTTTGCAGGTTAAACATTGTGTCTTATGCCTGTCCTATAGTCTATATTGATGGACTCAAAAATCATTACATCTACAGCACCCATATGTCATTCTTGTTCTGGGCCTGGTACTAATCTGAAAAGGAAGTTCCATTCACTTTATCAGCATTGCATGGACGAAACTCCTGATAAGTGCTAAAGTGACTCAGTCCAGGTTCTCGCCGCACCCTTCAGCTCTCCCCAGTGCTGCCGATCCCTCTCAATTCAGAGCAGTGCACAATAGCCGACAGTCCCTAAGTTACGCATTCTCCATTTGCCCAGGAAAAGTTCCAGGGGCTGCTTAGCTTCCTTTGGAGGCCATTGGAGACACAGGATGTTTTTGTAATATTTGGCTTGTCTACAAATATACAAGTAGTGCAAAAGTGGAGGCAAGTGGCACACATGCTTTTAGCAAGCAGCCAATCCGCTGTACTATTATTATTATTATTATTATTATTATTATTATTATTATTATTTGTGGAGGAAGAGGGGGGCTGGCTGGCCCGCCAGACTCCCACCCTTTCCTCCTTGCAAAAGGAAACCCAGCACTTGCCACCATGTGGCCCAGAAGGGGGGGCTGGCTGACCCGCCATCACCCCACCCTTGCCTGCTGGCAAAGGAACCAAGACCCTCTGAGATCTCAAGATACCAGACTGCCAGCCTCAGCTGTCTCTGCAATCCTACTTGAATCTCTGTTCAGGGACTTGCCTTTAATTCTGCAACCTGGATTTAGATACTGAACCAACAGAGTACTACAAAACCCATTTGGGGTGAAACCAAGACAAGGTTTTTATTTCTGGTAGCATCTTACAACAAGATTAGGGAAATGAGAGAAGCACACAAAATAGAGAGAGAGACTTTAGTACACAGTAAAGCTATAAAACATGAAAACCTGATTCCTTAAGATCTCTCAAGCACACACCTGTTACCTGAGGGTGTCTTCTTCAAAGGGTTAGATCTAGCACAGCCTTGCTGCCGGATAGAGAATTACCACACCTACCCGAAGGTCCAAGATGGGTAAACTCTTACAAGGCTTGCTTTCCCCAGTCCTTCAAACCAGCCAATTTTACCAGAGGCTACCTGGGGTCGGTTCTTGAGGGCCCCCCCCAAAGGCTCGGGCCCCTCGCTGGCGCGCTGCCATGCCGGGCACGCTACCAAAAGGACTGACCAAGAACAAAGGCTTACACGTGGGGAAAAAACTCTCCCCCCTCCCCTTTTCTGTAACCTTCTTGCTTCAGCCAATCAATTTGAACTTCACCTGGCCAGGCAGGGGGGAGGGAACTGGCCAGGCAGGGGAAAGGGAACTGTGAGTCATGGCTTGAACTATCTGCATATGAATGCCCTCAGCCTGGCTCCTCCAGACTTCTAGATGCCAGGCCCCATCTCATGTTCCATCACCTTTTGCTTCCTCCCAGCCCCCACCTGGTTTACTCATGAGGAGGCGTGTGTGTGTGTGTTTGTTTGTTTGTTCCTGCATGCATGCATGCATGCATGCAGGAACCCTAAAAACTCTTTTCTCTACACGCTAACTATGCACACCCCACCCCAGCCGGTTCACACCTGAGGTGTGTGTGTGTACCCCCAAAGGCTCGTTTCTCCACATTATTATTATTATTTAGTTAGTTATTTCATTTCTATACCACCCAATAGCTGAAGCTCTCTGGGCGGTTAACAGCAATTCACCCTACATCATGAGGGTGCAGAACCTCAGGCCTGATGGCCAAATTCGGCCCACCCGGGGTCTCAGTGCGGCCCCCCGCTGTGGTTCCTCAGATGGATCCACCCCTTTCCCCTGACCATCGATTGTTTGGTGGTTTCCTGGGTTTTGCACAGATTTTCTCCGTTCTAAAATGTTGAAATGCCTCTCCTAAGGCTTGGTTACTGGCCATAAGAGCTTTAAGCTAAAATATGTGGATATTTTTTGTGTGTTTTGTGGATATTTGTGGATATTTTGTGTGTGCCCCTTTTGCCTTTGGCCCATCCATCATTGGAATGCAGGCTCTGAGAGCTCCTCCAAGATGGAATTTGGTTGAAAGAGATTCAACACCCCTGCCATATCAAATCCCCCTGGTGAGAATCACCAGCCTAAGGGGCCTTCAGCTCACACAGCTCAGCACTTGTCTGTCTCTTCTTCTTGTGTCTCATTCAGTTTCTGTTCTTGCCTACCACGTGCATGCAGAGACATGCCTACAACCTCCCTTTAGCTGGAGAGGATATCACCTTCCCCAAACGGATGGCTTTCTCCATTCAGAACATTCCAGAGAGAGTTCTGTATCAAGAAACCATCTTCTAACAATTCAGCCCCTTTAAGGAAACATTGGCCAGCCATCCTGAGCCATTAGCCCAGGGGTGAAGAAGCTGTGCCCCTCCAGATACTGTTGGACCACAACTCCCATCCTCCCCAAGCATTGGCTCTGCTGGCTGGGGCTGATGGAGGTTAAAGTCCAGCAACAACTGGAGGGCCACATGTTCCCCCACCACTGCATTAGCCAGTAATCTACTTAACAAACATCTTATTTCTGGTAGCTGTCTCAGGTAAACCACTGTCTCTATTTTTGCCTTTCGATGTGATGCTTTGTTTACAAAAATTGTGACTGTGAGTTGCTAGAACAGTCATTCCTCCTGATTGAGGTACCTCTGCATGATCTTGAAGTTACATCTCTGGAGAGGTGTCTTGTGTCTAGGGCTTATACATGATGTAAATGCGCATGTGTGAACATTAAGATGCATAATGCCCACATAGTGGAGAGACTTATTTTGAATTACTGGGAGCAGATTGTAGGACAAAATAGCCTCTCCGTTCTTAAAACAGCACAGCAGTTGCAAAATAAGCAAATGCAGTAGACAAGAAAAGAACACTCATGAATATGTAAGGAGAGGTGCTGCATTCAGCAGTGGTTGCTGGCATGAGAATATCATTTCCTTGGTCAGATTAATTTGCTATGGGTGTGGGAGTTTCTCTCTTGCTTGCACTGTGGCATTTTGTCCTCTCAAGGCGTTTTCTTACAAGGTACAGCTCTAGGACCTGCCTTGTATTGTTTAGAGAAGGGAGTCACTATGTATTTTGCCTTTCCCTAAAATTCTCACTCAGGTGGGCTGGACACAAGGGAGATTTCTGTCTAAAAAGTCTCTCTGCAACCCTCAAGGAGAAGAATTGAGGGGCTAGTCCACGTGAGTGCGGCCTCTGACAAGAACAAAAGTGTGGAGGAAAGGGGGGCTGGCCGGCCCGCCAGACCCCCACCTTTTCCTACTTCAAAGGAACCAAGACCCCCTGAGATCTCAAGATACCAGACTGCCAGCCTCAGCTGTCTGCAATCCTACTTGGATCTCTGTTTAGGGACTCGCCTTCAATTCTGTAACCTGGATTTAGATACTGAACTCACAGAGTACTACAAAACCCATGTGGGGTAAAACCACAACAAGGTTTATTCTGGTAGCATCTTACAACAAGATTAGGGAAATGAGAGAAGCACACAAAATAAAGAGAGAGACACTTTAGTACACAGTAAAGCTGCAAAACAAGAAAACCTGATTCCTTAAGATCTCTCAGGCACACACCTGTTACCTGAGGGTCAATCTTCTTCCAGGGTTAGATCCAGCACAGCCCTGCCGCCCGAGGAACTACTCCATCTACCCGCAGGTCAGAGATGGGTAAAACTCCCACAAGGCTTGCCTTTACTAGAGCCCTCAAACCAGCTAATTTTACCAGGAGCTGCCTAGGGTTGGTTCCTGAGGGCCCCCCCCCAAAGGCTTGGGCCCCTCACTGGCACGCTGCCATGGCTCCAACCAGGCACGCTACCAAAAAGACTAAGACAAAGACACAAAGGCTACACGTGGGGAAATAGCTCTTCCCCCTCCCCCTTTCTGTAGCTTTCCTGCCTTCAGCCAATCAAATTGAACTTCACCTGGCCAGGCAGGGGGAAGGGAACTCATGACTTATGGCTCGAACCATCTACATATGACAGCCCCAGGCCATCTTCTCTAGGCGTCTAGGCGCCACCCATTCCATCCGAGGCTTTCGTTTCCTCCCAGCCCCCACTTGGTTTACACATGAGGAGGCGTGTGTGTGTGTGTGTGTGTGTGTTCCTGCATGCATGCAGGAACCCCCAAAAGCTCCACAAAAAGGCATTAAGGTGTTGCTTAAGCTAAAGTGGTTGCGGGAACACACCTTGCATACAAGGTGTCCCACAGTCAGGGGCAGTGCTAGGTACCAAAAAGATCCAGGGCTCAGGCCCAGAGGACAACAACAACAAACCAAAAAATGCACAGATTTACATATGCTAATTTACAAATGCTCTAAAGTCTCTCTCTGTGTGTGTGTCTTTAAAGAACCCTGTCTCCTAAGGGGATGTATGGACAGGGGAGAGGAGGGCATTTGATTTCAGAAGAAAATCACAGGCAGAAAGATTTGGGGGGGGGGGCGGACAGCAGGAGGGGAAGCACCTGTGGGCAAAAAGCCAGCTAGTCCAGGGGGATCAGATGCAACAGAGATCATCATGTCCCTTGTGCCGGGTGGTGACGCAGATGTCTCCCAGCGGTTCGGGGCTCCAAATCAACTATCACAGTAAGGAGCCCCACAACAAACTGGTTATAGGAGGAGCGTGACTCTACCTTGTTGCCATGCCCACACTGCAGGCCTACATCTCCCTCCAACCTTACCAAGATGCCATGAGGTGAAGGGAGGCGTTTTGGGGTGCCATTAAGGATGGCCGCGCAGAGTACAATTGAGACATGAAGCACAACCCATAGGTAGGGTGGCCACTTGTGAATCACCAAGAAAGAGGGGGAAAGAGGGTGCCTATTTGCATAACAAGTGCATATGCTAATTTACACGTATAGATGCAAAGTTATAAATAATTATTACAATGTAAATAGAAACACAGTACATCTCACCAAAGTGTGGAAGACTGTGGCCGAGGCCAGGTTGGCACGATCAGCAGGGGAAAGAAGTCAATGTGGCTTCTTCCCCGTGCCCCATGCTGCACGATTTGCATAATTGCCCCACGCAGCACACGGCTTCCCATATCGTCCAAACCTGGGGAGGTGCGTGGTGGCTTTGAAGCCTCCCCAGAACCGTACAACAAGCCATGGTGCAAGTGATCTGTGTGCCCACCTGGTCAGCCTGCTGCTGCCCAGGTGCTAACTATTAGGAACATTGGAAGCTGCCTTTATACTGAGTCAGGCCATGGGTCCATCTAGCCCAGTATTGTCGACACTGACTGGCAGCGGCTTCAGGCAGGATTCTTTCCAAGCCCTACCTGGAGAGGGCGGGGATCAAACCTGGGACCTTCTGCATGCAAAGCAGGTGCTCTGTCACCCTGAGCTCTGGTCCTGCCCTACAGCACCTGGTATTCCAAGGAGGTCACCCATCTAAGTACTAACCAGGCCCGAATCTGCTTAGCTTCCGAGATCAGACAAGATCGGGCTATTCAGGGCTGTTCCGAATAATGTTATAACTATCGATGGGCAGCAGTTCAGATGGTTCTTTATCTTTAAACTAGAACTGGACAGGACAGCACAGCCCTTCAAATCAAGGACGGTCAGCTTTGACAGGATGTATGCAAGAACACAACACACAGCTCTTTTCAGATAGGTTTTGTGTAGTGCAAGAATACCTCCCAGTGGATGGTACCCAATGTTATTTGGCAGGAGTGGGGTTAATTCGGATTTCCCACCTTGGGCAATAATAGGGTTGCCTACTGGTGTGTGTGTGTGTGTGTGTGTGTGTTTGTGGTGGAGACACCTGGCCTTCTGCTTTCTCTGCAAAAATTGGCAGGTGAAACTTCTGATAGCATGGAGACAACAAGCGTTGCCACCTGCTAGTGTCTGCATATCAAACTGATGTTAAAGACACAGGGGCAGAGGCTGGTTAAAAAAGTTGGCAACCCCAGCCCCCAAAATACTGGCCTGGCCAAACTGGGGCAGGAGAAGGCCATTGCAAGGGCTTGCTGAAGTTCCTTCATCCAAGGCCCACGAATGCTGCACCTGGGGGTGGTAATAACTAGTGGCGTTCCTCTTTCTCTCCTCTCCATTTTCCAGGAGTTGACATGGCCTATCAGACTGATGTGATCGTGGATGCCCAGCCGCAAGCCATGGGCACCAGCTACACTTTCAGCAACCAGGGAACCTGGAATTCAGATCTGTGCGACTGCTGTTCCGACATGGGCATTTGTGAGTAAGCAAGGGGTCCCCTTCCATCATCCAAGGGGTTGGAAGGAGGAAGAACTTCCTATGTGGTGTCTGCCAGGCAATCAGCACTGAGTCCATCGGAAGAGCCAGTCAATTTAAGATTTTGCCACACTCTTGCCTATGATCCACCCAATTCCTGCAGCGTCCGTCTCTGACCGCTGTGGTGGGCTGGCTTTTCTCTGCCTGCCTTGCCCAGAGAGGGGCATTATTCTTGAATTTTTTAAAAAAATATATAAAAAAGTAGCCACCCTAGAAGAAAGGAGGGAGGTAGTCCAGCAGTGATTATTGATTACTGATTCTCCTTTTTATTTTTATTGCTCCTACAGCCTTCCCCAACTTGGTGCCCTCCAGATCTGTTGGACTACAACTCACATAATTTTGGGAGGGAGTTGTAGTCCAATACATCTGGAGGGCACCAGATCAAAGAAGGCTGTACTACTACAAGTTGTACTTGCAACAAAATATTGCAGTGTGGAGTGCTTCTGTTCAAGGTTACAGCCAGCCATGCCCATGCCCATTTCCAGCAGGGATGGGGACTCGGACTCCAGGACTCGACTCGTGAGTCGGACTGAGTCCCCCCTCTGACTCGAGTCAGACTCGAGTCCCAATATTTTTAATGGGACTCGAGACTCGACTCGTGACTCGAGACCAAGGACTCGTCAACATCCCTGTACTGTGCCAGAAGGAGTAGAGAGGAGCATGATCACCGGCGAAGAGCGCATGGAAGCGAGGCGCGCCGCTGCTCGGCCACTATGGACAGCTACCAGGAGCGCAGCCCCAATGGTGTCGAGATTTATTTAAGCCACACATCTGAAGTAGCCTTATTTTGTTGGGGGGGAAAACCCATTGATTTTAATACGGACTCAGTGGAGTCAGCTTTGGGAGTGACTCGGGACTCGCGACTCGTGAGTCACTATTTTGGACCAAGGACTTGGACTCGGACTCGAGACTCGGGTCCAAAGACTCGAGACTTGAGATCAAGGACTCTTCAACATCCCTGATTTCCAGGATGCCCCATTCAATTCCTGCCACCCCCATCCCTTTGGTTTTCCATCTCCCTGCCCCCCCCATCCCACCCACCCCCACAGTCAGCCAGCATTCTGTGCAACACCACAATGCTCAGTCTTCATTGGGCTATTGTTTTTGTGTCCCCGCCCCCACCCCTTAGGCCACAATCCTATGCATGTCTAGACAGAAAAAAGTCCTAGGACTCCCAGCATTTTCCAGCTAAACGTGCATAGGATTGCAGGTTTAGGCACTCCCCCCCCCCACCTGCCCCCCTACATATAGATAGATAGATAGATAGATAGATAGAGTACTTTTGCAAAGGCTCTACCAAGCCTGCTGATGTCTCCCTCTTGTATGAGGAGGGTGCAATTTTGGCGACATAAGGGCTGACATTTGTGGAATCAATTTGCTAGTAGTAAATAGGATTATTTTTATTAGGTACTTTAAATTGCTTGTCACTGTACAAAAAAATGAGAAAGGACACAGGCCTGCCATTAAACTTACCAGCTAAAGGTAAAGACAAGATGCACAAAAGGAGTTCCTCCTCCTCCTCCTCCTCCTCTTTCTTTCTTTCTTTCTTTTTTCCTCTTTCATTGCTGGTTTTTTTCCCCTTTTCGTTTGTTTTTTTTTGTTTGTTGAAGAGCTGTCAATAAACAGGCCAATGGAAGGAATTTGTTGCTTATGCATTATGGGTAGAGCCAGTGTGGTACAGTGGTTAAAGTGGTGGACTAGGACCAGGAAGAGCCAAGTTCAAATCCCAGCTTAGTCATGAAGCTCACTGGGTCACACACATCTCTCTCCCTTTCTTAACCTAAGCTACTTCACAGGGTTGTTGTGATAACGTTGGGAGGTTGGGAGGGAGGCATGGATATTATTTTAGAGGAAGGCAGGGTATAAATATCGTCATGGGGACTGAGAAATGATGGACACAAAGAGGACAGATTGATGGGGAGGAGAAGAGAAGACCTAACAGATTTTGTTGTAAGTTGCCTTCGGTCTTTTTAAAGAGAGAGAATTATTATTATTATTATTATTATTATTATTATTATTATTATTATTATTAACACCAGTGTGGCGTAGTGGTTAGAGTGCTGGACTGGGACTCAGGATTTCCAGGTTTGAGTCCCCACTTGGCCGTGAAGCTCACTGGGTGACTTTGGGCCAGTCACTGATTTTCAGCCTGACCTACCTCACAGGGTTGTTGTGAGGATAAAATGGAGAGGAGGAGGATCACATAAGCCATCTTGGGTTCCTTGCAAGAGGGGGGGGGAGTGGGAAATAAATGTAATAAATAAACAAACAGTAGTCCTGGACAAAAGGGAATTGCATCTCAGCCACCAAATATGGGCCCTGCTCTCTGATCCACACAATGTGGTCTGGTTTGAAAGGTCAAATCCTGTTTTAATGAGCTAAGATTAGATATGCATAAACTATCTATGCTAGCAAAACCTGGTCCCCTGATTCTAGAATCTGGACTCACGGAAGGGGGAAGAATATGTGTATTCCTCCTGCCATTCAAGCCTACACACACTGGAAAGATGACAAGGGGGTGGTGGAGGGGATGGGTTTGTAGTACAGACAAGGCTAAGGACCCAGGAGGGGTGGGTACCAGGGAGTGTAGAAGGTTGTAGGTCTTGAGTCCTTTCCCCTGGGGCACCAAATGGGGTTTTGATTGTATGCCGTGCTTTTTCTCCCCCCTCTGCAGGTCTCTGCGGGACGTTTGTGCCCTGTATCCTTGCCTGCCGTGTGGCGGAGCAAGCCAGTGAGTGCTGCTGCCTCCCATTCCTGCCTGGCGCTCTCATTGCCATGCGCACCAGTGTCCGCGAGAAGAACCATATTGAGGTATGAAGCATGGGAATCACATAAAGATTGATGCGGAGAGAAGGGTTGGGTGTGATTGCACAGGGGTTGCCTGGCTGGTCCAAAAAAGAGGCCCAGCCTGTGCTGATGGATATCTTTCTATGGACTCGAAAATATGTCAGTTGGCTAGCAAGCTTCTGAGCTACACAGGAATTTTTTTCTGGAGGAATCGGATGAAGCCTTTCTTGGCCTAGAAAAACAAAAGAGTCTTGTGGCACTTTAAAGACTAATAATTTTTTTGTGTGTGGCATAAACTTTCAGGGCCTAGAATGCGCTTGATCAGTGGATTCAGGCCCATGAAACTTTTTGCCATAATAAACATGTTAGCCTTTAAAGTGCCACAAGACCCTTTGTTGTTTTTGCTGCAACATATTAACACGGCTATCCTTCTGACTACTACTAAAGGCATTAAAGCCGTGTTCTCCAACCTTGGGCCCCCAGATGTTTTTGGCCTACAGCGTTTTTGGCCAGCGCTGGCTGGGGCATGCTGGGAGTTGTAGGCCAAAAACATCTGGGGACCCAAGGTTGGAGAACACTGGGTTAGAGGGAGACCCATCTTCAGCGTTGACTGTCTAAAAGAGAGATGCGGTGTGTGTGTGTGTGTGTGTGTGTGTGTGTGTGTGAAAGTGACCTGGTATTCACACTCTTCGACCCTTTATTGTTGTGACGAACCTCAAGGGCATGCAGAGAGGCGTTCTCCCTGGCTGCCCCTCAATTTTGGGATTCTCTTCCCTTGGAGCATCGCCAAAGTCAGAGCCTTACAAATGCATCTTAATGAGGTGTGTGTTAGAATGGACTGAAATGAACCCATTTCAGACTGCAGGCTACGCTGGCTGGGGCATGCTGGGAGTTGTAGGCCAAAAACATCTGGGGACCCAAGGTTGGAGAACACTGCATTAAAGCAAGGCCAGGCCATTTTTTCTCGTCACTTGGCAATCTCTGAAGGCTGGGGTGACAGAGGCCGAGGCCTTTTCCGTGGTGCTGGCCCATTCTTGAACACTTTTCCCAGTGAGGTCTGCCTGGCATTTAAATTATTTTCTCTCCATGGGCTTTTTTTAAAACTGATGCTGGTTCTGTATTGACTTTTATTGCTACTGCCTTAATTATATATGCATATATATATATATATATACATACTAGCTGTTGCCCGCGGCTGCGCTTGCGTGGATTTTAGGATTTGGTATACAGTAATACATTGGATTGCAAGTAACTTGGTCTGAGAGCGTTTTGCAAGACAAGCAAAAATTTTTTAAAAATTTGACTTGATAAACGAGCAAGGTCTTGCAAGACAAGTCGTAGGGATGTAACCGCTCGCCTCAAGCGGGCATAGTGGGCCAAAATCAGCCCCGCTTATGCCCGCCAGAGATTCGCTTTGATATAAGAGTGTTTTGGATTACAAGCACATTTCCGGAACGAATTATGCTCTCAATCCAAGGTATTACTGTAATTGTTTTTAAAAGAAACATTTATGGAAAAGATGCAGTGTCTCGGACTGAAAGTGTAACGTTTGGGCTGGGTGCTGGCAGCAGAAATCTTTTGTGACAGAAATATCTGTTTGTATAGAAAAATCAGGTTAATCCTGAGAGTCTACAGGTGATGAAGAGTGAGCATGCCAAGTTTAGGGTAGATCCGTCTAAACGTGATGGAGCCTATGCGATGATGCCCCACACACAACAGTCAGTCAGTCATGTAAAAAGTTTCCCTCCCTTTTCACCCCAATCATGTAAAAAGTTTCCCTCCCTTTTCACCCCCTCAGAGAACATTCTAAATGGCCTAGGGGAGATCTGCGTACCCAGCCCTATTGGACCTTGCAGGAATTCATACGAACATTCTAAGTGTCCTATGGGCTATTTGCATAACTGCTGCTATTGGCTCCTGCAGCAAGTTGGCTCCTGCAGCAATTATGAGGTGAGGCCTATTTGCAGAACTGCGGATATGAGAGTGGGGCAATTTTGCCCCCTTTTTTCACCCCCTTAGGGACGGAATTTCCCAAAATCCTTCCATAGTGGGGGTCTACGTCATAAAAGCAATGTCCCTTCAAAATTTCACATTCCTAGATTAAACGGTTTGAGCTGGGCGTTGATGAGTCAGTCAATCGGTCAGTCAGTCAGTCAGTCAGGACACCTTCTTATATATATATATATATATAGAGAGAGAGAGAGAGAGAGAGAGAGAGAGATTCAATTGTTACATAAGTATAAAATTTACATGATAGGCATGTAATCAAATGGTGAATCAACCCTTGCTCAGAATGTCTGGAAACATTACTGCACATTCAAAAGTATTTGTACATTTTTATCAACATTTGCAAAATGCTACAGTCAGTGGGCAATGAGCGTACATTTGTGAACCAAATCTAAGGCTGTACGCCATCCTTCCCCAACCTGTTGCCTACCAGGTGTGTTGGACTACAACCCCCATCAGCCCCAGTCAGTATGCTCCTGATGGCTAGGGATGATGAGAGTTGTTGTTGTAGCCCAACACATCTGGAGAGCTCTCAGTTCGGGAAGGCTGCTACGCCCTTGATCTCCCTGGGTCTGGCCAACTGAACCCATATGGACAGGACCGTTAGACTTGGTCCCAGTCAGAGGTCAATTCTTCTTTCTTCTGGGGCCGAGCCACACAATTAATCCAGCTTTTGTTTCTACCCAGGGCTCCGTCTTTGGAGACTGGATGGTCATGGCCTGCTGTCCACTCTGTGGTCTTTGTCAACTTTCACGAGAACTGAACCACAGGAACTGAGATGGAAGGGAAAGTGGCTGATCATCCAAGATAATTGGATACATGACCAGTTTCTGGACATGGGAGCACATTACTGCAGGCAAAAGACGTGTCATCCTTGCAGGAGGAAGTGTGGAACGAGATGGAAAGCCTCTCTTTAGTCACTGTGGTCATCCTACCTTGAAATCTGTGTCCTAATAAAATAATCCTTGTCTAAAACTATGTCAGGTTTTTTGGATTCTTTTTGGAGTTGGGGCAGGAAGAGCAGAAGTGAGAACTTGATCCACTGGACCAAGTTAAAGCCAGGGTGGCCAAGGGACCAGGACTCTGGCCTGTTCTTGTCTGTCTGGCAGAGGACTGACATGCAGAAATCAGTAGGTGAACCTTTTTATGGCATGGAGGCAAACATTTGGGAAAGAGAGCCAGTGTGGCGTAGTGGTGAGAGTGTTGCACTGGGACTCGGGAGATCCAGGTTCTAGTTCCCGCTCGGCCATGAAACTCACTGGGTGTCTTTGGGCCAGTCACTGACTCTCAGCCTAACCTACCTCACAGGGTTGTTGTGAGGATAAAATGGAGAGGAGGAGGATTATGTAAGCCGCCTTGGGTTCCTTGCAGGAAAAAAGGCGGGGTATAAATATAATAAATAAATAAACGACCATAGCTTGGTTGCAGAGCACATGCTTTACACGCCAAAAGTCTCTGAAAAGGATCAGGTAAGAGATGATGAGAAAGTCCTCTGCTGGAGAACCACTACTGATAAGAATAGACAACCATGTTGCAGTGGGGTGGGAATGCAGTGCAGTGCAGTGCAGGACTTTTTATTTTTCCAGAGCTGAAGCCATGACATCTTCCAGAGCACCAGAATAATTGATGGATCTTCCATCTTCCAACAAAGTGAATGAGATTGTTAAAGAAATTCCCTCAAGAAGAGATGAGAGGCACAACGGGTAGTTCACTGGAAGGAAGCCATCTTTATTCAGAATGACACAAGCAAGGCAGGTCAGCTAAGTAGCGGTTCACCTTATATAGACTTACAAAGTGCGAGTCCTAGCATGCTCAGTACTACAGTCCACTTCTTCCTGCACAGTGCTAGTGGTCACTACAGCAATGAGTAATTCTTTACATTCCTTAATCATGACCTTCTTTCCTTGTCTATCAGATTCCGTTCATGTGCTAATTAACAATTGGTGGCTGTTAGCCAACTGATTACATAAGCAAATCTCTTTAGTGCCTGTAAACTCACCTAAATCAGTATGCTTTTCCTTATCTTGCTTGCAACTTCTTTGTGTTGCTTGCAACTACCCTGTGTCTGCTAAGGGCCTCTCAGTGAATGATTGGAAAGAAGATTAACTAATCCCATCATTTGAATATTTGCCTTACCTCATCAAGATGATAACATGGCCTTCAGGTTTTACTATTTGTTTGTGACAGATTAGCATACAGGAGGTCAGAGAATGAGGAAAATAATAAAGCAGAGACTGGACACCTCTTTCCTTTTCTTTGATGGGGTTTGAATGGTAACACATCTTGCAAGATTGTTTGCATTTCTAGTTTGCACAGTATGTTTTATAAGTTGAATCTATGTGGTCAGAAGTAAGCACCACTGTAGTCAACGGAGCTTACACATAGGTAACTATGCCCAGGATTGCAGTCATGTTCTATAAGCTTAGTGGTTTGTTTGTTTTGGCTGTCTGTGTTATATGATGGACTTTTTAATCAGAGTGTTAGTTCTTTTAAGTATACTAAATAGAAAAGCAGGATATAAATATCCTGGAAGAGTAACTGGATTTTCCTTGTGGGTGTGGCAATGGGGGCTAGATGGGCATAGATTTCATAGATCACAGAGTTGGAAGGAGCCTACAAGGCTATACGAGTCCAACCCCCTGCTCAATGCAGGAAACTAGAGGAGGGGGTCTCCCATCCAAGTAATAACCAAGCTTGACCCTGCTTAGCTTTCCACGCTCAGACAAGCTGAGCCAGCGTAAGCCACAAATAGTCTTAGGGCACAATCCTATGCAACTTTAGACAGAAAAAAGTCCTACAACTCCCAGCATTTCCCAGCCAGCATGGCTGGCAGGGGGATGCTGGAAGTTGTAGGACTTTTTTCTGCCTAAACATGCATAGGATTGCACCCTGCCTACTATAAGGCCGCTTCTAAAGGCTGCCGATCAAACTGCCGTTAATGGAACAGCTACAAGGGCTAGTTCAAAAGCTGACAATCTTAACTAGGGCTGACAATCTTAGCTAGGGCATGCTAGGGCATGTTCTGTTTCTGCTACAAACAGAAACACCGGTTTTAAAACAGTTTAGATAGCGTGCCCCCTGCCGCATCATGGGAATTTGTATTTGCATGTGGAGTTTAAGCAAAGTTTATAATGTGCCCTTAGATTTGACTGAAAAGGTATCATACCAGTGAAATAGCTGCGCCCAGGAAATAGCAAATGGGGGGAGCCAATAGCCATGCTGGCTGGGGATGATGGGAATTATAGTCTAACGCATCTGGAAGGCACCAGGTTGGGGAAGGCTGTAGGTAGGCATAACAAGGAAGCAGCTGTTCCCTTAGCACAGCCTTCCCCGCGCTGGGAGTTGTAGTCCAACACATGCTGGCTTGGGGGATGCTGGGAATTGTAGTTCAACACATCTGGCGAGCATCAGGTTCGGGGAAACTGGCTGCCCTAGCAAATACTGGAATAACATGCCCCAGCATTAGATAGAAACTACAGAAAAATAGATAGATAGATAGATAGATAGATAGATAGATAGATAGATAGATAGATAATTCGGTGTATTATTGTATATTCGGGGATGTGGGAATGCTTCCAAACTCCCCGCGTCAGCTGCTGCGAGAACTGCGAGCGCAACAAAAACTACATTTCCCAGCACGCCCTGCGTCTGGGAAAGTAAACATCCGTGTTCCTGCCTGCCGGCTCCGGCTGCCACGCAGACAAATCGCTTCCGGCGGGGAGCTGGACCGGATTCCGAAGGAGGCAGGTGAGTGAGGTTCTGTTGCCAGGGGTAACCCTTCTGGGCCTGTTCCTCTCCGGGCTGGAGCCCGCCTGGAAGGACGAAGGTGGGGAGGGGGGTCTCTCGTCAGGCTTTTTACTGAGCCGGGAGCCAAGTGCTACTACGAGAAAAGGGGGGACGCAGCCGCTTTAGCTGGGCTCTAGGATTGGGTACCCTCACGTGGTCTGTGTGGCATTCCTGAGCCAGTGGTAAGTGGCAATTTGTGCCGAAATGCACACCGTTTCTTGTCTCCTCTCCTAAGGAGAACCCTGGGCAGATCAGGCCAAGGATCTGTCTAGCCCAGTATCCTGTTTCCAACAGTGAGCAGAGGAATGCTTTTGGGAAGCCCAGAAGCAGGGCACTAAATTAACAGCTTCCCCCTATTTGTGTGTGTGTGTGTCCCGCATCATCTAGTTAGAGCAGGGTCAGGGAATGTGTGGCCCTCCAGATGTTGTTGGACTGCATATCCCATCAGCCCTAGCCAGTGTAGACAGTGGTGAGGGATGATGGGAATTGTGGTCCAACAACATCTGGAGGGTCATGTGTTCCCCTTCCCTGATCTAGAGACATACGGCCTCTGAATATGGGGTTTCCAATTAGGTAAAAACTGCTGATAGCTGCCTCCCCCATGATTTTGTGTAAACCTTCATCTAGGCCAGGGGTGGGCAGAAGGGAGATCTGTTGCTGCTGGTAGATCTTCCTAGGAGATTGTAGTAAATCAGCACAGATTTTTAATCATTTTAATCATCTTAATCATTTTAATCTTGTAATTGTTTTTAATTCCGTTACTGTAACTGCTGCTGCTAGCTCTGCTGTTTGTTTCTAATCTGTGGTTTTAAATTTTATATTGTATTTTATGATTTTAACTGTTGTAAACCGCCCAGAGAGCTTCGGCTCTTGGGCGGTATAAAAATGTTTAAATAAATAAATAAATTTCTGACTCTCAGTTGTTTTAACAATTGCAGCAACAAAATGACCTCCCTGCCCCGCTAAATTATACTGCTGTAATGAAGAAACCAGGAGTGGATTTTTGTGTAGAAGGACAGTGTGTGCTCCGTTCAGTT
Source organism: Shinisaurus crocodilurus (assembly GCA_021292165.1). NCBI lineage: Eukaryota > Metazoa > Chordata > Lepidosauria > Squamata > Shinisauridae > Shinisaurus > Shinisaurus crocodilurus. The sequence goes on from CM037885.1 coordinate 9,402,059, forward strand.
CTGGAACTCAGAAGAAATTCTAAATCAGTGTTCTCCAACCTTGGGTCCCCGGATGTTTTTGGCCTACAACTCCCAGCATGCCCCAGCCAGCATAGCTGGCTGGGGCATGCTGGGAGTTGTAGGCCAAAAACATCCGGGGATCCAAGGTTGGAGAACACTGTTCTAGATGTATTGTATGTATTTTATACCTGGCTTTGGTTGATGGATCTAGTAAAAAAACAAAATAGATCTCATCAACCTGAAGTCTGCCCACCTCTGATCTAGGCTAGTGGCCATCACTACATCTTGTGGCAGTTAATTCTGTATGTGAATTCTGCATTGTGTGAAGAAGAAACGGGTTTAGAATTTGGAGGGCTGGTTAGTGTTTACAAACACAGATATCATCTTTAAACTTTATGTGTGTTCATGGGGAGATACATAGGAGACAGATGGCAAGCTCATCAGCCACTCAAAGTGTAATTTGTTAATGCAAAGAAACGCTTCTTTTTCATGAAAATATGACCTGCTTATCACCCATTGTCTGTATTCTTCCCCCCACCCCCATTACATTTGTATCTCTCTCCCTTCTGCCAAGGAGCTCAGAGTAGCTTAATGTGAACATGTGCCAATTTATCCCCCACACAAGCTGAGCCAGCATGAGCCACAGGCCTGCATAGGATACTTTGGATTCCCAGATCTGAGGTTGGAGACAGAGCTCCAACCTCGGAGCTGGGAATCCACGCTCCGATCCCCCTTCCCGCCCCCTTGCAGCTGGCGTGGAAGAACCATGCCAGCTGCCTCTCCGAGGTCGGGAACTCAACCTCAGACGGGGGGTAAATGGGGCATTCAGGGGGAGGGGAGGAGACTGCAGAGGCCAGGATACAAGCTGTCCTGTGTCCTCTGCAGCCTCCTTCTCTTCCCCTCCAAAGTGCCCCAGCTAGATGGCCGAAATCGGGTTCTAGTGAAAATGCAGAGCGGGAGGTGCAGGGAGGTGGCGATCGCCTCCGCCTCTCCTCCCTCTCTGCATTGGGTGCTTGTAAGCCTCCAAATTCAGAGGCTTACAAGCATCAAGGGCACAACCCATAGGATTGCACCCTAAGTAAAGCAAGTCATATTGTGAATAATACTATGGAAACCATGCCCTCCTGATACGAGCTTCGTTTGATCTAGCCACATACTGTTTGGTAACACCAGGAACTGGTCTGGTTTTGCATGGCACTTGTTTGTGCCAACGGATTCCTCTGTAGCAGGATGTATTTGTTTGTACAGCTGTAGGTGGAAATATCTCTGCCAGGTGGCAGTTCCTGGCTAAGATAAAGCCTCCATGTTTCCCTCCTGTAAAGTAAAATAAAGTAAAAAGGCAGTCTTGATTGGCTGCAGTTCCCTGTTGAGCGCACACTCCATGGCAGACCCTTGTTTGCCTCTGCATAATGTGTGACGTGCCCCAGCCGATATCTGTGCAGCATACTTTGGCATTCCTGGTGGCCTCCCACGAACCCAGCCTCCCACGTTTTGTACTTGACTGTCCAACCTCTCTCTCTTCTCTCCCATCTTTCTCTAGCTCCCTGATCTTGCCTGAACTTGGCTGAAGCGCGATGTCTGACAAAGCAGGGCCAGAGCATCTCTTCAACCCAGCCACTGAGATGGAGGCAGCTGGAACTGTGCTGGGCACCAAGTAAGGGGAGACCACTTTGCTCAAGGGGAAGGGGTTACGGGGCTCAGTGACGGATGTGTCCTTTCAGAGGGTGTGGGGAGGGCTTTTGTGGCTTCCTCATTTTCTAACTCGCTCCCCTGCTCTTCCTACCTTGCCCGCTTCCAGGATCAACATTCCAGCTCTCTTGCCCCAAGGCCCTGCTAAGGAGTGGCTGGATCAGCGCCGGGCCACCATCCGGCCCTGGGCCAACTTCCTCGACCAGCGGCGTTTTGGGAAACCTCGGAACTTCGGGGAGCTGTGCAAACGGCTCGTACACAATGTGGAATATTTCCAGAGCAACTATGTCTTTGTCTTCCTGGGACTCATTGTCTATTGCCTGTAAGTAGTTTTTGTTGTTGAGGATGCGAGGAGAGACCCTGTTAACTGCACTGAGTACATCATTGAGCAAGCACAGGGGGTGCATACATCCCATAGTACTCAGACAAACAACAGAATCTGGTATTAGGTAGGGCTGCAACCTTTAAATGGGTTACGAGATTGAAAACCTCCTAGCAGTGCACAGTGAGGTGGGGAAGTTTGCCAATGACACCAAATTATTTAGGGTGGTTAAAATAAAAAGAGATTGTGAAGAGCTCCAAAAGGATCTCTCCAAGCTGGGAGAATGGGCATCAAAATGGCAAATGCAGTTCAGTGTAAGCAAGTGTAAAGTGACGCAGGTTGGGGCAAAATATCCCAACTTCACATATACTCTGATGGGATCTGAGCTAGTGATGACTGACCAAGAAAGAGATCCTGGGGTTGTGGACCGCTCGATGAAAATGTCAACCCAGTGTGCAGTTGCAGTAAAAAAAAAGGCAAACTCCATGCTAGGCATAATGAAGAAAGGAATTGAAAATAAAACTGCCAAGATCATCCTGCCCTTATACAAATCTGTGGTGCGACCACACTTGGAATACTGTCCTGGTCACTGCACCTAAAAACGGATATTGTAGAGTTGGGGAAAGTGCAGAAAAGGGCAATTAAAATGATCAAGGGGCTGGAGCAACTCCCCTATGAGGAAAGGTTACAACATCCGGGATTATCTGGCTTAGAAAAAAGGGGAGAAATGATAGAGGTGTACAGAATTATGCATGGTGTGGAGAAAGTAGATAGGGAGACATTTTTCTCCCTCTCTCATAATACTGGAACCCAAAGGGGTCATCCCATGAAGCTGGTTGGTGGGAGCTCTGGACAGATAAAAGGGAGGACTTCTTTGCACAGCACAGAGTTAAACTATGGAATGCACTTCCACAAGATGTGGTGATGGCCACCAATTTGGATGGCTTCAAAAGGGGATTGGACAAATTCATGGAGAATAAGGCTATCAGTGGCCACTAGTCCTGGTGGCTCTATGCTACCTCTAGTATCAGAGGCAGTATGCCTATGTACTCCAGTTGCTGGGGAACATGGGCAGGAGAGTTCTGCTGCACTCAAGTCCTACTGGTGGGCTTCCCAGAAGTTACTGGTTGGCCACTGTATTGAACAGAATGCTGGACTGGATGAACTTTTCATCTGATCCAGCATAGCACTTCTTATTTTCTTACCTTTTAAACTTGACTTTAAAAAGCATCCCTGATTGATTGGTCAGCACAGAGTTAATTATGCTTAATAGACATAATTATTTATTTACTCCATTTTTCTCCTGGCCTTCCTCCATAGAGCTAAGGGCGCAGAGTACAGTTTCTTCCTCACAACAACCCTGTGAGGTAAGTTAGGCTGAGAGAGAGTGACTGGCCCAAGGTCACATAGTGAACTTCGTGGCTGCATGGGGATTTAAACCTGGTTCTCTCTTGCCATAGTCTAACACTCTTAATACAAAGCTGGCTTATAAAAAAACTGATGGTGGCAGGCATTATCTTAAAAAAGAGGGAAGGCCTAGAAAGGTTCTTCTAAAATGACTCCTGCTGTGACCTGTACATGCACCATCTAAAAATAAAGTATACTTTTTGGCTTCAAAACTATTGTTTTAGTCACATGCACATTTGTGGAGATGTAATGTAAGAATTGCTTTGTTGACTAAGATTTCTTTAATCGGTTGGCGGCTGAATTAACATCCTGAGATACATTGCTTTCAGAAGAAAACCAAGTTTCTAGCCCTCTTGGCTGACAGGATTGCTTTGTGTTCTCAGTTCTATTATATAGAGTTGTCATTAGGATGAAAAAGTGAGGATGGCGTTTCTGCTAGAGGCTGAAGAAATGGTTTGCCCTGCTGCATTAGAATCATAGAATCATAGAAAAGTAGAGTTGGAAGGGGCCTACAAGGCCATCGAGTCCAACCCCCTGCTCAGATCAGCCCTCCCCAGCCTGGTGCTCTCCAGGTGTGTTGGTTGGACTACAACTTCCATCACCCCTGCCAGCATGGCCCATGCTGGCTGGGGTGTGTGTGATGGGAGCTGTAGTCTAACATATTTGGAGGACACCAGGTTGGGGAAAGCTGCACTGGGTTGTATGCATATCTTCATTTTTTTCATTATTATGCATTTTGGTGTCTCAAGATCTGTGACCCTTTTATTATTTCAGCCTTGCTCACTATGGATTGGGAAGAGGGCTGGATTGGTGTTCTGTGTCGGTTCCTGACACATCTAACCTCCCGGTGTTAATTCTCTCCTGTTAGCATCACATCTCCGCTGCTCCTGATTGCGCTTGCTGTCTTCTTTGGGGCCTGTTACATTATCTACTTGAAGACCCAGCAGTCACAGCTTGTTGTCTTTGGTAAGTGGAGGGAGGCTGCAACTCACGCAGTGTTTGTTCGATAGGCATAGTCTGTGCTGATACGTAATCTCCGTGTGGATTACGGTAAATAGCAGCACAACCAGTGAAGCAATAGTAATAATAAGCATATCAAAAAGAAGCTCGGAGTCATCCTAGACAGCTGCACACATGATATAGCCCTCCTAGGACATGTACCACTTTGCGTATTTTGAATGTCCACCCTTCCACATAACCCTCCCCACCTCCTCACCTGTAGAAAACTAGCACAAAGGGGAAAAGACTGGGTTAGAACCCTGATATGCTAGCTTTCCGTATTGCTTCATTGCTATGAAGAAGCATTCAATCATGCAGTTCTGCACATCCTGAAGTGATACAGTCACAGCCGGGCTGTACTCTGCACCTTTTCTGAATATACAGATCAGAGCTTGGACTGCTGGGCTATGAGCTAAAATAGCAATGTAGAATATCCGGAGGTGAAGAGATCAAAGTCACCAGCACCTTGGATCACTAGAGATCAATCTACCAATCAATAGCAAAATGTGCCAGACTAAAGCAGAGATTCATCCAATACAGAGTCGGTGACAACCAAAGTCACAGGTGAACTTCAAAGGCTCAAAGCCTAAGTCTTGGCACCAATGGGAGATATATTTTTAAAGCCTAATTGCTGTGTGGGCGAAGGGGAGTGATTTTCAGAGAGTCACGGTGAAGGGAGAGTTAGCCCTTTTCTCCCCAGCCAAGACACACACACACCCACACACACCTGCATATCCCCCCCCGCCCCCATGTGTGCACAGGACAATCGGACTTAGGGGGGAAAAATCCCATTTTCATGCATGGGACAATTGCCGGAGGGGGTGGGGCGAGAACTGTTGTGGAGCGGCTGGGGGCTTGATCCAAAGGTGCCGCCCCAGGCTGGATCCAGCCCATGTTCTAGAGCAGTGTTCTCCAACCTTGGGTCCCCAGACCCAAGGTTGGAGAACACTGCTCTAGAGGTTACCTGCCCCTGGCCTAGGGAGAGGAGGAGATGGCATGTAAAAATGAGTTTACTGATAATTGTCAGCAACAGTGCATGCTTTCTCAGTGAAAACTAAGGAGGAGCAACTGGGCCAGATCCTTGGAGAGTGATGGCAAAGACGGCACCTCAGTAACTAGATAAGGCACAGAATGTTACGTGCCATGAAAACTCTTGGCCACGTGTTCTAGACACCTCTCCCTTAAATCTGCCCATTGCATGGCTTTGGACAGCACCCAAAACCGCTTCTCTTGTGTGTCTTTGGCAGTTGTAGTTCCCCATAGTAGCCACCAGATGGTGGTCCACCTACAAGGACGGTGCAGATCCTTTGGCATTTATCCTCATCTCTCTAGGGTCCACTCCTGACCTGTGGCTTCTGGACCACAGAAGGCCGGATTGCTTGCATTTATTTGATGTAACCAGGCAGAACTTTGGCCTCAGTCCTGTGATCACTTTATCTAGCCAACTGAGGTTTCCACCTTTGCCTCAAGAGCCCCAAAAGTTACAGCACGGGCCCTGTGTGCCGACGCTCTGTTTTCTCACCCCATCTCTTTTTCTCTAGGGCGGGAGCTCAGCACAGCCCATCAATACGGCCTGGCTGGGGGCGTCTCCTTTCCCTTCTTCTGGCTGGCGGGAGCTGGCTCAGCCGTCTTTTGGGTGCTGGGTGAGTAAGTAGGGCAGCCAATTTCCAGCTGTCAAGCGCAAACTTTCTTGCTTCATTTCTGGATAATAACAACACACTTCTTCTGTTCCTCGGAGATCTGGGACACAGACCGCAGTTCTTTGGGCATGTTCACACAAGCTAGAACCAAGTCTGTTAAGTGCTCCTGTGGGATTTATTCAGAAGGAGTTTTCTCCCTTCTGCACTGCTCAGATCTGCATGTGCATTGATAAATAGAATGGTAATCCACTCCAGTGGGTACTTGAATTTCCACCAGTACAAGCTACACAGCGTTGTATGTATGTATGTGTGTTCGTGTTTGTGTGTGTGTTATACATTCTGCACCTAGAAAAGCAACATTCTGTGATATTTATTTATTATTTTTATATTCTGTCTTTTTTTCCTGCAAGGAACCCAAGGCAGCTTACATAATCCTCCTCCTCCTCTTCATTTTATCCTCACAACAACCCTGTGCGGTAGGTTAGGCTGAGAGTCAGTGACTTGCCCAAAGTCACCCAGTGAGCTTCATGATATGCATAAATTATGCAAATTTGGTTAGCTCGCATAGTTTCTTTTTGCACAATTTATTCTACTTCTGTAACTAGTCCTGTAGAATTTCTAAGCTGTTTAAACCTATAATCTCTGGGTGGATATGCAGTAAAAGGCTTAGGCGCTAGATTACATGGGGCAAAGAATTCCATAAGGGAATAAAACCTCTCCATAGAAAATAGTTAAAGTAGTCTGAGTTGGTTGGAGAATTAGATTGGTGTGCTGGTTAGTTTTCCCTGATGGAAGTAAGCTACTTGTTCTGAGAACATTAGATTTTATAATTCCTTTAACTGGCTGGTCTTCACCACCATCAGTCTTTTTCATGGTACACACCTCAGAATTCGAATGATTGGCTTGTAGTTAAACCCATTATCGGAGTTAAAAATTGAGGTCACTCCACTTTCTTCCTCTCTCTCTTAAGGCACCATCCTATGCAAGTTTAGACAGAAAAAAGGCCTACAATTCCCAGCTATGCTGGCTGGGGCATGCTAGGAGTCGTAGGCCTTTTTTCTGTCTAAATGTGCATAAGATTGCGCCCTTAGTTGTTGATATGTAGAATGGAACAGTTCTAGTAATCAAGAGAATCTGTTCCCCATCATAGTTATCAGGTGACTCAAGGGGCAGTATTGCTGATTTCAGCTCTGGAGGAGCAGATGACTGAGGTCCACTGCCAACAGTTCTGTGAGAATCCAGACCATCAGGGTGTAAAACTGCAAATCTGTTTGTGACTGGGATTCTTATTTTTTCTGATCAATCGATCAGTTTTGCTCTCTTTGCCCACTGGTTTATCAGTTGGGTTATTTGTTGGGTTATCTGTAAGAATACAAATAAATATTCAGAAGGGGGGGGGGGTGCAGAGCACAAAAAAGCCATCACAAATTATCTTAATCCCATAAAACATATAAAGTTTCATAGAAAGGAAAGGAAATTAAAATATTTAACAGTGCATTAACTTGTAATGATCAATCAATCAGTTACAACTACCAGTACATTAAAAATTTAAATGCTAGTCCCTCATTAAAATTGCACCTCCAAATTACACCGCAGAAAGCACTAAGATCACAAACAGGCTGGGTTGAGCCACAGAAATGGGAGACTAATTAAAAGTCCCCAATGTGATGTTTTATGGAATCAGGGAGCAGTTGTTCCAGAGAGTCCTTCCTCTCCCCACCAGGAAACTAACTGTGACCCAAATCCCCCAAGCAACATCACGTTCTTCTTTACATGTCCAAGTACTTTGAGGATAACGGTGCCTAGATGCGTAACGGGAAGGAACCTGACAATGTCGCAGGCACAGGGGTGCAGAACTGGACTGGGGTGGATGGGTGGCCAAATTGGCCCCCACTGGGCCCTCCATCAGCCGGCTGGCATTATTGCCCCCTCCCCCGCCACCCGTTTTGCCTTTGCTAAGAGAGGCACGGAGTTCTGTGCCGCTCTTAGCACAGATAAAGGGATCCGGCCAGCGCTGGCTATGTTCCTGGCTTTGTGCAGCTTGTAGCATCCCGCTTCGCACACTGTGCAAAGCCACTCAGCCAGCACCCGCATACCCGCTGTTCTTTCCGGTCAGCGATAAGAACAGGAATCCCGCTGTGTTCTGCTCCTCCTCCTGATTGGAAAGGGGAGCGGCATTGTTATCTCCAGTCTCAGATCAGCAATAACTGCAGGGATTCCTCTGGGGGTGGGGAATTCCTCCAGGGGGTGGAGCTTGGAGGTCAAGCATCACCCCGGGAGGAACCCTAGGAGACCTCGCAGATTGGATGCAGAACAAGCCAACGACCCTGGACACTGGGCCAGATTAGACTTGCGGGCTGGCGGTTCCTCATCCCTGCCTTAGCAAGCTGATGCGGATCACTTTTTCCTTTGCGCAGCAGAATGTGGGGTGAGGTTGAAAGACAAACAGGATTCTGTACTTCCCTCTCTGAGAAAGAGGGTAAACCTCGCTTTATTTCCTCCCACAGCGGGAACAAGTTAAAGCACTTCCTGGTCTTCCCTTCCGTCCCACTTCATGTGAACCTATCCTTTCTACTTCGGCTCCCTCCGCTCCCTCCCTGAGATGCCCCCAAGAGCTGCAGAGGAAAGAGCACCGTTGTGGATAGGCAAGGGGCTCTGATGGGTAACCAGACTTCTTCCTGTCACCCCCTGCAGGTGCCACTTTGGTAGTTATTGGTTCACATGCGGCCTTCCATGAACTGGAATCCGGGGAGACCGACGAGCTGCAGATGGAGCCTGTGTGAAGGGTCCGGATAACTTCAGCTGTCCTCCTTATCCCCAGTGGGTCACCATATTTTCTCTGCCCCTGTGTCGCTGTTAACACTACCCATTGTATATATCACTTCTATTGCATTCAATTTCTCTGTGCCATCTCCTTCTCTTAGGGCTCCCTCCAAGGCGTTTAAAACCCTCAATGCCCTCCCTAGGTCTCTCCTTTTCAGGCTGCCCCCCAGCCCCCCATCCTTAGTGAACCTCCCCTTCTCTGAATTCCTAGCTCCCTTGACCTTGGGTTTTCCCATCTGAGACATGCTATAGCGTTGCACTCAGGGCTTTCCTTTTGCTGGGCGGTTTAGACCCCATCACTCTCCAGCCAACAGCCAAGCTTTGGAAGATTCTCACAGACATCTAGAGTCCAGACTCCTTTTTCTCTTATCAGTAACGTTAAAGAAGCAAAAGTGTTAACCAGAGTATTCTTCGAGCGTTCAGTTTGTACTGCCCAAGAGGTCACAGTGACACACGAGGATACAGTAACTGAAACACTGGAGTATGTACACACAGCAACTCTGCCATTTACGTGTGTCCAGGGTCATTGGCTTGCTCTGCAGCGACCAGCAGCAACCTGTCAGAAATAAGATGACACAGGCCTGGGGGGCATCGCTGCTGCGTTTGCCTCCTGGAGACTGAGAATGATTTTTATCGGAATTCAGAAACCACCAAAGTCCACGATTGGAAAAAGTTACATCTGCACATGTGCCGCAAGTACAGTAAATTAACCCTGTTCTGCACATTTTTTAGTTGTTTTTGATCTAGTCAGTCGGTCAGAATAATTTGCTTTGTTTCATTGTGGACGTAGCTAGCCTAACGACGCAATCCTACGCATGTTTAGACAGGAAAAAATCCTACAACTTCCAGCATGCCCCAGCCAGCATGGCTGGGGCATGCTGGGAGTTGTAGGACTTTTTTCTGCCTAAACATGCATCGGGTTGCACCTTAAAACATTCTGGTAGCCCCCCAGCTGGTACCAACATTTCTCCCCAGCCGTTAAGACAATATACAACATGATTGCGAAGGCTTAGGCTTCTGTGTGTGTTTCTATTCTTATGCTGTCTCATTCTCCAATATCTAACAAACAGCAACCATAACTTTACAAAAAAACAAACTCTTGACTATTGATTGCCTTCTCCTTAACCGTACACGTTCTGTATGTTTTACTATTTTCCAGCCATTATTCATCTACTTGGAAATGGTTAGGACTCTTAACACTACGCCGTTTACAAATGACTAATGTTCTGGCAGCAGTTAATAAATTCCAGATTAAGTCATGTTGTTCTTCTGTTCATTTCAGCAGGCTTTCTCCAGAACGTCCCAGTGGATCATGTCCCATGGGTCTCATGCGCCTTGATTTAATTATGCATGGTGTAGAGAAAGTGAGCAGAGATAAATTGCGCTCTCTTGCTGTGTGTGTGTGTGTGTGTGTGTGTGTGTGTGTGTGTGTGTGTGTCTCACATGATGATGAAGCAAGATTATTTTCTGTTGCTCCAGCTGGTAGGAGCCCCAAGCAACGGGTTCAAATTACAAGAATGCTGTAAACATTAGGACGGTACAAGCTGTTTGGTAGAACAGACCACTTCGGAAGCTGGTGGACTATCCTTTGTTAGATGTTTTTAAAACGGGCTGGATGGCTGCCTCTCAGGTTTGCTATAGCAGTGGATTCCTTGAGACTAGATGACCTTTGAGGTACCTTCCAACTCTACGATTCTCTCATACGACGAGAACATTGTATGCTGGAGGCATACAGTGGGGAAGGACTGTTGTCTTCTTGCCCTGCCTGTGGGATTCCTGGAATCATCTAGCTGCTCACTTCTTAAAACACATGTACACCAAATCTTTGTTTTGAGATACCGTAAGTCCTGGGTTAAGTATCCTGCCCTAAAAGCAAAAGAGCACAAGAGCCAGAAGTTTGGTTTTAAAAGGAAAAGAGCTTAGGGTGGTCAGATGAAAAATAGGGTTAATGTTCCTATGCTTGTTTGTTTGTTACATTTATATACTACCTCCTTTCTTCCGAGAAGCTCAAGTTGGCGTAGATGGTTCTCTCTCCCCCACCCCTCATTTTATCCTTACAACAACCCTGTGTGGTAGGTTAGGCTGAGATAGCGACTGGCCCAAGGTCACCCACTAAGCTTTGTGGCCGAGTGGGGATTTGAACCCCGGTCCTAGTCCAACATTCTGACCTGGCTGTGAACACCCAAGATGCCAGACATCAAGGTCTCATCTTCAAGTCCTTTGCATGCAAGACTTAACACATCCCTCCCACTTGGTAAGTCTGCCTTTATCTGCTCAGCTTCTTCGTTGAGCAACCAAACAGCAGCCTGTGCCCGTCAGATTCTCTGATGGGACTGAGAGATCCTGTGGATACTCACTGCTGTGAGGACGTTCACATGTGGCCATGCAGAAAGATGTGTCACAAGTGGAATTTTCGGCACAGGGCAGCTTGTCACACAGGGCAGCAACAAACTGCAGCTCTCCCAATTCCTTCTCTCCACCAAAGTAGAAGGCCTGCCCTTTCTCTTATCTGTCCACCTTAGCTCTGTCACCAATCCCAGGTGAATGGGGACTATCTGTAGTTAACTCAGGGTTGAGTAGGGTTCCGATCCTGTGCCTTTTAACACTGAAACTGAGCAAGTGATGCTATTTTCTGGCCTTGAGATGAGGGATGAGCAAAGCTTCATCAGGTGAATTCCTGCTAGTCATCACACAGTTGCAAAAAAAACCCCCACCAAGCGCCCTCTCGGGAGAAAAGCAATAGGCAAGCGCAGAAGCATCTGAAGCACCCTCAGTGTACATACGCCTGGGATCGGTCCTGCTTAAATGTTCCCTAAATCAGAGCTGTCTGGATGTAGCACTGTGGTTCTGTCCACAGTACAGTAATACCTTGCATTGAGAGCATAATTCGTTCCGGAACCGTGCTTGTAATCCAAAACACTTATATCAAAGCGAGTCTCTGGCAGGCGTGAGCAGGGCCGATTTCGGTCCGCTACGCCCACTCGAGGCGAGCGGTTACATCCCTACGGGAGTGAGTGACTACTTGTATTGCAAGACGTCGCTTGTTTATCAAGTCAAAATTTATTTTAAAAATTTGCTTGTCTTGCAAAATGCTCTCAGACCAAGTTACTTGCAATCCAAGGTATTACTGTATTATTAAAGCAAATTGCGAGTTTAGGGCCTCCTCTAGTTTCCTGCATTGAGCAGGGGGTCGGACTCGATAGCCTTGTAGGCTCCTTCCAACTCTATGATCTATGAAACCTATGAAACCCAAAGTCCCCTGGGTGTGCTGGATGACAATTCCCATCATGCTGGCTGGAGATTATGGGAGTTGTCATCCAGCACATCTGGAGGCCACCAGGCTGGGGAAAGTTGGCTTAGGGGCGCTAAAGCAAATTTTGAGTGGGGTGGGGGAGGAAAAGTAGCCATCAGAATGTGATCACCTGACTTGCACGATAGCCCTGAAAGCAGGGCAGAGGTTTTTGTTTTTAACACCAGTAATTCCCAAACTGAGTACTGTGGTTAATGAATTGCTCCTGTGAGCATCAGTACACATACGCACGCACGCACGCACCCCTCAAGAGACTGCGCACGATGTGCCCGCAAAGTTAGCTGTTCCGGCTCTTCCCTCCTTCCAGTCAGCCACCGCTGGGAGTTGCGGTTGTTCCTTGCATCAGCCGTGATTGGGTCGTTCAGTCATGGCAGAATTATCCACCCCGCTGAGGAGGCTGCCTGTTCTTGTCGTGTACTCACTTTGTGGGTGTTAAAAGAGTGAAGTATGGCTCCAGTTTTCATTCTGAGGGGGGTGGGGAAAGGACCAGAGCCCAGCGGATGTTTGGGGAACCTGCGGCAGTCTGGGCCAGTCTGGATGCTCCTCCCACACATGGTCTTCATCAGGTTGTGTGACGGAAGGATTTGGGTCGTGGCCAGCTTTTTAAACTACCGTACTCCTGCACCTATGCCTTTTAAGGACTGCAACTGCGTGCCAGAATGATGCAGCTGGAGCTCCCTGCCCTCAATCACTTTTATATCCACGGCAAGAAGAGCTTCGTGTGTGAAGTTGGTGTGCATGTTCGGCTGCTGTTAAAAAGGCACAGGAGCATGCGTTGGTACAAAAGTTGGCGACGATGGTGGTTGGAGGGCTTTAGCTCTGAAAAAGAACACCCCCTGGCCCCATATGTGGTTCTCTAGATGACTGCCTCTCTTGGCACCTGTGCACCCGTCAGCAACTTCAGCTGCTTTGTCACCATGGCAATATCCTTCTCTCTCTTTTTCTGTCTCCATCTTTTAGTTGCCTTGGCGATGACCTCCTCTCCCCCCCCCCAATCCCTCCCCCCCCCCATGGGAGCCGGGTGGAAAAAGCAATCCGATTAAATTAGCTGCGTCAAGCGGCATCTTCTGAGGTAAAGGATAGTGCCAGGCCAGAGATGGGGGAGGTGAGCGCAGAGCCGGAGGTGCAAAACGGGGACCTGGGAAAAGGGCGGCGGAGGAGGGCAGCCATCCGAGGGCCAGGCGCTTTTATTATGCCCCCCCCCCCCGCCAGCCTCACCTCCCCGCAACCGCCGCTTCCCACCTTGCTGTCTGCCACGGTGTTGTGAGGTGCTATTTGGCCAAGTTCAGAACAACAAATCCAAACTGGACTATCTTTAGCCAAATTCAAGATGATATCCCGCCACTGTTTCACACGCTTTGACCAATGGAGCTACTCTTTCCGTTTCTGCCACTGAGTGGCTGGAGTGTGTGAGTGTGTGTGTGTGTGTGAGTGTGTGAGAGAGAGAGAGTGAGAGACATTCCTCATTGTGTATGTCACGTAGCCAGATTTAAAAATAAGCACAACTCCCAGCGGCGTGCTTTTTGATTTTGCCGACAGCTTAGCTCCACCAATGGAGTCACTCCAGATCAGATGCATATAATAATGCTACCTATAGAGCATTTTCCCACATCGTGACAGGCCCATCATGTCTCTGGTCTCAGCCATAAGCCCTATCAGTTGTGGCTGAGATGGGCCCTTTAAACACATTGGTTTCTCCTGCCTTTTGGGTGGGGGTGACACACACACACACACACACCCACACACACACACACACACACACACGCAGGTCATCTTCTCTGAGCTAATTGACACATTATGCAGAAGAATGCAAAAGAGGCGTAGAAGAATTCAGGACCATACCACATCATACCTGCATCTCCCATTGTAAAAACCCTCCATGTAGTGAATTTGCACATCTCGGGGGAAGCTATTCTAAACCTTTTTTCTTGATATGTTAATTCAGTGCATACAGGGCTAGGTTCTGTTTTAACGTTCAGGTGCAGAATCGAAAATATTAGACGCAAGCATACAGACTGGGTTTGCAGAACACGATAAGCCATGGTGGCTTATAAGCTATGTTGTTTCAGAGTGGCTTATTGTGGAGGACCAGCACCCGGGTTCGGCGCTTAACGGGTTAACCGTCACTGAGCTACAGCCCGTACAAGCGATTGAAATTGACTAGGAGGTTTGCAGCAGTAAAAGGAAACTCCAGAGCCTTTGTATGACCATATAAGGCGTTTATTTACTACAAGTTAAATGGAGCGGAACTAATAGCTTTCTAGGTATGCTACAATGTCAACATGACCTGACATGATCTCAGAGTTTTATCAATGAATGGGTTCCCAGGCTAGCGTATTGAGGAAAGTCAGTTACCTTAGACCAGAGACTCTGCACTGGTCAGTTTCATGCCTGGCTCCGGATCCGCCTGATCCTGGGAAGAGAACAGCTTATCCCAGCCACCACTGGGGATGAACTTGCCGAAGCGACCCGTGTTCCCAACAACTCCCAGATGTGCACGGGGGGTTTTCTACCCCACCTTTTCCCGCTCTCCCACCCCCTGCCTGTCAGGTGGGCTTATCCCTGCCCCCTGTGTGGCAGGTGGGCTTATGCCTGCCCGGGAAAATATGACGTCTCCGGGTCCGGGGTGTACTTTACAGCTCATAGTGGCTGCCCTGTCTTCTTGATGGTCCACAACTCTCCTTTGTGGATTCCGACCGAGAACTTCTTTGTTGGTCTGCAGGTTTCGTCTGGCGGAGCCAGCAACTCCAGTTCCCCTCCCACCCCCTGGGGAGAGGTTTATGCAGACAGAGCTTGGCAGGGAAATGTGTGCGTGTGTTGTGTGTGTGTTCATAGTTCCTTTTACAGTTGGGCTTTCTCCACACTTATCATGTTGTGTGTTGTTAACCACACACAAGCCACTCTGGCCGGGTTCAGACAACATGACAAGCCACTCTGAATCAAACATGGCTTATAAGCCACCATGGCTTACTGTCTTGTGTGAACCTAGTCACAGGCTGGGTTCAGACAACATGATAACCCACGTTCAAGGGTTGAGTTGTCATTGGACCGTGGGTTGTTGCTGAAACGGTTTATCGTGTTTGAACCCAGCTGCGCTAACAAGCCATGGCTTGTTAACAGTCCATGAAAAGAACCGATGGTTTGTTGTTAGGTTGTGAACTGTGGGTTTTTCACCATGGATTGTTATCTTGGCTGGGTTCAGACAACATGAGAACCCACGTTTCAACAGCAACCCACAGTTCAACAACAACCCACACTCTACCCTTGAATGTGGATTATCACATTGTCTGAACCCAGGCAGTGTCTTCTATCTCCATTCCAGAATTTTGTCCCCTCAGTCTACCACCTCATTCTGTGTAATGGGCAGATGGGCCCTCATGCAGCGCTTCTCACAATATAAACACGTGTGTACAGACAAAATGAGACTCCCACATCTCTCATATTAAATATTCCACTTCTGTTTTTTGTTTTTTATTTGTTAAATCGGTTTTTTTCCCCCTTGTTTTGGTTGGTTCACACGACAACACAATCCCGAAATGGGAAGGGGAGATGGGACAGGACAGAATACACCTCCCCTGACATGGCCCCTTCATGTCCCCCCTCCCCTCCCCTCCCCAAACACAAAGGAAATAAGGGCCGATGTGGGGAGAAAACACAGAGGCAAAGCCACCTCACCCAGGCAGGCGCCAGAGAGCCCCCTCTTCTCCCTCCCCAGGATAGACGAGGAAGGGCACATTTTCTCCTGGAGAGGGGGTTATGGCTAAGGTCTCCTCTGCTCTATACTAGGTGGTGGGCCAGGGACATGGGGAAATGGCTGACCAAGGGGAGAGGGTGGTGTTAAGCACCAGTGGGAACACAGCCAGGAATGTCGTCGTCCCCCCCCCCCACTTCCCTCAATGGGTTCTTTTGGAGCAGGAGGGTAACCACGACCCGACCCCCTCCCGTACGCACACACGGAGGGTGGCTGGGAGTAAGCCGCTGTCTTGGTCCTATGAGAGCAAATCTACATGCAGCAGAGAGAGACTGAACTCCCGGGTCTCATGTACACATCTAGCAGGAGTCAGAGTCAAGGGGTGAAGGGGGGGGCAAGGAGGCCGGGGC
This sequence comes from Shinisaurus crocodilurus, assembly GCA_021292165.1. Lineage (NCBI taxonomy): Eukaryota > Metazoa > Chordata > Lepidosauria > Squamata > Shinisauridae > Shinisaurus > Shinisaurus crocodilurus. The sequence goes on from CM037885.1 coordinate 9,418,350, forward strand.
AAAGGGGGACGAGAAATCCTGGTGCTTTTTTTGTTCTTGCTGGGTCCTTTCCCCTTTGTGCTCAAACACTCACCACCCCACACATATCAAAAAGGCCAGGGAAGCAGAGCCGGGCGGTGGGGCTACCCCAAGGCTGACCTTTGTTCCCCTCCCTTGCACACGTGCGAACACACACACACACACACACACACACACACACACACACACACACTCACACTCATACTCTCCACAGGAGGGAGTGGGAAAGAAAAGGAGGAATGATTGGGGAAGGGGAGCAGAAGGGGTTCACCTCCCCAAATCGGGACAAAAGTCTTACTACTGCTAACCGGATAACAGGAAAAACCCCTCCCCCCAAATCCTGACCTGCTTGGCTCACATATCCGAGGCATGTTCTGGGGTGCTGCTGGTCCCCGGGTTTAATCCCAGCTATGGAAGGGAATTTGAAGTTGCGGGGAGGGGGGGGAGGTGTGTTTTGCAGAGGTGAATAAATATTTCTCCTTTCCCCCCGATTTGATCTCTCCCCATGCCCCCTCCTCCCCCAGGCTGCTCCTTGGCAGAGAGCAGAGGTTGTGGGGCGTGGGGGGGGCAGTTCCCTTCCCCCACCTCCAGCCTAGGACATACATGCAGGATGAGACAGGATGGATTTCCCATCTCAGCCGCCCGGGGTTGGGGAAATGGGGTGGGTGGGGTGAGGGGCTTGGTTTGTTGTTTCTATGTCCGAGCTGATGATCCCGGCCTTACGGTCTCTCTCATAATCAGGAGGGGATAGGCAGAATTTTGGAGGGGGGAGCATCCCTCCCGGCAGGGGAAACAACCAGCAACAGACAAGGGAAGAGACTTAGTAGTAGGTTTCTTTCTCCACCCATCCTGCAAGAAAAATGGACATGGGTGAGTATTAGTGCCAGGTAACAGCCTCCTACTTCTGGTCTCTACACTCCGCAGCCCCATCAATTCCCTCCATTCTCCTTCTATATGCCCCCCACCCAAATTATATTGTGATGATGATGACGATGTTTCATCCATTGATGGCTTTGCATTAGTAGAAAGTACAGTATGGGATAATCATACTGCTCCTATCAGTGGTTCATGCTTTAGTCTCCTCTCGCCTAGACTACTGTAATGCGCTCTACGTGGGGTTACCCTGGAAGACGGTTCAGAAGTTACAGCTGGTACAGAATGCAGCGGCTCACCTGGTTAACGGCTGCCGCCGGTGTGATCACATCACTCCAGTGCTCAAAGAGTTGCACTGGCTACCAGTTGTTTGCTGAGCCGAATTCAACATGTTGGCGTTGACCTTTAAAACCCTGTACAGCTCCGGTCCAGTTTATCTCAAGGAGCGCCTCCAGCAACATCAAGTAGGCCGCTCAACAAGATCTGCCACAGACTGCCTTCTCCCTGTCCCATCAGCCAGAGAAACCAGGCTGGTGGGGACTAGGAGGAGGGCCTTTTCTGTGGCAACCCCTAATTTATGGAACTCTCTTGCCAGTGACCTCTGCCACGCCCCTTCCTTGATTAGCTTCTACCGTGCATTAAAAACATGGCTTTTCAGGCGGAAATATGGGGTTAGGATTTTTAAGTTTTGTCCTTTTTTTTTTAATTGTGTTTTACACTCTGTTTTTTCTTGTATTTTATTGCACTGTACATTGCTCAGAGTGGCTGGATGACTGGCCAGATGGGCAATTCAAAATATAATATAATATAATATAATTAATTAATTAATATGGCCAGAGGGCTGCTAGATAAGAACATAAGAAGTGCCCTGCTGGATCAGATCAAAGTCCTATCTTTCTGTTCCAACAGTGGCCAAACAGCGGTCTGTGGGAAGCCCACAAGCAAGGCGTGAGCATAATAGCACCCTCCCACTTGTATTTCCCAGCAACTGGTTTTGAGAGGCACACGGCCTCCGATATTGGAGGTAATATAGAGCCGACATGATTAGTAGCCATTGATAGCCTTATTCTCCATGCATTTGTTTACAATCCCCTTTAAAAGCCGTCCAAGTTGGTGACCCATCACTACATCTTGTGATGGCAAAAATGGGAGTGCCCTGCCTCGTGTGAGAGGAAGTGTTTTCTGCTAGTGCAAAACGACCCTTGGAGACTTATTGTTGTTATTATTATTTCCACCAATAAACATAGTGCCCTGCCCCAAGGAATTTACAATACAGTCATGCCTTGGAATGAGAGCATAATTCGTTCCGGAAACGTGCTTGTAATCCAAAACACTCTTATATCAAAACGAAATCCCCCAAAAAAACATTTGTACAGAGATTTTTAATTTAAGCCGTACAACAGTACTTGTATTGCAAGACGTCGCTTGTATATCAAGTCAATTTTTAAAAAATAAATATTTAAAAATTTGCTTGTCTTGCAAAACGCTCTCAAACCACGTTACTTGCAATCCAAGGTATTACTGTATAAACTTTCAGACATATGGGAGATAACCGAGAGAGGGAAGGAAGATGGAAGGGGGGGGAAGAGAATGGCTTGAAATGCATACGGGGCAGCAAGCAAGAAAGGGCAATTTTGATTGTAAGCTCCGTAGAAATCTGTCCTGTTTATGCTATTCTGTAAAGTGCCATGCATAAATAAACAGAGAAGAATTAAACAAAATAACCCTTATTTTAAAGTCCAGGGATTCCCCCCCTCTTCTGCACACCTTACAGCCCACCCCCAGTTCTCCGTGCCGCCACTCACCTCCTGGATTACGGCGCAGTATGAGTTTACGGATCTCATCATACACAAAAATGAGGAAACTGTACGGGAAGGCGCAGAACCACCAGCTAGGCCTGATGAGAGATGGGGAAGAAAGAAGTTAAGCGTAAGAGCTGGGAGAAGTGTGTGGGGGTGTGTGGATGGATAGGATGTGTGACTGCGGAATAAGGCTTCTTGTGACTGATGCAGCAGATATCTTGAGTGTTATCAGGCCCAGCCCTCCAGATTAAAACAGCTTGCACCAGAGATGGAAAGAATCCTCCAACAAGAGGCCAGCTTCTGTCTGTACTCACTTCAGAGGATACATTCTCAGTGCCACATCCATGCCAGGACAGTAGGATAGGAAGGCAGCCAAGGCAGTCTCCTCAAAGAGACCAAAAATAAGGATCTTGTTTCTGCAGGGGGGGTGGGAAAGAGAGTGCGTGTGAGTACCATTAACTCAAAGAGTAACTCCTGTCGGTTGCACAGGCACCTCCAATTTTGGAAATTATTCCAATACCCACACGTGGCAAAGGAAAGACACACATCCCTAAGCATGTGGCTTACATGCACCAATGACACACAGCCTGTCGCAGCTCACACGGCCTGTATCAACTGCATATCCTTGAGGGATTTGCCACATCTCGTCACATTTACAGGTTCGTGCATACTGGGGAAATACTAGTGTAACCCGCCTACTTTTTAAACTACGAAGTGACTCTAATCAGGCCCATAAGAGCAAGGTTATCCCTCTCATGGGTGGAAGGTTCACAGTGCCCTAGAACAGAAACAGTGGTTTGTTGAGGGACCCAAAATAGAGCCCCTTTACACATTACATCTTTAAAGAGGACGCCTAAAAATGTAATATGTGGATGAAATGAACAGGTGTTCGGAAATACATCTATCATATAAGTACAGCCATCAAAGGTCCAGGATTGGCTACACCTCCCTGTCAAGGTTACACTTGGTGGCATACCCCAGTTTTCTGCCATGTAATGTGCGGAACGGCCTACAGGCACCAATGGGATGTGGGATTCTAGGGGATCCCTTAATCCTTTTATACAGGGGTTCCTGCCTGGAGATCACAACTTCTGAATCCCATAAGGTGTAAGCCAGCCTTACCCCAACCTAGTGCCCCCCAGATGTTTTGGACCACAACCCCCAGCATTCCTGACCCATGGCCATGGTGGCTAGGGCTGATGGGAGTTGGGAGTCCAAAACATCTGGGAGGGCGCCAGGTTGGAGAAGGCCGGATTGCAAGCAAAACCTGAGCCCGATCCTTCACGGTTCAGCTCCAGCCTCGATCCTTCACTCCGCGCACAGCTTGACCACTAAGATTTGAAACACACTGGCCTCCCTCCCCACCAGTCCGTTTTCTGGTTGCAGCAGGACAGAGCGGCTGTTTCCTTATGCAAACAGACAATGAAGTAGCCTTACCTCATGCCCTGCTGGAAGACTGAATTCCTCCTGGTTTTGCAGATGATCAAGTCGGCCCACTGCACCACAACAATGCTGACAAAGAAGGCCGTGTGGCAGGTGAATTCCACCACTTTGCGCTGCTCGTAGGTCTAGGAGGGCAAAGGAGGATGGAAGCTGTAGCCCAGGCCCAAATATGGCACCCTGCCTCCTCCCCGCCTTTCATTCTATCATTTAAATCAGTGTTCTCCAACCTTGGGTCCCCAGATGTTTTTGGCCTACAACTCCCAGCATGCCCCAGCCAGCGTAGCTGGCTGGGGCATGCTGGGAGTTGTAGGCCAAAAACATCTGGGGACCCAAGGTTGGAGAACACTGATTTAAATACATATCTAAACACAAATTTTCAGGCAGATTTCTTTTCTTCTTAAATCTCAGATTATTATGGAAATGGGAGAAATGTTCTGGAGGAAGCACAACTAGACAAGATGTCAGAGATCCATGATCAGATCGTCCGTGTCGGATCTCCCATCCCTTATTAAAAAAAAGAAGAAGAAGAAGTTAAAAGCAACTCTGCATGCATGTGTGTGAACTGGACTGGGGGAGTGACAGGTTAATCCTTCCCCCCACCCCATCCCCGTGTTGTTTTCACAGTGTAAATTGCCCCCTGTACAGACACCTGTACATTTTCCGTAATGGGGGAAATATCATATTCGCAGGAGGATTTTAATTTGGGAAAACAGCATGGGGGTGGGGTGGTTTTTTAAAACCGCTCTCTCCCAGCACCATGGTCCTAAACCAATTCCTTCCTCCACGCAGCTGCTTTAAACAATAAAATTAAAGGGATGGGTGCTTGGAGCTCCAGCGTTTCATCTATTTTTGCCTAAGAAACCAGTGTTACGTGTTCTATGCTTGCTTACGGCAAAACACCCCCTAGTTAGGCTTATTCCAAAATGCCTTCTGTCCATCCATTCCAGTACAGAGAATTCACTGTAAGAATTAACTCAGAACATTCTAGAATACGGGCTACGGTCATGGAATGGGACAAGAGTACAGGTAGCCAAGCAGAGCAGCTTTTGCAACTCTATGTGGGCAAGCTGAGGTTTGCTTTTAAGTTGAGAGTGAAATAATATTGATTCCAATCATTCATTATTTCTACAGAATTGTTTTAAAATGCTTGACAATATCATTAGGGTCATAATCTCCTCAAAACTCTGCTAAGTAGGAGCTTTTCTACATGAGGCTGTTAATTGCTGAATCTCGGTTTCAACGCAGAATTGAGATCTGAGCATAACTCAAAGACCTTTTCCTTGGTTTTCCGCTACATACGGTAAGTTCTAGGTGGAGCTGTGCTATGGCAGGATAGCTCAAATGCACAAGGAGAAAAAGCACCATTTTCCTGGTTCTAAAAAAAAACAAAAACCTGGGAAAGTGCTCTGAAACAGACGTGAAACTGGAGGATCACAACATCATCTAAAGAGCCTGTAAACAACCGTGAGTAAGGTATCACGCTGCACAATAAATGCCTTTTGCAGGAGGCATTTATTGTGCCTAGGTCTCTTATTTATCTAGTTCTCTTATTTATCCCCATCTCGCAGAAATGGAATTCAGGTTGGAAGAGAAGAAATGGCCCAAAGGCCTCCCAGTGTCCATTGCTGACCCGGAGTTTGAACCCAGTTCTCTTGGATATAAGCTTATCACTCCAGTAGATCACACTAGCTCTCAGCCCCATTAATCTCAGACCCAAACTCAGGCATCATGATGCCCTTGGGAGAATATTAAAATAGTGCTCTCTTGCTTTAAAATGTCATTTTCACTGGCACTCTCAGATTGTACACCATTCCACAAAACAACATACCACAATATTGAAAAGGAATTATTTGAAACGTGTTTAGTTCTATTACATCATAGTTATTCCAGAATGTAGTATATTTTGACTAATTATGATTGGGTCACAACACATTCATTCCCGCCCTAGATCAAAGTTGACATTTCCCTCCTTTCTTTTATATACCAGACCTAATTGAACTACACCTTACATCAGCCTTCCCCAACCTGGTTACCATTGGGGACATTGGGACTCAATTTAATTTGGCCACTGGAAATGTCAGTGGCCAAATATCAGAGATTAAGTCAAGTACCAATGTGTATGGTATGGTCGAATTAGGTTTGGTATATAAAGCAAAGGGAGGAACCGGTCACTTTTGGCCTGGAGAGGGCTGGATGTGTTGAGACTCAGACTTTTAGCAACTAAAGTATTTACAGCACAATCCTATGCATGTCTACTCAGAAGTAAGCCCCACTAAGTTTGATGGGGCTTACTCCCAGATAAGTGGGTATAGGATTGCAGTCTTCTTACATACTGTGATGACACCAAATGGCCATACTTGCATTGCTACATCTATTATTTATTTATTATGTTTATACCCCACCTTTTTTCCTGCAAGGAACCCAAGGTGGCTTACATAATCCTCCTCTCCATTTTATCCTCACAACAACCCTGTGAGGTAGGCTGAGAGTCAGTGACTGGCCCAAAGTCACCCAGTGAGTTTCAAGGCCGAGCGGGGACTAGAACCCGGATCTCCTGAGTCCCAGTCCAACACTCTCACCACTACGCCACACTGGCTCTCAATATAACCAGTGGGGCGGTGTATCCACTCTGGGATTTATCCTGAATTTTAAAGGAGCTATCTGTGGCTTCTGAACCCTGCCCCCAAACTAGGCTCAGCACCGGGGATAGCTCCTTAGAAGTTCAGACTACAACCCGGAGTGGATACACTGGCCCACTGACATTGGAGCCACCAGCCTCCACTGTATAAAACAAAGATGGCTGCCTTCTACTTACCCACTGCTGCCCGTATGAATCCTCCAGGTCATTGACTGTCCGGTCATCCCAGTTAAGACGGATGCCCACAAGAACAGATGGAAGGAACCCATTCTCAGCCAAGATCACAAAGTAGGAGAAGAAACCACCCAGCGCCTGAATCATTCCTGCAAAATAATTTGATAGTTGGTGGTAGTCCCATCTTTCCATGTCCTTCAGTCACAGTGTTCGACTCCTCTCTCATTCCAGCCATCTTAACACTTCTAATCCTCCTTAGTCCCAATCTAAGCCTATGCATTAGCATTGTGGATAGGGCCCCATAAACCCATTTGCCTGAATCTTAGTCATCTACAGCATACAAGAACCACAACTGTTGTGCAGCTTCCCTGTCTGGTTGGTTGGTGATACTCGCTCAATGCAGGCAACCTTAGTTGAGTGGCTATTTCTAAGCTTGTTATTATTATTATTTTTTGGCCACAGAAGCATGGAAACTTAGACCTGCCGAGGAATTAAGTATCCTGACTAATTAGTTAGTGTTTGGGATATACATATATTACTGAGAAATAAATCCATCAAGAACAAAAGAGTTTAGAATGTTACCTAAAAGCCAGAAGCATTTCTATGAGTTCGGTTCCAGTTTCAAACAGATCGACATGTTGCATGGCTATCCAAATACCATAAGAATATAGGAAACTACCTTATACCAGACTAGCTGTTGCCCGCGGCTTCGCTCGCGTGGATTTTAGGATTTGGGACGCCCCACACACAACAGTCCTTCAGTCAGGCAGTCATTTAAAAAGTTTCCCTTCCTTTTCACCCCCTTAGAGAACATTCTAAATGGCCTAGGGGAGATTTGCATACCCACTCCTATTGGGTCCTGCAGGAATTCATATGAACATTCTAAGTGTCGTATGGGCTATTTGCATAGCTGCTCCTATTGGCTCCTGCAGCAATTATGAGGTGAGGCCAATGTGCATAACTGCTCCCCTGTTGTTTTGCCCATAGGAGATATGAGAGTGGGGCGATTCCCCCCTTTCCCCCCCCTTAGGGATGGAATTTCCAAAAATCCTTCCTTAGTGGGGGTCTACGTCATAAAAGCAATGTCCCTTCAAAATTTCACATTCCTAGATTAAACGGTTTGAGCTGGGCGTTGATGAGTCAGTCAGTCAGTCAGGACTTCTTCTTTTATATATATAGATGAGGCTGTTTGTCCATCAAGCCCAGTATTCTGAGCCCATATCAAGGGTAGGCATGGTTGGGCACCTGCCAAGGGCCCACACCCAGCAGGGGCCCACTGACAAGAGCCCCCAGGATTTGCTCCTCCTCTTCACCATTGCAACCTGCTTGTTCACCTGCCTCTCCCTCTGGGCCCAGACAAAGACGGTGATGAGAAGGAGGAGCAGGAGATGCCGCTGCCTCCTTGCTCCCTGGCTCTCTGCCTGTCAAGCAAGCAAGTGGTACCAATGATGAGAAAGAGGAGGAGGAGCAAGAGCAGCTGGTGACCATGGTGGTGGGAAGGTAGACTCACTGAGGGAGGGAGCCTGTTAAGGGTGTCTTGCCCAAGGGCCTTCAGAAACCTGGAACCAGCACTGCCTACAGCCCACCTATCTCCATACCGTTCCCTCCTTCCTTCCTTCCTTCCCCACAGTCTCTGCAAAAGTGAAAGTAGCAATCCTTTGACCACCTGGATCTTGAAAATAGAACAAATTACAGGCAGTAAGTAGATGTATGTGTATCTCTATTTCGTTTGCAAAATATTACTCTGGTTAGGGAATTTGGGTCAGCAGTGGAGAATTGGAGGGGGGGGGTTGATACGGCGTACATTCAATCATTTTTGTAGCTCCATTTCGCAATGTGGCCCATTCCCTGCAGTCCTGTGCCACAGTCTTCCTCTGTATGAAGGTGTGATGGAGAGTAGAAGGAAAAGGAATTAGGATCTGATTGACTGAGTGCTGGTGTGTATATGGTGCTTTCTGGTTTTAATGGTTAATTTTGATCTTTTAATCTTACTGTTTTTTATTGTTGTGTTGGTGTTTTTAAGTCCTGGGAGGGTTTAACCTTAAAGGTGTCTTGTAAATCTTTTAAATAAATAGATAATAAATGAAAGAGTGAGGTGACAAAGGCTGAAAACCATAAGGCTGTACTCTTATGCAGTATTACTTGGGAGTAAGTCCCATTGGATTCATCGGGACTTACTTCTGGATAAAAATTCACAGAATCCGGTTGCAAGGCCTTGTTTATACACTTAACATGGAGCGGTGTTGTTGCTGGTGTCTCCCTGCAATATTTCTATCTCTTCCCCGCAAGACTTGCCTTGACATCTGCTCTTACTTGGGTTCATGGATCCCACTGCTGTCACTGGGATCAGGAGCCAGATCCCAAATATCAAGAGGTTGGCCTGACTTTCAAGACCTGCCTGATTCACCACCACCACCCTACTACCATCTCCAAAGGACCATGGGTCGTCCCACCACTGTTGCCCTCTCCTCCACACTCACCAATCTGCCCGTAGGCCATGCTGATCAGCCGCTCATTCACCAGCTTGTCAGTCCTGGGGTTTCGTGGCTGACGCTTCATGATGTCACTCTCGGCGGCTTCGTAAGCCAAGGAGATGGCTGGCACCTGGGGGCAGAGTTGAAAGGGTTGCCGTTTGTAGGGTTGCCAAGTGTATCAGGATTAGACCCAAAGTTTTAGGATATAGGTAGGCATTCTTCTCCAGGAAAGGAATAAATAATCTCAGGGGTGAGAGGTCAGAATCAAGGGGGCAGGCTGTTTTCTACTTGCTTTGAGAGATTTTCACCGTTTGCTTTGCTCCCTCCATGTCTACCAAACTCCACCTAGAGCAGCCTTTGCCAACCTGCTACCCTCCAGATGTCTTAGAGTGCTTAGAATTCCTATCATCCCCAGCCAGCAGGACCAATGGCCAGGGGTGGTGAGAATTGTAGTCCAAAACATCTGGAGGACACCGGGGAAGGCTGACCTAGCAGCACTAGGCACAGCCTGGCTCTCGTCCCGGCTTGCCAGGTACCATCCTTTGCCATGCCAGCTCCAGGTTTCGGGGGACCCTCCAGCGAAATGCCCTGAGTGGCATGCTCCTTCTCACCTCCATCAGCCCACTCACTCCCCCTTTCCCCGTTGCTCCAGTCCCAACCGACCATGGTGGTCAGCAGTAGGGGCCGCTGCCAAGGAGCAGCCCTCAGCTGGTCCCTGATGATGCCAACCTCTGACTCTGGCCCTGATCCTCTGGCCCAGCAGGCATGATGAGGTCCTGCCCTTATCCCACCTCCTGATATAAGAACATAAGAAGAGCCCTGTTGGATCAGACCAAGGGTCCATCTAGTCCAGCTGCAGCATTCCGTTCACACAGTGGCCAACCAGCTGCCCACAGGAAACCAACAAGCAGGACATGAGCAACTGGTGTACATAGGCATACTGCCTCCGATACTGGTAGTAGCATATATAGCCATCAGGACTCATAGCCATTGATCTGCCAACAGGGTGACCTTGTGTCCTTCTTTATGAAGGACAGTCCTCTATTGAAAGGTTGTCAGAGGAGGCTATGGTGAGTTTCAAACTCTGTTCTTTCTGGATCAGATATTATACCAACTGAGCTACTGTGGGGACTTCTGCAGAGCTCTCCTGGTTGGTAACAACACTCTTCCAACTGCAAGAAGCTGCTTTATACCAAATCAGACCGTCAGGTCCATCTAGCCCAGAATGTTCTCCTCTGACTGGCCATGGCTCTCCAGAGTCCCAGACAGACATCTTTCCCAGCCCTGCTGCCAGAGATCCCTTTAACAGAAGATGCCAGGGACTGAACTTGGGACCTTCTGCATTCAAGGCATGTGCTCTACCACCGAGCCATGCCCAAGCACCACCCCATAGCTTGCAGGCCCCCAACCTCATTGTCTCAGGGCCTGAATCTGTGGAGACCCAGCAACCCTCATAGCTAGAGTTGAGGAGATTTCCAGCTGTCCTGTTTGTTTTTTGGGATGTTCCAGAAAATTGTCATCTCTTCCAGAACGGGGGGGGGGGGGGGGAGCCTGAATTTTTAAAGCATATACAGAAAAGGGGATATTCAGTGACTGAACTTTTTATAAGTTCCAGAATGATGTTTCTGAATTCTTTGCTCAGAACGAGTTGGCTGCTTGGAGGTGGCCATTTTGTCAAATTGGCAACATGAGGCACCGACCCTGAGCCTCCATGCTCCAAATGTAAATAATATCCAAACCCAAACCTTAACATGTACAATAAGGGCAGGTCTCCCCTAGATAGTTCAACCAATTTGACTGTCATGGCTTCTCCCTCTCATGCAACCCTGGGAACTGTACTTCTTCAATGTAATGAGATAATTCTCAGCACTCTTGTGAGAACTACAGTTCCCAAGATTCCTTGAGGGGTAAAAGCTGTGACAGGTTCAAAACTAGTTTCAGTGTGCGGGTGAGTGAGTGTGAGGGGAATCTATGTGTTTAGAAATCTATTTGTGAGGGAGAAGGTTCTCTAGGCTAGCCTTCTCTTTAAGTCTTCTATGTGCAGATTTAAAAAAATTATTTTCATGAAGGAGCAAGCAATCATGCTTCCCCCCCACCTACAGTCTAAAGTGGTGCAGTCCAGGAAGAGCTTTACCATGTCATTCACTGTTTCTGTAAGCCAGGCCTTCATTGAGAAGTGAGCCATGGCCTGGAAAGTCATGAGGTGGGTTACAAAGAGGAAGCAATGGAGTGCGGTTTAGAGAATATTTGGGCACTGGGATTGAAAGGGCAGTGTGTGCGTAGGGGGTGCAGTGGGGTGGGGGGGAGACTCACCATGTCAGTGCCCAAGTCGATGCAGAGGATGGTGATGGTGCCCAGGGGAAGAGGGATGTTGGCCATGATGAACAGCAAGAAGGGGGTGATCTCGGGGATATTGCTGGTCAAGGTGTAAGCGATGGATTTCTTCAGGTTGTCGAAGATCAGACGTCCTGGCGGGAGGGAGACATATGGGCATAAGGGGGAGAGATGGGGGGCACAGCTGGGGAAAGCAGGATTCCCAAAAGTCAGAGAACAGATCCCACTGGCATCGTCTTGGGCGTTCCCTCCCTAAACTTGATTCTGCCCCACTCTTCCTCTCGTCTCCCCATCACCACCACCACCTCCATAACGCAGTGAGAATAACTGCTTCCCTCTTCCCTTTTAAAAAGATCTTGGAAAGAAGTAGTAGTAAGGGAACAATTCCTCAGCCGATCCACCATGATGGACAAGATAAGAAGCAACCACTTTAGCTACTGAGAGGAACATAATGTGCATCGAATATTAGGGAAAACTCCCTAAAAAGAGTTTAGCAATGGAACGAGTTACTTAAAGAGGTTGTATTTTGTGGGGGTATATCTCTCCACTACATTTTTAAACTGGCTAAGCAGTTGTTTCCTCTTCCCAGGGAACCCTGGGAATTGTCGTTCTGTAGGAACTGAGAATTCCCGGCACCCTCATCAAACTACAACTTCCCAGGATTTGTTTACGAAAAGCCAATGGCAGTTGAACTGGAACAAAATACAACGAACCAATGCATGGAAATGGCCGGGAAGGAGATTTCGGCTGAACATTAGGAGAAACTTTCTAATGGTAAGAGCCATTCAACAGTGGAACTGCCCATCTCAGGAGGGCTTTCCTTTCTTGGAGGTCTTTAAGCAAAGGCTGCACATCCATCCATCAGGGATGCTGTTGTTGGAGGTCCAGTTCTAAGATTCTGTGAAGACTGATAAATGTTTGTTGTATAGATATGCCCTAGGCTCCTCTTCCTTGGGAGATATTCAAGAAAAAGTTGAACAGACAACTACTGGGGTCGCTTTGCATAATGAATATCCTGTTCTGTGGGAAATGGCTGGATGCGACTGTCCTCAGGATCCCTCTCAAGGTTATCTTTCTAGGATTTTTCCTGCAGAAGCAAGATTTTAACTGTGCCGACAACCAAGTTCTGCCCTCACCCTGGCCTGGATCTACCCCCTTCCTCCCCAAGACAATCTCCACTGCTTACCCTCCTCGACTCCAGTGACAATAGAAGCAAAGTTGTCATCTAAGAGAATCATGTCAGCGGCCTGCTTGGAGACGTCAGAGCCAGCAATGCCCATAGCTACTCCAATGTCGGCCTTTTTCAGGGCAGGCGAGTCGTTCACTCCGTCACCTGTTACTGCCACAATCGCGCCCTGTCGGGGGGAACAAACATATATAAGGCCACGAGGACGATGCTGTCGGCATGGTAGCTGGATGGGCAGTCACACAGCCTGTCCATACAGGGTTGGATTCGGTGGAGATAAGAGCACCGAGAAGCGTTGCCTGTGAGCCTCCAATGGGGTATATCAGCCTTCCAGATGTGCTGGAATGCAACTCTGTAATTCCCAGCCAGCATGGCAAATGGCTGGGTGGGAATTCTGGGAATTGGAGTCCAATACACTCGAGGGCACCAGACTGGGGAAGGCAGGGGGTATATCAGCTTCTTTTTTTAACTAGCCCCTGTTCCTGCACCTTTAACACCCAAGTTGATCTGCAGATGTAGGCCAGTGATAACACTTGCCTCCACACTGCGGCAAGATTCAGCTGCTGACTTCTCCAGACCAAGCTGCTGTTAAAGGTGCAAGAGCAGACTGGGAGAGATTTGGGAGCGGGGGCGGGGGGGGGGTGTCAGCTGGCAACCCAAGGTTCACACAAACAGCCGATGAGGTGCTGAAGTGTTCTTGAAAACAAAAGAGAGAGAGAGAAATTCTCAGGTGCCTAGAAAGAATATTTATTTTGCCCCAGGGCAAAATAAATATTCTTTCTAGGCACCTGAGAATTTCTCTCTCTCTCTCTTACTTTCGTGATACACAACAAGGGCCTTCCCCTCTCGTTGCTAAACTGTTCTTGGACTGTACTGCGTTAGAAGTAGGCGGGGGATCATATGGTCAGACTTTTCACCAGGGAGGGTGGGAACACACCCGCACATACAAACAGCAGAGGCCGGTGACTCCAGTTTCGATGGGGCTCCTTTTCCATTGCAGGTTTCGCAGGTTTTATTTGGAGCTCCATAGGAACTACTCATGGTGGTGAACCTCTTTTGGGGATGGAGTTCAGCACCATGGATCGCTCCTATGCAGCTCCAAAGAAAACCTGCAAAACCTGCAATGGAAAAGGTGCCCCACCGAAATAGGAGTCACAGCCTCCCCTGCATACAAAGACTTTTACCACCTGATCTCCAGTTTTGTGAAGGGGGCCCTTAAAAGGCGATCATGTGATTTTGTCAAACAAGTCACTCAGTTCTCAGTTGTAGGAAGCCAAGACTCAGGGGAAGCAGCCTGGTGGGCTCTGGGCTCAGGCTGGCGCTGACTTTGCTACAGGGCTAGCACTACCTGTGTGCTTGCTACTGCACCTCTACTCAACCTCTCCATTTGTAAATAAAGGGATTTTGTACAAAGGGACCATACGCCTTTATTGCTCTCACTGGAAACTAAAAGTGCAGCGGCTGCCTTGAACGGCCCGCTACACAGAGAAGAGGAGCTTGACAGGATTTGCCAGGAGGAGGAAGAGGGGGCTAGACCATGAGGAGTGGGATGTGCCGGTTTGGGATGCCTTCTGAGGCCCTACCTGTCTCTGGCAACCTTCCACAATGATGAGTTTCTGTTGCGGAGAGGTACGGGCAAAGACAATCTCAGTGTGGTTCTGCAGAATCTCGTCAATTTGCTCCGTGGTCATGTCTTTCAAGTCCGTACCGTGGATCACGCAGGCTTTGGCATCCCTGGGTGGGTAAAAGATGGAGTCATGGTGGGGATGTGGTGCTGGATGGACATCACCATCCACACACAAACACAGAGTGATGGCCCTACCACTGGGTAACCCAAGGGGACTGCCCAAGATGGCACTTTGGAAGGGGTGGCCCCTTGGCACCAGATGGAACTGATATTCCTTCTTGGTGCCACCTTCGGGGCCTTGCTTCACTGGAAGTGCAGGGGGTGAAGGAAGTATGGAAGGTCAGGACAGGACAGGAAACAGGTAGGGGATCCCGAGCAGCAGTAGTGGAGGGAGAATGGAGTCCAGTGATCCTGGGGCAGGACCTGATGTATGGGAACTGAGAGTCAGCCACACTGACAAGTGGAGGAGTAAATCTGTTACACACATGTGAATACTCTATAGGAGCTCAACAAACCAGGCAGGATAGGAGAGGTAAGGAGTGACAGCTTTATCATGTCTTGTGAGACGGCATTTCAGGACTGTTTTCCTATATTTATATTCCTCCCTCCCTCCAAGAAGCTCTGAGGATGTATCTACACTACAGGCTGAAACTGGCTGAAAAGCCATACCCCCTCCCCTGGGAACTGCACTCCTGCAAGGGTCCTCACCAAAGGATAATTCCCAGAATCGTCATACAGGCCAGTGAGGAAGGGAGTCATAACAGTTAACTAGATAATAAAACCAACCTAAGTGTGTAGTGGATACTCTAATATGGGTTTCCAAGTGGTTTCCCATGCTGGAACTAGCCAAGCCCAGACTTTCTTAGCTTCATAGAGGAAACTACCTCCTAATATGGTGGCAAAGCATCAGCCAAAGCCAGCTGCCCTCAGGTGTGTTTCTTCCTTGCCCCAGTCTATCTTTTTCCAAATATCCTTCCTCTATGCCTTCCACAATTGAATTGTTCCCTTTCCCTTCTCCCCAACCCCATATGTTTGATCCCTCCCTCTCCCACCTCCCACCCCCCCTTCAATCTGCCTGCTGTCCCCTCACCTGGGGTTGACCTGGCTGACTGGGATGTTCAGTCGGGCAGCAATGTCTTCCACTGTCTCGTTGCCCTCAGAGATAATTCCCACACCTTTGGCAATGGCCTTGGCTGTGATGGGATGGTCACCTGTTACCATGATCACCTGGTGGGGGAGAGTGGTGGTTACCAAAGGAGTCCCAGTGAGGGGACAGAAGACCAAGAAGTTTGTCCAGCAACCCAAGAAGACCTGTCTATTCCAATCCAGTCCTACCTTCCATCCTAACAGTGAGAGATTTTGAGGGAGGTACAAGGAGCTCCTAGGGCAACCGTTGCTAGGGTGGCCCAGATGGCTACCAGCATGATGCAAGTTCCTTCTTGATACCTCTCTCAGTGTGGGTCTAGTTCAAGCTTAAGGTGTCACAGCCCCTCAGGCTGCTGTTGGCTCAGCTACTCTGATGTCACAGAAGGCTCTGCAGGCCTTGAGCCAATCAGCTGACTGCCCAGGGACAAACTCAGAACTTTCCATTCTGGATCCTGGAGTCTAATTGATTAATTAAACAACCTTGGAGTGTATTTATGCCACGGGCCTTTGAATGACCTTGGGGGTGTGAATGAATTGAGCAGTTTCAGAACCTTTCACTAGAAAGGGACATAAAACATGTGCTGCTGCTAGGGCAGGATTGCTCCTTCACAGAGACCAATGCACCCAAGCAGTTAGCAAAGCACCACCCCACAGAGAGTTCCATCTCGGCACTGGGCAAAGTGTGTTTTCATAATGCCACCAGTCAACTCACTCAAGGGGTAACTGAATTTTAGCACCTGCAACTTGGCTTCTAGACAGGCGACACGGCTTTACCTTGATGCCGGCACTTCGGCATTTGCCCACAGCATCAGGCACAGCAGCACGGGGCGGATCAATCATGGACATGAGCCCTACGAAGCAGAGGTTGTCAGTGGAGAAGTTGACGTCGTCACAGTCAAAGGCAAAACCTTTGGGGTACTGTTCCTCAGGCAGGTAGTAGTGGCAGAAACCTGGAGGGCGAGAAGGAGATTTTTAAACAGCTTGGCACTTGCCCTGTAGAACCTGCCAGAAGCTGACCCAAAGACGCTGCTTGTCTCTTTAGGAGCTTGGAACCCCCATATCCAAGAGCACCTAGTAGCCACTTGCCCTTAAAAATCTGGGCCAGGAAACTGCAGTGCCAGGTGCTGCAGACATCAGTAGGCTCTTCCTGTCCAGCTTCTAGAAACCCTCACTGCCTCCTCGGTTTTGCACGACTTTTTGGCGTTCTTCAGCCCTTCCCCATCTTCCCCCAGGGAGCCTGTTCCTTGCTCCTCTCCCCAGCCATCCGTACCCAGCACCCGCTCGCCAAGTCCTCCCAGCTCCAGGTAGGCATTCTGGAAAGCTTCTTTCAGCTCCTCATCAAGGGGTTGTTCTTTGCCTTGCTGCAGGATGGTGGAGCATCGGTCCAGGATGCGCTCAGGTGCGCCCTTCATCACCAGCAGGTAGCGGTTATCATTGGGGTCTTCTGTCTCGTGAATTGAGAGCTGCAGGAGGGAGAGAGAGGAAAACACTCTCTGGAGACAAGAAGTACTCCTAGATCTGCAAACACAGGGTGCTATTTGAAGAGGGGAAAAAACCAGGGATGTTGAAAGAGTCCTTGGTCTCGAGTCACGAGTCGAGTCACGAGTCTTTGGACCCGAGTCTCGAGTCCGAGTCCAAGTCCTTGGTCCAAAATGGTGACTCACGAGTCCCAAGTCCTGAGTCACTCCCAAAGCTGACTCCACGAGTCCCTATTAAAATCAGTGGGGTTTCCCCCCAACAAAATAAGGCTACTTCAGATGTGTGGCTTAAATAAATTCTAGGCACAAGTGTGCCTTTTTATCTCAAAACTCTGCAACTGATTTTGGCAAGAACAGACCAGGCAGACAAACCCAAAATAACCAGGCAGGCAGAGGAGGCAGGGAACCCCAAAGCAGGCAGGCAGTGCCCTTTGTCTTGGACAATTCAACTGTTGAACTGGTCAAGAAGAGACCAGGCAGGCAGAGGAGGCAGGGAACCCCAAACAGGCAGGCAGAGGCAGCCAAACCCAAAATGTCTGACCCTAACCCTAAGCCCCCACAACAACACATCAATCAAAATAAATCTCAACACATCGTTGGGGCTGCGCTCCTAGTAGCTGTCCATAGTGGCCGAGCAGCGGCACACCTCGCTTCCATGCACTCTTCACCGGTGATCGCGCTCCTCTCTACTCCTTCTGGCACAGCCAGGGATGTTGACGAGTCCTTGATCTCGAGTCCCGAGTCGAGCTCGAGTCCATTAAAAATATTGGGCTCGAGTCCGAGTCGAGTCAGAGGGGGGACTCAGTCCGACTCACGAGTCGAGTCATCGAGTCCGAGTCCCCATACCTGGAAAAAACCTTCCAGACTAATGCACCAGGAAGACCCCTGAATTCCCTCCACCAGCGGGTGACTACGAGCCAGTTTTAAATTGAATTGCAGACTGGGATTCATTCATCTTTAAAACATAAAAGTAACTTTTAAATCAGGGATAGCCAACTTCTGTCCTCCAGGGGGCAGGGAGGGGGACTGCAATCTCCAGGCACCAGTCGGGGGCAACTAGAATGATCCGACCGAGCCCTTTACAGAACTGGTCAGGATCCACTGCAAAAGCAATAAGACTTTTATTACCTAGCAATGGAGGACATGCGCTTGGATGGGATGGGATGGGATGGGATGAGGCAGCTTCCCCCAAGCTAGCACCCTCCAGATAGGTTGGGCTAGTACTCCCATAACCCCCAGCATGCATGCACACTGGGGATTATGGAAGTTGTAGTCCACCCCATCTAGAAGCTGCCTGATTGTGAGGTAATCCATGGGGAAGGAGCACACCGCAAAACAATGTTCTTCCAGAAAGATTCCCACAAGAAGGAGGTTGCAAGAATCCTGTGCCTTTCCCAGAATGCATGGGAAATAGCTGTACAACACCATTTCTGTGAAATGCAGGAGTTCCTTTGGTTCTTTTTTTTACAAAGTAAAAATGTCTGCAACATTTTTGCCACACCTTGGTTAAAGGGGCCACCCAAACATCTGTGCAAGGCCTGAGACAACCCACACACCCTCAGCTATCCTTTCCTGTTTTAGAGTATTCTAATCATAACAATACATGAAGGGTGTCTGGTTCCGCTAGTTGCGCTGCAGCTAGAATCCATTATAAATGTGTGCTGCAGAACTTGGTTAATGTGAAGTGGGAAGCCTTCCGCATTTGATGATTTCAGTTTGGTTGGTGAATATTTAACTCTGTTTTTGTTTTTTGCATTTGAGGCAGTCTGTTATAAAAGAGATACATTTTCATCGTCCAGTTCTATTTGGATATTTTGATGGCTTATGGCCTAACTGAACTGGAGTGGGTGAACCAGACTCAAATGAAATCCTGTTGGCATCACAACCAATGTTCTGTCAGAGATAAGATGCTAGCAGCGGTGCGTAGCTGGTACACTTTGGACCTGGGCAAAAACAACACAGACAGGCCTCAACTTAGCACAGGGGCACCACCCTTTCTGGATTTGTGGGGAGTTGTTCGCCGGGGCCAATCATTCCGGACTGTTGCCCATGGGGAATCCTGGCTAATCCTCCTCAGCTGTCGGTGAGGGAGACGGGATTAAGGCTGATGGGCCTGAGAATCCAGGAATGGAGAGCTGCATTGGGATCACTGACTCAGTCCTCTCCATGGGAACTGTGGAATACAGAGGGTTTAAAGACAGAGCTAGGCTCAGGCTGGGATCCCCCGGCATATGTGTCAGGATTCCAGGCAGCCTGTTCCAGCTTTTTAAAATATGGGGGGGGGTGAGTTCCTGTTCCACAGAGCTGAAAGGAAGGCACACACACGTGAGCCAGGCCTAAAATCACTGCTGGAAAATGCTTTGGGGTAGCATCTGTTCAGGCCAGATGAAAAGAAGTAAATTCTTCACACAGTGTGGAAAAACTCTGTGGCAGAGGTTCTCAAACTGGGGGCCACAAGCTCCATTCAGGTGGTTCGTGGAATGGTTGCGGAACAGTCGGCAATATTGATACTTGGCCCTCTGCTTGATTTGGTGTGTTTTTTTCTGACAGCAGAGGTCAAGGCTGTTTTGACCAGGGCTCTCAAATCCAAATACGGAAGCAAGATGGATGCTGAGCTTGACCTGAAGCTAAAGCTGACTAGCATTCAATCCGACTTCACAGAACTTTGCTCACGAACACAGGCACACCCATTCGATGAAAGGCAAGGCTACAGTTATTAAAATAGGAGCTATGTATGTGCTTCGATTTGCAGAAACCCCAAAATTTATTAAGAGGTCTGCTGAGACTCCTAGCCATTTTCAAGAGGTCTGTGAGGAAAACAGAGTTTGAGAACCACTGATGTATGGAATTAGCTGCCTCTGGGTGTGGCGATGCCGCTAATATAGGTGGCTTTTTTAAAAGAACTAGACAATTTAGGAAGACAAGGTCTATTTGTTGGCTAATAGTCCAGATATTTAAATGCAGCCTCCATGAGTCCCAGATGTTGGGGAGAAACAGCGGGGAAAGGACCTACTTAAATATACTAGAAGCAGTGAGTAGTTTAGCATCTGGTTATCTGCTGGCAGAGATGAATGAGAAAAAGATCAGTCAAGTTGGCTTTGGGAAATGGGCTGTGAGAGAGGTGAAGGGAATTTGTTTCTTGGCTAAGATGAAGCGAATGTTGTCATGGAAGGTTCTGGAAGGTGAAGAGGCTCTTCAGCTTCAACAACGGTGTCATGTGGAGGGGAGGGCGTATTTGTTGGTGAAGGTGAAGAATATGTTTGTCTACAAGGGAGAATAAGATAGCTCCAGTTGCCATGGGTGTGGCCCAGGTAAGAAAGTAGGCCAAGATGTGGTTACTGTCCTTCATAACCAGGATAGGGTTTTGAGACTAGGAAACAGGACTGAGAGTGGCTCTGAAGCGTCTTGTCCAGAAAATGGTGACATGATACTGTTACGTTGTTAAAGCTAAGAAGTGCTTGGGAGCTCCATGTAATCCACTTGTCAAGATGGCCATGATCTTGTAAACCATCTTGTCAAGATGTTTATGGTCTAGGGACAAAGAAAACAAAGAAAAGCTTAAAAGCTGGCTGTATATCCTTGAGTGAGGCTTCAAACTAGGAGGCCCCAATATGAAGGAATGACCTGACCAAACACAAGGTTGTGTTGGAGTAGAAGTTGCTACCATATCCCCATTAAGGATGGCTTAGCTTAGAGGTGAAGTCTGACAAGGTTAAGTGACCTTCCTAACAGACATTCTCCCTTCAATTGAGGAGGTGCCCAAGTTACATTTGTTGACTAGGTCCCACCCTTTATGCAGCCAGCTATGCAGAAGCTGAAAGACGAACAACTTTTCTTAGGTGTTATTGCCATAGCCTGTGTTCATAAACTGTAATGTGAGAAGGGCAGGTCACATGACCATGGCTCTGCTACAGAGGAGAATGTTCGTAGAATCACAGAATCATAGAATCATAGAAAAGTAGAGTTGGAAGAGGCCTATAAGGTCATCGAGTCCAACCCCCATGTTCTAGAAAATGGGACTGAGGCTATGGGGGAGCTGAAGGGATAGCATTATACCTGCCATTTTGGATGAGGGGGAATGTTATACGAAGGAAGGTTCTGGAAGACAGGACGGTGGGGAGATGAAAGTGTACGGTGTAGGTCAACGACATTTATAGGTGAATGTGAGGAGAATATCAGAATGTCTCTGAGAGAAGGTTCTAGAGCATGTGAACAAAGACTAAAGAGGAGCTGCAGGGAAGGGTGTTTTTTAACCAGTTCTGCTCTGCACCCTGCAGGACAGTGTTCATTTCTTTAAGAACTCTGGTGCAGGGAGATAATTCATTCGGGTGTGGAATGTCACCCAACATCGGTTCTCCTAAATAGGATGACACTATTTTGAGGGAAGACAGGGCCAATCCAAGAAGCCTATACCTGGTATTTGTTGGTGGAGTTGAAGGGGATCTCGGCCACTTTTTTGTTTTTCTCCCTTATCAGCTTGACGGATCCAGACGAGAGCTCGATGCATTTCAACAGGGCCGACTCAGAAGCATCTCCTGCCACGTCACGCTGTGGGAAAAGGGAGGGATGTTTAAATGGGGGGGGCACTCTGAGCTTTCACAGTGCCCCCTTCATCCACCACATTCCCTTGCTTGGCCGTTATCACTCACACATGCCCTCCTCCTCCACCACCACCACCACCCAAATCTCACAGATCTCAGGCTGTTAACCACTATGGCATTTTCACTCAGAGAGGAAGGGATAGAAATTAAGACACCTTATCACTCCAAGGACATCTCAGCCTGCCATTCTCTTCAGCCCAGCCTCCGATGCTACCCCAGTTTCCAACTTTCCACTTCTCAGCTGAGACCCAACTATGTGCCTCTCACAATCCTTCATTGGACGATTGGGTTGTCTTGCCCTCACCTTGAGGATGGGCACGTTCTCTTGACCTCCTTTGAAGACAGCTCGGTTGCAAAGTCCCGCGATGTGGGAAAGGGCCAACCAGGTGGGAGAGCTCTTATCAAAGGCCGTGCCTGCAAAGAAAAGAAAGGGAGACGAAGGGGTCAAACTGTGAAGTTCTAGCCCAGGCTGGCTGGGAGATGCTGGGAGTTGTAGTCCAACACATCTGGAAGCCACTAGATGGGGAAAGGCTGTTCTAGACTATATGGGGATGTGAAACTGGACTGTGAAACTGAGAGAAAGAGGAGAACAGGGTGAGAAGACAGAGCCTAGAGAGTCCCAAGAGTGAGACAAAAATTCCCTCACCTCATATTGCCTCACCCAAAAAGAGGCATTATGCCAAATTCCCACCATGTTTCTCACCCCAAGGTGGATGAGAGGTACATGATCACCACCCACCACCCCAAGCCCTCACCAGACTGGTCCTCAGTGGTATCAGCCTCATGGATCTGGTTGTCGAACCACATATGGGCAACAGTCATGCGGTTCTGTGTCAGGGTCCCTGTCTTGTCCGAGCAGATGGTCGAGGTAGAGCCCAGGGTCTCCACAGCTTCCAAGTTCTTCACTAAGCAGTTCTTGCGAGCCATGCGCTTGGCCGTCAATGTCAGGCACACCTAGCGGGAGGAACGGCGGGGTCAGTGGTGGGCTGTAGGAAAGGACCCCCAAGGGATGCCCCAGGGTTGCAAAGGTTCGCTGGGAAATTTCTCACAATTCACAGCTTCCTGTGAATTGTGAGAAAATTCAGCAATATTCCAGACCCCTCCCTTGAATGTCTAGATTTCTTCTTCTTCTTCCTTAAAGGAAGTCTCAAGGGAAAATGTACAGGCATGATTCTATTCAGTTCTCCAATAAGAACTTGCTCCCATCCCCTCACACTTATAGCCCTGATTACTCAGGTTTACTTACAGTGACAGTAGCCAGGAGCCCCTCGGGGACATTGGCCACAATGATACCAATGAGGAAAATGACCGCTTCCAGCCAGGAGTAGCCCAGAATTAGGGAGAGGACGAAGAAGGAGACCCCCAAAAAGACGGCCACGCCGGTGATCAGCTGGATGAAGTGTTCAATCTCCACGGCAATGGGGGTCTTGCCAACCTCCAGGCCCGAGGCCAGTGTGGCAATTCGGCCCATCACGGTGCGGTCGCCGGTGGCAATGACAACTCCACGTGCTGTGCCTGGTGGGATGAGGGATGACTTCATGGGCATATCTATGCTAAAAATGCGTATGGGATTTATACCAGTTTAGTTGGCATGACCACCCTAAAAGAATCCTGGGAATTGTAGTTTCAAAGAGTGAGAATTACCGGTTAGAAATCCCAGTTCCCCCTCAGAGAACTACAGTTCTTAGGATTCCTTAGGGGAGAAGGAATTGCCACTAAGTTAATTCAGGTCTGTGGTGTATGTAGGCCCCATTATTACCCCTCCAGCTGCCAGGCAGATAAGCTAGAGTGTCCATGTGCCCTATTTTACAGAGGACAGTCCTCTATTTGAAAATCTGTCAGAGGAAAGTCCTCTATTTGAAGGCATTCTCAATTTGAAGGGCTGTCCAGTCCAAGTTCAGTTTAAGGATAACAATTAGAAAGGAGAACACCACCTTCTCCACCATGTTCAGATGTATTTTATTTATCTTTAAATCATAGTCATTATTTCTAGATTTGGTTCCATATACAGTCATGCCTTGGATTGAGAGCATAATTCATTCCGGAAACATGCTTGTAATCCAAAACACTCTTATATCAAAATGAAATTCCCCCCAAAAAATGTGTGCAGAGATTTTTAATTTAAGCCATACTACAGTACTTGTATTGCAAGACGTCGCTTGTACATCAAGTTTATATATATATATATATATATCGGTATATATTTAAAAATTTGTTTGTCCTGCAAAATGCTCTCAAACCAAGTTACTTGCAATCCAAGGTATTACTGTATATATTAATTAGCATATGCAAATCTGTACCATGTTTTGGGGGGTGGGTGGGGAGAGGCATTTCTTCTTTTGGGGTGATACACAAGTGGCCATCCTAACCCAATCTCTGGCTGTACCTTCTACACAGTTGGTAGAGAAGAAAGTGATGTTCCTGGTCTCCAGAGGGTTGTCATGGGTACAATCAGGCGATCGGGTCTGCGGCTCTGATTCACCAGTCAAGGAGGAATTATCCACCTGGAGAGAAGAATGCCAACCATTTAGTCCATTAAAATGGAACAACGGTAGTGAAAAGTTTGCACTTAAATGATCTCGTGTTTCATTCAAATGTGCAAATCCACGTTTCAGATTCTCAAACTTGGCATGTAAACAGCAAGAAATCCAAGATCACAGAGTGTGACTTTCAGACTTAATTTGAATGTTAGGGTCCAGACAACAGCTGCTTCGCACGGCATAAAATTCCGAGGAAGCTGTTGTGGCGTGGTGGTGAGGTGATGTTCAGTGGGGAAACGACATGGGCAAGGGTTAGTCCCACACACACATGCACTGCGGTACTGATCTGGAAAGCTTCCCTCCCCCACAATCCCAATCCCAGCCATGGGATCCAAAGGTATGGCTCGCATGTCACTGGACCCTGCCGTGGTACCATGAACTCTCCATTTGGTCTCGATGAGAGTGGGAGAGAACCTTTGGCAAATAACGCAGCACTAGAGGTCCCAGAGGTTCCATGGCCCGGAGCAGCCTGTTGAAAGGAACACAAGTTCAAAGTTGGAGGCTGAGTCAGGGTCTCACCTTGCAGCCATGGGCTGAGATGATCCTTAGGTCAGCTGGGACTCGGTCTCCTCCTTTCACCTCTACCAGATCACCAACCACCACATCTTCGGCATTGAGCTGCATCTTCTCACCTTCCCGGATGACCAGGGCTTGCTACGGGATGAGAGAGGCAGGCTCAGGTAGATAGGTAGACATTCTGGGTTCTCAGCTACTGGCACACTTCCCCTAAAGCACATCACCTTCGAGCATTGTCTCCAAGAGGGATGGAAGTAACAGGGTTAACATTCACATGCTTATTATTCATCGTATATGTAGCGCTTCCAACTTAATCGTATCAGCCTGCAATTCTCAATGTGTCCTCTCACCCACCTCACAAAACTCTCAGAGGTAGCTCATTACTCTTGTTCCCGTTTTACACATAGGAGAGCTGAAAGTCAGTGTCTTAGTCAAAGCCAGCTGAGGTTAATTCATCCATGAGCCAGGATTTTAATCTGTATCTAAATCTAGGATTTGAACTGAGGGGGTGGTGCTAGGTACCAAAAAGATCCGGGGATCAGGACCACAGGATGCTCTAGTGTGTGTGTGTGTGTGTGTGTGTGTGTGTGTGTGTGTCTTTAAAGGATCCTGTCTCCTAAGGACACCCTTATTTGCCAGACTGGTTGCTGGTACACCTAGGGGTGCCCACATCACCAGTTTTAAAAAAGCCCTCCACTTGCTGCCAATCAGTTTTCCGGCGAATTATAAGTGTTGTTTTACCTTTAAAGCCCTACTGGTTTTGGGTCCAGCTACCTACGGTAATAGCCTCTCCCGTACAATCCATCCCCGCACACTTAGGTCCTCTGGGAATAATCTGCTTCAGTCCAGCCCAAATAGGCTGACTACATTACCCAGAGACCTTCTCTTCTGCTGCTCCAGATTATGGAAGAATGGCCTGCCGGAGGAGATACGTCCCTTTCAGTCTTTTTGACTTAAAAAGCCATAAGACTGAACTCGTCTCCGGCAGCCTATCCTGCGGAATTTTAGGATGTTTTCAAGATGTTTTTAAATGTTTTAAGGATTTTTAAGATGTTTTAAGATTTTTTAGGTATTGTAAGAATGTTTTAATAGTAATTTGTGTGTGTTTTAGTTTAGGTTGTTATTTTCATCTGTTGTTCCCCGCCTCGATCTAGATGGAGAGGCGGGTAATAAATAAAATATTATTATTATTATTATTTTTAAAAGGGGATGTATGGACGGGGGAGAGGAGGGCATCTGATTTCAGGAAAAAACCTCAGGCAGAAAGATTCAAGGGGGGCGGGGGCAGCAGGAGGTGAAGCACATGTGGGCAAAAGGCCCGCTCATCCAGTGGGATCAGATGCATCAGGGCCACTGTATCTCTATTCCAGCAAGTGCCCGTGGACAGCAGGGTGGTGGGGCAAATGGCCTCTCAGAGATTCGGGGCTCCAAATGAAAGATTTGGGGCTCTAGCCCTAGTGGGCTGCCCCCTAACAGCCCCTCTGTTTGAACCCATGTCTAAAATAAAAGACAGTGGGTAGCATCCAATGCGCCACTACTGCTAATGCAAATTACATTGCATGAATGACCTCTAGCGCAATGCCAATAGCATTTGCTGGCACGGGAGGTTTTCTGGGGAAACCCTGTTGCTCCAGCAAGCGCTATTGGCATTGTGCTAGAGGTTGTAACATAATTTGTGTTAGGGTAGTGTCACACCGGATACTGACCTCTGTGTCTACCAGGAACCACCCTTTCTTATCTTCAGGGGAGAGACTGCTTGCAAGATTTCTAAATGAAATCTCAGTTCCTTCTACACTCCCATGCAGCTGTACTGGATGCACTGGAGGGGGGATGGGAAGTATTATGCTGAGGTTGACCTGGCTTGCACATCGCAGCCAATTCCTGGGTTGTTTAACCCAGGAATTGGTGAGGCCATGCAGCAGTGAGCCAGCGCATCGCCTCCCAGGTGCTCATCACTTCTGCTTTCAATCCAGTGTAGTCAACAAGCCAGGAACACCCTGTACCTGGGTTGCTATCGTGACATCCGAACCCAGAACTGGGTTACAGGGGCAGAGCCAGGATGGCGCCTGGAGAATAAAGGGAGGAGCCAGAGAAGAAGGTTGCGGGTCAAAGGTGGAGCCAACGCTGATCCTGGAAGTTCATGCATGGATCCTGGCAGAATCTGACAGGTCATGGGGAAAGCCAGGCAGGATGTGGAACCTGCCGGTTTTCCAAACCTCACTATTGTTTGCAGCAGTGGCTGGTGGCCCCAATGTGAGTGGGTGGTGTACCCACTCCGGGTTTTAGTCGAAACTTTAAATGAGCTATCCATGGTGCTGAACTTATTTTGGGGTTAGGTTTCGGCACCGTGGATAGCTCCTTAAAAGTTCCGACTACAATCCGGAGTGGATACACCACCCCACTGACATTGGAAGCATCAGAGTCCACTGACTGGTTACCTGGTAGGACAGGTCCAACCATTACAATACTGCAGTCCCCCCCCGCCAGCCTGGTGCCCTCTAGATGTGTTGGACTACTACCCCCATCATTCCCAACCAGGCTCCTTGCTCTTCATTTCATACCTGGGGCACCATGTTCTTGAAGGACTCCATGATCTTAGAGCTTTTGGCTTCTTGGTAGTAGGAGAAACAACCGGTGATGATGACAACGGCAGCCAGGACAATACCAAGGTAGAGCTGTATGAGGGACAGAAGAGAAGAAATAGGGCGTTGGAGCGTCAGGAGCTGCGTGGCAGTTACCGTGCCTTGCCCACCTATCCCCATGCGCGGCAGAAGGCTGTTGTTCCAGCACTCACATTGTCCCCTGATGGGTCGTCCTCGGTCCCCGCCTGGATGCCGTAGGCCAGGAAGCAGAGGATGGCGCCGATCCACAAGAGGATGGAGAAACCCCCAAAGAGCTGGCGGCAAAACTTCACCCACTCGGGAGTGGTAGGTGGCGGGGTGAGTGCGTTGGGGCCATCTCGGGCCAGGATCTCTTGGGCTTTGCTGTGGGTCAGACCCTGATGAGGAGACAGAGAAATAAGGAAGGCATCCATGCCCCATGGCAGTCCAGACTGAGCCAGCCTCACAATCCTCCATCCTTCTGACTCTCTGTCCATACAGCCTAATCCTCTACATCTCGCCTATCCTAGTTCCTGCAGCAAGAAACTCCTTAGGCTATTTACACACACACACACACACACACACACACACACACACACACGTACATGAGACCCAAAGCTGTTCTAGCTTCCATTGCATTGGAAGGGTTAAAAAAACCAAAGCACTCATAAACCATACAATGGCCAGAATGCTCATTTGCATTACAAATTCCTCTCCTCCATATTCTCTACTCTGTAACATAAATAGTGCAAGAGAGAGAGGGAGAGGGCTTTGAACCTCGCATATGACAATGTTCTGAGGTTCCCCATAAGCTCAGATACCCTGATGCAAGAATTCCAATGACACTTCCCCACCTCCATTTTAAAAAAAAAGAAAGAAAGAAAATCACAGAGAGATGGAGGTTGAAGGTAGGAAGATGGCACGCCTCTGGAATCTGCTGCCCATCTTCATGCCCCTCCCAGCTTCTTTTTATTCGAATCTTGATCCTGCACAGAAGGCTTTCCCATGTTTGTCCAGTCCTGTTCCAGAGGCTCAGGTCATTCAGGGATTTTATTTATTTATTTATTTATTTATTATATTTATACACCGCCTTTTTTCCTGCAAGGAACCCAAGGCGGTTTACATAATCCTCCTCCTCTCCATTTTATCCTCACAACAACCCTATGCGGTAGGTTAGGCAGAGAGTCAGTGACTGGCCCAAAGTCACCCAGTGAGTTTCATGGCCGAGCGGGGACTAGAACCCGGATCTCCCAAGTCCCAGTCCAACACTCTCACCAATATGCCACACTGGCTATGGGTGATCTCGGGCCTGGGAGCGAAATCTGGCCATCCTGAGGTCCCAATCTAGCCCTGCAGCATTTTCTGGATGGCCATGCTCACTTCCCCTGGACCCACCTCCTTTCCCCCAACCACCGCTCGATGGTTTGGTGTTTTCCCAGCTTTTGTGCAGTTCCTCACCACCATCACCCCGCCATTCTAGAAGGATGAAATGCCTCTCCTATATCTTAGTTACTAGCAATAAGAGCTTGAAGCTACAACATGCCGGTATTTTCAGCCCCTTTGGCTCCGCCCCCTTTGCCTTAAGCCCCACCCATTACTGGAATGTGGCCCCTGAGAGCTTCTCTAAAATAGAATTCAGCCCCCAGGATGAAAGAGGTTCCTCACCCCTGTTGTAATTGACTGCTAAAGCACCAAATATTGCCATGTTTATCCCCCTCACCCCACAGCTCCAATTGTATGCAAGGGATAAAGTTCAATTACCACCCACTAGCAGGGCAATCGATTCTACTCAGTCAGCTCCTACTCTGGTCCCCTGCCCACCCATGTAACTTCAGCCAGGTTCACGGTGCCTCAGAAGGGCTGGGCAGCAGCAATGATCCCCAACCCCTCTCCAACCTGTGATGGGGGAAAATCTAGCCCCACAGGATGGGGAAATAGCTCTGCCTGGGTTTCTTCACCTGCACGCAGTCTGTGTTGTATTTTCGGCACACCTCCTCAATGGACATTTTGTGTTCGGTCTGAAAAGAGAGAGGGAGAATTAGGGGATCTCTCCACGGTCTCCTTCTGGGGCTCCCTCTCTTCCTCCCCACATGCAAAATGATATGCCTCAGCCAAGAGCAGGCACACGTGCCCCAGTCACTCACCATCGCCACCTCCTTCTTAAGATCATCCAGATCCCGGACCTTCTGCTGCGCTTTGCTCTTCTTGGGCGAGGAGTTCTCATCGTGTTTGTCTTGCGTGGTTGCCACGCGGTAGCTGTCTGAGCGTCCATACTGCATGGAGGAGAGGGAAACAGATGCGAGGGCGTTACATGTGGGTCATGCGGGGGAGTCACTTCCCTGTGCTAGAGTTCCCCAACCCCAAACTGCCACCAACCCATAGTTCCATATAGACCTGTACTGAGAATAACATGACAAGGAACTTACCAAGCCATCCCAAATAGGAAATACTAGTTCCCAAAGTTTTACTGGGTAGACATGTTTGGGGCAAAATATATACATCGCAGGGTGTACCCCAATGTGGGCAAACCCCACCCCCAACTCTCTGGGTATGTAAACAGCTCCCATGAATACCCTAAGGTTCAAGAGTCTGTTTATATTATTGTTCTATTATATTTAAGCAGTATATAAATACCCCCCCCCCAAAAAAAATAGAGCCCTGATCAGATCAGCCTTTGACAATAGAAACCGCCCCTATGCTCCAGTACAATCACTGAGATTGTGGCCATGCTGGCTCGGGATGTGCGAGTCGTACTCCAACACATCTGGGGAGCACCAGGTTGGAGAACACTGGTCTAAAGGGTATCTCAGGTCAAAGGGCTACAAAAGACCTCTGCTAGAGACAATACTGGGTTAGACGGTCTGATGGTCTGACCTGATATAAGGCAGTTGTAAGTTTGTATGACTATTACTACATCAGTAATGGCATCTGATGAGGACATGAACCTGGACTGGATTACTGCAGTGTGCTTTATCTGGGGGCTGCCCTTAAGGCGGCTCCAGAAGCTGGAGCTAGTG
Source organism: Shinisaurus crocodilurus (assembly GCA_021292165.1). Classification (NCBI taxonomy): domain Eukaryota; kingdom Metazoa; phylum Chordata; class Lepidosauria; order Squamata; family Shinisauridae; genus Shinisaurus; species Shinisaurus crocodilurus. Next base: position 9,448,817 of record CM037885.1, read on the forward strand.
CAGAATGCAGCAGCTTGGCTGTTGTCGGGAGCTGCCCCTTTTCAGCACGCAACTCCTTTGCTGAGGGAACTGCACTGGCTGTCTGTTTGCTATTGGGCCAGGTTTAAGGTTCTGGTACTAGTGTACAAAGACTTAAACAACTTGGGACCAGGATACCTGAAAGAGTACCTCCTCCCTTACCAACCTGCCCGGTCACTGAGGTCATCAGAGGACATTCTCCTGGTGGGTCCATATGGACCTGTGGACCAGTTGGAATCCACGAGGAGAAGAGCCTTCAGTGTGGTGGCTCCACTTCTCTGGAACCCCCTCCCTCTGCTCTGGTGGTCAGGCAGGCTCTGACACTGTGCTGTTTTCAGCACCTGCTGAAGACATATTTGTTCTGGGAAGCCTTCCTTGCTGACCTGCCACGGTTTCAATGTTATCCTGTTTTTAATGTATTGTTTTTATTCTTTTATCTGTTTTCTCTTTTTATTGTTCACTGCTCTGGAATCTGCCTAGTTATGGAGCGGTATACAAATACTGTAAATAAATACATAAGCCTCTTCAGTTTCCCCAATCTTAGATCCACACGTGCACTGCTGCACATGCAGGTGTGTGCGTGCATACCTGCTCAACGGATAGGCTGTGCTTTCAAATGGCGACCTGTTCAGCAGCACTGTGCATGCAGTTTCCAAGCCAACATCAGGAATTGCACTTGTTCTAGATGCAGAGATCAAGCCTTGGGAACCTCAAACACTTTCCATGTGGCGTACAGCACTGGAGCCCTGATGCCTCTCTTTTAGAGATAGTCTATCCTTTCCATATCTTTTAGCAAAGTGAATTGATAGATGAAGGTTGCCAGCAAGTTCCCCACAGAAGAAGGGACTATTGCTAAGAGGCTGTGAATTGAGAGGTAGCCTGTCCTGACCTTTGCTTGTCGATGCACCTGTTTAGTCCTAGGTAAGTCCCCACCTGTCCAGCAGAAGGAAGACGGCCTGCAGTTGTGCACAGAAAGTAATTTTTTCAGAGGCTGTTTTGCCTGCAGTTCATTTTTTCCTCTTCCACCATGGTCTCTAATCAAACAGGTTTTGTAGGTTTCTAAGGCAGTTGAAAAACCTGCCAAACTTATTTATTTATTTACAATATTCAGATAGGCTGCCTAATATCAATATTCTCTGAGCGGCTCACATAGCTTGTGTTGTTGTTGTTTTTAACTCTGTGCCACAACAGAATAGGGGGAAAATGAACGGGCGTATCACAAGCGATGATGGTTCTAACCACCATCTGTACACAGACTCACACCACCTTCCTTCTCCAGGCCCTGAACAAGAAGACCCTGGACTGAATAGGGTCAGAGAGGGTGGATTGTTGTGAACAAGGGAGGGGATGTGTATGTTGGCTATACACATCCTGAAGACATCTGATGTGCTTCCATATCTGGAGCTAATCAAGGTTGGGTCTGGCCACTAACTGCATGAGAGGGAAGGATGGAATATATATATTAATACATTTGTGACTAAAGGCCCCAAATGGATATTTGGGGACCTTGACTGACCTTGAGATGCCCTTCCCAGCACAACTGTGTCGGAAGGCCAATGTGAAAACTTTAGGGCCTTGATTCATGTCTGAAAGATGGGATTACCCTCCTGGGGGTTCTCAGTGGGGGCCAAAAACACAACAGCCAACCCCATCCGCTCTGTTCCTGTGGGAATGCCTGGTGTGATATAAATCCTGGTCAAGAAGCTGAGAGATTGGGAAAGAGCTGTACGCAACCTGAAGAGCAGAGTATACCAAACTCAGCCGTCCTTAGACACACACAACAAGGACACATTAATTAACATGCGCATGCACACACGCTGATGGTTACATTGACAGATAATCACGCTTAAGGTGCACACACCAAGGCCCTGAAGTCATCACATGTAGCGAGACACATGTGACATTTAGAAGCCCAAGTACAGAGACACAATTGTAGGTGCATCCACACATGCCAATAACCCCAGAGAAAGAAAAGAGAAGGAAGGGGGTGTCCTTTGCATACTATCCCAAATCCCCAAAGCTTTTCTAATGCATGCACAGGTATGTGCTTTGCTGGCCTGTATGCAGATATGCGCAATCACACACATTCACAAGTTCCTGTCCACATGACACATGTGCAACATAGTTGCACACACCAAATTCTGTAACATTATTCCATGGTGGGGGAAACTGCAGATTGACAAAGATTCCCCCCCCCCCCAAGAGAGGTAGGATGGGATCTGGGGCAGTATGTGTGTGTGCATAATGCAATATCCCCCAAGTCAATTAAGCATCCCAACTTCTTAGCAAGCATATCACAGCTTATTGTTTGAGGAAGGGCAGTGTATAAACTCTATAGTTATACACCCCTTTCTCCCTCCCCTCCCAATCCCATGCGGGGGGGGGGGGATGTAGTGTACTGCAGTGCAGAGAAGAAGAAAAACATTATTTTCCATGACATAGTTATAAAAAAGGGGGGGAGAAGCAAGAAAGGGGGATTCCCCCCCCCCAAACACACAGTCCCCACTGGGGACAAAGCCTACTGTGGAACCCCTGGGAGATTAATATAGGGTATTGTTCGAGATATGGGTCTGCTGGGAAGGGATGTGCCCAGCAAAAGGGATCTCTGGGTCAATGCACCCCACAAGGCACTGGCTGGGCCTCCCCAGCTCTGACAGGACGGACCGCCACCCCCACATTCTGCAGCGCTGCGACGGAAGGAAGGGAAAGATCCCTGGCGTGGAGCCAGCGCTGCAGCAGGACTCACCAGCCGCAGAGCCCCATGCCAAATGGAGGAGGGGGGAGGGGGGGAGGAGGAGGAAGGGCAAAGAACAACTCCCCCCTCGCAACAATTTCCTCTCCTAAGACCTGCTTTTGCAGGGCGCCAAAAGGATTTGGGGGGGGGGGCAAATGGGTCAGGGTGACCCTATGAGACAGATGGGCACACGGCGCCTGGGACGGGGCGAGGGGGGGGGAAGGAGGAGCGTGTCTTTCCCTTGTAACATCAGAACCTTAGAAATACATTGAGGATGCGGATCCCTTTTCTCAGGGCCTGAAACTCGCATAAGCAAGAATTGGGGGGGGGGGATCTTGAAAGTAAGGTCAGGGGGCATTTTTACCTCTCTTTAATCTAGGTTAGACAAGGCCCAGAATAAAATCCCTCCCCATCTCTGTCCCATCTACTCCCACCCCCACTCCCTTTCTCATCCCTTCTTTCCTCCCCCCCCCCGCACCCCCCTTTGCTGCGGAGACTTGCTGGCGGTCGAGATTGCCTCTCCTTATCTGCAAGCACCAAACATAGGGAGCCAGAAAGGGGAGGGGAAGAGACGGATCTAATGTGGGAGGGAACAAGTAAGAAGAAGCAATCGGAGGAAGAACGGGGTGGGGGGGCAGGCTGGGAAGCCATCAATCCCTCCCCCTCACTTTCTCTTCTAAGGAAGCTTAAATAATGGTGGGGGGTTGCTTTGACTCCCCACCACCACCAATCCAGATCCCCTACGTTGGCCTATGCCTGAGCAGTCCTATTTCCTTCCTCGCCCGGCATCCTCTCTCTCTTCTCCTGCTCTTCGCAAGGTTACAGCTGCTGCAATGGTGCCCCCCTCTCTTTGATGCACCCCCCCTCCTTGCCGGAAAGAAAGGCGGATTAGCTGCTCTCCCTGACCATCTGTTTCCCCTCCTCCTCTCCACCCCGCCACACACAAGCCCCGCGCTTGTCTTCTTTTTGCATCCCTCCCCACCTTTCTTCCCCTGCCGCCGCCCCCCCCGCCGCCGCCGCCGCACTCCTAGCTGCTCCTACATTTTCTCCCCTTCGCTCTCTCTCTCCTCCTCCGCCCCCCCTCCCCGCGCTCTCCCAGTACGGAAAAGGACCTTTCGTCCTAGATTCCACATTTCTTCACTTCTTATCCTAGGGAAACTGGCAGGAATGTATTTGTCAGGAATTTATTCATCATATCCCGATGATTTCCCACCCACCCCTTTATTGCCCCCCCATGCCTCGCCGTTAAGAGCAGCCTTCCCCCAAACCTGGCGCCCTCCAGAGGCGCCGGACTACAGCTCCCATCATCCCCAAACCGGGAGGGCTGCGAGTGATGGGAGCTGTAGTCCAACGCCTCTGGAGGGCGCCAGGGTTGGGGAAGGCTGGGTTAGAGAGCATCACTGTCAATAAAACAGGATCTCTCTGGCACGCATCCGCCCCCCACTTCTCTATCTGCTCCCTATGACCTGCTCACCTTCCTAGCGGGGGGGGGGGGCGAGAAGGTGACCTTGCTATATTAATTCATCTGTCCCTGCACTTTGGTGTCCCAGGACTATATTGCTAAGGGAGGGGATGCAGGCAGCTGCCTTATGCTACCGCAGCCTCCACTGGCATCCCCCCCCCCAGGAGACAACAGTTCCAGAATATCAATGAGGGGGGAAACAGCGCCCCCCCTCTCCTTTGCACTGTCTCCGGATGGCTTGCTTTCCTTTTCTCCATCCGCAGCGCATTTTCAATGCCTCTCTCTATATATATTTCCCTCCCCTTCTGGTCTCTTCTCCTGATTCTCTGCTTCGTTCATCATCCATCTCTCTCTCTCTCTCTCTCTCCCTCCCCCCTCCCTCTGTCTCCATTCCTTTCATGTTTTCTCTCCCTCCAACACAGTGACTCATCCTTTCTTCTCCATCTATCCATCCCTGGCTGACATTTTGTCACCCATGGGGTTGGAGAGATTCCCCCCCCCTCGCTACCATCTTCCTGCCAACTCTTTTCACTATGGAATTTAAAAAAAAAAACAACCCTTCTCCCCATGCCCACCCCAAAAAGATACCTAACCCCCCCAAAAAAACCACCTTGTCAAGGCACCCCTCTCTCCAGGCACCCCTTTATATAAAAAAAGACGCTCATAAAGGGGAGTTCCGGCCCCTAAAACTGCATCTCACATCACCACCATATCATGTATCCCACCATGCGTTCCCGCATGCACGCACACATAGGGCACTTTCAATGGTTCCCAAAACTGAAACGAGCGGATGATAAGCTTTTTTTATCACCGTTGAGCTAAAAATATTTTCAGAGCTGCTTGAAACAGGTCCAGCACATCCAGTCAAGAAGGGGATTAAAGGGCACATTAAAGGAGTTTGGGATGCGTCTCCTGCCCTCCAAGGACAGAAACGTGTGCATATGGAGCAAGCAGAGGGGAGAAGAAGGTTACGGCCAGGGTTGTGGGGAGGGACAGGGGTGCTACATACGGGTACCAGCTCCTCAGTTGCAGAGGGACGCGCGCTCACTCACGCCATGCGCAGACACATATAGATACATGCCGCACGCCACAGACACACAGTGTTGAAATGCGCCGTCGGCAACTGTGTTAAGAGGGGTTCACACACAGGCACCATGTCGTATTGGGAGCATGGCCTATGCGGATATTGCTCCCTGGACACAGCATTCCCCCCTCCCCCTTCCTCGAAGCGCAAGCAGACAAAATTCGAGGGAGATAGAGACACAGCATGGCACATGTCATGGGGGGGGGGGAGGGAGATGTGCACATAGCTAGTAGCGCAAAGGGATGGGGAGGAAGAACATAATCTGCCGATAGATCTGCACTCTCCTGGGCACGCAGTCATAAGTCACACATGCATTGCGGACATGGACCCGTGGCGGGAAGAGCCTACGCACCACAAGGGCACGGAGATGTCAAGGCAGAACATGCACACTGGTGCAGATATACAGATAGTCAAGAACAATCAGGGCGTTTCCACACCTGTGTCATTCAGTACATGGAGAGAGAGAGAGAGAGAGGCACTTACCCCCATCTTGGCGGCTTTGGCGGCTCAGCCTGGATGATCCAGACTCTCCTGGGGATGTCTGGCTGGTAGGCAGGCAGATGGATGAATGGATGGATGGAGAGAGAGAGAGAGAGAGAGAGAGAGAGGGCAGAGGAGGGAGCTGCCTGCGCCCCCAGTCAGGGATGCTGTGCCCAGGGCTGCCAGGCGGGGAAGGACAGAACTGGGCGCGCTCCTGCCTCTGCTGTCTGAGCCAGGGCAGGCGCGGCAGCCAATCAGCAGCAACTCCCCACACACACCGACCCACCAGCAAGCCCCGCCCCTTTTACTGCAGAATTCACCTTGCCCAAGGTGGGGAGAAAGGGCCAGGCAGGCAGGGGATCCCCAAGCCTCGCCGACAGAACCTGCCAAAGCACCCCCTAAAGCAGAAGCCACTGAGTGATGGGCACCCTGACACTCAAAGCCCCCGCCCCTCCGAGTGACTGAGAAGCTCCAGAAGTATCGCCGCCCGCCAGAGAAAACCCGGAGCCTCAAATCTGTTGTCACCACCACCTCGCCCCGCTGAGCGCACCACCACAGGCCTCCTCCTCCGTAGGTGCGCCACTCCCACCTCTGGATCCAGGCATACCCAAGACACAAAGTGTCACCCCGCCGGACACTCCGAAACCACAATGCACCTTCCCGTCCGCACGGAAGAGGGACCCACCGATTCGGAATAGGCCAGTCCTCACTATACGCCAGCCCGCCCCCAAAGCTAACCAGAATCTAAAATCGATTGTTAAGCAGATTCACACAGAGAGAATCTAAAATCAATTGTTAAGCAGATTCACACACACACACACACACACACAAACCAGAAGTCCCCAGATTTGATCCTTCCAGTTCTCTCAAATCCAGACCCCAACCTCCACAGCGTTGCTCTGCAACAACATATTTGAAAACCACAAATCACCACCACCACCACTAATCTACACAAGGCATGCTTATGCCACACCAAAACAACTTAAAGCGCAATCCTATGCAAGTTTAGACAGAAAAAAGGGCCTACAATTCCCAGCATGCCCCAGCCAGTTTAGCTGGCAGGGGCATGCTGGGAATTGTAGGCCCTTTTTCTGTCTAAACTTGCATAGGATTGTACCCAGTGTTCTCCAACCTTGCTGGGGCCTGGCTGGGGCATGCTGGGAGTTGTAGGCCAAAAACATCTGGGGGCCCAAGGTTGGAGAACACTGCTACAGCTACACACACCATAGTTGTACCCAAACTAATTGGATTTCCCTTTGAGCTGCATGGCCAAGTGGGGACTAGAACTCAGATCTCCCAAGTCCCAGTTCAAGACTCTCACCACTACACAAAACTGGCTCTCTATATGACTTAAATGACATATGACTTAAATTTGTTTAAATATTCATTCCCTCTTCCCTGGCCCTGGGAACTGTAGTTCTGTGAGGGGCGCTAGGCAGTGTTCTCCAACCTTGGGTCCCCAGATGTTTTTGTTACAACTCCAGCTGCCCACCAGCATAGCTGGCTGTCATGCTGGAGTTGTAGCCAAAACATCTGGGGACCTGTTGGAGAACACTGTGCTAGAGATGTGACAAATCTCGACCCTCACCAACTACATTCCCAAATTGGTTGGGGGGTCAGTCGTTAACTGGCATAAAACAAACACATTGTAGTGTAGGAATGCCCTCACAACACATACGATGTCATCCTACAACATAAGCAGATCCCCCAATTGGCTCATATCCTTAACACAACACACACCTACAAACATTTCACTCCACTTATGCTATTCCAAATCACATATACCAATGATGCCGAACCTTTTTGAGCCCGAGTGCCCAAACTACAACACAAAACCAACTTATTTATTTCAAAGTGCCAACACTGCAATTAAACCTGAATACCGAGATTTTAGTTTTAGAAAAACAACTCATACAGTTGTCCGAACTAATTAACATCTTTTGTCTTTAAAGAAAAACACAATAACAGAGCTTTCAATGATACAAACAGTTTTTTGTTGAAAAAAATATCAACTCAAAAAATTATTATAGTACTACATTGTACACATAGCCTGAAGGGAATTTATACAAACTTTTTAAATAATTAGGCACATGTATTTTTGGATAAGAGATTCTCAACTTGTAATATGATTATATGCCAGACTGAAATTGTATGGGGCAAGCTTTACCCCGGGTCCTTTCCCTGCTTCTACAGGTGTCGGATTAGTAAAAGTAAAAGTCAACCTGTACTAGGATGAGCAAGATAAACAAGAAAACGAAACGTGCTTAACACATTTTAAACACTTTATGTCTTGGACTGCAAACACTGCATTAGGTAAAAGTTTGCATTGGGCATGCTTTTGCACAATTAATGTGATTTTTTGCTATTGCATGCATGCTGATAATTTGTCAACCCTTGGCTCATACTCCGTTAGTTTGAGAGCAACATGCAGCACTCAGGTCAACTGTTAGGGCTTTACATCCAAGCCATGCTCTGTGCATCATTCTTCAAAATCTTTTAAATGTGATAACAATGTAGAAAAGAATTCTGTAACAGGAGGAATTCTAGAATAAAATCATTCTGTTCCACACTGTGAGAAAGAACAAGATCGTTAGTGTTTTGCAGAAGGGCACGGTCTTTTCGCGATCTGGTGACCAATGGCTCGAGTGCCCACAGAGAGGTCCCTGCGTGCCGGCTGAGGCACCCGTGCCATAGGTTCACCATCGCTGACATATACTCTCCTATATGTAGTCTCACATGCCCCACCACATTTGACCCCATCAATCACAGATCCCTCCATTGTACTAAGGCCTCCGTTTAAGCCAAGAAAATTAAAAAATCGAATGTGCAGGTATAAAATGGCAGATACCTGGCATGGCAAGCAGTACATGTGAAAAGGGTCTTGAGACTGTAATCAGTCAAGCTCAGTATGAGTGAGCAGTGTGATGCAGCTGCAAAAAAGGCGAATGTGATTGTAGGGTACATTAATGAAACCATCGTTTCCAAGTCACGAGAAGTAACAGTTCCACTTGATTCCATACTAGTCAGACCTCGCCTGGAGTACAGCATCCCATTCTGGGTGCTGCACTTGAAGAAGGATATAAACAAGTTGGAACAGGCTCAGAGGAGCGTAATGAAGATGAGGAGAGGTACAGAAAACAAGACCTACGTATGAGGAAATGGGCTTGAAGGAAATGGGCATGTTCAGCCTGGAGAAGAAAAGACGGTGGCCAGTGGAATGACAGCACTCTTCAAATACCTGAAGGACTGTCACAAAAGAGAGGGCAAAACTTGTTTTCTGCTGCCCCGGGGGGGGGGGGGGGAGGACTTGATCTAACTGGTTTAAGTTACAGGAGGGTAGATCTCAGCTGAACATTAGGAGAAACCTCTTCACATGATTGTATTGATTATTTATTTATTATTCTTTTAATCTGCCCAATAACCAATGTTCTCTGGACAGCCACTGGCTTGGGGATGTTCTTCTAACACCCCCTAATATGCATTTGACAACCCACCCCTCCCGTGTAGTAGAACTCTACAGGCCTGTGGCTCACTGCTAGCTCAGCTTGTCTGAGTGTGGAAAGCTAAGCAGGGTCAGGCCTGGTTATTACTTGGATGGGAGACCCCTCCTCTAGTTTCCTGCACTGAGCAGGGGGTTGGACTTGATGGCCTTGTAGGCCCCTTCCAATTGTATGATCTATGAATCTATGAATCTACATTTCATATTGGGTCCATTCACACATACATCTTCATCACTGCAGCATCAATCAATATTTGCATGTGTGAATGAGCACAGATTATCACCCAATGTCAACTCCAACCCAGTGCTTTTCAGTGGAGACCATTTGCACAGCCAGCTGAGCGTCATCATGTTGAGTTGATGTGCATCCCTGAATGAAGTGTCCCTTACAGTCTCAGGGAGAGAGGACCTTGGGTCTCACCTAAAATGGCCATTTCACAGGGACCTGAAAGCCCATTTTCTCCCCACACACACACACACATATACACAAGGTCTTGCATGCCCCCCCACAACACATATTTATTTATTTATTATATTTATATCCCACCTTTTTTCCTGCAAGGAACTCAAGGCAGTTTACATAATCCTCCTCCTCCTCTCCATTTTATCCTCACAACAACCCTGTAAGGTAGGGTTAGGCTGGGAGTCAGTGGCTGGTCAAACGTCACCCAGTGAGCTTCATGGCTGAGTGGGGACTAGTAGTAGTAGTAAAGTTTATTTTTGTGTAACCAAAGCCATTACAAAAGCAATAAAATCAGATAAAATAACTTAAATAGATAAAAGAAGCATTTGACCGACATTCCAGCAAGTAAAACTATTCATCTAAAATATTTGGTTTATCGTCACTACCAATCTTCCTTCTTAAAATGGATGCTCTAAAAGCAAAACAGGGCACCTTTTCAGAGATATAAGGAGAACTATCCCCTAATAAAAAATTAATCAAATATCCAACAGATCTATTGGATGAAAGATTTAGGTCTATAAACAGGGCTGCTCTTAAGGGCTCATAAATTGGGCAATCAAGTAAGTAGTGAGAGAGTGGGGGACTAGAACCCAGGTCTCTAGTGTCCCAGTCCAGCACTCTAACCACTAGGCCACACTGGCTCTCCACAACGCCTGGATATAACTCCTCAGCTGTCATCCGTTCTAATAATCCAATACACAAGAGTCCAAATGAACAGACCACTGAAACTCATACATGCTATTTCAACCCATTTTTCTTTACTGCTGCATCATAACATTTGTTACTTATGATTCATATTTTTGTCATACATTTATAGTTTATGGCAGGTTTTCTCTGAAGGAGCACCTCCTCTGTATGTGCCCCCCCCCCGCACTGCCACTGCCCCTGATCTTTGTGAGTTGCTGGGGAGAAACTGTTATGAAGCATGCCTTCAAACATCCTGGGTTGTCCTGGCACTATTGGCAAGGTATAGGAGGGCCTTCTCAGTGGTGGCTTACTTTAGAACTCGCTTCCCAGGGAAACCCACCAGGCTGACTCCAGTCCCAGCTTTTAAAAAGCTGATTAAAACCTTTCTATTTAGAAAGACTTCACCACCACCACTTTCCAGCAGCATTATAACCATTTCTGCTGCTCTGCTGTTTTATGTTGGCTGTTTGTTTTTAACTGTTGATGCTTTAAGATTTTATTGATAAATAAGACAACAAGAGGGGAAGGCACTTATGTGTCACAAAAACCAAAGGAGAGAGAGAAATAAATTCTCAGGTGCCTGGGAAAAATGTTTATCTTGTCCAATGCGTTTCAGAAAAAAATATTTTTCCTTCGTCATCGTCAGGGGCCACTAGTCTTCTTTCAGATGTGTTGAGAAAAAAGTCCTTCCAGTATCTCTTCTGCACTGGCTACCTATTTGCTACTGGGTGAGGTTTAAGGTTCTGGTACTTGTATGCAAAGCCCAAAACAACTTGAGACCAGGTTACTTGAGAGAGCTGCATCCACCCATACCAACCTACCCAGTCACTGAGGACATCAGATGGCATGCTCCTGGTGGTTCCTCGTGGACCTTTGGTCCCTATTGGAGTCCACCAGGAGAAGGGCCTTCAGTGTGGTAGCTCCATTTCTGTAGAACTCCCTGCCTCAGGAGATCAGGCAGGCTCCGACATTGTGCTGCTTTTGGCACCTGCTGAAGACCTCCTTGTTCAGGGATGCCTTCTCTGCTCTCCAGCCACCACTGTAATTGTTACTTTATTTTCAATGTATTGTTTTTGTTTCTTTTATCTGCTTTTGTCTTTTTACTGTTCACCGCTCTGGAATCTACTTAGATATGGAGCGGTATACAAATAATGTAAATAATAATAATAATTAAAATGCTGTTAAGATTCATTGCTCATTTTATGTTTGTGTTTATGGGAGCCGCCTTTGGATCCTGGCGCTGAACAAGCAAGTGTTTTAGAATTAATTAGTTAATGAATGAATTTATAATAAGCAAACAAACATTTATCCTCCTCTTCTTTTGAAAAGCTCAGCTCAGCTTCAACTTCAATGGGGTTCTCAGTGGTCTCCCATCCAGGCCGCCACCCTTGCATAGAACCAGGCACTCCCAGAGCATTCACCGGGATCAGCAAATTCAGGGGGGAGCGATTACAAAAGAAAGATTTTGAGGACTTTGGGAAAGAGTTAAACATCAGTCTTGCTGCAGTGATCAAACTCTAGTGAGTCAGTTCACAATTCTCCCCTCAACCACCACCCCCATCACAGAAGTCCAGTGTGAACATCTTATGTGAAAAGAACTGGAGAGAAGCTACTGTATTATCACACTGGTATGTCTCATTTGCTACTTCTTTGCAAAGTGAGGAAGGGTCTTACTTCCCAGGGGTGAATGCCAACTCCATCCTCACAGTCCCCCTGGGTCTCAACAAGAGCCAGGAGTGGGAGCATCTAGGCCCCAGCATCACTGCTCAGCCTCCATCATCCCTCATCTGATCTCCATGGCAACTGGGCAAGGGGGGAAGGCCATGTGACCCAGAGTCACTGTGGCAACCAGAAGGAAGGGGTTTCCACGGCAGCAAGGGGAATTGGATCACTGGCCAAGAGGAGAGACTTGCCCTGGCTCATGATGCCATGGGCTCAGCCTGCCTGACGTGGGGGAGGATTCCAACCATGATCTATGGATCTATGGATCTATGTCCTTAGGACACCCCTCATCTGTGAAATGCCTGAGGAGGACAGGGGGAGGAGGGATTTCTGAATGCTTCCTCTTTCTCCTATCATGTGTAGCCTCTCCTCCATCTACAGCACAGCGGGTTCGAATCCATCACTGGGGTGAATTGCCTAAGATCTGTTTTGGGGTAGGAGTCAGTAAGTGCCTGGGAACAGGAAATCAGCCACACCCCACACGGGCCTCCCCCAAACCTGTCCCCTTCCAGATGTATTGCCTTACAACCCCCATCAGCCCAAGCCAGAAGGGTTAATGGCTGGAGGTGATGGGGCTTGTAGGCCAAGTTGCCTGCAAGGCAACCAGGTTGGGGAAGGCTACCTATCTACCTACCCGGTCCTATCTCAGCTAAAGCTTAATTAGAGCCAGTGTGGTGTAGTGATTAGAGTGTTGGACCAGGAGAGAGAGAGAGAGAGAGAGAGAGAGAGTTAGAGTTTAATTATATTTGCTCACATTAATCCCTTGTTACCTTTCATTCTTGTCTTTCTCCATCCCACTGTCCTCTCCCCACCACTGTCAATATTTGGGCTGTAAGTTCTTTGGGGGCAGGGAGGGATCTGCCTCCACCCCCTTTGTTGTTTTATGTACACAATAAAGCGCCAGGAGCAATCACAAGACGGTAAACAATAATAAATAATTATTTGTTACTCAGTGGGGAGAAATGCATAGTTGCACCAGTGACGCGAGTTCGTGGTGAGGCCGTGGGGTGGAGCAGGATAAAGCACCCTCTCTTTTTTTTTTACCCCATCTATGAACGGAGCTTTGGAAAGGAACAAGAAGCAGCAGAATTACACCAGCCTATGAACCCCTTGCTACCAGATCAGCAGTGAGACAATGGTGGGTTCAAGTGCGCGTGAATATGTACCTGTTCAGTAGGTACATGAGAACAGAACAAGAGCCCTGCTGGATCAGACCAAAGGCCTAAATTAGGGGTGTCGAACCACAGGCCATGGGCCACATCCAACCCACTTGGGGTTCAAATCTGGTCCTTGGAGGTTCTCCAGAAAGCCGTGTCCCCTTTCCCCTGACCTCCAATTGGTGGTTCCCTGGCTTTTGCACATTTCCCCCCATCCTAAAAGGTTGAAATACCTCTCCCAAGGCTTGGTTACTGGCAGAAAGCCCTTTAAGCTACAATATGCGGCTATTTTTTATTTGAGCCCAGCACAAGCCAACCCCAGGCCTTGGTGGCGGTGCTGAAATGGACAGCTCCTTGTATGAATCCACTCTTGTTTAAGGCAAGAGGAGTTTTTTTCATGCCATTTTATAGGGCAGTGTTTTCCAACCTTGGGCTTGGGTCCCCAGATGTTTTTGGCCTACAACTTCCAGCATGCCCCAGCCAGCTATGCTGGCTGGGGCATGCTGGGAGTTGTAGGTCAAAAACATCTGGGGACCCAAGGTTGGAGAACCCTGTTATAGGGGCTCCAGACGCCACGGGCTGCTTCCAGGTGGAAGACTCCTAGCGCTACCAGTCCGAAGGCACTGTGCAGCAATTCTGTATTTTTTTCTTTTCTTATCAAAACCTGCAATGAGGAACAAGTCAGAAGTTGCCGTGGGAGAACACGGAAGGGTTACAAGTGGAAGAAGATGACATGTGAAGCCCTCATAAAAGCCTGAACTGGAAGCACCCACTTCTTCCATTTGTAACCCTCCTGTGCTTTCCTACCACGGCTTCTGTCTTTTTTTCTTTCCACAGAGGATGCTTCCAGACGGACATGTCCTAGAACCACCAATCCAAAGGCATTCTACAGCGGGTCGCACCTTTTCCTCCTTAACAGATGTTTTTGGCCTTAAGAAAAAAAGTGAGAAGAAGCCTTGGGAAGATGCGGGAGGGTCACACATGGAAGATGTCATCATCTGGATCCTCCGTAAAATTCCGTGAAAGGGGCAGGGCGATTGCACAATTTAAAAAAAAAAACCCATCTGGAAACACCCCAGTTTGGTCCCTGCACCCCACCTTCCTTGTTTCTCAGAGCACACACCCAAATTCTAACAAGCAACCCCCACTGCTTCCCCATACCTATGTGCAACCTGGGGACAGAGCCCCATCTGGATCATGGATGGATGGACCAGCCATTTATTTATTTATTTATTTATTTATTTATTTATTTATTTATTTATTTATTTATTTCTATACTGCCCAATAGCTGAAGCTCTCTGGGTGGTTTACAACAATCAATTAAAAAGTACAATAGAGTACAATATAGTAGTAGTAGGCGATCACTCGTGACCGAGTAAGATTGTCTTCCAGGATAAAATTATAAAAGGAGGAAATTATTTTAAAAATTGTGTAGACTCTAGTGATGGGTCTGTAAGTGACTGTGGAGGCCAATTCTAGATCCACACAGCTTCCCACAGTGAGGACACAGGTTACCAGATGGAAGATGGTCCTGTAAAGGATTCGTTTGACGTGCTTTTCACTTAGCACGTTTCTCCCTTTCACCTTGCACTCGGGCTTCTTCAAAGTCCATGAAACCTTTGTGAAAGGCCAACCTCCATTTAGATCATTCATGGGCCAGAGCTTCCCAGTTTTCGATGTTTATATTGCATTTTTTTTAGATTAGTCTTAAGAACATCTTTAAACCTTTTATACTGACCACCGATATTCCGCTTTCCATCCTTGAGTTGGGAATAAAGTAACTGCTTTGGGAGACGGCAGTCAGACATTGGAACAACATGACCGGTCCATTGAAGTTGGCGTTGAAGGATCATTTTTTCAATGCTAGTCTTTGCTTCTTCCAGTACACTGACATTTGTTCACCTATCTTCCTAAGTAATTTGCAGGATTTTCCAGAGGCAACGTTGATGAAATATTTCAAGGAGGTGGAAATGACGTTTATAGATAGTCCATGTTTCGCAGGCATACAATAAAGTTGGTAATACAATGGCTTCATAAACCAGTGTTTTAGTCTTCTTACAGATATCCTGATCCTCAAACACTCTATGTTTCATTCGAGAAAATGTGGCACTTGCGGAGCTCAAACGATGCTGGATTTCACTGTCAATGTTAGCTGTAACAGAAAGATAGCTGCCAAGATAGAGAAAATGATCAACATTTTCCAGTATTGCCCCGCCAAGCTGGATAGATGGCATCACCAAAGGGTTAACTTGCACTTGCTGATGAAGCACTTTGGTTTTTTTGATGTTAAGTGAGAGACCAAGTTTTTTGTATGCTTCTGTAAAAACAATTAAGGATAGTTTGGAGATCATCCTCTGAATATGCGGAGACCACATTATCATCAGCATACTGAAGTTACACAACAGAGGTTGTAATTACCTTACTTTTTGCTTTCAGCCTACTGAGATTAAAAAGCTTTCCATCTGTTTGATATATAATTCCCACACCAGTGGGAAGTTTCCCCTCAACAAGATGTAAAATCATGGTGATGAAAATAGCAAATAACGTTGGGGTGATAACACATCCCTGTTTAACACCTGATCCCACTTTGAATGGAGCACCATGAGAGCCGTTGTTGTCCAAAACCATTGCCGTCATGTTGTCATGGAGAAGTCGCAAGATATTCACAAATTTATTGGGGCATCCAATTTTCATAAGGATAATCCAGAGAGTCGTTCGGTCTACAGTATCAAAGGCCTTAGCCAATATGTACAATAAAAACATTATAAAAATTTAAAACCAATTTTGAAAATGTCATAAATAACTAAAAACAAGTTAATACAACATGACCTCTAAAAGAGTTAACCATCCCACTGTGTACTATTTAGAGTTGTTAAAAAGCCTCGATGTAGAGGGCAGTCATTACCTGGTACCGAAAAGATAGTAGGGTTGGTGCCGGAGGGCCTCAGGGGGAAGCTTGTTCCACAGTTGGGGGCTACCACAGAAAAGGCCACCTTGTTGCCACCCTCTGAGCCTCCCTCAGAGGTGGCAGTCGGAGGAAGGCCCCAGATGTTGAATGTAGTTCCATCAAGTATTGTGGTCCCAAGCCGTGTAGGGCTTTATAGGTTAAAACCAGCACCTTGAATTGGCCTCAGAAGCATACAGGCAGCCAGTGCAAGTGGGCCAGAACAGGTGTTATATGTTTGGACCTTTTGGTCCCAGTAATTAGTCTGGCTGCCGCATTTTGCACAAGCGGCAGCTTCTGAACAGTCTTCAAGGGCAGCCCCACATAGAGTGCATTGCAGTAGTCTAACTTTGAGATTACCAGGTCGTGGATTACTGAAACCAGACTATCTCTGTCCAGGATAGGGGCATAGCTGAGCCACCAGCCAAAGCTGGTAGAAGGCACTAGGTGCCACTGCGGCAAACCTGAGCCTCAAGTGAAAAAGATGGCTCAAGGAGAACCCCCAAGCTACGAACCTGCTCCTTCAAGGGGAATGCAACCCCATCCAGAAATATTAACCTTTTTGCTGATGCTGCCTACTTAATTCCTGTAAGAAAACTAGCAGAAATAGTCTCACTTAGGGTGCAATCCCATGCATGTTAAGACAGAAAAAAGTCCTACAGCTCCCAGCATGCCCCAGCCAGCATGGCTATCTGGGGCATGCTGGGACTTGTAGGACTTCTTTCTGTCTCAACATGCATAGGATTGCACCCTTAGTGCTGCTTCCTGCATGGAAGATAACTGTGCTTAGGTAACTGGATGAATCCTACACAAATTCCCTGCCTGGAAGATGCTTGTGCTTAGGTAACTGGATGAATCCTACACATAGTTTGTCATGTGAGATAAATGCACACCCGTTCCATTGTGTGTACACATGGGGGAAAGCCCCAGCTGATGGCACCTTCCCACCGCGTGCCCCGCAGAGGTCAAAATAGAGACCGGTGAGCTTCCATCCAAAGGGAAGTTCGAAGCATGCACATTTATCGAGTGACTGACATGTGTGTATATGAAACAGTCAGTCATCACAGCTTAAACCTTTCAATAATGGAAGTTCATAGAGTCAGCTGTGTGACACTGAGCGATCTCAAGCAACGGACAACTAGGTGGGAACTGGACATGATGAATGACACATGCGGCGCATGTAGTAACTCTCCAGCCCAGCATCGTGTCTCCAGCGGCAGAAGCTGGCGCCTCCAACATCAGTGGGGCGGTGTATCCACTCCGGGTTGTAGTCTGAACTCTAAACGAGCTATCCTGGGTGGGGTTCAGCACCATGGAAAGCTCTTTTAACGTTCAGGCTGCGGCCCGGAGCGGATACACCGCCCCACTGACGTTGGCGCCATCGCCCGCCTCCACCGCTTCCAGCTTCCAAGAAGCCCACCAGGAGGGCAGGAAGGCGAGAAGCTCCTTCTCCTACTGTTGCCCCCAGCAAGCGGTTCATAGTACTGCCTCTGAATCCGGAGGGGGCCATTCTGCTATTATAGCGAATAGCTGGTTGATAGAATAAGAAACACCCACACAGCATCCAGATCTTTCCACACACACACCCAGCCTGATTTTGGGTGGACCAATGAGGAGGATCCTTCGGTGCATGTTCAGTTTTGCAGAGACTTCAGCGCTGCTGCTGATGTTGCAGCTGCAGGATTTTTGCATTGCTGGAAGGCTGCAGTGGTGGTTTCGGAGGTCAAGGGTGCGAGGTGTGGGCATGGTGCCCCTCAGCCCCAAGGGGAAGGGTGGAGAGGTTCATTCCTCATTGAGGGATGGAGAGCGTTCCCTAATGGGGAGGGGGGGGAGGAGAAGTGAAGAGACACGGGTCTCAGGTGCGGCAGTTCATGTTCTTATGATGGGGCCCTCCTCTTTCAAAGGTAACGGGCCAGTCCTGTTGTAGTTTGAGGGGCCCTCCTGCTCATTCTACCGAGTGGGGCCCCTAGACTTCTGCCCCAAAGTCTTGCCCTGATGGCGCTGCTGGGATAGAGAAGAACAGGCCCCATACAAATCTGAAGGCACGTCCGGGAGGGGGGGGAGCGGGCGCATTGCCACTACCTATGGGGATCCCTGTATACGCCGACCCATCGCCGCTATTCCTGCCGGCCGTGCAACTCCTTCCCGCGCTTGCGGGCCTGGCTCAGCTGCTCGTTCTCTCTCTTCTCCCTTTTTTGTCTCAGTCTGGATGTTCCTCTTCCGTCACCTTGATTCGTCCTTCCCTCTCTCCTGCGGTCGCCCCGCAGCAGAATCAGGTGGCCAGCCGGAACCCCAGCCCCACTTGGCTGGAGAGCCAGACGGGAAAACCAAATCTCTCGGAGACACGCAGCAGCCCCCGGCACAAACCACCACCAGCCTTCCACGACGGCACAATTTGCAAGCTGCCAGTCAAACTCGTCCCGTCCCCCCGTCCCCCCACCATCCACCACCCCCGCCTCCCCGGGGTTTGCTTTCAGCCCTGGAGGCAGATTTATAGGGTTGGTGAGACGTACTCTGCGGGCAGAAGCCTCCGTGGTTCTTTCTGTACGGAGCTTTGCCAAGGCAAGGAAGGCAATGCTCATCCGAGACACTTAGTAATACTTGTTATTGAATGGGGGGGGGGGCGAAGGAGGGGGCGATCTGAGAGCTGATCCCGATTTGTACAGGGAAAGTGGAGAATCCGTCAAGTTAGAGGAGATCCGAATCAGAATTCTAGATTCAGGGCAAGGTTTCAAAGGTCCACCACTGGTACAGTTAAGGTGCAATCCTAAACGAGTTTAGAGGGGGGGGGGGAAGGCCTACAATTCCCAGGCCTTTTTTTCTGTCTAAACTTGCATAGGATTGCACCCTTAGGTAATTTTATTTTCTGGCCTTAATGGTTTCACTGGGACTCTTCCTTTATATGGTCATGTGTATTACTTCACTTACTTCAAAATGTGGGGAGCAATCCTGCTGCATTTGGGCACACACGCTGCACCCCCCTCCCACTCATTGTGTCAAGGGGGCCCCTGGACTTCTGCCGGGAAGTCTTGCACTGATGATGCCACTAGAGAAATCTTCCCCCACTCTCTCTCTCTCTCTTAGCCTAACCTACTTCACAGGGGTGTTGTGATGAGGACTTGGGGGGGATGGGAGAAAACCTTGCATTCTGCCATAAGCTCCTTGGAGAATAGGTGAGCTAAAAATAAAGTATAATAATAATACAAGATTTATTTATTTGCTTGTTTGTTTGTTACATTTATGGATCGCCCATCTGGCCGGCAAACCGGCCACTCTGGGCGATGTACAACACGATAAAATACAGAATAAAATACATTTAAAACAGTATAAAATTTTTAAATCTTAGCCCACCCCATATTCCCGCCTGAACAGTCATGTTTTTAGTGAGCAGCAGAAGCTCAGCGGAGAGGGGGCATGGCGGAGGTCACTAGGGAGAGAGTTCCACAGTATGGGGGCCACCACAGAAAAGGCAAGAATGTCCATTGGAAACAACAACAGCTATCTGAAGGGCCCCTGGAAGAAGAAGATGATGATGATGATGATGATGATGATGATGATGATGATGATGATGATGATGATGATGATAGAAGTAGTAGTGGTGGTGGTGGTGGTTTTGACCTTTAAAACCCTATACGGCTCCGGTCCAGCTTATCTCAAGGAGCGCCTCCAGCAACATCAAGTAGGCTGCTCAACAAGGTCTGCCACGGACTGCCTTCTTCTTGTCCCATCAGCCAGAGCAGCCAGGCTGGTGGGGACCAGGAAGAGGGCCTTTTCTGTGGCAGCCCCCAAGTTATGGAACTCCCTCCCCAGTGACCTTCGCCATGCCCCCTCCTTGATGAACTTCCGCCGGGCTTTAAAAACATGGCTTTTCAGGCGGGAATATGGGGTGGTTAGGATTTTTTTTTAAAAAAAAAACCTCTTATATTGTTTTAATGGTGTTTTAATGGTGTTTTTATTGTATTTTATCTTGATTGTACATCACCCAGGGTGGCCGGGTGGCCGGCCAGATGGACGATTTAAAAATATAATATAATAAATAATAATAGTAGTAGTCTATTGAAATGACTGGGCTCCATTGAAATAATAGAATGCACACTACAAATAAACTACAAATAAAGCAAGGGATGGATCCTGAGAAGGAATTGAGTAAGTAGATGCCACCTCACAAATTTTCTCCAGCTGTTCACTCTTGACTTCTCCCCCATTCCACCCCAATTATCTTATAACATTTCTACTCCACCTTTCCTGTAAGGGCATATCTGATTCTCTCTTCCCCACCCTTTTTTACCCTCACAACAACCCAGCAAGGTAGGCTAGACTGAGAGACAGTGGCTGGTTTAGAGTCTTCCAGTGAGTTTCTCACGGCATTGTGCGGGAACTGAAGTTGATTCTCCTGGGTTCTAGTTTAATACTGAGAGCCTTTTTTAGGCTACAGAGTGGAGTAAAAAGTTTCAAAATAAATCAGATTTAACTACTGTACCACACTGATTCTCTGTACATGCGTGTGTGTGTGTGTGTGTGTGTGTGCATGTGCCTGTATCCATTTCATCCATATCCATTTTAATGGATGTGTGTGTGCAGGTGTGTGTATCTATCTACCTATCTATCCATTTCAATGGGTGTATGTACATCTCTCTCTCTCTCTCTATTTATCTATGAACTTGGAGCAGAGAGCTGGAAACTAGGGACTCGCTAGGGTTGCATCCAACGTTAGTTCTATTTAACAGTAGACACACTGAAACGAATGGGGCTTAAGTTAGTCATCATGACTGACTTAAGTCCTGTTCATTTCAGTGGGTCTACTCTTAAGTAGGACTAGCTAGCACTGGATACAACCCCAAGGTCTTTCACTCCCCTTCCCCTGTATAATTGTGTTGCTGTTTTTCCAGTGTTTAGTCCAGCGCATCAACAGCAAGAGCTGGAGAATCTCAAGAGGCTGCCGCCCTCCCTCACCCAAGCAGAACGTGGGGCACACCACCAGTGTGAGCCTGGGACCTAGGAAACTGCTTTATACCAGGTCAGAACAGTTGTCCATCTAGCTGAGCCTTGTCTGCTCTCGCTCGGCCTAATGGTAGGGCCGTCCCTGTCTGATGGGCAGCAGAGGCTGGGGGCTCCAATGTGCAGTGGGGTGGTGTATCCACTCCGGGCTACAGTCTGAACTTTTAAGGAGCTGTCCATGGTACTGGACCTATTGAAGGGGGGAAGAGAAGGGGTATGGTGCAGCACCGTGGATAGCTCCTTTAAAGTTCAGGCTAAAAAACCCAGAGCGGATAAACCGCCCCACTGACACTGGAGTCACTGGCCTCTGACCCCTTTTCAAACAGTCACAGGCCTTTCCCATCACCTGCACTGCTGCCTGACCCCTTTTTCAAACTGGACTTGCTGGGGGGGGGATTGAACCTGGGCTGGGACCTTCTACACCAGCCTTCCCCAACCTGGTGCCCTCCAGACGTCTTGGGACTATCACCCCCATGATCCGTGACCAATGGGCACGCTGGCCAAGGCTGATGGGAGTTGTAGTCCAAAACATCTGGAAGGCACCAGATTGGGGTAGGCACAGCATGTGCTCTACCGCTGAGCATGCTGTGTGCCTCCACGCAACCTGATGTGTCTGGTGGGGGGGCGGGGAGGAGGAATTTCCATCGAGAAGGGGAGAGGCTCTCTGCGGCACCTTCCCCTTGCCAAGAGGATGACACAGGAGCCAGATGAGGAAGCTTTCTTCTTTGCTAATACCCTGGGGGAAGCAGTAGGGAGAATTATAAATAGCCGGTGATCCTAGTTCTTAGCCGCTGGAAGAGATGGCGTGGGGCTGAGCTAAGAGTGGCGGCAGCAACGACAGCCTCCCTCCAAATATGAGAGGTGCCGCTGGGGCTGTTTGATCCTGGCTGCCCTTGGAAGACCCGCCTCCTAATCCCAGACACGCAGGAAGAAGTCGGTTCGACACTTTGCACATGCTCAATGACATCTTCATTGTTACTTTTCATTCCTTGGGGTTCTCCAACTGAGCCCCGAGTGAGCCCTGCCTCAGGTTAAGTCTGGGGTCTCCGACATGGTGCACGTGGCTGGCTGGGGAATGCTGGGACGGAGTTGTAGGACTTTTTTCTGTCTAAACAGGCATAGGATTATACCTTTAGAGAGCCTTTATAAAGAATGCCTTCGGGGCTCTTCTAATCTGCATTCGGCTGTCATAGTGACACACACTAGGTTAATTATACTGGACAGAACAACAACACTGGATCAACATGCGCAGAAAGAACACTCTTAGGAATTGAACATGGAAAGAACTGCAGTTGGGGGAATCCACTGTTTGGAAATGCTTGATGTGCCATGATTTGATCCTCGGAATAACCAGGTTTACAGCTGCAATCCTACACCCACTTAGCTGGGAGTAAGACCCATTGAGCTCAATGGGATATACCTCTGAGTAGACATACAGAAGATTGAACTGTGTAAAGCGCAGTGGGGTGTAACCAGTCTGTGCTGTGGTCATGATGGTGAGCCCTAAAGGGTGGATGCAGCTGGAAAATGTTACAGGAAAACTCGAAAGCTAAGCAGGGTCAAGCCTGGTTGTTACTTGGATGGGAGACCCCTCCTCTAGTTTCCTGCATTGAGCAGGGGGTTGGACTCGATAGCCTTGTAGGCTCCTTCCAACTCTATGATCTATGAAAATCTATGATCGCCAGTGACCCCCACGCATCAACTTCTTTGTTATACTCTGAATTAATCATTCTGGAATCACCCTAACCTCTTTGTTCTGTACTTGGAACCTTTACATGGCTCAGATTTTTCTGTCCACCTATCAGTGTGGGAAAGATCAGCCACTTTTTACTGGCCTGGGTCAGTTAAAGGGAGTCAAGCGGTAACAAACCCCATTGAAGAGTTACAAGGCTGAAGCTGGTACGTAACTTACTAGTTCCCTGTTCCATATTCAAGAGTTCAAGACAGAGCTACATGAGCAGCGTTGCTAAAGAAATGGAGTTTATATGCCCATGCAACCCAAAATAAGTTTGGTGTTACCCCCTCCCCATATCATGTCTCTTTTTGTGACCAGGGGACTGTCCCCTTCAAGGTCCAGAAGAATTCTTTCTAAACTGGGTCGTCGTTGTTTTTTGCACAGCTTGCTTTAGCACACGACACTTACAAATAAGGAACTGTGCACCCCACAAAAAGCTTTGAGCAACACCAAATCATACACTGAAACAACCAGGAGATAGTTGCCTTCAAGACAGCCTAGCACAGCATCGGGCCCAACACTTTGTTTTGCCACAAGACACTGTCAAGCACACTGCCCTCATGCCAAGTTTCCTCCTCTGGATTACTTAGTCTGGACTAACTCTCTCCCTCCCTTTCTGGTTCTGTACTTACAATCATCAACATAAATCGGAACCCCTCCTTTTAAGGCCAGGGATGGTTGGTTTGTCTTTCTTTCCAGAGAGCTGAAAAAGCCCCGCCCCCATCCTGCAGCAGCAAAATCACATCTATGAAAGAGAGATCACTGCTTGTGATGCATATGGTCTTACCACGTTTGACTCTGGTAATCAGGTTTGGCAGGTTTAGGTATCATTTCAAAAACCTACCAGACCTGTTTGACCCAACAGTGAGAGTGGTGGAAAAGATGGATGGGTGTACAGGGAAGGGCTGTACCTCACATCAGAGCACCTGCTTTGCAAGAAGAAGGTCCCAGGTTCAATCCCTGGCATTATTAATTAAAAGAATCAGGTAGCAGGTGATTGGGAAAGTCTTTCTGCCTAGATCCCAGACTGCCTCTGGCAATTGTAGCAGACAACACTGGGCCAGACAGGTAAACAGACTTGGTATGAGGCCGCTTTTGACAGCGATGCCTCCTGCCTTCAACTCTCTTAAAAGCTATGATCTGTCTCTGACCTCCGAATAGATATGCACCGAAAGGAAAAAGGGAGGGCAAAATCCATTCTTTTAACTAGCCTAGACTAGTTCACAGAAGAGGGAACTAGCCAGAGTCAAATGGTCTTGAGTACCCTCCAGTTCGCGTCCAAGCCGTGCCTTTTACCGGGGTTCCCCCCAACTAATCCCATTCTTTGTGTCTTTCTCCAATTATTGTTAGCTGAAGGTCACTTGTTCTATATCTGGTTTCGATGGCAACCATTGATTGGCAGACGGATTTCAAGCCATCCAGGTCAGGGGTATTATATGCAACAGACTGTGCTGATGACGGATGAAGCTTTAGGGGAATGACAGGATTTCTCTCACCAGGCAGGTCACGAAAAGGGAAAAAGGCAGTGATGGGGCTGCTGATCCAGACACACGCCTGGCTTTCCGTCACTGTATTTTGCGTGTGTGTGTGTGTGTGTGTGTCCCCGCTCTAGGACGCCTGGGTTCCCTCCTTTCCAGAACATGAGATATGGGAACAGAGAAAAGAAGGGATGGGGGGGCAACGCGTGTTATACATGCAATCTCCTTCTCTCTCTCTCTCTCTCAGCCTCTTTTCTTCTGTCCTAGATAGAAGGTAGGCTGAGGGATGGGGGGGGGGGGAGAGCGAGGAAGGAGAGATGGGGGGGAATCCCACAGATTGGCTGCCTGCCTGGCTGCTTCAGTGGCTGGGGTGAGCAGATGACGACTGGGGATGCTCATGCATTTTTTTTTCTCCCTCGCAATGGCTCCCTGAAAGGGGGGGGAGGCGAGGGGAAGCCCCCTCCTGGTTGGAGGAGGAGCTGCGTGGGTGGAGAAGGGGGACAGGTGGCGGGGGGGGGCAGTGGGCTATTTCTGGAGAGAGACAGGGAGACAGTTATTTAATGATGGGGCGGGGGGTCGGAAATATGCACAAAATCCATACAGACTGTTGCCCAGCCAGCCCCGTCATAGATCCTGGCTTATGATACCCATCCCTTCCGAATTGTCCTTCTGCCCTTCATCCATACAGCTCCCACTCCTGCCCCAATAACAACCCCTGGGCTCCCCTTGACCCTTTAATTCTAAATGTATATCTCTCTCTCTCTCTCTCTCTCTCTCTCTCTTAACCTAGCAGTGAGCTGTTGTTTTTGCTCCACAAACCATCATGAACCACTATACAATTCCCCTACAAATTGGGGTGCGGAGAAGCCGCAGTTTAGGAGGAAGAGCAACATTGGCAAAAGATTCGAGATTCCTGAATCGAGCTCAGCCAGGGTGAGGGTTGGGTTGCCAACTGAGCAAGAAACAACGCAGCACGGCCTGCTCTTGTGCCTTTAACAGGAACTTGATGCCAATACAGAAATCAGTGAGAGAGGCTCTTCTGTTCTGCAGCACCACCACCCAGGTAAAACCTTTGCGTCTTTTGCTAATATATTCCAGTCAAGCTGTTATTAAAGGCACAGCTACAATGCCTGGCTGAAAGGCCGGATACGATACATTATCCCTCCCACCCACCCACCTACACAGAGCCACAAGGTGGGAGGGGTGGGCCAGTGGAGTAAGGCACTAATGATGTCAGAAATGCAGCCTTTTCTTCCTCCCATAAGGATCCTGCATTCTTATTTATTATATATATATATATATATATATATATATAGTAATACCTTGGATTACAAGTAACTCGGTTTGAGAGCGTTTTGCAAGACAAGCAAATTTTTAAAAATTTATTTTTTAAAAATTGACTTGATATACAAGCGACATCTTGCAATACAAGTACTGTAGTACGGCTTAAATTAAAAATCTCTGTACAAATTTTTTTGGGGGGATTTCGTTTTGATATAAGAGTGTTTTGGATTACAAGCACATTTCCGGAACGAATTATGCTCTCAATCCAAGGCATGACTGTATGTGCAGAAACAGGCCTGTGGCTTATGCTGGCTCAGCTTGTCTGAGCGTGGAAAGCTAAGCAGGGTCAGGCCTGGTTATTACTTGGATGGGAGACCCCTCCTCTAGTTTCCTGCATTAAGCAGGGGGGTGGACTCGATAGCCTTGTAGGCTCCTTCCAACTCTATGATCTATGAAATCCCCTCTTTTTCCTCTTGCAACAAACACAAGGTGGGCTTACGTGGTCCTCTTCCTCTCCATTTCATCCCCACAACAACCCTGAGGGGCAGGTTAGGCAAAGAGTCAGTGACTGGCCCAAAGTCACCCAGTGAGCTTCAAGGTCGAATGGGGACTAGAACCCAGGTCTCCCGAATCCCAGTCCAACACTTGAACCATGGCAGCACCACACTGGCTCTTCTTAGAGGGGAGGGACCTTTTTGAGGGGGAGCTCAGAACTTCTGGGTCCCAAATAAGAACAGAAGAAGAGCGCTGCTGGAGCAGACCAAGGGTCCATCTAGTCCAGCGATTCTGTTCACACAGCGGCCAACCAGCTGCCCACAAGAAACCCACAAGCAGGACATGAGTGCAATGGCACCCTCCCGCCCATGTTCCCCAGCAACTGGAATACACAGGCATACTTCCTCTGATACTGGAGAGAGCATATTGCCATCAGGACTAGTAGCCATTGATAGCCTTCTCCTCCATGAATGTGTCCAATCCCCTTTTAAAGCCCTCCAAATTGGTGGCCATCAGTCACTACAACTTGTCATTTCATAGATCATAGAGTTGGAAGGAGCCTACCAGGCTATCGAGTCCAACCCCCTGCTCAATGCAGGAAACTAGAGGAGGGGTCTCCCATCCAAGTAATAACCAGGCTTGACCCTGCTTAGCTTTCCACGCTCAGACAAGCTGAGCCAACGTAAGCCACAGGCCTGTGGACATGAATTCCCTAGTTTAACTCTGCGCTGTGTGAAGAAGTCCTTCCTTTTATCTCTCCTGAATCTCCCACCAACCAGCTTCATGGGGTGACCCCCTTTTGGGTTCTAGTATTAGGAGAGAGGGAGAAAAATGTCTCCCCGTCTGCTTTCTCCACACCGTGCATAATTTTGTACACATGCGAGAGGGGGGTGGGGCTGACGTCCTATAGATGGGTGGGGCTACAGCTCCCACCAGCAAGGGGTGGTGGGAGTTGCAGTCCATACCCAGCTGAAGGGCGTCAGATCGGGAAAGGCTGCGCTAGAGCGCGTGCGCCGAGTTCTCCCCCTTCGCGTCGGGCGTCTGAGCTCTTAGACCGCGGCGGCCTTTCACCTCCCCGCCCCTCCCGGGCAGCAGCTGCCTCAGCCTTCGCCGCACGTGTCCCGTCTTGTCCTGCCCCAGCCGGGAAGAGGCTCCGGTTACATAAGCCTGGCATTGGCCGCCTGGCATTTTCCATTTCACGCTAGGGCCGCAGGCAGGCAGCTGGTATATGGGGAGGGGGAGGGGGCGGGCACATCATGGACCCCCCGCCCCGCTCCGTTCCGCTCCCACATCTCCTACTGCATTCCGAGATAATACCGCTGCTGCATCCTTGGCCGCGATAAACCAGGCATTTATGGGGAGGGCAGCGTTTGTGCCGCAGGGTGTGGCTTGCCCGGGGCGGGGGGCGGGAAAGCGGCACAAACTGTAGAGACCGCTGTGATCACCCCCCCCCCGGGGGGGCACTGAATCCATGGACCTCTTTGGCGTGGGGGCTCTGAACAGGAAAGAGGGCAGAATATGGATAAGGGGGGAGGCACCACCCCTTTATTCCTAGGTGGGGGGGCTGATGCAAAGAACGGGGAGGGGAGAACGGGCCTTCTTACCTCTTTGGGGGGGGGGGTTCAGCCCATGCTTCTTTTTCTCCTTTCTTCCCAGGGGTAAGGGCCCCTCCCTGAATAGGAAAATGGAAACCCCACGATTCAGCCACAATGTAACTGCTGACTCCGCCACTCAACGAAGAGGCGATATGGAGACAGACCTCTTGCCAGTAACAAGATCCCCCGCCCTGGCCCCCTCCCCAATATTCCCCAACCTCATCCCCTTTATCTCCAGCTATTGGGGTCCTTAGATCGCCCCCTCCCCAAATAATGCTCCTAATTAGGATCGCTTCTCCAATTCATTATTTGCACCCTCCCCATATCTATCCCACCCCCACCCCACCCCCCAAAAACCTCCTCTCTTTGCGAGGGGAGTGGTTGGTGTCTCGTCTCCATTCCTGAACAATCGGTGTCGGGAGGTTTCGGCCCCTTTTCATGGTCTAGGACAGTGATGGCGAACCTTTTTGAGCCCGAGTGCCCAAACTGCAACACAAAACCAACTTATTTATTTCAAAGTGCCAACACTGCAATTAAATCTGAATACCGAGGTTTTAGTTTTAGAAAAACAACTCATACAGTTGTCCGAACTAATTAACATCTTTTGTCTTTAAAGAAAAACACAATAACAGAGCTTTCAATGATACAAACAGTTTTTTGTTGAAAAAAAATCAACTAAAAAAATTATTATAGTACTACATTGTACACATAGCCTGAAGGGAATTTATACAAACTTTTTAAAAAATTAGGCACATGTATTTTTGGATAAGGGATTCTCAACTTGTAATATGATTATATGCCAGACTGAAATTGTATGGGGCAAGCTTTACCCCGGGTCCTTTCCCTGCTTCTACAGGTGTCGGATTAGTAAAAGTAAAAGTCAACCTGTGCTAGGATGAGCAAGATAAACAAGAAAACTAAACGTGCTTAACACATTTTAAACACTTTATGTCTTGGACTTTAAACACTGCATTAGGTAAAAGTTTGCATTGGGCATGCTTTTGCACAATTAATGTGATTTTTGCTATTGCATGCATGCTGTTAATTTGTCCAACCTTGGCTCATACTCCATTAGTTTGAGAGCAACACATGCAGCTCAGGTTAACTGTTAGGGCTTTACATCCAAGCCATGCTCTGTGCATCATTCTTCAAAATCTTTTAAATGTGATAACAATGTAGAAAAGAATTCTGTAACAGGAATTCTAGAATAAAATCATTCTGTTCCACACTGTGAGAAAGAACAAGATCATTAGTGTTTTGCAGAAGGGGACAGTCTTTTCGCGATCTGGTGACCAATGGCTCGAGTGCCCACAGAGAGGTCCCTGCGTGCCAGCTGTGGCACCCGTGCCATAGGTTCGCCATCACTGGTCTAGGAAGCCCACCGAGTCGGCGCGCATGCGGAGCATGGAGGGCGGAGCTGGCCTCGACGCTGCCCCCGTGCGTTCATAATGAAAATTGCCTCGGTTCCTTCAAGAGTTCCGCTATGTTCTGTTCTGTTCCCTCCACCACCACCCCCCTGAGAAATGAAATGGAATTTCAGGGAAACCGCATTTTTCTTTTTTTAAAAAATGCATTAGTACCGTTCAGTTACGGGACTCTAGAATAATCAAGTAATTATTTGGACACTAAACATTACTGAAGGGGCAGGAAGTAATAGAAATACTCCCCACCCTGCAAGCTATTGGCTGAACTGCTGAGCCTTACCAACCTAGCGGCAAGGGCCGTGCGAGGTCCTGAAAAAAACAGGGGTTCAGGCCCACAGGACCACCAAAAAAAAAAAAAAAAAAAAAAGGAGCACAAATTTGCATAAGCTAATTTAGATATGCTCTAAAGTCTCTGTGTGTGTGTGTCTTTAAAGGACCCTGTCTCCTAAGGACACCCCTATTTCAAAAGGGATGTATCGACAGGGGAGAGGAGGGCATTTCATTTCAGAAAAAAACCTCAGGCAGAAAGATTCAGGGAGGGGGCAGCAGGAGGTGAAGCACCTGTGGGCAAAAAGCCAGCTAGTCCAGGGGGATCAGATGCAACACAGATCCTCAGGGCCCCTATACCTTTATTTCAGCAAGTGCCCAGAGATAGCAGGGTGGTGGGGCGGATGGCCTCCCAGAGATTCAGGGCTCCAAATGAAAGATTTGGGGCTCCAGCCCTAGTGGGCCACCCTCTAACTCCACCTCTTCTAGAGTGTACATCTGAGATCATAAGAGCATAAGAATTCTGCTGGATCAGAAGACCAAAGGTTTATATCTAGCTCAGCATCCTGATTAGCACAGAAGCCAACCCGATGTCTCTGGAAAGTCCACAAATGGGACATGAAGGCAATAGCCCTCTCATAATAAAATAACAATAGTAGTCATGGTGGCTATACAGTAAAACCTTGGTCTGCAAGTGTTTTGCAAGACAAGCAAATTTTTAAAATAAATTTTAACTTGATAAACTAGCGACGTCTTGCAATACAAGTACTGTAGTACGGTCAAGAAAAATGAAGACTACACTACCATTCTTTATTGCAGCTTAAATAAAAAATATGTGTGCAAATTTCTTATGGGGAATTTCACTTTGATATACAAGTGCTTTGGATTACAAGCACGTTTCCGGAACGAATTATGCTGGCAATCCAAGGTATTGCTGTATATTAAGAACATAAGAACACAAGAAGAGCCCTGCTGGATCAGACCAAGGGTCCCTCTCTAGTCCAGCGTTCTGTTCGCACAGAGGCCAACAACCAGCTGCCCACGGGAAACCCACAAGCAGGACGTGAATGCAACAGCACCCTCCCGCCCATGTTCCCCAGCAACTGGAGTACATAGGCACACTGCCTCTGATACTGGAGTATACCTCCAATATTAGTGGCAGTATGTCTCTCAGTATCAGTTGGTGGGGGGTGCTGCATTCATGCCCTGCCTACGGGCTTCCCACAGGCAGCTGGTTGGCCACTGTGGGAACAGAATGCTGGACTACTAGACAGACCTTTGGCCTGATCCAGCGTGGCTCTTCTTACGTTCTTCAGAGGAAGCCCACCAAAGGCATCCTCAAATCTTGAGCTGGCCCTGGAGCAAGTTTTCCTGCAGATCAGTTTTACTAGTTACTCTGTTTAAACACACACACACACACACAAATACATCATCATCATCATCCAGGCGATCACTCGTCCGAGTAAGATTGTCTTCCGGGATAAAAGGAGGAAATTCTAAAGAAGATTGTGTTGACTCTAGCGATGGGTCCGTAAGTGACTGTGGAGGCCAATTCTAGATCCACACAGCTTCCCACAGTGAGGACACAGGTTACCAGATGGAAGATGGTCCTGTAAAGGATTCATTTGACGTGCTTTTCGCTTAGCACGTTTCTCCCTTTCACCGTGCACTCGGGCTTCTTCAAAGTCCATGGAGCCTTTGTGAAAGGCCAACCTCCATTTAGATCGTTCATGGGCCAGAGCTTCCCAGTTTTCGATGTTTATAGTTGCATTTTTTTTAGATTAGCCTTATGAACATCTTTAAACCTCTTATATTGACCACCGATATTCCACTTTCCATCCTTGAGTTGGGAGTAAAGTAACTGCTTTGGGAGACGGCAGTCAGGGCATTCGAACAACATGACACAATGACCAGGTGGCCGGGGAAGCTGGTGACTCCCGTGTCGGTGGGGCTCCTTATCCACTGCCGATTTTTTTCCCTGAGCTTTATAGGAGCTACCCATGGTGCTCCGTGGTGGTGAACCTATTTTGGGGATGGAGTACTGTACAGCACCATGGGTAGCTCCTATAAAGCTCAGAATAAACGCTGCAGTGGATAAGGAACCCCACTGGCACAGGAGTCACCAGCTGCCTGCCCCTACCAGGTGGCTTGCTTATGTGAGTCACTTCCTCGGAGACCTTCTTGAATGCACCTGTTTGCTGCATGTCGCATGCCGTGGTGTGGATGGAGCGGGGGTTGATCTGTGAAAGGCTTCAGGCAGATACCTCACTACTATGAGATGTGCAGAATACTGGCAGGTCCTTGCCATGTCAGACCATCTCTTTTTAAAGGTAGGAAGGCATTGAGCCCCACTAGCCTCAGAAAGGTGCTACTGTTTGAGCTAGGAAGCTGGGGGCTGACCCTACAATTGCAAAAGCCATATTCCCCGGGAGACTTGAGCCTGCTATTGATCTGACTGGATGGTGATTCAAGCCTTCTTCCGTCCTCTGAGCTTACTGCCCACTCTGGACAGGCAGTAATCAGGTTCAAGAAGAGGATGCCACCTGGTGTTAGGAAGTGGGAGCTGCAAGATGCTCCTTTCCCCAAGGAAAAGTCGGTATAAATGTCTTTTTGAGAGACCAAATTCTAGTATGCAAAACTGAGCAATACAATGCTAAACAAAATCATTTTCTGTACAATGTTTTAAGAATAAACCTGTTTAAAAAATGCATTCTACTTTTAAAAACAAAGTCAGCTTCACACTCAAACGTGACCCCGGAGACAAGAGCCCAGGTTGGGTCTATACAGATTGGAGCAGTCCTGATTCACTGGGGCAGGGGGGAGTAGGTTTTGACCATATGCCCCAGTGGGTGCCATTCCCTCCTAGGGGGTGTGGGTGGGACATAGACAGTGTGGCGTAAGAAGCAGTGCATACAGCCCAGATCGGGGAGGGAGTTCAAATCCTCACAAAGCCCAGCAGGTGACCAATGGGCCGGCCAGCCACCATCTCTCAGCCTAGCCTAGCTGACTTCTCAGGGCTGTTTTGAGGACAGGATGAGGATCATCTACAATGATCATGAGCTCCATGGAGGAAAGCTATAAATAAATAAAATGTAGGGCACATCGCTTGAGGATACCATGGAAGGGAAGGCCAAACTGCTCTACATCCTCTATCACTGGGTGGCCTGACCCTTATAGATTTCATAGATCATAGAGTTGGAAGGAGCCTACAAGGCTATCGAGTCCAACCCCCTGCTCAATGCAGGAAACTAGAGGAGGGGGTCTCCCATCCAAGTAATAACCAGGCTTGACCCTGCTTAGCTTTCCACGCTCAGACAAGCTGAGCCAGCGTAAACCACAGGCCTGTATGTTCGTGATAGGGAACCTCTAGGGCAGTGTTCTCCAACCTTGGGTCCCCAGATGTTTTTGGCCTACAACTCCCAGCATGCCCCAGCCAGCGTAGCATGCTGGGAGTTGTAGGCCAAAAACATCTGGGGACCCAAGGTTGGAGAACACTGACAAGGGTATCTCTCCATGCTCACAGCTGCACTGCTGTTCTTTTGGTAGCCTAGTCATTATCCTTAACGCTATACTGCCCGTGTATGGATGGGGTAACCAAATCACCGAGGCATGTTCTCCTTCACTGTAAATTCTTTACTAAAATAAGGGAAGACTTAATGTTGCCCCTCCTAGGGAGGTTCCTTGACTTGCCTGACAATTGGCTGGTCTCCTTTTGTTTATGTGATCGTAATTCAATTGTCACCTCCTCAGTAACCAACTTTTTTTTTCCAGCTTTATGACAAGGAGAGCTTTTATGGTAGGGAGGGACTAAACAGAGTGACGTTTCCTCCCAAATTTTGTTTTATTGTGAATGATAATAATTGTTTTACTTGTAACTTGTGGGTATACCTGTGTGATCCGAAATGTAAAGTGTATTTGCTGGGTCATATGACCGTAATAATAAAGAACTGAACTGATCCTTAACGCTAAAAGCAGCTCCCACGAACTATCAAAAATCCTTACAACAACCCTGCAAGATAGGCCAGTATTATCAGCCCCATTTTAGAAGTTCATGAAGGTGCAGGGGGTGGCGGAAGTACAGCTGGGCCAGAGACATCTTGGCTTTCCTAAACTTAGATAGGGATTAAGCTGAACTGAGATTTGAACCAAGAAAACGAGAGGCTCGCAGCTCAGGGTCTTCACCACCACACGGCCTGTCATGGTGAACTAATCCACAAGCCTCTGTTTAAAAAAAGAAAGGGGGGGGTGTTAAATCCGACCTTTTGTGTGCAAAGGAAGAAATTGAAGGTATAAAAAGAAAATGGAGCACATGTTTATGCCATATACCTTTCCTCCTTATGGAATCAAATCAAATTTAGTTACAACATGCCCTCCAAAGTATTGGGGGTGCGGAGAGATGTACTCTGTCTTGTGTAGAGGCATTATTTAATTGCAAATCAACATGATTTCATGGCTATGTCAATCAATAATAAGTGTCAATCCATAAAAATGTCCCCCTCGGTAGTAAAGAACATAAATGGGAACTGGCAAGCTGACCAAAATCAATGATCCAGATGGAGGTTTTCTTCGTCTTGATTGAAATGCCCTTAGACAGGATGTCTTGTTCGGAAGCCTTCAAAAAGTGCTAAGATTTCCTTATAATCACATTTTGGACATTCTCCCATGAAACAACCCCTCCAATATACAGACCATTTTGTCTGTGAGGGTGAGGCCTGAGAAGAGATTGCAGGAAGTAGGGAAATGAAAGATGCAATCCTATACAAGTTTAGCTGGCTGAGGCATGCTGGGATCTGTAGGCCTTTTTTCTGTCTAAATGTGTCTAGCAGTGCTCCAACCTTGGGTCCCCAGATGTTTTTGGCCTACAACTCCCAGCATGCTGGAAGTTGTGGGCCAAAAACATCTGGGGACCCAAGGTTGGAGAACACTGGTGTATAGGATTGTGCCCTAAGGGGCAGAAAGTCCAGAGACAAGACGGCTGAAGAAAGGAAGCAAAGTCAGACTAGGACACAGGCCATTGAGGGCAGGATATGTGAAGGAGGAGGAGGCTTGAGTGGTGAGGGAAGGGGTTGAGAAGACAAGAAACTGAGGCAAGGAGGAGATGCAGAGTTTTTCTACACTGAGGCATTTATTGTGCGTTTGCGATTCCTCACTCAAGGTAGTTTGTGGGTGCTTCATACCATGTCCATCATCCTCCAGGTCTTCTCCCTGTGGTGCATTGCATCCATTTTTGCAGCTTTTTTTAGATTGAAGAAAGTGTGGTATTACTCAGAAATCATGCTATGAGAAGCGTATGTATTTTTGCAATTCCACTATACCGCAGTGCCACCTTGTGGTTGTGTAATGGAACATATAGAAAGGCAGAGAAAGAAAGAAAAAACCTGGGGGACACAGGTGTAAAGGAGCCGATCTTAATTCTGCAAAGAATCCAGAAGCAGAAACCAAACCTCGGTAAAGTGGCAGGTTAAAAGCCTCATGTAGAGAAGCTGCATGAGAGGGCAATTTGAAGCAATCTCCTTGCGCTTAAGATCAGGAAGGGCGTTGTGCAACTTGTGCTGCAGGAGAAGGAGGGAGAAGGAGTGTGAAGCAGAGGCGGTGTTAGGGGGTGACCCACTAGGGCTGGAGCCCCAAATCTTTCATTTGGAGCCCTGAATCTCCAGGGGGGGGCTCTGCCCCACCACCCTGCTGTCCAGGGGCACTTGCTGAAATAAAGGCACAGGGGCCCTGGTGATCTCTGTTGCATCCGATCCCCTTGGATGAGCGGGCTTTTTGCCCACAGGTTCTTCACCTGCTGCTGCCCCCACTTGAATCTTTCTGCCTGAGGTTTTTTTCTGAAACCAAATGCCCTCCTCTCCCCTGTCCATATACATCCCTTTTTACAAATAGGGGAGTCCTTAGGCAACTGGGTCCTTTAAAGACACAGGGAGAGAGAGAGACTTTAGCATATGTACATTAGCATATGCAAATTAGTGCTCGCTCGCTGTGTGTGTGTGTCCGTCTGTGTCCGTCCTGTGGGCCTGAGCCCTGGATCTTTTCAGGACCTAGCACCTACCCCTGGTGTGAAGGAAGTCAAAAAGTAGGCGGTAGGTTGTAGAACTAGGACTGGGGTGGGGGCCATATTGAGGCAGGAGGCTGAAGGAAGGAGAACGCGGGCGAAACCCTCACACGGGCCTAGGGGCACAGGAGGTGCTGTGTGAGGGAGGTTTGCAGTGCTGAGGACTATGGGCCTGGGAGTGTAAGGTTGCCTTGTCACTAGCAACCTTTACACTCCCAGGCCCATAGTCCTCAGCACTGCAAACCTCCCTCACACAGCACCTCCTTCCCTGCCCATACACCTTTTAAGAGCAGTGCAGAGAAGGGAGAATTCTGCCAGCTGTGGCTTCTGTTGTCACTACAATGCTGTGAAATGGCAACCCTCAGAGAGAAACGAAGGCCAAGGAGACCTTCCATATATACCAAACATCATCTTTAGAGGCCGCTGCCGAATGAGGTGAGGTGGATGGTTACTAAGGAGAGGGCCTTCTCCGTGCTGGCACCCTCTGGTTGTGGAATGCCCTCCCCAGAGAGGCACCTGTGTCCCCTGTGTTGTGGTCCTTTTGGCACTGGGTGAAGCCTTTTCTATTTTCTCAGGCTTTTTGGTCCTTTAGTTTGTGTGGGTTTTTGCTCTTCTTTTTTTTTTTTAAATGTATTTGTGCAGTTTTAGATCTTTGCGCTGCTGCTGACTTTTACTCTGGCTTTTTACTCTGGTTTTAAACATAAGGTTTTACATTATGCTTTACTATGTTAGTGCATTTTATGGTTTGCTTTGTGAACTACCAAAAGGGCTTCAGCAACTGGGTGGTATAGAAATGTAATTAATTCATAGGCGTGTGGGGTGAGAGCAGTCAGCTGGGATTCACATTCGGAATTGAAGTCACCAGCCAATTCTTCAGCTGCAGGCTTCTAGCGTTTTGAATTGCAAAAGGGCTGGGGGGGGGGCAAGATTGGCTCCACCCACTCCGACATAAGCCTCCAGTGGCCTTATTTATCTTCCATTTTTTAAAAAAACAAATAATTATTGTGAGACCTTTGGGGACTGGCAAGCCACATATCAACATGGTGCTGTTACCTTTCCCTGACTACTGAAGTGATGGTGAGCTGCAAAATCTGCTTGGAGCCCCGAGAATCTCTGGGAGGCCCTCTCTGCCCCACCACCCTGCTGTCCACCGGCAAGTGCTGGAATAGAGATACAGGGGCCCTGAGGATCTCTGTTGCATCTGATCCACCTGGATGAGCTGGCTTTTTTCACCTCCTGCTGCCTCCTCCCCCCACCCCTTGAATCTTTCTGCCTGAGGTGTTTTTTTCTGAAACCAAATGCCCTCCTCTTCCCTGCCCATACACCCCTTTTTACAAATAGGGGTGCCCTTAGGAGACAGGGTCCATTAAAGACAGGCCTGTGGCTCACGCTGGCTCAGCTTGTCTGAGCGTGGAAAGCTAAGCAGGGTCAGGCCTGGTTATTACTTGGATGGGAGACCCCCTCCTCTAGTTTCATAGATCATAGAGTTGGAAGGAGTCCAACCCCTTGCTCAATGCAGGAGGAAACTAGAGGAGGGCGTCTCCCATCCAAGTAATAACCAGGCCTGACCCTGCTTAGCTTTCCACGCTCAGACAAGCTGAGCCAGCGTGAGCCACAGGCCTGTATCCTGCATTGAGCAGGGGGTTGGACTCGATGGCCTTGTAGGCTCCTTCCAACTTTATCTATGAAAGACACACACAGAGACTTCAAGTTCAGAGCATATGTAAATTAGTGTATGCAAATATGTCCTCTCCCCCCCCCTCCTGTGGGTCTGAGCCCCAACTCTTTTCAGTACCTAGTACTGTCCCTGCTCCTCTGACTGGTCGTGGCTCTCCAGACTCTCAGATGGACATCTTTCCCAGCCCTGCTGCCAGAGATCCGGGGATTAACCTTGGTTGGGACCTTCTGCATTCAAGGCATGTGCTCGACCACCAAATCATGTCACACACCACCCCATAGCTCCCAGGCCCCCAACCCCGGTGTCCCAGGGTCTGAATCTGAGGAGACCCGGCAACCCTCCAGTATCAGAGGCAGTCTGATACTTGCTGGGGAACATGGGCGGGAGGGTGCTGTTGCACTCAAGTCCTGCTTGTGGGTTTCCTGTGGGCAGCTGGTTGGCCACTGTGTGAACAGAATGCTGGACTAGAGGGACCCTTGGTCTGATCCAGCAGGGCTCTTCTGATGTTCTCATAGTTAGGAGGCTTCTGGCTATTCCTGTTCATTGGTGTTTGGGGGGACATTCCAGAAAAATCCTTTATTATATGCCATCTCGTCCAGAACATGTGTGGGCGGGAGGAGAGTCTGAATTTTTAAAGCACATATAGAAATAGGAATATTCAGGGACGGAACTTTTTAGAAGCTCCAGAATGTTTTTTTCCCCTGCATTCTTTGCTCAGCGTGAGTTGGCTGCGCGGAGGCGGGCATCTGATCAAGTTGAAACACGAGGTGCTGATGAATCCCAAAGCATGTGTTCATTCCACCACCACTGAGCCATGTGGACAGGGTAGCCACGGGTCCTATTTCATAGGGAACAGCTCTTTATTTGAAGATGCAGTCAGCAGGACGGTCCTCCTCCTCTATTTGAAGGTGTCCTGTGTTTGAAGGGCTGGCCGGTCCAAGTCCTAAAGAACCCGAAGGGGAGAGAGCCGGTGGGGCCTTGAAGTCGCTCATCGACACACTTCGCATCTGGACAGCAGCAGCAGGCGCAACAGGCACACACGGATCACCCGGTCACAGTCTGCCCCACTATGGTGAGATGGACTGCATTTCTGTGCAACGGGGCGGTCAAACTTCAGACCTTGTGGGTCAAATCCAGCTGTCCTAGGGTCCCCCAGTTGCCTACCCTACTCCCTGCCTGGCCCTCCCCCTTTTCCCTAATGGCCGTTCGACGCTTTCCTGGCTTTTGCACATTTCCCCTGTTCTAAAAGGTTGAAATGCTTCTCCTAAGGCAGGGCTCTCCAACCTTGGATCCCCTAGATGTTGCTGGCCTACAGCTCCCAGCATACCCAGCCAGCATGGCTAATGGCAAGGGATTCTGGGAGCGGTAGTCCAGCAACATCTGGGGACCCAAGGTTGGAGCCCTGTCCTAAGGCTTTGTAACTGGCAGCAAGAGCTTTAAGCTGCAACACGTTGGCATTGGGGGTATTTTCGCTCCACCCCCTTTGCTCCCGCCCCTTTTGCCTTTGGCCCCACCCAACAGTGGAATGTAGCCCCCCCCCCCCCCGCGCGCATGGCTTCTCTGAAATTGAAGTTAGCTCTCTGGCTTTATACAGCATAAAAATACAACCTAAGTAAGAGGGCCAGGGATATGGCTGTCACCTGTAAGAAGCCCTCTCCAGGAGCCCAATTTGTTTAAATGCTGGGTTTGAAAGTTTGTATTTGGTGTCAGGTCAGAGAGAAAGGTTGGGGATTCTGCTGGTGTACTGAGCACTCCGCTGCCCATCAGTTGCTCTGCTCGAGCTGGTCTCAGGCGTGGTTATGGAAAAGAGAGAGCCAGTGTGTGGCATAGTGGTTAGGAATGCTGGACTGGGACTCGAGAGATCCGGGTTCTGGTCCCCACTCGGCCATGAGATGAAGCTCACTGGGTGACTATGGGCCAGTCGCTGACCCTCAGCCTAACCTACCTCGCAGGGTTGGTGTGAGGATAAAATGGAGAGGAGGAGAAGGATTATGTAAGCCACCTTGGGTTCCTTGCAGGAAAAAAGGTGGGAATATAAATATAAGTAGAAAAAAATTAATAAACAAAAGCCAAGGGCACTTGTCCCAGAGGATTTCAATATCCACCTCGGAGCACCTTTGGGAGGACCTTGTCAGATCTTCATGGCTGCTATGACAACCATGGGGCTGTCTCAACTGTCAATGACCCAACACATTCTACAGTACAGCTGTTGACCTAGAATTCTTGACTGTGCAGGAGGCTGGGCTGGAGATCTGGAACTTGCAGCATTGGGGCAGGGGGCAGGGTCTGTGGTCCCGTGGTCAAGCCATCTCCTGGTGAAGTTTAGATCCACAGTTACACCTCCCTCTGCTGGCGTGGCAGACTCATTCAGTTCCATCCGCCCCCAGAGATGTAGGGCAGTGTTCTCCAACCTTGGGTCCCCAGATGTTCTTGGCCTACAACTCCCAGCATGGCTGGGGCATGCTGGGAGTTGTAGGCCAAAAACATCTGGGGACCCAAGGTTGGAGAACACTGATGTAGGGGATCCAGTGGATTCTTGAATGCTCTGGAGTAGTGTCCCGTTGACACGGTTGGCACACCTGTTGAGCGTTCCCCAAGCACCTTCTCCTGCATTGTAGGGCCCGGCCAGCTCCGTGGCTTAATAGGGAGTTGGCGGGGGTGGGTGGGACGGGACACAACGAAGCAAGCAGAATGACGGCTAGAACGTAATGATCCAAGTTTCCCAGCAAACTCAGCCAGATACAAGTTAGAGCGTGAGGTGATGGAAAAGTTGTATTTTTATTGTCGGGGGCGGGGGGAGAAAAACCTCGGCCTTTAAAGGTAACCCTATCACACCTGCAACTTCTTCTATCTTGTGATACAGGCCTGTGGCTTATGCTGGCTCAGCTTGTCTGGGTGTGGGAAGCTAAGCAGGGCAGGCCTGGTTATTACTTGGATGGGAGACCCCTCCTCTAGTTTCCTGCATTGAGTAGGGGGTTGGACTCGATGGCCTAGTAGGCCCCTTCCAACTCTATGATCTATGAAATCTATGAAAGTCCCTCCCCTCAAAACTTGCTGATATTCCCACACATACACTTTCCTGGGAAGGAACACTCCTGCAAAATTGGGTTGTGGGGCCAATTTGACTTAGAGCCACTTGGGTTTGCTCTTAAACCACATTTGCACCTGCTGCTATTCCTTCTGATGTGCCCCAGCGCACACAGGACCTGCGCCGGGAGCATCATGCCGCCCACCAGCAATATAAGCGACAAGATCTCTGGGCAGCTGTTGTGTCACATCAGTGCTACAGGGGGGGGGGGGGCCCGCACAACACTGACCCCCAAACAAGATGTTTCTTGTTTTTCCAAGCCATTATGTAAAATGAAAATGGCATTCTCCCCAGATCTGGCATGCCCTGGCCATTATTCTCTCTCAGTGTATGCTCACAAATGAATGGGCAATCAGTGCAGCTGATTACCTTGGCCTGTTATAGCGCTGAGGACATCGTACCCACATGCAGGTTGGTAATAACAACCAAACTGACTTGCACTGGCCTAACCCTGCAGTGTGCTTGCAATACCAGAAAGGAACAGCCTGAGGTTTAGGGGACTGTGCCAATATTGGCATGGATTGCCTGTTCCTGCACCCATGCAATAACTCATGTTTGTAAACCGCACAGAGTTCTCCGATGCTTTTCCCTCCGAAGGGAGCTGACCCAATAAAGGTATTTGCGGATTTCTCACCACTGAAGGAAGGGGCAAGGAGAAAGAGCATCACTGCAGCTCAGGAGCTGTGTCACTACTACGGTTTGACCTACAAAACAGTGTCCATATTTAAAACAGTCCAATGCCGGTCATCCTCCCAGGTGTAAAAGTAAACCGGGAGGTTGCCAGTGTTTAAGCTTAATTTCAGGAGATGACTCAGGGACAAATTAGATACTATCTTGGCAAATGTGCGATCCTGACCCCACGTGTGCCAAGGGCCAAACCAGAGGATAGGTCAAATGCATCAGTGCATTTAATGTGTCCAGTTTTTCTTTAAAAAAAATATCTTCGTGGAAACCCACACAAACTGTAGCCCTGATGAAAATACACACACACACCCTCCCAAGCTGGTATTCACCCTGTGAGGGAAGCTGCAAAATGTGGCACCGGAAAACACTTACAAGTGGGGATCCGTGGGCAGGCAGCCCAGCTGGTGGAAGGAAAAATTAAACACTGCAGGGAGGAGGTTGCATTTGCAAGGGAAACTGGCATGGGAGACACACACACACACACACACACACACACACACACACACACAGTTTCCTGTGCAATGTTTATGTATGCCCTCAGGTTCAAGGAAGTGACCTCTGCGCTGCACAGGGGGTGGCCCCCTGCAACTATGGTTGCAGCCATTGCAGTAGTGATCGTGTTGGGCGCTTTGCTCGAGGAAGTGCTGCTAAGACTTTAGGCTTGTAAAGCCTAAAGTCATTAGCATAGCCATGTTGGCTGGGGTTGATGGGAGTTGTAGTCCAACACATCTGGAGGGCACCACCACATTGGAGGAGGCTTGCCTAAACAGACCCTTGCATCATTCCATACTGTGTGCTATTGGTTTTGTGTATATGTGACGTTGAGTAGACCCTCTGGCAGTCAGACTGGCATGTGGAATAGAAGCTTCGCAAAAAGAAAAAGAAAACAAACCCAACCCAATGAATTTAAATCTGATTCTCCTTAAGCATAAACACTGGTTATATGGTAAATTGTTCCCAATAC
The DNA here is from genome assembly GCA_021292165.1 of Shinisaurus crocodilurus. Taxonomy (NCBI): domain Eukaryota; kingdom Metazoa; phylum Chordata; class Lepidosauria; order Squamata; family Shinisauridae; genus Shinisaurus; species Shinisaurus crocodilurus. The sequence goes on from CM037885.1 coordinate 9,490,809, forward strand.
ATTTGGGATAAAAACTATTCTTAAAGGAGTTTCTATCTATAGGTTCCGTGTACAAGTATGCAATTAGTCTCCTTTTGATGGACAGTCTATTCCAGTGTTCTCCTCTAACCTTGGGTCCCCAGATGTTTTTGGCCTACAACTCCCAGCATGCCCCAGCCAGCTACGCTGGCTACGGAGAACACTGGTCTATTGAAAGGTAAGCCCCACTGAGAATCAGACAGCGGTTGAAGTGTAACGCAAAACCCAACAGTCTCACTTCTGAAATCTAACCACATATGAAGGCAGAGCAGGGCAGAAAATCCAAATGATCTCCCCTCCCTACTGTGGTGGTGAAATACGGTAATACATTCATCGAACATTTGCTGCCTCTTATATTGGTACACCTTAAAATCAGCTGCCTGAAGGTGGCCCCCCATTATCCCACCTGCCTAATGACGGGGCCGGCTCTGTTCAAAATGCTGCTCCATACTGCTCCATTTCTTTCTTTTAAAAAAAAAAAATAATTAAAATGTATTTTGTTACAACTGCTCTATGGATCAGAACAGAAGATACACTCTGTATTTTAATTCCTATGAGCATGAATCGATTCAGGTGTTTAATCATTGTGTATTACTTTCAGTTTTCCCATGAGGAAGAATACAGATATTTGAAACACACTGGGAAATCTGGGGGATGGGGACAGACAGCTTGCCAATAAATCTTGGTGCAGGCACCAGCCTTGTTGTTTCAACCTTCTTTTCATGTGTGATCAAGCAGGGCCTCGATAGCCGTGTAGGCTCCTTCCAACTCTGTAATCTATGAAATCTATGAAATAAACAGTGACGGACTGAGGAACAGATTGTGTGTGTGTGTGTGTGTGTGTGTGTGTGTGTGTGTGTGTACACGCATGTCCAACAGTGGGTACCAGGGAATCCCCACCATCACCACAAAAAAGTAATCTTCTCCCATCACTCACATAAAAGAATCAAGTATTTTCACGTTTATTTGGGGTTGCCACTAAAGTCTCCAGTTTTTGGCTTCTATAGAAATTTGTCCAAAAAAAGAAAAGAAAAATTAAAAGAATGAAACAAAAATTAAAAAAAGACAGACAAGACGTCGTGGGGAGAGAGGGCCCACAGACCCACCCTTGCTTCCCCACTCTTCTGCTTTTGGGGTCCTGTGCGGTTTGCTTCCCCCCATCCCTAAGTTGGGCTGGTCTGTTACCTCTGTTGTTTTCTTCCATTCGCTCCCTTCGGATCTTGGTCCTGTGTACTCCGGGTTTGTTTGTTAAAAGTGTGGAATCCAACTGGCCCCACGATTCCTCAGAAGGCGGCTTAGTTGACCCTGAGTTCAGCCTCAAGTCCCAAAGCATAGTTTGCACACACCCCGCTTGGGTAGGGGGTTCCTCACTGCTACGCATGTTTTCCAGTGGGGGTTCCAACCTTCAACCCACACATATATAAAGAGGGGAAACCGCCCCACCCCCACAAAAAGCTGGAGTGTCATTTTCCAGCTTTCCTGAGGCACATGACAGGGGCAGTGTGGGATTCTCCACCCCTTTGGTGCATCTGTTTGAGCATCTCCCTCCCATAGGGTGAAGGCATGGGAGAACAGCACAAAGGGTCTCTGAGGGGCTGGGGACCAGCTGTACTGTGGACGGGCAAGGAGGAGCTGGAGAGGGCAAGGCTGATATGGGGAGGGGGGTGTCTGTGGGTGGAGACATCTGCAGGGATGTTCTTCCCACTAAGGTGGGCACTGGTTCTGTTACCTCTTGACCCAGCAGCAAGAGACTGGGCTCTGTCCTCCTACAATGTCAGAGATAGGCTGCCCACGGATCCATCACCCCAATGCTGAGGTTCGGGGGGGGGGGGGAGGAGAATTGTCATGTGTGTCTCTTTCCCACTAGGAGGAGGGGGGGATAAGAAAGGGACTCCCTCCCTTGGATTTTGGGAAGAGTTGTGGACTTCTTTCTCCAGAGCAGTCAGGGGGAGCTGCAAGAATGACCACACACCCCAAAGGGCAAGGGGACACTGTGCCGGGGTGGGGTGGGGGTCCCCACAGGCCTGGGTCCCCAAGTCCGGGCATACGCATAGCGTACATGTCTAATAGCAGGCGCCTCCGCAAGAGGGCGAAGGCAGGGCCGAGGTGGGGGAGGGGCGATAAGCAAGTGGGGGGGCGTCACTCCTGCTCGCTGAGTTCGCGGGGGACACCCCGTCGCGGAGTGCCCTCCTCAGGGGGCGGGGGCCCCCGGGGTGGTGGTGGGGCTCCCCGAAGAGTCTGGATACGCCGGCACTCGTGGCAGATGCGGACGTGGGTGCAAGGCCGGGGGGGCTCCTCCAGGAGGCGCTGCGGGCCTGGCTCTGACACCAAAGTCCCCGAGTAGAGCTTGCCGTTGCTGAGGCGCATCTCGCGGACAGAGCGCAGCGACAGTGCTCCCCGGGCGGCGTAGTGGCGGCGCCGGCGGCGGGAACGGGTCGGCTTGCGGCAAGAAACAGCGTGGCGCAGCTCTCGCAGCATCTCCTGGCACACTGAGATCTGCAGGCGGAGTGGGGGGAGGAAAAGCGCAGTGAGAAGGTGCGTACCTACGGGGAGCGCTTGCTCAGTCTTCACCTCACCAGCTACCTAGCAGACGAAAATCAAAAGGGACAGGATATGCATTTTAAAAAGAGAGAAAGAGAGAAGGACACATCCTTCTCCCAAAGTATGGAGCTGGATGGAAGGCCCAGAGCTAGCACCCAGCACCCTTGGGCATCTGCTAAGGCCCAGGCTAATGCCTCTTTGCCAACCACTGGCCTATTCCTGCAGCCACAGACTTCTCACCTCGCTCTTCCCACCCTAACTAGCAAGTCTTTTCCTGATCCATCCAGTAAAATCAGCAATCAGTAAGGAAGCCCAAAAAGTTAATACACTTCAGATTCTGCCAGGCTCCATCCATGACCCCAATGTAGGGATTGGGCCCACTCTTCCTACAGAGGAGGATCTGGGAACAATTTCTGAGGAAGAGGGGGAGGAGGAGGAGTTGGAAATGGGGGAAGATGCACCTGAATCTTCAAGGCCAGGAGCCTTGGAGATAAACAACCAGGAAAAGAACATATGGTTTGTTGTTGGGTTGTGAACTGGGGGTTTGTTCACTATGGTTTGTTATCTCGGCTGAGTTCAACCAACACGATAACCCACATTTCAGCAACAAGCCAGGATTCAACGACAACCCACAGTCCCACACTCAACCCATACTCAACCCTTGAGTGTGGGTTATTGTGTTGTCTGAATATTTTAAGTCTCCAGATTGCCTTCAAATCACAAGAGCTAAGCCCATAAAGAATGCCAGGTTGGGTGAGACCAAAGATCCACCTCTGCACTTGGAATGCCCCAGACAAACCTATAGGGCAAGGTAGTGACACCCAATCCCTGTTGGACTCCCCAGTATCTCGTATTCATAGGTAGACTGCTGCTGAACATTGAGGTTTGACTCCTAGCTATCACGACCAATAGCTTTCCATAGACTTAACCTCAATTCATTTAATTCTTTTTTAAAAAAAAAAATAAAAAATAAACAAACATTTTGGTGACTGGCCATCACAACATCCTGTTGCAATGTAAGTTGATCAGGCATTCCATGAAGAAATAACTTCCTTCTGTCCATTCTGAACCAGCTGTCTTCTGATTTCAATAAAATAAAGCACTGGTACCATTCCAGAAATGTCAGCCATGTTGTGATGTTACAACATGGCGGCCATTTTGGCTTGAGCAAAATGGTTGGGGAAGCAGCAACAGTCTCCAAGTCTCACAACAGAAAGGTCTAATAACACTGTAAGATACGACGAGGGTACAAAATCCAGGCTTTGGAGGGGTGCCACCCCACGCCACCCTGTTGTCAACCTTGAGGGCAAAAGAGGGGTGGCTTCTGTGAAGACAGGCCTTGCTAGCTGGTCATTTCTGGCAGGACTTAGCCAAGCGCCCCTCACGTCCTTTTCAAACTGCACCTTCAGGAAAACTAGTGACTGACCAGGAACATGGACATTCTCTCATACCCATTTTGCACTTCTTACAACTCTGCTACACTCCCTCGTTCACTTCCTATTCTCCTTGCAGCCCACCGATGAGTTTAGTGCCTTGGTTCTTACTCATTCCAGCGTATACTCCCACAGGGGCTGATAGCAACTGTCTTTCTCCCATCCCCATCTCCTGCCCTTCCTTCCCACTCCCCCTCGAGACCCATCCCCGCCCTCCCTCACCTCCTCATGTTCAGCAGAGCGGCGTGTGGCCCATACAAACTCCATGACAGCCACGAAGACTGCAATGATGAGCCCACAGATCAGCACCACAAAAATGCCTCCAATATTCTCCATGCCAAGCCCTGTTGGGGGAAAAAGAATGATGGGAACCAATAGTTGCCCTGCCCTGGCCACTTGCGGGAAGTATGCCAGCTTTTCAACTAATTACCTTGTGTTACACCCCACATACCCACACACAAAAAGGCCCTTCCTCCGCCGCTTAAATTGCTTGCTTGCCCAGAAAGCCCTTCTGCCCCACCATCAGAGGTAAGCTGGGATGTATTAAGACTGGAACTGCATTGAATATTCGCTTGCAGACATCAAATGCCACCCCATCCCCCAGGAAAAAACCTCAAGCATATCCCTTAAAATAAAATTGTAGGTACTGTATTTCCCCCTCTCTGCTGTTGCCTTGCTGGTGTTTTTCAGCTCTTCTTCTTCCTCAGAACGTGATCCCAGTCAATCAGGGATCACATGTAAATGTGATGATGTCACAGCACAACAAAGGTGATCAGGTTTGGCTGCAGGGCAATGGTATTGAGGACAACAAAGCCCTCACTCAGAAGGTGTGTGTATGGCTGTGCGTGTGCAGGGGAGATATATCAGCTTCTGTCCATTCAACGGTTATGTTTTCCTCCCAAAAACCTGGGAATTGTAGTTTCGTGAGGATACTAAAAGCTCCCTGTTAGAAAACCTAAGCTCTCCCCACCACACAGAACAACATTTCTCAGGGCTCCCCGGGGGAGAAAGAATTACTATTAAACTTCAGTTTAAGTTTGTGGTATAGATACAGCCCGAGTGAGACAAGCAAAAGCTGCAGTGTACACACACAATTACTGTCAGCAATCTTAATGGTTTTGTTTTCTGCCTCTAGAAAAAGTGTGTCACACTGGAAAACCAGAAAGAAAGCAGCAGGCAAGAACAATAAAGTGCAGTAGTTATTTAATAAATAATTCCTGGCGCGTTTCTCCGATCTTCATCGGAGGGAATTTTTAAAGAAATCAATAAAACACAGGCTGAGAATAAAATCCTTTGTATCCAAATCAAAAGAAGAGATTCACTTGCTCAACAATTAGTTAAGACACATATTACATCTCCTTCTTACAGGATAAGACGTGTGTTGCTGTCTGTGTGTGCGGGGCGGGGGGGGGCGGGGGGCGGTATCTCTAGCTGCACCTTAATGGTTTGTTTCTCTTGCAGCATCCAGTCTTTTTCTGCCTGCAGTCCTCTCTGTTACCGCAAGAGGCCACTCCCCCAAAGCTTACATCTGGTATTGGAATTATAAAGATGAAACCTGAGTCCCAAACAAAGCCCAAAACAGCCCCGTAGAACTCCCAAAGACCAGATCCTCACACGCATACACTCTTGGACCTCTGACAGCTCTAGGGCTTCATTTAGGCTCAGGACCGTTTTCTCAACCTGCTGGCTTCTTTTTTCAACATTTCTTTTTTTAAAACTGCCATGCATAATTACGTATATGTACTGAAGAGGGGTGCGAGGGACATCAAAATTAAAGGGATGAGTCACATATATATTGATAATCTTGTGTCTATTGGCAATCTTGGGCTGGCAACACCCATCACTTCCCCTCTTCTAAGCCTCAACCTCTGACCTTTGGCACGGTGGTCTTCCTCTTTAGGGCACTTGCTTCCTTCCCACCACTTGCGTTTCAAGATTTCCAGGCGGTTGTTCTCCTGAAGCTGCAGAATGGCGAAGAGTGATCTCATCCCGGAATGGGGAGCCTACAGGACATCAAGGGGGCAAATATGACACAGGGCTGTAGATGATGATGGATCAGGCCTGTGGCTTGCACTGGCTCAGCCTGTCTGAGTGTGGAAAGCTAAGCAGGGTCAAGCCTGGTTATTACTTGGATGGGAGACCCCTCCTCTAGTTTCCTGCATTGAGCAGGGGGTTGGACTCGATAGCCTTGTAGGCTCCTTCCAACTCTATGAACTATGAAACCTTAATACTCCTCAACCTCAACTCCAGTATTTGTGCAATAGATTACAGGTGTCTGATACAGTTGCCTGCTGCCTTTGGATCTTATTTATCTCCTAGTTAGCTATTGGTTGCTCAAGACTTGTCAGCATTTAAGATAAGCAAAATAAGGTTGTTCAGGAGCTCAGCTGCTGCATGCAGCTCAAGCTCCATGCAATAGCTCAGCTCCTCTGCAGTATATAAATTTGCAGCATCCAGGGGAGGCTGGTGACTCCTATTTTGGTGGGGCTCCTTATCCATTGCAGGTTATGTAGGAGCTACCCATGGTGCTCCATGGTGGTGAACCTATCTTAGGGATGGAGTTCAGCATCATGGACAGCTCCTATAAAGCTCAAAATAAAACCAGCAGTGGATAAGGAGCCCCACTGAAATGGGAGTCGCCAGCCTCCCTTGGCATCGTCTATCACTTTTTAAAAGTCCTCCTTAATACTGATCTCCTGGTGAATTGCTTCTTTTTATTTGCCAAATTTCATCCAAGTGAAAACTGGATGTGTTTCTTAGAAATCTATATAGAATCATAGAAAAGTAGAGTTGGAAGGGGCCTACAAGGCCATCGAGTCCAACCCCCTGCTCAGTGCAGGAATCCAGGTCAAAGCATCCCTGACAGATGGCCGTCCAGCTACACCTTGGATGCCTCCAGAGTGGGAGAGCCCACCACCTCCCTAGGTAGTTGATTCCATTGTCTTATTGCCCTGACAGTCAGGAAATTTTTCCTGATGTTTAGGTGGAATCTAGGTTACAAACTAGAAATATGGAAACTGGAATATGGCAAACTAGATCCATGTTGAGGAAATCAGTGTTACAAGCATTCTTGAGAGATTATTCCTGTCTGTGTATCACATCTTTATGTGCACAGACGCGTATGTACATATATGGAGGCCTGCATGAGAAACCAATGGAGCGTTCTCTCTTTTGTGCTATAGCAACCAGCCAATTTAAAACGGACAATTGTGCTTCTCAACAAGAATTGCTTGTGAACAGTTCAGAGTGTCTTGGACTCCAGAAGTGCTTGGTAACTTGCCACCCAGCTGAGTCCTCCATTCCTTGCATCTCGTTTCCAATAACTATCCATGACCCAGTAAACAGGGTACCTGACCCAACCCCACAAAGGCCTGCTGTGGTAGCCCTTTTCCATGAATCTCCATTATTTTATCATGCTGCGTACTTTTAGATTATAAGCCTGCTGCAAGATAGGGCCTTGTCTCAAAAAAAAATATTTGTACAGCACCTAGCACTTTAGGAATATTCGTTGTAGTAGTGATCATAAAATAATTGATTATATGGCCTTGAGTGCCACTTTTTGTTGGAAATCTAGGGCATAAATCAAACAAATGAATAAAATTGAAATATCTGGTCCATGTTGATCTGTCCCCATGCCTTTGAGACTCTCCATTTTCCTGCTCCTGGCACCTACGCCAGTTGCTGAGCTGCGCCCAGCTACTGCCACTCACCCAGTGGCATGCCAATGCCATAGCCCTTGGTATCAAGCAGCCCCCCGATCTGTGTGAGGTTGCAGTTCAGCCTCCGGTGATACTCGTTCATAGTGCTCTCAAGCAGGAAGGCATATTTCGAATTCAGCACCCGGGCGATTCCCTCTTCTGTGCTCTTTACAAAGACGCTAGGTTGCTTCGAATGCATGTAATTCCACATCCGCTGATACGTTTGGTACCGAGAATTCTGGGTGGGAAGAGAGACAGGCAAAGAATGAAGGCAAAAGGAAGCCAACGCCTTACAAGCCATTCACAGCTTTCTTTGTGTTCTTCACTAGCAAAACGTCGCTATGACAAGCAGTGTGTGTACGCAACTGGAGTGAGGACCGGTGCATTTATTATCTACGGTATTTCATTAGTATCCCACACTTCCTCCAAAGAGTTCAGGGCCATTTACAGTACATGGTTCTCCCCACTACACCGGCATTTTATCCTCACAACAGCCCTGTTAGGTAGGCTAGACTGATAGTGATTGACGCCAGGTGACTCAGAAAGCTTTGTAGCTGAATGGGGATTTCAACCTGGATCTTACTAGTGTAAGTTCAAGACTATAAGGACGACATCATAATGGTTCACTGGTATGTTGCAGAGACACACACTGCACCAGGGGTGGGCCACATGTGGCCTCTGCACACACACCTCTCCACCCCAAAACATGGCAAACTGCTATGGAATGATACAGTGGTCAAATTTAGCTTGTTTTCAAACTAATTTAGCCACTGTCGCGTCCCATAGCATTTTGCCCCATAAATCAGCAATTGTTTCGCCACCAAATTCCAGAGTCGTAGCGGCGGGAGTGTAGCCCCTGGGGGAGTGAAAATGGCCACCAAAACCTCCCAAAGTTGCTCACCTCTGCACTACAACCACCCATGGGGGCTTTGTTGATGGAGACTGGGGTGAGGGGGCATTGTTGCACCCCTAATTTTATACACGTTAGGACTTGCATTACAGTGCATCTCCAGCTCCAAACAGGAGTGCTCCTGTTCAGGCCTCTGGCCAACCTGGAACAGCCGCCTTGTAACTAAAGCCAAGCTTCTCAATACATCCAAAGGCAGAAACTGACTCCACATTAAAAATTAGTTTGCCACCTTTTTTGGGGTGGAGGTAATAATACGGATAAACTTTGTGATGGAAAGCTCTTTAATATTACTGATGTGCATGTTCTCCTTAACTATCTGCCTGCCTCTTGGAACTTAATGCAAGGTCAACGTGAATGGATTCTCCACGCCCTTTTGACAGCTAAAAGACTAAGATTATGATGCTGGAAGGACAAACGGCCACAGTCGATAACACTATGGGTTGAGGACTTAACGACACTTTCAATTTTTGAACGGGTGGTCTTTAGGCGTAATCTACGAATGGATAAATATATTGATATTTGGTCTGCCTTTGTTGAAGCCTATGTATAACTATGTCTACAGAGAGTAGTATATTTTGCTTTATATAAAATACTAGCTGTTGCCCGCAGCTTCACTCGCGTGGACTTTAGAATTTGGTACAATTGCCTACCCGCTGTCAACTCGCAGAAACCACCATAAGTATGGGGTCGGGACATGTCAAAGTATGCATCGGCACTCGCATAGTTGTTTCTATCACTGTCGTGGGACATTATAGAGAATTCATCCCAATTTTCAACGACATGATCTACTATTTGTCCATGTACCTCCCTACCTAGATTTTGACTGCCATTCATAACGAAAGATAGAATCCAGAATAGGCATGCTCCATCGCCTACAATTGGTACGACTGTGTGTGGTATCATCACACCATTTACATTTAAATTTTCAATTTGCATTTTGAATTTTTTTTTATGGAGAAGAAGAAAAATTAAAAAAAACAGGTTTAAAAATGAAAAAGTTTTTTTTTTGCTTTTTCTTCTTGAAGGCCTGTGAGAGCTGTATGGAAAAGATACAGTGTCTCTGACTGAAAGTGTAATGTTTAGGCTGGGTGCTGGCAGCAGAAATCTTTTCTGACAGAAATATCTGATCTTAAAGAAAAATCAGGTTAATCCTGAGAGTAAACAGGTGATGAAGAGTGATCGTGCCAAGTTTGGGGTAGATCCGTCTAAACGTGATGGAGCCTATACGACAACACCCCACACACAACAGTCATTCAGTCAGGCAGTCATTTAAAAGTTTCCCTCCCTTTTCACCCCCTTAGAGAACATTCTAAATGGCCTAGGGGAGATTTGCATACCCACCCCTATTGGCCCCTACAGGAATTCATACGAACATTCTAAGTGTCGTATGGGTTATTTGCATAACTGCTCCTATTGGCTTCTGCAACAATTATGAGGTGAGGCCGATTTGCATAACTGCTCCCCTGTTGTTTTGCCCATAGGAGATATGAGAGTGGGGCGATTCCCCCCCCCTTTTCACCCCCTTACAGACGGAATTTCCAGAAATCCTTCATTTGTGGGGCTCTACGTCATAAAAGCAATGTCCCTTCAAAATTTCACGTTCCTAGATTAAACAGTTTGAGCTGGGCGTTTATGAGTCAGTCAATCAGTCAGGACTTCTTCTTTTATAGATAGATAGATAGTTAGATAGATACAGGGGTATACACTGCATATGTATCTATCATAATTGACCTATTCAAATCTCATGTAAGAAAACTGTAATACTTCATCTTATTTTTTAATGGTTTATTTTGGTTTTGGTTTTGTTTATTGAAACTCACAATAAAAAATGGGGGGGGGGGGGAAATTAGTTTGCAGGTGAACTGTGGCCTTGCAGCCCGCAGTAAGCCAGTGCCTACATGTGGCAAGGGCAGAGCTTTGACGGGAGGGGGCTCTGGGTCAGGATGGAAAAGGATTTGTAGGGCCCTGAGAAAAGCCAGACAGTAGAGGCTCTCCTTTCTACCAGACGGCCTGCCACCTTGTTTGTTGATTGATTTCCCTTCATTAAGGTCTTCTGGAGTAGAGACTGCTGTTACTGTGGAGACAGGTTGCCAGAGCAACCGAGAGCAGGATGGAATTAGACAAAAAAGAGAGAGAGAGAGGGAGGCCTGAATAGACTGGTCACTGCCATCTTAGCTACTGTTGCCATGGTAACCTCTGGCCCTGACCACCACCATCACCCCTTGCCTAGCGCGCTAGGAATAGTAGCGAGGAGCACACTCGGGCCAATATGTTGTGCCTCATCCCACCCACCCCATCCTGAGGGATGCACACTTGGAATATATTTTCTGAGGAACAGGCAGGCCTTCAGCCCAGTGCAATATCAGAGAAGGGGCCAGGCCTGTGGCAAGTCTCAGGAGACTAGAGGCATTGTTAGGGGGCGGCCCACCAGGGCTGGAGCCCCAGATCTTTCATTTGGAGCCCCGAATCTCTGGGAGGCCCTCTGCCCCACCACCCTGCTATCCAGGGGCACTTGCTGAAATAAAGGGACAGGGGCCCTGGGGATCTCTGTGGCATCTGAACCCCCTGGATGAGCTGGCATTTTGCCCACATGGGTTTCCCCTCCGGCTGCCCCCCCCAAAACTTTCTGCCTGAAGGTTTTTCCTGAAATCAAATGCCCTCCTCTCCCCTGTCCATACATCCCTTTTTACAAATGGGGGTGTCCTTAGGAGACAGGGTCCTTTAAAGACACACAGAGAGAGACTTTAGAGCAGGGCTCTCCAACCTTGGTCCCCCAGATGTTTTTGGCCTACAACTCCCAGCATGCCCCAGCCAGCTATGCTGGCTGGGGCATGCTGGGAGTTGTAGGCCAAAAACATCTGGGGACCCAAGGTTGGAGAGCCCTGCTTTAGAACATCTGTAAATTAGCACACGCAAATTTGTGCTTTTTTAAATTTTTGGGCCTGTGGGCCTGAGCCCCGGAACCTTTTGGTATCTAGCACCGCCCCGCAGGGGACAGAAGCCAGGCCTCAATGCTGGGAGACTATATACGAGAAGGATGGGCAGGGCAGGCGGAGAAACCGTTTAAGGTCAACTCAGCCAGGCATCCGCCAAGTCACAGAAGTGGCTTTGTGGAGATTCTCCCACCCACTGCTGAGTATTTCAAGGAGGAAAATAAAAAAATAAATAAAATAGCAAAATAGCAGTGGGAAGAAGGGAAGAACGGGGTGGGGGGGGAGTGAAGGGCCTCTTGTGGCATACCATTTCCAGACGCAAGAGAGGACAGGAGCCCTTGTAGCTTTCACAGTGGTTTGGAAGAGGGAATTTTGGCAGGGAGCCACATGTCTTGCAAGGATGAGAAAAAAGTGGCACCTGCCCAGACTCCCTCTTTTTAGATAAGTAGCTAAGGGTGCAATCCTATGCATGTTTAAACAGAAAAAAATGCCTACAACTCCCAGCATGCCCCAGCCCACATGGCATGCTGGGAGTTGTAGGCCTTTCTTCTGTGTAAACATGCACAGGATTGCACCTTTAAGGTACCAGAGACACCACTGTATATGTTATAACTTTTGTATGACTTGCTTTGGCCATACTCACTGTATGCCACCTTGGTATCCACAAGGAGGAAGGGCGAGTTAAACATATTTTTAATAGATAAAATAATAATAAATAAATAATTCTCCTTTGCACCTGGTTATTTTTACAAAACAAAAGGAGCAGGGGCTCAAGCATTCTTCCCTGGAAGCCTCTCCCAAATCCAAGTGTGCAAAGAGGTTAGCGACGGTTCCTCAATGTTGAGAGAAAAGGCACTCTAGACATGCTCAGAGACCCTCTCTGCTTCATTGTTTCTGCCTATGCTCCGAGGCCTTGGTTTTGGAATCAGAACTGCAGTCTGGCAAATGCTGGTTTAGATTAATAGTATAGTTCTATGCATGTCTCCTCAGAAGTAAGCCCTATTGAGTTCAACGGGACTTACCCTCGGGTAAGTGTGCACAGGATTGCCACCTCAGACTTGGAACTGCGAAGCAATGTATGTGGGAAATGCTACATTAGACTTGAATGTCTATGTGAGTCAAAGCCCAGCAGGAATCTAATATCCTGCTTCTAAAGACGTACATATTGCCTTTCTGGATCACAGCAAAATTGGCCAGCCAGGTGCCCCCAAGAAGCTCAGAGACAGGTCACAGTGGAGATTGCCATCTGCTGCTGTTTGCCCCCAACATTGGGCATTTAACAGTTATACTGCCTCTGAATATAGAGGTTTAGCTATCAAGACTAACAAGAACAACAATAATACTTAGAACTTATATTGTACCTTTAAAAACTTCACATATATTATCTCTGCATTCTAAAAGGTATCACATATATTATCTCTGCATTCTAAAAGGTGTCATATATTATCTCTGTAATCCTTACAAGAGGTAGGTCATTATTATCATCCACACATTGCAGATTGGGCAGGGGTGGGGAGGATGCTTAAATCTGAGGGATAGCAGCTCACAGAAGGTCCATCTCGTAAGTTCACAGCTGAGGGAAGATCTGAACTTCGGATTTCTTGGAAGCTTAGCTTCCACAGCCATAGATGGACCTAACTATTGTCTCTACATTTTTCTAATGCTTAGGGACATTTGCTGGAAAAATTGCTTTGACTTTCAATTCAAACGCAACATTTCCCACAGCCTCAGAGCCTATTACAAATGCCCTGTCATATATTGACACTGGAAGGAGGCCTTAGGTCAGACAAAAACACAGCCACTTAGAAAAGGCAGACACAGGGAACCCAGACATCTGGGAGAGGGGTGTGTCTAGGGATGTGCGACACTTTCAACACATTTCCAACCCAGCAGCCAAGAGTGAGCTGAGTCGGGGGGAGGGGTGGTTCGGCTTCCACAAAATTGCTCAAAATACTTGTGCAAATTTGGAGTCAAGAACTGTGGATCTCTAGCGCAATTTGCATAAATCTGCGCAAACCGGGGCCGATTCATTAGATTCGAGTCGTTGCTGCTGTTCTTGTTGCAGCATTTAACGTGAGAAGTATGGAAGCCTCTGCCTCTCACTGCGTGTGCACATGCTCCACATTGGGCACCTTGAATTTTCTGACGGTTAATTTCAGATTTGTGCAAAATTCGGGCCTCCGCTCTGCAATTTGTGCTAATTTATGCAATTTGCGCGGATTTGCACAAACTGCAGAGCGGAGGCCCGAATTTTGCACAATTTCCCCCAGCTTTTTTTTTTTTTTTTTAAAGGCAAACTGCGGCCCATTTTAAAAATGGAAGTCCACGTGCTGGCTCAAGTTGCGTCAGATCGAGTCAGGGCCAGCGCAGGGTTGACAGAACAGAATCCAATGGGGCCGAGTTGAGAAAAGCCATTGGATTTTCACCCCACTATTGGATTCTTCACACATCCCTAGCTGTGTCTCTCACTTGGAAGAAGGTCATGGTGGAACCGGCGTGGATAGTGCCATATTCAATGTTGGTTTGGTCAGCCAGGTCATCTGCCGATTCGATAGGCACCTCCATCCGCTGAACCGTGAGGAAGGCAGCAAGGTTGGCCGTGTAGGAAGAAATGATGATCAGAGTAAACGCCCACCTACAACAGAAGCAACAAAAACCCAATTCACACACAAACACTTGTGGAAAGGATGCAAAGGCACCCATTCCCCCCCCCCCAAGACACAAAGAAGAAAACACACTCATCCCCAAGTGTGAGAGTTATAGCCATTGCTTCATTTATAAGAAGTGTGGTGCTGGGGTTCAAAACTGCTTGGAAGCTTGTCCTCTCAATCTAGAAATGTGGCTGCCATTTTTAAAATGGGACAGTGGTGAGGGAAAGCCATTCCAGACATGCTCAGAGGCATTCCTCTTCACCTGTCCTGCAGGGGGAGAGAAAAACCATTCCAGCCAATGAGATCGTTTCAGGACCCAATGCCAGTTTCAGAAACAAATTCCAGGGCTGAACACGAAAGGTTCCCAGCTCAAAAAAGTCAAACAAACTTGAATCTGCTTCACAGACTCTTCTGACAGTTCGACGCAATCCTTCATGTACCCAAGCAGAAATTTTACCCACATGGATTTAAAGTAAAGAGCAAGCCCCTGCAAAAAAGGAGGAAAAACAACAACAAAAGCTGCTTCCTGCCTGCCAGAAAGCTGCAAACAACTTTCTCCTTTTCTGGCTACATCCCAACTGTCAAAACGGTTGTCTCCAACTCCCACCCAAGTAGGTGGTGTCTGTCAGGTATCTACTAGTCACCAGCCATCAAAATCCAACAGTACTCATTTACGCATTGATGTTCATTTAAGTCCACAACAATACCCATTAAAGAAACATCTTTAGCTAGAGAGAAGGTCCTCTCTTCACCTGACACAAGCCAAGAGCATTCCAGTTCAGAGACTAAGGGTGCAATCTTATGCAGGTTTAGACAGAAAAAAGGCCTACAACTCCCAGAATGTAGAAGTTGTCGGCTGTTCTGGAAGTTGTTGGCTGTTATTCCTGTCTAAACTTGCATAGGATTGCTCCTTAAGAAGAACATATCCTAGTCACATATATTTAGGTGAAAGGTCTGCTATGTTTCTCTGATGACAACTGACTTTTAGGACACGTAACTTCTGCTTTAGATTTTTGCAGAATAGGTTTAACAACCTCTGGAAAAGGTATTAATGAGAGCAGGAATCACACAAAAATGGATCCATATTCAGGCTGGCAATTGATCAAATAATTCTTAGTTGATGAATAATCTGCCTTTTAACTGACTATTCAGTTAATGCATCAAATAAAGTCGTATATCACCAAACCTTTAAGTGCCTTTCTGAGATACTGAAGGCAATATAAGGCAACCTACAATTCAGCAAACCCAAATGGCAACTCCTTGCCAGAAGGAAAGGCCCATCTTCATATTATTTTCTTTTTCATTCTCTATTACAGTGACACACCAGAACCAAAGCAGCCTCAAAAGGAAAACAAATGCACTTTTAATTCACAGTCCCACAGATTAAATGTTGTCCTCGCCAATTAAAAATGCCCCCCACCGATTAATCAGCTAAAGCTTTAGTACCAATTATGCTACCAATTAAGGGATGCAGACCTAATTAATATCTCCTGAAAAAAAATATCAGATTCGTACGAGCCAGCAGCACATTTTTAAAGAGGCGGCTCTGAAAGGGGCTGGGGAAAAACAACAGATTTCAATTGTCCAAACGCCAGCAAAATGTTTCTATGCACCTGGGGGATTCTGTGCCTGGAATTTTTCCAGACCTGCGTAAGTCTCAGTCAAATCAAATGAGGGGTCCCCTCCTACCAGTGATCCTTACTCCCCACCACCCACCCCCCTTCCCCACGTCTGCATGGTTCACGCCCCATCGCTGCTCACCAGACGCCACTGACGCAGCGAGTAGAGAGGGCCCGAGGCATGATCTCAGATCCCTGTTGCATGAAGCCCCCAACAGGGAACCAGAGGCTGTTGCCAAGCGTGTACTGGTTTTCTAATATGTTGTGCCGCTCCCGGAGACAGGGGTGAGGGTTGTACCATTCATAGGGGCTCAGCCTGCCGAAGAAGAAGAAGAAGGAGAAGAAGAAACCAGGATGGCTGACTTACTTCCAAGGAAACATGTTTAGGCTCAGGACGTGAGAGGGAATTCTGGAAACCCGCACTAAATGAGCAATTCCCAGAGTTAATTGCAGGAAGCCATGAAAGAGAGGCCAGTTTTAAAGTGACATTGTAGATCTAGCCCTAAATGGCTGTAGCTATGAACAATCACCACAGAGTTTGAACTATGACATACGTTTACCACAATCTGGTACAACACAGACAAATTCATGGAGGAGAAGGCTATCAATGGCTACTAGTCTTGATGGCTATATGCTACCTCCGGTATCAGTATCCTATGTACACCAGTTGCTGGGGAACATGGGCAGGAGGGTGCTGTTGCACTCATGTCCTGCTTGTGGGTTTCCTGTGAGCAGCTGGTTGGCCACTGTGCAAACAGGATGCTGGACTAGATGGACCCTTGGTCTGATCCAGCAGGACTCTTCTTATGTTCTTATATCAGGAGGTGGGAAAGGATAGGACCTCATCATGCCTGCTGGGTCAGAGGATCAGGGCCAGAGTCAGAGGTTGGCATCATCAGGCACCTGCTGAGGGCCGTTCCTTGGCAGGGGCCCCACTGCTGACCACCATGGTGCCCTGGTGCTTCTGCTGCTGCTCCTTGCCACTTGTCTACCCTCCCCCTCTAGGGGCAGTTGGGACTGGAGCAGCAGGGAAAGGGGGAGTGAGTGGGTGGTGGAGGTGAGAAGGAGCATGCCACTCAGGGCATTTCATCGGAGGGCCCCCTGAAACCTGGAGCTGGCATGGCAAAGGATGGTACCTGGCAAGCCGGGACGAGAGCCAGGCTATGCCTAGTGCCACTTGGTCAGCCTTCTCCAACCCAGTGTCCTCCAGATGTTTTGGACTATAACTCTCACCATCCCTGGCCATTGGTCCTCCCTCCTGCCTAGAGATTATGGGAATTGCAGTCCAAAACATCCAGAGGGTAGCAGGTTGGCGAAGGCTGCTCTGGGTGGAGTTTGGTAGACATGGAGGGAGCAAAGAAAATTGTTGAAATCTCTCGTGTCCTGATGCTCTTAACACTTTGGAGGATGCATCACAGCTAACCTATCCTAAAAAGCAGGGATGGTCAACGAAACAGCCCGTGGATCAAACGCAACCCTCAAAGCAACTTCATCTTGCCACTGGCAGCGCCGCCAACTTTTAAGCAGGACACGGCAAAACGTTTGCCCGCAGTTTCACCCATAAGGAAGCGGGGGAGGGGGAAATGTTTTCAAGTTGTAAGAAATTCAAATACTCCACACTTGAATCTAACTCTTCTCTTTCCTATATATGTGATATGTGAATGATCATATTTGCACGTTGCACTATGCCTGAGCACACGTGGTCCGTGACAATGGATTACTAACTGGTCGGTGGTGCTGCCTTTATTAGGGGGTTGTATACTTCTGCCCAAGAAAGAACCCAGAAGCCGACCACCCCTGCTGGAGAGGATGCATCAAAGCATACCACGTCAGCCACCCTAGTATGAATCCATGATAGGGAGTACTTACCGGGCAGCTAGGAAGAGGACGCAGCTGACCGCAAGATAGGCCAGGAGCATGAAAAGCCAAACAGCTGGGGAGAAGGGATCCAGGAAGGAGAAATACCCTGGTTTCCGTCCCTGTAAGGAAAACCACCAGGATAGAAGGGGAGATGCACTGAATCATTGTTCTTTGGTCCTAGCCCAGCGTAAACAAAGCCCAGCCACCGCAGATTGGGAACAGGCAGCGTTCCATTCGGGCAGCTTTCCCCAGCCTGGTGCCCTCCAGATGTGTTGGACTGCAACTCCATCATTCTCAGCCAGCATGACCAGAACAAAAGAAAAGAGGGCTGTGTTTGTGCCAAACACCTGGCAAGCGGTGGAGGCTGGTGGCGGTGCTCCAATGTCAGCGGGACTGGGTATCCACTCCGGATTTTACTCTGAGCTTTTAAGGAGCTATCCAAGGCGCCAGACCAGACCTATTTTGGATATAGGGTTCAGCACCATGGATAGCTCCTTAAAAGTTCAGACTGAAATCCGGAGCGGATACAGCAGCCCCGCTGACATTGGAGCCGCCAGTCCACAGTGCTGGCAAGCCACAACACGTGGCTACACTCTGCAGAGCTACCCGTATGGAGGAGACGCCCATTCAGAAAGCGGAGGTATCCCTTTAAGCCAGTTTCCCATGATCAAGCGTGGCTTTAACAAGAACGCACTGCGTCAGACGTGGCAAACGCCATCTATAATCTACTGATGCTCAGCATAGCCAAATGAGGAACTGCCATGCTACCCTGTCCTTAGGACCGTCCAGCCCACTTGTCTAATCTCTCGGTCCTGTCCCCTCCCAGTGTCACAAAACAGGGCATACGTACCATGTGTACACGGTACAGGATGCTGATCCCCAGGGTCATGAAGGGCTTGGAGAAATCGATGACCTTCTCCCGCTCAGCTGTGATGGTGAATGCAGCCACCGCCAGATCAGCTTTCTGCGGAGCGAAGCACAGTGACACACCCCCGGCTGTCACTCGGAGAACTGTACATCTCCACCTGCACTACTCTCTATGCTGCTCTCTGCTGGTTGGGACCAGGAACAAAAAGGCGTGCCTTCTTCCACCACCCTCCAGCCATTCTCAACTGCTCAGTGTGAAAGGTGTCAGCAATAGATTGTTGACAAACAAGTGCAGCTTCTCTGGGAGAAATGAAAGATCTGTTTGGCAATGAGGCGCGCGGGGGGGGGGGGGACACCTCAAACAAGACCTTGCAAGCAGGAAGGTGGCGGCATGTAACAGAGCTTTGGGGGGAAAGTGTGGCGGTGGGCCAGGAAGGCTAGCTGGTGCTGTGGGGTGGCAGCCGCGTCAAATTTTACAGGTCGATTTGAAGCAAGCAACCAGCCGCACGTGCGGCTGCAAGTCGCCAGTAACTTTATACGGAGAATGCCTTGCTCGCTTATGCGGCTGAAAACTTGGATGAGATTACACATGTACTTTTAACAGAGTTTTCTAAGCACGTCGTTAGAAAACCTTTGCCGTTCTCCAACATTTAATGCATAAACATGTTCCCATGCAGTGAAAGAGTTGTAGTGTGATGGGTTTTTTGGCCCCCTTTCTTCGGTGCCTAACGCCCATCCGACAGCCAGAGCTCGTGGTTTCACCCTCAGGCTGGTGAGTCCAGAACTACAATAGATGGGATCATGGGAGTTCTTCTCTACAGTTCACTAAGGGCACAATCCTAGGCATGTTGAGACAGAAAAAAGTCCAACAACTCCCAGCATTCCCCAGCCAGCACTGCTGGCTGGGGAATGCTGGGAGTTGTTGGACTTTTCTCTGTCTCAACATGCATACGAGGATTGCACCCTAAGTCTGTTTACTGCATTCTTTGCTGTTCTCTGTCCCTTGCAGAATAACTACCAGCTTTTCTACAGATAGCCGTCCTGTAATACCCCTTGCTGAAAAAAAGGACTACCGGTAGTTACCCACAGAATCCAACTCTCAAATCATTATCCCCACAACTACGGTAAGTGTTAGTTTGAGCCTGAAGCCTGATCTACACATGCGGCAAAGAAGAGATGGCAGAATTCCGAGGTGGTAAGAGGGGATTCTATTATTTCAGACACTGGGGGAAAGGATGAATGCTCTTTCATTTTCATTTTAAATTAAGCCACCCTGCAAGAAGAAGCTAGCACCATGACGAGAAAATATTCCAGCCACTCCCTGTTGTACTAGTTTCCTACTTGAAGGAAGTTTTCCTCATACAGGAGCTTTCAAAAATCTGACCCATGCCCACACCTGTAGTTCTGCCTCCCCAGAATCTCATTCTGGTGCGGAATGTAGGCCAGATATTTGTTGAGGTGGGGTGGAAGTGGCTGTTAGGGCCTATGTTCTAAGAAACCCAGAACCCAATGAGCACATAGGATGGCTGTGGCAACATAACTGCAATGGAAGGGCACTCTGCACATGCTTGGGTCCTCTCACACCAGCCTGCACATCTTGCAGTGAGATTCTGGTTCCGGCACCTAAAATCCGCTGGCAGAAGAGACCCCAAAGTACAATGTCTGATTTAAGTACTGCCCGAGGCAATCGGGGTTTCCTTCAGGGAAAGGACTGGAGATCCGGGGGGGGAGGGGGTTTCCCAGTGGCCGTACCCTGTTGATGAGCTCTCCCACCATGCCAGTCCAAGACCCGTTGGGTTCAGGCGCCCCGTAAAGCCCGTCATCCACCAGCTTAATCTGGAAGCGGAATTTAAGGATGTCGGCGAGTTCGTGGAGCATGTCCACGCAGAAGCCCTCGTACTGCTCGGTGCCGGACAGTTCCTGGAAGTTTGCACGGCGCATCACGTAGGGGTTCTCCTGTAAGAGAGAGTGGGGTGCCAGTGTGGAATACCGCGTGTGGCACGTTGCCCTCCAAGGGAGGAGCTTAAGCAGAAGGCTGCATGCACGCGCGTCATCAAGGCCTCGCACAATTTTGACAGGGGTGTGTGCGTCTTTGTTCCAAGATAGTACAAGGGCCCTCGGGGCTAGTATGCGTCAGAGGCCACGTGCTGAGGTGGGCAAGGTCAAAGCCAGCGGTGGATGGAGCTACCCCACTTTTCACTTTCTCTCTTTCTGACCTCTTTTTTCATCTCTAGGAACCTCGGAAGCTGCCTTATAATGAGTCAGACCATCGGTCCATCTAGCCCAGTATTGTCAACACTGACTGGCAGCGGGTTTCAGCTCTCTAGGATTTCAGCATGCAACTCCTTTGCTGATGGAGCTGCTCTGGCTGCCTATTCACTGCCAAGCCAGGTTGAAGGTTCTGGTGACAACTTGGGACCAGGATACCTGAGAGAGCGCCTTCTCCCTTACCAATCTGCCCAGTCGCTGAGGTCATCGGAGGACATTCTCCTGGTGGTTCCACATGGACCTATGGCCCAGTTGGAGTCTACCAGGAGAAGAGCCTTCAGTGTGGTGGCTCTGCTTCTCTGGAACTCCCTGCCTCTGGTGGCCAGGCAGGCTCTGACACTGTGCTGTTTTCAGCGCCTGCTGAAGGCATCTCTGTTTTGGGAGGCCTTCCTTGCTGTCCAGCCATGGTTTTAATGTTATTCTGTTTTTAATGCATTGTTTTCTATTCTTTTAATCTGTTTTTATCTTTTTATTGTTCACCTGCTCCGGAATCTGTCTAGATATCTCCGGAGTGCTA
Organism: Shinisaurus crocodilurus; assembly: GCA_021292165.1. Classification (NCBI taxonomy): domain Eukaryota; kingdom Metazoa; phylum Chordata; class Lepidosauria; order Squamata; family Shinisauridae; genus Shinisaurus; species Shinisaurus crocodilurus. Next base: position 9,512,124 of record CM037885.1, read on the forward strand.
TAAAAATGCTGTAAATAAAAATAAATAAATAAATAAATTTCAGGCAGGAATTTTTCCAGCCCCACCTGAAGATGGCGACCTTCTGTATGCAAAGCGGGTGCTCTACCGCTGAGTTTCGGCCCTTCCTCTGCTCTCTTTCTACCACCTCCCTTTTTCTTTCTCTCTCTCCCCGCCACCGCCACCGCCTCTCTCAGTCACTCTCCTTTTCTGCAACCTCTTCTCTGTCTCTCTCCCAACCTCTTCCTCCCCTCCCAGCAGGTTGTTGGGGCAGAGACAAATCACTCTTGGCAGAGGTCTGAACTGATTGCTTGCAGAGGGCTTTCAAAATTGCTTTTGAAATTACATGGAGGGCCACAGGTCGCCACTCCGGAGCTGAGTCCAATGTTCTGTTTCCTGTAGCAGCCTGCCAGATGTCTCTCTGGAAGCACACATACAGGGCATGAGCAATGACCATCTTCCTCTGCTGTTTCTCTGCACTGTCTAGTATTCAGATATACTGCCTCTGTGCATGGAAGGGCCATTTTGCAATCACAGCTAACAGTCATCAAGAGACCATGAACTTCTCTAATTCCTTATGCAATCCAAGAAACGTGCCTATCCACACATCTTGCAGCAATGCAGCAGTGTGTTCTGTACATCAGCCTGCCCCAACCTCATGCCCTCCAGATGTGCCGGAGTACTATTCCCATTATCCCCAGCCAGCATGGCCACTGGCACAAAGAGAAGGGGGGTGGATGCACCCACTTTTGGATCTGAGAAAGGTAAGCACCCCACACAACGGTCTGGGATAGGTTCTGCCCCCCAGTTCTGAAAAAGTCTCCTCCCATTTCAGCATCAAAACTGCAGCAGTTCAGCTACCCCAAACTGCTGTGTGGGGTGTTTGTAATCCGCGGATTAGAAATGTAATAAATAAATAAATAAATAAACCCCTATGATGCTCTCAGAGACCCTTCAGAGGCCCTCTCGTCTTGGCCTATAATGGAACAAATAGAACTGTCAAACAAATCTAGATTGTAACCAAATTGTCGCTAACCTTTTCTTTAAGAAGTTCTGACGGTTCACCCTAGAGCACTTTTGCTTTATAGTAGTAGCCTAGACTACTGTAATGCGCTCTATGTGGGATTACCCTGGAAGACGGTTTGGAAGTTGCAGCTGGTACAGAATGCAGCGGCTCGCCTGGTTAAAGGCTGCCGCCGGCATGATCACATCACTCCAGTGCTCAAAGAGTTGCACTGGCTACCAGTTGTTTGCTGAGCCAAATTCAAGGTGTTGGCATTGACCTTTAAAACCCTGTATGGCTCCGGTCCAGTTTATCTCAAGGAGTGCCTCCAGCAACATCAAGTAGGCCCCTCAACAAGATCTGCCACGGACGGCCTTCTCCCTGTCCCTTCAGCCAGAGAAACCAGGCTGGTGGGGACTAGGAGGAGGGCCTTTTCTGTGGCAGCCCCCAATTTATGGAACTCTCTCCCCAGTGACCTCCGCCATGCCCCTTCCTTGATTAGCTTCCGCCATGCATTAAAAACGTGGCTTTTCCGGTGGGAATATGGGGTGGGTTAGGATTTTTAAGTTTTGTACTGTTTTTAATTGTGTTTTATACTCTGTGTGTGTGTGTGTGTGTGTGTGTGTGTCCCCTGTATTTTATTGGATTGTACATCGCTCAGAGTGGCCGGATGTCTGGCCAGATGGGCGATTCATAAATATAATAAATAAATAAATAAATATCCTGAACCAATTAACTGAACTGGGTGATCCAATCTAGTGTTATATGAGAGACAGGGAGATAAATTTCCGCCAACCACTCTCTCCGCGCCATGGACATGTTCGCCTCTCATGCCAACCAACCCTGGCAATAAACTACGGTGGGTGGGTTGTTGGCCAAACAACCCATGGTGCATCCAACAGATGCTCACAGTGGGTTGCTGGCCCTCCTCCTCCCCCTCGGTCTTCCCACAGGTATCCCAGGGTATACCATGGCAGGACTGACTTGTCTCCACTCTCCCCACAGCTATTGCAAGACGATTTTGGCTCACCATGGCTTTTTTGCACTCCCCCCCTTCCCCCCCCCCCCAAGATTGTGAAAGCCGTTTTGACAGCCAGCTTTCACAATCTCTGTTTTGGCAGCCAATGACAGGCTCTTCAAAGTGCCCGAACAGCACCTTGGAGGGGCTGTGTCAGTGGCTGGCAGTTATTTTGGGTGGCTTTTGACTGGGACATCTGGCTGTGTATGTCTCACTCAAAAAAACCCTATTGCCCTGTCAAAAAACCAGTTTAAGGGGACCCAGAGTTTTGACAGCTAGCTGTCAAAACTCCTTTTCTCAAGAAAAAGGTGGGGAGGTGCACTTTTGCACTTTCCCAAGCACCTAGAGTCTCGTGAAAAAGTGCAAAATGTGCACCACCCTGAGGACTGTCAGGGGGAAAAAATGGAGGATCTAGCTGCAAAGGGGGTGTAAATCACACCACCCACTTTTTGCAAACAAAGCTCACCCATGCCTTTGCTTTCTCTTGATAGATTGCCTTTTGACAGCCGTCAAGAGAAAGCAAAGGGGATAAGAACCTATTTGGAGTCCCTTTGGGGCAATGTCCAGGGTTGCTACCTGCTGCACCTTGGCAGCAGGTACCCACCCACCCCAGGACATTATCCCAGCCAAGGCTTCAAATTCCTGCAGTTCTGCAACTGTGGCAAAAAAAGATTTTTTTTTAAACCCCCACGAACCTGTTTGTGCATATTTTGTGCGCAATTTTTTAAAAAAAAGATCTACCAGCCACTGAAAGCCTCTCCAAGGTGCCACTTGGGCACTTTGAAGGGGTTGTCAGTGCCTATCAAAAAAAAAAAAAAAAAGGGTACCGTGCAAAACAGCCACGGCAACCTGAAATCAGCTCACAATCATGGCAGGGGACATCCAGCCAGTGTCGGCCACTCCAAAGTGCCACTTGGGCACTTGTGGGGCAGCAGGCACTGGTGGGTGCCCGGGCAAGCTTAGCAGCAGTGGCTTTTGCCGGTCTTGCCAAGAAGAGGCACTAGCCAATTGCTGGCACCCACAACGAGGTCAGTCGCCTGAGTTCAGATGACACAACACCCCATCATGTGTACAACAACCCCTAGAACAAACTATGGATTGTTAGGGTGGCTTGTTGCCCTCAAACAAGCCACCCTGCAGGAAACGGTCTGGGTTCGCACGGCACAGTGGGTTGTCGTGTCATGCAAACCCAGTCTATAGATCGGGGTTCTCCAACCTTGGGTCCCCAGATGTTGCTGGCCTACAGCTCCCAGCATACCCAGTCACCATGGCTAATGGCAAGGGATTCTGGGAACTACAGTCCAGCAACATCTGGGGACCCAAGGTTGGAGAGCCCTGCTATAGAGAGAGAGAGAGAGACAGACAGACAGACAGACAGACAAGACAGATTTCTTAAATCATGCCCCTCCTTAGGCAGATGGAAAGGAGAACAGGGGCTCTGGATCTGTAATAGCAGCCCTCCACAACTCGTGATGCACTGAGCCAAATGCAGCTGGTAAGCTGTGTATGGCAGCCCACCACGGATTCAAGGTTCCTCCCATTTTGCTGCCTGCCTGAGATTACAAAAATAGTGGCTGCAGGTGTGGGTACCGCTGAGCATGGCCACAATACCAGAATCAAAGTTGGAGAATATTCGTATCTCATTAACTCTCCTGATGTGGCCGGAGGTAAGGCAGCTGCATCTCCTCCTGCCTACTCCCTACCTGGGCCTGTCATCCACACCGCTCCCCTGCTGGCTTGCCTGGCACACCTGGAGCCCTGATCGCTTGCAGCAGGTTGGAGAAGTGGGTGGAGAACAGTGGCTGGCGGAAGGAAGGAGCAGGCAGGAAGAGCCGTGGCTGCCTCATCTCCTGCTGTGCCGGGAGGTTTAAAGGTAATATGCATGTTTTCTAGCATTGAATCTGGCAACCCTAATGGTGAATGGGCTGTTTTCAGCGTGGCAGTTTACGAGCTGTGCAGGCCAGCTTTAATAGCCTTGTAGAAGAGGGGATTTTGGCAGGGGCAGTGTTCCCCTCTCTTGCGCGAGAAGCTGAGCTTGCTAGAATTCCCTCCTCTGTGCAAATTCAGGAGCCCAGATCCCCTTGGGATCTGGTCACCCAACCTGTCTGCAAATCCCTTGCCGCAGAGCCCAGTGGTCTCTTGATCAGGACCCCACTTTACAAAGGCAGAGAGAAACCAAACAGGTCCCTTGTGGCCTTAACGAAGTCAAAGTATAGGCCTGCCAAAGCAGGAGACACCCTTACCAGGATGGTGGTGACTATCAAAGTCTTGTTGACAAGGCTTTCCGAGACGTTGATGTCCAGCGTCGTGGCATTCATGGCAAGTGTCCTGTTGGAGTACCACACCCCAATCTGTAGAGAGGGGAGAGTGTGCTAGAGGGGGGTCTCACTAGACCAGGCGTGTTGGACCTCTTTCAGCCGAGGACCAAATTCCATTTCCATGAAGTTCTCGGGGGCCGCATTCCAGCGGCGGATGGGACAAAAGGGCCAGGAGCAAAAAACACCAGCATGTTTTAGCTTAAAGTCCTTATTGCCAGTAACTCGGCCTCAGGAGCAGCATTTCAACCTTTTGGAATGGGGGAAAACTGCACCAAAGCCGGCAAACTACCAAACAATTGGTGGTCGGTACCAAACAATTGGTGGCCATCTGGGAAACCCCGGAGGACCAGTTTGGGACCCCCGGGTTGGCCGGATTTGGCCCACGGGCCTGAAGTTGAACACCCCTGCACTAGACAGGTTGTGCACTTGCGTGTCGTGTGGCAGAAGGGAACCTGTGACCGAGGGTATTAGAATTCTACAATACAAGAAAGCCGGTAATTCTGCAAACAGAAACTTGCAGATTTTGGAATGAGCAAGGCTCGTATCTGGGAACGTGCCATGTCGTGCCTTTAACTTGCCAGCAAAATGCATAAGAATCTTGCAGCGCAATGCTTGCCTTTACTCCCAAAGGAGCACACACAGAGCCTGCAGTCTCTCAAGGCTGAGATCTTATAATACAGGCAGCAGCAAGGTGGTGGACGAGAGATGTGTGTGCACCAGGCGTGCCCTGCATCCCTTAAGCTAGCCTGCTGCTCGGGGTTGCAGTGGAGGTAACTGTCCCTCCATCAGTGCTGAAGAAAGATTCAACTGATGGTCCAGTCAGCTTTTGTGCATTGAGTGTGGAAGGGGGCGCCATCTTGTTTTTCATCTCAGGCAGGAAAATGTCTTGGGCTGGCCCTGGGGGGGCAGGGTATGCACAGCCCCTCTCTTACCTCCCGGTGTCCATGGCGGGCTTTTTCCAGGATTCGCAAGGTATAATTGGTTCTCTGCCCCTTGCTGTTGAATTCCACGCGCCCCGTCAGCCCGTCATACTCTACCTGGCCAGGGATGGAGAGACAAAGATGGGGGTTGGAAGGGGGGGGGAGACAGAGAGGGAAACAGGAGGAGAATGAGGAAGAGTGAGACATGACCAGAGTTCAGGCGCAGGCCATAGGAATGGCCAATGCTGGACCTCTACGTCCCCTAGATCAGGGGCAGGCAACCTGGGGTTCTCTAGATGTTTTGGACTACAACTCCCATCAGGCCTGACGATTGGACATGCTGGGTCAAGCTGAGGGGAGCTGTAGTTCAAATCATCTGGAAGGCACCAGGTCGCCTACCCTTACCCTAGATTCATCTATATCCCTGTTTGAGAACTTAGGCTTCCTGTGTGTATGCCACTTTAGGGCATCCACACACTGGCAGCAGACATACAAAGGAGATATCAGAGATGCAACATGCATATTTACTTTAAGAAATTATTTTGCCCCAAACCCTAAAATTAATTGAGCCTCCCTTGGACATTGGCTGAGCGGCTGTCATGTCCAAGACTGAAGCTTGGAGATCAAAGTTGCCGGAGCAACTTCAATTGATCGAAACGGGCTCTTCTCCCCAGCCACTGGCAAGGTTCGCACTGATGTCGCGGAATGTTCACGAACATTCTAAATGGCTGAGGGGCAACACTCTCGGCACAAAGGCCAACTTACAGAAGGAGCTGTGTAGCCAGTCAGCCACCACTGGCAGCAAAAAAAGAAAGAAAAGAAGGGGCTATATGAGAGGGGAAGATGCAGGCATTTAGTTGGGAGTTTTTGAGAGGTTTGGCAACCCACATGGCCCATTGGTTCCCTATGGAGGAGCAGAGGTCTAACCTTTGAAAGCTAAGCAGTGTGCGGTGCTACCTTCCACAGGACCAAAGTTTCTCTCAGGGAACCTGTATGCAGTTTCTCATCTTTTTCATCTCAAGCCTAGGCCAAAGTCTGAGTGCGTTTGGGGACAATCTAATTGGCACGAGCTTTAGTCATAGCCAGGGGGCTCTTGTCTTGTTCCTGTGTAAATGGCTGCATATTATAAGAACCTGAGCTTCTCCAGTGTGGACACAGCCATATCTCACCATGCGCAGGTAGTTCATGAGGCTGGTCCCATGCTGCCAGATGTTACTTGAAGTGCAGGCCAGTGGTTTGACCCCGATCTCCTGGCTGCGGTTCAGCTCCCGCACAGCGCTTACCACCACGTGCACCGCATCAAACATCAGCGCCGCTGACAGCTGCAGGTGGGGGAAGGAGCAAATAATTCAGCAAATGTTAATTAGCAACACATGTTCTTCCTCTCTGTTAAAAACAGTCTTGTAAAATTATACATTTCATGATATGGTTATTGACCATGGTACTCCAGGTCCAGAGGCAATGTATCTCTAAATAGGTGGCCGGGGCATGCTGGGAGTTGTAGGCCAAAAACATCTGGGGACCCAAGGTTGGAGAACACTGCTCTAAACACTAGACGGAGCAGAGATAATGCCTCCATGCAATGCCCTGCATGGGGTGGTTTCCTACAGGTATTTGGGAAGCAGGAGTAGACGGACCTTTGGTTTGATCCTACAGGGCTCCTCTCACATCCTTGTGCCTATTTCCACAGTGAGTACCACTGAGTCAAATTAACCACTTGCTTGGTCGCCTGTGGCATGAGACAATCACCTCCAAGTGAGCAGACAGGGACACTTTTATCAAGTGAAAAACAGTCTGGCTTTCTATCTTCCTTTCTTGCTCATGAGTTACAAATTATTAACGTTGGTGATAGTGTCAGCATTCAACGGGGTGAGCATTCGAACGCTTGCAACCCATTCTGAGTCTGGTGGAGGCTCCTTCGGAGACTCACTTTCTGCAGCCTGTTTAATCTAGCTACCAAAATCAACAAAGACACTGTTTACGTTGATTTAAATAGGCAGGGTTAAAGGGGCTGCATGCCTGGGAACAGCTGGTGGGAATGGGTTGGGAACATTAACCTACCACTGGAGACCTCCTTGCCCCAAGAGTCTTCAGGGTGGGTCGATGACTGACCCCCAACCAGCCATTCTTAGGTAAGCAGTCTCTTTTTAAAGTCACCCTTTAGAAATCAGTGGAGCCATCACATCTCCATCGATTTCAACAGGCAAATTGCAAAGTATGTCCATGTGCGTGCCATCAAGGATCTCTGAGCATTCGTTTCAAAGCCCTTAGAGGTTTTCTGAGTGCTCAGAAATTCCCGATGGTTTGTGAAGTGAACAGATGAGTATTCCCCCACTCACAAACGTAAGAAGCATATGCGGCAACCAGGGCGGCCGTTCGAAATGTCTGTGGCTAGTCATTCTGGTAGATTCATCTGCAAAGCTGAAGGCATCACTTTTTAAGACATGGGTGGGCAGCCTCCAGCCCGCGGAGGTTGCCCATCCGGCCCACAGAAGCTTGGGGTCTCTCCGTGGGTCCTGCCCACTCTCCTCTCCAAGCCCCTGCCTTCAGGCCTGGAGACTACTGGGGGACGAGGGGGAAGCAAAGGATGAGCAAAGCTGAGGACCCAATTGGCTCGGTTCCACCTGCCCACATCCCAGGTGGAGGATCCACCCGGTGCATCAGCCCAGGACCAAATGGCATCTGGGAGGTGTGGCCATGGCCCCTGACATCAAGGGGTGTGGCCATGCCCTCCCTGACATCATTCAGCCTGCAGAAGGTGGGGGGGGAGAGGATCATCCAGCTCGCCACCTGCATTTCGTTGCCCACCCTTGTTTTAAGACCTCTTCTGCACATTTTAGCAGGATATCTCCAGTGCCCGTTTGTAGCACACCTCCTCCCTTGCACTGCCTTGCCACACTTACCGCAGGCCCGGGGTAAGGGCTGAGTTCACAGTTCTCCCGCCATGACATGTTGAGGCTGCGGACAAACTCCATGTAGAAAGGGTGGCTGGTGTTAAACATGGAGAAGCCGAGGATGTTGGAGTGGTCGTCCACAATCCCATCCAGGTGCAAGATTGGGAAGTCCTGTAGGGGGGTTGTGAGTACAGCGAGGTGGTTAAAGGGTGCCAATAGATCATTTGTACTATGCTCCCAAAAGATCTGGGGCTCAGGCCCACAGGACAAAAAAAATTGCACAGATTGGCATATGCTAATTTACAGATGCTCTAAAGCCTCTCTGTGTGTGTGCGTCTTTAAAGGACCCTGTCTCCTAAGGACACCCCTATTTCAAAAGGGATGTATGGACAGGGGAGAGGAGGGCATTTCATTTCAGAAAAAAACCCCAAACAGAAAGATTCAGGGGGGGGCAGCAGGAGGGGAAGCACCTGTGGGCAAAAAGCCCGCTCGTCCAGGGGGATCGGATGCCACAGAGATCATCAGGGCCCCTGTACCTTTATTTCAGCAAGTGCCCATGGTCAGCAGGGTGGTGCGGCAGAGGGCCTCCCAGAGATTCAGGGCTCCAAATGAAAGATTCGGGGTTCCAGCCCAAGTGGGCCGCCCCTTAACCCTGCCTCTGCTATGTACTCATCCTAACTGGGTGTAGTTAAGGTGAATCTGGAGAGAGGCTATAGAGGAGGAGGCAGAGGACCAAGGGAAAGACAGCAGCCTGGAAGGATCAGACCTCAGGTACATTTGGAAGACTGTTATTCAAGGTGGATTGTGAGACTAGAACAGCAGAAGGCAACCGGTTTGCGGACAGTTGTCTTCCCCATGTCAGTTCAGCCACCTTCCGCTCTTTAACTAGGGGGTTTTACTTATTGCATGTCCTTTGAGGGAGTCATTGGGGCAGCTTAAAGGCTTGGGGGGGGGTATTTTAGCCTCAAAACAACCCTGTGAGGTAGGGAAGGCTGGGGGGGGGTCAACCAAGGCTACCCTGGTAAGCACCATGGTTGAGCAAGGACTGAACCCAGGCTTCATTGGTTCAGCTGTAACATTCTATCTAGATGCTGAACCTGAGACCTTCTACCAGCCTTCCCTGACCTGACGTCTTCCAGATGTGTTGGGACTATAAATCCCACCCACCCCAGCAAACATGGCACAGGATGATAGGTGTTGTAGTCCGACACATCTGGAGGGCACCAGGTTGAAGAAGGCTCCCTCTCCCAATTTGAGCTCCGATTCCTCTCCAGGTGCTTAGACCTGGAATAGATAATACATATATTCTTAGGGGTCATTCTGTGCTCTAGACAGCAGTTCAGGGGCTGAGAGTCTATTTTGATGCATAAACTGAACCCCTCATAGTAGATCCGATCCTAGTATAGCAGGTGCATCTAACTTCATAGCTGAGCAGCACACATGCTAAAGGCATAGCATCACTTATTAAATAGGTATGTTTGCATTTTACATACAAAATCCAAAATGGTGATGTGAAAGTAAAGCTGAGCTAAAAAAAGGAAGGAAAGACAGACAGACAGACAGAAAATTAGCAATCCATCCTCCTCAGCTTGCAAGATTTTTCAGGGGGGCTGCAAACAGGAGCAGAAATATTTGCAACACTGCTGCTCCTTCCCCGACAACTGTGCTGAGCGAGGGCAATGCTTCCTGCTCTCACACTGAATTGTCTTTGTGACATCATGATATAGCCAAATTTGATTAGCTACATAGCACTAAGTCACTGTGTTTATTATGTGATTCCTAATTCAATGGGATCACTCAGGAAAGGGGGGAGAACAAGGTGTGTAAAATGGTGCCAAAGCAGTAGCAGAGCAGTGAAAACACAACTGCAAAAAGCAAAAAATTGAAAAACCTTTTCTGATAAGATTTGGCAGAATGTTGGGGGAAATGTGGTCACCTTAAACAATTTTTAAAAAAACATTATACCAATGTTATGTAACCCCTGAAACATTTAGTAATTGATTTATGATTTGTCCTGAGGACAACCACATGTTGACTATTTACATATATTGTGGGAATGTGAGAAAATGAAAATATATCAGTGCTCCATGTAATTGAGCAAATTACAGGGTACAAATCCCTAGATGATCCACTGAGAATTTTGTTTGAAAGGATGCGCAGATAATAATGATGTAGAAATTGTTATTACTCTGCTTACAGCTGCAAAATACATTTTTGGGGGGAATGGGTTGCTCTTCCATTTTCTTCAGAACCCTGGGATGCAGCTATTAGAACAAAACGTACTTATTATACACACGCTAGAGAAAATCAAATGTAACAGGCCTGTGGCTCACACTGTGGCTCAGCGTGTCTGAGCTGTGGAAAGCTAAGCAGGGTCAGGCCTGGTTATTACTTGGATGGGAGACCCCTCCTCTAGCTTCCTGCATTGAGCAGGGGGTTGGACTCGATGGCCTTGTAGGCCCCTTCCTACTCTATAATCCTATGTCGCCATCAATTTTGTGCAAAAATGGATGGTAGCGTTGTGAAGAGGTGGGCGTGAAATGGCAGGTGACCCACCACTTGCAAAGCCTTGCAGGCTCACTCCAGCCAGGGCAGGAGGGAGGGTGGTTTTTGTTTCCTTAAATTCTCTGGCAGGATTTTTAAAAATCCTCCACCCTTCCACTGAAACCAATAAGGGGAAATTAACTATGCTAGCTCCAGGCTGGTGTACCAAGAGCTTTTCCTTTCCTGCTTTTCCACTACATAACCTCTAGGTGGCATTGTGCTATAGCAGAACAAGGCAATTACAGAAGTAGGGAAATACCTATTATTTTGCTTTCAGAAATAATACCCCATTTTCCCCACTATAAAAAAGAACAACAGAGAGTGCTCTTAAAAAATGGAAGTGAAACTGGAGGATCACGACATCATCTATAAAACCCCGTAAACAACCATGAGTAAGGAATCACAAGTGCACAATACATGCCTCGTGTAGAAAAGCTCTAAATGTACCTGATCCTGGGGCCTCTCGGAGAAACGAGTGTGTATGGATCCGGTGAAGCCAAGGCTGCCCTTGCCCTGCCACTGGAACACCCTGTTTTAGGGCTGCCTGCCTACAGAAACACTGCTGTTACACCAGCCCCAACCTGATGCCCTCCAGATGTTTTGGACTACAACTCCTAGCAATCCTGACCATTGATCAGGCTGAAGTCCAAAACAGCTGGAGGGCACCAGGTTGGGGAAGGCGGCCTTACGTTCTGCATGCGATCCGGGGGCCTCCGTGGCGGCCGTACCGCCCTGCTGGTGGAGCTCCTCTCCAGGGTGGCGGGGCACTCCTGCCTCATCCTAACCCCCTTGGACAGCCATTCCACAGGGTTAGGATTGTTCTGCCTGTTGCCACCCTATTCCCTTACCTGGGAGAAAGCCCCATTGAACTCAGTGGGGCATCTGAGTGGACATACAGTGTATAAGGAAATTGCACTGCTGATACTTACATAATTCTGGCTTTCTTCTTTTCTTTTTTGTTAATGTGCTTGTGTATTGTCACGGGGCTTATCATGCTCTAATATAATGTTCTGATGCTAACATTACGAAGAATATTACTAATGCTAATGGTACTGATTTCTTTTATGTATCCGTGGGTTTTATACCTGTTCTAATCCTATGTGTATTTTTTCCTTTTTCTACTGTTTGCAATAATAATTATCATGAAGATGATGATGGTAACAAGAACAACAAATAAATGAATTTACCCCCCCCAAAAAAATGACCATTAATGGCTTTCATGAGGAACATTTCACAAGCTCTTATTTCTTCCCCAAATTTTCACAAGCAAATATTAAATGCAGCCGTAATTAGAAGTGCAGGGCACGTCCGTTTCAGCCTTCCCCAAACCGCCCTCTGAATATGTTGGACCACAACTCCCATCATCCCCAGCCAGTACAACTATTGCTGGCTGGGAATGGTGGGAGTTGCAGTCCAACACATCTGAAGGGAACCAGGTTGGGGAAGGCTGCTCTATTGCTTACAGCTGAAATACTTTTTTCTTTCTGTTTCAGCTGAAACTGCAACACACCTTTCTACTATACTTGAATGAAATCTGGTGGAGTCACCAGGGGGCCAGATAAGATTACTTGGGGGGGGGACACCACTGGCCATCCCTGGTACTGCTCCTTCCCAAAACTGATGACAGATTGCTGGTGATTGTGGCAGAGGGGCCTCCACGAAGGTCCCTTGCTCAGGATTCACAGCAAGTGTTGGAAAAACAGCAGCACAAGCTCAGCACAGCCAAGACCTGCGATGGCCGTCGTGTCTGTAGGGGAGCCGCAGACTCAGCCAGTTACCCGCAGCGTGCATGGCTGAACTACGTAGGGAACATCTGGTGAGCCGTAAGCCTCCGGCTGGGATCCCGTCAAGTCTGATACAGCGAAAGCAGGGTCAGCCCCGGTCAGGCCCTGAATGGGTGGACAAGTTAATTGGCTCTACGGGCCGTGGCTCTGAATCACCACTAGGTGGGGGAATTCCTTCTGAAATCACCATCCTCACCACCACCAGTCACCACCGCCAGAGCAGGCAAAAAGAAAACGTGTCCGTCAAACAATGGGGCCCTGGCAGGAAGGAGAAGTAGGCTAGGCTTAAACTGAGCTGGGTTTAGTTCCCCGGTACCTGCTTTCTAAGTCAGAGCTCAAACTTGGGACAGCAATAAGAAGAGGCATACATTACTAATGCATTCCCTTAAGGAAGGAATCTCCAAGTCCTTAACTTGCAATTCCAGGCAATCCGATATAGGTTGATCCCCACACAAGGGAAATAGTATATTGTAATGCTTAAGCTACAGTCAGGGCTGTGTGTCGTCCGAGATCACACCACACAAACGCAAGATTTTGCGCAGAACTCAGAATCGCATACCCTGAGAATCTCAGCTTTTGTGTGTGTCTGTGTGTTTTGTTTTTTAAAAATAAAACAGGTTTCTAGTCCTTAACACTGTAGAGATAGGTTTAAAAGGGCAATTCCAACAGAAATGTCAGAAGGTAAACGAAATTTCCAGTGGTCCGGGAATGGGGGTTTCAGCGCTCTGCATACCTCCTTGCCTCTCCCCGTGAGTAGCAGAATTGTGCCATACAAACGAGTATGTGCACTTCTGCATAACTTATCCAGGTTGTAGAATTCAGGTTGGCTTGGCAAAATTTGCATTGTTTCGGGACAGAATTCAGACATTTCCCCCTTTCTTCTCTTCCTACCATACACAGCCCTGGCTACATCTATTGTCACCTGAGGTCTTTCTTTGAGTACTCCCATCTTTGGAGATCAGGTGGATGGCAATTGGAGTGACGCCTTCACTGTGGTGGTACCTCAATTATGAAAGACAAAGTGCACCGCCCCGCCCCAGAAAAACTGGATTGGCACTCATTCTTTTATTTTTATTTTTTAGGTGCCAGATAAAAATGATTTTGTTTTCCTGAGTCTTCTCTGAGTGACATCATGATTTGCTGTATTTTTCTACTGCTACTGTCTTCGCTGTTTAATTTGAATTGTGTATGTTTTTAGATTAATTGATGCAAGCGCATGAGACAGCAAAGGGAAAGGGTGAAGTCAAGGCTGGCTGGACGGACGGCCCTACCTTTAGGTAAAGTGGGGCAGTTGTCTCAGGCAGCAGATGCTGGGAAGGGGGGCAGGGAGCCACGGCAAGGTGTTGGAGGAGGTCAGGAGGCAGCTGTGCTTGCCAAATGGCCTACCTTGAGTCCTCTATGCCAGTGTTCTCCAACCTTGGGTCCCCAGATGTTTTTGGCCTACAACTCCCAGCATGCCCCAGCCAGCTATGCTGGCTGGGGCATGCTGGGAGTTGTAGGCCAAAAATATCTGGGGACCCAAGGTTGGAGAACACTGCTCTACGCTACTCTGCATCCCTCAGGCACAACGATTGTCCTGTCAACAGGGTTGAAATAAGATCCAACTGCCAGTCTGGTGGTTGGCCTCTGTACATGGAATTGAGAGGGTGCCCTCTTATCTGTCACCTCAGGCAGCAAAAAATGCCTTGGGCCGACCCTGGGCAGAGTGAGTCGAGGGAGCCGTAGGCCTTTTAGACAGTTGAAGGCGGTGGAGTTGGAGGTGCAAAAGTCATAGCAGGGATGCACTGGAATCATTTATTATTTTATGTTTACATTGCAAGCCACTTTGAGGGGGAAAGGTGGGATGGATTGATTGATTAATTAATTAATTAATTGAGAAGGAACTACTCTTGCCTTTGGGCTCAAACTATTCAGGGTGGGGTCTCGCGACTCATGGGAACCGGCTATTTCACTAAAGCGGGGAGCCCCTGCCACCCATTTTGGCTCAACCCCCCCCCATCCAGTGGGGCGGGGGGGGGAGGGAAAGACCTACATGACTCATTCATTTATAAAGGGTCCAGCCCTCCTGGGGCCCCACTCCAACCCTCTGGGATTCCCCAAAGGGCCACGCCCACTCCCCTGGCTCCTCCCCCCCTTTGCCCCAACCACCAGTCACTGGGGGGTTTCCTGGCTTCTTCACGAGTTTTCTCTCCCGTTCTAAAATGTTGAAATGCCTCTCGTAAGGGCTCAGTTACTGAAAGTAAGAGCTTTAAGTTACAACATGCTGGATTTTGTGGTGTTTTGGCTCTGCCCGCCGCCCAGTTGCCTTTGGGGGGGCACCACTGGAATGCCCCCCCCCCGAGGGCTTCTTCAAAATTGAATTCGTCCCTCGGGTTGAAAGAGGTTCAACATCCCTGATTTATATACGGTACTGCTTTTTCAACACAAAGTGGTGTATAATAATATAGCCGATGCTGCAAAATATATAAAAATGGAGCAATAATAATTTTAAAAAAACATTTCTAAAAAATACAAAATCAAATTGTGGAAGCATGCGATGGGGGATGCAGCCCTGACAGTTAAGTGATATCAAGGGAGCAGTAGGGGGAGCTTTCTTAGAAGAGAAGCGACAGGCAAATATGTTTTTGTTTGTTTTTTTGCCAGCCCTCAATTCAACTTTGGTAACGGTTGCCAGAAGCCAAACAGAAGCATTTTGCTGGTGGATCTGGTCCTCAGGCTGCCGGTTGGTTGCCCATCCTATCCCTGCACTTTCACCTTGAAGCAAAATTTATTTCAAAAAAAACAAAACACAGAGAGAGAGAGAGAGAGAGAGAGAGAGAGAGAGAGAGAGAAACTGACCCTTTGAAAGGCTGTGCTGAGCATCCCAGCGCTGAGAGAAGGAGACGCACATCAAAAAAAAGCAAACATACCCTCCAGCAGGATTTCTATGGCAGGGTCACCTTTCATCACTGCTAAAACAACTGCTGAACCAGATCCAATGTTCCACTTCAGCCGGGGACACAGAAGCAAGGGTCAGGCTTTTAGACAGCAAGGGTAGACCTAAATGAGAGCTCCAACAACGGTTTTGTGGCTGAGAACAGCGGGCAACTCATGCAGTTGCCCCTCCTTGCTCCCTAACACTTTGCTCCCGAACCATCACATGCCGTGACGGGGTCCCAGAGCACGTTTCAGGAACTACAAGGAAAAAGAGGGGAACAGGGTTGCCGTTTGGGGGGGGGGATCACCTCTCATTAGGGGCCGCAGCTCAGTGGTAGCGCACCTGCTTTGCATGCAGAAGGACCCAAGTTCCATCCCCGGCATCTCTAGGTAGGACCTGAAACCCCGCGGAGGTGCTGCCGGTCAGTGTTGACAATACTGGGCTATTATTTATTATTTACTTATTTATTATATTTATATCCCATCTTTTTTCCTGCAAGGAACCCAAGGTGACTTACATAATTTTCCTCCTCCTCCTCCGCCTCCTCCTCTCAATTTTATCCACACAACAACCCTGTGAGGTAGGCTAGATGGACCCATGGTCAGACTCGGTATAAGGCAGCTTCCCAGCCCAAGAGATTTTGCTGACTGAGACAAAGGACAAGATGGCACCTCCCCGCCACCCACACACACGCACACACATGCGCGCACACACACATTCCACATACAGAAGCAGACTAGACTGGTATCTGAATATTATTTCAGCACTGGCAACTGGATAGCATCCCTACCCCACACCACCGGAGGGCAGCAGACTAGCTTCTGGGGAGCAGGACAGGCCACACAGCACATGCGGCCCCCAACCCCTCCCCACTGCTCTCCACCCCCTGCCCATCCCCACCCCGCAGCATCCACCGCCTGAGGCAGCCATCTCACTCTGCCAAATTACAGGGTCGGCCCTGGTCCCAAGGCTCCCATCTCCTCTAACCGGTTTTGTTGGGGAGGAGGGGTTTTCGCTGGTCCAGCACACTGGCTGGAAAGAAGGGTATACGAAAGCATGTCCAGAGTGCCTCTCTCGCAGCACTGAGTGAGCAGGGAAAAAACTATCAATGAATCCTATCTAAGGGATTCCACAGCAGAGGCCGGTACCAGCTGCAGGTTTTGGAGGGCCCTTGGGCAAGACACCCTCAACGGGGCCCTTCCCTCAATGAGCCTATTTTCCCACTGCCATTGTTGTCACCAGCTTCTCTTGCTTCTCCTGCTGTTTCTTATCATCACTAGCACTTCTTTGCTTGATGGACAGTGGCATCTCCTCCTCGTCTTCCTCCTCCTCCTCCTCACTGCCATTATTTGGGCCAGAAAGAGAGAGAGAGAGAGAGGTGGCTGAATAAGAAGGTTGCAATGATGAAGAGGAGGAACAACCCCAGGTGGCCCTTCTCAGTGGGCCCCTGCTGGGCTGTGGGCCCTCAGCAAGTGCCCGATCACGCCTACCCTTGCACCGTCCCTGTCAAGCGGCAAGCGGCTAGCGCTGAGAGTGGTCAGGTGACACAGGGGCAAGGAACTGTCCGACCGAACACAAGCTGCTGCTGCATGAGCTGCCCATTGGTCCATCTAACCCAGTACAGTAATACCTTGGATTGCAAGTAACTTGGTTTGAGAGCGTTTTGCAAGACAAGCAAATTTTTAAATATTTATTTAATTTTTTTTTTTACTTGATATACAAGCGACGTCTTGCAATACAAGTACTGTAGTACGGCTTAAATTAAAAATCTCTGTACAATTTTTTTTGGGTGTGTGTGTTTCGTTTTGATATAAGAGTGTTTTGGATTACAAGCACGTTTCCGGAACGAATTATGCTCTCAATCCAAGGCATGACTGTACTGCCTATTCTGACTGGCCTATCGCTGAGCTGTGGCTGCTAGTCCTCCCCAATGTACAACGAGGGTGGGATTTGCACACACAACCGCACGCACATGCTCCTTTGGCGGCATCAGCACCATCCCAGTACTAACCATGGTAGTCAGGATGTACTTGTAGAAGGCAGACGTCATCCCCAACTCCGAAGCCTGGAGAAAGGAGAATCGGAGGGAGAATCAATTTCATGAGGTCCGCGAGCCCCCTTCACTAGCAGCGGCCCATCAGTATATCACAGCCCCTTGCAAGAACTCCCTTTGAGTACCCCCCCTTGCAAGAACTCCCTTTGAGAACTCAGTATTCACAGGCCCTTGCAAGAACTCCCTTTGAGTACTCTCCCAAACCCGTCAGCACTTTTGCAAATGCTGAAAAATAATATTTGAAACCCCGACGATCCTACCCCCTGCACTGAAGGGGCTGCTTGTGAGAAAACTACTACTGGGAGGCAGTGGCCCACCCAGGGGGGACCCTCGTGCCCTAAGGGTCTCCTGTGTGGGTGGGCTTCTGCCTTGCCCGCAGCACTTTACTCATGAGAAGCCCTTCAAAGCGGGTGGGTTCCTCCCCTCTACACACAGCAAAGCATTCTTTTCCACTCTCTGAAAAAGCTTTCTAAGGGTCGTGAGTTCTCGTTGAGAATGCTTGCAAAAGGCCGATCGTTTCTGACTCTGAGGCGAACAGGGGGACGTTTGCCCATCCCTGGCTTAAGAAACGCTGTTGCCTTCTGGGTTATTGCAACCCTCAGAACGCAAAATTCAGAGAGTCATTAGGATCAGCTTGACACTTTCCACTGCAGAATCACTTTTCATCAGTCCTCGACAAACCATTCCGAGATTCGCAGCCCACCTGGTAGAGCAGCGTCCTCCAACCTTGGGTCCCCAGATGTTTTTGGCCTACAACTCCCAGCTACGCTGGCTGGGGCATGCTGGGAGTTGTAGGCCAAAAACATCTGTGGATCCAAGGTTGGAGAACACTGTGGTAGAGTGTCCAGAGCAGCTAGGGACAGGCAAATCTGTCAATTCCGATTTCTATCCAGTCTCTCATCTTAAATTCGGTTTGTCTTGAACTTTGAGAATTTGTGGGGGGAGGGGGGGGTTTCCAGTTTACACGCATTTTTATGCACATTGCTCCCAATTTTTGCCCAATATACACATTTTTTGCAAGCAACTTTCCTAATATGATGCATTTTGGAACAATATTTCCCCAAATATATGCCTCTTTGTACACACTTGCGGATCAGAGAACTTGGCTGCAAAATTTGGAGAAGTGTGAAGAACAAAAGAGAACTGAC
Source organism: Shinisaurus crocodilurus (assembly GCA_021292165.1). Classification (NCBI taxonomy): domain Eukaryota; kingdom Metazoa; phylum Chordata; class Lepidosauria; order Squamata; family Shinisauridae; genus Shinisaurus; species Shinisaurus crocodilurus. The sequence continues at coordinate 9,530,720 of CM037885.1, forward strand.
TTTCGGTTCACACGGTGGTTTGAAAGTGCAAAACTGGGAACGTTCGGGTTAAAATACGAACTGAACGAATTTCTCTTCCATCCCCACCGGACACGAGTCGATGGTCGCCCTGCCCACGGTGTCCAGGCTGCGGCTGAAAACGCTGTAAGCTTGCCGCACGGGGCCGGGGCCCTGCTCCTCACCTTCTTGAGGATAAGGTAAGAGATGGAAGCATTGGCGTCGATGATGATGGTCGAGATCTTGTCATCCCGGATCTCCTTGAGCAGCGGCGTCGGATCGTTGGTGTCGTCCAGCATCCGGATCGACAGCGTCTCCTTGGAGATGAGAAACTGGCGCACCAATTCCTCCAGTCGCAGCAGGCCTGATGGGTGGGATTAGGAAAGGAACAGGGGGTTACGCCAGCATTTTGTCCAAGCCAGAGCCCAGCCCAACAGTCTGGCTTCAGCACCCAGGACTTGGCCCTGGAATAGTTTGGTCAGGACATAAAGACATTTGTGCTGATATATAAGGTGAACACCTCTCCTTGTATATCTTCCTGTGCCCATTCATATTAGTATATGAGGTTCTGCTTTGCATCCTAATTTTCAAGGAGGTTAAGATTAGCAGGCTGTCAAAGCAGGGCCCTCCTTGTGGTGGCTCCAATGTTATTGGGAGTGGGGTTCCCTGGCCCCATCTGCCAGCACTCAACCTTGTGGGAATATACAGGAGCTCTGTTTTTCCATGCAGCTGGTCACCCTGCATGCGCTTGGGCCAAACCAGACATGATCTTCACATTTAATGCACGTGCTTTAAAAGGAAAGAAAGAAAGAAAGAAAAGCAAATAGCCATCACTAGGGGAGACGATGACAATCAGGATCTCAGCACGCAGGGAGGGGGGAGTTTAGCCCCAGCTATGGTCCCCTGGTGCAAATCATTCCTATTTGCATTGAAAGGAAAGCTCTTGTTGACACCAAAGGGGAAGCGTTCCTCTCCATGCAAACAGCTTTGGAGGAGTGTTCTAGCAAGGGAGGAAATGGTTAAACTCCCCCTCCCCATTTCCCGCAATCCCAATAATTATCACCCCCCACCACTATCAGCAGCTACTATTTGCTTCTTTTTTTAAAAAAAGAAATGAGCACATGAAATGCAAAATCGCATTTAACATCACGTCTAGTTTGACCCTTACAGCAGGGCTCTCCAACCTTGGGTCCCCAGATGTTGCTGGCCTACAGCTGCCAGCATACTCAGCCAGCATGGCTAATGGCAAGGGATTCTGGGAGCTGTAGTCCAGCAACATCTGGGGACCCAAGGTTGGAGAGCCCTGCCTTACAGTAACAGGAGATGAATATAGATAGAATCACCAGACGATTATACCCAACCTAAACCTGGAGGGAAAGAGGATATCACCCGCCGAGATTTATGGGGTATTTACTACACACACACACACACACACACAATCTACAGAGCGCCAATTTCTGAAACAACTCATACAGGAGAGACAGAGCCTCCGGGCTTCTTTAGAACTTAAGATGCCATTGTCCTCGTCAGCCATTTTTCTTCCAGTGCTGGGACCACATAACATCTGCAGCAACAACGACAGCAGATTTTTTTGCAGACTGAGTTAGTTGGTGGTGGGCTGCACGTTCTGTTTTTTTGGGGGGGCAGTGTGCCTTTGAGCATGTGAAGAGTGCTCCCTCCATCTGCAAGGCAGCACAGCAAACTACCACCTCTGGCATGACTTTCCAGTTCAAAAGGGCATGACTTTCAGGCAGACATAAACTCCGGTTCAGTTGTTTTTACAACAGACATAATCAAGAGCAGGGCTGACTTAACAGGGAAACTTGATCCAGTCCATTTTTAAAAAAAACAAAACATGTCACCAACTGAACTAGACGTGGAAATTTCAGAACTAGAACATAAGAAGAGCCCTGCTGGATCAGACGAAGGTTCCATCTAGTCCAGTGTTCTGTTCACACAGTGGCCAACCAGCTGCCCACAGGAAACTCACAAGCAGGACATGAGTGCAACAGCGCCCTCCCGCCCATGTTCCCCAGCAACTGGTGTACATAGGCATACTGCCTCTGATACTGGAGGAAGCATATAGCAATCAGAACTAGCAGCCATTGACAGCATTCTCCTCCAGGAATTTGTCCAATCCCCCGTTAAAGCCATCCAAATTGGTGGCCATCACCACATCTTGTGGAAGTGAATTCTATAGTTTAACTAGGTATGTGCTGTGTGAAGAAGTCCTTCCTTTTATCTGTCCTGAATCTCCCACCAAGCAGCTTCATGGGGTGACCCCTTTGGGTTCTAGTATTATGGGAGAGGGAGAAAAATCTCCCTATCCACTTTCTCCACACCAGTGCATAATTCTGTTCACCTCCACTGCTCCTGTATGACTTGTATCTCTGTGAAACCTGACTGGCCACTACTAGTGACTGTAGGTATTTCCCTCATACACACACTCCCAATTCTCCTGCTCCCGCCAAAGAGCATAGCCGTATTTTCTCACACTCAGCCTTGGCGCAGATGAGGCTAGCCGAGGGGTAGTTGAAGGACTTCAGAATGCGGGACACGGCCAGGCTGACATCCTCATTGCTGGGGTAGAGGCTGACGGAGGCAAAGCGCAAGTACTGCAACTTGGGGGTCTCCTCGGGACCCACCTTAACATGAGGGATCTAGGGGAGAGAGAAAAGTCATTCATTTATGGCATGGGACAGCCTTTCCTGCTCCCTTCTGCACAGCTGAGAAAGTCTGGGATTCTTCATTTAGATCAGCTTCTGCAGAACAAAAACCTCCAAGATCATACTGAATGCTACAAATTAAGCACATTTACATAACATTGGTTGCTTTAAGCTTGCTTTTGGGGATGTGTATAATATACTGGGTGGGCAGCAGAACCTGTTTTTCCCCCTTTCTTGCCACCAACTGAAGAAAGAGAATTAACATTTTTAAAAAAAATAAGGGAGAGTGGGAGTTGGAGGTAGAGGTGATGGGACAGAGATGGGGGGGGGGGAGCTGGAAGGTGTAATGAGTGAACAAGGCATTTATCTCAACTGAAAGCTCCTCACAGAGCCCCAAGCAGCTTCTAAGCTTTAAGCAGATTTTTCTAGGCAGCCATGAGGTCTAGAAACCTACTTGCACCTCTAAAAAAAGAAGTTGGGGGAAAGCTTGTTTTCTGGAACCGCTACAGGAAGAATTGGATTCTATTCATTTCCACTTCCCACAGACATGCAGATGCCTAAATCTTTGCGTGCCTCATTGGAGCTGAGGCCCAGGCCAAATTGTTAGCTGAAGAAGTTTGCCATTTGCACTGTGGGATTCCAGTGTAGGCTGTTGGATTGGAGAACTAGTCCTGTCCTGGTGTATACTGTATATGTGTTTATTGGGATGGAGTGTAGAATTAAATTCCAGTGGCCTCCACTAGAAACATGGGGTAATATCCCAGAAACTATCAGACCCATGATAAGTGCAATAACGGATGAGGTGCCATTACCTCTTTCTCCCCACAGATGTGGCTGACAATAGAAGCGGAAGCTGGGCTGGAGGCCGGGCCCAGCACTGAGACGACACCCTTGGGCAGGATCTGACACACTGTGTGAAAGAGAGAACAGGAAGAAGAGGTCATGCAAGCTGATCGTTGCACACCCAAGCTTGTCCTCACGCTCATGCTGGGGATGATGACCCAAGATGGCAAGCTATTCTCTCTCAGCCTTGTGCTCCCAAGTGCAATCCGGGGGCGAGAATAATAATATTCACATCCGTATTAATAAGGGTCTACCTTACAGGGTTGTTGTAAGGATTGCTGAGAAACACAGTGAAAATGCCAGCCTGTTGTATCCACAGCAAGGAGTATGCTAATTCTAGCACCTTAAAGATGAAGGGTGAAATTGCATGTTGTGTTAAACCAGCCTCCTTTAACATACATGGCACCTTCGAGAGGGGTTGGACTACAGCTCCCATCATCCCCAGCCAGCATAGGCTATCGTGGCTGGGGGATGATGTAAGTTATAGTCCAACACATCTGTGTTAAAGGCACTGTTTGGTGATGCAGGCTTTTTTAGAATGGAAAACAACAATGCACACCTTTAAACTGCAGCAGCTGCCCTGCCCTGATCAGGGTCAGGCAGGAGGGGCACTAACCCTCCCTCCCTCCCCACCCACCCACACACATACCACTGCTTTTCACCCCAGAAGGGGAAAAGTTGCGATTGGCACAACGGCAGCTTCCCTCCCATGCCAAAAAGCATCTTCCTGGAAAGGATCTTCTTCGGAACCACAACACACGGGGGGGGGGGGGGAGACGTTAACCCCCTCCCTATTTAAATTTTTAACAGCAAGCACATATTGCCAATCAATACGTCTAATGTGACATCGCAATTGGCCTTAACAAAAATTTATTATGTAACTGGAGCCCACTTCGACTGATGCATGAAGTCATCAGAATAGGAAGCATTATTATTATAACTGGCATGGCTGGCACTGCTGCGGTCCTCACCCCTTGGCATGCAAAGCTGCACTTTCTCCTCCTCCTCCTCCTCTCGTGAGCTCGGTAGATCATTTCACACTCCAATCTTTGTGAAAGGAGACACACACACACACACACACACACACACAACGTACTGGTGTCGGTGGTCTCGTACTGGCTGTCCCGCTGCAGTTCGAAGATCTCCACCTCTACGCGGGCTTTGGCGGGCACTTCGATGATGCTGTTGATGTGCTCGCGGGCCAAGGCTAACGCCAGCCGCTCCCCCCGGCCACAAACTGTCTGGTCATCCAAAATGGCAGCTGGCCACGGGGACAGGGGCAGGGCAGGGCGGCAGGAAGAGGGGAGGGAAAGAGAGAAGTCAGCCACAAGTTACAACCCATCCCACTCACTACAGAAAAGCTTCCCTCGGTACGCAAACACCACTATGACCTGATGGGGGATTCTTTCCAGTCGCTAGTGGGGCCCAAGCGGCCTTTCTCATCCACCTCCCTGAGCAGAGCTGCCCAGTGCCCCTAAATGCCAGGCATGCCTGACTTGAACTTCATTTTTTAAAAACTGCCCTCTTTCATTACCCTTGTGTATTTTCCCTCTTATCGCTCAACGTCCTTGCCTTGCATTTGTCGGCCCAGCTGTAACATAACGCCCACCCGGGGCCCACTGCCTTGCCTGCCACCTGAACTGTGCAAAGCCCCTTTCGAGTTGGCCCAGTCCTTTCTAGGGAGCACACGGTGCCAGGAAGATGCTCCTTATTCCAAAACACTCCTGTCCCCCAGAATCAAGCTCACCAGCTCCATAGAGAGCAATGACAGCAGATTACATGTTTTGCCAGAACTCCGGTAACGACGGAGGAGAGGTCTATCAACCACGATTAGCCGTGACAGCTAAATGGAACCTCCATTTACGCAGGCAAACACCAGATCAAAAAAAAAAGAGAGAGAGAGAGAGAGGGAAGGAGCGTCGCTGTCGTGCCTTCCCTGAAAGCGCCCACAGGCATCTGCCACTACCGTTGGCGATGGCACCTCCAATATGGCCGCTGCATGTGCTCAGGCACGGCACACACTTCCTACAGAGGGGCGGGCAGAACGCAGCTGGGGATCTACTGGCAGAGCGCTGGGGGATTCGCGGTAGATTAGCAAAGCTCTCTAGCTCCCAACTGTGGAACGATAGCCCCCCTTTAGGTCTGAATTAGGACTGTTTGAAGACCCGTCAGTTTGTATCTGTGTATGGCTCACGGCCCGGGGTGCAGGAGGGTACTGGTTCTGCCGCCCACCCCTCCAAGCCACCGTTGTGCATCCAGCTCTATTTGGTAGACCTCGGGATTCTAATTTAAAAAAAAAAAAAGCCGATCCTGCAAGCCCACCACTGCAAGTCCGCCCACCCCTGGCCTATGGCTTTCACTTTGGGCAGCGCCATCCCCTTCTCCCACACACTGCTGGGGAATGCTTTTCTAGCGGCAAATTTAAAGGTGCCACTGAATTGGTTTCTGAAAAGCCACCTACGGAGGAAGGAGACAGTGGCCCTTGGAGAATGGTGGGCCATGTTTATTGTTCACATTACTCATTGGGCGGGTTCGCACTTCGCACATCACGCCAGCCCACCTTGGCAATCAGCCAAGGTGGGCTTGGTTGTTGCGAGAGCGACCCACGGCATGCCCGACAGGCGGTTGGGGGCACCGTGGGCTCTCACCCCTCTTCCTTCTCCCTCGGGCTGCCAGCCGGCATCCCAGAGGACTTTGCAGCTCAAGCCACTCTCCCCGCTGTGACTGGGAGTCATTTTGGCTCGCTGAGGCTTTTCTCCCCCTTTTTCCCTTTTTGGGGGGATTTATCCCCCTTGGCACTGGGATCCTTAGGGTTTTTTGTGTTCCCCACCCTCTTTTACTTGAGCATGGAGATTTGACAGGTAGCTGTCAAAACTCCAGCTCCTTTTAAAAGGGGGTTTTCAGCAGGGCTCCCCATGGTTTCTTTACAGAGACATAGGCACGTGCTCCAGTACAAGGGGGTGGGGTGCACTTTTCCACCGTCCCAAGCACCTAGGGTCTTGGGAATGGGTGGAAATGTTGGGGGCACTGGGACCTATCAGGGGAATACAAAAAAAACCTGAGGATCCCAGTGCCAGGGAGGGATAAATCCCTCCACCCCCTTTTCGTAAGCAAAGATCACTCACTCCTTTGCTTTGAATTGACAGCTTACCTTTTGACAGCTGTCAAGATAAAGCAAAGTGCAAAAAAAAAAAAAAAAGCCCTATTGGGACCCTCTCTGGGTCAATGTCCATGGTTGGTACCTGCTGCATTTTGACAGCAGGTACCCCCCAGAACATGACCCAGGTGAGGCTTCCCATTTTTGCACCTGCAGAAATGTGCACAATGTCACCTCCGGAACTGTGCAGTTCTGGCTAATTTGTTTCTAAAAAATAATTAACAAAACTATTTGCGCACATTTGGGGCACAAAAAAAGGAATGGCGAACCACTGACAGCCCCTCCAATGTGCCACCCAGGCACTTCAGAGGGGCTGTCAGTGGCTGTCAAAAGGGAGATCGCGAAAAGCGATCTCCAGAAAAAATTAAAGGCGGGGGGCTCCTGATCGTGGCAGGGGGGCGGGGAGCAAGCCCGTGATGGTCGCCCCGCCATGCCGCTTGCATTGGTGGGGTGGCTGGCACCGGCTGTGGCTTGGGCAAGCTCGGCAAGAGGAGCAAGAGATTTTTTGCCGCTCTTGCCGAGCAGCTCACTCACCACTTAAATAAATAATTTTTAAAACCCATGGTGGGGACAGTCGTCCAGGTTTGGACAACACATGCCAACTCACCGTGGGTGAAACAAACCCTACTACAGACCATGGGTTCTCAGGGTGGCTCATTGGGGGGGGGGGGGAACAAGCCACCCGAGGGAAGCGGTGTGGGTTCAGACGACATGACAACCAACCACGGCTTGCTGCCCATGCTGGGTTGTTGTGTTGTGAGAACCAGGTCATTTACTCTGTTTATATCCTGCCTTCCCCTCCAGGGAGCTCAAGGGTGACGTACATCAAGGTTCCCACTCGGCCTCCTACACGCGCGCTGAGCAGGCCTGCTTAGCTTCAGCCAGCCGGCTGCGTTGTGGGCTCCCAGACCACCCCACATGCTTCCCAGAGCACCCGCCCGCACAGCCTTTGCCTTGGCATCACAGCCCTGCCACCTCCGGTGCAGGTTTGCCCACCAGCCAGAATAACAGAACAGCAGCAAGAATGACGGCCTGGCTTTTAACAGCAGCTGGATCTGCTGAAATCAGCCGGAGACTCTCTTCACAGTGCGGAGCAGCCTTCCCCAACCTGGCGCACCCTACCGAGGTGTGTTGGACTACAACTCCCATATTCCCCAGCCACAGGAAGATGGAAGGCCTGGACGGCGCCAGGTTGGGGAAGGCTGGCATAGAGTTAAGCATGATGCTACCGTTCAAAATAAAAGGCAGAGGTGCACGGGCAGTCGCCGTGGGTTGCTGCTTCTGCCAGCCATGGCCACACCGGGGAACAAACGCCGCTGACACCAACCTGCCGAGGAATACGGTGTGGTGAGCAACCTGTGCGGGGCCTGCTGAGGAGGGCCAGCTGCCGTATCTCCCTTTGGGCAGCGAGGCTGGTTACAACGATCTCCGTGCCTTTCTCAGACAGTGGAGGGAGGCATCCCCCTGGATCACCGCAGCCTTCCGGCAGGGGATGGAACATGTAACCATCCCCTCCCGGCCGCGGAAGATTGAAAGGTACAGTAGCGGGAGAAAAGCAGGCAGGCGGCGAGGTGAGTGGAGGCTTGCCCATGTGGGTGGGCCCCGCCTCCTCATGCTCCGATCGGGGCACAAGAATTCTCGCCCCCAAGGGGGCAGTACCTTCTCGATGGCGGCTCTCCTGAGAGGCCACGAAAAGCGCTTCCATTCCCCGCACTCTGCGGCTCTCTCCATGTTCCGCCCGTGTCCTGATTTATTCCTCCTGCGCCCGCCTGGATGCTCGGATAACGGATGGAGCCGCCGAGCAGACCAGACACAGCACGCACGCACCCCGGGCCATTCATCACATCCAGGGGCAGGCTGCCCCTCCCGAATTCTTGGCTCCCTCCCTGCCCCCACCTAGCTCTGCCGCCTCGGCTTCGACCACCTTCAGCAGCAGCCCCCCCCCGGCACAGTTTCCCCCCCCCCACGGGGAGTCTCCCTCTTACCCATGCGCAGAGATGACAGCACTGCCAGGCTCTTCTGGGCGAAGCCGAGAATCAGCAGCAGCAGCAGCGCGGGCAAAGCCGGCATCTTCTACCCCTCCTCATGGAGAAAGTTCGGCCGTGGCCTCCGCGCTGCCACCTGCAGGCGAGATGGAAAAATACCCCCCCCCCCTCATGAGACACTCTTCCGACACATGGAACAGAACTGAAGGCTGGGCCAAAATTCTCACCCCAGAAAATATTCTCCCCCTGCAAAAACAGGGCCCAGTTTTCTACTGGGGTTTTTTTTTGGGGGGGGGGAAGAGAAATTTCCACTGAAACTTTCAAGGGGCAGGTGTTACCACTTACCTTACTTACGCTTAAGAGGGGGCTGAGGGGTTTTCATTTTCCCCCCTTTCTTTTAAAACTTCTTTTGAAGGCCCCATGCTGCTCACAGAGGCTCCAGGCTCATTCTGCCGATTCCCGCCAACAGCACTTCCCAGAATGCTATGGGAGCGATGCGACGTGATGCGGTTTTGCTCCCACCGCATCCTAGGAAGTGCGGTCAGCAGGAAACTTCAGAGGGAGAGAGTGGCGCCACTGTGGGCGATACGAGTCCTCACCCACCCACCCACCCTTTTAAGTTAAAAAAGCAAGGGGGGGGGAGGAAATCCCTCAACCACCTCACAAAGTAACATAAAGGGGAACAACCTACACCACTACCCAGAGTTGTCTTTTCTTCCCAAGATACTTCAGTTTGACCCTACCCACCTAGCGGATGATTGAAAAATAAATTTGCAGCCCAGTTTTTAGACAGTCACATTGGGTTCGGCACAGGACCCTCTACTGGACAGCGCTATCAAGCCCCCTTACATTATAATTTTTGCCTTTGAAGAGAGGCGGAGGAGGCTCTGGCACGTTTTTCCCCTACAAGACATTCAGCATGTCAGGTTGCCAGGAGCTCAACCAGAGACTTTGCCCACACTGGGGTGGGAAGGGAACCTCTGGGCGTTTTTGTCCTACAGTTCCCGTCATCCTTGACCATCGACCATGATGGCTGGGGATTCTGGGAGTTGAAATCCCACAACATCTGGCAGGCCCTTAAATGCACCGAAGCCACCAGTGCTGTGCCTCTTGCCCTGGCCTAAACCTCCCCCGGTCCCCTTGCCACCGCCGCCCCCCCCCCGGGCCCACCCCTGCCTGCTGGAACCAGCAAAGGGTTCTTTTGCTCCAGGACATGGGGAAAGGTGAGCGAAAGGGCCAGTGGCGGACGGGGGTGGCAGCTAACTTGGGGGGCACTGAGCCACAGATGCGATGTGATGCGATCCCTAAACCGCCCGCCCAGCTGCTCTTGGGGAGACCGTGGAGGAGCGTGGAATAAAGGCTGCAGAAGTCAGGGAGCAGCACCGGGGCCTTGCTCACCTCCACCCCGACAAAAGCCCAAAGCCAGACTTGGACTGTACATTCCATTCAAATAGGAACGCTCCAGGCCCCCCCCCACCCCGTTCCCATGTATTAAATGTTCACCCCACCCTTCTTCCAAGCAGCTCAGGGAGACACGCGTGGTCCCCCCCACCCCCATTTTTATCCTGACAACAACCCTACGAGGTAGGCTAGAATGAGAGATAGAGACTAGACCAAGGTCACTCAGGGAGCTTCATGTGAGGGATTTGAACCCAGGTCTCCCTGGTTCCTACTAGTTGAAACGCCTAACCATTAGATCGCGCTGGCGTTTCATTAGCACTCGACCATCTGCTGCCATCTGGTTATGCCCACCCCCACCATCCAATGTCCAACGTGTTGCCAAAGAGCACACACACACACACCGTGAACCCTTTCGCACGCTCCTCCCTGCGCTTTCCTCTGCAGCCCCCTCGTGCCGCCATGGCCACTTGGCTCCCCCATCGACCTTTCTGCCACACTGCACCCACTCTGCAGTCCTCTCGCCTTACATCTCAGCAGCCTTCTTGCACCCCTTAGCTGGGCATGCATCATCAATCATCATCATCATCATCATCATCATCATCATCATCATCCTCAACATCTGGCACCGTTCAGGCTCCCAGATGAAAAGTGAGACCCTGCCAGAGTTGCCAACTTGCTCTTCCGCAGCACAGAGCCTCCTTGTGGCCACTCAGTCCAACACTTCCCAAGCGCTGGGCTTCCTTCCAAAAGCTGGTGCGGCAGAGGGACCCAACAACACCCCTCCCTTTGCACTTGACGCCCGTCCTGCTTTGAGCTGAGCCAGCAACATTCACCCGTCCTCACGCCGTGTTCACCTTGAGCATTAATATTTATTTTCCCCTCAGCCACAGCCAGGCAAGCACAGTGCAGCCCAGGGTCCACTGAAAGAAGGGAGAGGCGGCAGACTCTGATCCCTTGCTGGTCTTTTTGTCTGGGGATGGGGTGGGGAGAAGGCCACGAGGGGGGTCAAAGCTGGCGAGGAGGTGCTACACGTCAAAATCACATTTTTAAAAAAAAATAATAATCTGCAATCGGGTTATTCTTCCATTACATCATTCCAAATAAATTTATCGGTTAACTTCCTTATTATATCCATTCATAAATAAACATATTAACAAAGAAGGCCTACAGACATAATATCCATTCATAAATAAACATATTAACAAAGAACGAAGGCCCATAAACATAATCAAACTCATACCAGTCAAATAGCCCCTAATAGTAAATAAGGTTGTATTGAATCCTGAACTTGCTCATTCCAACATAAAAGAAAAAGAGACTCCATTTTTCTATAAAATATTTATTTACTGACTGTCCTTCACATTTTGAGGGGGAAAGATTCCTGTAGATAAGAAACGACGGCCCTACTTAGGGGCTTCCCGGAGGCATCTGGCCAGCTGGGAAAAGGATCTTCTTCAGTTTTTGTGTGAGGTACCAGGGCTCAAGTGGTCTAGTCTAGGCTAAGAGACACACCATCTTACCCGGACCCAATTCAGTTTATCCCATCACTGCAGCACCATGGCGGGAAAAGCAGCATTTCATGAAATTCTCCCCTCTGTGCAGCCCTTTTAAAGCAGCCTTCCAAGCAGCCTTCCCCAACCTAGTCCCGCCCCTCCACAAGGGCTGGACCGCCACTCCCATAATTCTTAAAACTACGGAGGCCGCCTGTACAGTAAACTAGCCAGTAACAAAGATGGACTTCAATATTTTTGCATTGCATCCTTTGGTCAAACTAAACATGATGCCGGAATTCCAGGATTGGAACCCCAGATGTCTTTGTCATTTACAAAAAAATGGGGGGGAGGGGCAGTGATCCAGACCAGGACTATGTCATAATGGGAAGGGGGTTTAACTCTTTCTTCCTATGCCTTATCACCACTGAAATTTACCCTGTTTTGATCCCCAGCTGGTATTTTCCCCGACTGAAACAAAAACAAAAACTTACAAGCACAGCATGTCCTTAAGCTTTTCAAATCGGAGCAAACAGCAGCTTAAGGGAGGCGATTTTTGGCACGGGGATGAGAGCATGAAACCCCTCTCCCACGCTGTGGCCCCAATCCAGACCACTTCCTCCCCTCCTCCCCCTGGCTACTTTTCATAAAAGAAAAGGACATCCAGACTTCCAGACATGGAACTCCCACTTCACTACGACTACTTTGACCGTGAGGCAAAAGCTCAAAATGACTTTCATGCCTCCTTCTCCCTCCTCAGGACTAGAGAGGTGTTTTGCTTTTGCTTTGAATGCCAAACAGAAATGGAGGACAAAGACCACAAAATGGCACCCCTCTGGAATCTGGCGCTCAAAGCGAGAGCTTCAACATTGCTCCATGGAATAGCCAGCCCTTGACTGGGAAGCTCTAACTCAAATTATGGCCTCAGGCTTACGCTAGATGACATAGTGCCCTTACACTGCAAGATAAAAGAGTACCTTCTTTTTCTTTTCTTTCTTTTTTTTAACCACAAATTAATTTTAGCAAAGGCCTTTGAGCCAAGTCCCAGAACCAACCTTTGGCTCCACCAGCTTTCAGCATTAGGTCTTTTTTTTTTTTTATTTCCTACATTCGTAAGCCGGATGGAGAGAAGAGTGTCTCTGAGCCGGGCCTGTAGTAGGCCCAGCGTCAGGGGTTGGCACTGTTGGGCACCTGCTAAGGGCCATTCCCTGACAGGGGCCCCCCACTGTCAATCCCCTCCCAAGCCTCCTGGTCCTGCTGTCCCTCCTGAGCGATTGCACAGATTGGGCTGATAGAAACGAAACAAAACACCCCTCTAGTCCTGAAGAGGGTGAAGGCAAATGGGCAGTGGTGACAGTGGCAAGGAGGAGGTAGGCCCGCTCAGGCAGGAGGAGTCCACTAATGGCATCTTGCCCATGCCTCCCCCCCCAAAAAAATCTGGAGCCAGTCCTGACATGTAGCTAGATATTTTGGGGTAAGGGAGCCTAAAGGCAGTGCAGGATTATTTCAGAACAGCCAGAACATACATTTAGGTAGCCAGATATGTTTAAAGTTACCGTATGTAATTGTATGACTCTTTAGTGAGCCATCGGCAGGGGCGGTGAGAGGTACAGTCATGCCTTGGATTGAGAGCATAATTTGTTCCGGAAACGTGCTTGTAATCCAAAACACTCTTATGTCAAAACGAAATCCCCCCCAAAAAAAATTGTGCCAAGATTTTTCATTTAAGCCGTACTACAGTACTTGTATTGCAAGATGTCGCTTGTATATCAAATTAAATAAATATTTAAAAATTTGCTTGTCTTGCAAAACGCTCTCAAACCAAGTTACTTGCAATCCAAGGTATTACTGTACTGAAAAGATCCAGGGCTCAGGCCCACAGGACAAAAAAATGCACAAATTTGCATATGCTAATTTACATATGCTCTAAAGTCTGTGTGTGTGCGCACGCACGTATCTTTAAAGGGCCTTGTCTCCTAAGGACACCCTTATCTGTAAAAAGGGATGTATGGACAGGGGAGAGGATGGCATTTGATTTCAGGAAAAAACCTCAGGCAGAAAGATTCGGGGGGGGGGGAGCAGGAGGTGAAGCACCTGTGGGCAAAAAGCCAGCTAGTCCAGGGGGATCAGATGCAGCAGGTATCCTCAGGGCCCCTGTACCTTTATTTCGGCAAGTGCCCACGGACAGCAGGGTGGTGGGGCAGAGGGCCTCCAAATGAAAGATTCAAGGCTACAGCCCTAGTGGGCTGCCCCCTAACAGCGCCTCTGGCCATCAGGCAAAATCCTGCCTAACTTTTCCTTCCATCTCTACAATCAAAAGTTTTTGAGAGATTTAAGAAAGGAAGGAAGGAAAGAAGGAAGGGTTCCACACCTAAAAGCGGTCTAGAAATAATTTTAGTTTACTAGATACATACATACATAGATGAACATTCAGGGAAAGGGGTCTGGAATGTCTCTGAAGGAGGCTGAACCCCATAGACCTCACTGTGACTACAGCCCTGAGCATGTGCAGAGTGCCTTCTCTTCACCACCAAGAAGGCACAGCCAATCCCCACATCCCTACAATGAGAAGGATCGGCTCCCAGCAGCAGGCATCTAAAGGGCCCAACAGTGAGAGGACAGACCGCCTTAGCACTACCGGGAACCAGCAGAAGGGGCATTCCCTCGCGCCAAGGCACCCTGCAAGGCACTGCTGTGGGGAAACTCGCAGCACACAGACTGGGTTAGGCTAATGAGGGAAACAGCTCTTGTATACCATGTGGTAACTGTTGCCAAGCAACAGGAAGCTGCTATCAAGGATGCTGCCGTTGCTAGGCGAAGCCATCTGCAACTCTGCTGCCCTTCTCAACCTCGTTGCCCCCTTTCCCCACTTCCAAACGGAGGTGGTTTCCTGCTAAGGATGGGAAACGGGCTCCGCCACAGGTTGGGGCACGAAGGTAGTTTTACTACAACGTACGCTCAGTGCTCCTTTTCCCAACCTGTCGTCCCACACACGCTTACTAAGGGATGTTAGGGAAGAATGATGCGCAGAGAGGGATGCTTTGAACAATAAACATATATTGCTTTTTCTCATATGTCTTATGTCTTCTCCAGTGGTGTAAGTAGAAAATACATACATATATCTTATCTTGCTGATACGGTTCCCCTTGCAGTCCCAACCCCTCCTGCCCTAACGACACCCATTTTGCATCACCAGTCCTCTCTATGGCCAATGTCATGACACCCTCTTTAAAGTAATATGATAAAGAGAAGAGACGTGCATAGTAAAAGAAGTTCTGACTGAGACACCTTAAAAGACTAAAGGCACAATCCTATGTCACTGAGGTCATCAGGTGGCATGTTCCTGGTGGTTCCTCATGGACCTTTGGCCCGATTGGAGTCCACCAGGAGAAGGTCCTTCAGTGTGATGGCTCTATCTCTGTGGAACTCCCTGCCTCTGGAGGTCCGGCAGGCTCCAACATTGTGCTGCTTTTGGCGCCTGCTGAAGACCTCCTTGTTCTGGGAAGCCTTCTCTGCTCTTCAACCACCAATGTAATTCTAGTTTGTTTTCAATGTATGGTTTTTGTTTGTTTGTTTTTGTCTTTTTATTGTTTACCACTCCAGAATCTAATTGATGTGGAGCGGTATACAAATACTGTAGATGATGATGATGATGATGACAACGACGACGACGACGACGACGATGATGATGATCAGACAGAAAAAAAGCCTACAACTCAGAGGATGCCCCAGCCAGCTTTGCGGCCTGGGGCATGCTAGGAGTTGTAGGCCTTTTTTCCTTTATCGTGCACTCATCACTTATTGTGTGTTCATCATTCCCTACTCACTGCTGTTTACGGGTTCTTTCGATGACAACGTGATCCTCCAGTTTTGCTTCTGTGTCTAATCAGCACTTTCGGTGTGTTTTTTTTAAAAAAAACAAAACAGGGAAAATGTGGCATTTTTTTCATGAAAGCAAAAGAGTGATTTCCTCTTGTGTATTTGTGCTATTCCACTATAGCACAGCTCCATCTAGAGGTTATGTAGCGGTAAAGCAAGAAAGGAAACGCTCCTCATGTAGTCCTCAGATCTCAGTTCTGCGACAAAACCGAAAGTAGATACAGTAATACCTTGGATTGCAAGTAACTTGGTTTGAGAGCGTTTTGCAAGACAAGCAAATTTTTAAATATTAATTTAATTTTTTTTTTACTTGATATACAAGCAACGTCTTGCAATACAAGTACTGTAGTACGGCTTAAATTAAAAATCTCTGTACAATTTTTTTGGGGGGGATTTCGTTTTGATATAAGAGTGTTTTGGATTACAAGCACGTTTCCGGAACGAATTATGCTCTCAATCCAAGGCATGACTGTACAGCCGAGTAATGGCCTTGTGTAGAAAAGCTCTAACAGATTTATTGTGCCATATGTCACAATAAATCTGTTCAGGTGGAATCCTATGCATATTTAGACAGAAAAAAGGCCTACAACTCTCAGCATGCCCCAGTCAGCATAGCTGGCTGGGGCATGCTAGGAGTTGTAGGCCTTTTTCCTGTCTAAATATGCATAGGATTACACACTTAGTCTTTTAAGGTGCTACAGGACTCTCGTTTGTGTTTGCTGTAACAGACCAACATGGCTACCCCAGCTAAATAATAAACAAAGGGTGCAGAGGGCACCATCTTTCCCTCTCTACCAGACAACAGCTAGCTGCGTCACACATATCTAGAATGAAGGGTAGGGACGGATGGCAAGTCTGTTTATGTAGGGGTAAGTATTGCCCCTTTCTCTGACTACATTCTATGAATACTGGCCGATGTTTAAAGCTTACAGCTCATGGTCGTATATATTCCTGCACCGCCACTCAACCTCTGCAGCGGACTGGATGCGCTCACTTTTACCTCAACTTTTAAAGGTATGGGAAGCCGTCCTCTGTATATTGCCTCTGGCCAACCCTTGCCGGCAGAGACGTGAATTCTTTGGACTGTGTTCTGAAGTACTGCTTAACAGAATATTTAATGCCAAATTCTTCCTTGTTGACTTGCATGAGTGTCATTCATATTCACAGCACATTGGGGGGGGGGGTTGCATCAAAGTTCAAACTGCAACAAATACATTCCTCCTCCCCCCAACATACACACCAAACACACACTCACTCTCTCTCCCCCTCTAAATCTGGGAGATGAACCAAACTGAGAGGCTTAACCAAGCGCATGTAAACAGGACTACACAGAAGATCTATGGGGCAAATATGAAGCATCTTCTCCCCATAAATTCTGAAACCTTAGTCTCCGGACCTTTTTCAGTTCCACTTTGAGCAAACCCAGTTTCTGGGTTCAGGCAGTACGATAATAACCCAAACTCACGGGTTAGATATTTAGACTACGGGTGTGTCAGATTAGCAATCTGGAGGCTGTTTTCCTCTTTAAAGCTGCAGACACAAATGTTGAGGCATGGCGTCAGGGGCTGTTTCTTGGGGGGGGGAGGGGAAACAGGGCAGCTGTCTCGGGCGACAAATCCTGGGGGCGGCAAATGACCCCCTGAAAGTGGCAGTGGCAGGTGGCGGCACCAGCGGCAGCACTACAGCTCTCTCCTAGGGCAGTGTTCTCCAACCTTGGGTCCCCAGATGTTTTTGGCCTACAACTCCCGGCATGCCCCAGCCAGCATAGCTGCTGTTAGAAGGCACAGCTACGGTGATTGGTTGACAAATTGGCAACCTGAGCCAGTCAACTTTAGTAAGAGGCAGAATCAGCTCTGCTCTTATTTATTTATTTATTTATATCCTGCCTTTTTTCCCTACAAGGAACCCAAGGCTGCGTACATAATCCTCCTCCTCCTCTCCATCTTATCCTTACAACAACCCTGTGAGGTAGGTTAGGCTGAGAGCCAGTGACTGGCCCAAAGTCACCCAGTGAGCTTCATGGCCGAGTGGGGACAAGAACTCGGATCTCCCAAGTCCCAGTCCAACACTCTAACCACTGCTCCTTACTCTTGTAGGAGTAATCATATCACAGCACTTTTGTTCTTCCTTAAGTTTCACTAGGCAATGGTCTGCGGATGGGGTCGGCGGGTGGGGCAGGCTCGGTTGTTTGTTTTCTTGACCTACTCAGCTTTCCCAGCAAAACAAATTGAGAACTGAGTCTTAAAGGTCTTTAAGTTACAGCACTTCATCCTTTAAAAAAAAAACAACCCAACAATTTAAAGTGCTATTTTAAAAAAAAAGACCTTCCATGAAGACTCCCCCGGTGAGATTCAGGCTGAGGCCGCAAGAAGGATAAGTCCTAGGTTTGAATTCAGGTTGAATTCAGGACATGGGGCTCCCACAACTTTAATAGGTGCATAGAAGGAAAAGGAAGCATGCATGTAAAGCTGTCAGCTTCTCTTCTGGGAGGGCTCCTGTGCCTTTAGAACAGTGTTCTCCAACCTTGGGCCCCCAGATGTTTTTGGCCTACAACTCCATGCTGGGAGTTGTAGGCCAAAAACATCTGGGGGCCCAAGGTTGGAGAACACTGCTTTAGAAGCTGTGTGACAAACAAAATCTAGACGTAAACCTTTTACTGGCAGGGAGATGCAATGATAAGGAAAGCTTCATGCTTAACGTTTGCCAGTTATACAGGTATTAAATGCACAGGAGTTGTGCCGGGGAGGGGGCGTTCAGTAACTCCACTGGGCGCGAGGAATGAGTTGTACACAACTGCATACAATTTTCCTACAGTCATTCATTCACTCACTGCTAAGCCAGGAAGTAAACAACCAAGAACAGGAAGTAAACAACAAAGAGTCAGGATGCAAGATCATCTTGGGGACAACCCTCCTACCCATCCTGCCTTCTTCTGGGAAAGGTGTGAGACGGAGAGGGATAAGAGGGTGTTGAGCCCCCACCCTGCCTGGAGTCTGAGAAGTTTAAGCTTTTCCTCCCCCGGTTTCTCCGTTTCTCCCACGAGGCAAGCGGCATGCTGGTCAGCAGCACAACGCTCTTTATCTAGCTATTACACTTTTATACAGCACTTTTAATGCACAAAACACTTGGTGATATTTAATTCATCCTCACTCAACCCTGCAAGTCCAGTATCACACCCACTTAGGGTGCAATCCTATGCATGTTTTGACAGAAAAGAAGTCCTACAACTCCCAGCATGCCCCAGCCCACATGGCCTGCTGGGAGTTGTAGGACTTTTTTCTGTCAAAACATGCATAGGATCCCGTCCTTAAGGAGGTAACCGAAGTTGTGGGACTCCATGGCTCAATACGGAACTGGCCCAGCTCTCCCTCTCTCTCAGGTCCAGTGTACACATTCAGCAGATGCAAGCAGTAAGACAGAGGGGCCAAATCCAGCCTGCTGGGAGTTTTTCAGATGACCACGCTCCCTCCCCCATACCCCACCCCATTTCCCCCCCCCCCCGACACGGGTCAGTCATTTGGTGTTTTCCCGGCTTTTGTGCATTCTCAACCGGGGGGGGGGGATTTTAGGGTTGGGGGGAATTGGGACCACAGACTCAAACTGTTGGAATACTGATCTTTCTACAAATTACAATTCTACAGATTGTACATAGTCTACAGGACATCACACCTTATTGTATGGCACAGATTAAGTCCGACAATCTTGGAAAGGGGGGAATGACATTCTAACATATGGTGAAAAGGGTGCAAGGGGCAAAAAGAAGGTTGAGAACCACTGTTCTAAAAGGTTGAAATACCTTCCCTCAAAGGCTTAGTTGCCGGCAGTTAAGAGCCTTAAGCTAAAGTATGCTGATATTTTTGGTATTTTGGCTCTGTCCCCTTTTGCCATCCCCCCTACTCTTTTTGCCATCGGCCCCGCCCAACAGTGGTGTGTGGCCTCCCTCTGAGAGCTTCTCCGAAATTAAATCAGCCCTCGGGCTAAAAGAGGTTCAGCGCTACTCTTTGGTAAAGCTTCTCCTGAAGTGGATTGGTGCAAGCTGCAGCTAAGGGGACTGTATCTCTGAATGCTCCACAGGCTGAATATGAGCCAGCAATGCGATGTGGCTGCAAAGAAGGCAAATGCTATTTTGGGCTGCATTAATAGAAGTATAGCGTCCAAATCGTGTGAAGTGATACGGTAATTCCCCTTTACTCAGCACTGGTTAGGCCTCATCTTGAGTACTGCGTCCAGTTCTGGGCACCACACTTTAAGAAGGACGTAGACAAAATGGAGAGGGTTCAGAGGCGGGCAACAAGGATGATAAAGGGACTGGAAACAAGGCCCTATGAGGAGAGACTGAAAGAACTGGGCATGTTTAGCTTGCAGAAGAGGAGACTGAGGGGAGATATGATAGCACTCTTCCAGTACTTAAAGGGTTGTCACAAAGAGGAGGGCCAGGATCTCTTCTCTATCATCCCAGTTTGCAGGACATGGAATAATGGGCTCAAGTTCCAGGAACCCAGATTCCACCTAAACATCAGGAAAAATTTCCTGACTGTTAGAGCAATAAGACAATGGAACCAACTACCTAGGGAGGTGGTGGGCTCTCCCACACTGGAGGCATTCAAGGTGCAGCTGGACAGCCATCTGTCAGGGATGCTTTGACCTGGATTCCTGCATTGAGCAGGGGGTTGGACTCGATGGCCTTATAGGGCCCTTCCAACTCTACTTTTCTATGATTCTATGATCTTTTTTTTTTAAAAAAAAAGTCTCTCTGCATGTAGAAAACTAGCATGTCAGCTAGAAGAGTTCAATTCAGCATCTCCCTGACATGCTAGTTTCCTACATTTAGGAAGGGGTATTTCCCCCCATGGTGGAATATTCAAAGATGCAACCCTCCCAGAGATACACTCACAGCCTGAAATGGTATGCTCCAGGCCACCCTTTACTACCGGACTGTATAAATTGGAATTGGATCTCAGAAAGGTTGCAGCAGAAAGAGCCAAAAAGATTATAAAGTGTGTATATACTCAGTACGGAAAGGAGATCCAGAAGATGGTAGATGGAGCAAAAAGTAAAACAAAAAAAAAGCAGCAGGGAGCTACTTTTTAATGTGAGTAGGTGGGGATGAGTTAGGATTTGCTGACATGTTTGTTTTCTATTTATAATACACTGTTTAAATTCTCTTTTGTTGTTCAGCTACCTTCCCCTCCTCTGCCCCAACCCCCAACCAACCAAACCTTCCGTATCTATCTATATACCGCATTTTCAGCACAAATGTTCCCAGGGCAGTTCACAATAAGAACGCAAAACAGTACAATAAAAACCCCACGTAATCAATAAATGGCAGTTTAAAACAACATGGAACAGATATTAAAACGCAGCAGATCAAGAACTTACACAGCAGCCTAAAAGGTTAAAGATAAAGCCTGAGAGGATAGAAAGGTCTTTGCCTGGCACCAAAATGATGTCAACATAGGCGCCAGCAGCAAAGCCTCCCCTAGGAGAACATGTCAGAGACAGGGTGCTACAACAACCAAAAGGCGCTCCCCACAGTAAATTTGAGTGTGAGCCCTTGGGAGACAGGAATATGCCTCTGTGAGTTAGAGCAGGTGCAGTGATAAGTTGCCTAAGTCCTTCCGAGTCAGCTTCATCGTCCATCAGGATTTTTGAAAAGGAGTCTCCCACATTCAGACCCAGCAGTCCAGCCACCAACACCCATGGTCAGCTATTCATTTTTAACACAGGCCCTATTTTGAATTGAGCAAGGGCTGGACGGGATAGCAAGACCGGCTCTGAGTCTACTGAGGGCTAAACGACATATGACTCCAGTGCAGGGTTGTTTTGCACAAATTGCCAGTGCAGGGACCCCAGTATGGGGGGCGGGGTTCCTTTAATCCTTTCACTCCCTCTGCGGCCCTGATCCAGATCAGGGAGCCCACACCTGCAATTTGCATTGCTGCAAAAAGGTCCCAATTCAAATAATGACCTTTTTTGGCAATGCAAATTACAGGCGCGCACACCCCTGATTCAGATTAGGGCCACAGTGGGGTTCAAAGAGTCGAAGTCCCTCTACTCTCCCAGTGCTAGAGTTCCAATCTGGATCTGGTCCCTGGCACATGCAATTTATGGAAGACACCCCTGTTCTCAAAGGCCAGACTACATGATTAAAGTCACGCGTGCTTTGGCCCTGATTCACTCCAATGGGCAAAGGGCTCTTTAACCCCCTCCTCCCCGGTGTGCAGAGCAGAACAGAATTCTCCCAACCAATTCTCCCCTCAGTTGTACACTCCTGAGGTTTATATCTCCACTTGTGAATGAGAGTCGGCAGCTGAGGCGCTTAAGGAGGCAACTCCGACACAGCCACTGCTCCTTCTCGCTAGAAGAGCCCTTTCGTCAGCACGCCTCGCACACAGGACTCAGCAGCTGAGACACATAAGAGAGCCCCGATACAGCCCGTTACTGTCCAGACCGGTGGGGAGAGGGAGCCCTTTTGCCTGTGTCTGAGGCACGTGATAAGGCACTGAGCTCTTCCAGAGCCTCTATTGCTGTTCATATCAAGAAAGAGGTTAAAGAGCCCTTGGCTACATGTCCCACTTCCTTGCGTGGGAGAAAGCAACTGAGGTTCCTATCAAGCAGCTTTCCCACTGGCCATTCTGGCTGGGGTGATAGGAGATGCTGCTGGACTCCAACTCCCATCAGCCCCAGCCAGCATGGCCCGCGGTCAGGGCTGATGGGAAATGATGTCCCACAACATCTGTAGGGCTACAGGTTCCCACCCAGGTCCTAGATCAGTGTTCTCTAACCTTGGGTCCCCAGATGTTTTGGGGCTACAACTCCCAGCATGCCCCAGCCAGCTACGCTGGCTGGGGCATGCTGGGAGTTGTAGCCCCAAAACATCTGGGGACCCAAGGTTGGAGAACACTGTCCTAGATAGTTGCTGATACCTACAACACTCAACCACGTCAGCATGCAACAGCTGCAGGGGGGGGGACCCTTACCCATGTCAGCACGCAACCGTTTCAGCCCACACAGGCAAGGCGGACATGAGTGCTGCGCATTCCCTGCCATGTGCAAGGTCCCCTCTTTTGGCACTCCACAAGGCTTCGCCTATAGAGCCACCGTGTGCCAAACTGGTGGTGGGAAAAAAGGACCTTAAGCCGAGCTCATTTCCTCTGTCAGATGTTAGGAGGTAAGTTGTATTACAGCAGTTCTTAGTAGGAAGTCCCCGATTAGCTGTGGGCAAAGCCCTGGTAAGAGTTTAATGGGATCAAAGGCCTCCTGCGCGCATATAGCTGCAATCCCAGCAAGAAGAGGGCTGCTGAGATAATCAGCTTATCGAGATGCTGGCAGTGGCTGCGTCCCCTGCACGGACTCATTCTCTAGACCGGTGGCCTTTGCCCTTTCCAGATCCAACGCACACCTTGAACCCTCAACCTGCAACACAGATGGTTACTTACGGATATACCGGTACCATGCTGCTTTATGCTGAATCAGACCATTGGTCTATCAAGCCAGTGCTATTTATATCTATCTATCTAGATTGCTTAATCCTAGGTATATTCACCTGGCATTAAGGCATGCCTAGGGTGACTTTGCCAATGCTGTTCTCATTAGCTCCTGCACTTGCAGAGCAGCTCAAGTCTTGCAGAGTTTGGAACAGACCAACAACTCAACGCCTGCAAAACATGCTCCTCTTTAATAGCCAGTTCTGTCGCCTGAGACAAACAAAAAAAAATAATCAAACATTTGGTAACACTTGAAATGAAGCGGTGACTGACCTAAATCTCACGAAGGCAGTAAAACCGTGGCTGGGCTGTACCACAGGGGGTGAGTCCAGAAAAGCTAGTTTGGGGGAGCAAAGCTGTGATAAAGAGCAAAGATTGAATCTGTGAAGGAAGGAGCCTTTGGGGGTTCCTACATGCACACACATGCACACACACATGCGCGCGCGCGCGCACGCACACACACACACACAAACCCTCATGTGTGAACCGGCTAAAGGCTGGGAGGAGGCGATGGCGTCTGGAAGTCCTGAAAGCCGCGGAGACCCGGCTTTCAAATGCAAATGTAGTTCAGGCCCAGTAAGTCAAGAGTCATGAGTTCCCCTCCCCCTGCCTGGCCAGGTGAAGTGCATCATGATTGGCTAAAAGGCAGCAGAGCTACGAGAGGAGGATGGGGGGGGAAGGTATATTTCCCAACATGTGGGTTTTTGTCTTTGTTCGTCACGTGGTTGCTGGCTGTGGAGCAATGGCAGCAAGCCAGGCAGAGGTTCAAGCCTTCGGGGGGCCTCAGGATACGACCCCAGGTAGCTCCTGGTGAAATTAGCTGAATGAGGGCCCTGGTAAAGACAGGCCTTGTGGAGGGCTACCCATCTCGGACCTTCGGGTAGGTGAAGTAGTCCTCCCTGGCAGCAAGGCTGTGCTGGATCCAACCCTGGAAGAGAACTGACCCCCCAGGTAACAGAGTTGTGTGCCTGGGAGATATTAAGGAATCAGGTTTTGTTATTTTGCAGCTTTGCTTTGTACCAAAGTGTCTCTCCATTTTGTGCTTCTCTCATTTCCCTATTCTTGTTGTAAAATGCTACCAGAATAAACCTTTCTTGGTTTTACCCCACATGGTGTTTGTGGATTGCTCTGCTTGGTTCAGTAACTAAATCCAGGTTACAGTCATAAAGGCAAGTCCCTGAACAGAGATTCAAGTAGGATTGCAGACAGCTGAGGCTGGCAATCTGGTACCTTGAGATCTCTGGGGGTCTTGGGTCTTTTGAGGTAGGAAAGGGTGGGTTGTGGCGGGTCAGCCAGCCCCCCCTTCCTCCACAGAATCCACGCTACATACTGAAAGTTGGGGCAGCAGAATATATTTTTGAGAGAGGATCTGCTACACCTGACTACCCCTTGCAGTCATCCCTGCTGTACCGCTTTGGACCGGGCTGTACCACTTCGGACGGGATGTGGGGCATGGAGCATAGGAGACGGCCTTATGCCGACTCAAACCCTTCGTCCATCTAGCTCAGGACTGCCACTGACTGGCAGTGGCTCTCTGAGGTTTCAGGCAGGAATTTTTCCAGCCCTACCCTTGGAGATGCTGTGGATTTGGGACCTCCTGCATGCAAAGCAGGTGCTCCACCACTGAGCACTGTCCCTATGGCAAGTTCCTCCATATCAGGGCTCTCCAACCTTGGGGGCCCCAGATGTTGCTGGCCTACAGCTCCCAGCATACCCAGCCAGCATGGCTAATGGCAAGGGATTCTGGGAGCTGTAGTCCAGCAACATCTGGGGACCCAAACATATGGAGAGCCCTGCTCTATACAAATCAATTCCTTCTGCATAGAAAACTAGCACGTCTAACAAGATGGCTTGAACTCTTCCCCCAAACCTGCTGGTTTTCTACATGCAAAGACGGATGGGTTGCATGGAGGAACATGCAGTCATCTTAGACCCCACCACCGTTCCCAGTTGGTACAGTCCAGGCACAGATATTACCACCTCAGAGGAAATTAAGCTGCTGTTGTAAACACAAGTGTTTTCTAACTAATCATTGAATCCCGGCACCAGAACGAGGGATCCTAACCCTGTCCTGCAATTAGGCTTGGGAAATGCCTTCCTTTGAACCCAAATAGAAGGCTTTTTCAAGCCTAATTGCTGTTTGGGGGGGGCGCACTCTGGCTGCAGGTTCCCCCACCTTTGCTGCAGGGCAGGGGTGGCAACTTGTGACCCTCCATATGTTTTGGCCCACAACTACCGTGATCCCTCGCCATTGGCCACGCTGGCTAGGGCTGATGGGAGTTGTAAGCCAAAACATCTGGAGGGCCACAAGTTGCTCACCCCTGCTGTAGGGGAGTAATGGATGCAGTCCTTGATTTCTAAAAGGAGAGGTACCGGGATTGAAGCCTGGACCTGCGATTCACCTCTTCCTTAATTCTGTGGAGACACACTGCAGTTGCTCAGCAGCAAAAGGGAGGCATTGTGCCTAGACACACTCAAGGGCACTATTCTTGAGCCAGCGTGGTGTAGTGGTGAGAGTGCATGGACTGGGGACTCGGGAGATCTGGGTTCTAGTCCCCGCTCGGCCATGAAACTCACTGGGTGACTTTGGGCCAGTCACTGACTCTCAGCCTAACCTACCTCACGGGGTTGTTGTGAGGATAAGATGGAGAAGGAGGAGGAGGATTATGTAAGCTGCCGCCTTGGGTTCCTTGCAGGAAAAAAGGCGGGGTATAAATATAATAAACAAACAAATGCTTTATTACGGATAATATTTCTTCACGTCTGTTTCTTTAAGGAAGGAGCAAGACCACATAAGGGTTGGGGGGGGGGTCTTAATGGGTGTAGTGAAAAAAGGCAGGGGTGGGTCTACAAGACTAATAGTATGTATGTTCAAAAGATTTTGCTTTTTTCTTATTTACATCACTGATGCAGCTTTAAGAGCTGGCCCACCACCCCTGCCTCAATTCTCAAAGTAGTCCTCAGGGAAAACTAGTTACTGACCAGGGCTTTAGGCATTTACTTCCACTGTTAATTTTTAGGAACAGGAACAAACAAGGTGCACGGTAGTGAAGGCCACATTCAACAGAAGAAAACAGGTGGCTCGAGAAAGCGAGACACACTACAACGAAAGGAAAAACAAACATACTCGATACAACAACAACAACGGGAATGTAATCTAAAGTTGCTGGGGTTGAAGGCTTTCTGGAAGACCTCTTTGCCTGGTCTGAAAATCCGGAAATGGTTTCTGTACTGTGGTCACTTTGCAGTGAGAAGGCATTCTGTGCAAGCTTATTAGAAAAAGAAAATTACTATGGCTTGTTCAAGTACAAATGCCTGACATTAAAAAGTGATTTGGAGGCTGAGCAAATTGAGTCCTAACCCGAAAAATGCTACTGGAGAAATAAAATACAATTTCCTCTGCCACAGATATAACACGTAAAGAAAAACCCCAAAGCCCTCCATGATGACTTCGTCCTCTAGGAACTTCCCAGGATCAAGACCAGCACCCATCCATTCTACATCCAATCCCTGCCCCCAGGAAAAAATATGAGAATCCAAGAAGCCACACATACCGTAAGTCTTCAAGCAAGTATTAAGCCATGCCCAACAGCTAGTCTGTATGTCAAAGGCAATTACAACATATGAGCACCATCTCATCCTACCATCTATTTCTTGGCAATCCAGGCAATAAGACTCACTCAGATCTATCACAATACAACCAATGAACCCTAACACTTTGCAAGACATAAAGGCACACTGTACCATGGCATTTTGCACCCATTAAATATCCCAGGAAGCAAACATGTCCCTCTTATTTCCCTCCCCACAATCCCATACCTGATGGGTAGGGGATGCAACAGTTACTTCTCCTCCCCAATAAAGAAATAAGATATACAGTCATGCCTTGGATTGAGAGCATAATTCGTTCCGGAAACGTGCTTGTAATCCAAAACACTCTTATAGCAAAACAAAATCCCCCCAAAAAAAATTGTACAGAGATTTTTAATTTAAGCCATACTACAGTACTTGTATTGCAAGACGTCGCTTGTATATCAAGTAAAAAAAAATTAAATAAATATTTAAAAATTTGCTTGTCTTGCAAAACACTCTCAAACCTAGTTACTTGCAATCCAAGGTATTACTGTATGTTCTAGGTTTTGTGTTCCTTAGTCTGAATTTTTCTTAGATGAGTGGAATTGTTACATTTCTGAAATCTTTACATCTTTTGAGTGGTAAAGGCGCAATCCTATGCATGTTTAGAAAGAAAAAGGCCTACAACTCCCAGCATGCCTGCTGGGAGTTGTAGGCCTTTTTTCCCTGTGTAAACATGCATAGGATAGTTATTTTGAACTATCTTTTTTTCCCGCCAAAGGCAAAAAAATCTTTGTTTTATAAAGGGTTTGAAGAATGTATTTTTGAACAAAATGCAAAGATTTCCAAAGGCCCACAGAAAGCACTACACACACATACATATACTTTGAACCTCCTGATAATCAACATTAAGGCCTAATTAAAAAAGCACCCCTTCCCACCATGAGAAATGAACCTATTTGTGTTCATACAACCATCAGGCATGTTGCAGCCAGTGGACATCTACCTGAAATCACAGCCCACATTCTTGCTCTGCTCTTATAGCGCCATGGTTTCCATTTATTTCCTATCATGAAGCCCTTCAAACTTTTGGTCAAATTCCAGGCAAGTACAGTTGCCTATATTTTTTTCTGACTACTACATACATAGGCTGAGTTCAGACAACACGATAACCCACGCTCAAGGGTTGGGTTCTCTTCATGGGTTGTTCATGGTTTGTTAGTGTAGCTGGGTTCAGACAACACAATAACCCACGTTGCAGCAACACAACCCACAGCTCAACAACAACCCACACTCGACCCAGACTCAACCCTTGAGTGTGGGTTATTGTGTTGTCTGAACCTAGTCATATACACAAAATAATACACTCGTACATGCTCCTTTTGTATGCTGTATAAACTGTATTTTTATTCTTTCATTAGATATGGGAGTTCCTTCTTAGGCTGTTTTACTGCAGATGTTCCATAAGCATTTGAGTTATAGACTAAGAATTAGTGAATTCCTTTGTTTCTCTAGTGATCTTGATTTATTATTATGTGTGTTCTTCTTTTTGTTGCCTTCATTTTGTTAACTTTATTTCGAAATAAAGTAAAATCTCCTGAGAAACTGGTCTGTGGGCAGACACTGCCGTACATAGAGCCAGACTTTTGCACATCACTGCAAACTACTCTTAAAATGTGAATACACCAAGCCCAGCTTCAGTGGTTGGCAAAGTAAGGCATTTGTCAGGGCTCCAGATATCGGCCAAGGGGCCACCACTTCAAAGGCACGACTTTTCTCACTTTGTGCGGGAAGCCAAGAAAATCAGAGAATCCACAGTTCGCATGTCCCACCCCTTTCGAGTTAAGGGGGGCCACTGGAGCTATTGGTCTTCTTGGCCAAGGCCCTATGAGTGAAGGAAGAGGCAGGCCTCAAGCTGGTGCTACAATGTACTAATTTAGTTTATGATGGACGACCAACACGTTTCAACTGTAGGCTTCAGCCTGGGCTGCGCATGCAACCTGAATGAGGTTGTACAAATCCTGAGGTGGTAAAGTGGAATATCCCCATTTCAGGCTACAGGTAGGACGCACCAGTTTTGAATGCTCCCCCATGTAAAAACTCCCTGCACAAACATTAAAATATTACTGTATTTATTTATTTAATTTAAAATTAGTTGGTGGCCACCTCTAAGCATAGAACCCTCTCATACATCTGGGAACCCAGCTCATGCCCTAATGAGACCCAGTGTGGCGTAGCGGTTAGAGTGTCGGACTGGGACTCAGGAGATCTGGGTTCTAGTCCCCCACTTGGTCATGAAGCTCACTGGGTGACTTTGAGCCAGGCACTGACTCTCAGCCTAACCTACCTTGCAGGGTTGTTGTGAGGATAAGATGGAGAGGAGGAGGATTGTGTAAGTCACCTTAGGTTTCTTGCAGGAAAAAGGCGTGATATAAATGTAATCAATAAATAAAGTGCTGGTATTCTATTTGCAGGGAGTTAGGGGAACATTCAATAGCTCCAGATTGAACATTCAATCCATTCTACCATGAGTTTTTCTCATTCCCGTCTCATTGTGCTGCAAGTGTAAACCAAAAGGGGTCTTATTTTGCAGCACAAGAAAACCAGCTCAGACCAGAGTATCGTTGTGTGCTCCCACCCTCTTTCAGATTAAGGGTGGCCAGCTGGGGGGGGGGGTGTTGCCCAAGGTCTCCCCAAAATCCTGGCACCAACATTGGGGTTGATCCTCCATGAGCAGGGAACCAATGAGAAGGAATCCCCACCCCGCACGCACCCCAATTGTCATGTCATTAATTGTTGTTATCATTCATCAAAGTACTTTCCGGGGTCATATAGGTTTGCAAAAAAAAATAAAAATAAAACAGACAGGCCTCTGCCCTCAAGGAGCTTACAACCGAAACATGTTGGTTGTGAGAGAGAAAACAAACAGAGAGAGAGGCAGGAGCAACAAGGGACAAATAGGAACACATACAGTTGCCCAACGACAGGCTTTGCTACTGTTTGGGATGAGGACTCAGGGGTTAAGCCAAACAATTCAAGGAGGGGAAAACCCATTAGGCTTGAGGGGGGGATTTGCAGGAAGGAAGTGAGGCACACCATGTAGCAGGATCAGGAGGGCATTTTGAGCCCCCTTGGTGGGCCAATCACCATATTGAGGTCCTACTTGTGGGCCCTTGTCCCCACTATCTTTGACTGCACAGCAAGACACGACCCACCCGCCCGCCCCCCCCACAGCAGAATGCGCACACATCCTTATTGTGGCCTTCCAGATGCTCAACATGCACACACACACACACACACACACACACAGTTTTTGCAATCCAAGGAAGAAAGCAAAGATGGGAGGCCACTCGGACCCTGGTGGGCCGCTATTCACTGCTTGGGATCTGTAGTCAGCTTGCTGCGAGCCCAGCCTCGGTCCTGGGAAGATCTCCTGGCACTCAGACACAGGCCTCCCTCCATGCCACCACATCCCAACTCTTCAAAACAGCCACACCAAGAAACATTCGCTTCCCAGAAGTAAGTACCACAAATAAGCATCTAAGTTGACACCCGAGACTCTACGTTTCCATCTTCCAGTCTCCGGCATGCTCTCATCTTCCCTGCTGCTACGTCCATTCCCCTCTTCCCAGGGGAACTCCTCCGGCACCCAAAACAACAGCCCCCTTGGCTTCTTGACAACAGACAGCCAAGAGCCTGTAGAAGGAAGACAACCTTCCAGCCTGCAATGTGCAAACCGGACAGGCACTTATCCACTTCCCGGCCTACCTCACCACACAGACATTAAAAACCCATCCCCCCCGCACACACCAAAGCATTGCAGCTGCTCCCCTGCCCGTCCCACCCACCCCACCGCACCTGTCCCACTCCCTTGAAGCCCCTATAGATTTCATAGATCATAGAGTTGGAAGGGGCCTACTAGGCCATCGAGTCCAACCCCCTGCTCAATGCAGGGAACTAGAGGAGGGGGTCTCCCATCCAAGTCATAACCAAGCCTGACCCTGCTTAGCTTTCCACGCTCGGCCAAGCTGAGCCAGCGTGAGCCACAGGCTTCGACACCAAGGCCTCAGCCTAGCCTGCTGTGGCTGTCACAGCAATTCGGTTCCTGACTCGGATCCATTTCCGTCTCTGCCACAGAGCTTGGCGCAGCTGCCAAGGGGGGTGGCGAGATGCTAAGTGGGACTGGCAGGGCCACAGCCCAACCCCTCTCCTCACCACCCGCCACCCGCGGCCCCAGCAGCTGCTCAGCCGGGATGCTCTGCAGTGCCCTGCCTGAGATGATAAAAAACAGGGCCACAAGCTGGCACACTCAGGCTGCCAAGAGGGGACTAGATGGAAATAGGATGCAGGAGAGAAAATTCCCAGTAGTCCCGGAAGTCAGAGAGACACTGGAAGATGTCAAAGAAGGAAGCGACTGGGCATCGTGAGGGGAAAAAAGCCAGATCCACTCTGGGGAGTCAGGAAAGTGGGCCGCTCATATGGCACTGGGGGACTTTAGTGTACAAAGCGGGGAAACCCCGACAGTGGTGCCACTTGATCGTTGGCAATTTGCTATTTTTTAATAGTACCCCCCCCTCTCCCAATCTGCCACCCGAGGTGGGCCACCTCACCCTGCATAGTGGTAGAGCCGGCTTTGCTTAAGGGAAAAGGAAAGGGTGTTGGAGGAAAGATTCAAGAAAGGAGAGGAAGTCACACTGGGGGGTGGAGGGGTCAGCAGAGGACAGATAATCACTGGGGAAAGGAAAAGGTCACATCCAGGGAGTCTGGGAAGCAAATAAGAGGGTGTGTTTAGTAGGGAGTTTGGGGACAGGTGTAACAGGCATGGAGATGGAAAGATGAAAGCAGGGTGAGTTCAAAATGAAGAACTAGCCAGGCGGGTTTGGTTAGGAGCAAGGCTGGTGGATCCAGGATAAAGGAAAAGAGCCGCAGCCGGAAGAGGAGCAGAGTTACACAGGGTGGAAGGAAGAGATGCAAGCATCCTCGCATCCAGAGGGAAAGGCATGAGACGGCATGAGGGGATGGTTCACCTGGTGGAGATTCCAAATGCTTACCCTTGGGGAGAGGTGCAGGTTGGGGATTCAGGAAGTAAACGAGGGCCATGGCATGACGGCCAGAGGCGAAGGAGGAACAAGTCTCCTGCTGCACCTTTAGCAGCCGTGCAAAAGAGGGAGTTTCAGCAGGTGCGGCTTGCCCTGCAAGGGTGGTGGTGGTGGTGACGGTGGTAGAGAAGCTGCAATTCCCTCCTCTTCTACACAGCTAGTAGCTGGGCAAAAGCCCCATCCTGTGAAGCTGGCTACCCCAGATGCATATGTGGGTTCGTAAGGATGGGAGATGAATGCGGCATGAATGCTTGGAAGGAGGAACCAACCATCCCTCGGTGGCAGAGCACTTGATTTGCAGGAAGACGGTCCCGGATTCAATCCCCGGAATCTCCAGTTCAAAAAGGACCAGGCAGTGCATGATGGGAAAGTCCTCGGACTGAGATCCAGGAGAGATCCTGCCACAGTCAGGAAGGCCAGGCCAGGCTGACAGACAAGTTGTCTCATCTGGGCTTAGGCAGCTTCCTAGGTTTCAAAAGCGGCCCTGGCACTTCGCCTATGCATGATTCAGAAGGGCTGGAGGAGCTTTTTGCAGGGGACTGAAGATAGCAGGTTGCATATCCGGTGTCCAGAAGTGGGTTGAAGGCGATGGTCACCCAAGAGGGCAGAAAGTGGGGGTTGTGAAGATGAGGCCTGAGAGGATGCATGAGGTAATGTCCAAAGATGGGGGAGTGCCCAAAATAAGGTGCCAAAGGGAGAAAGGAACCCAAGCATGAGTTGCATGGGCTGAAGGAGCTGGAAAGACAGGGGAAATGTTATGCGACTACATCTGAAGACTGATCATGAAGATGATGGTGATGATCATGGCCTACCTTACAGGGTTATTGTAGGGATTCAGAAGGTAATGTATGTTGCAATGCTCTGTAGTGGTAGGCAAAGCTATGTATAATTGCTAGAAAGGTTCTAAAAACATAAGAACAGCCATGCTAGATCAGATCAAAGGCCTATCTAGTCCAACCAGATGCAGGACATGAGCACAATAGCACCCTTCCTCTCACGTTCCCCAGTGTACTGCCTCCAATATATAGCCATCATGACTAGTAACCATTAACAGCCATGTCCTCCATGAATATGTCTAATCCCCTCTTAAAGCCTTCCATGTCGGTGGCCATCACCACATCTTGTGGAAGTGAATTCCATAGTTTAACTGTGTGCCATGTGAAGAAGGACTTCCTTTTATCTGTCCTCAGCCTCCCACCAATCAGCTTTACTGGATGATCCCAGGATCTAGTACCATGTCCCCCCTTCACCTTTTTTCTACACTAAATTGTAACCTTTCCTCATAGGGAAATCGATCCAGCCCCCTTCATCAAGCTGCTCCTTGCTGAAGCCCCTTGATAGAGTTGCTGACACAGAGAGGGTTTAGAAGGACCTCCCACAGGCACAAAAGAGGTCTTTCCCAAAATTCTATGGGGAGTGAAATGGGGTTGCATAGGCAGAAGATCAGGTTTGTTTTAAACAGCTGCTTGTCCACGGCAAGTAAGAACAGTCCAGAGGCAACTGGTCACTAAAGCTTTTGTAAACTAGAAGAGAGTTCTTTCTTTCTTTCTTCTTAAGACCACCAATGTGTCACTAAGTACTGACATAAGTAGATGCAAGCAAGTGGGCTAGTAAAGAACCCAGCCACCCAACCCAAAATGAGGGCTAGTAACTTGTGTTTGTAAAGCTATAGAAGAGCAACCACCAGACCAAGTGTGGGAAGGTGTGTGATTGAGAAAATAAGGCCCTACGGCCTCTCATGAGGTTGACAAAAAGTGGGATTGGTGTGTGTGTGTGTGAGAGAGAGAGGGGGGGGGGTGCATTACTGCCCAGCAGAGAAAGGAAACATTTTAATTAGGCAAAGAACTGTGCTAAGAACGTGCAAACTCATCTCCTACACATGAGTCCATTAGCTATGCCCATTCTCCAATGGGGAGTCAGCCTCCCCTGTTGGTCTGGAAAGGCCTTGATCCTCCCCCGCCCAGTTTTTCAGGATTCCCCCTCCTTGGTTCTCATGGGTGCTACAACATAAGTTCCCATTTAATACCACTACTATCCACCAACCCCATCCTATGGTTAGCAAGGCCAGGCAAGAGGAAGGGAGAACGGGAGGCCTGGCTGCCTACAAGGCCCCCAGGCAGATGGTGCCTGCCTGGGCAACAGATAGGAAGGACTTAGGCCAACTGGGAGACCAGAAGAGCTCCTTGGCCTACATCGAGGGCACGAGAAAGGCCAGGCAATGAAAGGGAGAGGAAGGGGGAAAGGCCCTGGGGTACCTGCTACTGTGAAAGAGTCTCCTCTAAAGCAGTGGTGAACATGCAGCCCAAATGTAATAATTCATAGTTTCATTCACTGGGGAGAAGGGAAGCGAGGCGAGGCGAGATTAGAACTGGAGGAAAAAGACATGATCTATGGGAACTGATGACTGGTGCATGAGGATGGATAGACAAATAGATGGACTGTTTCTAACTGTGTGGCAACAAACACCCCCAACACACACACGCATTCCATACCCCCGCCCCCAAAAAACCCATTTCAACCAGTCCCACCAGCATCTGTGTCGTAGCTACCAGGGCTTCAGCGGCCATGCAATCTTCCACCACCCAAAATAAACACAACATCTGAAAGGCAGCCCCCCTCCCAAATCCGGCAACAGCCTTCTCATCCCCATCCTCCTCCCTTGCAAGACCAAACAGAGCTACACTCCCCCCCCTCCCCAAATTTCCTCCATACCCTCACATATACCTGGGCAGGCCTTCAGACAGAGACCACACCAGGATGTGGAGGAAAGGGGCAACATAAACACACACAGAGGGACACCCCCCCCCAAAAAAGAAGGTAACAGTGAAGTATTTCAGACTTACGGAATCCGTGAACTGCGCCCCCCGGCCTCCTTCTCCTTGCAACTCCCCCTCCTTCAGAGGGGGGAGCCCAATTTTCTTTGTGATCTTCTTTGGGGGGGGGTGGACAGCGGTGTCGCCGTTCTCTCTCTCCCCCCCTTTGCTCTTTCTCTGGAAAATAAAACCGTAACACCACCACCACCCCTTCACTCTGCTCCTTAGCAATCTCCCTTCGATGGAGAATCCGTAGCGAACTCTCAGATCACCTCTCCATCTGGAAACCCCAAATACCGCAAGGCTGAAGAGAAGAAGATGAGTGGGCTGAGGTGGGAGTTAGGCGAGAGGGGTGCTTTGCTCCCAGGGGGCCTCGCCCCCGCCCCTCACAGCCAAACTGTGGTGCACAGCAAGTTCAGGGTCGTGCGGGGTTGGAGGGGGGGGGGAGGCTAATCAGACGTCTCAGGAGTCAAAGCCCCAGAGGGCCCCGCCAGTCCAGGGGGGGGAGAACTGTCCATAAAAGAGGAAACTCCCCATGTCCGCCTCTCCAGAATGCTTCACTCACCCCCCCCCTTTACTGGGGGGCCTGGGTCCCCCCCCTGTCCCCCCCTCCACCGAGCACGATCTCTTTTTTGCTTTCCTCCTGGTTGTGGGAGCAAACGTTGATCTTGCTTCTGCAAATTGGGTGGGAGCGACGCAGCCCCCCGCCCCGCCGCTCTTATTCCTTCCTTGCTTCCTTCCTTCCTTCTCTCTCTCTTCCTACGGTTCTTCAATCATTCGACGGCGGCAGTGGCGGCTGGTGGATGGCGAAGATGCAATCCGTAGTCCACGTCTGGATCCTCCCGGTCGGGGGGGGGGGGGAGGAACGAGATCTATCCGGTTGCCCCCCTCCCTCCCAGTTGCCGCCCACCACCACCCCCAAAGCCAGGCGGGGGAGGACAGAGGCTGCGATCTGTCGGCTGCCAAAGCCGCAGAAGCCCGGATCGCTCTTTTCCCTCCTTCTGCCTCCCACCCCCGGCTCCGTTTTCCAACTACACCCCCATGGGGAGTGGGGGCGGGCGGTGCGCGAAAGTGGCGGCGGCTAAAGGGGGGTCCCTTTGGGGGTGTCGAAGCTGGGAGGGGCGTTGGCCGGCGGCAGCACTGCCTTTTTCTCTCTCTCATCAGGCTCTCCCGCTGCCTGGGGGGGGCGGGGGGTGGACTGGGGGGGGTGAGCGCGGCGGCGGCGACGTCGGAGGAGGGGGAGAGGGAGGGGGAGAGGAGAGGAGAGGAGCGCATTGGCATGCGCTGCAGCGCTTCGCCGGCGCGCACAGAATCTTGATGAAGCTCGCTGCAATCCGGACTCACTCCGGCGGCCCGGGAAGGAGGCGGCGCGCGAGGGGTGTGTGTGCGCGTGAGAGCGCCCTGTGCAAGTCGTGAGTTGGGTCCAGGCACCTGTTTGTTTTTTCCCCCAATAAAAAAACTCAGCCATTGGGGGCGGGAGCGGAATCATGAATAATAGTACCTCTGAGCATGTGCAAACTACCTCTGCTTTTAATCTCCCGGCCCCCACCCGCCGGGTAAAACCGCCAATCTGCCTTCGGCAATGAAACCAAAGCGCCTGTAAACTTAAAACTGTCGCTCGCGATCTCCCTTCGTTTCTGATCGCTTCTCTTCCCCGACAGCCACCACCGCCCTTTCCTCTTCCCACTTTCCAGAGTCGGATTGTAAGTTCATTGGGGGCAGGGACCTGTATGATAAGACTTCCAAGGCACATGGTGTGGCTGCCAGGCAGTGTGCTGCCCCAGAGCCTGTCTTTTAAGAAATTAAACACGGGTCCAGTCTAGACTTTCCAGAGTTCAGCCTTGGCGCATGTTTCCAGTTGCTGAGCTGAATCCTGGAATGTATGAAGTAAGGAAAAATAAATATCAGGGTCACTGAGCATGTGTGTGAAGTGCCTTTCTCTCACTACCGAAATAACCACAGACTGTTTCTACCCATTCTGCATATCAGGGCTCCAACGTTCTTCACGTATATTACCTCCATAATCTAATTTGGTATGGCCCCTTTTCACAACAATGGCAGCCAAAGCAGTTTATGATACATAAAAACAGAATAACAATAATAAAACAGCAATACATAGCAATATAATAATATCAGCATATCAAAACAGCTCAATTTTGGGCATCCAGTTTGGGGCAACCAAAATTATCTGGGGGCTGCAGTAATTCCCCTACAAGGAAAGGTTAGAATATTTTGGGCTATCTCACTTAGGGGGGAGAATAAGTAGTGGGGGAAGACATGACAGAGGCATATAGAATGATGCACCAAGCTTTGCTTTTCTTTTTTTAAAGAAAAAGAAAAACCAGGATCTCCCACATCACATCTAGTTGAGTTCCTTTACCATGTTGAGTGGCAATTTAGCTTCACAACAACCCTGCAAGTTGGTTTAGACTGAGACTTTCATTTAGACTTGCTCCAGTCCAGTGAGCTTCATAGGCAAGCAAGGGGTTTCAGTGGGATTCCATCTCACCACCCCCTGCCCCACATCTTGCTTCCGGGTGGCTTTCCCGTGGCTATACAATGTTCTTCCTTGCCAGTTTACCAGAGCAGTGCTTAGAACAGGGGTGGGCAACTTGTGGCTCTCAAGGCGTTTTGGCTTACAACAACTCCCATAAATTCCCTCACTATTGGCTATGCTGGCTAGGGCTGATGGGAACTGTAGGCCAAACTATTTGGAGGGCCATTGGATTGCACCCTAAATAGAAGCAGCAGGTTGGCTTTTGATAGCTGGGAGCTATATTAAAAGTGCTGGTGTTAACCTTTAAAGCCCTAAATGGCTTGCGACCATGTTATTTGAAGGACGTCCACCCATATATTAAGATCTGATTCAGGGCTCCTTCTTGGGTGCCTACCATTAAGATCAGTTAGGGTGATGTGCTCACTAGATAAGGCCTTCTCAGTGCTGGCCCCAAAACTGTGGAACTCACTTCCTATTGACTGATACCTTGCCCCTCCCTTCTGTACAAGCATTCAGGCTAGCCTTGAAGACCTTGCTCTCCATTGCTGCCTTGAGATCGTGATTTGCATGTATCTGTCACAGAACAGTTTCTCAGATTAGTCCACATGCTTGCTAAAGTGGCTATTATATCTTTCAATTATGCCTTTGCACCTGTTTGTACATTGCTGTGTGAGGGCATAGCCCCAAAAAGCAGCTAAGAATACTTCAGATGAATAATAATTAAATAAATCACACCAGTCCAGGGCTGAGTAATTGGCTCTATTGTTATTTGAGTGTGTGTGGACTTTATATTTTTTCCCCAGCAGTGAAATGATCAAGAACAGTCAGGAGAACTCAACCGATAGCAGAGTTAAAGCACCTTCCTTATACTGTAAGGCTTAAACATCTGTGGTTTTTCATTCAGAAAAAAGAAAAGAATCAGGTTTATTAAATGACAAACGTTGTGAAGAGGAGAGAATCTTTTCCCCCTCTGCTGAAACTAGAAGTTGGGGTCACCTCAGTGAAATTGACGGGCAGGAGATCTAGGACGGATGAAAGAAACTACTTCTTCACACAGCACATTGCTAATGCATGGAATTCAGTGCCACTCAAGAGGTGGGGTGGGGGAGCCACAAGCCTAGATGGCTCTATAAAAAGGGTAACACACAAAACCATGTCTATTAGCCAGGATAGTTACTTGGAAAGTCCATGTTCAAATACAGCATACCTCTGAATAATGGATATTGGAGAAATAGTTGGCTGCTGTAGGAAGCAGGATTCTGGAATATTAGGCTTTGGTCTAACCTTACGTACATTTATTACTTTCTTATCCCATCCTTTCCCTTCAAGAAGGTCAGGGGTGAAGAGCCAGTGTGCTGTAGTGGTCAGAGTGTTGGACAGACCGGGACTCGGGAGATCCGGGTTCTAGTCCCCTACATGGCCGTGAAGTTCACTGGGTGACTTTGGGCCAGACATTGACTCTCAGCCTAACCTACCTCACAGGGTTGTTGTTGCGAGGATAAAATGGAGAGGAGGAGGATTATGTAAGCTGCCTTGGGTTCCTTGCAGAAAAAAGGACAGGATATAAATATAATAAAATAAATGAATATGTCAGTGGTGGGGAACCTCAGGACCAGGGGCCAGATCTGGCCCTCCTGAGGTGCTCCAGATGGCCACGGCCCCTCTCCATGGCCCCACCTCCTTTCTCCCAACCACAGATTGTTTGGTGGTGTCCCAGCTTGTGTGCACTGTTTTCCCCTATTCTAAAAATGTTGAAATGCCTCCCCAAAGGCTGAGTTGCTGGCAGTAAGAGCTTTAAGCTACAACAGTGTAGCTGGCTGGGGCATGCTGGGAGTTGTAGGCCAAAAACATCTGGGGACACAAGGTTGAAGAACACTGAGCTACAATATGCTGGGATTGGTTTTTTTGTATTTTGGTCCCACCCACCAATGGAATGTGGCTTCCAAGAGCTTCTCCGGAATTGAATTTGGCCCTCAAGCGGAAAGACGTTGGCCACACCCACCCACCCCAGGCCTAGTTCCACCTACCACACTGTGCTGTGGCTTTTTAAGGTACAAAGTGCCAGCAGAAGGTGGAGCGGTGGAACGAGAGCTGTGATTTTTAGAAGTTCCAAAACAAATTTGGCTGGTGGAGTTAGAAAACCTTGTCAGGGACTGCGGCCCTATTATTAGGCAGAGCGAGGCGGGGGTGGCTGGGTGCGTGTGTTGGTGGGGGCAACAGCCTCCCTGGCCATTCCTCCCAAGTTCCCCCAGCCATTCCCCTCTGTCGGAGGACAAGAGCTGTGTGGAGGACAAGAGCTGTGTGCGCCACACGGGCTGAACTAGCCTGCAGACTTCAGGTATATGGTGCGGCCTGCTGCCCCATCACCACCAGTGTTGAAGCAAGATTCACTCGCCAGTCGGCTTCTGTTTGTGGAACAGGAGAGGCTTGTCCTTTGCTTGAGGCATCACAATGTCTTGAACCAGCCCCGGGAGCAATGTCGCATTGCTATTTCTTTAATTGAAAAAAAGGGTGGGTGGGTGCTGGATTCGGACCAGCGTGGCACCACACTTGCTCCCTTATTTTAAGTGTACAAGGACAGGCTGCAGTTGCCCGGTGAGAATAGAAATGCATTCTGTCCATACCCAGAGAGGTACATTTGTTATTTATTATTTATTTATTTCCATTTCTTTAAAGAAGGGGCGTAGGTGGGAGCAATGGTGCAGTTGGGTAATTTTAGACCCTGTACATAATGTTATTTATTTATTTATTTATTTACCACCTTTTTTCCTGCAAGGAACCCAAGGCGGTTTACAGAATCCTCCTCCTCTTCCTCCCCATTTTATCCTCACAACAACAACCCTGTGCAGGTAGGTCAGGCTGAGAGGCCGTGACTGGCCCAAATTCACCTAGTGAGCTTCATGGCTGAGTGGGGTCTAGAACCTGGAAGACCCAGTCCAGCACTCTAACCAATAATAATAATAATAATAATAATAATAATAATAATAAATTTATTTCTTACCCGCCTCTCCATCTAGATCGAGGCGGGGAACAACAAAAATACAAAATACATAAACTAATCAACACACCATACTATTAAAACATCTTAAAACTACTTAAAAACATTATAAAACATCTTAAAATAATCTTAAAAGCAACCTAAAATTCCGCCGGATAGGCCTGCCGGAAGAGATCAGTCTGTACACCACACTGGCTCTGTAATGATCATAAGATGGGGCAGGGGAGCTTTAGACAGCCTTGCAGATTAGACAACACATATTTCCTCCCCAGTTGCCATTCCATGCTGGAGAGCTGCCTCTAGATTCCTGATTGGCGTAACCCCACAATTCAGTTCCCTGGTGTATGTCTGCGTTAGTATGTTTAGTGAGTATAGAATGTTGAACTGAGTGGGTGTGGTTTGTGATGTCTTGGAAAGGGGGGGGAGGAGTATATAAGGAGTGTGTGAGTGAGTGTGATGGGAGAGAAGCGAGTGTGTTGGGCGTGTTAGAGAGTTGGGTTTCATAGATAGAGTTGGAAGGAGCCTACAAGGCTATCGAGTCCAACCCCCTGCTCAATGCAGGAAACTAGAGGAAGGGGTCTCCCATCCAAGTAATAACCAGGCTTGACCCTGCTTAGCTTTCCACACTCAGACAAGCTGAGCCAGTGTAAGCCACAGGCCGTTATTCATGTCTTGTCAGGAGTTTTGAGAGAAATCAGTGCTTGTATGAGGAGTGAAAGTATTTGGAGTTATAGGGGCTTAGGTTAATTACAAAGTGTTTGGTGTAGGCAGGTTTAAAGTTATTTTCTGGAACTAAGATTTTGAGAATTAAAAGAAACTTGTTTTTATTTTGTTTGCTACCCAAATCCTACGTGTCAGCTTGGTGTTATTAACCTGCATTACTTTTAAATCTACACACACACCTTGGTACCCACAGTATCATAAATTTAAGATAGATCCTTAATAACCAGTATTAATCTTTTCCCTCATTAGTAGGGGAAAGGTTTCATCTGACCCTCCCCTCAGGTTTTTAAGTGTTGATGCTTAGCGTGAGAAGGGTTTATGCACCTGGTCCTAAAGTGTAAGGGACCGTGTCTTCGCACACACTGGCTCTGTAATGATCATATGATGGGGCAGGGGAGCTTTAGACAGCCCTGCGGATTAGACAACTAACACATATTCCCTCCCCAGTTGCCATTCCATGCTTGACAGCTGCCTCTAGATTCCTGATATGTTAGAACAGGGGTGTTAGAATCTCAGGTCAAATCCAGCCCTCCTGTTGGGGCAGGGCCGGTCAAATCCAGCCCTCCTGTTGGGGCAGGGCCGGTCAAATCCAGCCCTCCTGTTGGGGCAGGGCCGGTCAAATCCAGCCCTCCTGTTGGGGCAGGGCCAGCCAAATCTGGGGGGGGGGTCCCAAGAGGACCACACCCTCTTCCACCCAACCCCTGATCGTCAGGTGGTTTCCCATCTTTTGTGCAGTTCCCCCCTCCCCCTTCTAAAAGGTTGAAATGTCTCTCCTAAGGCTTCATTACTGGAAGTAAGCGCTTTGAGCTAAAATACATGGGTATTTTTGGCATGCTGACCCCGTCCCTTTCGCCTTGCCCACCACTGGAATGCAGTCCCCAAGAGCTTCATAGATTTCATAGATCATAGAGTTGGAAGGAGCCTACAAGGAGTCCAACCCCCTGCTCAATGCAGGGAACTAGAGGAGGGGGTCTCCCATCCAAGTATAATAACCAGGCTTGACCCTGCTTAGCTTTCCACGCTCAGACAAGCTGAGCCAGCATAAGCCACAGGCCTTCTCCAAAATGGAATTTGGCCTCTGGGCTGAAAGTGGTTCTGCCCCCTTTTGTTAGAACAAAACTGTCTGCCAACCCTGATTTATTGAGAGAGAGAGAGGAGAGAGAGAGGGAGAGAGAGAGGGAGAGAGCGCATGTGCAGTTTTGCATTTTAAACTCACTTAAATCATAGCACCATCATGAGTACAGGTATCAAATGGACTTTGCTTCTTCTGCCCTCATCACCTACCACTCTCTGGGTGGTCATTTCAGGACACACACACCCCTGGGCTGCAGGTCCCTGGACGTAAGCCCCCAAGGCCCAGCACTGGGTGGGAGCCAAAAATCAAGGGAATCAACTCCTAAATGAATTAAGAGAGAAGTGACTGATGCTTCAAGAGCAGCCCCTGCAAGAGAGCCCCGGGCCCAGCTCTGCCCCGCTACTTTCACTACTGATTTTCTCCATTTTAAAATTGATCTGCCCTGCACCATGCAGAATAGAATGAAGCCATTTACTGACTTGAAAAAAACAAAAATCCCGCACATATATATTTGCATAGAAATTGTCCGTCCCCCCCCAGTGGCAGTTCCCAAACTCCAACTGGAAATCCCATTCATACCGGTTGCAACAGGAAGGCAGGATGATGTCTTGGGGGAGAAGAAGAAGGAAGGAACCAGAAAAGGAACGAACCGAGAGGTGGCAGCAAGGAAGCCAAGCAAGAAGAAAGGAATGGAGGAAAAACAAGTTGAAAGGAAGGAAATGCTCGCTCTGCTTCCCTGTCTCCCAACACAGTTCTTTTAAAGCAAAGGGATCAACTACAGTCAAATGTGAATCCAGGGTACACAAGACAGACAGACAGACAGATAGGGCAGGGCTGGATCTGCACTGGAAAGAAGAGGCAAAGAAGATTAAAGCAGGAGACATTTATTGCTACTATCCAGGGCTGGCTCGAGAACTTTTAAGAACCCCACCAAACCACCACCTAGTTAACAGTCTCATATGGAGAACTCCTGGGCACTTTCACCCTGCACTCAGTCCCCTTCATCCCCAAAGCTGTCTCTACGAACTCTTCTGCTATTGGGCCAATTGACACACTGCACCACAGCAAATCTAAGTTTGCCACCCAAGTGAACTCTCTTAACGAGGAGCGGCTACCAAGCTTGGCTCCTAGATGAGCATTCCTGTGCGATACAGAGGTTTGTCACATTCACACTTGACTTGACACATCTAGGAGTACATGTTAGAACAACTACTACTGTAGTTGTATTTTTTTAATTGATTTTTGTACACCGCCCAGAGAGCTTCGACTATTGGGCAGTATAGAAAATGAATGAATGAATGAATGAATACTGAGAGCCAGCGCTGGTACAGTGGGTCAGATGAAGACTGGGGAGATTGAGGGTCAAATCCCCACTCAGTCAAGAAGCTCACGGAGTGATTTCCAGCCAGTTGCTACTTCTCAGACTAACCTACCTCACAGGGGTGTTGTGAAGATACAAGTGTTCACAAGTGAAGATCATGTTCACTGCCCTGGGTGTCTTGAAAGAAAGGTGGGATAACACTGTAATGTATTGTAATTATGCAGCAACCCTCAAATAAAATGGCCAGCTCAGCCAACCCCAACTGTTTCTGAGTTGGTATCCTTTAGGGAACAGGTAAAATCCATCCTGTTTCAATACGTATGTTTGTCAGTTGGTTAAATAGAGGATTTTTTGTTAGCGTTTTGGATCTGCCAGTACAATATCTAAACTATTGCTTCTTACGGCCCTGCTCTATTATTTAATGTTTTAGTGTGGCTGTTGTCATCTGTTTTGTCCTTTATATTTTATACTGTGTTGTAATGTTATTATTTATTTATTTATTTATTTATTCTCTTTATACCCCGCCTTTTTTCCTGCAAGGAACCCAAGGCGGCTTACATAGTCCTCCTCTCCATTTTATCCTCACAACCCTGTGAGGTAGGTTAGGCTGAGAGGCAGTGACTGGCCCAAAGACACCCAGTGAGTTTCATGGCCGAGCGGGGATGTTTGTTGTTAAGCCACACTGAGTGCAATTTGTAGGACAAAATACGTAAAAAACAAACAAAAAAATAATAAACTACCAGATCCAAGCTTTTGAATTGCATAGATAGTGGTTTAACATTTCAAAACAGAGTTTCTCAGAAGAGGTCAATAGGGGAGTAACTTGTTTCATTTCTGGTCCCTTATGAAAATAATCATGTATATACACGGAGAGGGAGAGAAACAGAAGCAAAGATAACAGAATGCAGAATATGCCAGAAGAGAGTGAAGGAATAGGTACATTTACTCTATAAAAAAAGAGAGATTAAGGGCACAATCCTATGCTGAGGCATGCTGGGAGTCGGGAGGCCTTTTTTTCTGTCTAAACTTGCATAGGATCACACCTTTAGACAGGATGCGATA
Organism: Shinisaurus crocodilurus; assembly: GCA_021292165.1. NCBI lineage: Eukaryota > Metazoa > Chordata > Lepidosauria > Squamata > Shinisauridae > Shinisaurus > Shinisaurus crocodilurus. The sequence goes on from CM037885.1 coordinate 9,574,786, forward strand.
AGCATCTTCCCATATTTTAAGAGTCTGGAATTTACAAAATACTTCTCACTGCTGCTGCTGCTGCTTTCACACATCCCTGCTCTATTCTTGCACACGCCACTGCATGCATTTGCAGGTGTCTAAGAACTGGATAGCCAGGCCATAGAAAGTACTGTATATACTCGAGTATAAGCCGACCCGACTATAAACCGAGGCACCTAATTTCACCCCCCAAAACTGGGAAAACTTATTGACTCCAGTATAAGCCTAGGGTGGGAAATGCAGCAGCTACTGGTAAATTTAAAAAATAAATTTAAAAAATCAAGTTAAAGTACTTCATGCACACTATTTAATTCTACCAATTAAAATGTGTCGAAATTTAGCAAATTTCCGTATAGGGGCTTCCTTACAACCAGCAATCATGACAGTTAGTGAGGGTAAGTATAAGAAATAGGAACCTGCATGCTGGTCAATGTTGTCTTCTTTTTCCAGTGTTGCTTCCCTCTGCCTTGGACCAACCCCACCCTCACAAAAACAAAGTAGCAAGCAAAATGAAATGCTGATGATTGATCAGTTACTGGGCAAAATAGAGCAGTTTATTTTCATGAGGTGAAAGTGAAATGCCTGTTTGGTAAATACCGTAACTGTAAATATTCATATTTCATAATAAAATTGGCTCTTAATTTAGGTAGAAAGGCCTCCTTAACCCAATGTATCTGGTAGAAGGCACCGATTCAGTTTAGTGATTCTTTAAGGCAGTGGTTCTCAACCTTTTTTGCCCCATGCACCCTCTTCACCATATGTCAGAATGTCATTCCCCCCTTTCCAAGATTGTCTGACTTACGTACGGGTATTTAAAAATAGTAGTCAGTAAATACTGTAGTCAGTAAAGTTGTTCAGGAAACTCAAGCTCAGAGGCCCTCCAAATTCCTTTTAAGCTTTATGCTTAAAGCCTCGCCACTGCCAAAGCCCTGCTGCCGCCACCCCCAGACCCCCCCCGCCACCCCCGTCACCGTGCCTGCTCCCGCCGCCGAAGAAGCCCCGCTGCCGCCGAAGAAGCCTCCCCGCCGCCGAAGCCCCGCTGCCGCCGAAGCCCCCCCAGGACCCCTGCCGCCACCCCCAGACCCCCCCGCCACCCCCGTCACCGTGCCTGCTCCCGCTGCCGAAGCCCCGCTGCCGCCGAAGCCACGCCGCTGCCGAAGAAGCCACGCCGCTGCCGAAGAAGCCACGCTGCCGCCGAAGAAGCCCCGCTGCCGTAGAAGAAGCCTCGCCGCCGCCACCGAAGCCCCGGCGTGGCTTCTTCAGCGGCAGCGGGGCTTCTTCGGCGGCGGAAGTTGGCAGCAGTGGGGCTTCTTCGGCGGCGGAAGTTGGCAGCAGTGGGGCTTCTTCGGCGGCAGGGAGGCTTTTTCGGCAGCGGGAGCAGGTACGGTGACGGGGTGGTGGTGGAGGGGGTCTGGGGGTGGCGGCAGGGGTCCTGGGGGGGCTTCGGCGGCGGCGAGGCTTTTTTGGCGGCGGGGAGGCTTTTTCGGCGGCTGGAGCAGGTACGGTGACGGGGGTGGCGGGGGTGGGGTCTGGGGGTGGCGGCAGGGGTCCTGGGGGGGCTTCGGCGGCGGCGCTGACTCGAGTTTAAGCCATGGGGGGCATTTTTCAGCACAAAAAATGGGCTGAAAAACTTGGCTTATACTAGAGTATATACGGTACTTCTTCACCTAACACATACAGTAATCTTCGGAATTCACTGCCACTAGAGTTTAGAATGGCAGTTGCCTTTAAATCAGGTCTTGCCAGCAGCTATTAGTCATACTGGCTAAATGGACCCTCTTATGTTCACTCAGCTAGAAAGTTTGAGAAGCAGGTTTGCCCTCATACAGTTCCTTAATTTCATTTCCCCTGTTTTCTTCTCGTTCTTTTTATTCTTTTATTAGCACCTTGATCCTTGTGTCACTTAATTATCCTCCCACTTGATTTTATATGTGATAATCTATCATAATCCATTTTAAAGTGAAGCTCTTCATTGTTAACATTGTATCCTTATATCAAGAGATATGGATTCTTCAAGCACAGAAAGTAGCCAAGAGAATTATTATGTAACACTGGAAGGACAAATCTACTCCTACTTTACAATTGTGGATAGCGGACGTGTCTTCTTTGCCAACATTTGAATTGGGTTTGGGAGGGTTTTTGACAGAGTGGTAAAAAGAGAGGATTTTAAAGCAATCCAGTCTAGTTTCAGTGAGTCATTCACTTTGTGAGAATATATTTCTATGCTTTAAAAAAACCAACATACTGTCTAGCAGATATTGGGTTTGTATACCTAATTGATTTAGTTGATATTGTTACTTTCTACTTGTAACATACTGAATTTGGTATATGTGATTCACACACACCACTCTTTTTGTTGTTTGCAAAAGTTAAAATACGCTTGATAGCATTTTCTAGTGTATGCCAACGATTATGTAATATTAGACATTCAGAAGGGCTCCTCCACCGCCATCTCCATCCCAGAAAACATCCGCTAGGAATGTTGTTTTTTTAACCTTGTCTCAAGTCCCACTCCACTTCCACCCCCGCACACACTGTACCAATTAACCATGTTTTAAAGAAAAATACAAGGAAATAAAATTAACTCTAGAGATCAACAGAGTACCCTGCTCCCATGATTCCTTAAGGGTGCAAGAGTCCCTTCCCCGCCACCTGTGTGTGCACACACACCTGCAAGGGTGTCTCTGTTCAATGGTGGGAGTGGAGCTCCACAAAGGCAACAAGTCTCCCATACAGTTGTCCCCTCCCCCAAAGTGAATGGAGAAGTTACTCCCACAGGAGCTCAATTCATGCACTGGCAGCTTTGTTTCAGTGACAAAATTTTAAGCAGACCCGTCCAAACCTTTAAAAACAACCACCCAAAAAACAGCTTCCAAACCTTGAACCGCAGGAGCAAAAAGGTTGCCTTCCTCCATGCTTAATATTGCATTAGCACATCTTTAATGTGTGTGCCACTGAACTGGAAGATGCACTGACTGACGTGCCAGAGGTGGAAATCTAGAAGCACAGCTAAGCCCAGGGAGTAGCAACAACACTGCAGCCAGCCGGAAAGATATGACCAGAACGAGATCCTTCCTCAAGCTGTCGTGACAACACTGAAAGAATCTATCAAAAAGCACAGGGGAAACTGCTCTGCAGCCCTGGGAGAACTGAATGCATGTACATGTGAGCACAAAGGCAAGTGTTCTTTGATCTGCTGCACATTTAAGTGACTGAAACCTCTCAGCTGATGTCTTCAGCACCACGGCCAGCTCCTTGGCCAACAAAGCTCTAGAGATATAGAGATAAGAGCTCTACCAAGGGCAGCCCAATGGCATAAGGAAGCTTTGCCCGGCCACTCCTGCCCTCCAGGACCTACCTGTACTCACCCTATGTGTGTGACTGTGAGGGATGGCAGATGGGCATAAGAGAAATGAGAAAAGACACCTGAGGTCTGCGAGCAGCCTGAGAAAGGAGCTCCAGCTGGGACTCATTTGCTTCAGTGTTCAGGTACAGGGAAGAAAATAGCCAAGTGGAAGGCTGGGCTAAAAGAGAGAAACACCACGGTGGGAAGAAAAAACCCTTAGTGGAAAATGCCTTCAACTGTGCAATACAACCTGTGGCAAACTCTCCATCAGTCCTAAAAACATTTACAGTAATACCTTAGATTGCAAGTAACTTGGTTTGAGAGCGTTTTGCAAGACAAGCAAATTTTTAAATATTTAATTTTTTTTTACTCGATATACAAGCGACGTCTTGCAATACAAGTATTGTAGTACGGCTTAAATTAAAAATCTCTGTACAAATTTTTTGGGGGGGGGATTTCGTTTCGATGTAAGAGTGTTTTGGATTACAAGCACGTTTCCGGAACGAATTATGCTTTCAATCCAAGGCATGACTGTAGCTTGTATTTTAAGGAGGAAAACAATTCTGGCTCTCATGGCATTTTGTTCTTGACTAGGGACTCTACTTGTCTGGGGATTGAATTTTACTCACCTCTTCCTCTATCCATTTCTTTGGAGCCTCCCTCTTGGAGGAGAACCTTTGGCCCCCTCCCATGGGGGGATCTCTATTCCCCCACCCAGATTTTATGACTCAAGTGATCTTATTTGCCCTTCAACTGTTTCCTTTCCAAATGACCAGGCCCTGAAAATATCAATATGATAACTAAAATTATGAGTACTAATGACAGCTAGAATGAAGCCTCCACTTTCAGAGATAGCAGAATATCCCTGATTATCAGATGCTGGAAGCAAACAAGAGAGAATGGCTATTTCCATTGTATCCTGCTAAGTTGTAACCTCCCCTGGGACATCCGGCTGTCTGCTGTTGGAGACAGATAGCTGGGCCAAGCAAATCTTTGGTCAAATCCAGCAAGGCAATTCTTATGAACAGCCCCACCTAGTGGACATAATGAAAAATGGCAACCTCCTACCAAAGAACGAACTACTGGCAAACTACAAGGACTCTACACAGACAGGGTTAATGGGGGGGGGGGGAGGGGATTTGGTTAAGTCAAGATTTAATGTCACTATTTATTTAGAGACTATTTCAGTTATCCTGTGACTACAACAGGGAATGGAAAAAAAAAATAAAGCTATGCTTTCCTCCCAACAATTTTAAGTTATCCTCAAAAAGACCCCTTATATTCAGGGTTACTTCAGAGTTTTAGGACTTGTTGCCCATTTCAAAAACATCTTAGTTGGTTAATCACATACATTTCTGTCAATGAATTAAATCTGCATAGACTTCCAAATAAATAAAAATAAGGATGATTTCTCTTTTCAGATAAAATGCAACAGTTTTAAAAGAGGCACACCCTCCTGCATGAGGGAGATGGAGGAATGCCCCCTCCAAGATTGTGTAAGTAATTTTATTATAAATAATTATGATTGTTTTAATCCACTCTCCCAATTAATTAAGGACACTTTTCTAACTGAACAGAGATTTCTAATCAGGTTAATCTAGCTGAGTAACTAACTAAGCATTGCTGCCATAGCAAACTTAATAGATCAGTTAAAAGCAGATGATTAAAAAGTCATGAAGGGAGCAATCCTATGGTCCCTAGACATTGTCTGAGGGGCCACAGGATATTTCAGATTCCAAGCTCCATCCTCAGAGCTGGGCATCGGAGTTCCGACCCCCCTCGTAGCCAGCACAGAAAGAACCGTGCCAGCTGCCTCTCCAAGGTTAGGAACACAACCTCAGAGAGGAGTAAAAGCGAGTCTTTTGGTGGGCAAGGAGGGAGAGAGACTGGAGAGGCCAGGATTCGAGCTATCATGAGGCCTCTCCAGCCTCCTTCCTTCCCACTCCGAGAAAGCCCGTCTAGCCAAAAATGCAGGGTGGGAGGACAAGCTGGTGAAGATCACCTCTGTCCCTCCTCCTGCCCTGCCTAGGATGCTCGTAAGCCTCTGAGTTCGGGTGCTTACGAGTATCGAGGGCACAACCCATAGTATTGCGCCCTAGTTGGTTAACAGCCTTACTCAGTACCCAGTCCTTTTCAAACAGCACTGGCATATCCTGCCCACACTGGAATTTTCTTCTCCCCAATACAAAAACAAACAACACTTCAAAGATCATGAGCACTTTGATTTCTGTTTAATTTTAATACGAAATAACAAAATGCTCCCACAGCCATAGGGATGAATCCAGTTAGCAAGAAACAAACAAAAAAAAGTGTTATGGATCACAGGGGGAAGTAACTGAGTGATGGGGACCAACAGCAAACAGGAAGAGAATCCCACAGTTAAGACAGGAAACCCAATCAAGAGGTATTTACAATCCAGGCTGAACCCTAGCAGGGAAGGAAAACAAAAAACCATTTAGCATTAGAGGGGATTTGGCTGTAGAGGATGGCTGCTATTGGGCATTCCTGGGATTGGGGGTTGCCCAAGTCATAAAAGAAAAGCCAAGTTTCATACAGCTGAGTTGGAAAGAACAGGCAACCACAGGGGAGATGGGAGGATCAGAGCCCACAATGATGTGGAGTGCCCAAGCAGACTGCACTGCTGCTCTGGTGAAGTGTGCGTATGTGTTCAGGAAATGGCACCCGTTCATCACAGAACTGGGAAAGAAAAAAATGATGTAACCTCATCCCAGAAATGCCCAAGATGGGGGCACCAGAGCGCATGGATAAAAGCTAGGGGGCAGGAGTTGTTGTGGCTACACCAAAGCCTCATAAGGGGGAGCCAGAGAGCAGCAGCTCCCAGTCCACAGTAGCGTGACCAGCTGCCCCTCCTTACTCCCCCAAGCCCAACTCAAACTTCCCCAATCTGGACATTCTCCACCTGGATGTTCTCAAAGTGAACACCTCCATCGGTCGGATAGATTTCAATGGTCTCCACCACTGGGATGGTCTCCATAATGGTAACGGTATTGCCATAGACCTGCTCGCTAGACACCGAGGAGGCTGACGACGATGCTGTTGCTGCTGCCGCTGCAGCGGCGGCGGCAGCAGCAACAGCTTCTGCCATGACCTCTTGCTCATGCTGCAGGCGCTGCTGCTGATGCATTTTGCGGTGCTTCCAGAGGTTGGAGAAGGAGCGGTAAGCCTTGCCACAGGCATCGCAATGGTATGGGCGTTCCCCTGTGTGGATCCGCTTGTGCTCAGCCAGCCGCACGGCGATAGTAAATGCTTTCCCGCACTCATCACATTTGAAAGGCTTCTCCCCGGTGTGCAGGCGCAGGTGATCCTTGAGGTGGGTGGACTGCCGGAAGGCCTTCCCACAATCTGGGCAAGGATAGGGACGCTCCCCAGTGTGGATGCGGCGGTGAACCTGCAGCGAGGTCTCTGTGCTGAACAGTTTCTTGCAGTCGCTGCACTCAAAGGCCTTGGGGCAGCTGGGGCGGCGTGGCCGAGGCGGAGGCGGTTGAAACACCGGAGGCTCTTCTTCCACGCCTTCAGGAATTTGGATGTCCCCATGCAGCCGTTCGTGGGCTCTAAGCTGCACAGTTGAGCCGACCTTCTTGCCGCAAACAGAACACTCGAAGTGACGGCTCATTTTCCCACACTTGTGCTCCTTCAGCTGCTCAGCGGTAACAAAGGCAGCCCCACAGCCAGATGTGCAGCGATGGGGCTGTTGGCCAGTGTGGCTCAGCTGGTGGACCTCTAGCAGACGGCGAAGCAAGAAGGAACGGCCGCAGGTCTGGCACTTGTAGGGATACTCCCCTGTGTGGTGGTAGCGGTGCATGAGCAGGCGGTAGGGCCGGTGGAAGACACTGCCACACTCCTGACATTTATAAGGATAGTGGCGGCTGTGAACCAGGAGGTGCTGCTGCAGGGTGGACGACTGCGTGAAACATTTCTGGCAGATGTCGCAGCGGTAGGGGCGCTCGCCCGTGTGCGTCAAGCGGTGGCGCTGCAGGTTGGCCGGTGAATTGAAACTTTTGCCACACTCCTTGCAGTGGTATGGCCTTTCCCCAGTGTGGGTCAAGAGGTGGTTGCGCATGTGGGACTTCTTCTTGAACATCTTGCCACAAGTCAGGCATTTGTGGCGGCGCTCCATCTTGTGGGCAAAGCGCTGATGGCGTGACAGCTGTGTCTGCTTGGGAAAGGTCTTGCTACACATCTGGCACTGGAACTCATCGGTGTTTTGCTCCTGGGCACTGCCATCAAGTGAGATGGCAGTGTTGTCCACTGAGCAGATGATGGCCACTGGAACCACTTCTTGCTGCTCCTCTGGTTGCTCTGGGGCTTCAGGGGGCTCCTCCTCAAGAGGCTGGTCCTCAGGAGGGGATGCAGGCAATTCATGGGTCTGTGTTGAATTGGCACTGTGGGAGCGCCGATGGTAGAGGAACTTGGTCATGTTTATGAAGGTCTTCCCGCAAGTGCAGCGGTACAAGGGATTTGAAGAGTGAGTGCGCCGGTGGGACAAGAGCACCGCCTCGGTACCAAAGCCAAGGCCACAGTCCACGCACAGGAAGCGTGACTCCCCACTGTGCTCCTCTCGATGTTTCTCTAGTGCAGCTGGAGACGGCAACACCTTGCTGCAGAGCGGGCATTTGAAGGCACCCTGCCGGTGGCTCCTCATGTGTAGCTGGAGCTTGTGGGCTGAAGGGAACTGCTGGTCACACTCGGCGCACAAGTGCTCCTTGGCGGCTGGCTTCGCTTTGCGGGGTGGCTGCTCCCCGGGGTTGTTCTTCAGCTCGTAGCTGTGATCAGTGGCTGTAACACTGGTTGGGGCTGGCGGGGGCATAGCCCCATTATGCACACCAGCTAAGCTTGGGGGCGTCAATTCCTTTGGCTCGGCTGGGCAAGGCGCAGGTGGCTCCCTGGTTCGTGTCCCTGGGGGTGGTTGTATCACCTGGTGCGTGGCCTGGTGCTCCAGGAAGTCTGTAGTTGACTGAAACAGCTGGAGACACTCGCCACACTCATAGAGCAGCAGCTGCACGGTCCCACTAGAATCTCCCCCATCCACTGGCTTTCGATATGAATGCTCCAGGTTTACGAGCGCCCGACTCTGAGGAGGAGGAGCTGGTGGCTCCGGTGGCTTGCGGTGGGTCTGACGATGGGCAAGCCACACATCCTGACTGGTGAACAGGGCCTTGCACTCTATGCACTCATAGTGGATCTGACTGGAGCTCAGAGGTTTCACCAAGGGTTCTGGCTCCTGGGTTACCATCTTGAGGTGCATCTCCTGGTGCTCCAGCAACTGACTTGGAGACATGAGGATCTGTCCACACTCCAAACACTGGTACTGGCTTTCCTGCACGGTCACAGTCTGATAGAGACCAGTCTCCCCACCGGCCACCAGCCCAGCTTCTGCCAGCCCAACTACTTCATACTGCTGCTCTTGGGAGCACATGTGGCTCTGCTGGTGCACCAGTGCTTCCTCCAAGGTGCTGAACTGCTGGCTGCACTCTGAGCAGACATAGCGATGTTCCACATATAACAGTGTTTCTTCAGCTGATTCTGCCATTATGAAAGAAGGCTCCCAGCCTGCTGGGAAGAACAAGAAGGAGAAAGACAAAATTAGGGAGATGGATGGTCTAGACTAGGGCTGTAGCATTTGGTTGATTAATCAATTGGGAAAAAACTGAGTGCCCCCAATTAATCAGACAGATCTTTTTAAAAAACCCAAATAAAATTTATTTTTAATACAGGTGCTTCTAAATCCATGGCTGGCAGGTAGCTACCTAGAAGCATCCCTCCTCCTCTTCCACAGGGGGCGGAATGCCTCTTCTGAGATGGTGCCTGCTGCGTCACATGCATCCATCATTTTAGAACAAAGAAACATGCTTCCTCCTCCACTTCAGAACTATTTTATTTATATGCAAAATGATATATTTGATTAATAAATTAAGATTCGTTAGTCAACTTAATATTGCTTTTAATTGACTGACCCTAATCCTAAACTATGCCTGGCGATGAAGCAGGCAGGATACAAGTCATTTACAGGTTCCCACAGCAAGGAACGGCAATTATAAGAACTAAACCTGAAAGCGGAACAGTCCAATGCAGGTTTACCTAGAAGTATATCCAACTGAGTTCTATAGAGCTTACTCCCAGGGAAGTGTATATATGATTGCAACCTTCATCAGTTCATCGGTCAACTACAGCTTTAGATGACAAATCAGCTGCGGGAAAAAATTAAATTAGTGGAACTGAGAGTTAAGGAGCACACTTGGGATAGTTTGGAAGGCTACTTGGATTTTAGTGCACTACTGCAACAGAGGATGAAAAATAAAAGATTAAAGATGGCCACCTCATGTAACAATGAGTGATAGCTTTAACTTATTTCATAAAGGCACCTATACTGTAGTTTTGGCAGTACAACGTAAGAACATAGGGAACACAGGAAGCTGCCTTATCCCTGGTCAGATGATATATGTCCATCCAGTGATGTTTTGGAAATTATTTTTTCCAGTGCTTTACTTTTCCACAGAAAAAAATCAGTTTCATAAGTTCATTAGTAAAAATGATTGTATGCCAATTGTTAATACAATATTAGGCAAGCTTGGCAGTTTCAAAATTGTAATTAATGTTTTTTCAGGTGATTATCCCTAGCATACACATATGTCATTTAAATTATTATTTATTACATTTCTATACCACCCAATAGCCAAAGCACTCTGGTCAGTTTACAAAAGATTAAAACCTTAAAAATACAATATAAAACATAATGTAAAAACCATTTACATACAAAACAATGTAATACACTCAACAATAAACATCCCAGGATCAACTAAAATCCTTATCATATGCTGTCAAATGCCTGGGAGTGAAGTCTAAACATGACAACAAAAGGATGACAATGTTGGCGCCAGGCAGACCTGTGGGGAAAGCATTCCACAATTGAGGGGCCACTACTGAGAAGGCCCTCTTCCTTGTTGCCCCACTCCAACCCTCCCTTGGAGGAGGCACCTGGAGGAGGGCCTCAGATGACAATCATAGTGTACAGGTAGATTCATACCAGGAGAGGCGCTCCTTCAGGTATTTCAGTCCTGAACCATGTAAGGCTTTATAGGTCAAAACCAACACCTTGAATTAGACTCAGAAACATAGCCGGCAGCCAGTGCAAGCAGGCCAGAATTGGTGTTATATGTTCAGACCAGGGGTCCTCAAACTTTTTAAACAGGGGGCCAGTTCATTGTCCCTCAGACTGTTGGGGGGCCGGACTATAGTTTGGGGGAAAAAATGAACGAATGGATTAAGTAAAAAAAAAGGTCTGGGGTCCTTTTTTTTTACTTGATTAAATGGAAAGTTTTTATAAATTAATAGTAAATTAATTATAAATTAATTTGCTGTCTGAAATTGAAATACATTAAATTTTAAAAAGGTATAGAAAGGCTTGATTTGCACATTGCACATATCTTATTTGTAGTGCAAAAAACCAGGAAAAATAACAATTACAATAACAAACACATTTTAAACATGCTCAAAAAACACTGTGTGTATTCCTAAAATGTGCACAGACACACTTTAATGATTTTAATCAATGGTGCATGCATACAAAAACACAACATTTGAAAAATATGCACAAAAATGCATACATTCAAAAAATGCACACAAAAATATGTATGGATTTCTGTACAGGGGAGAAAAACTTTGTACAGAACCAGGATGGAATCTGGCAGTGGAAAACTGAGAACCTCAATGACACTGAGATTCGCCCATGTTTAATGGGATTTAAACAGTCTAATGTGTAAGATTGCAGCCTCATGATTCAGAAAAAGGGGAAACTGGCACAGATTTCTACAAACTGGGAAAGATAAAAGTAAAGAAGGTATATCAACAGATGCTACATACGAATGAACTAGATGTAGCATTTACACAGGAATCTTGAAAATAAGCAAGAGAGGTATAAAATTAATTAAGAAGGTTGCTTGGAAGTAGAGGAGTTTGTGCAAATATTAGCTGTACCATTCTGGAGTTGTTGGGTTTTTTTTTTTTTTTTAAACAAACTATAGTAAGGAACAAGTGAGAAAAAGAAGGCTTGGTGTTGGAATCTAACTATAGATAGACCAAAACAGCTGTTCATGTGTCAGATTATATTTAGACTTTTTTAAAAAGTGCAGCTGGATTGAAAGGTATCCCCAAGACTGGTAGCTAAGGCTAGAGGAGCTGGACTCATCCTCACCATGGCACTGGTGTTACATTTCCTATTCCCCGTATTTTTCCGTGTATAAGACACCCCCATGTATAAGACACCCCCCACTTTTCTTACCCCAAATTCAGAAATCAATATTTTTAACAGCTCCCGAGCTGGTCAAGGGCAAGCAGGAGCTGGCAGTGAGAGGCTGGGCGGAGGCAGGTGGGCAGGCGAGGCCTAGGCTCCTGCGGGCGGCCTGCACAGCGGCCCCAAGCACATGCGCAGCCTCCACGGCGGTCCGCACCGCACAGGACCGCCGACCGCCCTGCAGGACTCCGGGAGGGCGGGCAGCTTGCGCTCCACCGCCGGCTCTCCTCCCCTTCCCACGCCGGCTGAGCCGGCCACAGGACAGCCGCCCGGAGCCCTGCAGGGCGGCAGGCGGGCGGGAGGCTTGCGCCCCGCTGCTGGCTCAGCTGGCTCTCCTCCCCTTAGGGCTCCGGGCGGCTTGCTCCCCACCACCGGCTCAGCTGGCCCCAGGACCGCCGACCGCCCTGCAGGGCTCCGGGCGGGCGGCTCGTGCCCCGCCGCCAGCTCAGCCACCCCTCCTCCTCTTACCCCACAAGAAGGAGCCTTGGCTGCCGGGCTGGATGAAAAGTCACGGCGGGCCGGATGTGTCCCGCGGGCCTTAGTTTGAGGACCCCTGGTTCAGACCTTCTGGTCCTTGTAATCAAATGTCACTGCCGCATTTTGCATAAGCTGCAAATTCCAAATCGTCATCAAGAGCAGTCCCACGTAGATTGCATTCCAGTAATCTAACTTGGAGGTTACCAGAGCGTCGACTACCAAGGCCAGGTTGTTCCTGTCCAGATAGGGGCATAACTGGGCCACTGGCCAAAGCTACTACAAGGCACTCCATGCCACTGAGGACACCTGAGCCTCAAGGGACAAAGATGACTCCAGGAGAGCCCCCAAGCTATGAACCTGCTTCTTCAGGGGGAGTGCAACCCCATCCGTATCAGTGCAACCCCATCCAAAACAGGTTGAACATCCTCCATATATGTCTCAGAGTGAAATGGAACTAATAAATAGTGACAGTGAAACTAAAGGAGTCACCAACAACCCTAGTGGAACAGAGCTGAACTCTAATGAAACAGATGAACGGCTGTCAGCATATCATGCATTTATTTGGGTTGCTAAAATTAATTAGCATGTCAACAGTTTTGAGTACTGGGGGGGGTCCTTAAATTTAAATTTAAACAATGTAAAGGAAGTACACACACTTGTCTTTAAATTTTTTAGAAGCATTCCAATAAAAACATCTACATAATATAACATCTAAATCATATTATGTGTGCTTTAATTTTTTCCTCAAATATTTCAGGTCAAATATTTGTGGTGTATTGGGACAAAAATTAACATGAGGTACTTTTTTTTAAAGCTTTGTTGTTTACTAAATACAAGTAAAATAAACATGCTAAATTAGATCTCTCTAGGGCAGGGGTGGGCAACCTAAGGCCCTCCACATGTTTTGGCCTATAGCTCCCATCAGTCCTAGTCAGCATAGCCAATGTTGAGGGATGATGGAAGTTGTAGGCCAAAACATCTGGAAGGCCACAAGTTGCCCTTCCTAGCACATCAGAACATTTTCCAATGCAAACTGAAAATTTTCCTATGCAAAATTATAACCTATTCAAAATTCAGACTTTGCCAGAAAACCCACATCGTTGTGTTGATCTAACCCAATATTGTCTACTCCTACTGGCAGCATCTCTCCAGTGTCTCAGGTACAGGTTTCTCTCATTACCTGCTATCTGGTCCTTTTAACAGATGTGAGGGGTTTATTTCTGCATGCAAAGCATGTGCTCTACCACTAAACTATGGTCCCTTTCCGACTATATAAAGGTTTAATACTATACAAGTGACAGATATTATTAATAGATTCAAAGTGGCTTAGGTTTGTAGCACAGACATGTGTAATTGCATGTCCTTTACAATACTAAATCATCCCTACATCTGGAGACAGAGAGAGAGATTCATAGATCATAGAGTTAGAAGGAGCCTACAAGGCTATCGAGTCCAACCCCCTGCTCAATGCAGGAAACTAGAGGAGGGGGTCTCCCATCCAAGTAATAACCAGGCCTGACCCTGCTTAGCTTTCCACACTCAGGCAGGCTGAGCCAGCATGAGCCACAGGCCTCAGATCAGTGTGGTTTATCCTGTTCAGTATGATGTAGAAGCCAAAACAATCCTATTAATCATACATTTGTTCCAACTTTGCCATTGCTTAACACACAGCATCCTAGTTCACAGAAGAATCATAGAACAGTAGAGTTGGAGGGGGTCTATAAGGCCATCGAGTCCAACCCCCTGCTCAATGCAGGAATCCAAGTCAAAGCATCCCTGACAGATGGCCCACCTCCCTAGGTAGTTGGTTCCATTGTCTTATTGCTCCAACAGTCAAGAAATTTTTTCTGATGTTTAGGTGGAATCTGGGTTCCTGTAACTTGAGCCCATTATTCCGTGTCCTGCAAACTGGGATGATCGAGAAGAGATCCTGGCCCTCCTCTGTGTGACAACCCTTTAAGTACTGGAAGAGTCCTACCATATCTCCCCTCAGTCTCCTCTTCTGAAGGCTAAACATGCCCAGTTCTTTCAGTCTCCCCTCATAGGGCATTGCTTCCAGTCCCTTAATCATCTTTGTTGCCCTCCTCTGAACCCTCTCCAGTGTGTCTACATCCTTCTTGAAGTGTGGTGCCCAGAACTGGACGCAGTACTCAAGATGAGGCCTAACCAGTGCTTTTTGCCCAGTCCTAAAGGGTCCACTAGCAGGGGTAAAATTAATTTAAATCCAGGCTATTTCAATCACTAATTTAAATCGTAATTTAAAATCACCAAGAAAAAAAGCCCAATGTACATAATTGATTTAAACCAAGTTTAAAGGCCAGGGTCCAAACAATCATCATGGCTTCTGCAGAGGGAAATACTGCCTCAAATTTCAAGACTTTTTTTTTTAAAGAGTGCCCCCTGTCTACATGCTTGCTGATAACGTGATGGACATATGCTGAAGCTGAACCCCGACAAGACCGAGGTACTTCTGGTGGGGGACAAGGGAAGGTTAGGGGATGTTGACCTGGTGCTGAATGGGGTACATCTACCCCTGAAGGACCAGGTCCGCAGCTTGGGGGTCATTCTAGACTCCCAGCTGTCCATGGAGGCTCAGGTGGCAGCTGTGAGCCGGGCGGCGCTGTATCAACTCCATCTGATACGGCAGCTGCGCCCCTACCTTCCTAATCACCTGCTCCCATCAGTGGTTCATGCCTTGGTCTCCTCTCGCCTAGACTACTGTAATGCGCTCTACGTGGGGTTACCCTTGAAGACGGTCCGGAAGCTTCAGCTGGTACAGAACGCGGCGGCTCGCCTGATTAAGGGCAGCCGCCGGCGTGATCACATCACGCCAGTGCTTAAAGAGTTGCACTGGCTACCAGTTGCTTGCCGAGCCGAATTCAAGGTGTTGGTTTTGACCTTTAAAACCCTACACGGCTCCGGCCCAGCTTATCTCAAGGAGCGCCTCCAGCAACATCAAGTAGGCCGCTCAACAAGGTCTGCCACGGACGGCCTTCTCCTTATCCCATCAGCCAGAGCAGCCAGGCTGGTGGGGACTAGGAAGAGGGCCTTCTCTGTGGCGGCCCCCACATTATGGAACTCCCTCCCTAGTGACCTTCGCCATGCCCCCTCCGTGATGAGCTTCCGCCGTGCATTAAAAACATGGCTGTTCAGGCGGGAATATGGGGTGGGTTAGGTTTTTAATGAGAATTTTTTAATATTGTTTTAATTATTATATTTTATTGTGTTTTATTGTATTTTAATTGTACATTGCCCAGGGTGGCCGGGTGACCGGCCAGATGGGCGATTGATAAATGTAATAAATAAATAAATAATAAATAAAATATACTTGGACTTCCAAAAGTTTTGACAGTCTTTCATAAGAGACTTATTGGCCATCACAGGATGAGACAACAGTTTCTCTTGTGGATTGGTTAAAGAACAGGAAGCAGAAGGAAGGAATAAGAAGGCTATGGTTCAAAACAGAGGGAAGCAGGCAATGGGCTGTGCCAAAAATTTATATCGAGATAGAAGCTTTTAAACTCATCCATTATCTGGAGCTAGGGTAAACACTGATGTAGCAAAGTTTGGGGACAATGTTGGGCATTTGACCTGTCCAAAAAGATTTGGTCAAATATTATGAAATAATGATGCACAGAGCAATCTATAGGCGTCCAGGAAGAGTGTCCCAGGGATCATAGGATTTGGCGGATCCCGGCCTCCTGATGCTGTTGACACTACTACAACCTCAAGAAGGAGGAATCCAAGTTCAGACTGTTCCACCCAACCCCCTCACAATCAGTGGCTGCTTTTCTGAGGTCACAACAGCAATGTCAGAAGAGCTCAGGGAGAGAGAAAAGGGGGCAGGATAATGGGTGGGGAGGAAGGAGGAGAGGCCAGGATCCTAAAGCCTCACTTTCATCCATCCCAGCCACAGCATGGTAGGTCAGCTAGATGAGCCAAGAGACTTCTACCTAAAATGGTAAAGGAAAAGAAGAGCAGGAGGCATTTTCACCCCTGTCCTCCTTGCACCCTGTCTCGCTCCTGCTGGCAAGGCATATGATACAGAGGGCTTAGGACTGCACTCGAGTATTTTTTTAAAGGATTAACTTTTTTAGAATAAGAAACATTTTATTCATCAACAGGTTTGATATTTACACTAATTTACAAATACTAGTTTTAAAAAAACAAACTATCATTCTGAAATGCCGAGCTGCTGCATTCCGCACTAACTCCAGCTTCTGGAACAGCCTTAAGGGCAGCCCCACAGAGTGCATTGCAGTAATCCAGTCTTGAGGTTACTAGTGCCTGTATCCTACAAGTGACTTCGGCTACCTCAGTAAAATTTTCTCTGAACAGATGTTTCTCATGCCATATCGCAAATTGCTTTTTTTAACATGGCTATGGAATATCTGACCACTGTCAGATAATAGCCCAACTACAATACTTATTTATTTGGATTATTGATACCATACCAACTAACTGAAGATCTCAAGGTAGCTTACAATACATTTAAAGTGCAATAAAACAGACAACTGGGATGTTAAAAGTTCCTGACAGGGTTGGGCCTCTTCACCTAGGCTGCTGTAACTGCTGCCGTTTCTCGCAGCTTCTGTCTGCTGGTGGCAGATGCACAAAGTATTGGGAGGCAAAGTGTGTACAAGCCTCCTCCAGTTCTCAAAAGTTCTAGCTGCCACTTTGCTGCCTAATTTCTGGGGTATGGCAGGTCTCAGAGGAAATAACCAGTCAACTGATCTGTATGCCAACCCAATTTGAGGAGAATATTCAGTTTTTCAGGGTGGTAAAAACTAAAGTGGATTGTGAAGAGCTCCAAAAGGATTTCTCCAAACCTGGAAACAAAACACCAATAGGCAACAAAAGGCAAACGAGAAGTAATACACATGAAGGCAGCAAAGCCCAACTTTTAATACCAAGGGGATTTCAAAAGCAATTTGTGATATGGCATGAGAAACATCTGTTCAGAGAAAATTTTACTGAAGTAGCCTAAGTCACTTGTAGGATACAGGCACTAGTAACCTAAAGACTGGATTACTGCAATGCACTCTGTGGGGCTGCCTTTAAGGCTGCTCCAGAAGCTGGAGCTAGTGTGGAATGCAGCAGCTCGGCTTTTGCCTGGAGCTGCCCCTTTCCAGCATGCAACTCCTTTGCTGAAGGAACTGCACTGGCTGCCTATTTGCTACTGGGCCAGGTTTAAGGTTCAGGTACTTGTGTACAAAGCCAGAAACAACTTGGGACCAGATTACTTGAGAGCGCACCTCCTCCCATACCAACCTGCCCGGTCGCTGAGGTCATCAGATGGCATGCTCCTGCTGGTTCCTCGTGGACCTTTGGCCCAATTGGAGTCCACCAGAAGAGCCTTCAGTGTGGCAGCTCCATTTCTGTGGAACTCCCTGCCTCTGGAGGTCAGGCAGGATCTGACATTGTGCTGCTTTTGGCACCTGCTGAAGACCTCCTTGTTCCAGGAAGCCTTCTCTGCCCTTCAACCACTAGTGTAATTTTAGTTTGTTTTCAATGTATTGTTTTTGTTTTTTTTATCTGTTTTTGTCTTTTTATTGTTCACCGCTCCGGAATCTGCTTGATTTGGAGTGGTATACAAATACTGTAAATAATAATAATAATAATAATAATAATAATAATAATAATAATAATAATCCTAAATTAAATATCCAGAACATTCCAGAAGCAAGTTCATGACCCACTTTATCATAGTTATAATACCTAACCTCAGGAAAGATCATTTCTCCAAATAATACAGTCTTTTACACAGGAAAGCAGGCTTTAACTCAGTATGCTTAAGAAGATAAGAACAGTCATGCTGGATCAGACCAAGGGTCCATCCAGTCCAGCATTCTGTTCACACAGTGGCCAGCCAGCTGCCCACAGGATCCCAGAAGCAGGACATGAGTGCAATAGCACGTTCCTGCCATGTTCCCCAGCGATGTTTGATAAGAGGGCCAGTTATTTAGTTTTAAGAGATTATAAATGCACTCTGTTTGCATTAAATTCAGATTTAATTTTAAACCACATTATTTTAAAGAGAAAAAACAGTTTAAAAACATGCATGTAGATTAATATTCTTTTAAAAAAATACTGAAGCTCTAACCACATTTCCACCGGCTTCAGGGTGGATCTGGTTTCTCTCACATACCTTCCAGACCTAAGGCCAGCGAGCAGCCCCAGATGGGCTTGCAGCCCTAGAAGCACATCCGATCTGGCTTGCTTCAACATGCACCAAATCCTGTAGAAGAGGGTCCTTTCAAATCTCTGGAAACTTGAGTTTAAAAGACTAAATAAATAGATAGCAGGAAAGGTTGTAGATAATTCATTCATCTCACTTTAAGATTTACACCCATCACCCCACACTCGTTTCCCCACTATAAGGTTGAGGGGCCTCCTTACTGATTGACAGCCCAACCCACCCAGAACCAAGGGATTCTTCCCTTTCCTCAAGCCCTCAATTTTTACACTATGGAGAAAGGCAGAGACTCCATACTTCTCCTGTGTTTGAGAGAAGTTCTCACTCCTCCACTTTCACTGTTATTGACTGTGTGTACTTCCCCTACGCTTCACTTTCGAAGATAGGCCTCCCCTGCTTGCCCCTGCCATCACAACAAAGAACCTTGCAATAGACTATAACACGTGTATCGAAGCATGATTTCGTGAGCCAGAGTTTACTTCCTCAGATGCATCTCCTGGACTCTTTTCACCACTCCCCTGCACTAGATGTACCTGTACCTCCCTTTCTTCCCCTTCCACTCTGCCTACCCACCCATCCTCCTTTGCACAGGTGCACGTGTTCCACCTGGCTCTGCCCTCCCCTTCGACTCTAACCCTCGACTCCCATCCCCTTCATAGAGATCTGACTTCCCAATCCGTGCACGAAGACTCCCAGCTCCCCCCTCATACGCACCTTTGCACGGGGGGGGGAGAAAGGAGGGGTCTCTGTCTTTCTCTTACCCACCACACACTCCTCTCTCGCATTGAGCGCTCTAAGTTCCCATCCCCCACCCTTGAGAGGAGGGTCGCTCGCTCTCCCTTCACCACACCCCTGCAGGGGGGGTCTACTCTCTCTTCCCCTCCCCCCCCCGGCCTTGGGTTCCCCCCTGCACTAGGGGCGCTCTCCCCCAGGCCTCCTCCCCTCACCCTTTTTTCTCCCTTCTGTCCCCCACAGCCCAGCCTTCTCTCTCACCCTCCTCCCAAAACAAACCGTCTCTCCATTGGATTACAGTGCCCAGCCAATCGAGAGGAGCCTTACTCAAACGCTCGTCCAATCGGCGCCTTCATTCCTGCCCAATGCGCGATACTTTGCCCGAACCCTTCGGGATCCGTATAGGGCGACTTCGTAGTGACGTAGAGCCGAGGCCAAAGCGAGGCTGCGCCTGACGCGTTAAGGAAGTGGGCGGGTCGGAAAGGAAAAGCGAGGGAACCGGCCGGCTGGGCTGTACCAATATGAGATTTAAGGGGGGGGGCCGAAGGCTCAAACCAAAATGGCAGGGGCCCAAAAGCGAGATTAAAGGGAGGGCTGAGTGGACCTGAAATATTTCATTGGCAGTTTATAGCTGGGGTGGGGAGCCTGTGGGCCTCCAGGTGTTGTTGGACTACAACTTCCATCAGCCCCAGCCAGAATGGCCAATGTTCAGGGCTGTTGGGAGCTGTAATCCAACATCATCTGAAGGCCCACAGGCTCCCCATCCCTGGGTTTCAGGAATGTATATAAATAATAAAGCACTCAATAAACACCCAGTATCCCCATTTGTTTGTGCTGCTGTGAGGATAGGGCAGCAGCGTGGAAGCCCCATGGGACTTGGAATACTTATTTCTGAGTAAACCTGTAGGACCGGGTTGCATTTTCATAGATCATAGAGTTGGAAGGAGTCTACAAGGCTATCGAGTCCAACCCCCTGCTCAATGCAGGAAGCTAGAGGAGGGGTCTTCCATCCAAGTAATAACCAGGCTTGACCCTGCTTAGCTTTCCATGCTCAGAC
Organism: Shinisaurus crocodilurus; assembly: GCA_021292165.1. Lineage (NCBI taxonomy): Eukaryota > Metazoa > Chordata > Lepidosauria > Squamata > Shinisauridae > Shinisaurus > Shinisaurus crocodilurus. The sequence continues at coordinate 9,594,926 of CM037885.1, forward strand.
AAACTGAGCCAGCGTAAGCCACAGGCCTGTTCATGAGAGGACCAGCATGGTGTTAGTGGCGTGAGTTGTTTCCTGGCTTGGAAACTCAAATCAGCACTCAGCTACTCTGCAAGTCACTCTTTTGTCGGTCTGACCTACTTCTCCGGGTTGTTGAGAGGCCTTAACTCATAGCTGTTGTAGCTAAATGGAACCCCCAACATTCAGAGAGCAAGAGTATCTGAATACAAGTCGTGGGGAGGCACAAACGACACTGGGGTGCAGTCTTTATGCCCAGCTTCTAAGCTTCCAGAATCTTCTAGAAGCATATCCGCTCACTGTTGGGAACAGGATACTTGACCTTAGATGGACCTTTCTCTGAACCAGAAGGCTTTCTCAGACAGCCACTCTGAACTTTTAGCAATAAAGATGGACTACAAGTAATATAAAATAATGATATTCTCATTTTATTATAATAAAAGTAGAACTGGACCTGAAGGATAGCAACCCTTGGCTGAGCTACAGTTTGAATCCACCATACCTGAGAGCTCATCCTTGTATGTTCCATCATGACCTGCAAAGTCAACCAAGGGGGCTCTTGTCTACAACTCTCTCAGACTGCAGGGTTGCCAACTTCTGAACGGACCCCTGTAGCTTCCCTTTCGCTGCTAAAGTTCAGCAGCAAGTGATCATTCATATCTAGCCACCCTGCCATAGAAAAAGGCTTCACAGCCTGATTTCTACATTTGAACCTCTGTGAAAGGGTCAAGAGTAAATCAGGCTGATCTTTTTATCAGCCTGGTTGACAACCTAGATCAAAGTTTCTCAAACTGTGTTCTACTCATGGCCTACAAGCTCCATGCAGGAGCTCCATGGAAAGGTTGCAGAACAATCAAGAGTATCTGTGCTTAGCCTTACATTCGATTTACTTTTTCGGATGGTGGCGATCGAGGCCATTTTGACCAGATTGGATTTTTGACAGGCTAAGAAGGTCGTGGCTCAGGGCCCATGATTTTCATAATATGGCAGTGAAGCAGTCTAGTCCACTAATTCTTCCCTAAAATTTGCCAGATAAAGGGATCCTTCTCAGCAGCCTGGCCTAAGGCCTTTGATTTTCATAATACAGTAATACCTTGGATTGCAAGTAACTTGGTTTGAGAGCATTTTGCAAGACAAGCAAATTTTTAAATATTTATTTTAAAAAAAAATTTTACTTGATATACAAGCAACGTCTTGCAATACAAGTACTGTAGTACGGCTTAAATTAAAAATCTCTACAAATTTTTTGGGGGGGGGATTTCGTTTTGATATAAGAGTGTTTTGGATTACAAGCACGTTTCCGGAACTAATTATGCTCTCAATCCAAGGCATGACTGTACAGTGTTGATTTTCACTATGATGCTGGTGCTGAAGATTTTTTTAAAATTAAAATGTGAATTAACTATATGCTTTGATTTGTAGAATAAAAGAAATGAAGTAGGCCACCAAGACCCACAGCAATTTTCAAGTGGTCCACACACCCCAAAGTGAACTGCTGACCTAAAAAAATAAACCAGGCTGATGATTCATAACATCTGGTGTTTGAGAAGAGAGAGGCAGGCAGGCAGGCGAAGATCACCTCAGGCCCCTGCTCCAGCTGAACTGTCCCCTTCCTTCCTCCGCAGGGGTTTCTCCCATCAACTGCCTGTGAGATGGATCCTTATGAGTTATTATAATATTGTTTGATCATGGTTTTTATCAATGTATTTTTGTTTTACTTATAAGCCACCTTGGCAGGATTTTATCCTGAAAGGTGGGATGTAAAAAAGTGTAATAAAAATAGTGTTGACTCCCTTCTTTCAAATCCCGCTCTGAACCCCACTTTTTCTGTGAAGACTTTGGCTTGAGTCCTCATCCTCAACAGAAATGAGGCCTAAATATACAGAACTTTCTCCATCTGTTCTCTCTCCTTCCACTGCTGTTCCCCCCCACACACACCATGCAACCCAGCAGTCTTTAGTCCCCCGCTGATGGATGAGGCAAGACTGTGCATCCCTTCAGCTCTGCAGTCCCAGGGCAACTCTCAGTTGGAGATGTGCGTTCTTTTCAGCAGCACTGATACTACTTTTGAAAATGACTACCCAAGGGGCACACAGAGAACTAGGCTTGGGCTCTGCCTCAACTGTGAAATATCCTTTCCTGGAGACTCATTTAAGCCTGTGTCTTCTAGAAAAAGAATTGCCACCTTTTGGAGGGTGCTTCCAGATGAGGCTTTTATTGTGCAATCACACTGCCTCCTTCATGGAATTGGGGGGGGGGGGGATTTCCAGATATCATCTTCCATTTGTACCCCTCCAGTGTTTTCCCACTGCTTCTTCTGTTTTTGGTACCAGAAAAAAATCTGTTACAAATAAAAGACAATAGCTGCATACTGCCTTTTGATTTGTAGCGCTAAGAGCCCTCCGTCTAGAAATGCCCCTAAGCTTCTGTGCCGGTTTGGTTGACCATATAGGCGGACTAGGCAGCTGCCTGGGTGGAACAGATTAAGAGGCATCCATCGTAACAGCAGAGTCAAGGAAGCTATTAGAGACAAGAAGTCTTCCTTCAGAAAATGGAACAAAATGAGATCAGAAAGGAGCACAAACTTTGGCAAAAGAAATGCAAGGTGCAAAAAAGGTGGGGATTGAACAGAGATATCACTAAAAAACATTCAAATCAACAATCAAAATTATTTGAATTAATTGGAAGAAGGAAACAAGCTAGGGAAGCAGTTGGGATCATTGGATGACAAGCAAGTAAAATATGGTATGTGCTGAATGAATTATTTGTGTTTTTCTCTACTGCAGGAGATGTAGGGCAAGTACCCATGCCTGAACTGACTTTTTGAAGAAGGCTGTCTGAAGAACTGAGGCAGAGTGGTGAGACACAAGAGATGAAGTTCTAGGCCTTAATGACAATTTAAAAATTAACAAATCACCAGGTCCAGATTGTATTGACCCATGAGTTCACAGAGAACTCAAATATGAAATTTGTGATAGTCTTAACAAAAAATATGTAACTTGTCCTTAAGATAAGCCTCCATACCAAAAGGACTAGAAAGTAGGAGTGCAACACCAATTTTTAAAAAGGAGGATCCAGGATCCGATAGACCAGTTAGTTTAACAACTGTTCCAGGTATATTGTGGGAAGGCATTATCTATCATCTATCTCAGTGTTCTCCAACCTTGAGTCCCCAGATGTTTTTGGCCTACAACTCCCAGCATGCCCCAGCCAGCTATGCTATGCTGGCTGGGGCATGCTGGGAGTTGTAGGCCAAAAACATCTGGGGACCCAAGGTTGGAGAACACTGACCAAAGGATTGATTGTGTGTGTGTGTGTGTGTCTGCACCATAGCTGCAGGACTGTGAAACCTAGATGCCTGAAACCTGGCATGCTTTTGCACCCCCACACACCTTGTTTTAAAGGGGAAATGTGGCCTTTTGCCACTGCTCTGCCAAAATCTGGCCACGTGGCAGCAGCTGGTTTTTTGGCGGCGGCGGCGGCGGCAGGGCACAAGACAGGCCAGGGGGTGCATGTTGCCCACCCATGTTCTAAAGAATCTCTCCAAATTGGAGGAAAGAGCAACACAATGGCAACTCCAGTTCAATGTGTGTGAAGTGATGCATATTGGGGCAAAAAATAATAATCCTAATTTCATATTATTATACTGGTGGGGTCTGAGCTGACAGTGACTGACCAGGAAAGGGATCCTGGCATAGTGGTGGGCAGCTTGATGAAAACATTGTCCCAGTGTGCAACAGCTGTGGGAAAAGGCAAATTCCACATTAGGGATCGAAAATCAAATGGCCAGAATTGTATTGCCTTTTTTCTCAACCTATGGTGTGGCTACAGTTGGTGTGCTTTCAGACAAGGCTTTTGTCCTGCAATCACCCTGCCCCATTCATGGAAATGTACAGCTGGTCCAGATGTCATTGTCTTGCATGTATGACCCTCCTGTGTTTTCCCACTCTTTCTTCCATCTTTTTTTTTCTTACCACAAAAAAATCTGTTGAGGGAAAGAAGCAATACCTGCACAATGCCTTTTGTTTGTTAGAATTAGGAACCCTAGGAATACTGTGCACAGTTCTGGTTGCCGCCTCTCAAAAGGGTGCTGCAAAAGCTGCAGAAAAGGTCAACCAACATGATCGGTGGACCGAGGCATGACAGAGGTTCATAAAATTATGGTGTAGAGCAGTGTTCTCCAACCTTGGGTCTCCAGATGTTTTTGGCCTACAACTCCCAGCATGCCCCAGCCAGCGTAGCTGGCTGGGGCATGCTGGGAGTTGTAGGCCAAAAACATCTGGGGACCCAAGGTTGGAGAACAGTGGTAGAGAAAGTGGATAGAGATAAGTTTTTCTCCAGGGCCAGCGTCAACAGTAGGCATGGTTGGGCACCTGCCAAGGGCCCAAACCCTAGCAGGGGCCCACTGACAAGAGCCCCGTGGATTTGCTCCTCCTCTTCACCACTGCAACCTGCTTGTTCACCTGCCTCCCACTGTGGCCCAGACAATGGTAGTGGCAGGGAGGAGGAGCAGGAGATGACACCGCCTGCTTGCTCACTGGCTCTTTGCCTGCCGAGCAAGCAAGTGGTAGCAACAATGTGAAGGATGCAGAGCAATAGCAGCTGGGCAGTAAGAAGGCAGACTCACTGAGCGAGGATTCCATTGAGGGTGTCTTGTCCAAGGCCCCTCAAAAACCCAAAGCCAGCACCGTTTTTTTCTCCCTCTCTCCTAATCAGTCATCCCGATGACGAGAGAATGGTGGGAGATTCAGGAAAGACAAAAGGTCTTCGCACAGCACATAGTTAAACTATGGAATTTGCTACAACAAGATGTGGTGATGGCCACTAACTTAAGACTGCTTTAAATTAGACAAATTCATGGAGGATAAGAGCTTTTCTACACGAGGCTGTTAATGGCTGCACCTACTTTTGGTTTCGTCATAGAATTGAGATCTGACTGAGCTCTACACAAAAAGCGTTTCCTTCCCTGTTTTTCTGCTACATAACCTCTAGGTAGAGCTGTGCTATAGTGGGATAGCTCAAATACACAAGGAGAAACAGCACCATTTCTCCCGTTCTAAAATAATACCCCATTTTCCCAGTTCTAAAAAACCCCAGGAAAGTGCTCTGGGTGGGAAAAAATAAATCAGAACCAAAAACGGAGGATCACGTCGTCGTCTAAAGAGCCCATAAAGACCATGAGTAAGGAATCACAAGCGCACAATAAACACCTCTTGTAAAAAAGCTCTAAGATTATCAATAGCTACTAGTCATTATGGCTATATGCTACTGCCGTCTCCCAAAGCAGTTACTTTATTCCCAACTCAAGGATGGAAAGTGGAATATTGGTGGGTCAGTATAAGAGGTTTAAAGATGTTCTTAAGGCTAATCTAAAAAAAATGCAAGCTCTGGTCCATGAACGCTTTAGCTGGAGGTTGTCCTTTCACAAAGGTTCTATGGACTTTGAAGAAGCCAGAGTCCAAGGTGAAAGGGAGAAACGTGCTAAGCGAAAAGCACGTCAAATGAATCCTTTACAGGACCATCTTCCATCTGGTAACCTGTGTCCTCACTGTGGGAAGCTGTGTGGATCTAGAATTGGCCTCCACAGTCACTTACGGACCCATCGCTAGAGTCTACACAATTTTATACAATTTCCTCTTTATATAATTTTTTTATCCTGGAAGACGATCTTACTCGGTCACAAGTGATCGCCTACCACATGCTACCCCCAGGAACAATGGCAGAATACCAGTTGCTGGAGAACAACAGTGGGAGAGAGCTGTTGCACTCATGTCCTGCTTTTAGGCTTCCCAGAGGCATCTCACTGGCCACTGTGGGAAACTGAATGCTAGACTAAATAGGCCTTTGGTCTGATCCAGCAGGGCTCTTCTTATGTTCTTGTACCAGAAGCAAGCAGTATGTGAGCTATGGCTTTCACCCTGCACAGCCAGCTCCCTGTGCAAACTGAAACACCCCTGCCTTGGAGTTTGCCCAAAAACCAAACACTCTCTAGTCAGCCCTATTCCCAACAACTACATAACCAGCAGCTTTCCTCATCCACCACTGCCTCTCTATGTTAGATAAGGCCGTTCCTATTCATTTTTCTGCACAGGAGCCCTACCTGTAAAAAGGTTCATCCTAACCATATTTGGCTTAAGGCACTGCTTCCAGACTTGCAGCAACTTGCACTGCCCAAGCATTGCTCTATTGCTGCAAGCTACATGCGGAGTTGCAACTGACTTTCCACACTTTGGTGGGTAAAGTGCTTTTTCTCTGTGCTCCTCCTCTTATGTTCCATCACACCAGTGGGTGTGGCAAAGCTGTGTGGGCAGGAAAAGGACAGTTCACCTGAACACGTGACTTTTTAATCAATTCAAAATTTTAATTGGTGCTAAAGCTTTTTTTTTTATTTAGGTGCTATTGCACAAATATTTTTTTTAAGGTAGGTGAAAAGGTGCTTTAGCAATTTAATGATTGGGGTAAACACACTTCTTAAATGGTGCCAGCTGGAAAGGCAGCATGGTTTTTAAAATACATTTTAAAATATGCACAGGGAAAGTGATCCTATGGCTCCTAGACAGCGTCTAGGGGTCCATAGGATACCCAGATCCAAGGTCAGAAACAGAGCTCCAATCTCAGAACTGGGGATCCATGCTCCGATCCCCCTCCGTCTTCCTTGCAGCCTGCGGGGAAAGATCTGCACTGGCTGCTTCTGAGGTCGGAAACCCAACCTTGGAGAGCTGGTAAAGGGGGCGGTTTGGGGGGTGGGGAGAGGAGGAGACCGGGGCTGCCAGGATACGAGGCCGTCTGGCTGAATTGCAGAGTGGGACAAGTGGGGAGGCGGAGATAGCCTCCGCCGTTTCCGCCTCTCTGCACTGATGCTCGTACGCCTCCGCGTTCAGGGGCTTCGAGCATCGAGGGTGCAACCCATTGGATGGCACCCAAAATGCATTTAAGCCAAATATTTCAATTTAAGACAAAATAGGTTTTTTAAAAAAGGTATTTTAAGTTTAAAATGTCGATTTTTAAAAACACATGCTAATAAAATGGTGCCAGCCAGAACAGATTGATAGTGAAGGTGTGCTGAAGTGTAGATGCACGGCAATAGGTTCGTCCTATCACTGTGCACCTCAAAACCATGCCTCTCCGAAAAATCGGAAGAGTATCACTAAGAATGATCTTTGCCTGTGGTGATTGCACTACTCAGTACTGTGATTCCCGTTTCATTTTTTGCAAAAAGTGTAATTTTCTGCAGTCTGAAGAAAGATGGGAGAAGCATGGGGAAAACACAGGAGGACAATGATTTGATGTCATGTAGATGCTCCATAAAAAATGAGTGAACCAAGCACTGCAATTCTACACTAAATTTGTAAGACTTTCTTTTGGTTTAGATTTCAGTTAGTTTTGATAGCCAGGGATAGGGTGCATAGGAATTGAGACTGAGGATACTTCCACTGGACCGGGTGAGGCTTTTTCACACCTTCGCCATGCATGCCTCATTCACAGAATTTTATGAGGGCTCCAGATGACATCTTACACTCATAATCCTTCTGTGTTTTCCCAACGCTTCTTTAGTCTTTTTTCTTACCACAGAAAATCCATTAAGGAGAAAAAGACGGAATAGTTGCACAATGCCATCTTCTCATTGGGAGTGCTAGGAGCCCTCCATCCGGAAGCACCCCTAGACACTTGCATGGCCAATTTGGCTAATTGGCTTGCCCCCCAAACCAACTGAAATGATCCCAAAAATAATTGTATCAATCTGCCCGTTCTTCAGTTTCAGCTTGTGCTCTTAACTTTGTGTGGAAGAAAGAACTTCAGCCGCTAATATATTTTTTTCTTTGCAGCTATTAAAGTAGACAAGTTCCAGCTTGAATACTTTTTAACTTAGCTTTCAAAGATGTAAACATTTAATGGGTAAAATCTATTTGCACTAGAAATGGTAAAGAATCTACATAACGTTCAGGAACACAGCACACTCCTATAATTTCCTTCCACAATGGCATTTAAAATGCATCAGGTATCAATAAACACATAGGAATTTGCTGATGCACAGTGCAACTTAATTTATCTGAATAGCCTCTGGTCTGCAGAAAACGTATGGATAATTACACATTCAGCTAAATGAGATGCCATTTATGTAGGATTGCACTGGCGCTGAGCTGCAAAGAAAGCAACATTAATTCAGAAACAGAGTTTGTGATTTGGGATGTGGGGGGGGGGCGTTCCATAATATTTCCAAAAGGTAGAGAAAATCTAGTGGCCACATTCTTTTCCTGCAGGCTCTGACTGAATTGATAGCTGTTACTGGGCTGTGACTAATGTTGAAACTCTTGAAAGGATGACACCAAGCATTAGCTATGTTGTTGCTGTTTCTTTCCATCTGCATACAAAAGTCATTCTTTAAAAAAAAGAAAAGAATATTGTAATCGTTTTGAAGGTGTGGGATAAAATTTAAAATAGATGAAGTGCTGTCCCAGTCCCTAGCGGGAGGAGTAACTAGAATTATATTGATACTATAGAGATGCAAACACCCTGTCTAGTGCTCAGTCCAGTAACTGAGGGTTGACATTTGACCAGTCCAAAGAAAAACATGGTCAAACATTGGTTATTAATTAATGCATTAATAAAGAGATGATCATTCAAATTACAAGTGACTTGTCTTTTACGATGGGGTTGGCAAAAGGTTGAGATTATGGTCTTCTGGTAGACTACCAACCAATTTCTGGTGGACCTCACTATGCCTAATTGTTGGGATTTTTGCAAAGGATGAGGAGTGGATGGACCTTGACCAGATTTAGCCAGGGCCAGCCATACTATGCAGCAGAGTGAAGTCACCTGCTTTGGGTGCACCATGACACAAAAGTGGGTGGAATAGCTAATACCCTGGAAGACAGAAACAAAATTCAAAGTGATCTCGTTAGGCTAGAGCGCTGGGCTGAAAACAACAGAATGAAATTTAATAGGGATAAATGCCAAGTTCTGCACCTAGGAAAAATAAACTAAATGCAGTTATATGATGGGGGATACTTGGCTCAACAATACTACAAGCAAGAAGGATCTTGGAATTGTTGTAGATCATCACAACCTGAATATGAGCCAGCAATGTGATTTTGATAAAAGCATAAGTTCCAAATCATGTGAAATACTAGTTCCCCTCTCTCCCTAGCCCTGGTTAGGCCTCATCTTGAGTACTGCGTCTAGTTCTGGGTACCACACTTTCAAGAAGGATGCAGACAAACTGGAAAGGGTTCAGAGGAGGGCAACAAAGCTGATCAGGGACCTGGAAACAAAGCCCTATGAGGAGAGACTGAAGGAACTGGGCATGTTTAGCCTTCAGAAGGGAAGTGAGGGGAGATATGATAGTGCTCTTCAAGTACTTGAAAGGTTGTCACACAGAGGAGGGCCAGGATCTCTTCTTGACTATCCCAGAATGCAGAACATGGAATAATGGGCTCAAGTTACAGGGAGCCAGATTCCTGCTGAACATCAGGAAAAACTTCCTGACTGTTAGAGCAATACAACAATGGAACCAATTACCTAGGGAGGTAATTGGAGACATTCATAGATTTCATAGATCATAGAGTTGGAAGGAGCCTACAAGGCTATCGAGTCCAACCCCCTGCTCAATGCAGGAAACTAGAGGAGGGGTCTCCCATCCAAGTAATAACCAGGCCTGACCCTGCTTAGCTTTCCACACTCAGACAAGCAAGATTCAGCTGGACAGCCATCTGTCAGGGATGCTTTAACTTGGATTCCTGCATTGAGCAGGGGGTTGGACTTAATGGCCTTATTGGCCCTTCCAACTCTACTGTTCTATGATTCTATGAGGAGACAGATGAAGGCAGGAATGTATGTCTGAATAGTACAGCTATCCCCAGCAGGAGGGGTAACTATATGGAATCCATGCCAAGCAGCAAAGTATCTTGGGCCAGCACTAGATCTGACCAGGATCACCTTATATTCTTAATCAAGAGCACATACTCAACATCACTTAACACTCATTAGTTATGCTGACTGTAAAGAGACTTTACATGATCTTGCTTTGCAAATTTAAAGCATCTTGGTGGCATGGGCATCTGCAGTGGAGGCAACAGGGCAGTTCCCCCTTTGATGAACCATAATCTCCTGGATTCCCAGTTTTCATTTTATTTTATTTTTTAAAAGGCACATCTCTAGCCCTTGTAGAACCCGGTAAGAGGAAAAAACATGCAGGCACTATTCTTCCCATTTGCTAGCCTGCTCCCATGTTTCACTGTTTTTAGCCAATGAAGTAATACCTGTAATTGACATTTAGGGAAGCACTGCTAGCTGTATAGACAAAATGGTTAGGCAGTGTTCTCCAACCTTGGGTCCCCAGATGTTTTTGGCCTACAACTCCCAGCATGCCCCAGCCAGCGTAGCTGGTTGGGGCATGCTGGGAGTTGTAGGCCAAAAACATCTGGGGACCCAAGGTTGGAGAACACTGGGTTAGAGTGTGTGTAGCTGTGGTTAGGAACTGGCAGTAGTGTGTCTTACTGCCCAAAACCAAGATGCAACTGCAAAGAAAGAAGTTTATGATCTTCCCAATGCAAGTCTTATTTCATACCAAAAAAAGTGGTTTTTCTCAAGTTTGTGAACATTTAAAAAGTTACCATGCCAATGCAGATTCATATTGCAGCGGGTGGGGCTGTGGCTATGAGTGTTGGTTACACCAGCCCTGAAAAGTAGCCCAGTGTTTTCATCAAGGCTAACTAACTGGCAGCCAACAAGCCAGATGCTACTCTGAAGCAATTTTATCTGGCCCCTGATGTCTGCATCAAGGGAGCTTCCAGAAGAGGCATTTATTGTGAAATTGCCCTGCCTCATTCACAGAATTTTACAGATGGTCCAGACATTGTCGGTTTCCATTAGTAACCCGACTGTGTTTTCCCATGACTTCTTCCACCTTTTTTCTTTCCACAGAGAATCCGTTGAGGAAAAGACAGAATAGCTGCACATTGTTTTTTTAACTGATAGTGCTAGCAGCCCTCCATTTGGAAGCACTGGTGTTGATCATTAGTCATTAAGCCCCCCAGCTGCACTGAACAGGAAGCAATTAAAGGGACAGAACCTTTAAAGACTCTTTTAATTAAAGGCACAGTAGCCCTTAGAAGCCTCAGTAGTAGCGCTTTGCCCGTTTATACTGGAAAGGTGATGCTATAATTGCACTTTACCGCAAAAATATAACTACAAATCAGGACTGAAAAACACAGAAAACATTGCAATGCAATGATTTGACAACATTATCTGGATTCTTCACAGAAAGGTTAGTGAGTGATCAAAGGATGCCATTTCCAGTGGAAAGGGCTGGTGTGGAAGCAAGGGTCACCCAAGGTAACATGGATACCACAGTGACTTAGATAACCCCGAATACTATGTGTCACCTAGAACAGGGATGGCCAATTTCTCTACATTTAGAATGTCCTCTATTCTCCAGAGAGTAATCACAGGGCAGGAAGTGTATCTTGACACAAAAGCTGATCACCTCACAGATAGACAGGCTCTATAATAAATTGTCATCATGTAGCATGATAGGTTTCACAGTAATGGAGTATGTGTGCTGAGACCTAGCCAGAGCATTTCATGCAACATCCAAGAGAAATCCAACACTGAAGTGTAAATAAAGTCTCTTTCTTACAACTGGAAAACATTTTTATTTTCCTTACAAGTAAAACTGTGGGCAAACTTAAAACAACAACACACACACAGATTTAAGTTCGGGGTGCTTCTAGATGGAGGGTCCCTACTGTTAACAGTCAAAAGTCATTGTGCAGATATTCTATTTTTTGTTCCTGAACATATTTTTTTTCTGTTAAGAAATAGAAGAAATTGCGGGAAAACATGGGAGGGCTACAAATTGAAGGCAACATTGTCTGGACCCCCCCATAAAAGTCAGTGAATGAGGCAGTGCAATTGCACAATAAAAGCCTAGTCTGGAAGCATCCCTCATGGGGCTGCCAGGGGCTGAATAAAATTGCTTCAGGAGTAGCATCTGGATTGTAGGCTGCCAGTTTGCTAGCCTTGATTAAAACATCCAATCTGCACATCACTTTGTGCTGCAAACTTAGTACACTGAATGTCAGCAAACAACACAGGACCCCCCTCAGTAGTGTATATTCGGAGCCCCATAGAGTTTTTCTCTCTTGTTCTCAGAGACAGAGGCTGCTTTCCCCACCCCTCCCAACTGCAGACAAGGGGAGGGGGGAAACAGCCTGGGCAGTGATTTCCTCTCTGGCAAGAGATGGGTTAGAAGGAGGCTCTCCACCCATGTGCATCTGTTGTGGCTGTTGGAGCCAATGGTCACTACAGGCAGAGGAAGGCTTCTGTAGCTGTGGTTCCCGCATTAATAGGACAACCAGTACTTTGTTGTTGTTGTTGTTGTTCTTGTTTTTTCACCCTCACTTTAATTCACAACCAGTACTTTGTAATTAGCTAATGCTGAACAATTAAGCCAGACTGGTCCATGATCTGCTGTAGCACAAGAATCTGACTGGAGATACCTTCCCACTCTTTTTCAAGCACAAACACTGCAGTGTTAGTCAGGCTGAGATTTTTTTCAACACCTTTGATTCCTTAGAATCAAGAGCTTCCCTTTCATCACATAATCCACAGCAGCTTTGTCACTATTTAGCCACCATGACAGACTTTAACTCCCTTTAACTCATCTTTGGTTGCAAGATTTTTATTTTGTTTTTGTTTTTTTAATTTAAAAAAAAAGACAGGGAAAAAAAACACAAAACCACGACAGAACCAAATAAAAGAACAAATTAAAAAATCACTCAGAATATTTGTTACATTATCATCATCATTATTAATTTTTTTCAAGTCACTTCTAAGCCCCACAGTTACAAATAAATTAACGAGACAGGATCAGACCCCGGAAGATTAAAAATTAAAAAAATTTGAATACTAGGAACTAACTACCTTTGGCAAAGTTATCACACGATTTTTCCACTGCTCCCGGGTCGGCTACAGCAACAGGCCAGTCATGTTGGGGTGGTGGTGGTGAGGAGTCAGGGGCTGGTGCAGCATCCCTCATGCAAAAACCAGCCCATTTGACCCACTCTTCCAGGACTACCAAACTGTGACAGACGCCCTCCCTGGTGTAGAAGTATCATATGAGATTCCCTTTTCTCATGACCCAGAGACGGGCCAGTGATGACATAGAAAGCACCCAAGAGAAGAAGTCAGAAGGGCAAGAAGGGAGTGAAACACTGCTGAGCCTTAAGTGGGATCCACGGTCAAGATTTCTAAAGGACGTTTGTGTTGATGTGGAACAATGCCCAAGTGTGACTTTGACACTGGCATGCTCTTGGACCGTAGCTGTAGTACAGATGTCCTGCAATTTACTCTGGTGTAAAAAGTGCCCATTACATTATGGCAGAACCCCCTTTATGTAAACAAGGCCCATCAAACTTCGTCCTGCCCCGTGACTCTCTGACTTCTCCATGGATCCAGTCTTCTGCCCTTTACCCAACCACTTGAGTCTCTTTTTCCAAGATGATAGTGAAAGAGTCTCCATGGCATAGAAGGACACTATAAATTTAAGGGATCACATTTCCTGGGACCAGGGCTGTTCTACTGATTTCCCTCCATGGGGGCGAAAGAGGATGCTGTGCCTGATCCCCACCGCCCCAAACAGACCTGTCCGGCACACACCCTTAATAAAGCTTTTCTATTTGGTTTATCATTAAAGTATATGAGGTATATGGCGGGCTATCTCCAAAGAGCCTTGTGGTGGATGTCTTGGCACTATAAGGGGAGGGGAGGGGTCTAGCCGCCCCCTCTCCCTTGTGCCCTCCCAACCCTGGGTCGGGCACCGGCACGGAGGCGTGTGAGCAAATATTTGGTTTTACAGCTGTACTTTAAAGCTTGTTTCCTTTCTCATTCTAAAACACCTAGGAGTGGGGGAGGTTGGTGGAACAGAGATGCGACTGTTTTTCAAAGAGAGGGCCATAGCATTTTCCAACACTTGTTTCTCTTATCAGTCACTTGGGGAAATATGTGGACCACAAAGGGAAAGTTGGTTATGGATAATGAACCATTCTGCCACATAAAATTAGTGGCAAATTAGAACCAAGTACCGGGTAGTTTTGTTCTGGACCAACCAACGCCAACCTTTCCCTTCCCAAGCCAAGAATAGCTCTAGCTCTACATCTAGTCCTGAAGAAACTCTATGAAATACAGTCGCCAATTTGGGAGCGGGGGCAGAAGGTGGGGCGGCCCCTGTGGCTTGTCCACAACTGCAAAATTCACAACCTCCCATATCTCCAACCATAAAACTGAAGACAGATAATTGCTTTAAGAGTTGAAAATGATTTGAGACAGACATTGCTTCCGCTGGTGTACACCCACCTATTTCTTTAGTTCCACTGTCACTTCTGGTCAAATAGTTGGCTGGTATTTGAAAGCAAAAAGAGGGATGGGTGCCCACATCACCACCTGCCATTGCTTTCAAACTACTTTCAACTCTCTGAAGAAACAAATGCCCGTCTCCAGTTTATAGCAATCTTTCCTACTTCCCATCTTCTTTGCTTGCCCTATAAATCTTGACTGTTCCCCTCCATGCCATTCACCCACCACTTAGCTCTGCACATGGAGATAGGGTCATTTTTGGTCTAGAATCAATTTTTTTTAAAAAAACACGTTTTGGTTTGTTTCTTTTTTTGTTGATTTTTGTTTAGTTTTTTTCCTTTTTTATCTTTTTTTGTTGCAAACCTTTAGCGTTTGTTTGTTTTTTTGTCTTTTTTTAATACAGTAAGAAGCGATAAAGCAGAACATAGAATTTTCTCTATAAAAAAAAAGAAGATACCCCCCAAAAGAAGTTCTTTAAAAAAAATAAAAAATAAAGGAATAACAAATATCACTAAAACAGTTACATTCCACCTAGTAACACGTTCAGTAGCACATGAGAGAGAGAGAGAGAGAGAAAGAGAAATTGGACTTCCCAAATGTTTTTCCTTTTCAGATGTCCACCATAATAGCATGATTGGAATCTTAAAATAGACAGATAATCACTTGCCGGTTCTCTCTCACTCACGCACATAATGGGATGAAAAACCTTTTTTCAAGTCAGTCTTTTAAAACTAGGTGTTTCCTGTTTTTTGTTTGTTTCGTTTTTGGAAAGTTTCACAGTATTTTTTTCTTTTGTTATCTCAAACCCACCTGAACGCTATAACACAGCAAAAGCAGGAGATAAAATGAGGTCGAGGTTTTTTTTTTTCCTTTAAGAAAGGTTTCAAAGTCCTTTTTTGTTTGCTTGTTTATCTTTTTTTCACTCTGTCCTTTTGTTTGGTTTTTGTTTTCTACCAGATCGCAGTATGCCATGGCTAACTTCCTTCTCTGCAACAGCAAGACTTTGGTTCGCAGGAGTTGAAAATAAAAGACAAACATTCAAAGAGCCCCCAAAACAGCAACTAAAACCCCTCAAACACTTTAAACAAAATAAAACCAACCAGTTAAAAACAAAAAAAGGAAATGAACAAAAAAATGTACAAAAAAAGTTTAAAAACAAAAATAAAAAGAGCGTTTCGAGAAGCCATTTTTAAAGCTTTCCAGACTTCTGGGAGGAAGTTTCAGGATCCTCTGTTCTCACCCTCCCATTTCCATTGATTTGGTTTATTTATTTTTTTGTCTCTTTGCCATTTATAAAATCTTGGCTTCTCAACGCAACTTTCCATGAGGTATTTTTTTCAGGACAGAGAAAGACGGTTGAGCCATTTGTCTAACCAGAGAAAGTAAAGATTTCATTTCCCCTTTATTCCCACATGTTTTCATCCTTTCTTCTTCGATTAAAGTTTTTTGTTTTAGCTTTCTTTGTTCGCTTGGTTGGTTCTTTTTGGTTAAAAGTTTTTCTCTCGCCTCCGAGTCTCTATGATATCCACATAAAAGGGGGGATTTTTATCCCTCTTCTGTGGCTTTATTTTATTTTTATTCCCCAATGGTCTTCATTTTGTTGTTTTCTGTAGTGATGTCTATCAATTTTTGGTTTTTTCTGGAAAATGTAAAGAATGCTGAAATTCCCGGGGGGGTTTTTGTTTTGGTTTTTGTCAGGCACTGGAATATGAGTATTTTTTTTTCAGAACACAGATATAAAAATAATAATAAAAATTACACATCCCGTTTTTTTAAAAAAAATAACCCCTGATACTAACCCAAGGCAGAAATCAATTTAAAAAAGAAAAAACGATAGCTAAGTTCAATAGGAAAATTAAAGTTGGCAAAGAAAATGTTCAAGCTGATATAACAAAATGTACACATGTTTAGTGCTGCCCATCCTGAAAGAGCTGAAGACTGAGACTTTCAATAAGGCCTCTTGTCCTGCAAAGAGATGAGTATTTATATTTTGTACTCTCCGAGTAGCCCAGCTGATACTAATAAGGTTACTCCTAATGGATGCAATTCATTAAATTCTCCTTGGAATAGTAGGGGGAGGTCAGGTAGGCAGAGGCAGGCAGAGTAGGGTCCTCCATTAGCGTTTGATGAACTAGATTTGTGGCAAATCAAAATCACAGGCAGGTAACCAGGCAGGGAAATTTTGTAAACTGGTTCCCCCACCCCCACCCCATTCCAAGCCACAGATGGCTAACATAAGTATGCACTGGCAAGCAAGCTAGTCAAATAATGTGGTCTACAAACTTTTGTGGAATTCACTGCAAGGCTGAGTCATATGCCAGCTCCCCGACTCCCCTGTAAACAGGTGCAAGCAGAGGTGCAAAAAATCATTGCAGGACATCAATTAGGAAACCAAATTTCATAATAAAAACTTGGTGCCTAATTCCCATTATTGCCTCTGAAAATCCTAGCCTTCATATCTAATGAGAATCCCCATAAAATTATACAGCTTCTTATTTGTTTCATTTCAAAAAACCCAGCAAAAAAAGGGGGAAATACATTTTAAAAAGGAAAAAAATAAGTTGTATAGTATGATCCTGAAATTAAATCAATCCACCCCCTCCCTGTCCAACCCCTTCTGGATCCCAAAGAAAAAGAATAAATAAGAATAAATAAAAGAGTTTTGAAAGACATTCGACCAGACACAAGTTAGAAAAGTCTGTAAAAAGCTTTGGGTGAAGCTAGGACTGGTGATTTTTGGTGTGAGATTCGATTTCCCCTTAAGGATTTTAAAGGTGTTTTTTTTTCTTTTTCTTTTTTTCTTTTTCTACAAAAAAACCTATCCCCGTTTATTTGTTTCCTTTCTGGAGCTGTCCAGGAAACTAGCAGATGAAAAATAAAGAGAAATCATAAATAAAAAAAAAATTCAATAAACTACTGATAGTCACCTTTAGCAAGGTGTTTTGTTCTGAACATTGGAGGGGAAAAAGAAAAAAGGAAAGAAAAAAACGAACGCCAAAAGTTTGGGGAATTCTTTTTGGTTTCTTCCTTTGTCCCTTTTTGCTTTGCTTGTTTGGTTGCTTTGGGTTATTTTTGGTTGGTTTTTCGTTTGGCTGTTGCTGACATTTCTTTGTTTGGTTTTTTTTTGGTTTCACTCGTTGGTTTGTACGTCCACTCCTTGCCACCCCCACTGTGTCAGGAAAGGCAGTGAGGATGCTCCTCAGCCCTCATTCTGTCTTGGCATCCGGCTCAGTGGATCCTGGACCAGCCTGCCCCAGAGTCTGCGCCACGTCACTGGAGGAGCTGCATGAGGAACAGGAGGAGGAGGAAGAGGAGGAGGAAGAGGAGGTCAGGGTGGGGGACTTGCTGGGCATGGAGGCAGCCACTGCAGCGGCCGCTGATACCAGCCCCACGCCTCCCGGGGCAGCACTCAGCAAGGGCAGGCCTGCATGGTTGAGGAAGAGCGGCGAGGTCACGATGCTCTGGCTTCCAGCTGTGCCTGCACTGGTACCCAACACCAAGTTACCACTGGCATCAAGGCTGGTAATCGGCAGGCTTCCACCACTGGCCAATGCTACATTGGGAGAGAAAAACATTGGTAAGGGCACCTTTGCACTGGCTCATTGCCACTGGCTTCTGGGCCAAAATGCAACTAGCCCAGAGGAACTGCAGGGCACTGTGGCTCTAATCTCACATTAAACCATTCCTATATTCTCAGGGACTTTGGGGGGCCCTCCTCCCACATCAAAATGGCAGCAGCATAAGCTGCAGGCACAGCCATAGCTGAAATGACATCTCCCCACCCCCAGTTTCACATCACCATCTCCCTCACCTAGCACGTTTCACACAGAAAAGACACATGGTGTGCGGAGAGAGAGGGTGAACAAGGAATGATTAGCAGGCATGATGTGAAAGATGCATGTTATGGAGCATGATGCCTTCTACTGTACGTAGGCTGAGGATGGGATGGAGACAAGACCTCAAGAGGAATGAGAGTAGGTTCCGGGGGACTCCACTGACTTGCTGTACTCTCACACATCTGCACTACATTTGCACAGAGGCTCACATGCATCCTCACTCAGACAGACACATTTCATGCTTGAAGTTGGCAGGGGCCTGCAGAGGCCCTAGTTGTTTTCACTGAGCCAAGCCTGCACATGGAGAAGGGCCACAGCTCCGTGCTAGAACATATGCTGTTTCTACAGAAGGTCCCAGGTTCAATTCCCTGCATCTCCACTTAAAAGGATCTCAGGTTGATGGGGCTGGAAAGACCTCTGCATGTATTCTTGGGGAGCTGCTGCCAAAGAGGACAATACCTGGCTAGATGGACCAGTGGTGTGGCTTAGTAACAAGGCAGCTTGATCTATTCAGTCTGTGACACATCAAGCTGAACGCCAGCCCGCCAGTCATGCACTGTGGCTTGACAATCCTGTTTTTGTCAAGGAATTGATTACATTGTTATTATTAGCAGCGGCATGGGTGGAAATGGCCCCAGACTGGAAAATGGCTTCTGGCTATGACATAGACAATTGGATCTCAGGAATCTGGCATCTAGTGCTGGCTGAAAGACTGACACAACAAAACAGACTGGCGAGAATAGTAGTTAAGCAGGATCGTTTCCTTGAGATTTGGCTTCCATTTATATGATGTTGATATATTTATATTGTGAAAGACTGCCAACGTTTTTCTTCACATATATATTATATAAATAATTTATATATTTATTAGCAATGACGTCAGGAACTTGCACCCTTGGTCATCTCACCTATCATTCTGGAAAGACGTTCTTTCATAGATTTCATAGATCATAGAGTTGGAAGGAGCCTACAAGGCTATCGAGTCCAACCCCCTGCTCAATGCAGGAAACTAGAGGAGGGGTCTCCCATCCAAGTAATAACCAGGCCTGACCCTGCTTAGCTTTCCACAGACAAGCTGAGCCAGCGTAAGCCACAGGCCATAATTTGTTAAGCAATCACACCGGGACAAAAAGGAAAAGGTCAAACTTGAAGATGATGATACAGTCTGACCACCCAAACATAGTTGTATTGGACAAGTATGGGCTTCTCTACATGAGGATTTTAACCCGCCACTTTACCGAGGCTTCTGCTTCCAGATTCTTTGCAGGATTAAGACAGGCTTCTTTACAAGTGTCCCCCCCCCCCCAGGTTTTTCTTTCTCTATGTTCCATTACACAACTACAAGGTGGTGCTGCGGTATAGCGGAATTGCAAAAATACATGAGCTTCTCATTCTGGTTCATTTTGCCATTTCCAGATAATAATACACTGTCCTCAGTCTAAAAAAAAAAGCTGTGGAGATGCTTGGGAAGCACAGGAGAGACCCTGGAGGATGACGATGTAGTATAAAGCACCTGCAAGCTACTGTGAATGCGGAATCACAAGCGCACAATAAACACCTTGCCTACAGAAGCCCAACACCTTAGGAGAGGCATTTCAAAAAGAAGAAATGATGTAAATGCCCTCAGTTTCTATAATCATGCATACTGCACATTTTAGTTTTTCTTGGCACAGAATTTAGATTTTTATTTTTTAAGCACAGGGCACACACACATACTCCTGCCCAAAGGCCCTCAAATTAAGCTTGCCTGCATTCGCACATAATTATTTGTATTCTCACTCACAAGCTTTTCTGCACACTAATTCATTTATCCAGAAACCCTTATAGTAGGGCCGCCACATTTAGTTGGTTATTAGAAAACTATCTGGACGCAAGTACTTCTGCAAGTTCCAGGTGGCAAGTGCCATCCTAGAAAAGGCACTCTATTCTGTGTGTGAAGAAGGTGGAATGCCTCTTTTAAGATTATGCCTGCTGCAACATGTGTGGGCATCATCTAAAAACAAAAAAAAGCACACTTTTTTCTTTAAAATTATTTTTTCTCATATACAAATGTATGCAGATTTAACTGATTAATAGGCAAAATCGTATATGGGTGATCAATTTAGGCTTCTTCAGTCAGGTGACAGCGCTAGTTTATAGCCAGGGACATGAGCACTCACAGAACTACTCCCATCCTCATGTTGGTTTCTCCAGGCGTTCAGCAACCACTCCCATTTTGTGCATCACCACGTACAATCTCAGAAACCTCACAATCATTCCCTCACCAATGCACACAGAGAAGATGGTTTCTGTGCAGACACACTTGTTCTCTTGCACAAACAGGCCAGTGGAGTGAATGGCAGCAATGACATCATGTCTGGTCTTCTTTTTCACAAACCTTGAATGGTGGCCAGCGGGTTGGTGGCCATTAGCGCTGGGTTTAACCCTGCATTCACCCCTAGCACTGTGCTTCTGAAATCAAACCAGATGCAGCAGGTTAAAGGGGTGGGGGTGGTGGGGACAGTCTACAGTGGAAAACACAAGAGTGGGCCCCCATTGCCACTCTCAGACATGTCCAGGATTGTAACGATAGGATGCAGTTTAACATACCCTCAGGGAGATCAGTCTATGTGGATTCCACTATCTCCTGTGAGTTCTAGTTCCCTTACCATTGTGGCTATGTAATGCCCCTTGCATGAACAGGTCCCCCAAAGCCCCCTCCCTCTTACTGTGTGGGAATAGCCAGGATCAGACCTCTCTTTCCACATTCCAGCCCAGCAAGGAACCTGGACCCACACAAAGACCTTTTGCTCCTCTGCCACTTACCCCGTACTGGGATTCAGGCCTTGCAAGCTGATAGCTGGGTGAGTGCTGCTCTGGGGGCTGGGATTTGTGCTGTTGCTTGGGGGTGGCGTGACCGAGTTGAGGGTGGTGCCGCCTGCTCCCACCGCTGTCCGACTGGGAGTCAGGGAGCAGACTGTTGGGGACAAGGTAGTAACTGCCCAAGAGAAAAGAACATGAGGTTAAGTAGGCCCAGGCAGGGGTCCACAAATATGGTAGCCAGCCTCTATTTGAAGTTGCCACCAACCCTGACTCTCCCCCAGATTGAGGACTTGAGGGAAGGGAAGGGCACCATCATCTCTAGCGTCATGCTGAGCTTCAGAGGCACTGAAGAGTGTGACCTTGCCCTCCTTCGGTGTGCCCGAAGCTCAGCAGGAAATCAGAGGTGAGATCCAGCCATCTCTTACTTTGTGATGGGCCGAGCAATAAAGATATGGCTTCCAGCGGGAGGCATATCAGCACTAGCAAAGATCTGCAGATTGGTTGGCTTTGCATTGCTCTCGTGCTGATGTGCAGTGCTGGCAGTGCATCAATACGCAACACTGGCAGTGCATCAATACGCAAACAAACCTAGGGATCCAGGCTGCAGAACACCCTATGACTGGCACAGTTCCTGTGTCTGCATCTCCCAAAGAATTGCAAGGCGCATTACAAGTGCCAGATCACAATTTTGAGGAAATTTCCCAGTGGGAGGGACAACTGGCAGGAGCAGAGGAGGAAAATGCAACTCTCTTGTGCTCCTTTCTGGCTCCGCCAACACTGACCTTTTTGCTTCAAAGTGCTCCCAAGCAATTAGCAAGAAGGTAGATGCTGCAGGGCTAAAAGGAGCACACAAGAGAGTTGCACTCCACTCCTGCCAAGTACTTTTGCCATTGGGAAATGGGAGATTAGCCCAGCATCTTTGGTTGGAGGTGGGCCCTCAGCCAGTGAGTGGGCTTCAGCAGGTGCACAACTGACTGCTGATGGGTCGCTCAGAATCCCAGTTCCTCCTGTATCAGATCAATAGGAACGTGAACATAAGAATGTAAAGACCATCTAGCTGGAGCAGACCAAGCACCATCTAGTCAGCACTATTTTCCTAACAGCTGTCATCCAGATGCCTCTGGAAGCTCACAAGCCAGGCATTAAACCAGTGTAATTTGTTCCCAGTATCTAGCATTCACAGTTACGCTGCCTCTGTACATTGGGGCTCCATTTATAATAGCTGTAGACAGACCTTTCCTCCACAAATTTGTCTGATGCTTTACAAAGCTAACTAAGCTAGCAGCCATCCCCACATCTTGTGACAGTGAATTCTGTGTTATTTATGTGTTGTATGAAGAAGACATTTGTGGGAGAAGGTGCAGAGCACCGTATACCATCCTGTGTTGGTTAATGATAATTTAATCAGTGTTTGCCACTTTAAGGAAGACCTACACACTCAGCCCCTGGAAATACATCCCCAAACACAGGTATTTTGCATGTAGCAGCAATGTCCGAGGAAGAGTAAGCCCAAGTGGCTCCAGTTCTAGGGATCCAGAGTGCTGTGCGAGTGCTTCCAGCCCCTGCATTCCGGGTCCCCACCAATCTATAAAGTTCACAGAGGACAACTGCAGGCTGTGATGTCTACACAACTGGCTTCTTATGCCTGCTAAGAATGTCCATCCATCATAGATGAGAGTTATTTGCTTCCCCTCCCACTCCCCAGATGCTTCTTGTACTCCCAGCCTTACGGTGGTGTATCGTGAATGCATAAAGCAGCTAGCTGCACATAACTAAGGATCTCACAAGCATTCAAACAGGAGCTCTCAAAAAAGCAAGGAGACCCTGTTTCAATGCCTGCGAATAGGATTGCAGCCAACAGCGCTCTGTTAACAACCTGCTGCCATCAAGGCCCTGCTTGCCTCTATCCTGACAGCAACCACCACCACCACCTCATCCCCCTGTCCCAAGGGCCCAGTTTCATACCTGGGGGAGGGGAAGGAGACAAGCAGCGGTGGGTACTCTGGAGACCCCAGTAGAGCATCTTTTCATGCCAGGGCTGGGAATGGGTCAGGTCCACCATCCCTGGTCGTAATTATGCAAATAACATGATTTCCCCGTTGTAATCCTGGGGTTTCCAACGTGGTGCCTGTGGGAGCCGATGGATACCTCTCTTGGTGCCCGTCAGGCTGCCCCTCCTGATTATTTTATTTTATTTCTGAAGATTTATTTTTTTAAACCGGAAGACTGGCTTGCTACAAAGCAAACTGCTGTCCTCCAGTGCCATCTTTGTTTGGGTTCAAAAGAGTGGCTTTGTGTTTTGGAGCTGAGACCCCACCTCTGTCTCGTACTTAGGTTCTTGGGCAAGTTACTTTTCTTTTAGTCTCACCAGTTTGCCTTCTAGAAAATGAGTGTTCAGTGACTGGCCATGCCCACCATGGCAGCCATGTTGTGAGAGCGCCCATGACACTCAAAATTCCAAATGTGCCCACTGACGCAAAAAGGTTGAGGACCCCTCTAAGTCCCTGTCCCATCCCACATGCAAAAAAACATGTTCCAGCAGAGGTTCCAGAGCCCCTGCTGCCTTCTGTGCCATTACCACCTCCTTCCCATGGCCCTAAGATAAGTTGTTCAGTTTGGGGCAGGGACAGGTTGGGGCAGCAGATGCTTTGGATGTCTGCAAGCCTTTTGCAAGTGCCAAACTGGGTGTTCAAAATGTTCAACCCTTTCCGTGTCAAACATCAAGATGCTCTTGCATTCCTCTACTTAACCCAAGACCCCAATTTTGTGTAGTTCCAACAAGCTCAGTATCTTAAGCTCTCAGCATCCCATTGGTCAATTGTGCTAGAAGGAAAGAGGGCCTCAGGAACTGGAGAGTGTGCAGTTGAAAGACAACTACCTGTTGTGCTCAGACTACTGGAAGCCTGGGAGAGGGGCAGACTTGTGCCGGTGCCTGGGCTGGTCACCTGAGGAAATGCAGCAGGAAAAAAGTCTGTCACAGAAACACAATTGATAGAACCAAAGAAATAGGTTGCTCCCCTAACCCAGGTATATACTCTATTTGGTGACCATATCCAAGAGCAACAGGGATGTGTGTGTGTATGTATTCATATATGCGTGTGTGTGTGTGTGTGTGTGTGTGTGTGTGTGTGTGTATACATATACACACACACACACACCAGTGGGCAAGGAAGGCTTTTGAAAGCCCAATATAGGGGTTAAGCACAAATGCTGTAACTTGAGTAGTAGGAAAGTACCATAAAGGGGATAAGGTAAGAGGCATGTATCACATGGAATCAAAATTCTGATTGGTCTGCGACTGTAATTCATTCATTCATTCATTCATTCACATGTGGTAGTGGGAGCTAGGGAGAACTGAGAAGCTTTGTACCATGTATGGGATGTATTGAGGGGGGAGATAAGTAGATATGTAAATACAACCATAATGGAGTTACTGTGAGTGAAAAGAAGATAGGCAGGCAGAGTTTTGTATGAGGCCTAGGTGGGTAGGCATAATTGTAAAGGATATATCAAGGAAAGAAAATAGGAGGTTATGTACCATGTGTGCGCGCATGTGCGGTGGGAGTAAATTCAGAATGGTTCATCAGCAGGGTGTAGGGGAATGGGGGGTGGGGGGAGGAAGGTGTACAGGGATGCATAGTGAGTCTGTAGCAGAGGACAATACTACAAGCATGTTCCATAATGGAGATTTGCAGGAGGGGGTGGTGATAATGTAGTATGTGAAAGCTTTAAAAGAGGAAAACTGAGATAGGCACAACATACAATAAGGGGGCTATAGTGATGCCTGTGTTATGGGGGGAGGGGGAAGAGAGATAAGATGTGTAGGATTGTACCAAGTGAGGGTTGTAGCCAGGAGGCTTGCCCTGGGCAGGCAACATGGGAGCAGAACTGCAAGGATTGATCCGCTTCTCTTTCTGGCGGCGGTTGCAGAACCAGACACGAATCACCTCCTTCTCCATGTTCAGTTGCTCGGCGATAAGTAGGATCTCCTCTGAGGTAGGCTTCTGGTTCTGCAGTTCGGGGGCAGGGGGTGGAAATGTGGGGAAGACAGGGTGGTGTGACAATATACATACACTGGAGCAAGTGATGGCAAAGGGCCCATTAGGAACAAAGGGGCACAGAAGGATGTAGGAGTCTGTTTTATCCATTCCAAGGAATGTTAGATCTCTCCTCAGACTATCACCCAAATCTGAGATATAACGGACAGAACATGAAAAGACCAGAGGCACAGAGCTGCTGCCACAGGATGCCATCATGCAGTGCATTTCCCTGCCTCTCTGCCGACAGACAATTATGTGAGGCTTAAGCTGACCAATCGGTTAAAATCAAGAGAGTTAGAGGGACTAAGAAAAGCTAAAAACCCACAGTTAATCAGCTGGAACCAAATAGCAGAGAAGTCAGCCTTGGGCTTGGGACACCTGGCTTCAAGTTGTAGCTCAGCTAAAGACTTGCTGAAAGGTCATAGGCAAGTTTCTCTCAGCTTTGGTTTCCCTTTCCTGTAAAATGGGAGTAAGTGTCAGGAACCACCTGGGCTAGTACCAGGAACCTTTAGCTCTGTGGGATGCTGCTCCATCCAGTGACCCACCAGAGCTGCAGTTTGGAGATTTTTCTAAGGAAGTATCCTCAGGCTCTGGACTGGCCCCGCCCACCCGGGCTGACCATTATGCCCTCCTAGACAGAAAGTCCTATAAATGATTTCCAGTTTGGGCTGGGACTTTGCCTGAGCAACAATGGCTGTGGTGTGTTCTTTGGTTCTAACTCCCTGGCACAATGCCTGGCTCCCCTCTGATTGCTGCCTATGGCCAAGCCCTGACAGTAAGGCCTAAACTACACACTACGTTAAATACGTAGTGTGCAGCTGACCCTCACCATTTTGTTTACCTTAGTGTAAGTGTGCAGGCCCACAATCCTGATCAGGACCACCCAACCACTTAAACCTCCCCCCCCCCAAATTTCTTTGCCCGCCCACCAGCAGGAAGTAAAAGAAGAAGAAAAACCTCCATTGGCACCAATGGAGGGTTTTTACTTCTCTTTTTTAGTCCCCATGGGTGGTAGTGGATTTGGGGGGGGGGGAAGCGTCTGGGTGGGAAGGTTTAAACCTCCCCATCCCGCATGTGGTGGTTCTGATCATGATCGGGGGGCCTGCAGGCTTACACTAAGGTAAACAAAATGGTGAGGTTCAACTGCATGCTATGGATGAATGTAGTATATAGTTTAGCTGAAAGAGTGACCTTTTCTCACCAGCTTTTTGCCAGGCCGAATGGAGATAAGGAAAAGTTGTTGAAAGCCGTGAGCCTTAGGAAAGGTTATTAAATCTCAATGAACACATTTTAAAGTTACTTAATTATGTATGTGTTTGTTTATATGTCACACTCTTCCTCTAAAGGAATTCAGGGTGGCTTATACATGGGCTTATCTGTTTTTATCCACAAAACAGCCCTGTGAGGTGGGTTAGGCTGAGAGATAGTGATGAGCACAAGGTCACGCAGTGAGTTTCACATATAGGAATCTGAAGCTTGGCTTTCGCCTATCTAATTCTAACACTCTAATACACTGCAATGTATCTCACTCTATCCTGAAGCATCAAATAAAGTAACATATTTTAAAACATTATTTAAATTTGTTCCAGACCTAATGGCGTAACTTTGGAGCAGCTTATATTAACTGTCTGGGGGAGGGGAGCAGGAGTTGGTGTCGCTCTGGAGGTAAATGAGGATTTCGGGATAGGATGCTGGGGAGTGACTCACCGCAAGAAAGCTTTTTTCCAATGCGAAGCGGACATTGGTCTCAATGCTGGTCCGTTTCTTGCGGCGCCGGCCTGGCAGCCCATCAAAGCCCAGGTTAGGACTGCTCAGCTGGTTGGGACTGGGAAGCGTGGAGTCCACAGACATTGTCTCTGTAACATGGGAGGGGGCATTTATTCGCCTCCCGCACTTCAGCCTGATACCTCCTCAATCCTATGGCTTGACCCACTTTCATTTTCTTCATCCTCCCTCAACCAGGCCTAGTTCCTTCCCACTTGCTTATCTCAAGAAGTGACACCACTCCTCCCTTCAACCTCATTGTAGAGCTAGAAGGTTCCCACTTGACTGGCTTTTAAGCAACCTGTGCATTAGTTGTTTCCCAGCTAAAAAAAACACCCCAAACCATTCAAGTTCTATCTTGATGGCAGTCAGTGGGCTGTTTTAAGGTTGTATGCATATATATTGAAGCAAATAAGCAAAGAGCTTCCCATGCCTGCCCCACTGGGAAGCAGTGGGAAACCGAAGAATGTCAAGGCCATAAAGTGAACTTTCCTCAGGGCTTGAAGTGAGCATTCTCTCCCTCAGCCCTTGGACTGTTTGGCCAGGCCCATGTCCTCCCATGAGCTCCCTCAAGGCCTGTTCAGTCCTACTTGGCTCCCCAACACTGTTTTTAATCAGGCCTCAGCAAGAACCACCCTCACACCATGGAACCAGTCTCTTCTTAACACTCACCCTGACCCACACAATGACCACTCTGGGGCCTGTTAATCCTCCATCTGTCCCCTCTACCACCCCAACCAGGCCATAGCTTCTTCAGCAGGAAATGTCCTCAAATCTTGAACCCCTTTTACTCTTACCTCCAGTCCCATACACCACCCCATACAACACCACCTCCCACAAGAGCCCTGTTTTCTTTCCCCTTTGCCACCTCAAACAGGCCTTAGCCCCCTCACAGCCTGACCCTCCTCCAGCAGGCCTCAGCTTCTTCCCATTCCCTCCTCTTCTCTTACCAGCATCATTAAGCCATTTCTCCAGCAGAGGTTTGAGCTTGCACATGTTCTTGAAACTGAGGTTGAGTGCCTCAAAGCGTGAGATGGTTGTCTGGCTGAAGTCATTCCCATAAAGCTTCCCCATGGCCAGCCCCACATCACCCTGTGGAGGACGGGGGTGAGGGAAAAAGCTGTTACTGAAAGTGTGTTTCATGATTCCATGCAAACCCAGAATTTTAGGCTGAGCACAGCATTCATCGCCCTGAGAAGCTCAGCTTTCACTTAACCAATTTTTCTAGCCTCTCAGGCACCGAATATAGGCTTGATGCTGTGTTGACAATTATAGAACTCTCAGGGTGTGTACAAATGTGCATATAAACAGGAGGCAGCTTCACCTGCCTACATTCTTCAAATTACATAAACACTTGCCACTTCAGCAAATGTGGATTTCCTCACCAATTTGAACCTTCTCCCATGCTTACAATGGGCTGTCGGCCATTTTTGATTGGCTCGATTAAGGTGCTGCTTGTAAATTATACACGGAGGGTGTGGTCCAATGTCCTCCACCCTCAACGCACACAAGTCTCCGAACAGGGAGCCTTATGTGTATTCAATGCAGGGCACAAAATGCGGTGGTGGTGATGTCCGCCGCCCCATGCCTCATACCCTGATGGCCATTGTTTTTGGTTGTCTAGATGAGGCACTGCAGAGGGGGAGGGAAGGAGTCTAGGGCACTGTTTGGATACAGCGTAAGCCGTTGGGCCCAGCCTCCTCCCCACCCCCCCAGCATGCCTCTTTAGCCACCTCCAAGGTTGAGTTCCGACCTCGGAGATGCAGCTGGCATGGTTCTTTCCACGCTGGCTGCAAGGGGGGACGGGGGGGGGTGTCTGTATTCAGAGTCCCAGTTCCACAGTTGGAGGACCTCGGATGGATCTGGGACTCCAAATGATCCTATGCCCCCTCCAAGACAATGTCAGGAGGCCATAGGATCGCGCCCTTAAGAACTATATGGTGCCTGCTGTTTAAAACCGATAGGTTTTCATCTGAAAAACTACTCCAGGAAGGGGAGGGAAGCTTGCCTTATGTCATAGGCACCCAGTCCATCAAGGCTCTGCATAGCCCTTTTCTCATCAAACTGCTAAAGTCTGTCCCCTCACTCCAGCCCCAAGATTGATCCTAATGAGAAAACTGCATGTGTGACAATAAACATGGTGAGTGCTCATTTCAGAGCAGATCAGTTGGTGGTTTCATATACGTTTAGACTCTCCAATGTCAGAGGAGAGACTAAGATTTCTATTGCTCAAGAGGTGGGGCATAGCTTGCATCCCTTCTTCATGACAGGCAGAAACAGATTAAATTATACAAAATAAGCACATGTATGCATTTTTTTTTATTTTGCACAATTCAAGAGGTCACAGAATTAAGGTTTTCCTGGCACAGAATTGTGATTATCTTCTTCTCCCAGTCAGGAGAAAGACTTCTGCAGTATTTAGTTTCACTTTCTACAAATCCTGACTTGTTATGTACAAACCAGAAATTGTGGTTTAAAACAAACTCTAGTTAGTGAAATAAGCCAACTTCTTAACCCATGGTTTTAAGTTGGTCTGTTTAGAAATCAACTAGTGTTTGTTTTGAACTACAATCTCTGGTTCATATGCAATGACAAGGTGGGATTCTTGAACAGTGATGCTGCAGAAGACCTTCTCCTGGCCCCACAGGAGAAGAGGGGAGAGGGAAGAATGCGAGCTTGAGGCTTTGTTTAGAGTTGTTCCAGCTCATTCACATAAGAGCTAAACCATGGTTTAGCAGTATGTTCAAACCAGCCCAGTGTCTGTATTTGGAAGTAAGTCTAGTTCTGAAGTTTTCATCAGCTGTGAAATGTTTCCCCCCTCTTCCAGCAATTTTTTTGGGGGGAGTGGGGCTGCATAAAGGGATGAAAGTGTTTGCTCATTCACAGCAAGGGTAGGAACAACTATCTTCGCTCTGAATTGGCTTTGATGACATCACCAGGTAGCCAAATCTAATTGATACTGTCACTGTAGCCAAGTCTGATTACATTCCCAGGAAGAAGACAACACAGTTTTGTTTAAAAGGACCTGAAGCAGTGGACTAGCAAAAAAGAGAAGCAAGGGATTTTTTCCCAAGGACTATTTCAGTCTCAATCCCTGACTACTTGCATGCTGAAAATATTCACAGAAGAGCATTTAGTGCAGCCCTAAGGGAAACCAATATTGTACTCTTCCACTCTGGACTAGTCCGAGCCAAATACCCTGGCCTGTACCTGCGTGAAGCCCAGTTTGATACGCCGCTGCTTGAAGGTGCGGGCAAACTGCTCCAACTCCTCCAAGTCACTGGGCTCCTCAGGGTGTGATGGGGTCTCCAGGCATTTGGGCGGCTGCGAGTGAGTGAGGTGGGACTCGGGGAGGCCAGGCCGAGTCACTTGCTGGGGAGTGGGAAGAAGCCACAGCAATGGTGATTCAAGAGGCACAGAAGCACCAAACACAATCCAAAACATAATGTGTAAACAAGACCTAGGTGGAACAACCCAGCAATCTTACCACTCACTATATACTTGATACCCCATAGCAGTGCCTGACCAAATAGGGAGGGGGGGTCACTGTTCACCAGAGTTTTCATCAACTGCAAAAAACACACACACACTCTCTTTTTTTTTAAAGAGATGTGGGGCTGCAAAAAGGAATGCAAGTTTTTGTTTATTCAGAGCTAGGGAAGAAACTGTTCTGAGCTGGTTTGGTGTCATAATTTTAGTGGTGAAAGTAAGCCAGTATGGTCAAGTAAAGGAATCAGGCTTTAACAGCAATTGCTCCTGAACTTTAGGACCTTCTACCTGGAGGTGCTAGGGAAACCCCCATCTTTACTGGGGTTTTGTAAAGGGTGTAAAACTTTCCTTTTTTTTGGCAAACATTTGGATCTTTTATTTTGTGGTTATTTTGGGAGCTTGATTCACTTTTAGATTATATTGTTTTGTTTTAAGTGTGTTTAATTGTCATTGCATTGTTTACTTGCTGTAAGCCACTTTTAAAAGAGAAAGAATGAGGCCACAGGAAGACAGCCAACAACAAGATATTTTTTTCCTCTTCACATCATTGACCATTTTACACACAGGACCCCTCCCTTTCCCACTCACCTGTGCTGGGAGTCCTGCACGAGGCTGGTTCGGCAGGAGGCTCCCTGGGTTTTGCTGAGGTAGCTGAAAGAGATTTGGTGTCGGGAGCAGCCCTGTGGGGAAAAGAGGAAACAAACAGCTCAGCATCACATTGGCCATGGTGTGGGCAAGTTGTGGCCCAGTTTCTCAGCAAACTCATAACAGAAATCTGTGTTTCAGCCATTGGTGTACCATTCTTCAGACTCCTAAAATTCTCTGTTCTTTTAAAAAAGCAAAGCAACTTCCTAGTCCTCATGGGATTAAGAGAAATTAGCAGGTGCAGCTGCAGCTTCTGCTGAAAATGTGGAGACAAAAAGGGAGACAAGCTAGACAGTGTAGTGGTTAGAGAATGGGCCTTTTTTATTCCACACAGTTCTTTTCCTTTCCTTGTAGACTGCCCAGTCCATGATTCTAACCAAAGAGAATACAGTACTAGACACCATTTGGTAAAAAGGTGGAATACAAATTTAACAAGCACCCCATCCCCCCCCCCGCCCACCATGTCTTCCTCCTCCTCCTCCTCCTCTGATTTCCTGCTCTTTCCTCACATTGATTTTAATGGGATGTGCAGGCCAGAAAAAACAAACAAAAGCTAACACACAAAAACACTTGCAGGAGAGGTCAGCAGCAGCAGTGGAGGCTGGGGTGCCCTCGGGAAAGGACAAGGCAAGGGGCTGTTTTGCTGGATAGCACTGTGCAAGAGCAAGTGAGAAAGGAAGAGGGCACTGGGGGCGGGAGGGACCCCCTCAGAAGATGGCAGGTCAAAGGCACGAGCAGAGGAGGAGAAGGAGACTGAAGTAGCTCAAAGGCAGCCCAAGGAGGGAGACAGTGAGTGAGTGACACTTGTCCACCCCACTGGCATCTGCCCAGGAAGGGAGAGGTCAGCAATGGCAGTGGCATCATGACCTGCCCACCTTCTTTGCCCCCACCCCCTGCTCCATTTCTTCCCCCTTCTCCTCTGTGATTTTTTTTTAATGGGGGTTAAGTTCTTTTGACTATGCATGTATGGAGAAGAACTGTGAATTAACACACAACTTATTTTTAAACCTCTGTTGCTGCGCACCATCAAAGGTGTGCATGCAGTCAGCGGAGTCACATAGGATAAAGGAAAACTTGCGAAAGCCCGACAGAAAAATAATGTTTTAAAAATTACAAACACATTTGTGGAATTTTCAGGGACTGAAAAAATAAATTTTAAAAGGGAGGCGAACAAGTGACGGTTGCTCCAAAGCACCATTTGGGCATCGGTGGAGGGGCAGGCGCTGGCCGTGGTTGTGAAAGGCAGCAGGGGTTTCCACCACTCTTGTCAAGTGGCTCTGTAGCCGATCCCAGCAACCCATGATGTAATAATTGCTCTTCTGGGTTTGGATGACATGACAACCCATCGGGGTACAAACAAACCCAGAACAAGCCATGGGTTGTCAGGGTGTCTTGTTCATGAAAAATAATTCCACCCTATGGAAAGAGGTCCAGGTTCACACAACACTACAACCCACGATGGGTTGTTGTGTCGTGCAAACCCAGTCAACAACAAAAGCGCTATATCCTCCAAAGTGCGGGAAACCAATTCCAATTCCACTTGCAGCTTACGGTGAAAGAGCAATGATTGGGTTGTGCTAGAACCTGCCTGTCTGGAAACAGCCTTGGCCAGGGAGAAGCAGCCTGTGGGCCTACATTCTCCCTCACACACACAAACCCTTCTTACCTTGCTGTCCCTGCTGGGCCTGTGGCAGCAGGAACTGTGCAGGCGGCTGGAGGTGGTGCCCTGGGACGAGGACTAACTGCTGGAGCTGGAGCAGCTGTTGAATGTCCTAGGGTAGAAAATGGAGGAGAGAAAGAGCATGGATATCAACACTGCAGATTTATATCTGTTCTATGCTGATTCTGTTATCATGGCTTTCCCCAGAGAATCCTGGAAATTGTAGTTTAGCAAGGGTATTGAGAATTCTCTGTCATAGAACTACAGGCCCAAGGTCTCCCCTGGGGTGTGACAATGGCTATTAAACCACTTTAAATTGATAGTATAGATAAGCCCTATACCTTAAGGCCACATTAGCACAAATTGTTAATTCGTTTTAAGCAACTCTTAGTACACTGTAAGTCCTGTCCCATTCTCAAAATGAACAAGGAACAGGGGTATGGACCCCACTGTGCAGTGACCCTGTAACACTGCACAACCAAAACCCATTCTGACCAGGCATCGGCAAGCTGGGCCTCTCATACCAAGCCCTTACCTGTGCAGTGAGCTGGATTGGCTGCGACAGGGCAAGCTGCGGCGTCTGGGGCTGGTTCTGTGGCGCTGGCAGCTCAGCCCCAGGCTGCTGAGAGGAGGCGGCGGCAGCTGCGGCATTGGACTGCTGCACGGCAGCTGCCAGGAGCTGCGCTTGGGCTTGCTGCAGAAGCAGCTGCTGTTGGGCAGGCATCAGGGCCGTAAGCTGGGTTGGGGGAGGGCAGAGAAGAGGAATACCAAAGGTAGCATGGCAGGGAAGGAGGAGACAACCAAGCAAAAGTGGGGGGCGGTGGTGAGAAAAGGGAAGGAAAAATGGATGAGAAAGAGGAATAAACCAGGCAGAGAAGTAAGAAGTGGGTTAGTTGGGTCCTTCCCCTCCCCATCAGCAGAGGCAACAGAGCCTACAGCAAGCATACAGCCAAGCAACTCTTTTCTTGACAGAAGCTCCTGCACTTATCATTCACACAGAACAGGAAGAATTTCACCAAGTGGAAGAGCAGAGGGTTGCCATTGTTTTTCATTATGAAGGTTCAGGGACAGGAAAAGCTATACCTGTTGGATTTCTCCTTGTCCAGTGGAAAAGACACAGGAGGAATGAAGTGGACAGCCAATAACAGGGGGTATCGGCAGAGTTTTACAAGGACAATGCAGGGTGAGAATTTATCCCCAGCACAAGCACACAACCTCACAAGCAACTGCTGTATGGGATAGTGAGACATACCCACTTCCCTCCTCAGACCCCCATCCACCATCACGGTGGCTGGACAGTCAGAGGTGAGATGAGAAGTGGAGCTTCAAAATCACCCATTTCCTCTTCCTCCTCCTTCAAGGCCCACTTCAGAGCTCCAGGGACTAAGGGAGTCCTTTCAGCAGCCTCCCACCTGCTATCTTCCTATCAACACTCTACTTCTCTTCCCTATCAGCCCTTTATAGGCACCCAAATGTCCTGCCAGCCACAGAGGTAGAAATAAAATAGATTCTCCAAAGGAGAGAAAATGTCCTACTTCCTGTTTGTTTACTTTCTCGTCTCATCCACTGCATCAGGCCAGAGTCTGACATAAATACAGCACCCCTGACATACAGGAACAAAACTACCATGTTTATGCAGTCAGAAGTCAGATTTTTTTTTTTTTAATCTAAGGCTTATTATCCTGAAATAACAAAGAATACCAAAATGTTTGAACCACACTCCTTTGCAGCTATCTCGGGTCACTGGCGGGTTACATGGGCCTTTTCACACATGACATCTTTAAGAGTCTACCTTATCCCCACCACCACCACCAAGTGTACACCTAAAAATGTAAAGTGTGACTGCAACAAACCACTGTTTAGAAAAGCTTTTAGTATACAAGCATGCTCATCAAATAAACTCTCCATTATTACACTTGTAAACCCAGCTTTGTTGCTGTATAATACATGAAACGGAAAAGCCGCCTGCTGGAGAGAATAACCCTACTATTTACGTCATGAAATTGGATCAAGAGCCCCTGATCTTGCCAGCAGCAGCTGTGGAGGTCTCACTAAGCTTCTTTCAACCTCCTGATCCAACACTCCTCGAGGCCATGAAAACAGCCTTCCGAGTCGTCAACCTCACCCCGCCCCACTCCGAGAGCTACAGGAGCTGTGCCCTGCCACTGGGGCCTCCTCCACTTACCCCAGCTAGCTGGCTGCCAGCTAACATAAGCTGGGCCTGGGGTAGGTGCGGCTGCTGAGCTGGGGGAGCTGGGGCTGCGGCCGGAGCTGGAGGCATTTCTGTGGGGTCTTCAGTTTTGATCTGGAGGGAGAAAGCAAGATGAAAGAAAATCACCACAATTCTCTTTCCAACTCTGCACGACAGACATCCTTCTGCTTCTGTTGTCGTGCTCTTCCTTGGCCCAACCAGCATTATTTTAGACACAAATCTGATGGCTCCCTGCTCCCATGTTTTGTTTCCTTTCTAGTGCCCCTAACCTCCTGCTTCTTCACCTGCAGAAAATAACCATGTTTAACTCACCAACCCAGGGGAAATGCTTAGGGCTTCTCTACATGAGGGCTTTTAACTCGCTACTTTACCAAGGCTTCTGCTTCCAGATTCTTTGAGGAGTTAAGATCAGCTTCTTTACACACATTTTTTTCTGTGTTTTTTCTTTCTTTCTCTGCCTTTCTATATGTTCCATTACACAACCACAAGTGGCACTGCGGTATAGCGGAATTGCGAAAATACACAACCTTCTCATTCTGGTTCATTCCGCCATTTCCAGATAATACTACACTTTCCTGGCTCTAAAAATGCTTGGAAGCACGGGAGAGGCCCTGGAGCATGACAACGTCATGTAATATACAGGCCTGTGGCTTGTGCTGGCTCAGCTTGTCTGCGTGTGGAAAGCTAAGCAGGGTCAAGCCTGGTTATTACTTGGATGGGAGACCCCTCCTCTAGTTTCCTGCATTGAGCAGGGGGTTGAACTCGATGGCCTTGTAGGCTCCTTCCAACTACATGATCTATGAAATCTATAAAGCACCCACAAAGTACCATGTAACGAAGCCCTTAAAGAGGAAGCAGCAGTAAAAGGTTGCCTTCAAGAGGCAGGCTGAGGTACTCAAAGCCAGAATTATCAGGTTTTAAGGATACTCTTGAAGAATTTAGAGAGAGGATGGTGGCTCAATGGAGCTGAGAAACTTTGATCAGGATTGTGTATACTGTGTGTTAAGCAAAAAATTTAAATTTCACACTGAGACAAACCAAATTCTGCAACCTTAATTCATTATGCTAAATAAGCACCTCTGCTTGTGTTACTTCATTTTGCTGCTGCAAACCACTTGGAGGGACAAAGAACAATGCAAGAAACAAATAATCCCGCCCACTGACCACTGGAACTTGATGCTATCTCTCTGCCGCATCTCCGCTTGGCTTCCTGTTTTGCTACCGGGCCTGGGACTGAGGGAATTCCCCCCCCCCAACCTTGATTCATGAGTTCCTACCACATTGATAACAAAAGTGCAAGACAGCTCACAGTCCAGCCCCACCCTACCATCCACCCAGCCTTTTTCTTTTTGTATATATTATTCTGATTTCCCCCCACCCTCTCTGCATGACCAATCCAATCAGTTGTTCAAGCAGCAATGTTTCAGCATTTCCACTGAAGCAGTTTGCAATCCAAGCAGTGCAAACCAGGATCCTTTGCAATGTTGCAGAGGGAGCCATTCTTGGATCTTGCCAAAAGTTGAACTGTTAAAATTATCTGATGCTTCTTCCAACAACTGAAAAAGGCACATTTTGTGGTTTGGGTAATACGCAAATTTTTTCAGTTTAATCTGTTTATCA
Source organism: Shinisaurus crocodilurus (assembly GCA_021292165.1). Taxonomy (NCBI): domain Eukaryota; kingdom Metazoa; phylum Chordata; class Lepidosauria; order Squamata; family Shinisauridae; genus Shinisaurus; species Shinisaurus crocodilurus. The sequence continues at coordinate 9,631,364 of CM037885.1, forward strand.
AAAGGCAGGTGATTAATCAACTAAAAATATCTTAAACCACTTCACAGCTTGTCTCTGGACAAAACAGGTTTTGCTCATTTCTCTCATGATCCCAAACCCAGCAAAAACCTGTCTGGCCAGAGACTATTAAAGGACAGGTAAAAAATGACATATTGAATGTCTCCATCATACTGCCTCCTAGTCTCCAAAAAGCTATTGTCTGTACACAGCCTTAGATCATCCAAATCAGATGTACATTGGGCCTCTCATTGGCTGCATGCTGGGGGCACAAGGCGCTGACAGTTTTAAAGCTAAGCAGGTATCAGCCTAGTCAGTGCCTCAAAGGGGAATTAGCCTGAGAGAGCAATATAAGCCACATTCCAAAGGAAAAGGGGGATATAAGTGCATTTTGTTAAGCACCCCACTTCACTATACAGATCAGACTCTCCTTTAGAGACAGAAATGCCATCTCACATGTGCAGCCAGCCACCATACCTGAGTCTGACTCTAGAGCAGGGATGGGGAACCTCTTTCAGCCCAAGTGGTGAATTAAATTTTGGAGAAGCTCTCAGGGGCCGCATTCCAGCGACTGGTGGGGCAAAGGCAAAAGGGTTGGGGCCAAAAATAATTTTTAAAAAATTAAATACCAGCATATTGTGGTTTAACACTCTTACTGCCAGCAATAAGCCTAAGGAGAGGCATTTCAACCTTTTAGAATGGGGGGGGGGGGGGGAATACGCAGAAGCCAGGAAGCCACCAAACAACTGGTGCTTGGGGGAAAGGGGGTGGGAGCAGGGAAAGGGGCGTGGCCATCTGGGGAACCCAGGAGGACCGGATGGGGCCTCAGGAGGGCCACATTTGGCCCTTGGGCCTGAGGTTCCCTACCCTTGCTCTAAGGGAACAGAGGTTGGAAAGAATATATAAACACACTGATAAATATCTCAGTGTATGTGTGTTTGAGGAGGAATGGGGCAGAACACTTACTGCTTCATTACTGCCAGCATCGAGTAGTGGTTAGTGTCGGACTAGGAGCCCCTCCCTCATGTTCTCTGAGACTACTTAAGGCCTGTGTGCCCTGATGGAAGGCAGAAGAGAAGAAGCCTAGGCCAAGTAGCTCGTGCCATCGGCTCCTGAAGGGACCATCAACATCCTGAGAGGACTGAAGGCCCCTCCCTGTTGTGCCTCCGTTAGGTCAGACGGAGACCAGCGGTGCCAGAGTGTGTTTGGGGTGGGGCCAGGCACGTGCAGCCTAACCCAGCTGGGCTGCCTTACCAATCAGCGCCTTCTCAAAAGGAAGGTCCCAAATGCACATCAGATGCTGGAAGCAATTGTTTGCTCATACAGCTTCAGCCAGATGCCTTGACACCCCTGAACTCAGACTTGTGCCTTTGAACCTCAGGACGACCTTGATGATGCTTTTGCCTGCTCCTGGTGTGTGCCCTGAGGGAAGGCAGAAGTAAGCCAGTCCAGGTCAGGGAGCTCATGTGATCAGCTCCTGAAGGAAACTATATTCTGGTGTTTGTGGGTTGTTGTTGTTTTGGGTAGCATCTTTTTGTTTGTTTCAATATTAAAAAATTGTAAACTGCCTTGGGTGCCTTAGCAGAAAGGCAGTATGTATTAAAGAAAGAAAGAAAGAAAGAAAGGACTGGGGAGACCTGGATTCAAATTGCTGCTCAGCCATAGAACTCCCTGAATGACCTTGGGCCACTATCTCACAGCCTCACTTACCCCACTGGGTAGTTGTCAGGATAAAATTGAGGGTGGTGGGGGACAGGGGAAGAAGCAGGTATGTCATCTGGGTTCCTTGTAGGAAGTAGAAGATACAAATGTAGTAAGTAGTACCTAATATAACAAAGAGTCTTGTGGCACCTTAAAGACTAACAAATTTATTAAGGCAGTGTCCACAAATGTATATACCATAATACATTTGTTTGTCTTTAAGGTGCCACAACACTCTTCATTGTCTTTGCTGCAACAGACTAACATGGCTGCCCCTCAGGAAATTAAGTAATATAAGCCTCCAAGACGCCTTTGCTACTCTCCAATCATCTTGGACACTTACTTTGGTGCCGGTGCTGGTTGGGGATGGGGAGAATGGGGAAGGTTTGCTCTGCTGGGTCTGCAAGGGACAAACAGAGAAAGGATGTCAGCATGGACAAACTGGGGGCGTGCCCCATTTTCTGCCACAACTACTTCCCCGACCCCACTTTATACCTTGTGCTTCTGCCCAAAATTTCTCACCTGGTGGTTTGTGTCAGGTCCATTTCTTTCCGTATCTTGAAACAAAGAAGGAAAAAAATCATCACAAAATTTCCATAGAAAGACAGCCTCAAGAATCCCTATTCCCAGTTTGTACTGAACACTCCTCCCCAGGCCCACATTCCCCGATATGGGTCCCAGAGTCCAAATCAAACCTGCCGAACTTCCCCGCTCCTCCCCCTTGGGACTTTCTCTGCTGCTTGTGGTGGCTCGCTGGACTTCAGTCCTAGCCATGAGGTTTCTTATGGCAGAAGCAGGACAGACTTTAGGCTTGTGGATCTACTTTGCTTTTCACTAGAGTCCTGAGGTCCACCCGCCAGAGTAGAGTGAAAAATAATGGCTCAGGAAAGAGAATTAAGGAACAAAGCGCCTCTGAACACATGCTTAGCCTAGAAATTTGTTTTCAGTACTGGAACTCACACAAGAATCCTTTTGCACATGCATCTACTCCTGTTTTCCCCAAAGCTTTCTCAATTCCAGAAGCCTGGTTTTGGAGGCGGGGGGGGGGGGGGAGGCTTTTTGTTTTCTCTGTTGTTCAACCATTGGGAGTTGGAAACCCTTGCTGGTCTACTGCAAATCACCCAGAGATCTACCAGGAGATTCCAGTCTACCTTCTGCCTGTCCCTGTCTTAAGGTACTGCACATATATGTGCATGAGTGCACAAGTGCAGTGTCATAAGGACAAGACCTCAAATGTGCCCAGACAAAACAGTGTATTGCCCAACACATTTAGAGCTAAAACTCTTTCTCAGGAGTGAATCTAAAAACAAGATACATGTACAAACCTTGTTATTAATTTTGTGGGGGGTGGGTTGGCAGCACTGGTATGTTTTTAAAGAAACAGGAATTAATTCAATTAATAGTATTTTTAAACTGATTTGTTCTAATATATAAGCTATTCTGTATCTAATATTCATGTTCATTTCCATATTACAGTAAGTTTTTAGGATTCAAGTTTTTATTCTGAATGGCTAATGGGTTGTACATATATTTTGTTTTTTAAAGTTGGGCAATAAAAACTCTTCTGTGCAACTTGGAGGTCTCCATTTGCCTGGCATTTGTTGCCTTCCCTTTAAGTTAGCCTTTCCCAATCGGATGCGCTCCAGATGTGTTGGCTGTCACTGCCCATCAGCATTGCCACTGGCCCATTTTCCTCTGATTCTTTCCTTCTCCCTTAAAACAAACACCTTTTCAGGACTCTTCACTGCTTCTTTTCTCAGTCCCAAGGGAACCCTCTCTCCCATTCTTCATCACACCTCACTTGCTCCACTCCCATACTAAGATTGATTGCAATGGCACTAAAAAATGAGTTATCAGCTGCATATTTATTGCTTACTATAGTTTATTGGGCATAAATGCTCGTTTATTGGGCATAAATGCTCGTTTATAAATTGCAGAATACTGAGAGGCATTCTCATATAGATGAAAGCCAGTTCCTGAGTTCCATCTCTTTGAGCTTTTCTACACAAGGCTGTTAATCTGCTGTATCTACTTTCGGTTTCATCACGGAATTGAGATCTGAGCACTATGTGAGGAAAGTTTCCTTTCCTCCTTTCCAACACATAACTTCTAGGTGGCACTGTAGTATAGAAGAATAGTGCAAATACACAAGAGGAAATCGCACTTTCTTTCTCTTTCACAATTAAATACTTTGGGCCAGTCACCGACTCTCAGCCTAACCAACCTCACAGGGTTGTTGTGTGGATAAAATGGAGAGGAGGAGGAGGAGGATTATGTAAGCCACCTTGGGGTCCTTTCAGGAAAAAAGGTGGGGTATAAATATAATAAATAAAAAATTAATTAAATGCCGTATTTCCCATGCTCTAAAAAAACTTGCTGAAAGTGCTGGTTAGACACAGAGGTGAAACTGAAGGGTCACAACGTTGTCCAAAGAACCCATAAACAACCATGAGCGCACGATAAATGCCTCATGTAGAAAAGCCCTTTGTCATATTCTAGCATGACCAAGGAATGGAACTCAACTATGCAAATGAAGGGCAGGGCCTGGTCCCCCAGGGCCCATCTTAAGTTCAATGGGATAAAGAAAACAGGCAACAAACAGCTATAGGGCGATAGAGGAAGGGAGCAAAAGTCTGCACTGGGGTCAGTGCAGAGATCACTGTCACATCACAGCACTCTCCTTTCACCCTACCCCCACTGCTCAAAGGTCATAATCTAGTTAAGGAATAAATAAGCAAACCCCCTTCCCACCAGATGTTGGTACCTGTGTGCTCCTCTTGCAGCTCCAGCCGTGCCTTCTCCAGCTCCAGGGGCTTAGACATTCTTACTTCTATGAGAGGGAGAGAAAAGGGGGAGAAGGAAAGATGGGGATGAGCACTGAGCCAGACTCAGGGCCGGTGCTACCATTAGGCCAACTAGGCAGCTGCCTAGGGCGCAGGGCTAAAGGGGGCGCCAGAAATGCCTTGAAAAAAAATACAGTGCTCTCAAGTGGGAAGGGGGGCGCTAAATATCTGATCTTGCCTAGGGCATTAAACTGCCTTGCACCGGTCCTGGCCAGACTGTGTACACCAAGTGGTGGGGCAGAAATGAATGCAGAACATATCTAGTACCTAAGCACAGGTACCTTAAGTTTAAAGTTTTATAATTGCATTAAATATAAATATAGTAGAATTTAAAAACTGTAAAAAAAAAATTGAGAATAAATGCTGAGTATGCGTCAGTTATCCTACTAGTGTCTTTCTACTGTGTTGGCCAGAACACTGAAAGGTAGATTACTTTTTAGTGTGGTGAGCCAGTGTGGCGTAGTGGTTAAGAGTGTTGGGCTGGGACTCAGGAGATCCAGGTTCTAGCCCCCACACAGCCACAAAGCTCACTGGGTGACTTTGGGCCAGTCACTGACTCTTAACCTAACCTACCTCACAGGGTTGTTGTGAGGATAAAATGGAGAGGAGGAGGATTATGTAAGCCACCTTGGATTCCTTGTAGGAAAAAAGGCGGGATATATACAATAGTGAGCAAGTTGGCAGAATGCTGCCTGCACGTTTTTCCAAATTGCCTTCCACAAGTAAAAAGGATAGTTACCCCCCCCCCAAGCTTAACATTCAGAGAAGGGCCCAAAATTTCCCTGAGGGGGCCAAGCCCCCAAAGTCCACTTGTCGTCGTCCTCCCCCCCCCCCCACGGTTACATCTCTGCTTAGAGCACAAGATTCCTGACTCCATGTTTGTCCCTCCAGCCTCTCGCAGAAGACCCTTACCTGAAGCTGAATGTTTTGACTTCTTCCATTACAACACATCTTAAACAGTTACTACTTACTGCCTAATACAAATTGGGCAATAGACAGTGAATAGGTAAATGGGCAACTGGAAAATAGGCAGAAGGGAAACAATGGACAACATGTGTACAGAAGGAAGAATTATCTGGTGTGTGATTCACAAGGCCTCAAAAATCTCATTAAAAAAATAACTAGGATGTGTCTAGCCCTTACGGTTGGAGAGGTTTTTGAGATAGGTTTAGAAATTTGACACTAGTGCCTCGCAACTACTTCAGCGCTGAGGGAGGCAGAGTTCTGTTTCTCAGCCATCTCTCTCCCACACAGTTTCCCCGTCACGTTCTCCTACCGACTCTCACTGAGGGCCAAACTACCTGTGATGCTGTGTGGCAGTTCCATGCATTCATTTAAACATGGAGCTGTCCCAATCAAGTGGGAAGACAGGAACAAGGGGCCCGCTTTTGAAAGCAAAAGGGGCTTGTGGGTGAAGAGACAAGACCCTTCCCACCACAGCTGGTGATATATCTCTTCCCAAATTCTCTCCCCTCAGGCTTTTTCTCCTCAGCCAAGCTCCAGTACTGGACGTGAGTCTGGATGAGGAGAACAGCAATTGGTGAGAAGCTGTAGAGCAATGTTCTCCAACCTTGGGTCCCCAGATGTTTTTGGCCTACAACTCCCAGCATGCCCTGGCCAAAAACATCTGGGGACCCAAGGTTGGAGAACACTGCTGTAGAGAGAGAAGCTGTGGGCAGGGCCAGGGATAGTTCTGTGCTCATCAACCCTTTTGTTTTAAAAACGCAGGACACACACACCCTTTCTACAGTACACATAGTTTGGCCCTTACGAAAGGAAAGTAGTTCCTCACACAGCACATAATTAATTCCAGAAATTTGCTACCATGGAATGAGGTAACGGTGGCTGGTTTCGATGACTTTAAGAAGGGATTAGACAAATCCATGGAGAAGAAGGGTCAGTTCTGTCAGGTCCTATTGGCCATGATAGTTAAACAGAGCCTCCATGTTCAGGGGCAGTCATAGAATCATAGAATCATAGAAAAGTAGAGTTGGAAGGGGCCTACAAGGCCATCGAGTCCAACCCCCTGCTCAATGCAGGAATCCAGGTCAAAGCATCTCTGACAGATGTCTGTCCAGCTGCACCTTGAATGCCTCCAGAGTGCGAGAGCCCACCACCTCCCTAGGTAGTTGATTCCATTGTCTTATTGCTCTGACAGTCAGGAAATTTTTCCTGATGTTTAGGTGGAATCTGGGTTCCTGTAACTTGAGCCCATTATTCCGTGTCCTGTAAACTGGGATGATCGAGAAGAGATCCTTGCCCTCCTCTGTGTGACATCCCTTCAAATACTGGAAGAGTGCGATCATATCTCCCCTCAGTCTCCTCTTCTGAAGGCTAAACATGCCCAGTTCTTTCAGTCTCTCCTCATAGGGCCTTGTTTCCAGTCCCTTTATCATCCTTGTTGCCCTCCTCTGAACCCTCTCCAGTTTGTCTATGTCCTTCTTAAAGTGAGGTGCCCAGAACTGGACGCAGTACTCAAGATGAGGCCTAACCAGTGCCGAGTAAAGGGGAATTATCACTTCCCGCGATTTGGAAGCTATACTTCTATTAATACAGCCCAAAATTGCATTTGCCTTCTTTGCAGCCACATCGCATTGCTGGCTCATATTCAGTTTGTGATCTACCACAATTCCAAGATCCTTCTCACTTGTAGTATTGTTGAGCCAAGTGTCCCCCATTCTGTAACTCTGCATTTGGTTTCCTCTCCCTAGGTGCAGCACTTGGCATTTATCCCTATTAAATTTCATTCTGTTGTTTTCGGCCCAGCGCTCCAGCCTATCAAGGTCACTTTGAATTTTGTTTCTGTCTTCCAGAGTATTAGCTGTTCCACCCAACTTTGTGTCATCTGCAAATTTGATAAGCATTCCTTGTACCTCCTCATCCAAGTCATTAATAAAAATGTTGAAGAGCACCGGGCCCAGGACCGAGCCCTGTGGTACCCCGCTCGTTACCTCTCCCCAGTTTGAGAAGGAACCATTGATAAGCACTCTTTGAGTCCGATTCTGTAGCCAATTGTGGATCCACCTGATAGCTGTTCCATCTAGCCCACTCTTAGCTAGCTTACTAATCAGGATATCATGAGGCACTTTGTCGAAAGCTTTGCTGAAGTCCAGATATATAATGTCCACACAGGGCCGGCGCTACCGCTAGGCCAACTAGGCGGTTGCCTAGGGCGCGCGGCTGAAGAGGGGCGCGCGGCTGAAGAGGGCGCGAAACGCTGCGCTCCTCTTCGCTGCCGCTGCGCCGTCCCCGCCAGGCCTCCGCCTCCCCCGCCAGGCCTCCTCCTCCCCACCCTCCTGCCTGCCGCCGCCGCCGCGCCTCTGCTCGCTCGCTCGCCCGCTCGCCCACCGCTGCGCCTCCCACCGCCATCGCCACCCCCCCAACCCCCCCGTCACCTACCTTAGTTCGTCGCAGCAGCCGCAGCCGCCGCCGCCGCCGCGCCTCCGCCCACCCGCTCGCTCGCCCGCCGCTGCGCCTCCCACCGCCATCGCCACCCCCCCAACCCCCCCGTCACCCCCCCGTCACCTACCTTAGTTCGTCGCAGCAGCAGCCGCCGCCGCCGCTGCCGCGCCTCCGCCCACCCGCTCGCTCGCCGCTGCGCCTCCCACCGCCATCGCCACCCCCCCAACCCCCCCGTCACCCCCCGTCACCTACCTTCGTCGCAGCAGCCGCAGCAGCCGCCGCCGCCGCCGCCGCCGCCAGGGCGGGGGGGGGGGAAGGTAGGTTGGTGGTGGTGGCGCAGGGTTTTTTTTTTTTTGCTTTGGAGAGGGGGGGGGCGCTAAATAGTTTTTCGCCTGGGGCGCCAAACTGCCCTGCACCGGTCCTGTGTCCACAGCATTCCCACAGTCCACAAGGAAGGTTACCCAATCAAAAAATGAGATCAGATTAGTCTGACAGGATTTGTTCTTGACAAATCCATGCTGGCTTCTAGTAATCACTGCATTGTTTTCAAGGTGCTTGCAGACTGACTTCTTTATAATCTGCTCAAAAATCTTCCCGGGGATTGATGTCAGACTGACTGGCCTATAGTTCCCAGGTTCCTCCTTCTTGCCCTTTTTGAAGATGGGAACAACATTTGCCCTCCTCCAGTCGTCTGGCACTTCACCTGTCCTCCATGATTTCTCAAAGGTATGCCACTGAAGCCCGTTGCTGAAGGCTGTTGCTTCCATGCTGTGCTTGCGGACTTTCCTGAAGCATCTGGGTGACTGGACTAAATGAACCTTTGGTCTGACACACTGTGGCTCTGCTTATGTTCTCAGTGCATCTTCTGACATGACTGAGAACCCATGTTGGGAAAATTAATCTCGTACTCCCATCTCCGTGCCTTCTGCCATGCTGACCCCATGTCTAGCACTAGCTCCAGTTAGAGACAAGATGAAGGAGCTACTTCAGATGATAAATTTTGCACAAAATACGCCATCCTTAACCATTAGCCTACCCATAAAAGTGGCAGAAGAGAAGAGGTTGTGTGTGTGCGTGTGCCATCTGCGTGTGAGTGTGTGTGTGTGCCATCTTTTCCAAGAAATTATGTTAACTAGTCATTAGTTCAACAGCTATTAGCCATGATAGTTAAATGGGGCCTCCATGTCCAGACGCAGTATATATCTGAATACCAGATGCCAGAAGTCAAACAACAGGAGAAGACTGTTCATTCACAACCTGCTTGTGGGGTTCTCAGTAGCATCTGGCTGGCTACTGTTGGAAACAGGATGCTGAGTTAGATGGATCATTGGCCCAGATCAGCATAACACTTTTTATGATTGGTCTGGATAGAATTAGGTCAGACTTCCCCGACCTGGTGCCCTCCAGATGTGTTGGACTGCAACTCCCACAATTCCCAGCCAACATGTTTGCTTGGAATTATGGGAGTTGCAGTCTAACACATCTGGAGGGTACCAGGTTCAGGAAGAATGAATTAAGCAATGTTTGGATAGGTGTACCTTTTACATTTTTATTACCAGTAAGTCCCATCTGAGATTATCGTTTTACTGTGCAATAAATGCTCAGTCATTACTCAGTTGGTCCAATTTCTCCAGGTTGTGCATCTACTGGGTTGAAATCAAATTTTTCCCAGCAATAAATCACAACTGTTTCTAATTTTCTCTCTCTCTCTCTCTCTCTCTCTCTCTCTCTCTCCAAGCTAGTATGTTTATTGCTATTTGGAATGTCAAGTATTTTTCTTTAATGATTCAGTAGTTGCATAAGTACCACAAGCATCTACAGGCCAATGCCCATGACGTCATCAGACAGACCACTTCACCATTTTCCTACATCAATGCCAAGTCATTTAGTAATCTCAATACCACCACTTCTTTCTTTCAGCAGGACACAGTCCCTTTGAGCTTTCGACCCTCCAAAATAATTTGGTATCACCAGCAAACCTGGCCACCTCACTGTTCACCCTTAACTCCAGATCATGAGGCAAACACACACAAAAAAGCATTGCCCACGCCCCAGCTTCACTGCATGGAAATAGGGTATCGCATCACTAATGCTAAATCCTGGCTGGCATGAATTTAGCATTAAGAAAAGCTATTTTCTGTGAAAATCCCTTGTTTCTGAGGTAGGCTAAGCTTGTTTTCTCTAGTAGCTCAAAACAGAAAATGAAACAGACGGCCCTGTATCACCACCACCTGGTTTCTCCAGGTTGGGGGGCAACAAGAAGAAATAACAGAACCTTTCACATATTCTTAAAACCACAGCCATGCATCTCAGCCCCTGGCCCTCAAGATTCCCAACAGATCAATATACCTAATCCAGACCACAGTAAATGTGCTGCCAGTAGAGCAGTGTTCTCCAACCTTGGGTCCCCAGATGTTTTTGGCCTACAACTCCCAGCATGCCCCAGCCAGCTACGCTGGCTGGGGCATGCTGGGAATTGTAGGCCAAAAACATCTGGGGACCCAAGGTTGGAGAACACTGCAGTAGAGGATACCACCAGACAAGGCACACCACTATAATGTGTCCATGTGGTGGTAGGTGCATGATTTGGTGAAAATTGGGGTGAGAGAGTCAGAGGGGTGGGGCTTCATTAAGGTATCCCCACACACCCCGTCCGGCTTTTTGTGCCATAATGCCAGGACAGCTGGTATTTTATCTTGAGGGAGGGAAGATCCCCTTCCTAATATGATCAGGCTCTAACTGCACAACACGACTGTAACTATTTCAGGCATGGCTGGGCCTACGTTATATGTTACTTGCAAGTGACTGAAGCAAACTCCCCCCTCACCACCACCCTCAGTGCGATGGAAAGCTTTGGTGAGCAGATTTCCACTGCTCTCTGCCCTCCGTGCTGCCCTAAAAACTGCCTCACAGAAAAGGAATGACCACGGGCCGTTTTTGGCCCAGTTCTGTCCCAGTCTGGCTTTCCACCTGTCCAGACCAACCCTCTAGGGTGGGGAAGGGGGGAGGAAGGGTTGCCTTCCTCTAAGCTGCTGACTCCATTTACCCCCAAGTTCAGAGCATTATCACAGGCTGTTCCTCTCTAATTTGCATAAACTTAATGAGTCAGACTCTAATAAGGGAGATAGTGCCTTGTTGAACTGAGCTAGACCTCAGCATGGTGGGGGGGGGGGAGAGGCCACCCCCTAGTTCAGTACATATATTGAGTGTATAAGATAACCGCTGAATCGTAACCTATTACAGAATGCATGTAGCAGTTGTAACTACACATTAAAGCGGCAACAGATGCCGATTTTATCACCCTACTGTATGGTAAAATTCCCCTTACCATTTCACAAGACAATATACAAATGGATGCACTTTTTCAGGGGGTGCATGCATGGGTGCTCTGCATCATCCTGTCAAAGGCTGAGAAGTTTACTGCACGTCTGACCCTGGTTAGAAAAGTGGAGAAGCAGCCAGGGAGAGGGGCAAAAATTCCCCTCAGCATTTGACAGGATGGTCCAAAGGGCAGGTGACCAAACTACCCTGAGGCGAGCTCTCGGGGGGGGGGGTGTCTGTATGATCCTGCCAAGTGGAAAGGTGCATTTTATTCTACCACACTTCAGGTGCAAGCAGGCAGGGAACTGTGTCTGTAATTATCTGATCACCAATTTGGAGGGGTTTAAAAAGGGATTGGATAAATTCATGGAGGAAAAGACTATCAGTGGCTACTAGTCCTGACTGGCTCTATGCCACCTCCAGTATCAGAGGCAGCATGCTTCTGTACACCAGTTGCTGGGGAACATGGGTGGGAGGGTGCTTTTGCACTCCTGTCTTGCTTGTGGGTTTTCCCGTGGGCAGCTGGTTGGCCACTGTGTGAACAGAATACTGGACTAGATGGACCACTGGCTTCATCCAGCATGGCTCTTCTTATGTTCTCATCTCAAGAACTGGCTTACCAAGTGTTTACTTGCCTATCATGGTAAATGGCCATCTGCATTCAGCCATTCACCGATGCAAGTCAGAGTCCCCACTTGGTCTGTAAGCACGCATTGAAAGGGTGGCAAAATCCACCCTTTCGCTTAAGTTTGTTATTTATTTCTGTCCTGGCAAGGCAGTGACACCTTTAACACTTAGACAACAGGGCAGGAGTTCAACCAGTGCCGCTTTCATACTGTACTTTCATACTACGATAGGTGAAATCTGTTGAATTCCTGTCTACCATGCTCTTATCAAAGACACAGAAATCCTGCCAAAAAAGAAAGAAAGATGCAAACCTTCTCAGGAAATACTGAGGCAGCCACCCACTTCATTCCTCCAGCCAACTCCTACACACAAAGTTTCCCCAGCTAAGCAACAGTCCTTAGAGGATAGCCCCACCTCTACTTCCTATCCTGCCCTCCAGCAGCCTCCAAAATGTCCCATACTGACATTAAGAAGAGCGTCATAACAAGTGGGTCCTGCAGTTGCACTATGGTGCTCCTGTTCAGGGTTCCAGCCAGTCAGACCCCCTTCCAGGATGCTTAATTCCATTCCCCTTGCCCCCAACAGTCAAGTCAGCTAGCGTGCTTAAAAATTGGACTGATTGGGTTTTCCCCCACCCCGTTTTTTAAATAAAGTTTTTTGGTACTTCTGCAAATCCTGGGGTCCCTACAAGCCTGCTGATACCTCCCCTTTCGTGTATGGATGGTGCCATTTTGGCTACAGAAGGACCAGGACTTGGAGAATTGAGTTTGCTATTAGTAAAACGGGTTTGAGGAATATACACAGTAAGTTTGCCCTCCTGTTTAACTGGCCCAGACAAGCAGATATCAAGCGGGTGAAATGTTTTTCCTGGCATGGCGATGAAGTGATGGGCTTGAGTTCACCTGCTTTGTTTCTGTTAGTCCACTGTTAAAGGCCCAGGAATAATGCCAGGGGAGAAAGGTGACAACCCTATAAACAGCATGGCCAGTATAAATGGCACCGTTTGGTGCCATCACCCCACAATAAGGAGAGTGATCATGGGGATGATAACAGCTGGAAACAGATCAGAAACTTCTATAACCTCTGATCAAACATAATGGGGAGGTAGTATATATGTGTGAGTAAGACGCAGTCAAGTTGGTTTTGAGAAAGAATAGAAGCTAAAAGGGATTTTTCACAAGGGACACTAAAAACACCTTTTAGGCTCCAGTGTGTCACTTCTGAATATTGTTGGCACAATACTAAAAATAGAAGAGAACTATTTCCAAATTAAATACACCTTCCTATTAGTGCATTTTTTGATCTTTGCACTACTGCTGGCTTTTACTACTTTTTACTTTGGTTTCATTCTGTTTTAAATTTAAGATTTTTATATTATGTTTTACGATGTTAATGTATGTTATGGTTTTCAGTTTCGATTTGTGAACTGACCAAAAATCTTTGGCTATTGGATGGTATAGAAATGTAATAAAATCAATCAATAAATGTAAAGTTAAATTCTTCAAATGATAGTCTGAATCATCACAGGCTGAAGGCAATGGGATGATTCAGCATTCCAAGATGCTCTAGGGCAGAGGTAGGCTACGTGGGGCCCGCAGACACCAATGTGCCCCCAGATATTTTTCTTGGTGCCCATTGAGGGGCCCTCCCCCTCCCACTTTATAGGGGGGGAAATTAACACATTTTCTTACCAGCAGCTGGAATTGCTTCAAAGCGAAGTGAAGGCCTCCAGCCATTGCCATCTGAATTTTCCCTGAATGTCTCTGGCCCACATGTGGGGTTCAGAGACATTCTTAGGACATGTAGAAGGTGGGCATCTGCAGGCTGGTGCTTTTCTCTGTCGTACTCCCAGCCACCAAGAAACAGAAGTGGGGGAAAGAAAAAGGGACTCCTGTCACTTCTGTTAAGCTGGGGAGTGGGCTAAAGAGAGCAGCAGTAAACCAGCGGGGCTAGTCCTGTGAAACAGGTTTCTGCTGGTGCTGAAAACTGGGTTCAAAGGAGTTGTTTAGTGTGCTGGGGCTCAGCACCCACTTCTGCCTTGTGTTCAGTCTTTTGGGCAGGTGACTTGGCCTTTGTGACTAGCCATGCCTCCCATGGTGGTCATTTTGTGGTGGTGTCCAGGACAGTTTCTCAAATTGCCAAATGTGCGCACTCGCCCAAAATGTTGCCTGCCCCTGGTTTAGGGCGTTGGCCTCTAACATGGGGGCTGCCTTTGAAGATAGTTCAGAAACTGCAACTGGTGCAAAATGCAGTCTCCCAGATTTTGGTGAAGCTGGGTAGTCGCAACATGGGGACATCAATATTGTACCAGTGGCACTGGTTGCCAGTGGGTTTCCTGGCCCAATTAAAAGTGCTGGTATTGACATTTAAAGTCCCAAACAGTTTAGGGCCAGGGTATTTGAAGGATCACCTTCACCTGTACCAACCTGTCCATTCTTTGAGGTCAGCTTGAGGCCCCGCTCATGGGGTTCTTCCAGACACAAGGGTCCTAGCACTAATACTTAGAAGGCATTGTGCAGCTATTTGGTCTTTTCATTCTTAATAGATTCTCCGCAGTAAAAAAAGAATGACAGAAGTGGTGGGAAAACATGGGAGGATTACAAGTAGATGACAATGACATCAGCCCCCCCCCCCCCTTGCTGGTAAAGTTCTATGAATGAGGCAGGGAGATGGCACAATAAAAGACACATCTGAAGCACTCATGGGCTTGCCAGTGATACTAATTATTTCATGAAGGATAAGGCCTTCTCAGTGGTGGCCCCACACTTCTGGAATTCAATTTCAACTGACGTATGCATGGTCCCGCCCTTGTAGGCTTTTAAGGAGTCTTTAAAGATCTAGGATCTTTTAAAAAATCCTTTTCTTAAAAGGATACTATCATGCTGCTGGTTTGCTTTGGTACTGAAATCATTTTAAACTATTTTTATTGGTTTTATTGTTGTTCTGCTGGGCAGTGTGTTATTGTTATTGATACAGCTGTTCTTATTGCTATTTTATCGTTAATTTCACCATTGCTTTATGGTGTTATATGGTTGAATTTGGGTGTTGACTGTATTTGTATATGTTGGAAGTCACCTTGTGAGGGTTTGACTCTAAAAGGTAGCTTGCAAATATCTTTAAATAAATAAATAACTAGAGTGCGTCAGACCACCGGCACTGCCACTTTTTCTGTTTATTAAAGGTTTTTCTAAGAGAAGGAGAGACAGAGAAAGAAAAAACATGCAGAGAAACAGGGACCAGGAGAAATTGATAGGGGAACAGAGACACAGAGAGAAGGAGAAAAACAGCAACAGAAGAATAAGAAAAATGTACAGATGGCAGAAAATTAAAAAGTGGATCTCATCATGTTAGAGTTCAGAACTAAAAGTGAGTTCTGAGTCTGGAAAGGTTCAGGACTACGGCTTTCATGAACTAAGGCTGCCAGTTTTGTCCTTGGCCCTGCTCCCCTGCATTTAACAGCAGCCTGGCATACAGGGATGTAGCAAGTAAGGCCTTTCCCACCATTTCTCACCACACCAAGAAAAGCTTCACCGGCTGAATGTCTGAGTCTCAGGCGGCTGTAATAAAGACACAGCAGCAGGGCCTAGTTGCCAAGTCCAGACCCTGAGAGGGCTTCTGGGCATTCAGAGTTGAGTAGACTTTCACAAAGTGCGGCTTTGTTCATGGCGGAACTTCATGGGTTGGAAAAACAGCGCCTGGTGGGATTTTCTCTTTGCTGAGGCCAAGGCACAGGAGCTCCCTCTCTCTCTCTCTCTCTCTCTCTCTCTCAGGGGGAGCTGGCAACTATTACAGCAGGACCCAAGAGGCTGATTTCCCAGCCTCTCCCCCCCACCCTCCAAACTGCTGGCCACCCTTTGCCGGCTTTCACTTCTGCTTCCCACTTCCCTTTCACATTTTTAGATGTTTTAAAAACAGCCTCCAATTTACTGAAACACCAGCTAAAAACAGAAGCCCAGAAACCATTTGGCTGCTCTGGGCAGTGCTACTCCCATCCTCAGCAGCCAGCTCTTGCTGTGTCCCTTTTGCTCTCAGTGGCATCCTGGGTAGGTGAAAGTTGGGATCAAACAACTAGGGGGGCCAGATACAAAGGAAGACAGGGCTCCTCTGCCTTTTAATAGTTTCATAGGTATTTTTTTTCACTCTTGCATGCCATGCTGTGTGGGCCAAAATACTCTCTTCCAAACAGCTATCAAAAGCACAAGTGCCCTGTCTTCCTTTGCATCCAGTCACCCTACAGGACAGGAAGGGTGCTTCCAGATGGAGGGCTCCTAGCACTACCGATCAAGAGACACTGTTTGGCTATTCTGCCTTTTCTTCCTGAATGAATTTTTTTGTGGAAGACAGAAGATGTGTAGGAAGACACGGGAGGGTTATCAGTCGAAGACAACGCCGTCTGGGCTCTTGATAAAATTCTGTGAATGAGGAAGGGTGATTGCATGACCAAAGCCTCATCCGGAAGCCCCTGAATATACTTAATGCAATGCTCTCAGCCAACTGGGGCTGCTAAGTGACCAGAGCGTGGCCTGCTCCTATGCATTTAACAGCACCTTGAACTGCAGAAATCAGCAGATGAAGCTTTTCACAGCACAGAGATAAACACCACTGGCATATCAAGCTGCTGCTAGAGCACAGCTATAGTGGCTGGCTGAAAAGTTGGTAACCTTAGCCAGTGTTCCTAGTTAGGTTACCACCTTTTTTCTAGCAGGGCTCCTGTGACTTTAACAGCTAAGTGGCATGCAGAAATTCAGTAGATGTTCCCTCCCACCCACCCCCATCTCTCTATGCTGGAAAAAAGCTTTTCTGTTGAATTTCTGCCTGGCAGGCAACTCTTTGGCACATGTCCCTTCCCCTCCATACTTCTCAAAGAACTCTAATCTTTGTAAACCACCCAGGGAGCTTTCTTTGGCTGTTGGGTGGTATAGAAATGCATTAAATGAAATGAAATGATTCCCTAGGTGCCACCAGCCGTCTGCTGCTCACCCCCCCCCATCCCATCGTTCACCCCCGACCTCCCGCCTACCGAAATCTCCTTCTTCTACCCCTATCTTCTCCTTTCCCCTTTGCACTGAACTCAACAGAAGACAGGGCTGGAGACATAGTTTTTAGAAGTGTCGAAGGTGGAGTGCGACACAGGTATCGCTGCTTGTGGTGCATGCCTTGCTGCCCTACAACTGCCCCATGTCAAATGGGTCCTGCAGGTTTGTGATATGCACCACTTCAAAACAGAAACGACAGTGGGATGAGTGCACACACCACAGTCAGCAGTGCCTCTATCATGCTATGTAACTCTTCTGTGTCAGCGTCAGGTGCATTCAGCAACCTGTTGTTAGGGTTGCTCTGGCACGAAGGGAATCTCCCAGAAGAAAATGGCAATGTGCACAGGAGAGAGAGCTGGAAAGAAAGCAGCAGAAGGGAGGAGAGTGAAGAGTGCCCAACTCATGGCCCTGAGCCAGCACACACATTGTCGCTTACCTGTTGCCCACAGGCCCGAGTTCACCATGGCTACAGTTCTTCTGGAGGAGGAGGAGAGAGGGCATTGGAGAGTCCTGCCTGCCACCGACAGACAGTGCCTGTTCCAGAGAGGGGAAGAGCGGGTGGCGGGACAAGGAAGGGCCTCCGAGCTAGGGGCAGGTCTGGGGGAGTCCCCTGATGCTTAAGAAGCAAGAACACTGAATGTGGCAGGAAGCAGCTGGGAGGAAGAAGCCATGGTAGGGTGTGGGGGGGGGGGAGTGAAGAACGCTGCAAGGACTGACACACAACAAACACATGTGGCTGTACAGGGCTTTTATCTGAAATTGCCCTCACAGCAACAGGTGGCCCACCTTTGTGTTTGCCGGGTCAAAGGCCCTGACACACACACGCATGAACACCCAGCCTCGGTGTGGCGTGAGGGGTTTGTACAAAATGCACATGCCACATTTTCATGTGCTGCGTGTTACATACCTGGGCATGAGCACAGAGAAAGTTTCTCTTGCATTTTACATAAAATATTTAAGTATGATTGGGGCCAGTTGTATTCTTCCTGGCATGCTAGCTGAAAGATCTATCTATCTATCATCTATCTATCCGATTTATAGGCTGCCTTTTAGGGAAAACCCTCCCGAGGTGGCATACAAAACAGCAACATATATTCCCCTCCTCAAAAAAAAAACACAACACTGTATCCTGGAACCCATGTGGAGCACTCCACCTCACAATACTGCCTGCAGCTTAGTAGCTTGTCAAGCCTCCATAGGGCCTCGTCAGACAACACCCCCCCCCCCTTTCCAGCTTCACCAGTCAACCAACCCCTGCAGGCATCTCTAGGCTGTTCCGTCCCCTCCACACCTCTCAGTGAGCTGTAGTCCTTATGGGCATGGACTGTTGCTCAGCCAAGGGAAGGGGCGTGGCCCTCTGGGCTGGATTTTGCCACCAGGTCTGAGGTTCAAGATGCCTGATTTAGCACGATGTCCTCCATCCCTCAATTCCATGTGGCTGCTAAGCAGCAGAAGCACATGTCCTAATGTGGGGCTAGAAAGGGAAATGGCATCCCTTTGGTTGTTGCAGGAGAAGTGTTGTCCTTGGCAGCCACCTAGGGGACTCCAGATGGTAAGGCAGGGCCCACTTTGGGTGGCTCCAGATGAGGCTTTTATTGTGCAACTGCCTGCCCCTGCCCCATTCATGGACTCTTACGGGAGGTCCATAAAGTCATCGCCATCTGCTTGTAATCCTCCCGTGTTTTCCCACTGCTGCTTCTTTCTTTCTTTCTTTCTTTCTTTCCTTCCTTCCTTCCTTCCTTCCTTCCACAAAGGGTGCTTCCAGATGGCCAGTTCCTAGACAACCAACCATGAGGCTCTGTGCAGATATTCCACCTTTTCCTCCGTAAGTTATTTGGGGGGGAGGGGGAGAGATGAATGACAGAAGAAGCGGTGGAAAAACACAGGAGGGTTACAAATGGAAGATGACATGATCTGGACACACAGACATGTAAAATTCCGTGAATGAGGTAGGTCTATTGCACAATAAAAGCCTCACCAGGAAGCAGCCAAAAAATCTGTTAAGGAGGAGAAGTCGGAAGAGCTGCGCAATATCTTTTCATTAGTGCTGAGAGCTGTCCGTCTGGAGGCATCCTTAGGCTCTCTTCATGGCAATACGTCTGTACCGCTTTACACAGACATGCAGAGAAAAGGCATGGGTAACTTCTCAGGGTCTAGAGGAGAGGTGCAGAACCTTTTTCAGCCTGAGGGCTGAATTCAATTTTAGAGAAGCTCTCAGGGGCCACATCCCCAAAGTGGGTGGGGCCGAAAGGCAAATCAGGGCAGGGTCAAAGGCAAAGGGGGAGGGCCCAAAATACCAGCATATTTTAGTTTAAAGCTCTTACTGCCAGTAACTAAGCCATACAATAGAGGCATTTCAACCTTTTAGAGAGGAGGAAAAACTACGCAAAAGTTGGTATGATTGGGAGAAAGAGGGTAAGGCTATGGGAAGGGTGTGTGGCCATATGAGAACCCAAGAAGGCCGGATTTGGATAGTGGACCTGAGGTTCTGCACCCCTGGTCTAGACCTAGCAACCCTAATCTCACCCCACCTCTTACAGGAAACCTCCTAATGAGATTTCTTACAGGAAAGCTAATGAGAGCCAGTGTGGTGTAGTGGTTAGAGTGTTGGACGGGGACTTTGGAGATTCAGGTTCTAGTCCCCACTTGGCCATGAAGCTCACTCGGTGACTTTCGGCTAGTCACTGACTCTCAGCCCAACCTACCTCACAGGATTGCTGTGAGGATAAAATGGAGAGGAGGAGGAGGAGGATTATGTAAGCCTCCTTGGGTTCCTGGCAGGAAAAAAGGCGGGGTATAAATATAATAAATGAAATAAATAATTACTGTTTTCTTGATTGCACAGAATATCTTCATTCCAGGGGGAGCCACACAGTTCACTGTAGATGAGCCAAGATGGAACCAATTCTGTTAGGATTTTGAGGCACGTACTTAACCTGGATTCGTTACCCCTGAAGAGTGAATCGCCTTTCTGCCTGTACAACTGGGATGATTACACAGCAGTGAACCCTGACAGCAGTCCTCAGACATCAAGCATGAGAGGCCTGGCTGTGGCTAACTGGTAGTGAGGGAAAGGCTCTTTGATCATGCTCAGAGACATTTTTATTACTTTATGAACTGTAGGGCTGATATCCAGATTCTGGGGCTAAGCCCTCGAAGTATGGGGTGCTTCCAGACGGAGGGTTCCTAGCACTACCAATCAAAAGACGCTGCACAGCTATTTCATCTTTCCCTCCTTGACAGATTTTCTGTGACAAGAAAAGAGCCAGAAGAAAACACTGGAGGGTTGCCAGTGGAATAGGACATTGTCTGGACCACCTGTAAAATTCCATGAATGAAGCAGGGCAATTGCATGATAAAAGCTTTGTCTGGAAGCGTCCGGCAACAGACAGCTGCTGGATGTTAGCCTGCATTTTTGTCTACTCGCCACTGGAGGGAAGCAGAGGGCCACCAGTTCTCACACTCACCTGTGGCGATGTGGCCCACTCCGGTCTAGAGACAACACAGTTGCACCAGAAGACTCTCACATATGATGACTATCACACGCATGCACGCACACACAGAGGCATCTGTACATCTACGGAATACTCCTCCTCACAGTCTCACACATTCATATCGGAGAGCCAGGAGTACACAGTCAGAGGTTTTTGTAACTGGACATATTAAAAGATGGACTCACGTAATGCAACAAGCCCTTATGGGAACAACCAAGTTGTATATATAGCTGAGGTCAGCAACTAGCACTGCCAGAGGGCCACCGTGGGATGGGTGCTGGAGGGCAAAGGTCAGACTCACTGCACTTATTTTACTTATCCACATCACACTTTTGCCTCTGCGGTTGGCAACTGGAAGGCCACATTTCACCCAGGGGTCACTAGCTGTTGGCCCTAAAATATGTGAAGAAGCAATCACACACACACACACACACACACACAGCGGGTGGGGGGAGGGAGAGAACACCATCACAAATGCCCACCCAGGCACATCTGCAATCAATGTCGATAACCAACACTCAGAATAAAAATTTACCAAGATACACAGTAACTTACAACCCACCTTGCACATCTTTGCTTCTCACCCAACTAAAGTAAAACTTAGGCCAGAAAAATCATGCACACCCCTATTAATTTAGGCTCAGACTCGCAGGTTCCAGGGGAGTTACAAGCACATACGTATAGCTACTTGTGTAAGTTTAGGGAGCCCTGGGATTGGAATAGATGAGGGTTGTGGGTAGGAATGCAAGTAAAGCAGGGGTGGTGGCAGTGGTGGTGGTGGTGGTGGTGGTAGGAACCACATACATACACACACACACACACACACACACACTTAGCAGTTAGCACCTTACCAAAGCTAGTAGAACAATAACCTAGTGGAAAGCAAAACACATGGTCTGCAAGCAGAACATCCCAGGTCCAATGCCCAGCATCTCCAGTTAAATGGTCTCAGGGTTGCAAGGCTGGGAAAGGTCTCCCCTGAGTTCTTGGAGAGTCACTGCCCGCCAGAGTAGACAAAACTGGGCTAGATGGACACCATATAAGGCAGCTTCATATGTATATATTCAGTTATTCCAGAAGTTTGGGAGCTGCAGCCGGGAGATGGGTTAAAGCAAGTGATCCATTTTGTAGCAAATGATTCAGCCTCAGCCCCTTATCTGTAAAATGGGAATAGCTGAACCCTACCTCACAGGGGTTTTGTGAACAGTGAACACACAGACACAAAGTTGCAAAACAGTTTTGCACATTTAAAAGTGCTACGTAGCTCCTGATCAGCTTAACCCTGGGATATTAAGCCAGTGCTGGTCTGATTTTGAGAAAGCAGGGTATCTTTTAAGAAATAAGGCTAGACCTTAGTAGCAAACAACCCAGGTTCTCTGATGCTACTTTGAGAGAACCATGGGCCACAGTCTAAGTCTTGGAGGGACAGATCCAGAATTACTTTGAAAATTAGGCTTTGCAGCATAGATTATCTCCATGCTCAGCTCAGGATTGTTGCTGGTGTATGGAGGCAGGATACCAGAAAGCTGTTGCCCTTAGGCTTGAGTATCAAAGTTACAGGCCAAGACTGTGAGATGTGGACCAGTTTGGGAACACAATCCCAGGCCGGTTTTCCTTCACCCAAGGTTGACCTCAGGTCTTGCTCTGAGTGCCTCTGAGCATGTGAGGAGTGCATTT
This sequence comes from Shinisaurus crocodilurus, assembly GCA_021292165.1. Taxonomy (NCBI): domain Eukaryota; kingdom Metazoa; phylum Chordata; class Lepidosauria; order Squamata; family Shinisauridae; genus Shinisaurus; species Shinisaurus crocodilurus. The sequence goes on from CM037885.1 coordinate 9,653,462, forward strand.
CCACTCACCTTGCCATCACAGATCTGGGATTAGGGCCCCAGACCTCCGGGTCAGAAGACACAGCTACCAGGCCACTTTTGAGTATTAGCAGTTCTTTCTGTTGGGCTTGTGCCAGCAGGAGAGCTACAGGTTGAAACTGCAAGACATAAGCTGGGCTGCTGTGATGGGGGGGGGGGGGAAGATTCATTAAGGAACCAGTCATGCTCCCCCCCACACACACACACACCCCAGTGCTGTCTACGAGGAACCTGTGGCTAGAATACCAATGGGCCTGCAGCTCAGCAGCAAGGGGCAAGAGCTGAGCCGCCCTGCCCGGTCCCTGTCTCCCTGTTCCCGCGGCTGGCTGAGGCGGGCGGTAATGAGAGGAGACGGCCGGTGTCGCGGGCGCTCCCCCGGGGCTGTGGTTATTGTATGTGACGCGCCGGCTCCATCGCACTGCTCATATTTCTCCCCCGATCAATACTTTTGACTCCCTACAAGACAATAATCGCTTGTCCGCGGCCGCCAGTCGATCAAATACATTATTAGAGTGCGCTCCCGGGGGAGCAAGGAGCAGGGCGGGCGGGGGAGGGGAGCAGCAGGCGGGGGGAAAGTAGAGGGAATGTGGTAGGTTGGGGGGGGACGATGGCAGAAGGCAGGACAAGTTTGTAGTGGGCTGGGGGAGAAGAGGAGGGAATCTATTGTTCAATACTATCTAGTTCGCCTATAAGGAAGAATGGCTCCTTCCATGTGTGAACGTTCACAGGTACATAGCATGGCCAATACCCTCATTCAAGGACTAGATGGGAGGGTGGCAGGAGAAGATGTGCGGTAGAGGGCTGTGCAAAACTTCCCCGAGAAAGTTTTGCCAACTGAGTGAAAACTTCCGGCTTTCCCCAGAATCCCTCAGACATTTCACCTGAGAAGAAGCCCCCAAATTTCAAAGCTTCACACTTCACTTTTGATGAAATCCACTGTTAGGAACGTGCAAAAGCCTGCTGAGAAATTTCACCCATCTCATCAAAACTCTTCCAGCTTCCCTCAGATATTTCATCTTGCAGGAACACAGGCATTTGCTTCAAATTTTGCTTCAGGTGAGATTTTGGTGGCAGCTCTAGTCAATAGCTATGTTTGGACACCATGCTAAACCATAGTTTAGCATGAGTAGACTGAGCCACGAGTCTCCGGCTAGCATGTTCCCCCCTCTCCTCTCCTCCAGCATGATCACTAGGAGTTTGGAAGCAACTGCTTCTGTCTTAAGTGCAGTTTGGCATGCCATCCAAACACTAAACTGTGGTTAATCTTCACTATGGTTTGCTGAAACAAGCCAGCTTTACAAACCATGGTTTGAAGTTTGTACGTTTCCACTAACCATAGTTAAGCTTAACCACAGTTTGTTGGGCTCAGGCTTTGCAGATGCTTTGCATGCAGAAGGTCTCAGGTTCAATCCCCAGCATCTATAGTATAAAGGAACCCAGGTAGCAGTGCAGGCAAAGACCCTTTACCAAAGAACCTATAAATCTGCTGCCATGTTGTACAATACTGGGCTAGAGGGACAATGACGAAGTTGACTCAGTGTAAGACACCTTCATGGGGTCCATATACATTTAAATTAGCGAAGGCTTTTAGCATTCAAATAAGCAGAACATGGTAGAGTTTAGCAACATAGCTAACCTACCTCACAGGGTTGTTGTGAGGATAAAATGGAGAAGAGGAGGAGGATTATGTAAGCCCCCTTGGGTTCCTGGCAGGAAAAAAGGCGGGGTATAAATATAATGAATAAATAAACATAGGAAGCTGCCTGCCTTATACTGAGCCAGACCACTGGCTCACTTACCTCAGAGTATTGCAGTGGCTCTCCGGGGTTTCAGACGGGGGTCTTTCCCAGCCGCACCTAGAGATGCCTGGGATTGAACCTGGGACCTTTTGCATGCAAATCTTGTGCTTTTACCACTGAGCTACTACAGCTCCTCCCGAAGGGCATTCACACAACTAGTAGAGTCTAGGCAGGAGCCTCTTTTCATTCTGAAGTGAGGTGACATTTGTGTCTTTACCTATTTTAACATTTCTTCAGGCCGATTCACCCAACCCCTTTACAATGCGGTGATGGTTGTCATTCATCACACACCTAGATGGTTACAGAAGAATAAGAGCCCTGGTGGATTAGACCAAAGGCCTATCTAGCCCGGCACTGTTCCCCACAGTGGCCAAGCAGATACACAGTGGCCACAAGAAGAACACGAGGGCAACAGCCTTCATCCACTGTTGTTCCCCAGAAATTGGTATTCCGCCATTGATTCTGGAGGTTGTATCATCGTGACTAGTAGCCATTAATAGCCTTATCCTCCATGAATTTGTCTAAGCCCCTTTTAATGCCATCTAAGTTGGTGACCATCAGCACATCTTGTGACAGTGGGCCAGTTCGCACGACACAACAGCCCATCATGGGTTAATTTACCTGTGAGGAGCTGCGGTATGTGCCACTCGCCATTATGAATATGCAAACCCTGGCCAGAGTTGCCAGGGCTACTTGTATCGTCCAAACCCAGGCGGTGGGGGTTATTGGAGGGTTAAACAACCCTCGCATAACCCTAAAACAGACTGTGGGTTCTGCAAGGGTTAATTAACCCACACTGGGCTGTCGTGTCATCTGAACCAGGTCATAGAATCCATAGTGTAACTATGGGCTGTGTAAAGAAGTAATTCCTTTTGTCTGTCCAGAATCTACAACAATCCAACTTCACTGGATGGGTTCCAGTATCATAAGAGAGGCGTATCCACTTTCTCCACACTGTGCATAATGTTATACACTGCTATCACATCCTCCCACTCTGCCCACACTTACTCGCCTTTTTTCTAAAAAGCCTCAAATGTTCATCTCGCAGGGGAGCTGTTCTAGCCCCCTTATCACTGTGGTTGCCCTATTCTAGACCTTTCTGGTTTGTGTGGAATGTGGATACACTAGCAGGGGCAGAAAGAAACCAGACTGCAGCTGATAGGAAAACCATAGGCTTGAAAGGCAGCTAAGAAATATATTAAATAAATAAATTGTTATGTTCTGCTTGAACTGTCGGTTTGGCATTAGCGTCTGCCAGGCTCAGCCCAATATGCACCCATACCAATGTGACTGTGTGAGACCTCAACATAACAGCAACATGGGTTAGGACAGTCATCCTGGATCATAAGAGACTATGGGCTAGAGAGCATTGTTTTCTTTGGGCCTTGCCATTCTTGCCACATTATAGTGGTGATGGACTGAGCATGGTAGATCCTCCCACAGGAATTCAAAAGAATTGCCTGGCTGGATCAGACCAAGGTCAGACCATAGGAAACTGCCTTATACTGAGAGACCATTGGTCCATCTAGCCCAGTAATGTTGACAGTGACAGGCAGCAACTCTCTAGGGTTTCAGGCAGGGGTTTTTCCAGCTCTACCTGCAGATGCTGGGGATTGAACCTGGGACCTTCTGCATGCAAAGCAGATGCTCTAGCACTGAGCTATGCCCCCTCCCTAGGTCCATCTAGTCCAGCATTCTTTTTTCACTGGCAGCCAACCCAATGACTCTGGGACCTCACAAGGAGGACATGAAGGTGATGTTTGTCCTTGGCATCTGATGTGATTCTTCAGTGACAAATGAATAACATGGCAAAGGTGGCACCTTTTGAACACCAAGTGTTTCTGTGTATGACGACACATCCACAAAGCAGAGACCAGCCCACATTAGAGGACTCAACTCACCATTTCGACAAGCCACAGTGCACCAAACCGGTTGGTGCCACCAGCGTGCTAGGTGCTGCACAGGACACAAAGATGATACAGCAGATTCTTGCCCAGAAGGCTTATAGGGAAAGGTGAAGCAAAAGAACTTGGTTTGATGAAGGAGAGGCAAGGATAAAGATAAGAGAAACTTAACCAGGAGGAAAGCATGCAGGAAAAGAGGAGGCCTTTGCTGTCCAGGGAAGACTGTGTGGAACTGGGTTTTTTGAGGAGGATGTGGAAAATGACAAGGGAGCCATGAGGATATTTCAAAAGGGAGACACAATCACAGTGATGGGAGAGGAGAAAAAAACTGGCAGACTCTCCTGCATTTTATAGAGCACAGAGATTTAAGAGGGTATTACTCAGGGATCCATTCCTGTGAAGAAAACCTCTTGGGCTAGTGAGGAGGGATCGAAGGAGAACATATCCCCATGCTTCCCTGAGTTACAAGACTGGGAATTTGCGTATGCTCAATATCCTTTGGGATTCATGCAAGGCTTTGTGAGGCACTGGCTTTTCATACTGCCGTATACAGGAAATCTGTGCAAGTGTGTAACAAAATGGACTATTGGCAGAAAGAAAGCAGCAGGGACGATTCTGATGGCACATCTATGCAAGTGCATCGGATTTGTGGGTAAATGTGTCAATGCAAGGTTGTGGCACAGCTATGGGAGTATTAACTTGCCTAAGTCACACCTGGGCATACTAGTTAATGTGACCCTTTTCAGTTTATTCTCTGTGTGTGCTGATTTACATTATGCCACATAGTGACCAAGTCAGTTGATGGTGTCAACAGGTCTCTGAATCGCAAACCAACACATTCTTGTCCCATCCACTTTGGGCAGGCTGTGCAATCTGCAACCACACCAAAGTAGTTGAGTGGTTCATGGGGGACTTCATCATGTACAAACAAGCCAGAAATGGTTGTATGAACTGGCCATGACCAAGCACCATAGGTTGGACTGTGTGCATTCCCCTATTCTGCAACTACAACAAATATGTGCAGAAACTGTGGACACAGAATTCAGCATTCTGAGAATTTTAACTTTCACCTTTTCAAAAAAGCTTCTACACTTCATTACTGCAAAGATAGGCTTGAAAGCACTTGATGGAATCTCAGAAGCCCCAAGGTGGGGCTGACTAGGATTTCCAGTGGTGAGGGGATAAAGCAGACAGGGAAGAGACTGAGATACAGTAATACCTTGGATTGCAAGTAACTTGGTTTGAGAGCGTTTTGCAAGACAAGCAAATTTTTAAATATTTATTTTAAAAAAATTTACTTGATATACAAGCGCCGTCTTGCAATACAAGTACTGTAGTACGGCTTAAATTAAAAATCTCTGTACAAATTTTTTGGGGGGCCCTTCGTTTTGATATAAGAGTGTTTTGGATTACAAGCACGTTTCCAGAACGAATTATGCTCTCAATCCAAGGCATGACTGTATGCATGTTTGTGTTGCATGACATGTGAGCATATCTGGAAGGATAACGCCATCCAGCTCTACACAGGTATTCATGGCTCTCTGCATTTATACTCTCATTCTGGCCATCTGCATTTCTGTTCTTCCTTTGGGGTTTTTCACACGTATTTGCATCTTCACACACTACACACATATGCAGATACATACATCCCTGCGTGTCCACATGTATACTAGTTGCCCTTTTACACTCATCTCTGTCTCCTCTTGCAGTAGCAAATACAACTTATTTTCCTTAAATTCTGACTTGTGTATGCCTTTCACACCTGTGTCATACCTGCCCTGTGTCAAATAAACCTCTCCCTCGTATGCACACTTAAACAACCAGAGCTTCTTCAACACACTCAGGATTACAAGGTGCTAGAGCTCCTGATATCCCAGAGCACCCAGATCCTGACCAACCCCAGCCTCTCAGTACATAGGGGAATGATGTATGCAGAGAAGTCAGTAGCGGTGGGGGTGTTTTTGAAAAGATGTAGCTGGGAGGGAGGGTGTGTTTTGTTTTTGCTCCCCTCTGTATCTGAGGTATTCTTTCCTCTGCTGTCTACTTTGGTTCATCTCTTTTCTTCTTTTAAAATACTCCTTATCTTTTTTCCCCTTTCTTCCTTAATATTTTCCTTTCATTTTTATATACATATATTAAAAAGAGTGAAGGAAGGGGCAGTGTTTGTATAAATGACATGTTTTGTATATTTTTATTTTCCCTCTGCCCCACTTCCCTTCTGTGTCTTGTCAATAATTACACTGTACGCATTGGTCTCATTTTCAATTTCTGTGAAGCACTTTGTTTATTTTAAGCACTATAGGAATAATAAATAATCATCACTGACTCCACAGGGAAGCAAACTCTAAGGACACATTTGCACTCATGGGGGTGGGGTGCATAGGGTGGGTGATATTCTGATTGATACTAGCCTGCCAAGGCGTGGAAGCCTTGTTTCAGGGTGCTTCCAGATGGAGGGCTCCTAGCACTACTAATTAGAAGGCATTGTGCTGCTATTCTGGCTTTTCTTTCTTAACGGATTTTCGGCAGTAAGGAAAAAGATGGAAGAAGTGGTGGGAAACGTGGGAGGGTTACCAGTGGAAGACAACAGCATCTGGACCGCCTGTAAAACTCTGTGGAAGAAGCAAGGTGTTGGTTGGATAAAAGCCTCATCTGGAAGCACCCTCCATGTCTAGGCTCAGTAATACAGATTGATTCTGAGCATGCGCAAAGTGCCTTTTCCTACACCACTAAATAAACCACAGCCCCTTCAAATCATCTGGGGTTAGAGAGCAGGGCTTCCGACTCAAGATTTCCGACACCCAGTCCTAGAAATGAACCACACTGAGCTTGTCCCATCCCCTGTCACAGGATACCCACAATGATCACGTGCTGAAACCCAGGTAGTCCACACAGTGGGTTGGGAAGAAATGTGGGCTCAGCGCACGTCGCAAATTCCACACAGCAGAAATCTGTGTAAACCCTCATGCATCATGGTCACACTTTCTCCTTGTATTGCCTCCTGTGCTTTTGGTTGTGCACCAATACTGTGTCCACCTGCACAAACAAACCCTTCATGGCTCATCTCTTTTTCAAAAGCGGCACAGTATCCTTCCTGGTCCTGGCAAGCTCTTGTGCTACAGTTTAGATGTTCGTGGTTCAAAAAGTAATGTCGGTGTTACTTGTGAGCAAATGCTCCAGGCTGCTTTGTCAAGCTGCAGCCTGGGGTGCTTACAGTTGAGTAGATCTACTACTGGGGAGGTCTCCAGCTAATCACGGGATACAGGAAGCTCCCATATGAACATGTGCTACGAAGAACAACGTGAAACTTTATTTAGGTGGAGATTAAAATGGGCCACAAAAGACCACATAAATTGAATGTGTGCATGCATGAAAGAGATGGAAAACACAAGTCTTTTGTACTGATGGCTATACAAATGAGGATGCTTTGATAATATTTGGACATTCTGTCCTGTCATTAAAGTATTATCAAGCTGGACTGACGTGTCTGTGTGTGTAAGAGAGAGAAGCAGAGGGAGACATACACACACTCTTTGTGAGAGAATGTTTTGCCAGGTATCAGGCAAGTGTAAAAGTGGGTTTTGAAGATACTCATGGCGGGGGAGTGTGTGTGCGAAAGCCAGACTGCACATGCATGAAAAAAAATTTTTACAAGACACAAGTGTGTGAGATGAAGAATCAAGAATGTATTCATGTACATGTATTCATTGAATGGGTATCAAAATGAGTGGGTACACATCTTGGTGAATGTAGACATATGAGAATATGGGTGGATGTCACGATGAATAAGGAAATGCATGTGCCTGCATTGAAAGCATAAGTTTGCATGACAGGTGATGCACACAGCTGCTTTCCACATCATTTGTGATGTGGGAAGCCAAACCACGTTGACTTTGCTACATGACAACAAGTGACTTTGCAGAATTATTTCAACACACATTGCAACTCACTAGAATCTACCCATGCCTGGAACCTTTTTGAGGATGGGGGGAGATGCATTGGAAAAATCACAGTCTTTTCATCCTGTCCAGACTTAACCATGTTGCAAATTATTTGGAAATGGTTTTATCAGCTCGTGTTATATATCACTGATTGTGAAAGAGTAGCTACAGAACATGGGCCCTCTTCTCTATGTGTGCAAGGTGTACAATTCCACACTCATATCCCTAAATGTACTTTCATGTAACCTCCTTCTTTAATGTCTTGGAAAGTCTTTTCTCAGGCCTCACAAAGCTTCGCTCTCCTCCATCAGCCCAACCTGGGAAGCACGGCATGATCCAGCACTTGAATCACAATGCACAGCCTAACACAATAAACCTTCAGTCAAACTACATATAATTCTCTCACAGGATGCGATTTGTACAGGACAACACACCCCATATATGGTGGGAATGGAAGGCACACATTCCAAGTCTTTTCCTCAATCTTAAATTCCAATTAATTAATTGAGGATTATTCTTAGACCCTGGTTCCGTATTCACAATCCCTGATGAGAATCACATTTGACCCGTGAGCGTACAATGGAAAGGGTAAAAAAGAAATCCCATCCGCTTTCCCACTCTTTAACAGCCCTAGTTGCAAGTATGGAAGGATGATTAATATGTGTTAAAGAGTAACTAATCCACCTTACGGGATCTGGAGTGTGCCCCCTCTATAAGGGGAATCTGACAAACATGAGGTGTGTGTGTGTGGGGGGGTGAACCTTCCAATGAACAATGGTCCTCCTCAATGAACTATAGAGAAAAGCAAAGATGGGGGCAGTGGGCAGAAAGAAAGAGGGAGAGAGGAATAGGGGACATTGGAATTTGCAGTGAGATATTATTTTGGAGGGATAAAACTGAAGCAGAGATGATAAATAGGATTAATATGATGGGGCGTGGGGAACCAGCCCCCAAGCTGCAGCATCCCTTTCCCATCCCCCAGTGGTTGCGCTTGGGGGGGGGGCATCCGTCAGCCCAAGCGCCTGACAATGAAAATGGTTTCGAGCCACGGCTGCCGATCGATACCATGCAGGGGGGGGGAGAGGGGGGCTGCTAGCTACAGCAGGGCCAGGCCTCTCGCTCACTCGCTGGCTCTCGCCCTCCCCCCCACCTTTTCCACCCGACGATTTCTCCCTTCTCCTCGCTTCAGACGCATTTCATTTTCTTTCCTATTCCATTCCCTGGTTTCTGCGTTGCAGCAGACTTGGGGAGGGGGTTGAAAGGGGGGGCAGGTGACATCCCCACCCTGTCTAGTCTCTCTTTCTCTCTGTCACAATTTCGCAGTTCTCAGCATGCCTTGCCAAAGCTATAATAGTAATAATAATTTTTTAAAGCAATAACAGCGGCAAAACCTCGGGGAACAGCTGGACTTCTTTCCTCTCCCCCCACTCACCCCATTAAATTAAAACCCAGAGTCAAGAACCAAGAGATAACCAAAACCCTCCTCTCTAGCCTCCAGTAGCCATTGACAAAGGGACAGGTAGTAGTACCACCACCACCCAGAACGGTAAAGGTGGAGAAAAGCACCCTGCCAAGGTCACATGAACACAATGGCTGAACTGAGAGCAGTACCAGAAGTCCTAATTCCTCTCTCTCTGTGTCTCTCTCTGTGTCTCTCTCTCTGTCTCTCTCTTTCTCTCTCTCTCTCTCACACACACACACACACACACACACACACAGCACACGGTCCCACGAACACATGGGTTTAACTAGCCCACTCTTTCCCCCTTTGCTCTCCTAGAGTTGAGAACAACCACACCTCCAAAGTCAAGAGCTAACCCATTTCTTGAGAGAAGGGGGACCACTTGACCCAGCTCTGCAGGGAGTTGTGGCAAAGAACCAACTGTGTGGGGCACCCCCATTGTGCCAGGCCATTTTTTTTGTCAGCTTGAGGAAAGGAAGGCAACAGAGCTGGCCTGTACCATTTAAGCAGAGTGGGGACAGTCACCTCACCGTTTTGTTTTGTTTTGTTTGGGTAGCATTAAAGGCCATGGTTGGTTGTTTAATGTATAATTATATCTTACCATGGGGGGAGAAGGGGTACCATTTGGATTTTCAACCTTAGGAACCAAAATATCTCAGCAACTACATGACAAGGTTGCTTAATCACCTCTGAGGAGCTGAAAGGGAGAGAGGGAGGTTGGGGATAACATAGAAGGAAAGGAGAGAGGGGACACAGAGCCAAACCCTTGTCTGAGGTGGAGAAAGGCCAAGTTCTGCCTTGCAGCCCTACCCTGCTTACCACACTCCTGTCCACAAATCCACTTTCCCAACAGTCTGTTGCTGTCCCTTCTCCCTTTAAGATTTCCCCCATCTTCCCACCTCTCTCTCTCTTTTCCAAATTCCACCTCGTGCCTCATTTTTTCCCCTCAAAGCTTTCCCACATCCTCCCCAGGCTCATTTTCACTCAGCTCTTCCCTAGCCATCCTCATGACACAATAACCAGTCCTCAAACTCTCCTTCTGCCCAGTCCAACTAGTGCAGGGATAGGCAACTGCAGGAGGTCTGGGGGCCATTTTTGCCCCCTGGATCCCCCCCCCACGGGCTGCACTGAGATGGGGAGGAAGTCCAACCCCCCCCCCCAAATTGCTGGTTTGCTGCCGAAATTCTGTGACAAACCACTCCATAGTGCTCAGTAGCACTAAAAAGGGCAAATTTAGCTTGTATGCATGTGAAATTCATCCGTTTTGGCACTCTGTAGTGGCTATGGAACGCTAAAATGCACAAATTTAGCTTGCATATTGCCTACCACTGACCAAGTGTATTATTGTATATTGCTTGTTTGTCCTCACAACAACCCTGTGAGGTAGGTTAGACTCAGAGATACTGGCTTGCCCAAGGCCATTCCAGTAAGTTTCGTGGCTGAGTGAGGATTTGAACATCGGCTTCCCACATCCAGAGCTACTGTACCGCATCGACTCTACAGTAAACTGAAAGCTCTGTTCTGTACAGGACCCAGCACAATACCCACAGCAATACCAGTGTATTACCAATGTACCAATGTACTACCAGTGTGGCGTAGTGGTTAGAGTGTTGGACTGGGACTCGGGAGATCCGGGTTCAAATCCCCGCTCGGCCATGAAACTCACTGGGTGACTTTGGGCCAGTCACTGACTCTCAGCCTAACCTACCTCACAGGGTTGTTGTGAGGGTAAAATGGAGAGGAGGAGGAGGAGGATTATGTAAGCCGCCTTGGGTTCCTTGCAGGAAAAAAGGCGGGGTATAAATATAATAAATAAAATAAATAAAAATAGTGCCAGGCGCCAGTCTCACCCTGCTTTTACCCCACCTGGCTTTACACCTCTCCCGAAAAGAATGTCACAGTCTAAACGGCAGTGCTGTTCTCAACAATGGAGCCTACAAGCAGAACACAAGGCGAGGGAAGAGATGGCTTCCTCCCACTTGCCTTTTGTTGGTTTAGGTCAGTGTTCTCCAAGCTTGGGTCCCCAGATGTTTTTGGCCTACAACTCCCAGCATGCCCCAGCCAGTGTAGCTGGCTGGGGCATGCTGGGAGTTGTAGGCCAAAAACATCTGGGGACCCAAGCTTGGAGAACATTGGTTTAGGTCCTTCCTCTTCCATGGCCTCATGGCATGATCTCAGAGAAGTATAGTCATGCCTTGGATTGAGAGCATAATTCGTTCCGGAAACGTGCTTGTAATCCAAAACACTCTTATATCACAATGAAATCCCCCCCCAAAAAAATCTGTACAGAGATTTTTAATTTAAGCCGTACTACAGTACTTGTATTGAAAGACGTCACTTGTATATAAGGAAAAAATAAATAAATAAATATTTAAAAATTTGCTTGTCTTGCAAAACGCTCTCAAACCAAGTTACTTGCAATCCAAGGTATTACTGTAGCTCTCCTCTCAATGTCACTCCCTATCTGTAAAATGGGAATAGCAGCAATTCACCGCACAGGGTTTTTGTGGAGATAATGAATGCTGCAAAGTACTTTACAAACCAAATTATTATATTTATTTATTATTATTTACATTTATTAATCTCCCATCTGGCCGGCAACTGGACCTGCAAAGATCATACTAATCTTTCTTTCGCCTTCTTCTCCACTTCCCTTTTTGGGGAGCCTGAGGTAAAATGCAGCAGTAAATGAAAGATGGAGGCTTTGAACTGACAGACAAAGTAGGCGGGTCCCTGTAGCTGCCATTCCCAAGTTGTTGGTTCCCCTCAGCTGAGCCTTCCAGTGCTGGCTCAGGACATTTTGGCACGTGAGGTGGGAAATCCAAATGGCACCCCTGACATACATTGCTTAATAAGGTGCCACTGTGCAAGAGCTCTGCTCTGCCCTTGCATTTTATTCCTGCTGGACTTACATGGGAGAACATCCCAGGAGATTGCGGCCCCAGTGGTCAAGTTTCTCTGTCCACTCTGCCACCTTCAGTGGCGCCTCAAGTCCTCAGTCTGAGGCAGCCGCTTGTCAGGGCTACCCTTGCAGCCTGCACCTCCCGCATTCTCCCCCTTCTATAAACCCTGTCCCGGGTGTTGCCCATAGATGCTCACCCCACAAAGTACTCAAGGTCAAGGAGACACACAGTTTTGCAAAGACATGTATCTGCGCTTGGACCAGTTCGCAAGGACACTCCGATTTGGAGGGTGGGTGGGTTACACGACATGACAAAGCAGCTACCCGTCAGGGGACATGTCAGCCCACCTGTGAGTACTCCTGCCTTGCGATCCAGTCAAGATTTGCAGCCTGTGCAAAGACAAGAACCTGAACCTGATTCACCAAGGCGCTGGCCCTCACTCACAAGCTTCCTGCGACTGGGCCTCATGCGTCCCCCCTCACACAATTTACCCGATTGCCAGACCTGTCCGTCAGGCCCGCGTCGGCTGCCAGGAGCCATGCTGCGAGGTGGGGACGCTGCACCCTCAGGGGGTCGGGAGTAGGGTCGGGGGGGTCATGGCTATGTCCCCTACTACAACAAAGGGGGCAGTCCTATCTCACCGCCACCCCACCCTACCAGAGCAGGGTGATTCCTGATGCCTCTGGGTTGGGGAAGGGGGGCAGGGAAGGCCACCACACTTCTGCTCTAACCACTAGGACACCAGCCTTTCCTTCAGGAAACTATCTAGAGTGAACCCTGGCCTTTGTCAGGCACAGCCTCTGGATACAACAGCATCACAGAAATGGGGGGGGGGGGAAACCTCAGGTATTACAGGTGATGCCACAGGAAAGGAATTCTGCACCTCTGACTAGGAGAGAAGGAATACAATCCTCTGTGCTTCTATCTAAGTGTTGCCACTTTTTCTCCTGTCTCTGCTCCCATTCCTCTAATACTTGACACACACAGCATTTGAAACTCTGCCTAACACTTATCTCCATGCTAGGTAAAGCTTTACCTGCTAAATGTATCAGGTTGCTTTTAAAGGCACAGGAACACCACCAGAAAAAAAAGGTGGCAACTCTGCTCATATCCCATCCCCCATCCCAAAGAGCCAGCCATCTTTCTCTGACCTGGACCTGCAATCAAAGCCCATCTGCCTGTATTTGGTGCATCCCGTTCCCTGGAATTTCCAAGACGGCCAGTTGTCCACAGCCTTTAGAGAAACTGATAAATATCAGACCTGTAACTGACAAGGTGTGGGGAGAAGAAGAGAGGGGGCACAGAAGCTGGGTTTTCAGGGAAGGGGATTATTATTATGTTACACACACACATGCACGCGGCAACCTCTCTCCTGTCAGTCTTTTTTCTGAGGCTGGCATAGTAGCCGCACCCCCATCACTCCTGCTGGCGGCCATGCCCTGTCCATGTAGAGCAGGCTCTAAGTTGCCAGTAATTAAAACCCTGTTAAACTTCATTAAGCAGCTCCACTTCCGACCTCATTAAATGATGAGGAGGAGAGAGGGAGAGGGAGAGAGAAAAAGCCCGTAAAATGTGATCGCTCACTAAACCTCAGCTCAATCATTCACTTCTCTGCAGACGTTCTCGTTCTCGTTCTCTCTCTCTCTCTCTCTCCTCTCTTAATACAGGAGCTAGGAACCCACATGATATAACCTCATTGTGTAATGGAAATAGGATTAAGTGAGGTGGTAGACAAGCTTCACACAAGAATGTAGTATCGTTTTTTAATAATATGCTGTAGTCTAGAACAGGCATAGACAGACTTCAGGCTTGCAATATTTACTAGACCCCCTAAGGTCACCCAACCAGAGCCAGGTGCAAAATAGTGGCGGGGCGGAGGGGGGGGCAGGGAAGAGCCAATAAATTACCTATAGTACCCTACACCAGGATGACCTGCATAAGCAAGTATAAATCTACATCTGAGTTACTAAAGTTCAGAGATGCTAACAGCCTAATCTCAAAGTGTGTGCCTGCCTGGGTGGGTGGGTGGGTGGGTGGGTGGGTACAGGGAGGGTTTTTGTTGTTGCTATTATTAAACAGTTGGGGTCAGAAGCACTTGCTGATTTACGGCAAATCACCCAGTGATCTACCAGTAGATCCCAATCTACCTTCTGACTTCCCCTGGTTTGGAATAGCTCCATAGAAGCTTTAATGAACTCAAAAATTCTCTATCAGCCTGGTGCCCTCCTGATATGTTGGACTACAACTCCCATCATCCCACCAGCCATTCCAGCTTGGGATGATAGGAACTGTGCCAGGAACCAGGTTGGAGAACACTGTTTTACATAATGGCCCTCCCATCCCCAACATGCCAGCCCAAAAATGTCCCAGCTCTAACATCTGAATCATTGAACTTCCCCAAGTTTCAGATGTCAGCATTCTAAACTAGGGATAGACAACCAGTGGCCTGGGAGCTTAATTTGACCCCTGATGCTTTCCATCCAGCCCTCTTTGCCTATGCAAAAAGAGTCAGTGGCCCTTTAGGTACCACTGCATAACTCAAAATAGGTCCTTTCCAACATTTCAAGGTTCTAAGTCTTCTGTCTGAAGAACTGTGGCATAAGCTTACTTTTGTAGTTATAAAACCTGCAGTATCAATGTAATGGTTTCTGTGGTACCTTCATTGCTCTAGAAACATAGGAATCTGCCTTGTATTGAGTCAGACTGACCAGGACTGGTCCATCTAGCCAAGTATTGTCAACACTGACTGGCAGCAATGACTCTCCAGGGTTTCAGGCAGGTTTTTTTTCCAGCTCTACCAGGAGATGCTGGGGATCAAACCTGGGACCTTCTGCATGCAAAGCAGATGTTCTACCACTGAGTCATGACCTCTCTATATTGTAGCCTGCCCTTCTTCCAAAGGAGTGCAGCGTGGTTTACCTGGGTCCTCACACATCAACCCTATCAGATGAGTTAGGTGAATAAACAGTGACTGGCCCAAGCTTACCCAATGCGGTCCACGGCGGAGCAGGGATGTATGCCTTGGTCTCCCTGGGACAAATCCAATACTCTAACCATTACACCACTCTCTCCACTTCTACACACCCCTTTCCCTGATCTTTAAAGTACATCACAGCCCAATGTGTGCCCTTGGAGAGTCTGGCACCACTTGCAGCATTTGTTACACTTTAGACTGAAATTCTAGACACATTTAACTTGGACGCCTGTGAAATGAAACCAGCAGAACTTACTTCAAAGTAAAAGCGTCTAAAACTGAGGTATTCATTAAAATGACTAGGCCACACAACCCATTCTGTGCTTCCACCTTTTTTTCTTTTTTCTTTTTTGCCATTTAACTTTACCATTTAATTGCATATCTGAGGCAATCTTGTCCCACTCCTACACAACTAGATATTAAGCATCAACTGTATTCACACTTCAGGCAAAACAGAACCATTTATTGGGGTGGGGGTGGCAAAGAAGTTACATAAATGAATGAGGTTCTTAACCTCAATGATTCAGCCACAAAACCTTCCTGCTTCACAGCCCAGTTACAGAACATTCTAACCTCCAACATAACCCCAGCCAGGAATTTCCTGCCCACATTTTGAGTATTTGCTTGCCAGAATTTCACTTTCGCCACACACACACACACACACCTGCCTTCTTCCTTATGAGACTGCTTATAAGTTTGTCTTCAAAACACTCTGCTCTGGGTACCCCCATCTTCAGAGTTTAGGCAGATGGTGATCATGGATAGGGCCTTGGCCATGGTGGCTTCCTGATTGTAGAATGCCCTCCTCAGAAATATCCTTTTTATTTATTTATTTCATTTATATACCGCCCAATAGCCGAAGCTCTCTACTTAGAAGGGAATTAAAAACAATTTTCTTTTGCTTGGACTTTTGATGAATAATATTCTTCTCTGTTTGCTATCAAATGGCTTGTTTCAGTTGTACTTTTATGGGATTTTACGGTAGATTGTTTTAATTTTTGAAAGCTGCCTTGAGGGTTTGGTTATGAAGGAAAGGCCGAGGATATAAATGCTTTAAATGAATGACTAAATAAATCTTTGCTATTTCAATCTAAGACACAAAGTCTATATTTCTCCTCCACACGTTTGTATATTCCTCCACCGTAGCTACTGAGATATTTCTCCCTTTCCTCACTAACTTCTACTGCTTCTTTCCTCTATCATGCCTCAGCACCCCCCTCCTGCTTCCCCCCTCCAAATTTTTGTAAATCTCTTTCTAAACTTGCATAAGATTGCACCCTAAGGGGTTCTGCAACAACGTTTGGATCTGGCACAAGATTAGTACCTACCTTAGCAAATAAATGCATGCCACATCAATGGGAGAATCGGGGTCAACGGAGGGGATGCTCCTTTTGTGTTCTCAGAGGCCAACTGGGAAGTGAGGGGCCACAGGAAACAAGCTAAAGCAGTAGGAGGCTCTTGCAGGGGAGGACTGGTGGGCACAAGAAAACCTAAACACTCCCTATGCACCAGTTCACCCCTGCAAATGTCCCTTTCCCCTGCATAAGAGCCTTTCTACATGAGGCATTTATTGTGTGCTTCATGATTGATTCCTCACTCACAGTAGTTTGCGGGCACTTTACACAATGCTGTCATCCTCCAGGCTCTCTCCCATTCTTTGCAACCATTTTAGCATTTATTTATTTTTTCTAACCAGGAAAGTCTGGTATATCCCTGAATGGCAGCATGAAACCCTCCTGTATTTGTGCAATTCCGCTATATCACAGCACCACCTAGTGGTTGTGAAATGGAGCATATAGAAAGTCAGAGAAAGAACCCCCCCCAGGGGTGGGGGGGCGGAAACACATGTAAAGGAGCCAATCTTAATCTCACAAAGAACCCAGAAGCAGAAGCCTCAGTGAAGTGGCGGGTTAAAAGCCTCATGTAGAAAAGCCCTTAGTGTTACAAGCCAAACATGAGTATGCTGTGTTTGCTTCATAACATGTAGCTCTGCCCAAAGCCTACAAGGCTATGAACATTTACTTAGAGAGTAAGTTCCACTATACTCAGTGGACTTGGTTCTGAGTAAACACACATAGGGCTGGGCTGAAAGTTACTATATAGGTTCCAGAACGGAAAGCTGTTCTTTTTCGCTTACCTGCAGAGAAGTCCATTATACTAAGTGCACCATTTACACTACCGCATGCCTTATAATAGGTTCTACACGCTGAATTCTCCAAAGTGCTCCATTCCCATTTGGTCACAATGTTGAGATACTGGGAAACTTGGTATGATGGAAAATTATATTCACTCATCATTTATGCGGGACCTTTAACAAGCAAAGCACTTAGCCATCTTCATCTTGTCCATGCTCATGATGCCGCTTGTGGGATGGGTCCCTCTTGCTCACATTTTACAGATGCGCAACTGAAGGAGGCTTTGCGCATGATGTGAGAGTGGGGACAGAAGACTTCTTCTCCCACTGTGAGGAATAGCAGCATACAGATGTAAGGTGCTTCTGGAGAAGGCTTTTATTGTGTAATTGCCCTGCCTCATGGACAGAATTTTACAAGGGTGGGTGGGTGAGCCAGACAAGGTTGTCTTCCACATGTAACCCTCCTATATTTTTCCACTGCCTCCTACATCTTTTTCCTTACCGGGGGGGGGGGGGGAAATTAAGGAGGAAATGACAGAATAGCTGCACAATGCCCATTTTGGTCTCATCCATCAGCCATGGGACTAAGGGCCACTGGGAAACTGTCTCCCCCTGCCTCCCAGGAAGAACATCATGGCAAAAGGGACACTAACGTGGCCCCATACATTTGCCAGAGAAGAAATAGCTGCAGGGAGCTTGCTTTCCACTTCCCTGCCAGAAAGAACACCAATTGGAACGGAGACCAACCTGGCCCCATCCATCAGCTGGAGAAAGTGCTACTGCTCCAATGCTTGCTTTCCTCTTCCCTCCCCGTTATTTCTTCCTTTTTCATCATTCATGTCTATTAGATTGTGAGCCTGCGGACAGAGACAGTCTTATCCTTCAACATCTGCACAGTGCTTAGAAAATTTTAGGCACTTTATAAGTGTTAAATAATGAAAATAGTAACAGAGTGAGCAAGAAACAGAACCCAGAATGGAGCTGTACATAGAAGGGCAGCCTTGATTTTTAATGGCTGGGATCACCAGAAGCAGAAGCCAAGTTACAGTAATACCTTGGATTGCAAGCATAATTCGTTCCGGAACCGTGCTTGTAATCCAAAACACTCTTATATCAAAGCAAGTCTCTGGCAGGCGTGAGCGGGGCTGATTTCGGCCCGCTACGCCCGCTCGAGGCGAGCGGTTACATCCCTACAGTTGTCTTGCAAGACCTTGCTCGTTTATCAAGTAAAAAATAAAAATAAAAAATTTGCTTGTCTTGCAAAACACTCTCAGACCAAGTTACTTGCAATCCAAGGTATTACTGTATGCTCTTTTCCAATTGTGTCCTTGATTTCCTACGCCCACCCACCTTACTTTTTCCAACAGACCTGCCATTTAATCCAATGGGGCAAATAAGGTGTTGTACTAGGGGGCAGTTTTATGTTGAGGGCAAAACCTGCCACCAGGCTCTCAGTGGTCTGGCCCATGGTGACAGAGATCCCATGGTGCATACACAGTACAAAGAGAGGCACTACATTCCTCCAGACACACACACACACACCACCTGCCATAACGGCAGGCATTCTGCTAGTAAATAAACAAGCACAATGGTATCTACTCGACTATACTGTCCCTGACTTGCGATCTAAACAGAGACATTTTGAAAATTATAAACTATGTACTTCAACAACTCTGTTTGACTAAGCAATCCATACTCATCCCTACAGTCCTTCTCAGTAGTGATGTGCAAATCCTGCTGGAGAAATTATATTGCCAATTCCTTCCTTCAAGCCCAAGTCATGGATTTTCACAGAAAATCCACCTGCCTCTTCTTGTTTTGGCTTTGTTTTGGCTTGTTTCCATTTGTGCAACCGTTCCTTCACCTGCCATCTTCAATTAAAGCCTGCATGTTTCTGCAAATGTTTGCACTCACAGGCACTGTGCATCGTGGGCTTTGTAGTCTCAAGACTGCTTAAGTATTTTGCTGTTCATGCACATGGTATTTCACGGTGATATAACAGGCCTGGGTAAGAATGCAAATCAGAAGTGTAACATAATGCTCGTTGGCAACAATGAAAATGTACAAGATGAACTGGTGGCAGATTAAATGAAAACTATAAATCACAACTTGCATTTCCAGCCACTTGAATGCGCAGTCACCCCACAACAATTCACACATACATGATCAAACTCCACCAGAAAAACCTGTACATGTAACCCCATGGCAACCCAATGGTTGTTCTGCAACCATTGGCAGGCACAAACAATTCCACCGCAGCACCTTGTACTTTCAAGATGGTATTCCTGCAGCAATTGGCATCCGCAAATGGCTACCCAATAGCCATTCGCAAACATGCTCGACCCAAGAGACCCAGTTCACAGTATACAGTCCCTCTACAACAATGCTCAAGGAGACAATCCATATGCCCACACACATGACCTGCAAGAATCTGTACAAAAGGATAGCAACATACTAACTCACAACAACCTGTAATCTGTAGCCATGTAGCCTCACAGTCCGTGGCAAACTTCCATTTCGTATAGAGCATTGCCTCTAGCAGGGTTTATTCACACAAACTGACACTGTACTCCTTTTCAATCCATGCAGACTTTTATCTTTTAAATCTACAGCATAGAGAACCAATTGGGTGAATCAGCCACTGGGGCACAGACACCCATCACGGCATGCAGTGAGCTGCATGGAAGTCCACACATGTCACCACACATGTGCCAGCAACTTGTGCTTGTAATGTAGTGGATGGTTCATGCAATTTGCATCTGTATGAATCATGCAACCCAAGATACATTTGCAAAAATTTGTGAGCCGTGGGTGAGCCAATGATCCATAAAAAATCTCTCTAGATATAAAAGCTAGTTTCTAAAGTTCTGTCACCGTCTAGTGTGACCACAAAACCCAGGATGGGGCTATGCAGAGTAGAGTCAGACTCAGTTCTAAATGGCTACCTCCCACTGGGTTCTGCGGGGATAAAGGGACTGCCATTCACTCCTATGGGGAAAAGCAAAGCACTGCATTTTGGGACAATTTTGCACCCTTTCCTTATGACACCCTTGCAAGATAGGCCAGTATTATTAACCCACACATTACAGCTTTAGTGTGTGTGGGGGGGATACATGAAGCTGAGAGGCAGTGGCCTGTCTAAATCCACCCAGTGAGTATGGCTGCCAGTAACAAGCCAGCAACGCTAGCTGACCCGGTGGATGCTCAACACCCTCATCCATATGCTGTCCTCCCTGCCACTCGCCCTGCCATTAGTTCCCATGCTAGCCCTAGTGACAGCTCTCATGGCCACTGTTCACATTAGCACAGCAGCCATTTTACCTTTGCAACTAGAATTAACCTATCCTGTGTCCAGCATGTGGCGGAACTGGAAAAGAGCGAGAAAATGGGAGAGAGGGTTAGGGGGAACAGTTTGGGGACTTAAAAACACCCATGCTCTGGTGAGGGAGATTCATCCACACAGCAGATCAGAACAGGAAGAAGACAGCAGAAAATTGGAGAGGGAAGTTGGATGGGAAACACAGCCTCATTGGGGGGGGGGGGTCAGAAAGGGCTCCTCGCACTGGGAAAGGTGTGTGATCAGCAGAGCATAACACAGTGGGGAAGACTGGGGGCAGAGGAAGACTTGGGCGCAGGCAAACACCTGCTCTTGGTGATCCTTGGGTGAACCACCACCCTGAAGCAAGTTACATACAAGTAGCCACTGCACTGTAGTTTCCTTCTCACTTGGCCAACTTTTGCAGCTCTCCTGCAAAATTTTAACAGTAAGGCATACTCTGGGGCTAGGTGCGGGACTTCCCTGGGTGTTCTCAAATAGGGGGTTTGCCTCCCTTCAACAGGAGGGTCTCCAGAAGCCTTTATTTCTAGCAGCATGGAGGGGGGGGAGAAAGAGAAATGAAATGAATCCAATGGGAGGGGGACAGTAAAGGAGAAAGATGGCATGGGAGGAGAACCCAGTAGAGAGGGAAGTAATACAGCCAGCTGAAGTCTAGGGGTTGCAGGAGGTTTTTCAGCAAACAGAAGACACAGGTGATAAGGGAAGAACAAGGGAAGGAACTGGGGACATGGGAAGAGGAAAGATACGTGCAATAAGTAAGGTGGATGGGAAACACAGGGTAGGAAGGGATTAGGAATGAGCAAGGTAGAGAGACAGGTTTCAGGGTTGTGGAAAGTGTGTGACGTGGGGGGGGGGGCAGGTGCCCCTTCTCTGCCGCTGGCAACACAATTCTTGGGGCAACACAATTCTTAGTGACATCAGGTCCAGATATATATGTGTGGTAACTGCAAGTTGCATCCACCTCACAGAGGGACTTCCTCCGGGAGGAAGACACAAAAAGAGATATGGATGGAGGAAGGTGGACACAGAGCAAGAACACGAGAGGGAAAGAGGCAGGCAGAGGCTAAGGGTCGGGAGGGTGGAAAAGCTCTCTCTGCAAAAGAAGGTTTTTACATCCTGCCCTCATTCTCCCCCTACCAATACACACACACACACACACACACACTTCAGCACTGACCCCCCCCCCCATCACCAATGGCCAGTCCCTTGGGAAGCCTGTCCTCCTCCTCCTCCCCCCCCCAATCCTGCTGACCCTGGCGCGTGGCTGTGCCCGGAGGCTCGGCTGGAACAAAGGGCCCAGAGCTCGGCCAATCAGGGTGTGCAGCTCTCCTGCCGCTGACCTTTTTATGATTATTATTTAAGGGAAAAAGCAGAGGCGAGGGGAGGGGAGGAGGCAGCAAAGGGAGGCGGAGGGGAGGGGGGGTGAAGAGCGGAGCTTTGGAGCTTTGCAAAGAAGAGCCGGCCTTCCTGCAGCCACTGTATGGAAATGCCCCCACATGCACTGATCGCCTCCCATCCCCCTGTCCAGGCTTCTCGTGAGTCCATATTGACTGGGTTCAGCTAGAGCAGGACCCAGCAGGGGCCCCTCTGTGTCTGCCACTGCCCTAAGGAGCCATTCCCCACGATCTGGACACACAAACTCCCCACTTGAGAGGTGTGGGAAATGGCATATGTATTCACCCCCACCCCTAAATTTATGCCCTAGTAGCAGGGCCGGTGCTACCATTAGGCCAACTGGGCAGCTGCCTAGGGCGCAGGGCTAAAGGGGGTGCCAGAAATAGGGAGGGAGGGCTCAAGTGGGAAGGGGGGGCACTAAATATCTGATCTTGCCTAGGGCACCAAACTGCACCAAACTGCCTTGCACCGCCCTGCCTAGCAGAGGGGAGCAACTATCAAGCCCAAGCCCATGGCCATCACCTGCCCTGATACAGAGTCACTGCCATGTCATATCGGTGATAATTCCAGCTGTCCATCTCAACCTACATCCCATCTCGGACAGTGAGCAGTTTGCTCTGATTCACAGCAAAGCTACAGGGCCTTACAGGAATGGCCCACCCTCAGTTCTTCATCCCCAGAAGTCAGAGGTGTGGGAGCACAGTAGCAGTATATAGCCATGGCTTTTTTTTGCAGTACAAATTTGGACATGTTTATGCGATTTGTACATCCTAACCATACTACTTAGTCTCCTCTGCGTTTTTACCTAGTCCTTTCTCTTTTAACCCAGTTGTCTTGATATCTGATGGCAGGCAGTCATTGCCCCCCCCCCCAACACCCATCATAAAGACATGTGCCAGGAACTAGTACCAATAGTTGCACACAGTTACACATAAAAACACACTTGTGCACAAGTACAGTGAACACAAGAACCCCCCAGATTGTGGATCTGAGAGTCCTGGGTTCCAAGCTCACCTCCACAACAGACTTCTTGACCAAGTTAAATGTAAACATTAACAGGAGGAAGACATAATGGATTTCCAGTCTTGTGGATGCTTTACCACATGAGATTACAACTCACCAGTTGCTGGTCAACCCAACAGCCTGGCATCAAACTTCTGGTTTGACGCAACACATCTGAAAGTTGTATCACTGCATTCACACAAGGCCTATCACCAGGTCAAAAAAGTTTCATCATGTGCCCACTATGTAAAAATGGCTGCATGAATCGACCATTACTGCCATGTCCTTAAACAAGGCATTGTCCATCTGTTTTGGTGTACAGATTCTATATATGAAATTGAAATAATAGCAAACTTTCATACAAGACAGTAGGTGAAGACTGTAAAACACTGTGCAAAGTCCTAAATTATTTTTAAAAATTAGTTCAAAATAATGTGCATTCATAGAATTCCTCCTTATTTTTGAAAACTTTGTCCTTCAAATTCACAAAGGTTTCCTACTCATGGAAGGCTTAGTTTGCTATTAGCAAATGCATTACTTGCCAGTGTCAACTGGGTATACAGGAATTCAAGATATAACTTCTGCTCAGATTTTTTGACAGGTCCCTGCTTTGATTTTAATCAGCCCTCAAAGCAAACGAAATGAGCTCCCAGCTACCAAAGCCATGTAACCCAAATCAAAGTTTAGCCAAATGAAAGATTCAGAACTGAAGTTCTCCATGGGTTTGAATTCAAATCCCAACAGCCATAAATAGGAATGGATGTTCAACTCTGAAACTGTGAAACTGAGATGCAGTGTGGAGGCACAGTGTTGGTTTTGTGAGGGTTCATGGGGTGGGAGGGAAACAAGTTACAGAGCCTCCCCAAATGTTGCCATCCTGCAACACATAAAGGGATTTTTAAAAAATCAGGGAAGCCCTCATCCTTCCCGAATTCTCTCTCATCTTTTTGGCCATCTAATGTTACAAACACTGGTGCCTCCTGTTTGAAAAGCAGTTTTGCCTAACTCAAAAGCTTCCTACCTTACCCCGTTATCAAACCTGGCCTAATAAAGGTCTTATCTACATAATTATGGATCTTCAAAGTTTCAAAACACAGCATTAAAAACTTGATGCAACACATTAAGGGCATCTTCATAAGTGGCCTTTTTGTCTAAAAAAATATGTTTTTATGGAAGATAGGGACACTTATGTCAAATACAGTAATACCTTGGATTGAGAACATAATTCATTCCGGAAACGTGCTTGTAATCCAAAACACTCTTATATCAAAGCGAGTCTCTGGCGGGCGTGAGCAGGGCCGATTTTGGCCCGCTCCGCCCGCTCGAGGCGAGCGGTTACATCCCTACGACTTGTCTTGCAAGACGTTGCTTGTTTATCAAGTCAAAAAAATTTAAATTTTTTTGCTTGTCTTGCAAAACGCTCTCAGACCAAGTTACTTGCAATCCAAGGTATTAATGTACACATTCCATCCAACATGGGTTTTTCATCTGAGTTATAAACATGGAAAATGCAAAACAAAAACAACAAAACTATTTCAGTGTCCTATGCAAAAGCAACCTAAATCAAGATGTGTATGATGTTTTAAACAGACCACAAGACGCTCATGGAGAGGCGACCTCGTGTAGGGATACCAATGGCAAACCCCTGCAAAAACACATTCACACATTATAACAGAGGAAGGCATGGCATAACAAACCCACAGCCACAAGACCTGGGCCCTTGCCTCACACTGAATTCCCCTAAGTATGAGGCCCAGAAAAATACCTAGTATACACTGGATCCTAACAATTGATATTATTCTATTTATTTATTACATTTCTATATCGCCCAATAGCCAAAGCTCTCAAACCTCAAACCTTGATGGTTGCCCCTTAAAAGTAGTGTTTTCCCCCCATCCGTGTACACAAAATAAAATAAATAAATAGTGAGAGTTTGTGCAAAAGGCACCACAAATGTGACGCACCAAGACATGGCCGCAGCTATCCAGGTTCTGCACACACCACTACTTTAGTGCAAAAACTGACTGGTTTTGTGACACCACATTTCCAGATCTAGATGCGAAGACACCAAGGACACACACTCTCTCTCTCTCTCTCTCTCTCTTACACACACACACACACACCACAAACACAGACACACTCAGTTCTCTGGCCAGAATGAGAGTGAGTGAGAGAGAGAGAGAGAGAGAGAGAGCATGCGGGGGTGGAGGTGGGGGCAGTTACTACAGGCTGGAAAATCGATTTCTGCCTCTGAACAAGCTTCGCTTCCCAGATCTCCGGGTTCATTAGCACGGACTGGGCTTGACACCAATACAATTTCCACACCGTGCTGGCTGCAGCAGAGCTGGTGGGGGAGGGGTGCACATATAGGGCCAGCTCTGCAAAGCCACTTCTCTGAACCCTCGCCCTGCCAGCCATGGAACGTGTCTGGAGCAGATTCTAAAATCGCCTCCTGTTGTTGATGTTTTCCTTCAGGCCAACCCAGTTCTCGCCTTTGCACTTTCTCCAGGGTTCTTGCCCTTCCTACCCACTGACACCCCAGTGCCCACATTCTCTTCATGCCTTGACCCTTCCCCATTCCAGCTACTCCTACATTTCAATTGTCAAGTCTATAAGGAAAGACGACTCTCACAAAGTCTAGTGGTTTAGAGTAGGAGAAGCAGTCACCAAGACACCTGGGTTCTTGTCCTAACTCTGGCAAGGGGGGGGGGGGGCGGCAAAGGGAAGAATGGGAAGGAGAAGTATGAAATCTAGCAGTCAGCAGTTATTGCTCACTAGTTCATTAATAAAGAAGCACCCATATCACCACTACCATCTCAGGACTTACCGGTACATATATTTCCCCAGCAGGCCCTATACACAGTCAACCACCTCATAATTTTCAGAGACAGAAGATAATTTTCCCCCCAAGGTCACCTAGAAAAGCCCTTCAGAGACCTCAGGAACCCCAGCTCCAAAACATCCCTACCCTACCCCTTTTGCTTTCTGCTCCAACCAACAGACCCCAATATACTAACTCTCCCCTGAAGTTCCATCCCTTCAAATAAACACATCCTCACTTATCTGTTGAGCTCAGAGTCCATGCTCAAACAGCTGAGAGGTGTAGTCTCAAAAGTCTATCTTTAGGATGCACCCAGACATTATGGTGGGGGGGGGCATGACAGAAAGAAGTAGCTTGACATAAGGAAAATAGAAACTTTATATCTTATTCTGAGAGCAAATAACAACTGGATTGGGGAGGGAATGCCTAAAAACTGAGGGGGGGGGAGCAGTGAGATGCAAAATAAATCCCAATTCTGGGGGGAAAGTAAGGTTCCCTTAAAACAAAGTCCAGTCCATCCCCCTCAAAATACATGGCAGACGGAGGATGTGACCCGTTCACAATTCCAGAATTTTACTTAGAAGTAATTGGGGGATGGATGGGTAAGAAAGAGCAACATAAGCCTGTGGGCAGGGGCTGTCTTGTTAATTGCTGTAAACCGCCCAGAGAGCTTCGGCTATTGGGCGGTATAAAAATGAAATAAATAAATAAATAAATAAGCAGACAGGAAGAATTTGATCATACTTAAATACAGGATTCTTATTAGGAGCATTTGGTTAGATGGAGGGGTACATAGGTGATAATTGCAGGGTGGGGGAGAAAGAATCTGAAACTTAAATCAGATTATTGGAGTATTCCACATGATTAGAGTAACCAATTACCGGAATTGCACCTGAAACTCAAACGGGATATTACTGAGGGGCATTTGATGAGAATCAGCAGTTATGGGAGGCTGTTAATAATTTGAGATAACCCGGTAGAACTCGGTGAGAATGGAAAAGAGGGGGTGGTATTTGGGGGCACCTTCTCATGACTGCAGAAGGATCTCACAGGTGCCTTCCCTCCATCCCTGCCCCCTTGTCCCCTAATTCCCAATGGGCCATAAAAATCCTCCTCCACCCAACCCACCATCCACCTAACCCTAACCCTTGGTTTGTGTTTCCAGTATCCTGAAGTAATTGATGATGATGATGATGATGATGATAGCTTGATTATTGGGGTGGGGGGAAGGAATCAATCATTCCCCCCACCCACCAAAAATAAAAGTTGGAGGTCTCTCTCTCTCTTTCCTTTTTGCCCACTCTTTTTCTACCCGCGTCTGTGTTGTTTGCTCTGGCGGATCTCTTTTGCCTCTTTTCCCTGCTACCATCCACCCCCAACGCCCCCCACCCCCTCCGTCTATCGACCGCAGGATGCCGGCGCCGGAGGTTCGATACGGAGCAGTGACACTCCGGATCAATACCGCATGAATAAAAACCCCGCTCGCCCATCTCCTCTTTCTTCCTCTCCCTCTTTTCCCTTTTTCTCCCCTCCTTTCTCTTTCCCCCTATCGGCTCTTTTTTCCTCTCTCCTCGACTGTAAGAGTTGGTGGCATCTCTCTCTCTCTCTTTCCTTCCCCTTTCCTTTCTTTTCTTTCTCTTCCCCTCTTCTTACCGTTTGCAGAACGCAGGGCGAGCGGCGATTTGAGGCGCCATCCGTTCTCCGGGCCGGCGGATCTTTGGAACACCAAGGGGACCGGCAGTGGGATGAACATGTCGGGGACCTGTGAGTGACACTCCGCATAACCCCACGGAGGGAAAAAAATATAAATATATATATAAAAGGGTGGGTGGGTGAGTGGAGAGAAAGGGGTGTCGGGGGGGGGGGACACACACGCTGGACAGGTGACGACCGACCGAGAATGACAATCAACGAAGGGTGGGGGGAGTGGAAATCGGACAGATCTCTCTCTCTCTCTCTTCTCCCCCCCCCCCAACACACACTGCTCCGCTTTCTGCACTTACACACGTGTGTGCATGGGTGTGTGCATAGACGTGTGTGTGTGTGTCTGCGTTGCAAGGACGCGTGGGGTTCGTCAGGATAGCCGGACAGTGTGCATCATTTTAAGGCTTTTGCAAAGGGGGAGGATGTGAGTATGCAAGTGTGTGTGTGTGTGTGTGTGTGTATGAGTGTGCAACACACCGATCCCCCCCGACAGCGCCTGTGTGTGCGTCTTGCCCCCTTTCACTAGATCAATCCCCCCCTTAGCTCCGTCCGAATTTCTTTTCTACCCCCTCCTCTCCTTGCCCCCCCTTCTATCACACACACAAGCCTCCGATTCCCACTTTATTGTCTTCTCCGTTATCTTTCTCTCTCTCTCTCTCTTCTTCCCCCCCCCCTTGCTTCCACCTCCCTCTCTCCTTCCAACCACCCCGCTTTGACAGATGACATCCAAGCAAGCGACCTGCCGTCCCTCGCAATCCCCCCCGCGGGGGGCTCCGCTTCCAACATCTCCCCCCCCCTTCTTTCTTCACTCTTTGCACAAGTACAGTCCACCCAGACAAAAGCAATTATTCCTTAGGTACAAGCTTAGTGTGGGTGTTGAAACCGGGAGGGGAAAAAGAAAGGGGGGGAGGATGAATTATTGACACCCCCCCAAGCAAATAATCTTTCCTTGCCTCCCCTTCTTTTTCAAAAACTAACACACACCTGACACCTTCCACAGCAACAACTCCTCTTTTCAAGGACTAAAAATAAACCCCTCATAATGTTTTCCCTACACCCCCCCCAACTTAAATTAACACACACCCCAAACCAGGCATTCAGTGATCGCAGCCCCTTCCAGGTTTATTATTAGGAGAGAGATTTACACGGATAATCACTGCAAGGCACTGTAATAATAAAGGGGTGACCTTCCCACCCCCACCCCCCAAAAAACACCCCACGGGATACATAATTAGGCTGGGCGTGCTTCTGCAATAACTCTTCGCCTCCACCGACTTCTTCGCACCAGGCTCCCGCTCTTCCACTTTCGCTTTCCTGGGGATGCACCTGTCTGCTCAGGGTCCATGCCCTCGTCTCTCTTTTAATAGCTACTGTAAGGGGTTTGCGGGGTGCGGGGGAGCGAGAAAGCGACCCTGCGCTGCTCTTCTAGAGATACCACTTTGGCCAGGGGCTCAGGATAACGTCCTGCTTCTCCACGCCCCAGGCCCCGTTCGCCCAATGATCGACTTGGCACATTTTTAAAAAAAAAATGCACACGCATTCAAATGTTGCTTCGCTAGACGAAGGAGGGTGTTTTGAGGAGTTTGTTACCTTTTTGTTTGCTTCCGTTCTTCTCCCCGCCCCCGCCCCCCCCCCGCCGCCGCCAAGTGTCAAGCTATAGTAAGGGCAGAGATCCCGGCGCTGATTCCAAACTGGCAGGATGGCACAGTCTCAATAATGGAGAAATGAAATCATTTCAAAGATAGTTCACTGAAGCAGCTTGAAAGAGGCTTTCTGGCCCCCATGCTCTGTGCACACATTTCTTTTGCCTCAATCAAAAAGATTTGGCAGGATTTTGCAGGAAAAACCTGCTAAACCTGTTTGCCAGAGGGGAGAGCGAGATCCCACTTTCAAACTGACTTCAGTTTTGGGGGGTGGGGGTCCATCTTCTGGCTCCACTGCAGACTAGTTGGTACCTCTTTCTTGTGCTATCCCCCCCCCTTCTGGTTTAGTGCTGCTGCATTAAATGCACCATGGGAGAAACTGTAGTGTGGACAAGCTGTGATTTGGCTAGGGCCAGCCAAACCCCAAGACTTGAGTCTTGACAATAGCTTCCCCTCAAATATAGCAGGATATTTCCACTTTTCTTCCCCCACCCCCACCCCACCCCACTTGCTCCCTGGTTACAGATGGATCCCCCCTCCCTTATTACTCTATTATGATCTTGCAAGTCCTGTTCAACTGCATTTCAAACAAGTGGGCCAAAAGGAGATCAACAGCGATGCCATTATCTGTATCCCATTTGAACTCCCTTTTCATGTATCATTTTATTCCCCCCCCACACACATTTTTTTTCTCAACACTGCTCTGGAATCATGGGGGGGGGGAGTAGATAGAGGATGGACACAAAGATAGAAATGTATGGAGAGAGTGGGGTGGAAGATAGACAGACAGACAATATATGAAAGGAAGAGAGAGAGAAAGGGTTGTGGGTGGACAGAGAAAGGGATGGAAATGTATTAGTGAGAGGCAGAGGGAGAGAGGGGTATATATGGTATAATATAGATAGATATCAGATTGATGGAGGGGCAAATAGATGAATATGTATGGGGTAGAAGGAAAGAGGGAGATAGAGGGAAAGAGAGGAGGGGGGAAGTCAGTGTCGATGGGATATAAGGAGTGCAGTTATTTGATTCAGTACCACAGTGTTGAGGTCAGAATTAACTGCCGCTAGCATTAAAGTAGGTGTGTTAATATGTTCTCTCTCTCTCTCTCTCTCTCTCTCTCTGCCCCACCCCTTCTCTCCCTGTCTCTAGGTCGCTAGAAGATGAAATGTACAACACACATGCACGCACCCCAAGTCCATTCTAGTAGACGCTCCCCAATATTCTAACAAAAGCCATACTGGAGGAGATGGGCGTTTTGGATAGCGTTTGATCTCATCCAACGAAATTCTCTTTCTGGAGTGAAGCTGGGAAGGGGGCACATGTACACGCCATTTCAGCCTTCGGTGGAAAAAGGAAGGTCTGTATGTGTGCTAATAATAAACCACCATAGCAAAGAGGAGACGAGTTAATCACAAATCCGCCCATCCAAAGAAGCAAGGCAGAGTCACCGAGTAGGACTTGGTCCGTTTCCACGAGAGCCATTTCAACCAGTAATTGCATTGCCCACATCTGTAATTCGAATGTAAAACCTTCACAGACTACCTTGAAAATTACACTTCCCCACTTCCTAATCTACAGGAACAAAATTCAAAAGTATCTCTCCCCAGATGAAAGGGCATTCTTAGTGGCACCTGTGAAAATGCCTTCTATTTGCTGGTCCATGGATGTTTTGCTCCCTCCCCATTTCAGCACTAACAAAACAGAAGAACCACACTGCTCTTTAAAAAGTGTGCACCACCATGGATGTGTCTTTTCCAGTCCCCACCCTTTCTGCACTAGGATCTACTGGGGTGGGATGTGTGTGGAAAGGATTGTTTCAAAGTGAATTCCTATTATATTGTAACTTGCCTCAAATCATTCAGAATTGGGCAGGATAGAAATTAAAATAATCATTCTAAATATACAACTAATCTCAACTGTCATTGCTGCCAAATGTATTTATTATTCCATGTATGTATTATTTCAATTTATACCCTGGCTTTCTACAAAACTAGAAAGGAGACAGGGAGGGAGGGAGGGAGGGAGTAGACAGAATGGGAGTTGGGAAGGAAGAGTTTATATGGAATAATGGGTAAACAGAGGTAGGTTTTATCTACATAGGGCGGGATACAAGGAGGCACGTTAGATGAGCTCAAAGGCTTGCTGTGTGCCAAACTTGGATTTTGGACTATTTTTTTCTTTGAACAGCAGACCCTTCCTTCATGTTGTATCACAAACCGCTTTGGAAAGACTCCTTGGTTTCAAAAATGGCATCTGTTTGAGTTTTGAGAACAGCATGCCAAGGTCCTCTTGGGTGAGAGGAACCAATTATGTGGTTCTTTGGATCCTGGCCTTGATTTCTCTCCATAGACAGATGATACAGTGTGTGTTTAAATAATCAAGCTTTTATAATAATCCTTTGTGCATTTTAAATAATCTTGTATGCATTCTAACCACAATTTAAAGATAATTGGGGGGGGGCGCGCACAAAAAGGTGACCTATGCAATTAATTAACACACAGGTAAACACCATGTGCAGAAGCCCCAGATAACAGATTGGCATTGAACATTCCCACTGCATTACACAAGATGGATGGAAAGCATATTCTATCCACACCATGCTATGCTGGTGTGGATTGAATTGGCACTGATGCATTGAGCACTGCAGCATGCCTCCCAATCCAATAACAGGAACTGCACATACGGACTGATGGCTGGGTGCTGGCATCCAGCCAAAAAATCCACTCATGCAGCAACTTTGTTGCACAAACAGATGCAGATCCAGAAGGGGAATCTGGATATAGAAGAGAGATCCAGCTGTGCGTGGCTCTCTCTTGCTGGGTTGGATATACAGTATCACATCCTTTTCCTCTGAATTAATTAATCCAGAAGATGTAGCACCATCTACTAAGGTGTGAAGGAATCTACATACATATATACACCCTTTTCACCACTCTAACCATGTGGATTCTGTGTACAAAAGGTTAGTTAAAAGAGAAGTCAATCTGTACTAAATATTCTTAAGAAAACATCCTGCACTGTTATCCTGCACTGTACAAGATTGGTTATTTGACAGTTCTACAAAGTGGTGTGTCTTTTGCATGTATTAAGATACTGTACTTCCTTTCTTCATTTAGAATTAAAAGCTGGAGAATGTGTAACACCTCTCCCCCACCATATCATATCTGCCTACGTTTTAAACGTTCATCCAAAGAAGATGCACAATTTAAGCCTTTCCTCCTGTACATCCTAGCATCCACATTACAACCTGGGCCTACTTTCAAGAACTACAAAGGTCTTAAGGACTACATCAAGCTTGTAAACTCAGTACAACAGAAATGAGGATTTGAGAGAACATTGGGGAAAAATGGTTTAACAGGACGGTTAATGGATTACCAGAAAAATTACTGAAAATCTGGAATTAATATCCTTGTTCCTATTCTTCATTCCAGACTGGGTTGTGGTTTTTTTTTTAATTTAAATGCTGTTTGCTAATTGAGACACAAAAATTTGGGAGGAGGCAGTAATATTTTTTAATAGAAAACATTAATCAGAAATGGCTCTTCTCCTCCAGAAAGTAAAATAAAATTAAAAGAGGGAATCAAAGCAACAAGGAGAGAAGAATGGAAGATGGACTTTCTTTGTTGCTGCTGAACACTCACTGGGGTGTCTTCAATGAATTTGGATGGTGAGGAGGTGGGTATCATGCTTTGGCTATTTTCCCCTTTATATTCTTTTAGAGTGTAGTAGAGATACCTATAAAGCTTTTTACCCTCAATACTCCATTTCCTATAGAAGGAAAGGCATAGAAGTGGAGATATTTTGCAAAAAAAAATTGCTGTAGTGAGAGAATAGCAAAGATGCACAGGGGCTGGTTGTGGTCCTTATGTAAGATATGGAAGAGTAAACATTTTGGGTAAGCCTTTATCAATAGGGGGCAGAGCCACTGGGTTCTTCTTTACTTTATTCCACACATGGGCATTGAGATCAGACGGCCTTTGGAGCAATCCTTTACATTTTTTGGCTAAAATGTCCTCCTGAATCTTCCTACCTTTCTCTTATGGGGCCAACAGCTGGGCAGAAGGGTAGGCAACATGCAGGGAAATTCCACTGCAGTAATCTGTGTCCTTAACACAATGAAAACTGTACGGTTTGTTGCTTCACGCACACAAAATGTTCAACAGAACAATAAAGGCAATTTCATCCCCCCAAAAAGTAACGGGAGACTGTCACTTATTTCAAAGTATCGTAGAATCAATGGGCCCCGTTAAAGAGAAACAGAGAGCATACACAGACGAGAATCAGATACATAGCTATGTTCCAGCTAGTCTTTCCGCCATGGATTAGAGGCAAACAGAGCATTTCTGAGCCCAAATCCATTTTTCCCTGCCACTCTGTAGAAACTCAGTCAGTATAGACATTTGGCTCAAATGTATAAAGATCTGTTCCCGATCCCTGCTCTTCTATTTGAACTACTAGCAGCATGCAACGGTGTAAATGGAGGAATAAAATCCCATGTTATCAGACAGAGCAATATCTATATGAGATGATCATGATGGCATGTTATTTACATAGCACTTTTAATATGCTTTATACTCTTTGGCCAGCAGGGAAAGAAGGGACAGGTGTGTCAGGAGGTAAGCACTGCCGCAGTTTCCATTACTGAAGCATCAAGCTACTGTTCAGTTTCAAAAGAGGCTTGCCTCTTTGGCAGCGAGAACAGATGCTGCAAAACCAGCAAGTGAATCAATCACTGTCTATGTGTGAGGCACATCTCCTGCATGCCTATCGTTCAGTCCCAACCTTTAGCTTTTACATCTTCCCAAGTTAATAACCCCAGAAGATTAAGTATTGTAATTCCCATTTTACAGACATAGTAATCTCACCAAGGCCAACCAAGGCATTCATGGATAGGCACCACCAACATTTTACATGCCTGGGCAACCAAACATCCATGATTTTTCCAGCCTTCATTGTGTGTGCCTAGAATTACTACTGATCCCACCACCTACATATGCTCTGCTGCTGACACAGGTCAAGGTTCCTTGGGAGAACACAGTCAAGACTACCAAATGTCACCAAACGTGTCTGCAGTTTCATTCAGTCCTCATCATGCTGCCCATGAACCATCCCTGCCAGTCAGTTTGCTCAGGAAGTGAGAAGGTACCAAAGGAGGAACAATGAGATTCCACTTTCAGAATCAGAGTGGCAAGGTTGGAGTCTAACTTCTATCTACCCACAAGGCATTGTGTCAAGGCATTGACCTGCTGGCCCAGATTGGTTATATCGGTATTCTGGATTCTATGCTCAAAAAACTAAGCACTGCTGCTCTCCCTCGAGTTCAGGGTGCTTCCTGATGGAGGGCTCCTAGAGCTACCAATGAGAAGGTGTTGTGCTGCTATCATGCTGTCTTTTTCTTTCTTAATGGATTTTCTGCGGTAAAAGAAAAGACGGAAGAAGCGGTGAGAAAACACAGGAGGGTTACAAGTTGAAGATGACGTTGTCTGGAACCCCCATACAATTCTGTGAATGAGGCAGGGTAATGACTCCATAAAAAGCCTCATCTGGAAGCACCCTCAGATGTCCTGGTGTCTAAACCATCACTTATCCTAAAACCAAAAGACCTATTTCAGTTATCATTGTTAGTTGTTTAGGACCAAACTAGATGCTATGTCGCAACTGTGTTAGTACATTTCCTGACAGCGCATATATTTAAATATATGGCTAGCAGAAGCCGCAATGGGGTGGATCAGTTGGGGCTGTTATTAGCCAAAATAGGAGAGAACGCCCTACAGCGCCCTACACCGGCGCTGATTCCCCAATGCAAATCACACACACACACGCACAGCTGCTATTAGGGCTGCAGAGGGGGGAAAATATACAGGCACTTGTGCTGTATTCTGTGTTGTACTTCTGTGTTTCCCTACTCCATGGCTAATAGTAGCTCTGGGGGAGAGGGATGATTTGGATTGGGGCCATGGTGCAGGGGAAAGGATTAGAATCCTGTCTTTCCTGTGGCCCCAGTCCCAGGGCCCCAAGCAGCTGCTCTTAGGAGAAGGAAATTACACTGGGAGATCCAATCTCTGATCTCCCATGTAACATCTATTTATTAAAGCCGACATGTACAGGAGCACTCTTAATTATTGTAACAGAAAGTTGGAGTGTATGACTTAGGTATGCATCTCTAGAGGCAGCCCCTCGGGAGAGGAGTATGTATGGAGAGGTTGCCCCTGAAGCCATAGAGAGTTCTGGAAGTCTGATGGCCTGGGTGTGTGTGTAGTTTTCATATAGTGGTACAATACAACACACCCCAGGATCCCTGTGTATTTATTTCATTATGGTAGCTTCCTTCCTTTCTCAGTCACACTCTTTAGATATTTTCACACGTAAAACTTCAGACATATCCACACTACAAACACTGGTTTTATACCAGTTTAACCATTATGGCTTCCCACACAGAATCCTGTGAATTGTTCTTTGGTGAGGGGATTGAAAATTTCCCGTCAGAGATCCCTAGCACCCTCAAAGAACTACAATTCCCAAGGGAGATGGAGGGGCGGTAAAACTAGTTTACATCTGTGGTATAGAGTTGACTTAGGGTGCTTAGGATGGCTCCTAGCACTACCAATCAAAAGTCATTGTGCAGCAATCTTTCCCTCCCAAATGAATCTGTTGTGGTAAGAAAAAAGATGGAAGGAGCGGTCGGAAACACGGGAGGATTACAAATGAGAGTATCCAGATGATGATTTTATTGTGCCATTGCCCTACTTCATTCACAGAATTTTTCAGGGGGCTACACAATGTCATCTTCCGCCTGTAATCCTCCTAAGTTTCCCCACCACTTTCTTCCATCTTTTCTCTTACCCTGGAAAATCCGATAAGGAAGAAAAGACAGAATAGCTGCATGATGCCTTCTAATGGTTAGCAGTAGGACACCTCCATCTGGAAGCCCATTCTCGTCTGGACCACCTGTAAAGTTTTGTGAATGAGACAGGGCGATTGCACAAAAAAGCCTTCTCTGGAAGCACCTTTAATGAATTTGCACTAAAATTGGTCTACATTGTGAACGTAAAACCGACATTGTCTATCTGTGATTGTGACTTTCCTCCCACATTCTATCCCACATTAGTGATATTTACCATGTAACTACACATTACATGCATATACAGGTAACAAAAGCCTGACAACTGCTTTTCCTAGGAAAACAGCAGCTTTGGGGCAGGACAATTTGTTAGGGGAGAAGTGGCAGGAGAGTACTTAGCCCCTTCCCCCTGCCCCAAATCATACACCCTCTCTGCCCCCCGCCCCAAGATCAAGAAGCACATTTACCCTCACAAACACATCTATAACCTGGAGGGGGGGGCGTTGGTTTGGAATGGAACAATATGGAGTGGAGAAGTAGCAGGCTGAGAAAAGGGTAAGGATACAATGAACACTAGAACACTTCTCTGCTCAAAATCACCCCCTCTTGACACTGCTTTTCCCTAGAAAAAGCAGCCATCAGACTTTTGGTGCATGTCCATGTATGTAACATGTAGTTTCGCCCTTACATGCGCCCCAAGTACAATGAGCCAGAGTCCCAAATGCATTTTCTGGTGTCTCTTTGTGTGTCTTTTTCTTTTGTCCTTTTTTTCCCCCTTTGTGGGGGGACTCAACAGGCACCCTCCCGGTCACAGGCCCTAGAAACAAACTTTGCAGAAGCACTGACCTTTCAGGCAGAAGTGGCAGCTGTAGTACATTCACTCCAATCCAGTCCAGAACCTGAGGAGAGAAAAGAGTGTGTCAGAAAGCAGAGCCAGCTGGAGAAAAGAAAGGCCTGGGATGGCAACTGCACACTCATTGGCACACATCAAGGGAGCTGTACACAGCAACATCAGTGCATACATTGCATAACTGGGGCATGATGAAGGGCTTGTGCATGTAGAAATGACTTTTTCTTCCACGCCCAACATGGCTAACTGTATGTATCCTAGTACTGGAGGCAAACAATAGCTTTTAAGAGAGTTAAAGAGGGGTATAATGAAGCTAAATTTGTCCCAGTGGTGCACATGTTCATTTATTTTTCCCCCACTGTCCTTTCTAGTCAAACAGGTTCTGTAGGTTTTTGAAATGTTCCAAAACCCTGTAAGACCTGTTTGATCAGATATAATAATGGAACAGAGAAAATGAGATAACATACCACAGGAAACAATGGCTCTTTTATGCAACAATAAACTATTGTTGAGGGGGGCATATTCAGGTTTGGCAAAATATTAAAGGTGCCAACTTCCTTCCCCTGTAATGGGAAACCTACATCTTCACAAAATTCATGATCCCTTCCTTGTCCATCACATACTGGCTCTGCAGTTTGGTTTTGAGCTCCCTTGTGCTGAGTTTTCAACCCATCCCATGCCTTCTCTGCCTCAGGCTCAAATAACCCACAAGTCACCCATTCATGGGCAGGACCGCAGCTCAGTGGTAGTGCACCTGCTTTGCACGCTGAAGGTCCAAGGTTCAATCCCTAGCATCTCCAGGGAGGGCTGGAAAAATTCCTTCATGAAACCCTGGATAGCCATTGCTGCCAGTCAGTGTTGACAATACTGAGCTAGACAGACCAATGGTCTGACTCAGTATAAGGCAGCTTCCTATGTCTAAACCCAGGTCTGCCCCACCACATATATATCAGGGGCTGAGGCCAATTTTTAGAGCAAAAGGGGCAGGTGGGTGAAGGGATCTCAGCCCTTCCCCTCCCGGCCCCTTATCTCCCCACAAGCATTTTTCTCCCAGTTGAGCCCACTTCCTGGTTTGGAGCCCAGCCAGAGAGAAAATGACTTCAGGAAAAGGGTTGTGAGGAGGTACACTGCACGCAGGGGAGGAGTTAGCACCCCCACCCACCTGCCCCGTTTGCTCTAAAATCCGAGGCCCCACCCCCATGTCATATGTGACTGGGTCAGACCCATATTTAAACACACGGTGCTGTTGCATGTAGTTGAGCCTCAGTGAATCTCATTCTCTGACAACTTCATACCTGGATGACTTATCTCCCCTAAAATTATCCCTGCACAATGGTGCTGCCTAGGGGCACTTAATGGTGGGGCGGCTGGCCCTGACAGGGCCGGTTACTAAGGCAACTTGCTTCGTATGTATATATTCCACAGGTAGTGAACCAAACTTTCTGGCAAATGTGCAGGCCCAGCTCCAGGCTTGAAGGGGCTCCCTGGAGCACAGTGCCCTGTGGTGGGCCCCTCCTCGATCAGTGGGACCTAGTGAGCTTCCCTGGAGGAGGAGGAGGAGGAGGAGGAGGAGGAGGAGGAGGAGGAGGAGGAGGAGGAGGAGGAGGAGGAGGAGGAGGACAGCAGTGCTGAGTAGTGCTGGGTGTAGCTGCCATTTTCATTTCTCACAGTGATCCTGGAGCAAGGCTTACATCAGGGGCATTGTGGGAAGTTCGAATGGTGGCCAGACTTAAAAGGGGGCACATGGCATGCATCAGCAGTGGGCTCTGCCAGGGTGCGTGGGGGGGGGGAGCTGGCAGCTTCCCTAGATGCCGGGTGCTGACGCCAACCCTGCAAGTGTGCCAACTGTCAAGAGATATTATGCACACACACCCAAACACCCCAAAAGGCCTTAAAGTATTTTTACTTCTAGCCTACTGCGCTAAGGAGCACAGAGCAGCTCAGTGCTGACGGGGAAAGGCAGGGGTACAGGCCAACTCTCTGCCAGCCATAGCCAGGCAGGTCCTCCTACTTTTATCTATGAGGTCCTGGCGGCTGTGCCATTTAGCACCTATGCCACCAATTGGCTATCCATGGCCTTTGCCAAGCCAGATTATGTACCACTACCAGTGAACAAAAATCCAGATGCCCCAGTAGTCACTGGTGCCTCAAGAATTGGGCCTGGTGACTGGCACCTGGCAGAAGTCAAAGAACAGTTTCTTCCTACTGACTGGCACCTAGAAAACCTTGCTGGCTCCTAAGATACTCCCCCCCCCCCCCCATTGCACACCTGAATTATGCACAATACAAAGATAGGCACACTCATAGTGAGGGGCTGTAGCAGGGTGACACAAATTCTTTGATCCACAAAGGGGCCTCTTCAAAACTGTGTTTATCCTTGTAGCAGAGAAACCTTATGAAGAAAAACCTTATGTAAAAAGTTAAAAAAAATCCATGTGAATCTTTCAGGATTGATCCTTGAGAAGGTTAAGCAGAAATGTAGTGCTACGGATCTTTCCTGGAAAATACACACGGATGGTCAATTTGGATGAAACATTTCTTCTGGGTATTTTTTCATGGGGAAAATCTCCTGTTGAGGGGCAAAAAAAGGTTGTGTCAAAAAAAAAAAACTGACCCTGTGTCTGACTGTGCACTGGCAAGGGAATCCACAAGGGCACTTCCAAACACCCAGGTCACTCCAAAAGACCCTACCCAGAGTCCAAACCACAGCAATCCTCTTATGACCACACATAGTCCTCTTTTCCAGAGTACTCAAGTCCTAGCTCTTAGCTTGTGATGTTTCTGTTATAACCCCCTAAAGCCCACTCCCATTTTGACGCCAGAATCCAGGTGTCTGGTTCCCCTCCAGAACTGACAAAAAATGCCCCCCCCCGCACCTTGCCCCCGCACCCCCAGCTATGGAACATACCCACAGTTGTTCCTGCTAATCAGCCGATGTCATCTGCGGAGTGAAGTCTTTGCTTAAAGAGATTTAGGGCAGGAATCAATAGGAAATTTAAAAATCAATGCGGTTAGTATGAGAAAATCAATGGCGTTTAATCGGCCTGCCGATCCCCAGTCACAACAATTAGAAGGCTGGGATGTTCTACATCCCGCTACACGCCATTAGCGTCAATATTTGTGTAAGTGATGGCAGGGGGCAGTCGGGGGGGAGAAGGGGGGAACCCCAGTCTGGCATTAAAGCACTTGGAAAGCTAGAGGAAGCATGTATGGTGGTGGGGGGGGAATCCCAGCATCTTCTGCTCACGGTTTCCCTTTGGGAAGGGGCTCAGCAAGTTGCTCTCCTTATTCTTCCTCTCAGAGTTGTTAGCGTGAGCTTCCTCTTCATGCCTTCTGGGGATATAGAGAACTGGGGGTTCAAGGGTCTATTCCTACTTCCGGGTGTAAACTAGGATCCTACTAGTTATGGCTAGGAGTGCCCAGAACAAGGACTCCAGAATCTGTTCCTTCATCTCTAATGAGAAGCAGGCAGACTTTGTCCTTAGGACGGCACTACATTGGGAATTGTCAGTGCTTTTTTTCTGGAGAAAAGGGTACCGGAACTCTTGGATTACATTTCCTCGGGAGTAGATGGCGATTAAATTGTAATGCAATTAATAGAAGAAAAGGTGCTGGAACTCAGTTCTGGTGAGTTCCACCAGAAAAAAAGCCCTGGGAATAGTGCTTTTGCTGCAGCCGCAGCAGCAGCAGCAGCTGGAAGGGACTCCACCACCACTCCACTGCCCGCATCATGCCACCTTGTACATGTTCAGGAACAGCAAGGATTGAAGGAATGGGGGAGGCAAGGAAATTGCAGCACCTCTGGAAGGGATGGAAGGTTCTAACCAGCTGGATGAACGAGGTATCAGAACCAAGGCAAGGAGGTGCACAACATAAAGTTCCCAGTGGAACACAGGAAGCTGCCTTACACCAGTGTTTCTCAACCTTGGGTCCCCAGATGTTTTTGGCCTACAACTCCCAGCATGCCCCAGCCAGCTATGCTGGCTGGGGCATGCTGGGAGTTGTAGGCCAAAAACATCTGGGGACCCAAGGTTGAGAAACACTGCCTTACACTGAGCCAGACCGTTGGGAGTCCATCTAAGTCCAGTGTTGTCGACACTGACTGGCAGCAGCAACTCCAGGGTTTCAGGCAGGAGTTTTTTCCAGCCCTACTTGGAGATGCCGGGGATCAAACTTGGGACCATCATCAAACCTGGGACCTTCTGCATACGAAGCCTGTACTCTGCAGCTGAGCTACAGCCCCTCCCCTCACACAGGGAGGTATGATTGGCATGGCTGTGAGAAGGCGGGTATAGGAGGGCCAGCCTGCTCACTAGGTAGCAGCAGGCAGCCTAGCTTATTAGATGGCAGATACTGCAGCACCATTAAAGGTGAGCCAGTGCGGCGTAGCGGTTCAAGTGATGGGCTGGGACTCGGGAGATCCGGGTTAACATAGGATAACATAGGACCATAGAGTGGGAAGGGGCCTACAAGGCCATTGAGTCCAACTCCCTGCTCAATGCAGGAAACTAGAGGGAGGGTCTCCCATCCAAGTAATAACCAGGCCTGACCCTGCTTAGCTTTCCATGCTCAGACAAGCTGAGCCAGCGTGAGCCACAGGCCTAAGGCATTCTAGTGCCCCTTGTCCATGAAGCTCACTGGGTGACTTTGGGCCAGTCGTCGACTCTCAGCCTAACCTGCCTCACAGGGCTGTTGTGAGGATAAAATGGAGAGGAGGTGGATTACGTAAGCTGCCTTGGGTTCCGCGCAGGAAAAAAAGGTGATGTATAAATATAATAAAGGGCAGCAAACTTATAGCTGGTTTGTTTCTTACTATATTTTTGCCTCCATGGGAGACACCATTTAGATGTTAGGCCTCAGGGACAGAAATGTCTTGGGCCTTGCCTTAGGGAAGAGATGAAGAAGGCTCCATGATGCCCAAGAGACTGGGAGACAGTGCTGAAGTGGGGGCGGTCATTTTAATACTTTGCCTCAAGCTGTGCTTGTGAAGGAGGAGTACAGTCCCGCTGCCGCTCCTACCATTTCTGGGAGACGTCCGAGGCCTAGTGGTTAGAGCAAGGGATTGTAAATCGGGTGTTTTTAATCCACCTAACTACAGCAGCAACAAGACCCGATGCCTCTTCTTAGCTTCCCAGCCCAGCTCCTAAGTACGGCAGAGTAGACGCGGCTGGGACAGGAAGGCAGGCCTGCAGCGAGGCACTGACAGAGAGTTCGCTCCCGGGAGCCGGATCAATGTGTCAGCGCGGGGGTCGCTGGGAATCCCCCCAAAAAATCAATGCGCTGGTGTTTCCGGGCTGTGGCCGCCTAGATTAGCCTGGTACAGAGCTGACAGGGGCACTAATCAGGCTGTCAATAACCCTGACCCTGGGCAATTAACCTATCGACAGGAACAGGGACAAGGGGAAATACATGGTCTGTGGGGTAGAAGGTACAGGAAAAGGCCCCCGTGCAAGGAAAGCAGGGGTGGGAAAGAACGTGTGTAAAATGGAGACCACCTCCTCAACTCCCCACCTTGGAGTTACTTAACTCATATACTTAACTCACTGGCCCCACAAATAGGAGGCCCACAGCTTATGTGCCTGTTTTAACTGCATGCCATTAATAATGCTCGCATACAACTCTCCCACAACTCTGGCATTACAGCCTAACATGGCCATTGTGCTTTCGTTCCACAACATTCTTCCTTCTGAAGGTGTTACTCTAAAACTTAATTCAACTTACAGATATCAGCGGATGTGAACTAGCATTTCTGTCCCATTTAAAATATTGTACCTTCAATCCTGAGGTCTAGAAACTCTTTTTTTTTTTTTTTTTTTTTTTTAATGAAACCTGGTATTCTGAAGATTTTAGTGTATGCCAGTGTGCTGTACAGCAGTGACCAAGAGAACAAGAGCATTCTACAAATCAATCTGATATTGCTCACTCTGGTTATATGGCCTCCTGGTAGTGATGACTGTACAGCCTAGCTGAATACATACGGGAACTTCTAAAAGAACCAAGGAGGAATATACTCTGAGGACCACTCAGTTTTAGGCCTAAATATCTTAAGGCTTTACTGAAATGGAGCCCCAGGACCAGAACTGGTTTTCGAAACTTATCCCATTCCCACCACACAGCCAAGGCCCAAACAGCCAGAGAAAATTAGGCCTGCAGAGTGAAGACTAGATGGGCCCAAGTGGCCATATACGGTAGCTTGAGTATATTTGCATCTTGAAGTGGCTGGGTGAAGCAGAGGAGCAAATATACAGAAAGAGACCATCGGCAGTATCCAGTACTGCTGCTGCATCCCCGCTGGTTCTGTTGCGCTTGTGGGACTCATGGCTGCCTTATCAGGAACTATACTTCTAACAGTAACCCTGGAAACGAGCCAAAATGCTCATTTCCAGAATGGGACAGGTCAGCGGGACTCCCTTCCACAAGCTCAGTTGACCTGCCCTGTTCTGGAAACGGGGGTCTCGTTCCTTTCCAATTGCTGCAGGAATGGCTAGCTTCCCACTGTGCTAGCAGTGGATCCCACTAGCAAGGGCGGGGGGGCAGCATTGAATACTTCCTCAAGAAATATAAGCACTGAATGGGGATAGACATACGTTTCCAGTCAGTTCATGACTGCTTTTAACTCACCTGTGTCTTAATACTGGCCTCAGGGTACATGCTGGTTACAACCATATATATATATATATATATATATATTGCAACCTACAGCTGGCCTCTAACACACCTGGATTTTACTTCACATATACTCATCTCGCCTTTATCAGGGCTCTCCAACCTTGGGTCTCC
The DNA here is from genome assembly GCA_021292165.1 of Shinisaurus crocodilurus. Classification (NCBI taxonomy): domain Eukaryota; kingdom Metazoa; phylum Chordata; class Lepidosauria; order Squamata; family Shinisauridae; genus Shinisaurus; species Shinisaurus crocodilurus. The sequence continues at coordinate 9,696,972 of CM037885.1, forward strand.
AGGTGTTGCTGGCCTACAGCTCCTGCATACCCAGCCAGCATGGCTAATGGCAAGGGATTCTGGGAGCTGTAGTCCAGCAACATCTGGGGACCCAAGGTTGGAGAGCCCTGCTTTAGATCAAATCTGCAGATAAATCCACAAAAGTGTTTACTAGCCCACCTTCTCCCAACTATCTCTGCTAGATGTTTGTGGCACATTGACAACCTGAGGAAAAAGTGCCAACTCCCTACAAGTTTACAAAATCTTTACTGCTTGGTCACCTGCAAGTAATTTTTAACTCGCCACGCACTACCATACAGGTGGCTACTTGCAAGCCAGCTTTATCCCATCCTAAAATGCATCTAAGTTACTTACTCTTTCAGATAACCTACCTAAATATGCCTGCTGGGTTGGCAACCATGACACAAGTATACTACCATGAGATCCAAACATCCTAATCTCACTCTTTACATCTGAGTTGGAATGCATCCTGATACAACCATTAGACACCACCCAAACTCTCACCTTCAGATGTACCTAAATCCTAGCCTCAAAATACAATTTGATCACACTCAAGTGCCGCTTCTGCTGCATTTTTACCGCTTGTGCGCCATGTTCAGTGCACAACTGCTGTCTACTGACTACTGGGGTCTTCTGAGCAGGTGCTGCATGGAGGAGGCAGTGAGTGTTAGGTTATCTCGTCATCTGCAGCAATTCTGCTGCCTGTTTTAAACAATCAGGTTCATTGTGTGTGTATTACTCACGGTATAGGACAGCACAGGAATAATCTACTTGGGGAACTTTAAGCACTAAAACAAAAAGGTGTAACTAACTGTGCTGTTGGATTGTGTTGAAGGAGCGCATGTTGTGCTTCGAATGGTATATTGTGTGCACTAGTTTGGGTGTCCATATGGCTTGTAATGTATAGGGTGTTGTGGGGGTCATGTTTGCCCTAGTTTCCATTGTGTTGGCCTGCATGCCCCTCCTCCCACAACCCCACCTTGTGACCCCATAAATATGAATTCGAAACCATCCTGGTAAAGGTCACAAGGGCAGAGAAGGAATAATGGCTTGAGGACATGATTGGTGATCCGGCTCTGGTGTTTCCACCAGCAGCAAAATATGCCAGGGTCTAAGGGGGAGAGAAGCAAACTGGAACCAAATCAGTGGCAGACAACCAGGGATACCCAGACAGACAGAGCGTCACAGCCTACCAGCAGTAAGACGTACATCTCCTGAGAAATGCAGACAGGCTGGCACCAACAAAAAAACAGAGAAATTCATCCACATTGCAAAGTGTACAATGGGAAGCAACAAAACCCTTATTTGAGGAGAGGATTAGGGGATATATTCCCACTCCTCCAGGGTAGGAAATAAAATATGGGATTCATGATATTGCTCCTCTGCTTTTATTTTTATTTTTTTAGCTGGAGACAGCCAATAACTGGTTTGGGGGGGGGGGGTTAGAACTGAAAATGATTTGAGAGAGTAATCTCTTCCCAAGGTGCCCATACATATGTTCTATTACTGCTGCTGGTCAAACAGGTTTGGCAGGGTCTTTAAACAATACAAAAGCCTGCCAAACCTGTTTGCCAGTGATGAAAATACACATCAGCAGCAATCCTTCTTTCAAAATGCTTTCAACTCTCAGGAAAAAGAAGTAACAATTGTCTGTCTCCAGTTTTAGTGAAGCAAGCAAGAGGAAAGATAAAATAGGACAAATCTTGACACACCTGGGGCCGATACATGTGACTTACATTTGAGAGCGCTCACAATTCAAACTATACTTCCTGGATAAGGGTGAGAAAACTCTATTGCTAGATCAGATCAAGGCCCATATGGACTCTGGGGACAAAATCAGGAACTAACACCTTCATGTCTTGCTTGTGGGTTTCCAGAGGCATCTGGCTGGCCATTTCTAGACTAGATAGACAGTCTGATCCAGCAGGACTCTGTATGTTACTATAGCAGAGACAGATAGGTACAGAGTACTAGTAAAGCATTATGGGTACCACATAGTCAGCAGTATTCTCAGACTTCCTATGTAGTATTATGGGAGTTCTGCAGTGGTGTGGGGAAGATTATTATTATTTTTATTACTATTACATTTATAACCTGCCCTTTTTTCTCTTGCAAAGAACCCAAGGCATCTTACATGGTCCTCCTCCTCTCCATTTTATCCTCACAACAACCCTCTGAGGTAGGTTAGGCTGAGAGTCAGCAATTGGCCCAAAGTCAGTCACCCAATTAGCTTCATGGCCAAGTAGGGACTAGAACCCGGATCTAGTCCCAGTCCAACACTCTAACCACTACGCCACACTGGCCCTCCCAATGTAATCAGCTTCAACGCGGATGTAACTCCATCTTGCAACAGCACTCATTTTAGAAACTGGATTCCTGCACATTCAAAAAGTACAGCATGCTCATTCACACACACGCCCAAGTCATTCTGAGACAGGCTGAAATGTACTTTTAGTGATACATGTGAAAGTGGCATAAATGTGCACTATCGTGTGTGTGTGTGTGTGTGTGCACGCGCGTGTGTGCGTGCGTGTGCACGTGCACAGTTTGTCCAAAAGTGCCTGTAAGAGTCTCTGAAGCAGGGGGTATGCACATTTGTCGGAAGCTGTGCCCAAACCTGCAAGTGTATTAAAACTTGCAAATTTGCATTTGTGTATTTCAAAGGTGTTGATTACATGCATCATGGCCCATTTCAGACTGCATCTGTCACTCTCCTACTTCTGTGCTACAGAAGACAGGACACAACTTATACTAAGGCTATCAGGAAGAGACAAAAGCGGTCAGAGGAGGGGGAAACTGCCCCATCCTTAGCCCCCCCCCCACCATCCCCAGACATCCTTAAGAGAAGAAAGAAGAATCATCCATAACCTTCTCTTTCTCCTCCTTCCTCATCCTTCCTTTACTGCCAAACTGCTGGACCTGAATAAATGGGGATGGGGCGGGGGGAGACACTGAAGAACCGCTCAGCCCAACATCTCCAGTCGGGAATTGCTGAACCTGTGAAAATCTGCTTCAGAAATCCGGTTAGCAGAATCCAGTTACAGCCCAACTGCATCAGGAGAGTAGAAGGGTTGGGCGGGGAGGGGGGGGGGAGTGGAATGGAAGCAAAAGGATTCTGTGCTCTGGGAAAGGACGGGGCAGCAGGAGGAGTGGTTAGAGCAGGGACTAGGGTATACAAGCCAGGTGTTCGCAGCCTTTGTGCGTCTGCCTGATCAAACGTTGAGGGTCTTTTTGGAAACTAGATAAAGCGGAAATAGCCCTAGAATAAGCCCATTAGGGAATTCCTATTCAGCAGGTTTTCTGATCACTTTTTCACAATTATTCTCGTTGGCCTTGGGATGTAATCTGCCTAGAAGAGATTTTTGCCATTCTTCAGATTAATGCATTCAGTGACACACAAAACAGAAGCAGAAAACATACACAATTTAAACTATGGTTGTCCATTCAAACAAAGTTGTACATTATTTTGTAGCAAGGGAAGATTCTGTGTTGCTGGATTTCCACTCCAAGGCTAAAAAAAGAAGAAGATAATCTACACCAGAGAAGACAAAATGCACCCGTCTATTAGTTTGTCTCACGTGGAGCGAAGATTGTTTAGAGGGAGATTCTCTTTCCAACTTTTGGGGGGAAGGGAACATTGCTGAGTGGGTTCACGGCTACTTCATTGGGCATGTTCGCACATCACACTAACCTACCCTGCCAATAAACCATGGTGGTTTGTTGTTGGTGAAACAACCCATGGTGAGCCCAACACTGAAAGCCCTTTCAAAGTGCCCAAGTGGCACCTTGGAGGGGCTGTCAGTGGCTGACAAAATCATTTTAAAGAATAATAATTTTTAAAAAGTTGCGCAAAAAAGTGTTTTTATTTGGGCACAGTTGCGCAACTGTGAACCTTCATAGTTCTGCGACTGTGGGAATTTGAAGCCTCGGCTAGGGCAATGTCCTTGGGGTTGCCTGCTCCCAAGGTGCAGCAGGTTCCAACCCTGGACATTGCCCAGAATAGGATTCGAATGGTTTTCCCTGCTCTGGTTTGGATCACTTTTTGACAGCTGTCAAGAGAAACCAAAGGTGCAAGGGGACCTTTGCACATGAAAAGGGGGTGTTCTAGGATTTACACCCCCATCACAGCAAGATCCTCATCTTCCTCCCCTAGTCCCCTCCACCCCCAGCTAGTCCACATGCTGGTGCACATTTTGCACTTTTCCTCAAGCCTCTAGGTGCAAAAGTGCACTCCCCCTCTGCTTTTTCCAGGGAAAAGTTTTGAGAGTTAGCTTTAAAAAGGGGTTCTGACAGGGCAGTGGGTTTTTTGTTTTTTTTTTTTTGCCTGGGACATATACAGCCATATGCCCCAGTCAAAACCCCATGGCTTGTTTTAAGTAAAAGCTGTCTGGCCATAAGAAAATGTAGAAGAAACTGGGCAAGTATGCAATTTTATTTTTTTTAAAGCAACTTTCTCAATCTCCCCAAAAAAGAGGGGGAAAGGGGAGGAAAGGCTAAGAAAAGGAAAACAAGCAAGATGTACAATAGGGAACACAAGAGGGGGAGAAAAGAGAGGGATTAAAGATGGGAGAGAAAAATAAAAAGGAAGAAAGAAATTGTTCACATCAGACCCAATCTTGCAAGCATTGCTCTATTTTCTTTCTTGCCAAACCCCTGAGGGTTTCAAAGCTAGTGTTTCTGCAAGGGAATCTTCTATCAGGGGCAGTAGGATGGGGGCTAATTATGAAATAAAACTAATTAATCACTGCAAACCACAAGGCTGGCCCAGCGGGGCACTAAAGAGATGGCTTTTCTTCCCTTCCTCGGGGCACAGAAATTATTTGCTGCCGATGAATTATTTAATGATGCGGTGTTCATTATGTATTATTGATCAGGAAGGATGGTTATTGTCGCCAAGATAGCCCAAGCTCCTACCTATCTTCAGATTCACTGTCACGGACAAGGACCTGGTCTTGTACGCCTTTATTCCTTCTACTATATCTCCATTGTTTAGGCAGACCCCCCAAAATCTGCAGTTCTCATCTGACTTAACACCTCAGGCTCTGAACACTTGAGTTCTATTACCAATCGATTTGGCTTGAGGTTGATCCTTGTTCCAAGCTGCTGTACCCATCCATGTTCTTCTTTTCTTTTCTTTTTCCATGGCCTTATCTTTATTTATTTAAAACATTTATATGCTGCATTTCAAAAGTGCAGGGCAGCTGACATTAAAAAAAAAAAAAGCTGGGAAAGAAATGCTTCTGTGTTGTGTTGTCTCTGGGCTGGCCTTGCTTACCAGTTTCAGAAAAAAGAACACAACATTTTAGGCACTGGTGCAGGCTTGATACTAAGCCATTGCCAGGTCCATGGGACCTGTCATTCCTGCCCCATAAACTCCCATGACTTGTGCTGCTTGTGGGACCACTGGGAAGCCCTCTCCCATTGGGAAACCTCTTACCCCGAGTTCCCCCCCCCCCCAGTGGCTGGGGTTTTGCACAGACACAGACACAGACACACACACACACACACACCAGTTTTCCTGCAGTCAGTTCTGCAAAGCAACAGAGAACCATCTTGCCTACATTGCCAGGGGACTCTTTAGAAAGAGCCATGGATTGACTCCTGGAAATGAAACAAGTTATTTCCCGTTTTTTCTGAAAATAACTCAGTTCATTTGGAAGTCCATCCGAGGTAAGTGCAGGCAAGCTCACACATCTCTACCAATAGGTGGCCCACCAGAAATTGGTTAGTTCTCCATCAGTGAGCCATGATCTACATTCTTCCCACACCTGGCTCATGCCCTAATCCAAAGCATCACAATCCCAGAGAGCATAACCACCTCTCTCTTTCCATAGAACATGACAGGTGTCTTTCATTTCAGACACAAGGAAACCAGAACATCCCATTACTGAAATGTTGGCAGCACAGCTCAACAGTTATGATACCTCCACAGGGCTAAAATGGGGGTGGGGATAAAATGAGGCACTGCTGAGGTACACACACAAAAGGTCTGCATCTGTTCATTTCATCCGTACTTCTTTCAGTCCTTGAATGTGTGTACTACCACAGCAGCAAGAATTCCCCAGCATCCCTTACTGCAGTTTTGCAGCGCCAAAAGCCAAAAAGATGAGAAAAATTCAGGCATCATTTTTTTCAGACCTTGAACGCAGTGTATTTGTCAGGTTGCCAACTTTTCCATTGGCCTTTCTTCTGTGTCTTTAAACAGCGGCCACATACACAGGACAGATTAATGACAGACAAAAGAGGGTACTTCTTCGCACTGGGGCATAATTAACTTACAGCACTAACTTACAAGATATGGTGATGGCCACTAATGTAGACAGCATTTACAAGGAATGAATTCATGGAGGATAGGTCTGTCAATGGCTCTTAGCCACAACTGCTACACGCATCCTCAATGCTCAGAGGAAGTATACCTCGACGTACCAGATGCTGAGGACAAACAGGAGAGGGGTGTTGGCTTTATGTCCTGCTTCTGAGTTTCCTCAAAGGCATCTGGCTGAGTGCTTTTGGACACAAAATGCTGGACTGGATGGACCTGAGCCACTGTATCAACATGCCAGGAAAAAGCTTTAGGAACATAGGGGAGCTGTCTTATAGAGAGTCAAACCCAGTGTTCTCCAACCTTGGGTCATGGGAGTTTATGGGGCAGGAATGACAGGTCCCATGGACCTGGCAATGGCTTAGAATCAAGCCTGCACCAGTGCCTAAAATGTTGTGTTCTTTTTTCTGAAACTGGTAAGCAAGGCCAGCCCAGGACCAACCTTGGGTCCCCAGATGTTTTTGGCTGGGGCACGCTGGGAGTTGTAGGCCAAAAACATCTGGGGACCCAAGGTTGGAGAACACTGGTCAAACCATTGGTCCATCTAGCCCAGTACTGCTAACACCGACTGGCAGCGGTTCTCCAGGGTTTCAGGCAGGATTCTTTCCTAGCCCTACCTGGAGATGCCAGGGGTTGAACGTGGGACCTTCTGCACGCAAAGCTTATGCACTACCACTGAGTTGCAGCCCCTCCATTCACCTGCTTGATTTCACGGCAGGCTACTGCTAGAAGCACAGCAGCTGGGTCAATTAAAAAGCCGGCAACCTTTGCACGTTTCTGGCACGCAAAGCATTTGCAACCATGTTTAGCACTGGGTGTTCTGTGAGTAGAGTTGCGCTCACTCAGATGCAGTGCCAGTTCCAGGTTCTGGAGGGCCCTTGGGCAAGGCACCCTCAATGTGCCCCTCCCTCAGTGAGCCAACCTTCTCATTGCCATTGTCACTAGCTGCTATTGCTCCTCCTCCTCTTTCTCCAAGTTGCAACCACTTGCTTGCTTGACAGGCAGAGTGAGCAAGTAGGCAGAGTGGCATCTACTGCTCCTCCTTTCAACACCATGATGGGCCGGAACAAGAAGCAGGTAAACAAGCAGATTGCAATGGTGAAGAGGATTAGCAGCTCCAGGGGGCTCCTGCTGGAGTGTGGGCCCTTGGCAGGTGTCCGACCATGCCTACCTACCCTTGACACACAGCCCTGCTCAGAAGGATTCCCACAACAAAAGCTAAACAACTGGGCAGCTGTCCACTGATTCCTGCCTTAATTTGCAAGGGTTTACTCTGCACATTCCAGCCTGGCACTGGGTAACTAGTGTGCCAATAAGGGCGATATGCATACATTGGGAAACAATCTCCACTGTGCTTTTTGTCCAGGGGAACCTAGTGCAGTAGTGTAAGGTATGCCATACTGAAATTATGAAAGCCCTAAACATCAATTGTCGTGGACAGGGAAACAAATGCCTATATCAGGAAAATGGCTGTGACAATGTGGTTCCGCCCTGGGCAAAAATGGAACTTCTTGTGACAAATTTAAGGAATGGACACCAGTAAGGATATTAGACAAGCCCTTTCCCAATTCTGTGTTTTTTGTTCTCTTTCCCTTTTTTCATGACTGAAACTGAAAAATCTCTTCTGTGCCTTGGCATTTCCTGGCTCAACATGACCCCAGCCTTACCTGGTGTCAGAGCAGCAGCCAAATAAAATAAGAGTAGGGGCAAGTCTGGCCCCCCAGTTGCCAACCCAGGGGCAAAAGAGGGGTGGGGAAGGAGTGGCGGTGTGGCAACCGGATTCAGTGGCAGGCTATACTTAGAGGGAAGGTCTCGGATTACTATCCCCCATTCCCTTCTCAAAGTGGCCCTCCAGCAAGTCTCATTGCTGCTGTCCCCACTAGAGCTATCCTAAAGCAGTGGTTTGCAAACCCTGGCACTCCTTGGAAGTTTATCAGGGGTTCCTCAGTAAGACAACCAGTACTGGTGGATGAGCTGCCCTAAAAATAGCTAGTCCGCCCCTATTGATCTTCTGCTGCAATCCATCCTTGCAGGGGAGCGTTGGGTAAGTTCTTTAGTGCAGTCTCAGTTGATGTGGGGCAATGAGGCCGCCCAATGTGGCCTGAACATGCACCCCAGAGTGTTCCTTAGAGTCCTCCTCAGCATGCAGGAGCTCTCATGGTAAGGTTCTTTATCCCTGCAGGTATAAAGTTTGAAAACCACTGTTCATAAGCAATGTGCTTTTTCCTCAGGGGCAGTGATTTGGCAAATTTTGAACCAGCCCCTCCTGGTGATGCAGGGCAACATTTGTTTAGTCTCCTTGAAGGCATGTTACCATGTCGTCTCCAGAGACATAGAAAATGAGGATCTCCCTTCGCGACTATGGGTTTATTTACCACCTATATATGGACAGAAGTTCTTTGCTTTTAATAGCTGGAAGGCCTGATAACACCATCCTAGGGGGCATACAAAAAGATCAATAGCACTATTTATCATTCCTACATTGCCTTTTAATGTACGCTGTGCTCAACTGCTCTTAGCACTGCTTAATTCTGAAATAATTATTCCAGAATAACGATCAACCCCCTGATTCGATTCTGACCATTTATAACACAGTTTTGAATTGTTACTCAGAGCATAAGCATCCACTGAAAATGGGGGGGGGGGGGATCCACTTTTTAACAAACCTGGCTGTGTGTACAGAAACATAATTAAAAGTATATTAAGGCATATCTAATAACTGCCGTTGCCCTCCTGGGCAGATTTTGATGTTTAGAATGGGCCTTTTCAAAAACTGTATTTTTCAAATTCCCTTACTCAGTGCCACAGAATGGATGGAGTAGTGACTGCTCAGTACGGGGGCAAAGCGAAGGAGGAACTGCAGTAGTTCAGTCCTCACTGAAAATGGTTGTGTGAACAGTAGAGAAGCAGCCACTGAAGTTAATATGAGAGTAAGAAATTGGTGTCTGAAGAGGTAAGTGTACACCCCCTTAAATACCTTATAGCCTCTTTGCAACTGGCTAAATCAGCCTTCTCCAACCTGATGCCCTCCAGATGTTAGACTGCAACTCCTGCTGGCTGGGGAAGATGGGAGTTGTAGTCCAACACATCTGGAGGACACACCAGGTTGGGGAAGGCTGGCCTAAATCATTCACATTTTCAAAATGTTTTCTGGGCAGAGAGGGATTCCTCCACCTAAAGATCAGTAACGGCAGCCAAACATCCCTGAAAGGCAAATTGTTCACCAGTGCCTACCTTCAGCACTGGATATATTCTAGGCCATTCTGTCAATTCAGGTGACACAGCAGTGAGGTCCCCAAAAGGCCTGGCCAACAAGCCTATCAGTGAACGGAGTATGTGCCATGAAACGTGACCCAGAATCCTCTGGAATGCTCTGAGATTTTGTGGTGCATCCATCGTGATTCCTCTATAGATGAGTTGCTGTGGAAAGGAGTTCCTGAAGGCTTGAAAACCATTGCTCTTCTAAATCATACGATTATATTCCACACAGCAGCCTTTTAACATGCCAGTGCAGTGTTGTGGTTAGAGTGTCAGACGCAGGGCCAGGGAGAGAGGAGTCCTAGTCCCTGCTCAGCCACAAAACTCGCAACATAATAAGCTACCTCACAAGGTTGTTCTGTACCCCCACCCTGAGCTCCCCAAAGGAAGGGCGGGAGGAAAATGCAATAAATACATAGATGGCTCTGGAGAAGGTGAATCCACGGGTCATATGTTTTGTTTTGTTTTTTTATTTTATTTTATTTACTTTTTCAAGACAAAATATAACAAAATACAAGAATAACACAAAAATATAACATAAACAACATACAATAATAGCTGTCCTTTTTACGTTGTCCTTTTTATACTGAAATGAGGGCTAAATTTATTTCCCCTTTTTTAGTGAATTTATCATATCTGTCTGATAAGCTCTGTTTAAGAAAATTGCTAGCTGATGATAATCCTAACATTACAAGACAGGTAGCTAAGTTTTGTGCTTACATGGTTAAAATCCGCACTAAATATGAGCAGAAGTAAAAAAATTATTATACCATTTAGTTTTAACCTAATAATAATAATAATTATTATTTTTAACACTTATGGTAAATTTTAAAGCTTTACTATTTATACATTAATGAACCTTTGTATGTCCTAATGTGGATTAAGTATGATTATGCATGATTCTGTATGAAGTGGTTTTGGTCTATGACCGTGAATAAACTATATCTATCTATCTACATAGATTCCAATACTGTTTTTTTTAAATCTTCGTTTGGACCAACCCCTGCCCCTCCTCGCCTCACACTTTAAGACAGCAATCTTGTGCCCATTTACTTGGGAGTAAGCCCCACTGAACTCAGTGGGACTTACTTCTGAGTAGACATGTATAGGATTGTAGTGTAAATCCCCTTTAAACACCCATGGCAGCTTTAGCATTAGGGGAAACCCATACATGAAAAGTTTGCAGGAAAAGGCCTCAAGCTCCATTTTGTTTTAATTAAGGGGCACAATGAGAGAAAGATAATACAGGAGCAGGCAAAAATGTTTTAGGTTAGCTCCTTTTCTCTGCTACAAGCTTCTTGCGTGACCTTGGGCAAGTCCCTTAGGATGCATAGACATGGCAGGTTAATGTACAGCGTGGTTTTTAAAAACATGCTAGCCAAAAGGTGTCAGCTATCTGTGTTAATCAATCTGTTCATTTAGCAAAGTGTTTAAATATATACTTAAACATGTGTTTCATTTAGCCAGCCCCCTCGCAAAGGGGAAGAGGGACCTGAGTTAGCCAACATGTTCAAAACGTACAGTGGTCAACTATTAACTAACCAAACTTGAGAGTTGCCTATCAGAACCACACTCTTTTGTTATATAGCAGCCTTCCCCAACCTGGTGCCCTCCAGAGATGCTGGACTGCAAGTCTCATCATCCCCAGCCAGCTGGTTGGGGATTATGGAAATTGCAGTCCAGCAGATCTCGAGGCCACAAATACTAGGGAAGGCTAGTATACCTTCATGAAGGCAACTGTAATTCAGGGTTCACCAGAGGTACTTTCATACCTGAAGCAAAGGGACATGCCTTCCTTTTACTCTTTAAAAACAAATACACTGAACACAGCAGATGAATTTCAGTGAAATTTTATCCTTTGCTCCAGAGAGAAAAAGGCCTGTCTGGAGTGGACATGAGCACCCTGGGAAGGCAGAGAACAGGATGCATTCTAGCAACATGTACATCAACAACAGTCTTGGAGGAGAGGTATACACTTTTCTTTTAAATGGAGCCAATGCTCTCCTCGCTTTTATTATATACACTACAGACTTAAGCCAGTTTAACAGTAATTCCTTCTTTCCAGGAAACTATGTTCGCCCATGGTTACAAACCTACTACAGTTTGCACGTACCCTTTTGGAAGCAAGAGGTTTGTAGCGTTCAGGTACAAATCTACATCCAGCCAGAAATCTAGAGGGCTACATTCTCACTACGTGGCTAGATGCTACAGACTCCCCATATGTGCATATGCTCTGACAGGTCGTATTTACTAGGGATTGGCCCCACTTTGTGGGGAGATTATGGCGATGTCCTTTAAACAAATGTTGTTACTGTATACATATATCCCATTCCCTAATTACTTGTGCAGATAGTTACCGCTGTTGCTGAATTGTGGGGTATTTGATAATAAGTACAACTACATCCGTTTCACGATCAAGCATTCCACTGAACACTTTTAAGTTTTATAAAATGGAGATTGTTACAGCCACTTGACTACTACACCTGCTCTAGAAATCACTGCAGGACAGGCAAGTGCAGAACAAATAAATACAGTATGGAGCAGTTAGAGCAGTCTTTTGCCACAGCCTCGTTCAGACATCATGCTAAAGCATTGTTTAAGAACAAGTCGCTAAACTAAACACAGGAACTGGGTTCACACAACACGATAAACCATGGTGGTTTGTGAGCCATATTTGCTTCAGAGTGGCTTGTTGTGTTGTCTGAACACAGCAACATGGTTTGTTTACCACGCACAAGCCACTCTCCCCAGTGTTCAGACAACACAACAAGCCACTCTGAAACAAACATGGCTCACAAACCACCATGGCCTACTGTGTTGTGTGAACCCAGTCTGTGAAAGCAAGTAACAGCAAGCCTCACACTTGTGCACTCCCCTCCTGCTTTCTGGTGCAGCTGCAGGTAGTTCAGATTCATTCACTTCCAGTTTAGACTAACTACAGCTTGTCTTGTCCAAACCTGACAATATCTTAGCAAGCCATCTTCAAACCATAGGTCATGAAGTTGGCTCGTTTAAACAAACCATAATTAACATTAACTATACTTTAGGCTTCAGACAATGCACTAAGCCAGAGGTCCCCAAACCCTTCTGGGCTGATGGGCACATTTGGAATTCTGAGGGAGTGTCGTGGGTGCTCTCACAAAATGGCGGCTAGGGAGGTGCTTGCCCATTCATAAAATGGCTGCCACGGTGAGCATGGCCAGTCACAAAACACTCATTTTCCAAAAGGAAAACTGGTGAGACTAGGCCAGTGGTTCTTAACCTTTTTGGTGTCATACCTTCCCTTGTGAAAAATCTTTTGACCCACGCCTCCCATGTGAGAATTAACGGCCCAAAATTTAGGCTTAGGCAGGACGAGTTTGCATTTTTTAGTTTATGCTCTGTCTCTGGACTAAAAAAAATGCAAATTCAATTAAATGAATGGCGTAGCTCCCAAGATTAGTAGAAAGAAATAAGGCTAGGCCAACCGCCAAGCTGCGCTGCTATGTACTTGTAAAATAAACAATTTATAGTTGAGGGGCTCCTCACGCCTCACCTGGAGTCAGTCCAAACCTCCCCTGGGGAGGCGTACCCCACAGGTTAAGAACCCCTGGACTAAGCGAAAAGTAACTTGCCCAAGAACCGAAGTACGAGGCAGAGGTGAGGTCTGAGCTCCAAAATACAAAAACATCCTTTTGGACCCAAATATAGATGACACTGGAGGACAGAACTTCATTTTGGAGCATGCCAGCATCCCAGTTTTTTGGTTTTTTTTTTAATTACAATAAATCTTTAAGAAATAAAATAAAAATCAGGAGGGGCAGGGAGTCCTCACAGGCGCCAAGAAGTGTCTGCGTAAGGGCACCATGCCGGAGACCCCAGCACTAAACTGTGGTTAACTGAAATTAGAAGCAAATGCTTCTGAACTCCTCATGGCCACACCAGAGGAGGGGTGGGGGACTGCTGCAAACCCAAGACTTGCTGCAGCTCATTCCTGTCCGAACGCAGCCCTACCTGAAACAATGGAGGGGATGCTAGCTGATCCTTGGGTGTGAGAATAGAGGTGTCCCTATTTGCATCTGTAAAATGTTAGAAGTTATGCATGAGCACCACAGGAAGTTTACAAGCGGTAACAACAGTGTAAAAGGTTGTCCGTAGACACCCTCAAAGAGAAAAAGAAAGGACTTAAAGGAGAGACAGTTTAACTGGGCATGATCTGACAAGTTTTGGCAGTCTAGGCAGCAATGAAAGTGCTGTTTCTTTCTCCTCCAAATACACACCTTGACCCACACACCTTTCATAAGGTGTGGCCAAACACTGTTTTCTGTGCTTGCAGTCACACAGGTGACCTGCTGAGAGACCCTAACCAGGCCCAAATAATCCCACTTCACAATACCGCATGTACAGCATTTCTGTTTCTTCAGTCTGTGCAGGCTACCGGAACATTCTTAATTTCCTCTTAAGTAGGAACGTAGCCATTTTTTCTCTCTCTCTGATAGAGTAGCTCGACTTTTAACAGCTATGTAACATGCAGAAATTCGAGAGAGACACCTTTTTCTGACATGACAATGCAGAAACTGGGCCTGCCCTTGTTGAGTTTCTGCCTCAACAAGGGCACAAGTCACAAGCCTCTGTCAGGAAAAAATAAAAAGAGGTAGCAACCCTAAACATGGCTGCTGTTCATGTGATAAAGGGACTACAGAGTATTTTAAAAGGAGCCCAATGCACACTCACAACATAAAGGCAAGAATGACACTACAAACAGAATACCTTTAATATACATGATAATAGTTACGTAATCCACCACAGACATGTATACCCCATCATCCGGAGACTCTGTCCTTCACATAAACATCAGGATGCCACTGCTACAAACACTCTTTTCTCTTGTATTCCTTACTGTTGTCTATATTCCTCTACCAATAACCAATTTCCCCATGTCCCAGTCACATTCCAATTGCTGGGATCTTAATTTGCCATTGCATTCAGAGGAGGGTTGCCTTTCTCCTTATACTGCCTCACCCACTCTGCTTCACCTTTGCTCTTCAGAGTGGTAGTTTTCTGAAATAAGGGACATCCATTAAGGACAACGAAGCTGTAATGTTCCAGAAAAAGGAAAAATCTTTTAATATAACCAGTGCCCCTTAAAATAAGGGGCAAATGGGGAACCCTAGTATTCATTTTTATTTATTTATTACGTTTCCATACCACCCATTAGACAAAACTCCCTAAGACAAAGCTAAAACCATAAAATAAAATAACACAGTAAAACGTAATATAGAACCATAGGTTTAAGACAGACTAGTAACCCCAAATTGTGTTGGCCCTGCCGGGCCTGTACAAAAGAGACTACCCCTTAACTACAAATTAGCTAGCCTGGAATATCTACCACCTGTTTCCACATTCAAAATCTCCAACACAGGTTACAATCTCCAATACACACTCTCCTAATCAGGCACCGGAAAGGGTGGGGGAAATTCTCCTTTTCATGATTTGGTATTGGTATCCTGACTGTCAGCACAACGTAAGTCTAAAATGTGAAAACAGATCTGTGGTAAACTGAATATGCTATGCATATGTTTGCCCATGATACCCTGCCCATGCTCTCCTGCCACTTGCCTGACAAGAAGAGGTGTTCTCTTGCCCTGAAGCACTTTGAAAAACCATTAGATAAATACTCGGCATTATTATTATTATGAACTTTAATCTGCTAAAATTGGTGTATACCCAAGACTACTTAACACTAATTACCACTAACACCTTTTAACCAGAGCCGTACTCACAATCAACGTGGTTAAAAAGTGGTAAAAGAGGATTTTTTTAAAAAGACCCCGTAAACACGTCTTTATCAGAGGTAGATTTTAAAAAATGGGGGGGGGGGGTCATGAGACATTAAGCTTTCGTTGTAAGTTTCTAACTAGTTACAGTTTCTTATTTGTTGCCTCCTCTTTTTGAATTTTTTTTTTTTTTAAGTTTCCCTCCCTCCATCCTGGTCCTTTAATTATCGACCTTCTCTTTTCCCAACTGAATAACCGGAAAGAAGATGTTTAGGAGAAATTGGGAGACAGAAAGGAGAAGAAAACATTACGTCCCAAAAAATATCAATCGCTACACCTTTTTTTAATGATACAGTCGCAACATTTAAAATATGGAATTGTTTTGTGTGCGGAAATAAAACACACACAAAGTATTATTAGTGATAATAGCACATACAATTGTTTTCCAAGAAAACACGTTTTGCAACAGGCAAAATTCAAGAAGCTTTAAAAAGGGGATTATTTCATTTCATTACAAATCAAAATATTTCAATACCCAACAGGCATTTTTATCCTGGCCTTCCCATGCTATGGAAAATGAAATACATACACACTGACCCTATTCATTCTTTCAGAGGTAAAAAGAAGCTTTTTCTGTTTCCAAGATCTTGCAGACATACTGAAGTCAGTCTAGAGTAAGGTTCTTTAGTCCATATTAAAAATAGGGAGTGTGGGGAAAATTACAGGGAGATTAGATTTTACATTGGAATATAATTCACTGCTACTCACCAAGTGAACTAAACAACCAGATTTGGAATGTAACGTTAAATCTCAACTCTGTACAAAAGACCACTGATCTAGGTAGATATACAAGAGCCATTGCTGTGTGAACAAGGCAAAACAGGTTTCTTTTTAGACTGACTCAGGAACCCAATTAAGTTGAAGTACTTGGATTTAGGCTGAGCTAGTCCTATTAACTACAATGCAACTACGGTAAATTGGCACAATCCTGATTTACCTGGCCTGCTTAAGTGGGTAGATTTAAAATGGGTCTTTGACGCAAGGTACTTTTACTTCAACTTGTCAGCAAGACTATCAGGAACAGTGCCAAGTCACTGGATCAAGTTGCACAACCCATGAATGTGTGGCTGGCCATTTTTATGTCTGGCCAGAATTGTCGTTGGAAGATGAATGGGTCATGTCACCACAAACCTTACAAAAATGTGTCGCACAGTGTTGTGTCCAGCTGTGATCAGGGCCCACAGAGGAGCGTTCACATGACCCCATTCACTATGAGCAAACTGCAATCTAGGCAAAGGTAGTGAGCAGACCCTCATTGCATACAAGATGTCAATTAGACGGTTGTTAGGCTTTAGGATTGTAAAAAATCATATCACCTCTGGTCTTAAGATTTTGCAGTCTAAACAGTAAAAAAAAAAATTAAGGTGAGGGGAAAAGTATTTTACAGGTCCAAATTAAGCATAGGTTTCAGCATAGGCTCTTTGCACACACACACACATACATACACCCTGTCGTAGTACAATTATTTTTCCCCCAACATAGAGTACAACAATCCTGTTTGCTTCCTGCGCTGGATTCCATTAATGTTCATCATTGTTCAGAACATGGTGGCTGTTTCCTTCCTGCGAGATGAGGTGGATGTGGCTGTCTTCACAGCTGTGGAGAAATTTAACATACTGGTTGCCTGCCCAGCATGAGGAACCAAATGATGGTTCTCTCTCTGAAGGAGCAGACTGTGGGATTATTGGGGCAGGGGAATGGTATCTACCTCTGCATATACCCAGGCAAAGGAGAATGCAAAGTCCAAAAGTATGGGTCCCTTGAATTTACCTAAAACCGTATTAAGTGTGTGTAACAAGACTCTCATGCATCTAAATTTCACATCAGTCACTCTTCCACTAAACTAGAATGCTGAGTTTCAATCATTAACCTGATCCTTGCCGCCTTCCATCCTATTTTCTGATCACCCCAATGTCCCCTTATTCTCTGCAGTGCACCGAAACCACTGGACCCACCTCGAAAACCATTAGAAGATTCCCTCTCGCATTGATGCTTCATATCTCTGGAATGCTTAACAAATTAATCCCACCATATCAGATAGAAAAGATAGGCATTCCAACTTTTAAGATTCATTTGAGATAAGATTGTTATGATTTTAAGTGAAGAGTACAATAATAATTTATACCTGCTGAAGAATTTTTAATTGTGAAATTCTGTTTGAGGGCTGAGGTATACATATACACGGATGCTTGACCTCTTTACAGAAACCACGCGATCTCCTTGCACATCTGGTATTTATCAGGTGCCCATATTTCCAAATAAATCAGACTCATGCCAATAAGGAGATAGAAAATGACAGTCACCGAAAAAAATCTTTAATTGTAGTAAACTCTATTAACAGGAATAATCATTACATCTTGAAGGATACAAAGAGTTATCCTTAAAACTTTTGTATACATTTACATCTAATTTACCAATTGATCTACTGTATCTATATATTTACAACATATGCAGTTGCTACATTTATTTATATATATATTTCAAAGGATGATAAGGACTGATTTAGCTGATCCAGTATAAGAGAACTTCTTCTGCCCCAATATCCTGTGTCTATTGTATCTGAAAGTATTATTTGGAACAAGGATAACTGATTATGGGTTGTAATTGATTTGACAGATGACAATTGACAGACAGAAAGGAAAAAAAGGCAAAGTGAAAGGAAAGACAGAATTATTCATATTATACCTCAATTCGACAGGAAACTGAAAGCCTTTCTTAATTATATAATTTGTTTGCATCTAAAAATGTATATGCAAATCTATGCAAACTTATTTAGAAACAGACCTATTATTTATGGCCTAGTGCTTCATTCCCGTTAAGGCTTCTTTTAAAAACTGCAGCCAGTGGGCCCGATCGGCTGTTTCACAATAGTCCTTTTACACTGCATAAGTGCTTTGAAGGGCTCTTGGTGTAATGGAAAATGAAGGACAGCAATGTAGTGATGTATATTATTTATAGGTTTGTAAATCGATCCCTTTATATTTATTGAACTGTATTCTGGAGATAGATACAGGATATTATTGATACGGATGAATGTATTTAGTGACTGATCCTGTTATTGATAGATCCATTTACAGACGCTCAAAACAAAAGACACTTTCAGATGTAGAATTATATTATGTAGAGCTAACTGAGTATTTTGTTTTGTTTTTTTAATTATTACTGAAGCACTGATCTTCTTTATAGATGTGTTGATCTCAGGCATGGCACCTGTTATTTAGGACAGGTGTGTATATTTGCTTAAATCTAAAAAATAATGTTGATATAGACAAAATAAGAGACTACAAACAAATCTTTCATTGTATGGAGAGAGATATCTATATATAGATATATATAGATATATAAAGAGAGAGAGTGTTCCAAAGGTTCTGGTTAAAATTGTACAACACATAGGTTCAATATATCTTGATACTTCTAATTACAAATCAATCTGCTGTTTATAGATTAACTATATCTATATATTTACAGGTAAATCCATCTTTTTCTAGCTGAATTTCAAAAACTTTCTAACAGGAGTAATTTATAACTACCCTTATAGATTTGCAAAGAGATCATTACATTTATAGTTGGAAGGTGCAGACTTGAAAATAAATCTTCAATGGGAAGATCATGTTTTAGAAAGACTGATAATTAAATTGATTGCCCATTTAACATGCATTGATTTGTAAATGGATCTCTTAGTCACACAATTACACAGACAGCACAATAGGTAAATTGTACACCAGTAATAAGAATGAGGATGGATTTCTACTAATTGTTATTGGGGGCTGCTCTTTGCTTTCAAGATGTGTGGACGCTGCTTTTGTATCTTTTTCCTTCTACATTTCTATCTATAAAGATTCTGTAATTTTGATTCTTTCTTTTAAAAATTCCAACTGTTCAGGAGGCTCAAGGTGAATGAAGGAACAAATCCTTTTATTCGTCTGTTTCTCTGATTTCTTCCTTTCCCCGGGTCCTTCTATTCTTCTTGGGCTAGAGTGTGGGGCTGTTTTGCTTGTGATAAAGCAAACAGATCCCTGATTTGAAATACGTTTTCCCTCTCTGCCCTCCACTATAGATCCTCACACCAGCCACATCACCAGCCACATCACCCTCCCCCAGAGAAAAATATGGTAAAGGTGTGCTTGGGGGTGGGGTGGGAAGCATCTCATTCCCACTGAAACTGACACCAAAGTGGGGCAAGGGGGGGGGGGATGGAGTGTTTGATGGCTGAAGGGTATGACTGCTCTCTCCCCTACTACACCACCCTTTTCCTCCCCTCCCCAGGTGACATTCATGGAATAAATGACCTGGACGCTTTGTCGGGTGAGATGGAGCTGGCGGTCAGTTTCTTGACCAGGAAATGGCTGCTCTCACGTAGCACTGGAGAACTGTGGATCAGTATTCTCCATTAATGCATCATTCTTCACAACTGGGAGTAGGGTGCACTGTACCCCACAAAGCTAAATTAGAGGCTGGTTTCTGATTTAAGAAAAGAAAACAACATTTTTGTGTTTTTTTTTAAAAGGATCACTGTGCTATTACATCCCACATTCCGGATTTTAGGGGAAAGAAAAAGGAGGTACCTTCCCTTTCCAACAGAAATATGACTTCAAGAAGGGGGCTTAAGGGCAAAAGATTGTTTGGACAAAGGGGACTAGTGGATTGGAATAGTGGGAATGGAATTTGGAGGGATTTTATCAAAGAGGTTGGCAAGAGAAGAGGAGAATGGCTGCAGTAGGCACAGAAGGAGAGAAATGTGTGATAAAGAAGAGGGAAAAGATGAAAAAAGAATCCAGTGAACATTAGGAGGGAAAGTAGAAATACATTTAAAAAGGAAATAAATAGGTGAAGAAATACAGCAAAAGAGCTTAGAATAAAAGACAGTGCATGAAACATGGAAAAGGAAGAGGTGTGTAGAGGTTGAAGAAAGTATAAGGATGTATACAAGTATGGTCAGAGAAAGGGTGACAAAATATATGCATATATAGTTAAAAGTCCTAATGTTGGGCAAGGGGCAAATAGGACATTATAGGGGTCAAAATCTTGTCAAGCTGACACATATCCCCAGACAGACAAGTCTACTGAGCAAGCACGGAGAAGCTCAAAGAGTAGTCTGTGAAAGGGCTGAAATAAGGGGGTAAGTGAGAGACACCGTGCAGCAAACTGGTAAGCAAGACAAGACGCTTGGGGAAAATCACAGGCCAGGCTCTACAAGGGCTTCAGCACTGGACCTATCCAGTAGGGTGAGCTATAGAGGAAAATAAGGGGCAGAGACACAGCAGTATTGAAAGGGTTACCAAGACAGACACACACATACAAATGCACATACACAGACCAGGCAGTAATAAAAAAGGTCACTGCAGAGAAATGAGGTCTCACTTGACAACAGCAGATGCACACCCATCAGAAAGACATGTGCGTGCGCGCGCACGCACGCACACACACACAGAACACACAACAACAGAACAGTGCGGCACTTCCCTATGCAGGCCGCCATCCAACCCTACATGTAGTACACACTGTTTAAAAAAAAAAAAGGAGATACAGCCACACTAATTCACAAAAAGATACACTGAAATCACAGGAGGCAGACGCACACAAAACACTTAATCTGAACGCCATAAAAAGTACACCAATTCCATGCCACTCTTCTATACTCAGATTCTCACAACATAAGATATTTATTACCTCTTAATATCCGTCAGCCATCATGTCATACTTACCCCATGAGGATGGCTGAAAAGCTTAAATCCCCCCCCCCCAAGCTCACCTTTTCAATAAATGCTTAAGGGCAGAATTTGGATTCTAATCCAGATTAGTGACTGTGGGAATCAGCGGCAATTCCATCTATTCCAGATCAACTAACATGGAGCATAAAGAGGTGATCTTTTATACGTGGTCCCCAGCTATTCCTGCCCTAACCAGTAGGCCCAATTCCAGTTCTCACGAAGTCAGGAATCCTACCCTGCTCAGACACTGTGTATCTCCCATTCCCCTCACAGAAATTGACCTAAAACTGAAAATTCGAGCTGTTGGGTTTCCTCCTCAATTCCAGCCAGATTACCACCACCAAATGAGTTGTAGCTACTCCAGGTTAATCAACCCAGATTATCAGGGTGTGATTTTGCATATGCAGAGTCCTTGTCTGGCGTGGGGTGTGTGTGTGACACGGACAAAGTGAGGCCTAGTAAACTGGTGTGTGGGGTCCAACCTCTATATAGGCCTCAGCACTAGGTCAAAGAGGAGGCTGGGGGCATCTTCTGCAATCTATGGGATTGGTAAAAGGAGTATTCCCTATGACACGCACCTTACCACCAGAAGACAAGCTCTGTTCCTAGAATCCGGAGAAAAGCCAATCTAGGCAGGAATACTGACGAGAATTTGGGAGTGTCTTGCAGCTAAAGGCCTTATTACAAAAGAGACCGACCTACCCAATTATATCAACAGACACACACAAGGCCACATATAAGAAGGGGGCTGGATAATGTATTGCCTCTACCCCTTAATACCCTTTAAGCACCCTTTTGTACACACTCAGGGCCCATACCCAAGATCACTTAATGCAGATTAATTACCCCTTAGTGCCCTTTAATAACACTGTTGTACTCACAATCAGAGGGATAAAAGGCTGGATTTCTTCCCACCCTTTCAATCCATGTTTATAGATGAAGCGAGGATTCTAATCCACATTAGTGAACCAAGGGGTGTTAGTTCTTCTAAATTAATTAATATGGAGTACAAGGGTTTGAATTTCTATATATGGTGTTAGGGCAGGGAAAGAGTGCTAAAAGGGTAGAGTTCTTTCCAGAGTTTGACTTAATCTTTGTATATGTAATGTCAGTTCTGACCCACTTGTAAAGACCAAACCAGGGGAATGGAAATGTTCCCAGATTAATTAATCCGGAGTAAGAATGTAGTCTTCTGTATGCACTCAAGGAACCAGATTGGCCAACACAACTGTAATGGCAACACGGAGATAATGCACACTTAAGGAACAGAGGGGGATACAATCCATACAGGAAAAGGTACACTCCCACAGATGACAAACAGATGGATTAATACACACCCATGGGGGCAATTTCTGAATCTCTGCAGGGACATGGACACACACAAAATATCTCAAATTACACAAAGACCTAGATATTTAAGAAGAAAGGCTGTTGTCACCTAACAATGCTACGGGTGGGGAACGGGTTGTTACAAAACTCTTTGGGGCTTCTGCATGTATTAGGTTTTTGCAGAATTTATTTCAGAGTAACTTTCACTTGTCCCCGTGTCACAGAAGAATCCATGATAAAGACCTGCTTACTTTCAGTGAATTATTTACAACCACTGCTTACAGGTAGACTCGCAACTACCTGAAGAAAAATACAGTACTAATGTGATTTAGCAACCAAGGACTAAAAATGTAACATATGAAATTAACACACTAACAAAGAACTGGGGGAGGTCAGAGTCTAGTGTTAGGAGCTTCACCACAGCAGTGCCCAGCTGTCAGGACCCTCTCAGTAGTGAGTCTTTCTTCAGGAGGGGTCTTAGCAGCATATGCACAGTGGGTCTCAATTTCCCCATAGTAAGATCCTGTAAGTGCCCAACCCATGACACACACACAACCATAAGTACTTCCCTCTTCAGCAAGATCCAAACAGTAATTTCTATTACCCACTGAAGAACTCCAAGTAACTAAGGATAAGTTAGGAAATCCCAAAGCAAACAGAGAATTGCCAAGGCAAACCCAGCGTCTGGGACAGATGCATGGAAATACAGAGGTATACATATTCCTCAACTCTCTCTCTATAATGCAAAGACTCGAGAAATAAAAACAGCACCCCAGTGTTGCAAAACCTGGGATGCTCCAGTAGAGAGAGGATACCGTTTGGCCTGGAGGAGGGGTATCACCGTGAAGCACAGGGGGTATAATTTTGGATTTGGGGTTCAGGAAGACTGACGGTAACAGCCACACCCCTAGATCCATTCTTTTCCATCCTATTCTTAGAGAGGTGTACCCTGCTCTCTCTCTCCCTCTCCCTCCCCACTCACACACCAAACATCCCTAGATTTTGTCTCTCTCAATTCGGTTGCCTCTATCTACCCCTTATCTCTCTGTCCCACCAGATCTGTACCATCCCTCCTGCTCCTGATATCCAACCGCCCCCTTTCTCTTTATTACCTGACTCTCCTCCCCTGCCTGACACCCTGTTCCCCCAGATCAACCTCTTCTCACCTTCCCTTAATATGGTCCCCTTCTCACTCCCCACCCCCCAAACACAGCCCGGTCAGAATGTGACCTCTTCACCCATCCACCACTACCCTAGAACTCCCCTGCGCCCTTCCAGATCCTGGTAATATCTCCCCCTCCTAACAATAGCTGCCATGGGCTGCTAATAATTATTAATAACATCCTTCCTTTCCTCCCTCTTCTCTTCACTACCCCCACCCCCTCCATGGACAAAAGAAGAGTCCAGTTCTCCTTGTATGTATCTGCCTCCCCTCCTCGCTTCGGCCATTGCACCTTCCGCCCCCCCCCCCCCGTTTCTCCCAGCTCCCTCCCCATCGACTCTCCGGACAATCCAAACAATTTCAGCTTCCTTTTTTCCATTATGCAACTTGTGTTTATTAAGAGAGTAAATCCACATACACACACATAACCCAATAAAAACAGCCAGCCCCAGTGTATCAAAGCAACCCCCAATAATGCACAGTGCTAACCGGCTCTTCGGGGTGGGAGAGAATCCAAATATTGCAACACATTTACCGAGCAATAAATGCCCGCTTTGCAAAATCATAAAACGCCGGAGACACAACCACCCCATCTCCTCAGGTTCCTTCTATCTATTCCTCCTTTTCTCCCCTCCCTTCTTTCTTCCATCGCCAGAGCATCAAAAGCCGAGCCGCCACCACCACCGAAAGCAAAGAGACAATTATAGAAAATCCTCTACAGGATCCCCCCCGTCTTCTGGTTTTATTTTTTATCCATACAATTCTTTTAAGGGGGGGAAAAAACACCTTCGCTCAATGCACAAAGCCATTTGCAAAAGGATAAGAACAGCCAGGAAATACCATTTTTACCATTGCAAAAACACCTCCTCTTTGCAAAGAATAAACATGCCTTTTAAAAGCACGTCTATATTTTTTTTGCATTTTATTTAGTTTTTAAAATTGCATTTTTATATATGCATATCTCCGTTATTTTTCCCCTCTTTGCAATTTTTTGTCCCTTTCCTTAAAGGTTGAGCCACAGACACCACCGGAAAAAAAATGCCAGAGAGAGAAAAAAAGAAAGCTCTTGGAAGGAACAATTGCAGCTGCTGTGTTGAGAGACGGAGAGAGAGAAAGGAATAGACTGCCTTGTGCGTGTGTGTGTGTGCAATAGACCAGCTGCTGCATTAAGCATTTTGCAATCAATAAAGAGCGGGTGAGATTTATGCAAAGCGCAGATATTAATATGCAAAGTTTTAAAGATTTTTAAATGGGAGAGAGAGGGAAGGAGACAGGGAGGAGGAGGCGGGGTGGGGGGGATTGCATAGAGACTGCACCTACCTCTGCTTCCATCGGTGGGCGCAAGCTGACTCCTCCATGCGCGCATGGGTGCAGCCCAGATACACAGGGGCTGAGGGGGAAGCAGCAGCAATAGCAGAAGCGGCGGCGGCGGCGGCGGCGGCGGCAGTCAGAGCGCGAGCCAGGGCGCGCGCCGGATTCTCTCCATCATTTCCCCCCTCCCCATTCCCGGCGACGGTTGCCCAGGCAACGAGAAAGATGCAGCAGCATCAGCACCAGGATGAAAGATGCTCAGGGCAGCAACAGCAGATGGGGATGGAGATGGGGCGCGCGTGAAAGGGAGCCCTGATTGGAGGGGGGAGCAGATGGGAGGGCAGAAATAAGGGGAGCCCCCTAATTTGAGGAAGGGGGGAGTTTCAAAATTATACAACTGAGGGGAGGAAGGGAAGAGAGGACTTTTGGAGGGAGGCAGTGGGGAAAGAAAATGCCTAGAAATGACCTAGCTGGGGTGTGGAGGGGGAAATATGGGGGAAGGGGCAATACAGAAAGGAGGGGGGAGACTTGGGATTTGGAGTCTATAGAACTGAAATGTGGGGAAGGGAAGCATCAAAGTTTGGGGTATGAGAGGGGTGTTATCAAACTTTAGTACAGGGGAGAGTCCTAGCTAAGATTTGGGATGGGTGAAAAAAACCTATGGGGTGGCATTGGAGGGGGAAGTTCTGGGAATATTAGAAGCAGGATGAGGGTACCCCAAAGTTTAAGATTGAGAGGGGGAAAAGATTTAGGACGGCAAGATTGAATTTTTGCATGCATGCTTAGGATTCTGGGGTTGCAAAGCGTGTGTGTGTGTTTGTGAGCAGTATGCAATGTATGTGTCACTGCGAGGTCTGTGTAAACACCTTTCTTTGCACTAAAGCAGCTTTTGCCCCTTCTTTCACAACATCATACTTTTACTGATTTGTGTATTGTGTTAATGTTCTGAAACTATGTATGAGCTTTCCCTCAGTCTCTACATTGCTTCCATCTAGTTCGATCTGCCTACTAGAAATGAAAAACATTCTATGTGGTCTTTCACAAAGGGGCCATGAAAAAGTTATTGCAATTAGGAAGATAACACTGTAAAGTAATGGAAATACCTTTATGTAATACCTATTCAGAATTTAAAATTGGCCCTTCTGGGCAGATATACGGTACAGGTTTGGAGGTGTGATATATCTGATTAATATTTTGAGGAATTGACAGTAATATAAATTTGGAAAGGAAGACTTCTTTTAAAAATTATTAGGTGTTCTTTTTAAATTAATTTATACTTAGGATTAAAATGTGCAAAACTATAGTAAAAAGTTATTTTACTTTTTAGTAAATTCCACTTAGCAAGATAGACTACAAATAATATATGGAACAGGTATTAAGGATTAAATGTAAAATTATGGTGTAAAAGGTTGTGTGAAGTGGATTTTCAGAATTAAAAGCACTTTATGGAATAATATTATATGGCAGAAACACCAGGTAACATGCATAAAAAATTTAATATTTAAACTTATTAAATACTGTACATTTTGGAAGTGAAAAGCCGTACGTGCCAAAATTCTTAACAGCAAGATAGTCATATACACTAAAGATTTCATTAGAATATGCAAAACAGTTAATTATATAAATTGCATATTTGTAATTCATAGTGTCACTTGGAAATCATTAGAAATTTTGCTACTTATATTAAATGCTTTTTGCAATATGTGAATCACAGCTGAAATGTAATGCACTTGAATTTTAAGTTCCTGCATGCCTTTTAGAATAAAAATTACAAAGAAAATAATAATGTATTGTGGAGAATCTGAGCATTTTAATATACGGTATTACAGAGTAAAAGTACTCAGATTCTCAGATGCAACCAAAGACATAGTTATTCGAGTTGCAAACATAGCAATATTAAATACCATTACATACTGTCAATAAAGGTATCACTCATAGGGAAAAAATGACTATGTACAATAAATATTTAGATGCTATTCAATGGTAGGTAAATTTATGATTTTCTTTAAAACCAAGGATTTTATGTTCAGTATGCAAAAATATTTCATGTAAAATATATTAAAGATAATTTGCATTATATGCAAAAGAACCAAATGCTGTAGACTTCTAAGTGTTGATCTGTAAAGTAAACTAATTATATAAGATGATATATGTTGCTCCAAATATTAAAATCATATGTAAAACTGACTAAAGGTTTTGCATAAAGTGAATACAGAAAATGAGTAACCAAATTGCGCTGATGAAAAGTAGAGATCATTGTGATTAAATGATTATTTAAAGACAGGTTTTGCACATAACATAGTATAAAATTTAGAACTTTCTATGTTATATTTAAAGTTGTTTGATTAATTTTCAATAGATGTATTATATGTAAAAGAATTAAGAACATTGTGACATAGATCAGATAGAAAATATTAAAACCCAACAGTTTTTTAAATGCCTGCTGGAAATAGATAGGATTTTTCAATAAGCATTTTCAAGAATTTTATATATAGAATTAATATGAAAATCTGCAAAATGTTATTCACAGTATTAGGTAGCTGTCAGTGAATCCACACTGTTAGAGAGAGGGATTGCCAGTACAAAAAAATAAGACGATCATATCCAAGAATTCAGAGTACTGTATAAAATAGAATAAGAAGAAAAATAAAATCTTAAATTGATCCTTGAAATGTGAATCGTCTGCATACATGAAGGCCAAATTTTTACACCTAATATTTACTTCCAAACTTCATTTAGGTACATGAATGTTAAACAACTGAAATGTGATGTAAAGCATCTAACTTTAAATTAACTTTTTTTAAAAATGTACTATGAAATTCCTTGTTATGTGAAATATATTTATGATGCAAAAATATTTTTAAGAAATAAGAGAAGTAGTTGCAAGTTGGTTATAAATGTAATCCCCCCCCCCTAATGCTTGTGAACATTCTGAAGCTTTTGGGACCAAAGTAAATTAAGAATTAAACCCATAGCACGTGATACGTAGCTTTGGATTGTGATATTTTATTTGTCTGAGGGTTGAGTTTTTCGGGCTTCAGATATCTGGTGTTCAGCTTCATTGCACAACATATGTTGCAATGTTCATTCCTATTGTATGCTCTTGAAGACTAGGAATTAATTCTCTCACTAGCCAAATAGTTAAAGTAAATAATACACACAACGTTCACCATAAAGCCATCATTCTGTGTGTATGCTGTGGGTATTTCGTAGTTTGCAATGAAACATTTTTAGTGAACACATTACTGATTGATTGCTCAAGTTGCTAAGACCATTATGCTAACATAATAAAATGTTCGCAAAGAATCCAAAATTAAGGCAATATACATTGTGTACATAGCATTCCCAAAGCCCTGTAATAATCATTTTACAGAATCCATACCACATGAGTTTTTGATACACACTAACTTCTTATTCCATTCAGTCCTTATTTTCATGAATTCAGTATTCCATGTAAAATACTTCTTATTCCATTCAGTCCTTATTTTCATACATGAATTCAGTATTCCATGTAAAATGAAAATTGGGAGTAGCCTGAGCAGTAATTAAAAGTTGTCTAAAAATTCATGTTGAGGATCAAAGGAATCACAAATGTAAATATTGTTGAGAATGAAGGTGCTTAAGTGAAGCATTTTAGAAACAAAATAAAAAATAAAAAATGTGGAACTGTTGCATTTAGTTGATGGGAAACTGGAATGAGTAATTATTCCCTTAGATAGCTGAAGAATTATGTCTGTTTCAAATCTACAGATTGCTGTAAATGGCAGTTAAAAGATCTGTAAAAGATACATACCGAGGATTCAAGACACTGTACAGAGTGTGTTTTATTTTAGTGTTACATGGAATGCTAGCAAGTGAAGGACAACACACAGAATTTTTGTTCAGTGGAAAAATACCGATTCTCTTAGTTTGGGGATGGGTGTGTGTGTGGCAAAAAAACATGTTGTGTGCCACAACTCAGGATCACAGCCTGGAAACATAATCAAGAAAAGCACACAAATTTTTACTGCAAAATAGACCCACCAAAAAAATCACAAACCTCTCCTCCAACCCTTTTAACTAGGAAAGCAGAGTGGATTAATTGTTTCAATTAATTTGAGACCCAAAGCTCAATAGCTTAAAAATGTGTGCTTAGAGAAACTGTGTGTACACACACACACACACACACACACACGTACGTATTTCTGTTAATTCGACCTCACTCTCTTAGCTCTGCTGGCGCTCCCAACCCACAGCTGAGATGCATGATGCTTTGTATGTTGTTTTACTCCATGTGTCTGGCCACAAAGCCTCAATCCACGCTTGCACAGAAGGCTGGATCATGTCTACAGACACCAAGGACCAACGGCTATTTTGTACACAATTGGCTTAGCATGACTTCAGCAATGTCATTTGAAACAGTTTCTCACTTCGCTTTTTAATTAACTTTGCACAAATATTATATCTTCCATTTTGTCACATAAGGAAGGCCCCAAAACATTAAGTGGTTCTAAAAAAAAGCTCTGGGGAGAGCTAAGAAACCCACCCGCTCCCTTTTCCTTTCTCTCTTTAATTTATATATTTCAGCAAAAGCCTTGTACATTGGTGTGTTGGATTATACCTTCTCTAGCATAGCACTGACAAGCACACATATCTCGTGAACAAATGCTGGGCAGTCGGGTGGGGGAAATAACAAAAAGTGATGCCTTTCCACTGACCAAATGCAGCAAATGGGGGCGGGGGGGTGTGGAATCCTAATGGAAAACCAGCACCATCAACCCAGAAGAAAGAATTCTGAGTTGTAAAAAGATTGGTGTGTGATTGGTCTTGGCGACTCTTTGTAACAAAAGAGAGTGGTTTTGTTTATATTAAATTCATGGTTTCCTTGAACTCAATGCTGCGTCTCAAGTCGAAGCAGCAGCCACAGGGACTCAAAAGGGATCATTTGAAAGCTGGAGGTTTTGGCAGCAAAACCTCTTTAAATCTGAATGCTGGGAATCTGTGGTGGGAAAATACAGTGAGAGCCTTTGAAGGGTTTATTTCATGATGTACAAAACGCTGCAGATAAAGAATACCACAGGTGTTAAAATTATGTTAATGTACAAATGAAATAGTTTTGTCATGAAATTAGACTTTCCCCATGTCTGGCCTAGAGGCTTTCCCCTGTCGGAACAAAAGCTACAACTCGGCAGTCTGTAACTCCAGCTTTAAGCCACGAACACCTACTTCCCTCTTGTATCCCCAAAGTGAACAGGATCTAGTAGCCCCGATGCCCCTCTAATACCACAAACATTCTCTGGTCAGCAACTACTTTTGCTGAATGGCCGCTTTGAGACTAGAGTTGGCCAGGGGTAGGCCGAAGTCCCACTGCACAAAATGGCCTTCTAAGAATCCCATTGCCAAAGCTGCAACTCGCTTACATGCTTTTCCGGCCTCATCTTTGGCAACCTGGAGGGCTTTAGGGAGCTGGATTTGGCTCAAGGGTCCACCGGTTGCTGCAAACCCCAGCATACACATACACACACACACACACACACACTCCCACTGCCACCATTTCACAGAGGAAAAAACAGGAACACATGTATTACAATCAAGGTGGTCCTGGAATGGGAAGTGAACAAGCTACTTCAATGAAGTATAGTGGCGCCCCCTACCAAAGGTTTTGGGAATGTCAGCTTCAAAAATATTAATCCCCTTGCAATCCAGGAGACGCATAAGAACATTGTGATGGTGTAAATGTGTACAGTAATACCTTGGATTGCAAGTAACTTGGTTTGAGAGCGTTTTGCAAGACAAAGCAAATTTTTAAATATTTATTTTTTAAAAAATTGACTTGATATACAAGCGACGTCTTGCAATACAAGTACTGTAGTACGGCTTAAATTAAAAATCTCTTTTGGGGGGGGGATTTCGTTTTGATATAAGAGTGTTTTGAATTACAAGCACGTTTCCGGAACAAATTATGCTCTCAATCCAAGGCATGAGTGTACATTGTTGCACACTGGAGGGGTCCCACCCAGGCCCTCTGTACAGGGTCAGGACAAGGTGTGCGTTACTAAAGGGCAAAGCAAGCTAATTGTTCAGAGAGGGGTTAGGCCAAAGGCGCGGAGAGAAGAGCAGGACATGGGACACGTAAGTCCAAAACCCAGCCCTGCATTAACCATTAAATAATATAAGCAAGTGCTTAGGGCACCAAGGGAATGGGGGGGGGGGCACCACAGAGTACCAGAGTACCACAATTTTTTTCATTTGCATTTTCCCCCTTATAACAGTTTTATTTTAACAAAATGCATGAAACAGTGATGAAAATTTGTATTTCTGTTGCCCTAGTTATAAATAAGTAATTGGCTTATATTGCTTGCTGCTATTTAGTGTTAAATAAAGATAATTTAAAAAAACAGTTTATATTTAATATAGTTGTGCGTTCTGGCATGGGGGGGGTGGCCTTGAAGAAAACTGAGTTTTTAATAGCTTATTTCACCTTCAGCACTTATTGAGCCTTAATGCCTTGCCAGCTAAGCAATGGAAGGGCCGAGGAGGGGGCACCATTATTGGGCTGTGCTGAGGGCATCAGCTGGCCTGAATCTGGCCCTGCCAAAACCCCACAAAAAAGGCCTGCAGCCTGAAGGAAGCGTGGCAGAAACTGGAAGGGGCAGAGGGTGTGTCTTAGTCTGTGACGCAGAGAGCTGCTTTGTTGCACAAAGTCAGAGACAAGAAAGAGAAGTACCGTAATATAGGCACAGGAAGGGGTGGAACTTGTGGGGGACTACAGAGCAAGGCTAAGAGGTTGCTGCCAGGAGTGGGCAACTGGTGGCCCTCCAGATGTTTTTGGCCTACAACTCCCACCATCCCTTACCATTGGCTATGCTGGCAAGGGCTGATGGGAGCTGTAGGCCAAAACATCAGGAGGGCTGCCCAGTTGCCCACCCCTGTCCTAAATCTATTTGGACCCAAGAAGGGCTGTGTTTTCCAAACCAATGTCAAGAGCTCAATGAGCAGTGCTCCATTCCAGCTTTTTAAAGGCCTGTAGCAGTGGAAGCTCTCCTGCAGCGGTTGACACTGAGGTACACTTTTATAAGCCACGCGACATCTTACTTGTCCACAGAAGCCTAGGATGATAACAGAGGCCTTTGCTTTGAAGCAAGCGAGGAATGCCCTGATCTTAGGTTTAAGACAGTATTCTCCAACCTTGGGTCCCCAGATGTTTTTGGCCTACAACTCCCACTGAGCCACACCGCCTCCTCCAGATGTGTGGAACTACAACACCCATCACCCACAGCCAGCGTAGCTCATAAGGATGATGGGAGTTGTATTACCACACAGGTTGGGGGAGGCCAGGGCCCAGATCCAGATAGTAAATATTGCTGAATGTGTTTTGACTTGCAATCCCCCTCCACCCCATAATAAGTACTACCAGATTCTATTATTCTTACATTAAAACAAAGAAGACTTATTGCAGAATCAATGAACAAAGCATAAAGCAGGCTTAGGAAAGACGAGCCATTAACAGGGTAAAATAGGGGAGGAGGTGGCATGCGGGGAGGGCTGGCCCAAGACATTTGCTGCCTGAGGCCTAGCAGCAAATGGCATCCCTGCCCGTCCCAAGCCAAGGTACATAAAACCCAAGGCCCGTCCAGTTATTCCGGCACAAATAAAATCCAATAAATGCCTGTCCTCCTCCATGGCAGTAAAAATACAATCCTAATAAAGAAGGCGCAAACCCTTGTGAGGGCCAACACTTTAAAAATCTTAAGACGTGAAGGGCACAATCCTATGCAAGTCCAGATAGAAAAAAGGCCGACACCTTTTTTTTCTGCCTAAATATGCCTAAGATTGCACTCGGTAACAATAAATTTAAAAAGTAAAGATTTGCTGCGGTTTTGTGATACCCAAAATCAGCTTCCTGAGGCGACTGCCTCACTCTGCCTAACGGTAGGGCCAGCCTTTAGTGCTGGCTTGAGAACAGGGATGTTACAAATGGGTCATGTTGCAGAATGGAGTGCTCCTATGCAGGGTTCCAGCCAGCCATGCCCTTTTCCAGGATACTCCATTCCATCACCCACCCCTCAACAGACCCTCAGCATTCTGTATTAGTATGCTCAGTCCTCATTGGGCTATTTGATTTTTCCCCCCAGCCCATCTAGGGTTGTTAAACTTTTTAAAACTCTCCCAAGCTTGCCGATAACTCCCTCTTGTTTGTAGTTGCAGTCATTTTGGCTGCACAAGGATTGGCACTGGGAGAAGGAGTTCCCTATTAGTATATAGCTTAAGATATATTTTCATCTGTGAGCCACTGGAGGGTACACTATGCATATGGTACAAAAGCCAAATATCAGGTTGGATTTATTTATTTTTTTATTGAAGGGTGCGGGAAGCAAACAGCTGTTTCATTTCTCCTGCATATGGGAAAGTTCAGTATGATCATTTTAGGGTGCAATCCTATGCATGTTTAGACAGAAAAAAGGCCTACAACTCCCAGGAATCCCCAGCCAGCGTTAGATTTATTTTTATTTATTTATTTTTTTAAATAAATGTTATTTAGTTATTATAAACTACACACAAAACTATAAAATGCAAACATACAACTAAAATAAATCATAAGGTGCACCCCCCACCTGCCTAGGGACCAATTTATATGCTTCCATCCCCTTAATCAATTAAATTCCAAATTCCAAAAATATAACATATCCTGACAAGGCATGCTCCCCTTCCCCTTTATTAATACATA
Organism: Shinisaurus crocodilurus; assembly: GCA_021292165.1. Classification (NCBI taxonomy): domain Eukaryota; kingdom Metazoa; phylum Chordata; class Lepidosauria; order Squamata; family Shinisauridae; genus Shinisaurus; species Shinisaurus crocodilurus. The sequence continues at coordinate 9,730,588 of CM037885.1, forward strand.
GTCTAATAATTGATTCCATATATCCATAAAATTATTCTTCTTTAACTGTCCCTTTTTGCATTTGATACTACAGGTTTGTTTATCATTAGGGCTATACCCCAAACTTCCTTATACCAATCAGTTATTAGAAAAACGTGTTGTACTTTCCATTTCCTCGCTATCATTAACCTAGCCACAGTTAACAAGTTTACAATTAGTTACTTCGTATTTTGAGCACAAGTGACTTTATTGGTTATTGATAACAAAGCAAGTTTAGGACAGACCTCTAGATTAATACCAATAATTTCCGATATTTCTGTAAAAACCTCTCGCCAAAATTCCAGAACATTTTTACAACTCCATCACATATGAGCATATGTACCTATTTCCTGACATCCCCTCTAGCAAAGTGCGGAGCAATTGTCTATTCTATTTAATCTTACTGGAGTTAGGTACCATCTCCATATTATTTTATAGAAATTCTCCTTTATCCTAGTTGACATCACCTTCACAATCCGTCATAGAATCATAGAAAAGTAGAGTTGGAAGGGGCTTACAAGGCCATCGAGTCCAACCCCCTGCTCAATGCAGGAATCCAGGTCAAAGAATCCCTGACAGATGGCGGTCCAGCTGCACCTTGAATGCCTCCAGATTGGGAGAGCCCACCACCTCCCTAGGTAGTTGATTCCATTGTCTTATTGCTCTAACAGTCAGAAAATTTTTCCTGATGTTTAGTTGGAATCTGGGTTCCTGGAACTTGAGCCCATTATTCCGTGTCCTGCAAACTGGGATGATCGAGAAGAGATCCTGGCCCTCCTCTGTGTGACATCCCTTCAAGTACTGGAAGAGTGCGATCATATCTCCCCTCAGTCTCCTCTTCTGAAGGCTAAACATGCCCAGTTCTTTCAGTCTCTCCTCATAGGGCCTTGTTTCCAGTCCCTTTATCATCCTTGTTGCCCTCCTCTGAACCCTCTCCAGTTTGTCTACGTCCTTCTTAGCTGAGTAAAGGGGAATTATCACTTCACGTGATTTGGAAGCGATACTTCTATTAATGCAGCCCAAAATAGCATTTGCCTTCTTTGCAGCCACATCACATTGCTGGCTCATATTTAGTTTGTGATCTACCACAATTCCAAGATCCTTCTCACTTGTAGTATTGTCTATCCCAAATATATTGTTCCAGCCCACCTTCGAGGTCACCTCTTCAAATTCATTATCCCATACTGTCTTTAGATGGTCATCTTGTTCTTATGCTGGCTCAGCTTGTCTGAGTGTGGAAAGCTAAGCAGGGTCAAGCCTGGTTGTTAATTGGATGGGAGACCCCTCCTCTAGTTTCCTGCATTGAGCAGGGGGTTGGACTCGATAGCCTTGTAGGCTCCTTCCAACTCTATGATCTATGAAATCTATGAATCAACCTGTATAAATCCCTTGTTATACCTCTTGTAGACGCGTTCCCTTCTAAACCACCTCTAGACATAAAGCCAGCGTTAGATTTAATCCACCATCTCCAGCTTGGAAACTCCAAGTTGGATTTTGTACCGGGCAATTTTTTAACATATTTTGAGTATGCATAAACAAAATTAGACAACAATGACAAGCGGCTGTGTTGGTCCATTTGAAGAAGAAGAAAATCCAAAAGTGGTAGTAGGCAGGGTAATACCTTTGTTAGGACCAATTAATGGTGAAACTTTACGTGATATACAGGCCTGTGGCTTACGCTGGCTCAGCTTGTCTGAGTATGGAAAGCTAAGCAGGGTCAGGCCTGGTTATTACTTGGATGGGAGACCCCTCCTCTAGTTTCCTGCATTAAGCAGGGGGTTGGACTTGATAGCCTTGTAGGCTCCTTCCAACTCTATGAAATCTATGATTTGGGAGATTCATGATCAAATCTCCCCAACATCTTTTTTCTTTGGTTAAAAGCAGCCCCTGGGGGGACGACGACTCTGGACTGGAGCAGCAGAACTGGGGAAGGAGGTTTTAAATTACTATTAGCTGTGGAGTGAGGTGGGAAAGATGGGTACTCATATTGTACCTCCTCTAACTAATAATGTCTTGGGGGAGCAGAGGATATGTTGAAGAAAGCATGGGAGGGAAAGGGTTAATGGCCTCCCCCAGCACCATAACCCTGATCCAAATGGGGCGGAGGGGAAGGTATGAATGCTTTTACCCAAAGGGAAAAAATGGTCATGTTGTGTCTAGCATTGGCTCCAAAAGATTGCATATAAGTGAGCAGGCTTTTGAGGTCAACGAAACTCTTAATCAGAAATGTTGTGTTGTTTTTTTTAAAGGCAAGGGGAGAAAAGGATGTTGTTTGAAAGAACTGAGCTTCCGAGGAGGGGACCACAGTTTCCTCTGCAAAATCAAAGCTGCATTCCTATTTACTTGTACACCAAAGTTATTTACTTGGAAATAAGCACCACTGAATTCAACAGGACTTACTTCCAAGTAAACATGTATAGGATTGCACAGCGCAGCCTACCATGTAAGATTTGCCACACCTGACCTGAGCATCTCAAAAGGCAGCAAAGCACCCTGCAAAACCTCAGCTCCTCTTCGAGCGAGAGAGTCACCTTGCAACTGCCAAACCGCCTTGCCTTTTTTGCAAGTGTTCTTCTGCAAAACCATTTGAAAGACAAGCTCTGCAAGAGGTCAGCTATGGGCTGATTAAGATACAAACTGACAAAAGAGAGCTATATGGAGTGGGAAACAACAAACAGACTGTTTTGAATTAAAATATGTCAGCATCAGCGATTGTATTTCTTTGATGTTTTTTGCTTTTAATATAAGTTTAGAGCCAGTGTGGCGTAGTGGTGAGAGTGTTGAACTGAGACTCGGAGATCTGGGTTCTAGTCCCCGCTCGGCCATGAAGCTCCCTGGGTGACTTTGGGCCAGTCACTGACTCTCACCTAACCTACCTCACAGGGTTGTTGTGAGGATAAGATGGAGGAGGAGGAGGAGGAGGATTATGTAAGCCGCCTTGGGTTCCTTGCAGGAAAAAAGGTGGGGTATAAATATAATAAATAAAAAATAAATAATAAAATTAGGACTATGGTCTAAAACAGGGGTAGGCAATTTGGTGCCTGTGGGCCCCAATGGCCCCCCAGACACCTTCCTTGGTGCCCAGCAAGACACCCCAAATCTCCCGATTTTTATTTCAAAACTATTTTTTATATTTTCTTACTGGCAACTGAGATGGCTTCAAAGTGAAGTGGGAGCCTCTAACTGCTCCATGAATGCTTCTGTTTTTTTGTGACTAACCATGACCACCCTTGGCAGCCATTCATGGTTGTGCCCAGGACAATTTCTCAACTTTCCAGATGTGCTCACAGGCCCAAAGTCGCTACCCCTTGGTCTAAAAAGGCACTGCTAAGGCACTACAGAAGAAACTTAGTTCCTGCCCAGAGGAACTTAGTATGATCAACATTAAATGGGGAAAGAATGGGCTATAGAGGGGGAATTGAGGTCAGGAAGCAATGCTTCATTCCCTAGCAAAAATGTTCAGTCCTACTTGGTACCTTTCTATCTAAACCAGCCTTCCCCAATCTGGTGCCTTCCAGAAGTTTTGGACTTCAACTCCCATCAACTCCAGCCCGCAGGGCCAATGGTCAGGAATGCTGGGAGTTGTAGTGCTAAACATCTGGAGAACACCTAGTTGTGGAAGGCTGATCTAAACACATACATGACTGGGTTCAGACAACACGATAACCCACACTCAAAGGTTGAAAACGGGTTGAGTGCGGGTTGCTGTTGAAACGTAGGTTATTGTGTTGCCTGAACCCAGCTGAGATAACAAATCATGGTGAACAACCCGCAGTTCACAACTCAATCACAAACCATGGATTCTCTTCATAGGTTGGTCGTGGTTAACAAGACATGGCTCGTTAGCACAGCTGCATTCAGACAACACGATAACCCGTGGTTCAACAACAACACACTCAGCCCTTGAGGGTGGGTTACCGTGTTGTCTGAACCCAGTCACTCAGTTAAATTGGTAATATTCTCCTCTCCCGCTCAGCAAATATAGCAATGTGTCCCTCTTGAGTTATATATCCAATATACAAGTAGCCCTAAGAGTGATTTGTGCTATGCACCCTGGATTAGAACCCGTTTTCGGTCCCTGCTCCATGCTGTTACTCACTAGACCACACAAGAAGTGCAAAACGTCAGCTCTCCTCTGGCAACCTCTGATATCAAATAGTACCCACCTTTTAAATCCTTAGCATTAATTTGAACCAAACTCTTGGGAGCAGCTGAGTAGTGGGACTGCAATGGAATGGGGGAGTGTACTGGGGGGGGGATTTCCCTCAATCCAAGGAATGCTCAGTAGTCCCCCCTCCCATTATTTATCAGTCACGCATTATTGATTTATCATTGGAAAAATGACATTCATTTAGGGGCCTGAGAACGGAAACTGGGCAAATATTGGCAACGCGACAAATATAGATTAGTGGAGCCACCTGGTGGTCCCCTTGACAAACAGCAAACGCGGTAGACTTGCTTTCATAGATTTCATAGATAGAGTTGGAAGGAGCCTACAAGGCTATGAGTCCAACCCCCTGCTGAATGCAGGAAACTAGAGGAGGGGTCTCCCATCCAAGTAATAACCAGGCCTGACCCTGCTTAGCTTTCCTCTTGATTAACACCTAGTACTTCAAAGGGAGCACAAAGGGATCGGGTGGGAGGAGGCGATGATGACGATGTGGGGGAAATTGTGTTGAGTCATGGAAATCGCCCTCAGATTGCCCTCTGGGGCCACTGGTTCAAATCCCACAGACACCCCAGCATCACAGGAGGCGACAGCATCCTGCACTATTAACAAGCTTAGGGGAGGACCCATTGCTTACTGGCAAAGCATGCAGGAGGCCCAAGATTCAATCTCCAGTCACAAGGATCTCAGGTTGGAGGTGCACGAGAGCAGAGCAGAGGGACAGAAGAGAAGCAGGCAGGGGAGGTGCTCGGTCCCGAAAAGATCCGGGGCCCAGGCCCACAGGAAACACACACAAAAAGGACAAATTTGCATATGCTAATTTACATGTGCTCTAAAGCAGGGCTCTCCAACCTTGGGTCCCCAGATGTTGCTGGCCTACAGCTCCCAGCATACCCAGCCAGCATGGCTAATGGCAAGGGATTCTGGGAGCTGTAGTCCAGCAACATCTGGGGACCCAACGTTGGAGAGCCCTGCTCTAAAGTCTGTCTGTGTGTGTGTGTCTTTAAAGGACCCTGTCTCCTAAGGACACCCATATTTGTAAAAAGGGATGTATGGACAGGGGAGAGGAGGGCATTTGGTTGCAGGGGGAAAAAAAACTCAGGCAGAAAGATTCAAGGAGGGGGCAGCAGGAGGTGAAGCACATGTGGGCAAAAAGCCCGCTCATCCTTGGGGCTCGGATGCAACCGAGATGCTCAGCGCCCCTGTGCCTTTATTTCAGCAAGTGCCCATGGACAGCTGGGCGGTGGGGCAGAGGACCTCCCAGAGATTGGGGGCTCCAAATGAAAGATTCGGGGCTCCAGCCCTAGTGGGCTGCCCCCTAACACCACCACCTCTGGCAGCAGGGCTCTTCCACGGGCTCTGCTGAAAGACCAGCTGCCCATGGCTCTCCCTCACCTGTCAGCCAGCGGCAGCCATTCCATCAGGATCCCCGAACTGTCTTCATCCCAGCTGGTTGTTATAAAAAATACTGTAACTTTAAGAAATGGCACCAAGGTTGCTTTCTTCCCTCTTTGCTCCCTATCCTTTTTTCCTTTTGTGTCATGTTTTTTAGCTTGTAGGCCTGAGGGCAGGGACTGTCTTGTGAATTTTATTTTATTTGTAAATTTTATTTGTAAACTATTCTGGGAGTTTTTTGGGCTGAAAAGCTGGGTTAAAGGACTACTTTAAATAAATAATAAATAAATAAACTCCTCCCCTTGTGAGGGCTAACACTTTAAAAATCTTTAGACATTCAGGGCACACTCCTATGCAAGTTCAGACAGAAAAAAGGCCTATAACTCCCAGCATGCCTCAGCCAGCTATTCTGGCTGGGGTGTGCTGGGAGTTGTAGCTCTCCCCCCCCCGTCTAAACTTGCATAGGATTGCCCCTTTAGACATCAAACCCTGACTTCATCTATCCCTCTAATTTCTACAGCCTGGAACTCTGGCTTTTGATACCATCATATTGGCCATCATATCCTTCTGGACCATCTGGCAGGGCTGGGCCTTGGGGTGCCATTTTCCAGTGGTTCCGATCCGTTCTGTCAGGCCGTGTTCAGAAGATGGTGTTGGGAGGATTACTGTTCGATTCCATGGCCACTGCCTGGGTTCGATAATGGACTTGATGAGGGTGAACAAGATTAAGTTAAACCCAGGCAAGACAGAGGTATTGTTGGTCGGTAGAATGCAGGGACTGGGATTCAACCTGTTCTAGAAGGGGTTGCGCTCCCCATGAAGGATCAGGTCCATCGCTTGGGAGCGTTCCTTGATCCTACACTGTCCCCAGATCTTCGGGAGGTGGCAGTGGCAAGGAGTGTGTTTGCACAATTATGCTTGGTGTATCAGCTGCAACCCTTCCTGAATTGGTCTGACTTGGCGATAGTTATCCATGCCTCGCATTTAGGCTACTGCAAAGCACTCTGCGTGGGGTGACCCCTGATGCCTGTCCTGAAAGGCCTGCACTGCTTGCCCATTGCTTTTTGGACACAATTCAAGGTGTTGGCTTTAACCTTTGAAGCCCTAAATAGCTTAGGACCTGGCCAACTAAGGGACCACCTCCCTTACTATGAACCTGTCCAGGTATTAAGACCTGCAGGAGAGGCCTTGTTGAGGACAATGTTACCTGCAGAGGCCCGTTTATCAGGCAAGCACGAAAGAGTTTTCTCCTGTGCTGCCCCCAAACTATGGAACGCTCCCCCAAGAACTACAATTGGCCCTCACTCTCCTGGCCTTTAGAAAGGGTGTAAAGACCTCTCTTTTCAATTTAGCCTGTTAAAATGAATAGTTTTTTAATGTTTTTACTGTTCTTGTTTTTATTGTTGCGGGGTTTTATTGTTTTAAATTGTTGTACACCGCCCTGGTGGCTTTTTAGCACATAATGCAGGATATAAATGTTAATAAATAATAAATCAGTGGTGTTCAATTGGCCAGAAGTTTGAGGACCTTTTTCAGAGCAGGAGCAAGGACATGATCTGCTAGAATTCCAGAGTAATTGATGGACAGTCCCACCTTTGATCTGGCAAGTGACTGAGTTGATAAGGAAGCGTTCAGGTTTTACCATTGTTTGTAACAGGTTAGCATAGAGGAAGTCTATTCACTTCCACAAGATGTAGTGATGGCCACCAATTTGGACAACTTTAAATGGGGATTGGACAAATTCATGGAGGAGAAGGCTAGCAATGGCTACTAGTCCTGATGGCTATATGCTACCTCCAGTATCAGAGGCAGTATGCCTATGTACACCAGTTGCTGGGGAACGTGGGCGGGAGGGTGCTGTTGCACTCCTGTCCTGTTTGTGGGTTTCCCGTGGGCAGCTGGCTGGCCACTGTGTGAACAGAATGCTGGACTGTCCAGCATGGCTCTTCTTAAGTCAGAGAATGAGGAAAATAATCAAGCAGAGGCTGGATACTTCTTTCCTTTTCTTTGATGGAGTTCCTACTTCATGTTAGTAGTTGAAATGGTAACAGCCAGGTCTTTGGCAGATGGTTTGCGTTTCTAATCAACGGCTTAAAGTTGCATTGCAGCTGGCTCAAGGTCTTTTCTTTAAGTTCAATGTGTGTTTAATAAGTTGAACTTAACACAGTCATAAGTAAGCACCGCTGAGTTCAGTGGAACTTACTTCCAGGTAATAATGTATAGGATTGCAGTTACATTGACCCTAACAAATGTATTATGCTATGAACTGTTGCTGTGTGTGGGGGTATATATTATTATATACTGGATCAACACAGCTGCCTGCATTTGGGGACTGTGCTTGGGGCTATGGCTACTGTCACAATGAGTTCCTGTGCTTCAACATTTGCCACCAAAGGAGACTGTTTCTCCTTGCCAAACGGTAGGGCCGGTTCTGGCTGGAAAAGGCCCTGCCTGAGATCCTGGGGAGCCGCCACCAGTTGGAGTAGATAGATTGAATACTATCAGGCCATGCTCCAACTCAGTAAAAGGCAGCATCCCGGAGAAAAGGGTGTAAGATTCAGCAAGAACCAAAAGGTCCACTCATGGCAGGGATCCCCAACCTCTTTGTGACTGTGGGGCACATGTGGAATTTTTATAGTGCCGTGGGCACTGGCAGTACCACAAAATAGCTGGCATGGGGGCACCTTGCCCATTCATAAAATGCCTGCCATGGTGGCCGGTCACAAAGTGCTAATTTCCCAGAAGGAAAACAAGCGAGACCAAAAGAAAAATAACTTGCCCTAGAACCTAAGTACAAGGCAGAGCTGGGGTGGGGTGGGAGGCTGAGCTCCAAAACATAAAACTACTCTTTTGAACCCAAATAAAGATGGCACTGGGGGACAGTGCCTCGCTTTGCAGCATGACAGCCTCCCAGTTAAGAACAACAACTTTAAAAAGTCTAAATAAAATAAACATCAGGAGGGACGCCTACGTTGGAAACACCAGTCTAATGGACTCATTCAACTACCAGCATCTTAATGCCCTTTTATAAATCTATGGCAGCTTTCCCCACATCCTGGTGGCCCCCAATATAGGCTATTACGGTTTTCCTGAAGTTTTATTGAGAGACATGATACTCACCCGGTCTAAAGTGCTTCTTGGAGGGACAGAACAATTTTGCCACCTTCTGCCTTCCAGGAAAAAGGTAGTTTACTGGGCCACATTCAAGATGATTTCCAAGTAAGGGTCCCAGAGGGAGTTGAAGAGCAAGGAGCCTGGAGCTTTTGGTGTCAGGTGTAGGCTTCTCTGGGCATCCAGCAAGGAAGCCGAAATGAGTTGTAAATTATTTCAGTCTGGGTAAATATGGATCCTGTGTGGTGAGCTGGGTTGGAATGATTGGGCTGGTGCTGAGGGCCCACACTGAACAGTGGACCCACTAGCAAGAACCCTCTGGACCTGCTCCTCCTCTTCATCACGGCAACCTGCTTGTTCACCTGCCTCTTGCTCTGGCCCAGACAACAGAGGTGGTGAGAAGGAGGTACAGTAGATGCCACCACTACCTCCTTGCTCATTGGCTTCTGCCTGGCAAGCAAGCAGGTGGTAGCAACGATGAGGAAGAAGATGAGGGTCAGCAACAGCTGATAACAATGTTGGTGAGAAGATAGGCTCACTGAAGGAGAGGCCCATTGAAGGTGTCTTGCCCAAAGGTCCTCCAAAACCTGGAGCTGGCACTGGTGGTGAGCCCATAGCATGATTGTCAGCTTTGTGAAGACTCTGGGGAAGACCAAGGTGAAGGCGAATGGGAAATCCCTGTATTGGAAGTGGCACTGCTCAGAGATAAAGGGAATCCGCAAGTGACTGGCAGGATCAGGATTTGAAGGTAGGCTTCTATGAGATCTATCAAGGCTAGGAAACTCCAGGAGTGGAGAACTCCCAGAATGTTGTGGAGAGTTACCCACGTGGAAGGTCTTTGCTTCAGGAACTCGCTGTGTCTTCTGGTTGAGGAGGACCACTCTTCAGTTCCCATTTTCCTTCGGAACTGTAAAGAAAGAAAGATGGAGAAAATGCTGGGGTATGCTGGGAGTTGTAGGACTTTTTTCTGTCTAAACATGCATAGGATTGCACCCTGAATGTCTAGTAGATACTTTATCACTCCCAGGATTCGTGGCGCTTTATTGGATTCATAGAATTGGAAGGGACCTCAAAAGTAATCTACTCCAACCCTCTGCCAATGCAGGATATCCACGGCTCCCACACACCAGATATATAGTCATCCAGCCTTGGCTAAAAATCCTCTAACAAAGGAAAGTCCACTACCTTCCAAGGCAATCTATTCCACTGTGAAGCAGCTCATAGTCATACCATCCTAATGCTTAGTCAAAATCCCCTTCTTGTAATTTGAACGCGTTGGTTCTGGTATTGACCCCTGCTGGAACAACAGAAAACACATTTGCTCCAGTGTCTATGTAGCAACCCTTCAAATATTTGTAGATGGCTATCAGATCTTAATAATCTTTTCTCCACGCTAAACATACTCAACTCCTTCAACCTTTCTTTATGGAACTTGGTCTACAGGCCTCTCCCTCACCATCTTTGTCACCCTCTTCTTGATATGGTCCAGATGTCCATAACCTTCTTTAACTGCTGTGCTCAGAATTGGAGACATTACTCCAGGTGAGGTCTGACCAAAGCAGGTGAGGTCTGACCTAGGAGGAGGGCCTTTTTCTGTGGCAGCCCCCAATTTATGGAACTCTCTCCCCAGTGACCTCGCCGTGCCCCCTTCCTTGATTAGCTTCCGCCTGCATTAAAAACGTGGCTTTTCAGGTGGGAATATGGGGTGGGTTAGGATTTTAAGTTTGTTCTGTTTTAATTGTGTTTTATACTGTGTGTGTGTGTGTGTCCCCTTGTATTTTAGTGGATTGTAAATCGCTCAGAGTGGCCGGATGTCTGGCCAGATGGGCGATTCATAAATATAATAAATAAATAAATAAATAAATAAATAACTTTTCGTTTCTAGCACCCGCCAGTCTGTGGTAGGCCATTCCACATGTAGCAGAATTGTTGGAGCCTCCCATTGGTTGAGCATTGATGTTCCTTGGGGAAGGGTGCTCTCCCTGCCCGAGGCTATGAGAACTGAGAGATGCTCTGCCTAAGGTCCCAGGCTGGCTGTGCGCCTCCTGCCTTCTGGGTGAATGGGGCAGGAGGAGGAGGAGGAGGAGGAGGAGGAGGAGAATTGGGATCCTCCACGGGCAGTGAGTCAAGCAGCTCAGCAACTGGGTTGCCTGGGACAACACTTGTGAAGCTTACTCCTTCATGGGTTGTGTGAAGAAAAGAGCCTTTGCGGGTTCCTACATGCACATGCACACACACACACACACACACACACACCCTCATGTGTGAACCGGCTAAAGGCTGGGAGGAGGCGATGGCGCCTGGAAGTCCTGAAAGCCGGAGACCCGGCTTTCAAATGCAAATGTAGTTCAGGCCCAGTAAGTCAAGAGTCATGAGTTCCCCTCCCCCTGTCTGGCCAGGTGAAGTGCATCATGATTGGCTAAGAAGCAGCAAAGCTACAGGAAGGAGGAGGGGAGGGGGAAAGAGCTATTTCCCAACGTGTGGGTTTTTGTCTTTGTCTTTGGTCATCGCGTGGCTGCCGGCTGTTGGAGCAATGGCGGTAAGCCAAGGAGAGGCCCAAGCCTTCGGGAGGCCTCAGGATTCGACCCCAGATAGCTCCTGGTGAAATTAGCTGAATGAGGGCTCTGGTAAAGGCAAGCCTTGTGGGAGGCTACCCATCTCGGACCTTCGGGTAGGTGTGGTAATCCTCCCCGGGCAGCAAGGCTGTGCTGGATCTAATCCTGGAAGAGAACTGACCCTCAGGTAACAGAGTTGTGTGCCTGAGAGATATAAAGAAGTAGGTTTTGTTATTTTGCAGCTTTACTGTGTACCAAAGTGTCTCTCTCTAATTTTGTGTCCTTCCCTCATTTCCCTATTGGTTGTTGTAAAATGCTACCTGAATAAACTTCCTTTTGGTTTTTTACCCCACATGGTGTTTGTAGATTGCTCTGTAGTTCCAGCAACTAAATCCAGGTTACAGTCAGAAAGGCAAGTCCCTGAACAGAGATTCAAGTAGGATTGCAGACAGTTGAGGCTGGCAATCTGGTATCTTGAGATCTCTGGGGGTCTTGGGTCCTTTGGGTAGGAAAGGGTGGGTTGTGGCGGGTCAGCCAACCCCCCCTTCCTTCACAGGTTGCATGCTGCAACTCCCGTCAGGTTAGAGGCAGGGCTGACCCTGCTATTAGGCAGAATGAGGCAGCTGCTTTTGGGGTGTCATAAGAGCGCTGCAAAAGGTTATCATCATTATTGTATTTTTACTGCTAAGGAGGGAGAGAGGGGCTTCTGGGATTTCCAGGTCTCAGTTGCCAGAATTACTTGGATGGCTTTGGGTACTGTGCACCTTGACTTTGGGGCAATTTGCTGCTCTGCCTCAGGCAGCAGAATGTCTTGGGCCAGCCTTGGTTAGAAGGCAGAATAGGTGCATTTATGGCGGTGTCACAACTTCCCCCATGACCCCGATCAGGAGCTAGGGGGGCAGGCAGGGAGGAACACGAGCAGCAGTGCCATGCTGCTTTTTGTGCTCCTCACCTTCTCAGTCAGGACCATCCCACTTCTCCCTAACAACCATCAGTTTCATCCAGGTGGACCAAAGGGCATTCTATGATGGCGGCAGAGTGGGGTGGGCGGGGGAGGAATATGGACAAAAAGTTCAGAAAATTTGGAGCTTCCCCTCCCAGATGGTCCCTCTGTTAGGGAATTCAGTATGCCAGCCTTCCCCGATGGATAAACCTACTGATGGTGCCCTCCCATAGCCCGAGGGCACCAGTTTGGGGTAGTCTGCAGTACGTTTTGCAGCAGGGACATGCTGGGGCAAGTCAGTGGGACAGTGACCATATCTTCCAGAACGTTGGCACTATCAGCTGCTTTGTCCGTCGTGGGCTGTTCTTGCATTGCTCAGACCAGGGAATGGGCTTTCCTCTCACCATCCACTTAGAAGGAGCCCAGAGGTCTTGGGCAGCTCTTTGTGGTCTTCTGGTCAGCTTTGAACCTCTCCTTGCCTCTGTGCTGTTTTGCTGCAGGAAAAGCCCACATCTTGTGTGTCTGCCTCCAGCCTATGTGATCCTTTTGCCCAACCTTGGGACTGCAACTCCCATCTGGCTGGGGATGATGGGAGTTACAGTCCCGACACATCTGAAAGGCGAGAGCATGTTGGGGAGGACTGGTTATAGTGTTGCATCAGCAAGGAAGTTACAGGTAGTCCAGTGCCCACCCAGTGTCCCAACGTCAACCCTTTTGTTGTTGCTCTTTGTTCTTTTTCAAAGACTGTGGATACATGCTGCAACCTTACTATTTAAGCACAAGTTCCTGTGTGCATCCAAACGAATATTAGGTAGGGCTCTTAGCTTGCCTTAGATCAGAACTCTGCTCAAGTTCTGGAGAAAGAAGCCAGACTTGCATACGGTGTAAACACTCAAGTCCTTGTTTTGACCAGAGATTAAGTCTAGCTATTGTGGCTGAGGCCAAGAGCTAAAAAACTTGTGGGAGTTGAGGGAGGATTCAGCTATTAATTCTGTAGGCAACATAAGGCCCCAATGAAAATATTTATGACATTTGGGGCCCTTGGCCCATAGTAACTTTGAGTCACAGGCCTAATTGCAAGGGGCTATTATTGCCTCCCGAGATCAGACCCTCCTTCTAATTTCACTGGGGTTCTATGGGCATCTCATATGTAGCCCTGGTCGTTACATTTCTCTGACGCGAGGGCTGCTAGAGGTGTGTCTACCAAGATTAAGACAAACTTATATTAACATGGACAATGTGAAAAACTCTTTATGCTGGTTGTTTCAGACAACTAAGGTGGGCTATTTGAATAGCCTAATATAGGAAAAAATGCTCCCCTTTCCCTACCTAGACCTATGATTTTGTTGGGGTATGTTCCCAAGAGCTGTGGTTCTAGTTATCATACTGCATGCAGCATTACGTACACAGTGGAAAGCAGAAAAACCTGAGCTAGCATGCAGTTCTATGGCCCCTGGCAGGGTGTCCCAACCAAGAGCAGACCTCCCACTGCACGGGTGGAGAGGTGGTTCTCCTGGCACAGCAACAGATTTCAGCTTTACTGTGGCTGCTCCAGCAGTCAGAAGAGCAGAAAGAGGGTGTGTCCTGAGGCTGTGTCAGGTGCTGATTGGGGGAGGCTTTGGACCTGCTGGATCCAAAGTTTCCTCCTTCCTTGGACACACCACTGGAGGAAGGGAAAAACTACATGAACCCTGGAACTGGCATAATAGGGGGTGACACACACCCCTTCTCAGGGATGAGTCTGACTCAAGTCAGACTCGAGTCACAATATTTTTAATAGGACTCGAGACTTGACTCGGGACTCGAGACCAAGGACTCTTCAACATCCCTGGGCTGTGCCAGGAGTGAAGTGCGATCACCGGCGAAGATTTTTTTTTTTAACATAATTTTCCTAAAATGCAACCTTTCAGACATGTTGGATTTGGCTGCCTCTGCCTGCCTGTTTGAGGTTCCCAGCCTCCTCTGCCTGCCTGGTCTCTTCTTAACCAGTGCAGTTCCACAGTTTGAATTGTCCAAGACAAACGCCTCTGCCTGCTTTGGGGTTCCCTGCCTCCTCTGCCTGCCTGATTATTTTGGGTGTGTCTGCCTGGTCTGTTCGTCAAAATCAGTTGCAGTTTTGAAATAAAAAGGCACACTTGTGCCTAGAATTTATTTAAGCCACACATCTGAAGTAGCCTTATTTTGTTGGGAAACCCCCCCCCCCCCCACTGATTTTTAATAGGGACTCGTGGAGTCAGCTTTGGGAGTGACTCGGGACTTGAGAGTCACCATTTTGGACCAAGGACTCGGACTCGAGACTCCGGTCCAAAGACTTATGACTCGAGAATAAGGACTCTTCAACATCCCTGCCCCTTCTGCCTTGGCCAGCATGAGCCACTTCATCCACCATGGACAATCCCTGTCCTCCATAGGCTATTACCACATTAGCTGATAGGTTACCCTCTTCCCCACAGGGGAGTGAGCCAAGACTACAAAGCATAAGGGACTCTGCAATGTTTCTCCTTCTCTGGCAGAAGGATCTCGGGGTCTGCATTGCCATACCCTGCAGCTCTTTAAAGGTGGCTTTTACAATTGCACTCCTTACAAGGGCCTGATGAGATCTAGGAATTTGGCGGAAAAGCCAATGCCTTCACCCCTTTTTAGTCTGGTCTGTGTGGTAGGGGGATACAGGAAGATTTTGGGGACCTCCCACTCTTGTATCTGACTTGCTTCCATCATCCCCCACACTACTTTCTAGTAAACCAAACTTCAGGTGGAAGGATTCACCCTAAATCAAGGGGAGAGGAATGGAGCGCCCCCTGCCCTGGTTCACCCCCATTGCCTCTTGGGCTCCTGGCATGACATTTCACTCCCACTGTATGGAGGGATATTGGCCAGGACTCGAAGTGGCCATCTCAGTGGCTCTTTGTTGGCTGGGAGCCCTCCTGAGCATTGGGCAAGCCAGCCTTGCAGGCTCAGCAGTTTGTGTAGCTGGAAACCTTCCAGCAATGACTTACCTGCCAATATGTTCTTCATGGCTCCTCCTACTGTTCAAATAGTTTTCAGTCCCTATCTAACATGTGGGTGGGTGCAGGGAAGGGATTGAGATGCTCTCGCCCACAAACTGAGGGTCGGACACTTTTAGAGTGGTCTCCAATAAGAGGAAACTGGTTGCAAAGCTTTTGCCAGGAAACGGTCAGGGCCACTTACCCGTGTGACCAGAAATTATTCGGCTGTACCTTTTGACATGGCACAAGAATTAACCCATACTTAACTACCTTTGCTGAATGGATGCAAATAGCAGCAGGGGGTTGCAGTCAGGATGCTGTGCCTCTATTACAGCTCTGATCTTGTGAAGAATAAAACATGAATCCAGGCAGTTGCAAATTCTTTTCTTTATTGACATTGTCATTTGCAAATACAATACATTAAGAATTTTGTCAAAAAGTCTCATTTTTGTAAAAAAAAAAAAAAATACAACTTTTTAAATTACATGTTTCTGGCCTCTGGCCTGCCCCACTGCTGTTAAGCAGTTTCCTCTATCCAGAGATGCTGCCTGAACTGCTTTTTCACCTTTTTTTAAACCCTATTATTTATACTATGTACAAATAGCCACAGAATTGAAAAGTGTCCTTAGAAAAGTGACTCAAGTTTCCACCTTTATAGTTATCAGCTCCCCACCATGGGGCTTGGTTGTATTCTTAAATTAAAGGGAAGAAGTTTCCCCCAACATCAGATATGAGGGAAATAAGGTTATTTCTTTTTTAGAAAAAGAATAGTTAACACAACGTGCTTTGCTGCCAGCCTCCAAACGTGCCTGCAACTCTGCAGAATGAGTCTGCTCCCAACCTCTGCAAGAGAGGTAAAAAGTTAACTCAAATAGTTGATGGAACGTGATGTATACACCAACTTATGCCAAGAGGGCTTTAAACTTCATCAGCAGGACAGTTATCTCCCCAAAAGACGTCCCTTTCTGTTCAGAATGAGAGGAATCCGCACTGAGTTGGTGCCTCCGTCCAAGCCCCGCTACACTTGAATGTCCATTAAGACCATTCCCTGCTGCTCTTTCAATGCTTCAACTGCTACAAGAGCAGCTGCGGCAGAACTGTGACTCCCTGGAGTCCCATCATTGCCAAGATCCAGCCCAGCCCACGACGGGATGAAGACTTCTTTTCTAAAAGTCATTTTTTCTGAAGTATACATCCAATGTAGATAAGCCACGTGGTAATCAGGGAGTAAAACTGAAGTGCCCTGTGAGAGAATAGACTGTGTTAAACAGGGTACTAGCTACTAGCTCCATAACCATCTGTTTGTATTCAGGCACCAGGCAAGACTGTTGTTTCAGAGAGCCTTTGGACTCTGATCATCAGCTGTGACTTCTATCTACTTATGCTCTTCTCTGGTCTAGTTTTCTAGTTCCGTTGCTTTTTAAAATCTTGTTCTTTATGATGTTTTAATTTGTATTATACATTTTAAATAAAAATGTTTAAATAAAGTATCTACTGGAAGATCCAGCCTTGCTGAAATCAGAAACAGGAAGGAATTTCCAGACCCTACATGAATCAGCCCTATCTTGTTAATGGAGGACTTGTGGTCAGCATGTTCTGGGAAATAGGACAAACCACATTAGCACAAAAGCATGTCACAGCACTACGATCTGGTACTAGTTGTGAAAAGAACTTGAGCTAGTCTCCATATGGAAAAACAGCCACACCAATTTTTAAGGTACTGAGCACCTGATGTTGTCCAGTAGGAACACCCAAATGAAGTCCCTAATGCTACCTGCAAAATTAATCTCTTTTGCTGAGCCTTTGGGGCAAGAC
The DNA here is from genome assembly GCA_021292165.1 of Shinisaurus crocodilurus. Classification (NCBI taxonomy): domain Eukaryota; kingdom Metazoa; phylum Chordata; class Lepidosauria; order Squamata; family Shinisauridae; genus Shinisaurus; species Shinisaurus crocodilurus. Next base: position 9,747,580 of record CM037885.1, read on the forward strand.
AGCGGCTGACAAATAGGGGAGATTGCTAAGAAATCAGGAGTAATGATCACAAATATCACAAGTCAATCTAGAGAGAACATACCTAAGTTTCCTAGAGGCTGGAGCTACCAGACCTGGGGAATAACACTTTCCAGCAACAGACGTCGCCCCTCCTCATAATCATCCTCATCCACATTGACCAGTAGCCGGATAGCTTCCTGGCCTACAGCCTCTTTGAGAGAGTCTGTGATGAAGACTCCTTTCAGTGCCTCCAGCAGTGAGCCATTCATATAATCACTCCAGAAGGCGTCGAGGTAGGACAACTCTGAGAACTTGATGTCACAGATGATTGAGCCCAGATCACGGGATTTGAGGATGGTGTTGGACTGCCCAAATACATCAAACTGACGTTCCAGTCGGTTCTGCTTGTTTGACATCACATTCTGACGCAAGACAGGCTCATGCTCACAGTATTCTGCACGAACACGGAGCCGGATGTCTGAGCAGGACACACGGAACAGAGAGAGAGAGAGAGAGAGAGGGAGGGGGAACGAAGAGAAAGAGAGGCATTAGAGCTAGGGGTCACAAACAGAGCACGTAGACAAACACACAGTCATGCAGCGATATTCCAGGGTTGGACTGTCCAACAGCCCTCAACAGGTGCTGAACATAAAGACCAACCAAGCTGAAGATCCAGGCCACTCAGGTTGCCCAAAATGTTCAGGTCCCTTGAGATGGTCCGTCCCAGCAAGGGGTGTTCACACTCGTTTTTCAAATATACCTTTGGCATGAAGTTAGAGCTGAACTTCGCTAATACCCATCCAGCAGGCTCCATATTCCACATCTAACTGCACCATGTAACATAGCTACTAAGTAGCACAGGCACAACCTGTCTCAAATCCCACCCACAGGATCAGAAGAACAAACCTATGAGTCTAGTATCTTCCCCACCCCACCCACTCCATGCCTATTTTAGAGCAATCTGCTCCAGTCCGATAGTTTGTGCCGATGGAGAAATTCTTCAAAAGCCTTCAAATTATTTTCAATCCAAAATGTTGACACTAGCCTCTCCAAGTTAGTTCAGGTTGTTATTGCTGTATGAACAGTAACAGGAATGAATGCTTCATCAACCTGGACCACAGCTTTATCAAGGGCCATGACTTGGGAGGGAGAAGACAGAGGAGATCTTAGATTAAAGCTAACCACTGAGCCAGCTGGACTCTTCTGCATAAACACTCAAACGTTAAGATAATTAGGCTCTAGCCATCTGGTGACTGACTTGCTGCAAGACAGGTTTACTACCATGCTGTAGATGCCCTGAGAAATTAGTGAAGTTCAGCTGTAACTATGGACAGTGGAAGTGGAAGGACAGATTTGTTTTGTTCAATTGCCCAAAATATCAGCATTGTAGCTGAAAATTTAAAAGGTTCAAAAGGGAGGGAGAAATGGAACATATACAAAGTAGGATACGTTAAAAAATGAGGCAGGTGATATATTACATACGCTCAACAAGGCCGTCAGCTTTAATTTCTCTGTGTCTTGTGGTCATCACCTGTAGAAGCATTAACTCAAAGTGCAGTCACAGCCCTTTACCAGCAACTTTGTACGGCCTGGAGCCCACACCCACCCATGGTAGGTGCTATAAGGCAGCGTTTTGGTAGCCAACTACTAGTCCTCAATCAGCAGCACACTCAGAACCCTTCTTTCCAGATGGGCAACAGCAGAGCTATGCAGCAAATTCTATTTGATAGTTGTCATTGAAGTTTTGTTTTTGTTTTTTAACTGCACAGCAGATTAGCCAGTAAATGGCATCATTTCAGTCCATGTAAGAAAGCCAGGAGTTTCTACTAGAAGCAGTGCCATCTCCACACAACATAATGCTCAATGCACTGGAAGCCTTCAGTTCAAGGCAGAGACACCCACCATTACTCTGTACACCAACACCTGCTTGCCTTGATGGGGCAACATGTTAAAGGAGCTCAGCTGCTGGGCCCACTGGAAACTGTTCCCGTATCCCAACCACAGCCCTCCCACTCAATATGCTGGCTATACGCAGAGTAGCTGAGAGGTTCCATTTTATTAGTCCTGTACACAGCTTAAAATACTTTTTGCATCCACGGTTTGGCACATGAATTTGTCAGAACAGAATAGCTCATCTGCTTTTCAATATCAACAGTGTTGTGGAGTACTTAACGATAGCAGCTGTCAGAGTTGGCGTTAACACACTGGCATCCCTTGTGCAACAGTTATGTCCCACTTAAGTGATTGGAGCCTGTTACTTCCCCAGGACAGGATAAAAGCCTTCAAGTATAGACTACAGGGAACAGACCCAGCTTTTATTTCAAAACAGGCAGGACGCGTGTCAACTGCAAGGATGGAGGGAAAGGGTTTCTGCACAACAGGTTTGTAGGGGATGGAAATTGGTTCCATGACTTTACCCAGCCAGTAGTAATGCAAGCCCTGAGCAGCTGCATTAAATCAGACACTTAACCCATATGGGCAAAACGACACTAGCTGAGGCAACACAAACACCACTGCACCCACCCAACCCGCAACTTCCAGGCCCCAGTCCCAGTGAAATAATCCCACTGTGGTTACTGTTTAGAAGTACAGACAACTTGAAAATATGTCACTGAGCCCCATACTGCAGAGGCTTCTGCCAATGTCTTTTCCCAAGTTTGAATCACAGTAGCAAGACTGAAGGAGAAGCCCCCAAGTCCATTACCACTCGAGTAGGATGGTTTCAGAGAATGAGGCCTGTCACCTCATCATCCATGCAACCCCCTTAGCATGTGTTCAGTATGATTAAGTGATTACAAACCGAGATCAGAGGGCCCAACAAGAATTAAATTACCAGTTCTCATAAAAGTGTTGGGACCTGCATATAGTTCTGATTCAGTTCTGCTCCATATACTACATTTTGCCCTCCCTCCCCAGTTTGACACACAAATTAATGTTTACAGGCCAGCAAAACCCATTACAGACAATTTAACCGCGGAAAAATGCCTCCATTGTGTAGAAGGCAACAAGTCCCAGAGTCCAAGGCTGTGTCCCTCACAACTTGTTTAACAAGAGCGCTGCAGGGTCCAGATGCAGGATCGCTTCTAACATAGGAGAAGCGTTGAAGAGGAGGCTGAAATAATCATGAGGGCCACACTTAAGTTTTTGCTTTTTAGTTTGTTTGGGTATTTTTACCAGTGTCTGGTACTTGGCCCGCTTGCCTGGGCCAATACTTATGCTTTTCCAGGGATGGATTTCAACTGTGGACCGAGAGAAACATGGTTCAAGACTTTTAGCACATGGTAACATCAAGAAATCATTCTGAGATTCAATATGGCAAAAGAACACAAAATGGCGTAAAGGACCCAGGCTAACTTCTAGGTTAAGTTGATATGGACTGCTGCAGATACCAGACATCACTTGGGAGCTCACACTGCAAGGACACAGGATGTATGTTCTTCCTTATTACTGAGGACCACCAAGTGGCAGACAGATCAGTGCTAGCTAGGTCACATTAATCATAATGGCAGATTTACTAGGTGAGGACTACTGAAACAATACCAATTGGATTTTGAGATGTAAACAGTGAATGGGCTATTAACTCTTAGCAACTCACCCACCAATAATAAATGTTGACTGACCAGGGGGAAAACTGCCAAAGAAAACTGTGAAGCAGCTCATAGTCATACCATCCTAATGCTTAGTCAAAATCCCCTTCTTGTAATTTGAACGCGTTGGTTCTGGTATTGACCCCTGCTGGAACAACAGAAAACACATTTGCTCCAGTGTCTATGTAGCAACCCTTCAAATATTTGTAGATGGCTATCAGATCTTAATAATCTTTTCTCCACGCTAAACATACTCAACTCCTTCAACCTTTCTTTATGGAACTTGGTCTACAGGCCTCTCCCTCACCATCTTTGTCACCCTCTTCTTGATATGGTCCAGATGTCCATAACCTTCTTTAACTGCTGTGCTCAGAATTGGAGACATTACTCCAGGTGAGGTCTGACCAAAGCAGGTGAGGTCTGACCTAGGAGGAGGGCCTTTTCTGTGGCAGCCCCCAATTTATGGAACTCTCTCCCCAGTGACCTCCGCCGTGCCCCTTCCTTGATTAGCTTCCGCCGTGCATTAAAAACGTGGCTTTTCAGGTGGGAATATGGGGTGGGTTAGGATTTTTAAGTTTTGTTCTGTTTTTAATTGTGTTTTATACTGTGTGTGTGTGTGTGTCCCCTTGTATTTTAGTGGATTGTAAATCGCTCAGAGTGGCCGGATGTCTGGCCAGATGGGCGATTCATAAATATAATAAATAAATAAATAAATAACTTTTCGTTTCTAGCACCCGCCAGTCTGTGGTAGGCCATTCCACATGTAGCAGAATTGTTGGAGCCTCCCATTGGTTGAGCATTGATGTTCCTTGGGGAAGGGTGCTCTCCCTGCCCGAGGCTATGAGAACTGAGAGATGCTCTGCCTAAGGTCCCAGGCTGGCTGTGCGCCTCCTGCCTTCTGGGTGAATGGGGCAGGAGGAGGAGGAGGAGGAGGAGGAGGAGGAGAATTGGGATCCTCCACGGGCAGTGAGTCAAGCAGCTCAGCAACTGGGTTGCCTGGGACAACACTTGTGAAGCTTACTCCTTCATGGGTTGTGTGAAGAAAAGAGCCTTTGCGGGTTCCTACATGCACATGCACACACACACACACACACACACACACCCTCATGTGTGAACCGGCTAAAGGCTGGGAGGAGGCGATGGCGCCTGGAAGTCCTGAAAGCCGGAGACCCGGCTTTCAAATGCAAATGTAGTTCAGGCCCAGTAAGTCAAGAGTCATGAGTTCCCCTCCCCCTGTCTGGCCAGGTGAAGTGCATCATGATTGGCTAAGAAGCAGCAAAGCTACAGGAAGGAGGAGGGGAGGGGGAAAGAGCTATTTCCCAACGTGTGGGTTTTTGTCTTTGTCTTTGGTCATCGCGTGGCTGCCGGCTGTTGGAGCAATGGCGGTAAGCCAAGGAGAGGCCCAAGCCTTCGGGAGGCCTCAGGATTCGACCCCAGATAGCTCCTGGTGAAATTAGCTGAATGAGGGCTCTGGTAAAGGCAAGCCTTGTGGGAGGCTACCCATCTCGGACCTTCGGGTAGGTGTGGTAATCCTCCCCGGGCAGCAAGGCTGTGCTGGATCTAATCCTGGAAGAGAACTGACCCTCAGGTAACAGAGTTGTGTGCCTGAGAGATATAAAGAAGTAGGTTTTGTTATTTTGCAGCTTTACTGTGTACCAAAGTGTCTCTCTCTAATTTTGTGTCCTTCCCTCATTTCCCTATTGGTTGTTGTAAAATGCTACCTGAATAAACTTCCTTTTGGTTTTTTACCCCACATGGTGTTTGTAGATTGCTCTGTAGTTCCAGCAACTAAATCCAGGTTACAGTCAGAAAGGCAAGTCCCTGAACAGAGATTCAAGTAGGATTGCAGACAGTTGAGGCTGGCAATCTGGTATCTTGAGATCTCTGGGGGTCTTGGGTCCTTTGGGTAGGAAAGGGTGGGTTGTGGCGGGTCAGCCAACCCCCCCTTCCTTCACAGGTTGCATGCTGCAACTCCCGTCAGGTTAGAGGCAGGGCTGACCCTGCTATTAGGCAGAATGAGGCAGCTGCTTTTGGGGTGTCATAAGAGCGCTGCAAAAGGTTATCATCATTATTGTATTTTTACTGCTAAGGAGGGAGAGAGGGGCTTCTGGGATTTCCAGTCTCAGTTGCCAGAATTACTTGGATGGCTTTGGGTACTGTGCACCTTGACTTTGGGGCAATTTGCTGCTCTGCCTCAGGCAGCAGAATGTCTTGGGCCAGCCTTGGTTAGAAGGCAGAATAGGTGCATTTATGGCGGTGTCACAACTTCCCCCATGACCCCGATCAGGAGCTAGGGGGGCAGGCAGGGAGGAACACGAGCAGCAGTGCCATGCTGCTTTTTGTGCTCCTCACCTTCTCAGTCAGGACCATCCCACTTCTCCCTAACAACCATCAGTTTCATCCAGGTGGACCAAAGGGCATTCTATGATGGCGGCAGAGTGGGGTGGGCGGGGGAGGAATATGGACAAAAAGTTCAGAAAATTTGGAGCTTCCCCTCCCAGATGGTCCCTCTGTTAGGGAATTCAGTATGCCAGCCTTCCCCGATGGATAAACCTACTGATGGTGCCCTCCCATAGCCCGAGGGCACCAGTTTGGGGTAGTCTGCAGTACGTTTTGCAGCAGGGACATGCTGGGGCAAGTCAGTGGGACAGTGACCATATCTTCCAGAACGTTGGCACTATCAGCTGCTTTGTCCGTCGTGGGCTGTTCTTGCATTGCTCAGACCAGGGAATGGGCTTTCCTCTCACCATCCACTTAGAAGGAGCCCAGAGGTCTTGGGCAGCTCTTTGTGGTCTTCTGGTCAGCTTTGAACCTCTCCTTGCCTCTGTGCTGTTTTGCTGCAGGAAAAGCCCACATCTTGTGTGTCTGCCTCCAGCCTATGTGATCCTTTTGCCCAACCTTGGGACTGCAACTCCCATCTGGCTGGGGATGATGGGAGTTACAGTCCCGACACATCTGAAAGGCGAGAGCATGTTGGGGAGGACTGGTTATAGTGTTGCATCAGCAAGGAAGTTACAGGTAGTCCAGTGCCCACCCAGTGTCCCAACGTCAACCCTTTTGTTGTTGCTCTTTGTTCTTTTCAAAGACTGTGGATACATGCTGCAACCTTACTATTTAAGCACAAGTTCCTGTGTGCATCCAAACGAATATTAGGTAGGGCTCTTAGCTTGCCTTAGATCAGAACTCTGCTCAAGTTCTGGAGAAAGAAGCCAGACTTGCATACGGTGTAAACACTCAAGTCCTTGTTTTGACCAGAGATTAAGTCTAGCTATTGTGGCTGAGGCCAAGAGCTAAAAAACTTGTGGGAGTTGAGGGAGGATTCAGCTATTAATTCTGTAGGCAACATAAGGCCCCAATGAAAATATTTATGACATTTGGGGCCCTTGGCCCATAGTAACTTTGAGTCACAGGCCTAATTGCAAGGGGCTATTATTGCCTCCCGAGATCAGACCCTCCTTCTAATTTCACTGGGGTTCTATGGGCATCTCATATGTAGCCCTGGTCGTTACATTTCTCTGACGCGAGGGCTGCTAGAGGTGTGTCTACCAAGATTAAGACAAACTTATATTAACATGGACAATGTGAAAAACTCTTTATGCTGGTTGTTTCAGACAACTAAGGTGGGCTATTTGAATAGCCTAATATAGGAAAAAATGCTCCCCTTTCCCTACCTAGACCTATGATTTTGTTGGGGTATGTTCCCAAGAGCTGTGGTTCTAGTTATCATACTGCATGCAGCATTACGTACACAGTGGAAAGCAGAAAAACCTGAGCTAGCATGCAGTTCTATGGCCCCTGGCAGGGTGTCCCAACCAAGAGCAGACCTCCCACTGCACGGGTGGAGAGGTGGTTCTCCTGGCACAGCAACAGATTTCAGCTTTACTGTGGCTGCTCCAGCAGTCAGAAGAGCAGAAAGAGGGTGTGTCCTGAGGCTGTGTCAGGTGCTGATTGGGGGAGGCTTTGGACCTGCTGGATCCAAAGTTTCCTCCTTCCTTGGACACACCACTGGAGGAAGGGAAAAACTACATGAACCCTGGAACTGGCATAATAGGGGGTGACACACACCCCTTCTCAGGGATGAGTCTGACTCAAGTCAGACTCGAGTCACAATATTTTTAATAGGACTCGAGACTTGACTCGGGACTCGAGACCAAGGACTCTTCAACATCCCTGGGCTGTGCCAGGAGTGAAGTGCGATCACCGGCGAAGATTTTTTTTTTTAACATAATTTTCCTAAAATGCAACCTTTCAGACATGTTGGATTTGGCTGCCTCTGCCTGCCTGTTTGAGGTTCCCAGCCTCCTCTGCCTGCCTGGTCTCTTCTTAACCAGTGCAGTTCCACAGTTTGAATTGTCCAAGACAAACGCCTCTGCCTGCTTTGGGGTTCCCTGCCTCCTCTGCCTGCCTGATTATTTTGGGTGTGTCTGCCTGGTCTGTTCGTCAAAATCAGTTGCAGTTTTGAAATAAAAAGGCACACTTGTGCCTAGAATTTATTTAAGCCACACATCTGAAGTAGCCTTATTTTGTTGGGAAACCCCCCCACTGATTTTTAATAGGGACTCGTGGAGTCAGCTTTGGGAGTGACTCGGGACTTGTGAGTCACCATTTTGGACCAAGGACTCGGACTCGAGACTCCGGTCCAAAGACTTATGACTCGAGAATAAGGACTCTTCAACATCCCTGCCCCTTCTGCCTTGGCCAGCATGAGCCACTTCATCCACCATGGACAATCCCTGTCCTCCATAGGCTATTACCACATTAGCTGATAGGTTACCCTCTTCCCCACAGGGGAGTGAGCCAAGACTACAAAGCATAAGGGACTCTGCAATGTTTCTCCTTCTCTGGCAGAAGGATCTCGGGGTCTGCATTGCCATACCCTGCAGCTCTTTAAAGGTGGCTTTTACAATTGCACTCCTTACAAGGGCCTGATGAGATCTAGGAATTTGGCGGAAAAGCCAATGCCTTCACCCCTTTTTAGTCTGGTCTGTGTGGTAGGGGGATACAGGAAGATTTTGGGGACCTCCCACTCTTGTATCTGACTTGCTTCCATCATCCCCCACACTACTTTCTAGTAAACCAAACTTCAGGTGGAAGGATTCACCCTAAATCAAGGGGAGAGGAATGGAGCGCCCCCTGCCCTGGTTCACCCCCATTGCCTCTTGGGCTCCTGGCATGACATTTCACTCCCACTGTATGGAGGGATATTGGCCAGGACTCGAAGTGGCCATCTCAGTGGCTCTTTGTTGGCTGGGAGCCCTCCTGAGCATTGGGCAAGCCAGCCTTGCAGGCTCAGCAGTTTGTGTAGCTGGAAACCTTCCAGCAATGACTTACCTGCCAATATGTTCTTCATGGCTCCTCCTACTGTTCAAATAGTTTTCAGTCCCTATCTAACATGTGGGTGGGTGCAGGGAAGGGATTGAGATGCTCTCGCCCACAAACTGAGGGTCGGACACTTTTAGAGTGGTCTCCAATAAGAGGAAACTGGTTGCAAAGCTTTTGCCAGGAAACGGTCAGGGCCACTTACCCGTGTGACCAGAAATTATTCGGCTGTACCTTTTGACATGGCACAAGAATTAACCCATACTTAACTACCTTTGCTGAATGGATGCAAATAGCAGCAGGGGGTTGCAGTCAGGATGCTGTGCCTCTATTACAGCTCTGATCTTGTGAAGAATAAAACATGAATCCAGGCAGTTGCAAATTCTTTTCTTTATTGACATTGTCATTTGCAAATACAATACATTAAGAATTTTGTCAAAAAGTCTCATTTTTGTAAAAAAAAAAAAAAATACAACTTTTTAAATTACATGTTTCTGGCCTCTGGCCTGCCCCACTGCTGTTAAGCAGTTTCCTCTATCCAGAGATGCTGCCTGAACTGCTTTTTCACCTTTTTTTAAACCCTATTATTTATACTATGTACAAATAGCCACAGAATTGAAAAGTGTCCTTAGAAAAGTGACTCAAGTTTCCACCTTTATAGTTATCAGCTCCCCACCATGGGGCTTGGTTGTATTCTTAAATTAAAGGGAAGAAGTTTCCCCCAACATCAGATATGAGGGAAATAAGGTTATTTCTTTTTTAGAAAAAGAATAGTTAACACAACGTGCTTTGCTGCCAGCCTCCAAACGTGCCTGCAACTCTGCAGAATGAGTCTGCTCCCAACCTCTGCAAGAGAGGTAAAAAGTTAACTCAAATAGTTGATGGAACGTGATGTATACACCAACTTATGCCAAGAGGGCTTTAAACTTCATCAGCAGGACAGTTATCTCCCCAAAAGACGTCCCTTTCTGTTCAGAATGAGAGGAATCCGCACTGAGTTGGTGCCTCCGTCCAAGCCCCGCTACACTTGAATGTCCATTAAGACCATTCCCTGCTGCTCTTTCAATGCTTCAACTGCTACAAGAGCAGCTGCGGCAGAACTGTGACTCCCTGGAGTCCCATCATTGCCAAGATCCAGCCCAGCCCACGACGGGATGAAGACTTCTTTTCTAAAAGTCATTTTTTCTGAAGTATACATCCAATGTAGATAAGCCACGTGGTAATCAGGGAGTAAAACTGAAGTGCCCTGTGAGAGAATAGACTGTGTTAAACAGGGTACTAGCTACTAGCTCCATAACCATCTGTTTGTATTCAGGCACCAGGCAAGACTGTTGTTTCAGAGAGCCTTTGGACTCTGATCATCAGCTGTGACTTCTATCTACTTATGCTCTTCTCTGGTCTAGTTTTCTAGTTCCGTTGCTTTTTAAAATCTTGTTCTTTATGATGTTTTAATTTGTATTATACATTTTAAATAAAAATGTTTAAATAAAGTATCTACTGGAAGATCCAGCCTTGCTGAAATCAGAAACAGGAAGGAATTTCCAGACCCTACATGAATCAGCCCTATCTTGTTAATGGAGGACTTGTGGTCAGCATGTTCTGGGAAATAGGACAAACCACATTAGCACAAAAGCATGTCACAGCACTACGATCTGGTACTAGTTGTGAAAAGAACTTGAGCTAGTCTCCATATGGAAAAACAGCCACACCAATTTTTAAGGTACTGAGCACCTGATGTTGTCCAGTAGGAACACCCAAATGAAGTCCCTAATGCTACCTGCAAAATTAATCTCTTTTGCTGAGCCTTTGGGGCAAGACAGCGGCTGACAAATAGGGGAGATTGCTAAGAAATCAGGAGTAATGATCACAAATATCACAAGTCAATCTAGAGAGAACATACCTAAGTTTCCTAGAGGCTGGAGCTACCAGACCTGGGGAATAACACTTTCCAGCAACAGACGTCGCCCCTCCTCATAATCATCCTCATCCACATTGACCAGTAGCCGGATAGCTTCCTGGCCTACAGCCTCTTTGAGAGAGTCTGTGATGAAGACTCCTTTCAGTGCCTCCAGCAGTGAGCCATTCATATAATCACTCCAGAAGGCGTCGAGGTAGGACAACTCTGAGAACTTGATGTCACAGATGATTGAGCCCAGATCACGGGATTTGAGGATGGTGTTGGACTGCCCAAATACATCAAACTGACGTTCCAGTCGGTTCTGCTTGTTTGACATCACATTCTGACGCAAGACAGGCTCATGCTCACAGTATTCTGCACGAACACGGAGCCGGATGTCTGAGCAGGACACACGGAACAGAGAGAGAGAGAGAGAGAGAGGGAGGGGGAACGAAGAGAAAGAGAGGCATTAGAGCTAGGGGTCACAAACAGAGCACGTAGACAAACACACAGTCATGCAGCGATATTCCAGGGTTGGACTGTCCAACAGCCCTCAACAGGTGCTGAACATAAAGACCAACCAAGCTGAAGATCCAGGCCACTCAGGTTGCCCAAAATGTTCAGGTCCCTTGAGATGGTCCGTCCCAGCAAGGGGTGTTCACACTCGTTTTTCAAATATACCTTTGGCATGAAGTTAGAGCTGAACTTCGCTAATACCCATCCAGCAGGCTCCATATTCCACATCTAACTGCACCATGTAACATAGCTACTAAGTAGCACAGGCACAACCTGTCTCAAATCCCACCCACAGGATCAGAAGAACAAACCTATGAGTCTAGTATCTTCCCCACCCCACCCACTCCATGCCTATTTTAGAGCAATCTGCTCCAGTCCGAATAGTTTGTGCCGATGGAGAAATTCTTCAAAAGCCTTCAAATTATTTTCAATCCAAAATGTTGACACTAGCCTCTCCAAGTTAGTTCAGGTTGTTATTGCTGTATGAACAGTAACAGGAATGAATGCTTCATCAACCTGGACCACAGCTTTATCAAGGGCCATGACTTGGGAGGGAGAAGACAGAGGAGATCTTAGATTAAAGCTAACCACTGAGCCAGCTGGACTCTTCTGCATAAACACTCAAACGTTAAGATAATTAGGCTCTAGCCATCTGGTGACTGACTTGCTGCAAGACAGGTTTACTACCATGCTGTAGATGCCCTGAGAAATTAGTGAAGTTCAGCTGTAACTATGGACAGTGGAAGTGGAAGGACAGATTTGTTTTGTTCAATTGCCCAAAATATCAGCATTGTAGCTGAAAATTTAAAAGGTTCAAAAGGGAGGGAGAAATGGAACATATACAAAGTAGGATACGTTAAAAAATGAGGCAGGTGATATATTACATACGCTCAACAAGGCCGTCAGCTTTAATTTCTCTGTGTCTTGTGGTCATCACCTGTAGAAGCATTAACTCAAAGTGCAGTCACAGCCCTTTACCAGCAACTTTGTACGGCCTGGAGCCCACACCCACCCATGGTAGGTGCTATAAGGCAGCGTTTTGGTAGCCAACTACTAGTCCTCAATCAGCAGCACACTCAGAACCCTTCTTTCCAGATGGGCAACAGCAGAGCTATGCAGCAAATTCTATTTGATAGTTGTCATTGAAGTTTTGTTTTTGTTTTTTAACTGCACAGCAGATTAGCCAGTAAATGGCATCATTTCAGTCCATGTAAGAAAGCCAGGAGTTTCTACTAGAAGCAGTGCCATCTCCACACAACATAATGCTCAATGCACTGGAAGCCTTCAGTTCAAGGCAGAGACACCCACCATTACTCTGTACACCAACACCTGCTTGCCTTGATGGGGCAACATGTTAAAGGAGCTCAGCTGCTGGGCCCACTGGAAACTGTTCCCGTATCCCAACCACAGCCCTCCCACTCAATATGCTGGCTATACGCAGAGTAGCTGAGAGGTTCCATTTTATTAGTCCTGTACACAGCTTAAAATACTTTTTGCATCCACGGTTTGGCACATGAATTTGTCAGAACAGAATAGCTCATCTGCTTTTCAATATCAACAGTGTTGTGGAGTACTTAACGATAGCAGCTGTCAGAGTTGGCGTTAACACACTGGCATCCCTTGTGCAACAGTTATGTCCCACTTAAGTGATTGGAGCCTGTTACTTCCCCAGGACAGGATAAAAGCCTTCAAGTATAGACTACAGGGAACAGACCCAGCTTTTATTTCAAAACAGGCAGGACGCGTGTCAACTGCAAGGATGGAGGGAAAGGGTTTCTGCACAACAGGTTTGTAGGGGATGGAAATTGGTTCCATGACTTTACCCAGCCAGTAGTAATGCAAGCCCTGAGCAGCTGCATTAAATCAGACACTTAACCCATATGGGCAAAACGACACTAGCTGAGGCAACACAAACACCACTGCACCCACCCAACCCGCAACTTCCAGGCCCCAGTCCCAGTGAAATAATCCCACTGTGGTTACTGTTTAGAAGTACAGACAACTTGAAAATATGTCACTGAGCCCCATACTGCAGAGGCTTCTGCCAATGTCTTTTCCCAAGTTTGAATCACAGTAGCAAGACTGAAGGAGAAGCCCCCAAGTCCATTACCACTCGAGTAGGATGGTTTCAGAGAATGAGGCCTGTCACCTCATCATCCATGCAACCCCCTTAGCATGTGTTCAGTATGATTAAGTGATTACAAACCGAGATCAGAGGGCCCAACAAGAATTAAATTACCAGTTCTCATAAAAGTGTTGGGACCTGCATATAGTTCTGATTCAGTTCTGCTCCATATACTACATTTTGCCCTCCCTCCCCAGTTTGACACACAAATTAATGTTTACAGGCCAGCAAAACCCATTACAGACAATTTAACCGCGGAAAAATGCCTCCATTGTGTAGAAGGCAACAAGTCCCAGAGTCCAAGGCTGTGTCCCTCACAACTTGTTTAACAAGAGCGCTGCAGGGTCCAGATGCAGGATCGCTTCTAACATAGGAGAAGCGTTGAAGAGGAGGCTGAAATAATCATGAGGGCCACACTTAAGTTTTTGCTTTTTAGTTTGTTTGGGTATTTTTACCAGTGTCTGGTACTTGGCCCGCTTGCCTGGGCCAATACTTATGCTTTTCCAGGGATGGATTTCAACTGTGGACCGAGAGAAACATGGTTCAAGACTTTTAGCACATGGTAACATCAAGAAATCATTCTGAGATTCAATATGGCAAAAGAACACAAAATGGCGTAAAGGACCCAGGCTAACTTCTAGGTTAAGTTGATATGGACTGCTGCAGATACCAGACATCACTTGGGAGCTCACACTGCAAGGACACAGGATGTATGTTCTTCCTTATTACTGAGGACCACCAAGTGGCAGACAGATCAGTGCTAGCTAGGTCACATTAATCATAATGGCAGATTTACTAGGTGAGGACTACTGAAACAATACCAATTGGATTTTGAGATGTAAACAGTGAATGGGCTATTAACTCTTAGCAACTCACCCACCAATAATAAATGTTGACTGACCAGGGGGAAAACTGCCAAAGAAAACTGATGGAAATATTGAAAGACAGGTAAAGAAATTACGGGCATGCTTCTGCCTCAAGCAGAAGAGATTAAAAGGAGCCCAAGAGGGATTCCATAGCAGCTTATGGTGGCCTGGTATCTGCAGCAGTAGCTTTATCCACAAGGGGATCACCTGATATGGGAGCTACTGGCTCCCTGCCTAGCTAGCTGAGCAATGCCTTCAGTGGATTGGCACTTAAGACATCAACTGATGACAGCCCCACATGGGGAACATCCCAGCCTGTTTCCATCAGACCCTGCTGGAGGTTTGCAGTACAAGCCCCCCGCGGTGCCAGTCTGGAGTGGCTCTATACACTTGCACAATCCCAGGAGCTGCCAATGCAGCCCTGTCCCCACTAAGCATCAGAATAGCCAATATGCCTTTAAGAATTGGCTGTTTGAGTGGCTGGCATGCAGGGTGAGGCAGCCCACGGTTCCTCCAGAAATAGGTAACTCAGCACACATTTAAACACAGTTTTGCTTTCACAAAGAACTGGTGGAAATTTGGGTGCATGGATTCATTTACCTTTGCGAGACCATTCTGTGAGAAGAGTGCACAAGAGAGACAGAGTCTCTTTATCATCAACTTTTGCTTAGTAACCTGGAATTTAAATGGTGGATTGAGAAAGAATTGGCAGAAATCAAGCAGCAACAAAAAAAAGATCATTGGGGGCTTGTGTGTTCTTTTTCAGTAACTAAGGCCTAGTTCTTGCAGGCTGAAATAGCCCAGGAGGTTGCACACTGGAAAGGGAGATGGGTGTCAGATTCCCAAGTTTAAGCGTGCAACATGAAAGCATTATAAAAAGCAGAGCTCATTTCAGAAGCAACTGCCTGGATTACATGAGCCTTAAGTTCTGCCCCAGTGAAGCAAGGTAATATACAAAGTATACAGGCAACAAACTAGTGTTGAATGGAGCTTACAGTTCGTCCTTGCACCTACCCGGCAGAAGCCTTAGCTGCACCTTGGAAGTTGCAGTTTTGACACTCATTGTATTATTTTTGAACCTTCTTCGTTAGAACCCATTGCCTGTAAATTGGTCAGATGGTAAGACAAGCGTTTTTGTGCATTCGCTTTTGTTTCATTTGCATTGCACTGACACAAAGACAATAGCACATTATGTAGTGATCCTACACCAGCCCTTGACACCCACCTGCTGAGTAAGGGCCACTTCAAATCTTATGCATGTGCAACACTTCCAGATAAGAAAACTGTAAAAACTGTGTGTGGTTTGTCAGATAAGACAAGTCTACATGCAGATTTCACAGTTTCCACATACGGAACCTCTCTTCATATAGGAAATACATATTTGAAGAAGCCCTGAGGTACAGGAAAGAGATAATATATGCTGGTCTTAGAGATAGACACTCAGTATTGAGCTGGAAATCAAGTCAGAAATCTGAATGTAATTCACTCAGATGAGTGATAATCACAATTCAGATAAGACTCACGGATTTCAGCAAAATCCAGTTCAATGGGTTGGTAAGACTGACCAAGACAGGAAAATGAACCCGTTAAGAAAGTCAGAGATAAAACCAGGTTGTATCAACAATGCTACTAAACATATGGCCTAACTCTATGTCTGGGCCTTTGATGGAAAAATGGACAACAAGGCTTTCCATAGGATAGTACAGCCATGTGACCAGGTGAGCACGTACAATTTTGGCCACAACTTAAGGCCACGGAGCAATCATTCACAAGCTTCACTACCACTTAACACTATTCCACACAGAGACTATGTGCATGCAAGTTTCTTGCAGAGCGACCAGGAATCATTCTTTTTGAAGATACCATGAAGCCTCAAAAAAGCCTCTACTCTTCCATAATTAACTTTATTCCACAAAATATTGTCTGTAGCACATAAAAAATGTCCAGATCTTGTCATTCTGAATCCAGAATCCTTTCCTTTTGAATTGAATTGAGAGTATGCATATTGTTTCAACAGAAGTTGAATTTGTTTTACTCTGAAATTACCGAAGCAGAAAAAAGGCAGATACGATGAACAGATCAGATTATCTGCCTTGATGCTTCTCCAACTCATCACAGAAAACATCAGGGCAAGACAGTCTCTCTCCAAAACCAGCATATCAAATACATTGGTGCACTGAAGTAACAGCCTCCACATCCCTCCCAGCAATTAGTGCTAAGGGGTTAGTAATCTGAAGGCATCCCTTCTCTCATTGATAAAGCTTTTTATTTTGTGTAAGATGCCCTGGGAAATTTTTGTATGAAGGGCAGGGTATAAAATTTGTTGATTATAAATAAACCGTGACCATTTGGAGAATAGTGAAAATAGGTACAACCAGATCACATTGGGAATTGAAGGCAACATACCAAGGAGTAGATAAGATCCTTCCCACCCTCACCCCAAAGAGGGGGCCAAAACTCCCATTCCCCCACTGCACTGCAACCAAGTCCTATCACCAGATTTAAACTGCATTTAATAGTGCAAGCCAAAACTCGTTCACTCACATTGAACAGGACAGCCTACATTACACCTACATGTATGATACTTTTTCCTCCACCCAACCAACCCTGTTCCCCTCTGGCTCCAGCCAGAGAGAGGATGAATAACTGATCAGACCCTTATCAGAAACCGAAGTTGCTAATGAGCATTTTAGAGTGGTTTCGTGGGCATTATAATTTTTTTTAGTCCAAATCAAGGGAGCCCCAGGAACACAGCACATGATTGGCAAACACCTACCACAGGTCACTTTTGTGGGAGTTTGGATCTCCTGCTTTGGAGCAGAAGCTGCTTTGGCTCCACGTCGCCTGCGGGGAGGAGTAGACTTTGCCCGGCCTCTGCTTACTCGCTTCCTTTTGCTGGAATTGGAGCCTAGAGAGGGAAAGAGGGACCTAAATGATTATCTGGGCAACAGAAGCAGTTCAGATCCCATATATCTACTGTCCCTAACTCCCAATTCCATGCTACCAAATACTGACACAGTGATTCATTATTTATTATTTATTTATTATATTTCTATCCCACCTTTTTTCCTGCAAGGAACCCAGGGCGGCTTACATAATCCTCCTCCTCCCCATTTTATCCTCACAACAACCCTGTGAGGTAGGTTAGGCTGAGTCAATGACTGGTCCAAAGTCACCCAGTGTGCTTCGTGGCCATGCAGGGACTCAAATCTGGTTCTCCTGAGTCCCAGGCCAACACTCTAACCACTACGCCACGCTGGCTCTTGGACAGATTTACAGACAATTGCCACCTTTTATCTGAGCGAAGTTAAAAACCATAAAAATGTTATCCGCTACTGTAGAAGACAGAGCACAAAGACAGTCATATAAAAATTGCATAAAAACTGGTGGCACAGTATAAAATTGCTAACTATAATACAAGGTATGTATTTACACCAAGTAAGAGGGAAAGGAAATCAGAGAAAGAATGAAAGCATATTCCTAGGCTGCACAACTCACACACCTGTCTCCCACTGATCATGCCGAGGCTCTGCAGAGGCTGAATTGAGACAATTGTCCACTTGTTGGTCTGATGACAGGACAGATGGTCCATAGGTGTATCTCTCAGGAGAAACTAAAATTAAAAAGTTTTACGAGTCAAACAAAGTAGATACTACTTTAACTGAGCAAAATTCTACAAATGGGCAACACCAACCTGCCAAGTCAGCTCAAATCAGATCTGCAGAAGTACCTATGTACATGTTCTGAGCTATGCAACATGAAAACCCAGTCCTTTAGGTATCAAAGTGTTCATATCCTTCCACCCCAATAAAACCTAACCTCCCATTGCTAACAATCCTGCAGGGGAGCTGGATTGCAAGTTAGGATTAAGCACCCAGTAAAGGAAGAACTCTGTTATTTTGCGAAGTTCAATCAAAAATAAAGTTAAGTGCATTTTCTTGACTGTTATGGTCAGTACCTGTACGCTGCCTTTTCAGGGTGACATATGGCAGTAGATCATGCCTTGTCAGCACTCTCAGGAGCTGTAGCAGCTGCATGAAGTTGGTTTCATCGCATTTGCCCCTCCTCTCTAGCTCCAGGAGCAGTTGGACACCATTCTTGGGCCGCTGCCTCTCTGCAGCAACCTCAAGACTACCATCAGTTTTGGCCAAATTACACCAGCACTGTTTTTTCCTCTTCCAGCTCTCTAACACAGGTGAGGTGGTCTCAGAACCATCTTCCTCTGCTGCTGCCACAGCCCAAAGAGCAGGATCCAGTGGGTGGGTCCAGGGCTGTGTCTCATCCAGAAGGAAAGAGAGCACTTCCATGTCATTCTCTGTGAGCTGGGAGCCAATCACATCAAACATTCGATGCAGGGAAATCATCCCATAGTACTCTAGGCATTCTTCCTCCTCCCAGATGTGGGCAAAAAGTGGCCTCCTCAAACTCATGTCAGCCATAAGGATACACTAATCCTAAGAAGGCTTGAATGAACAGCTATAAGCTAGTAGGCCAGAATAGATGTGTGGTACTCTGAATACTGTGAGAGGGGGAAGAGAGATGTCTCAGCAGGTTGTGTATGTTGCAAGACTTAAAGTGCAGAAATTGGTTAAAGCCTTGAGGAAAGATCCTTCTAGTGGCAGTTCTCACAACGCTGCTGCCCAGGTGTCTGCAAAAGGAGAAATGGGAACCATTAGACCAGGCCAACCATTTCAGCTGTTGCCCCTCCTCACGCTACTGAACCTACACGACCGTCACAAGTTTAAGAGAAAAATCTACCCAGCCCCTGGCACCGTGCGTTTAATTCTGTTTTTGCTTTCCAGTGAAGGAAGGGAGGGAGGGGTGGCGGCAGTAAAGCCACAGAGACAAATCCCCCTCTCTCGGGCTACACTTTGGGACAGCAAAATGCTGTTTCATGGCAGAGCCAGCCGCCTCTTCCCAAACGGCGCAAGGCGCCAACGCGCCACAAGATGGCAGCAGCGCGGCCAACGCGGAGAGACAGCCTTCCCCTCCCCCCTCCCCCCCCAGAAGCCTGTCACAAGGACAAGCACAAGCCAGCTGAGGTGCGGACAAGCCCCGTGCGGGAGGCTCAACCCTATCTTGGCGCAGAGCCCTCCCCGCTCTCGACCTAGACTCAGTCGCAAGAGCCTTCTGTCAGATCGCCCAACCGAGGCTCCGCCCCTGCAGGCACCAACCGGCCCTCCCACCAGGCGCGGAGGGGTGGTGGGGAAAGGGGTGGGGGCGCCGCTTCTCCTCTTCTCTCTTCCTCCTCCCACATTCTAGGTTTCCCCCGCCTCCATTCTTCCTCCATTTTTCTCTCTCATTCTCCCCCCCCCCCCGCCATTAGTTACATATCACTTATTTCGCCCTCTGGGACTCGGGTTTCCTCCACACAGACAAGCCCCCCCCTTCACGTACCCCCCGCCCCTTCTAGTATCTTTCCGCGCTTACCTCACAGGCCCCCCTCCTCGCGCAGAATCTCTCTCTACTGCCCCCCTCCGACTTCCTCTGAACGGCAAGCGACCCCTTTCGCCGCCCCTCCCCATTACTTCGCTCCCCTCAAACACCCACCACAGAACTCGTTTCTTCCTCTTCCATCTACTCCACCCCTCAGTCGCCAAATCTCATTTTCTACTCTCTTACCACCCGCTCCTCCTTCTTTTAAAACTAGTAAATAATAAAGAAGCGTCCTTACCGACTCCGCCGCCGCCGCAATCCTTCCGCCCCGTCGTTTCGATCTTTCTGGTACCTTCGACGCGCCTGCGCCAACCTAACCCCACCTCGATCCCTTCCCCCACAGCGCAAGCGGCCAGGGCTGTTTGTTTTTCCCGAGCCCCCACCCAGAAACGCAGTCGGCCCTGCCGCGCACGCGCTGGCCGGCTCCTTGCCGGAATAAACGCAATCGGCGCGTGCGCTTCCCTTCCCCCGCTCACGCGGACAGCCCGCTGGTGTCCTCGTGACCCGCGTGCGTGGGTGGGGCAGCTTGAGGGCCAGCCTCCTTTCAGGGAAGAACAATAACAAGACCAGCGGTAGCCATCAATTTCGCCCACAGCCGTCGTGGCGCAAACCGTGTGTAAAGGTGTATTAATTTACGGCTGCTTTACGCTATAAGCGCCCTCCTCGCCTATCAAAGACGCAAAGAACTAAAATGTTTACGTAAACGGTACGAGTGGTGTCAAGGAGACGGCGCTGATTGCGTAAACGTCGCTGCGTAACAGGCGTACAGAGAAGAGGTGGGGGAGGGAAGCGCATATCTCCTTCCTCGTGACTGGGCGGGCCTAAAGCGCCACCAACCGCCCTCTCCTCCGAGCCCCTGTCCTGAGTGGCCGCCGCTCGCCCAGTTGTTAGCACCCCTCCCGCCTGAAGGTTGGGCCGCCCCGACGTCACCGAGCCTCTCGAGAGTATCGAGGCGGTTGATTGGCTCCCCCGGAGTGGTGGGGAGGCAATGAGAGGGCGCGGTGCAGCCTAGACCAAGCCGGGCCCGTGTGGGGAGAAACAGACAGGAGGAGAGAAAGCGGCGGTAGCAGGAGTGGGTTAGGGCCACGGGCCGGGTGAGTGTGGCACTCCTCCCACCACCCGAGGCCCCTTCCGCCACCGGCCTCTTCTTCCTTCTCCTCTCCCCCCCCCCCGCGAAACTCCTGCACTCAGACCTCCCCCCTCCCCTTCTCTCTCTGGGCAGCATCGCCGTGGATGTCCTAGAGAGCTGTGGCGGTCAGAGCCCCCTGCCCCAAATCAGCAACCCATCCCATGTCCACACGTCACGAGAAAGTCTTCCCCATTTAATCGATGAGAGCAGTGGTACTGGAAGGACATGGAGGAGGAAGGGAATTTAATGGGGTGGGGGGGTGGGTGGGAGAAGGGGTTGAAAAAGAGAACGTGCAAAGTTGAGGAAGGATCCTTTGGGGCTGGCACCAGTTGTTCTCTTCCCACATAGTCTCCTTTATCTGCTGTCCAGATACTTCCGCCTACCATGGCAGCTCACTCTCTACTTCATTATTCTTTATAGTTATTATTATTACTCCCTTCCTTCCAGGCAACCCTTCAAGGGAGGTTAGGTTCCTTATCTTAATAACATTGCTCCACTTTTTTTTCTTTATAATACATACCAATTCCTTTGTTGTATTCCTGTCATATTTTCATATCGCATTTTGGCACATCCCCCCCCCCAATGTTCTGTGCTTCTCTTTTATACTGAAAAAGCCACACATCTGTAGCTTAAACTGTTAGTTCCGTTTGTCCCATGTTTTCCCACTCCCCATTCTAACATAACCCATTCACTCACCTAGGTTTCTCTTTCCCCTTGCAGGTGTGAGCTTGCAGGCATCATGGCAGAGGAGCTGGCTCCATCATTGTTCTTCCAGCATCAGTTCATGTGCTCAGAGTGTGGGCTTCTCTACAACACTTTAGAGGGGGTGCTGATCCACCAGCAGAGCCATGTAGGGGAGCCCTGTGCGCCCACAGCTGCAGCCGCTGTTGTGGACACAGGGCCCCAGCAGAACAACCGCTACCAGTGCCTGGAGTGTGGATGTGTCCTTTGGTCACCTGATGAATTGCTAGCTCACCAGGAAGTGCACCCCAGGGAGGTGCCAACTCGGCCTCAGCCTCCACCAACTACCACTGGACAGATCCGCTACCAATGCAATGAGTGTAATGAGCTCTTTCCTTCTACTAGCTTGTGGCTGGCACACCGCCAGACACACCAGAAACAAGAGGCTTCAGCTGACTCCCACCTGTCCAGTCCACCATCTACTCAGCCAACTCCCTCGCCTCCAACCCAAGCATCTGTTCCACAACCCCCGCAGTCAGCTTCCCCACCACCTGTGCTGCCATCACTTCCGTCATCGCCCCAGCCAGTTCCACCCATGCATCCCTATGAATGCTCAGAGTGTGCCTGTCTCTTCATAACACCCGAGGAGCTGCTGGAACACCAGGGTGAACACTTTACGGAGATTGAGAAAGAGAGCGGGGAGCCGTCTGAGGTGGCAACACAGGAGACTTGCAGTCCCCATGTGTCCCCGCAGCCATGCCCTGAGGACCCTCCAGCAGTGCCTCCACCTGCTGAGGCCTTCTGCTGTACTGAGTGCAAGCAGGCTTTTGGTACAATGGAGGCACTGCAGCAGCACCAGCAGGAGCACTTGAGAAGCAGTGAGGAGTTTCTGTGCGGTGAGTGCCAGCGTGGTTTCACAACAGCCAAGCGGTTGTTGGCTCACCAGCGGGTACACGTGGATGGTACATATGAATGTCCGAATTGCAACAAGATCTTCAAGAATGCAGCATCTTTCGAACAGCACATGCGCATCCACAAAGGTGAAGCGCTCTACCTCTGCCTGGACTGTGGACTTGGCTTCTCTACTGAGATGACCTTGATCATGCATCGCAAGAGCCATACTGCCAACCCCCTGCATCGGTGCCACTGCGGCAAGACTTTCAGCAACATGACCAAGTTCCTTTACCACCGGCGCACGCATGCTGGGAAGAGTGGGATTCCACCCTCTCGTGGAGCTGGAGACCATGCACCCTGCCAGCCTCCTGAGCCGGCACCCAATGATGGGGAGTCAGTTGTGAATGGCTCAGTCTCCTCCTCTTCTCCGCCAGGGACATCAGTAGAACTGCCCAGTGCTGGGTTCCTGTGCCCTCAGTGTGGAAAGGCATTCTCCACCCACATCAAGATGGTGTGGCACAAATGGTTAGTTCATGTTCTGGAGCGCAAGCACAAGTGCCCCACCTGTGGCAAAAAGTTCAAGAAGCTGGTGCATGTGCGAAATCACCTGCGGACGCACACTGGTGAAAGGCCATTTCAGTGCTCAGAGTGTGGCAAGACCTTTGCCTCCAAGGCTAACTTGGTACAACACCATGTGACGCATACTGGAGAGCGACCCTACCAGTGCCAGGTTTGTAACAAGCGCTTTACCCAGTCCTCCAGCTCTTCGCCAACATCGACTCTTACATGTGCCACCTAATGGAGAGGGCCCCCACTCTTGTGAAGACTGTGGTGCAGCCTTTTCCCGAGCCCACCAATTGGCCCTGCACCGGACTGTGCACACAGGGTGCTTGCCCTTTCCTTGCCCGGAATGTGACAAATCCTTCCCACGCCGTCAACTCCTGGAACTGCACCGGATTAGCCATTCTGGGCAAGAGCCCCACCGCTGCCCAGAATGTGGTGCTCTCTTTGTAATGGCTTCCATGTTGCAGGAGCATCGCTGTGCCAGGCAACGTGAGAAGGCGCCGCCACAGTCTTATCCCTGCATTTCTTGTGGCAAGTACATGGGCTCACTGGCCAAACTGGCACTGCACCAGCTGGTACATTCAGGCAAGCGTCCTCACTCTTGCCCACTGTGTGGGAAAGCCTTCACCACCCCCAGTGGGTTGAATCGGCATCAACAGCGCCACGCTGGCCTGCGTCCTCACAAGTGCCCTGTTTGCGCCAAGACGTTTTTGGCAGTCTCTGGGCTGCGGCTGCACCAGCGCATCCACACAGGTGAACGCCCTTTCCCCTGCCCGGACTGTGGTAAGGCTTTCCGGCAGGCTACCCATCTGCGGGAGCACAGGCGCCTGCACACTGGAGAGCGCCCCTACCGCTGCCCAGACTGCGGCAAGGCCTTTGTGCAGTCCATGCACCTTGCTGAGCACCGGCGCATTCACACTGGCGAGCGCCCCCACCCCTGTCCCCTCTGCCCCAAAACCTTCAAGACACTCTCCAACCTGCGAAGCCACCGCAAGACTCATATGCAAGAGGCTGGTGGTCAGGATGCACTGCAGTCTCCTGGCTCTCCTGTGGCTACAAGCCAGTCCACCAATACTATCATGTGCACTGAGTTGGAGGCTATTGCTATCATTCAGAGTGCGGAACCTCTCCCCTTGGGAGAAACAATAGAGATCTACCAGGCTACACTTGATGGTAACATCCATGTTAATGCCTTTATGTAGTGTCTGAACAGCCCTTAGCTCTTTTATTTCCAAGGGCTCAATGCACGTTAACCGGAAGCAGACTACAGCTTCCTTTCTTCCATGCATCTTTTATTTCCATGCTCTTTTATTTCCAAGGGCTCAATGCACGTTAACCGGAAGCAGACTACAGCTTCCTTTCTTCCATGCATCAGTCTAGCATGGTTCTTGTGGCAGCAGAGCCTGCGTACCAGTCACGCAGTGCCCAGATGCAACCTACTCAGATTTTGGGGGGCCCTAGCTCTCCAGCTCATGTGCCTAATCTGGAGAATGTCTCAGGGACAATGCCTCTTTTGTGCAGGGGGGTTCTGTGGATGGTTATACCATCCATCTCTGTCACAACCGCACACTCTGCATTTTTTTTTTAAGTGCTTTATTAAATTCTTTTTCCGGTTCCGTCTCTACTTGTGAGGCTCTAGGTCTGACTTGATACTTCAGGCATGCCCAGCTACCAGTAACTTGTCTATTAAATTATTCCTCTGTTCCCTGGAAATAGATGGCATTATTTCCTGTTAATCATAGAGAAATAGAAGTAAAGCCTTTTCTTTTCATGATGGGGCCATGTTGCCAGGTCTTGATATTTCTGTCTTTGATAATTTTACAGAAGGAATCATTTGACAGATGCAGCTTCTTTCATCCCCTATTGTTTTATGAGAACAGGCTGTGTTTGCTAAAACTGTCCTTGCTGTGCAATATGTAAAAGTACAGGGTTCCTATTCTGTTTTGAACATGTCACTCTAGCCTAAGGTCAGGTCCAACTTTTTTTAAATAGTGGAAAGAAGCCTACACTCCTATTTTAGTTGACGAGATATTTTGATCAATTTTTATTTGCCTTTTGTCTTCAAACGGCAGGAAAGAGAACCACCGGATTCTTAAATATTTTCCAGGGAAGAAAAGATTAGCATGGTGGGGAACGGAAACTCTTCTGTGGCCATGAACTTGAGCAAGGAAACTTTTTTTGTATTGAGTAGGTTATATTTGGTCCATCAGCAGATGGCCACTTACACAACTGCTATGAAACAGCAGGTCTCCTATGACTCCTGTAATTAGTAGTTTTGTTGTGCTTCTGTCTTTAGTGATAAATTAAGATGATAGAAGGTTTTTTCAGGACAATGAAAAGCTCAGTTGTTAACTTTAGCAAATCAGACATGTTGGCTACACACATGGGAAACTGCCCTCTGGGAATTGACCTGGAACTCTAACACAAGGATGAGAGTATGAAGCAAGCCTGAAATAGAGGGGCAAATCTGTGGCATCTTCAGTAGAAAACTAGTCCTTGTGCACCTTCCTTGGTGTCTGGGGGCACATTTCCTACTGGCAACTGAGATTGCTTCAGAGTGAAGCAGGAACCTTTAGCTGCTGCCATCTTAATTTCCCATGAATGCCTCCGGGCAGGTTACTTGTCCTTTGCAGGTAGCCATGCCCATGCATAGCAGCCATTTTATGGCTATGTCCAGAACAGTTTCTCAAACTTCTAAATGTGCCAATGGGCCCTAAAGGATGCCTACCTCTGCTGCACACACTCATCCTCCCCTGGCTGCTGTGCTGTAACCCATTTGTGCCCCTGTACCAGCATCTTAAGCCGATGTACATGTTTAAAAATATCTGACACGTAAAAACCAGCATGGCGCACCCATTGTCAGCTCCATGTAGTATAGCAGTATTCCTAGCAAGGAGCTGCTATTGGGTGTGTCCCCCTACTTTATGTACACTTTGTGAAAAATCAATTCTTTGCTGATACACAATGTGGGATGCAAGTCCTTAGTCATCAGGCCACTGAGTTGGACATGTAGAAAAATGTTATCATAGGGCAGGAGTGGGCAAACCAGTCTCCCTCTAGATGCTTTGGTCTACAATTCCCCTCGGGCCTAGCCAACATAGTCCATGGTGAGGGATGATGGGAGTCGTAGGCCAAACATCTGGAGGGCCACAAGTTACCTGCCCGATTCAGAGCCTTCATTAGTCACATTTTAACAAGATCACTCCAAGGCATGAGAAGCCAGGTTTTTAGATCCAAATAGGCTGCTTATCCAAGTTAAGCTTTCAGTCAGCCAGGAAATCTGCAGATGTTAGAAGATTTGTAAAACTAGTATACACTGGTTAAATGAAGTCACCCCTTGTGAAACAGACATAAACTTAGTGAAGGCCTTTCTGTGCTACCAACTTGACATTTGCTGGTTTGAAGCAGGAGTTCTCTACAGCACGCGTGCACACACTCACAAATAAAATACAGCTGGGAACTAGCTTCAACATATGAATAATCTGTACTACTTTGAAGGGAGGCAGTTTTTTCTACTTCACCTTGCCCCTACACAAATAAATTATGCACAAGATCCAGGAAAGCCAGCACTGCTACTTACAGCTGGGTGTGGAACCAATTGCAGCCTTTCAACCATTAAAAAAACAAAAACCAACCTTCACACCTGCTTTTTGCATACTTGCACTAAGTGTTCCATGAGCGTACAGTAGTACAGTAAGAAATTATATAGAAAAACATGTCACTCAACTCCAGGTGTATCACTTTTGTTAAGAGTACTTCCTTACAAGCATCTTCTTAAGTAACCAAGAAATTAGGGTTGCAGATTCTACAGTCTGCACCACCTGTGGTGGGCTGCATTTCTAAAAGGATCCACAAGAACGCCTATTGTGGCACCCTGGAGACCTTGTTTATTATGCCTCCACTCATGCCACAATGCTTCACAGTAGGTTGAAGCAGATCAACTACTAACCATTCACACAGCGATCATATCAGGAGTAACCTTGATGAGTTTTATTAATTTTCATGGTGGGGTACGGCAGGATGAAAATATCAAACTGTAATAATTACAACCATTGTGTGAACAAAATGGTCTTCCCCTTGGTCTCATTCTGATTTGTCCCTGAGGAAGAGATAAGAAGAGGGCCTGGACTTGTGTGCTCACTTCCCTGACAGAAGCAAATAATCAAACCATGAAATCCCATCCCTGGTCATTTGAAGTTGGGATATGTCTTGCCTCAGACTTTAACTGCTCAAAACCTGAAGGCGGGATCTCCCTAGGCGATCACAGAATCTCACCCTTCAGTTTACTCTGAAGGGAGAACATGCAAGCTTGAGGCCTAGGTCTGCTCTTCTCCCAGGGGAAAATGAGCTATTAACAGGTTTGAGGGTTAAGGATACACAGACGATCCTTACGCACTTCAAGAGCTTGCTTCAAGCATAACTAGTAGCAAACAATGTCTGTACCGATAACATGTACATTGGACAAAGCATATAGATGGGTTATCACATTTCTCTGTCCACAGGCCAGGAAATTTATCCACAGGCTGCACCCTGGCTCCCCAGGGGGAACCCTCAATCCTAGAGCGATTTGAAGAGGGAGAAGGAAATAGGGTTCAGGGCAATCATTGCAACGTTGCATTAAGAAAAAAAAACATTATTTACAGCGAGAATGGTAAAAAAAAAAAAAGCTGTTGTGAGGGAGAGGGATGGGGAAGAGATTTATTTACAACAGGAGGGGTGGGCGGGCACGGAATTAAAACTTGCTTCCTCCATGCTCCCTTTGAGAGTCCCCCCTCCATCCACATAACTGATTTGCGGTGATGGGAGGGGTCTGCTACAGGGAAGCATACACAGCTGAACTTCAGAACAGGCTGTTGCCGTTTACCCGCCCGCTCGGGGAAGAACAGCTCTAATTACCAGCCCATAGGCCGGGGGGGGGGGGAGGAGATATTTCCCACAAGAAATCCAGGTGCTATCGCTGTTGGGAAATTGGAGGAGCAAGGAGTGGTTGGCCATGCCCCGTCGTGGCGCAAACTGTGTGAACTAAATATGTATTAATTTACGGCTGCTTTACGCTATAAGCGCAGAGCGTCGTCGCCCTCCTCGCCTGTCAAAGACGCAAAGAACTAAAATGTTTACGTAAACGGTACGAGCGGTGTCAGGGAGACGGCGCTGATTGCGTAAACGTCGCTGCGTAACAGGCGTACAGAGAAGAGGTGGGGGAGGGAAGCGCATATCTCCTTCCTCGTGACTGGGCGGGCCTAAAGCGCCACCAACCGCCCTCTCCTCCGAGCCCCTGTCCTGAGTGGCCGCCGCTCGCCCAGTTGTTAGCACCCCTCCCGCCTGAAGGTTGGGCCGCCCCGACGTCACCGAGCCTCTCGAGCCGAACCGCCCCCTTAGTATCGAGGCGGCTGATTGGCTCCCCCGGAGTGGTGAGGAGGCAATGAGAGGGCGCGGTGCAGCCTAGGCCAAGCCGGGCCCGTGTGGGGAGAAAACAGACAGGAGGAGAGAAAGCGGCGGTAGCAGGAGTGGGTTAGGGCCACGGGCCGGGTGAGTGTGGCACTCCTCCCACCACCCGAGGCCCCTTCCGCCACCGGCCTCTTCTTCCTTCTCCTCTCCCCCCCCCCCGCGAAACTCCTGCACTCAGACCTCCCCCCTCCCCTTCTCTCTCTGGGCAGCATCGCCGTGGATGTCCTAGAGAGCTGTGGCGGTCAGAGCCCCCTGCCCCAAATCAGCAACCCATCCCATGTCCACACGTCACGAGAAAGTCTTCCCCATTTAATCGATGAGAGCAGTGGTACTGGAAGGACATGGAGGAAGAAGGGAATTTAATGGGGTGGGGGGTGGGAGAAGGGGTTGAAAAAGAGAACGTGCAAAGTTGAGGAAGGATCCTTTGGGGCTGGCACCAGTTGTTCTCTTCCCACATAGTCTCCTTTATCTGCTGTCCAGATACTTCCGCCTACCATGGCAGCTCACTCTCTACTTCATTATTCTTTATAGTTATTATTATTACTCCCTTCCTTCCAGGCAACCCTTCAAGGGAGGTTAGGTTCCTTATCTTAATAACATTGCTCCACTTTTTTTCTTTATAATACATACCAATTCCTTTGTTGTACTCCTGTCATATTTTCATATCGCATTTTGGCACATCCCCCCCCCCCCAAATGTTCTGTGCTTCTCTTTTATGCTGAAAAAGCCACACATCTGTAGCTTAAACTGTTAGTTCCGTTTGCCCATGTTTTCCCACTCCCCATTCTAACATAACCCATTCACTCACCTAGGTTTCTCTTTCCCCTTGCAGGTGTGAGCTTGCAGGCATCATGGCAGAGGAGCTGGCTCCATCATTGTTCTTCCAGCATCAGTTCATGTGCTCAGAGTGTGGGCTTCTCTACAACACTTTAGAGGGGGTGCTGATCCACCAGCAGAGCCATGTAGGGGAGCCCTGTGCGCCCACAACTGCAGCCGCTGTTGTGGACACAGGGCCCCAGCAGAACAACCGCTACCAGTGCCTGGAGTGTGGATGTGTCCTTTGGTCACCTGATGAATTACTAGCTCACCAGGAAGTGCACCCCAGGGAGGTGCCAACTCGGCCTCAGCCTCCACCAACTACCACTGGACAGATCCGCTACCAATGCAATGAGTGTAATGAGCTCTTTCCTTCTACTAGCTTGTGGCTGGCACACCGCCAGACACACCAGAAACAAGAGGCTTCAGCTGACTCCCGCCTGTCCAGTCCACCATCTACTCAGCCAACTCCCTCGCCTCCAACCCAAGCATCTGTTCCACAACCCCCGCAGTCAGCTTCCCCACCACCTGTGCTGCCATCACTTCCGTCATCGCCCCAGCCAGTTCCACCCATGCATCCCTATGAATGCTCAGAGTGTGCCTGTCTCTTCATAACACCCGAGGAGCTGCTGGAACACCAGGGTGAACACTTTACGGAGATTGAGAAAGAGAGCGGGGAGCCGTCTGAGGTGGCAACACAGGAGACTTGCAGTCCCCATGTGTCCCCGCAGCCATGCCCTGAGGACCCTCCAGCAGTGCCTCCACCTGCTGAGGCCTTCTGCTGTACTGAGTGCAAGCAGGCTTTTGGTACAATGGAGGCACTGCAGCAGCACCAGCAGGAGCACTTGGGAAGCAGTGAGGAGTTTCTGTGCGGTGAGTGCCAGCGTGGTTTCACAACAGCCAAGCGGTTGTTGGCTCACCAGCGGGTACACGTGGATGGTACATATGAATGTCCGAATTGCAACAAGATCTTCAAGAAGGCAGCATCTCTCGAACAGCACATGCGCATCCACAAAGGTGAAGCGCTCTACCTCTGCGTGGACTGTGGACTTGGCTTCTCTACTGAGATGACCTTGATCATGCATCGCAAGAGCCATACTGCCAACCCCCTGCATCGGTGCCACTGCGGCAAGACTTTCAGCAACATGACCAAGTTCCTTTACCACCGGCGTACGCATGCTGGGAAGAGTGGGATTCCACCCTCTCGTGGAGCTGGAGACCATGCACCCTGCCAGCCTCCTGAGCCGGCACCCAATGATGGGGCGTCAGTTATGAATGGCTCAGTCTCCTCCTCCTCTTCTCTGCCAGGGACATCAGTAGAACTGCCCAGTGCTGGGTTCCTGTGCCCTCAGTGTGGAAAGGCATTCTCCACCCACATCCGGATGGTGCGGCACAAGCGGGTAGTTCATGTTCTGGAGCGCAAGCACAAGTGCCCCACCTGTGGCAAAAAGTTTAAGAAGCTGGTGCATGTGCGGAACCACTTGCGGACGCACACTGGTGAAAGGCCATTTCAGTGCTCAGAGTGTGGCAAGACTTTTGTTTCCCAGGCTAACTTGGCACGACACCATGTGACGCATACTGGAGAGCGACCCTACCAGTGCCAGGTTTGTAACAAGCGCTTCACCCAGTCCTCCAACCTTCGCCAACATCGACTCTTACATGTGCCACCTAATGGAGAGGGGCCCCACTCTTGTGAAGACTGTGGTGCAGCCTTTTCCCGAGTCCACCAATTGGCCCTGCACCGGACTGTGCACACAGGGTGCTTGCCCTTTCCTTGCCCGGAATGTGACAAATCCTTCCCACGCCGTCGACTCCTGGAACTGCACCGGCTTAGCCATTCTGGGCATGAGCCCCACCGCTGCCCAGACTGTGGTGCTCTCTTTGTGATGGCTTCCAAGTTGCAGGAGCATCGCTGTGCCAGGCGCCGTGAGAAGGCGCCGCCACAGTCTTACCCCTGCATTTCTTGTGGCAAGTACATGGGCTCACTGGCCAAGCTGGCACTGCACCAGCTGGTACACTCAGGCCAGTGTCCTTATCCTTGCCCACTGTGTGGGAAAGCCTTCACCACCCCCAGTGGGTTGAGTCGGCATCAACAGCGCCATGCTGGCCTGCGCCCTCACAAGTGCCCTGTTTGTGGGAAGACGTTTGTGGCAGCCTCTGGGCTGCAGCTGCACCAGCGCATCCACACAGGTGAACGCCCTTTCCCCTGCCCGGACTGTGGCAAGGCTTTCCGGCAGGCTACCCATCTGCGGGAGCACAGGCGCCTGCACACTGGGGAGCGCCCCTACCGCTGCCCAGACTGCGGCAAGGCCTTTGTGCAATCCATGCACCTTGCTGAGCACCGGCGCATTCACACTGGCGAGCGCCCCCACCCCTGTCCCCTCTGCCCCAAAACCTTCAAGACACTTTCCAACCTGCGAAGCCACCGCAAGACTCATACGCAACAGGCTAGTGGCCAGGATGCCCTGCAGTCTGCTGGCTCTCTTGTGGCTACTGGCCAGCCCACCCAGATTATCATGTGCACTGAGTTGGGTGAGACTATTGGCATCATTGAGAGTGCTGAACCTCTTCCCTTGGTGGAAACAATAGAGATCTACCAGGCAACACTTGATGGCAGCATCCAGGTTAATACCTTTGTATAGTGTCTGAACAGCCCTTAGCTCTTTTGCTCACAAGACACAAGGGCTCAATGTGCATTATTTGGAAGCAGACTACAGCTTCCTTTCTTCCATGCATCATTCTAGCATGGTTCTCCTGGCAGAAGAGCCTGCGTACCAATCACGCAGTACCCCGATGCAACCTGTTCAGGTTTTTATTGGGGCCTAGCTCCAGCTCATGTGCCTCATCTGGAGAATGTCTCGGGACAATGCCTCTTTTGCAGGGGGTGGTACTGTGGAATGGGGTTATACTATCCATCTCTGCCACAAGCACATTCACTGCAAATTAAAAAAAAAAGTGTTTTACTCTGTTCTGGTTCTGTCTCAATTAGTTTGACTTGATACATAAAACATGCCCTCCTACCATTAACTTGTCTATTAAATTATTCCTATGTTCCCTGGAAATAGATGGCATTATTTCCTGTTAATCAGAGAAATGGAAGCAAAGCCTTTTCATGATGGGGCCATGTTGCCAGGTCTTGATACAATAACCATATTTATTTCTGTCTTTGATAATTTTATAGAAGGAATCATTTGACAGACGCAGCTTCTTTCATCCCCTGTAGTCTTATGTGAACATGCTGTGTTTGCTACAAAGTACAGGGTTCCTATTTTGTTTTGAACATGTCACTGTAGCCTAAGGTCAGGTCCAACTTTTTTTTAAATGGTGGAAGGAAGTCTACACTCCTATTTTAGTTGACAAGATACTTTGATCAATTTTTATTTGCCTTTTGCCTTCAAATGTCAGGAAAGAGAACCCCAGATTCTTAAGATATTTTCCAGGGAAGAAAAGATTAGCATGGTGGGGAAAGGAAACTCTTACTTCTGTGGTCATGAACTTTAGCCAGGAAACTTGTTTGTATTGAGTAGGTTATATTTGGTCCATCAGCAAATGGCCACTTACACGACTGCTATGAAACAGCAGATCTACATACCGGATCTCCTATGACTCCTGTAATTAGTAGTTTTGTTGTGCTTCTGTCTCTAGGGATAAATTAAGATAGCAGGTTTTTTCAGGACAGCATGAAAAACATGATTGTTAACTTTAGCAAATCAGACATGTTGGCTACACACATGGGAAACTGCCCTCTGGGAATTGACCTGGAACTCCCACAGGGTTGAGAGTATCAATCAAGCCTGAAATAGAAGGGCAAATCTGTGGCATCTTCGATAGAAAACTGGTCCTGGTACACCAACTTACTTGCTCTTTCTTGGTTTGTGCCAGGGGGTTTATATACACTATACAGAGAAGCTCTGGTTTAATTTCACTTAATTAATGTCCAGTTGATCACTTTTTAAAATTAGCTGGAGCAAAAGGATGAAACTTAAAAACCTTTCAAGCAGCCAGAAAAGGGATAAATCTACATGATTTCTACATGATGCTTTAGTTCATGCTTAAATAATTATCACAAATACGCGCAATATATAGCTACCCTTTCCAGTGTCCCCATTTTATCGCAGGCTAGCACACACTTGGAGCCTGTCTTGCTGCACACTCTTCTGTATCTTCTTCCCTGAACCTTGTAGCACCTACACCAGGGGCAGCCAACATGGTGCCTATGGGCACCAATAAGCCCCTGGACACCTCCCTTACCAGCAACTGAGATTGCCTCAGAGTGAAGTGGGAGCCTTTAGCTTATCCCATCTTAATTTCCCATGAATGCCTCCAGGCAGGTTACCTGTCCTTTGCGGGTAGCCATGCCCATGCATAGCAGCCATTTTATGGCTGTGTCCAGAACAGTTTCTCAAACTTCTAAATGTGCCAATGGGCCCTAAAGGATGCCTACCTCTGCCGCACACACTCATCCTCCCCTGGCTGCTGTGCTGTAACCCATTTGTGCCCCTGTACCAGCATCTTAAGCCGATGTACATGTTTAAAAATATCTGACACCTAAAAACCAGCATGGCGCACCCATTGTCAGCTCCATGTAGTATAGCAGTATTCCTAGCAAGGAGCTGCTATTGGGTGTGTCCCCCTACTTTATGTACACTTTGTGAAAAATCAATTCTTTGCTGATACACAATGTGGGATGCAAGTCCTTAGTCATCAGGCCACTGAGTTGGACATGTAGAAAAATGTTATCATAGGGCAGGAGTGGGCAAACCAGTCTCCCTCTAGATACTTTGGTCTACAATTCCCCTCAGGCCTAGCCAACATAGTCCATGGTGAGGGATGATGGGAGTCGTAGGCCAAACATCTGGAGGGCCACAAGTTACCTGCCCGATTCAGAGCCTTCATTAGTCACATTTTAACAAGATCACTCCAAGGCATGAGAAGCCAGGTTTTTAGATCCAGATAGGCTGCTTATCCAAGTTAAGCTTTCAGTCAGCCAGGAAATCTGCAGATGTTAGAAGATTTGTAAAACTAGTATACACTGGTTAAATGAAGTCACCCCTTGTGAAACAGACATAAACTTAGTGAAGGCCTTTCTGTGCTACCAACTTGACATTTGCTGGTTTGAAGCAGGTGTTCTCTACAGCACGCGTGCACACACACACAAATAAAATACAGCTGGGAACTAGCTTCAACATATGAATAATCTGTACTACTTTGAAGGGAGGCAGTTTTTTCTACTTCACCTTGCCCCTACACAAATAAATTATGCACAAGATCCAGGAAAGCCAGCACTGCTACTTACAGCTGGGTGTGGAACCAATTGCAGCCTTTCAACCATTAAAAAAACAAAAACCAACCTTCACACCTGCTTTTTGCATACTTGCACTAAGTGTTCCATGAGCGTACAGTAGTACAATAAGAAATTATATAGAAAAACATGTCACTCAACTCCAGGTGTATCACTTTTGTTAAGAGTACTTCCTTACAAGCATCTTCTTAAGTAACCAAGAAATTAGGGTTGCAGATTCTACAGTCTGCACCACCTGTGGTGGGCTGCATTTCTAAAAGGATCCACAAGAACGCCTATTGTGGCACCCTGGAGACCTTGTTTATTATGCCTCCACTCATGCCACAATGCTTCACAGTAGGTTGAAGCAGATCAACTACTAACCATTCACACAGCGATCATATCAGGAGTACCCTTGATGAGTTTTATTAATTTTCATGGTGGGGTACGGCAGGATGAAAATATCAAACTGTAATAATTACAACCATTATGTGAACAAAATGGTCTTCCCCTTGGTCTCATTCTGATTTGTCCCTGAGGAAGAGATAAGAAGAGGGCCTGGACTTGTGTGCTCGCTTCCCTGACAGAAGCAAATAATCAAACCATGAAATCCCATCCCTGGTCATTTGAAGTTGGGATATGTCTTGCCTCAGACTTTAACTGCTCAAAACCTGAAGGCGGGATCTCCCTAGGCGATCACAGAATCTCACCCTTCAGTTTTCTCTGAAGGGAGAACATGCAAGCTTGAGGCCTAGGTCTGCTCTTCTCCCAGGGGAAAATGAGCTATTAACAGGTTTGGGGGTTAAGGATACACAGACGATCCTTACGCACTTCAAGAGCTTGCTTCAAGCATAACTAGTAGCAAACATGAAAGTGTATACATTACCATGTGCCAATGTCTGTACCGATAACATGTACATTAAGCATATAGATGGGTTATCACATTTCTCTGTCCACAGGCCATTTCGTATGCCTTTTCCTATGTGGAATTGCTTTATATTTAGATCTCATGATTTTTCAAGTAGCCCTTTTAAAAGAGTGCAAATTTACAAGCTGAAGTCTGCTCTACCTAGATCAGTGATGGGGAATGCATGGCCTTCCCGACATTGGCACCGTAATTCCCCTCATCCCTCGCCATTTGCTATGCTGGCTGGGGATGATGGTAGCTGCAGTCCAACATAATCTGGAGGGCCACATCCTTGGCCTAGACTTCTCTAAAACCAAAAATACTTGTGGCATCCAGATCTTGGCCCCTATCTTTCAGAGGCTGATGTTTTAAGAACTGCATTTTTAACTTTGCAAAGTAAAACCATGGTTGCATGAAAAAACAAGCCTGAGGAAGAAGTTTCCTTCCACCATCATCGTTGCAGGGCTTCCTTGTAGTGGGAAGCACCAAACTCTTCACCAACCAGGATCCCCCTCCCACGAATCTCTGCAAGTGGCTTAACCTCACTGCCATCCCAGGGCCATCATCATCATCATCCTTAACTCACCTGCGTTACCAAGTCCCTACTCCACCCCCCACCCCCACCGGTCCAGTATTTATAATAAGGAGCCCCATGCCGTTCTTTCCGTTCATGCCAATAATTTATTGAACCGGATGTCTGTACACAGCCAAAAAACCTAAGAAAGAAACTAACACACAATGTTGGAAGGAGGGCAGTGATGAGGATGGATATTGGGGTGAGGGAATTTATCCACAGGCTGCACCCTGGCTCCCCAGGGGGAACCCTCAATCCTAGAGCGATTTGAAGGTGGAGAAGGAGATAGGGTTCAGGGCAATCATTGCAACGTTGCATTAAGAAAAAAAATATCATTATTTACAGGGAGAATGGTAAAAGGAAGCTGTTGTGAGGGAGAGGGATGGGGAAGAGATGTATTTACAACAGGAGGGGTGGGCGGGCACGGAATTAAAACTTGCTTCCTCCATGCTCCCTTTGAGAGTCCCCCTCCATCCACATCACTGATTTGCGGTGCTGGGGAGGGGCCTGCTACAGGGAAGCATACACAGCTGAACTTCAGAACAGGCTGTTGCTGTTTACCCGCCCGCTCGGGGAAGAACAGCTCTAATACCAGACCATAGGCCGGGGGGGGGGGGTGCGGAGGAGATATTTCCCACAAGAAATCCAGGTGCTATCACTGTTGGGAAATTGGAGGAGCAAGGAATGGTTGGCCGTGCCCCTCTCACAACCCAAGGCAAGGGGGAGAGGAGTTTCTTGTTCCCAATAAGAGATTGTGGCGGAGGCACAGCCAGCAAGTGAGAAGGCTTGGGAGGGAAGAGGTGTCAGGAGGAGAGGAATGGTCCTAATTCCCCACCCGAACGGGACAAATTGAGTTTATTGGGATAAAAAATTGACCCGCTTAAAAATACAGCATCCATGTTTCAGAGGCAGACAGGTCTGGGATGTAGGATGGGACACCCGGTGAGGGAATAGTACGGTGTGAAGGGGCATAGGGGTGGAGTTCAGCGAGTTTGGTGACATGAGTCTGGAAATAAAACCTTTTTTTTTTCCTTCATGGGATGTTAAAAACAAGAGCAACTTAAAATTGAGTCGGGGCTTACTTAGGGATGGGCAGGAGGAAAAGGAAGGGTGGCGGCGGCAGCTCTCGGGTCTCTCCCCCTTCCTAGAGGCACCAACCGGACCTGTTTTTGATAAAGAAGGGAGCCCTTAAGCCATGGGAATATTCTGCCCTCTCCCCATGCTGAGGCATCATGGGACAACATGGGAGGGAATTGCGAGTGATTTGGGGAGACAGGGACTTCCCCCCCTCCCGTCTGGGTGGCCATCTCATCTCCAATTGACCTTCCCCTTGGCCAACGGGAGGCAGGCTCCACAAGGTCCCCCGGGCCACAGTTGCTTTCCCCCACCGTTCACAGTTCAGAGAAGTCCATGTGGGTGGCCTGGGGGGTAGGGGGTAGTGGAGGGGACCTGCCCCCCGGCCCAGCGGCCCCTCAGGATGTGTTGGCAATGGGTCCTGCACCGTCTCCTGGCGTCACCTGGCTCCTGTCAGTTCCCATTCTTCCCTCACCTATAGAGCAAAAGAGAGACAGAAAATACTTAGGTGGAGTATTGAACCCCTCCGTTCTATCCCCAGAATGCATCAGAAAGAGCTAACACTTTACTTGAGTGCCCCAGCACGAACAAGGACGAACAACCCATTCCTGCTAATGTTCTCGCTCCAAAACTCAAGTCAAGCACCATGAGGAGGAAAGCACTCACTGTGCGCGGATGTGGAGCCAGACACGGATCCCACTGAACCAGCCTGGGAACGAACGTGTGGTGGAATGAGGTTGGAATTCAACCCCGGCTGAATGGATAGCTCTGCAAGGGAAGAGAGACAGGATGAGTCACACACACACACACACACACACACACACACACGTCTTGTCGAGTGAGGACAATTCTTCATGCATCCAATAAAGCGGGCTCTAGTCCGTGGGGTGGGGGGCCTCAGACCTTTTCTCAGACTCCCCAAACAGCTGCCTGAGCCTCCCAAGATGTAGAAGTAGCAGGTTCCGCTTGTGAGGTTCTGTTTTAAGTTTAGGATCAAGGTGGTAAAATAAACAGAGAGCAATACTACAGAATGCTTAACCCCTCCTCAAGGCTAAAAGCCACTTTATTTATTTATTTATTTATTTATTATTTGCATTTATTTATCGCCCATCTGGCCGGCAAACCAGCCACCCTGGGCAATGTACATAAGATAAAAACAGGATAAAATACATTAAAACAGTATAAAATTTTAAAATCTTAGCCCACCCCATATTCCCGCCTGAATAGCCAAGTTTTTAGTGAGCGGCGGAAGCTCAGCAGAGAGGGGGCATGGCGGAGGTCACTTGGGTTATCAGTACTAATCTGATACCGAGATCACTTAGTTCGAAATGAAGTCATTAAGAAACATTAAGTGTATTCAACAATGTATGTAACTTAATGCAAAAATATGTAATTACGGATTAGTTGTTGCAGTACAGCCATGCAGGGATGGTATCTACTGCCTGTAACAAACCCAGCATAAAAAGCCTGGGGCGGGGCGGGATCAGACACTTCCTAGTTTGCTCATACACTTTTCCTTTTAATGCCAAGCCTCCTTGAGGTATGAGTAAAAAAAGCCCTCACCCCATCCTATAACAGTTGCCACTTCTTTGTCTGAACTGCTGCACTAACATAAGGATGGGGTAGGTCTATCGATGGCGCGGCAGCCATTGGGCCACATTGTGCTACACGTCCGTCCTACTGGATCGACATAAAGGAGGTACGGTGTTGCGAATTGAGAGTTGACCAGATTGGGGTCATTTAGCATGCTGGGAGTTGTAGGCCAAAAGCATCTGGGGACCCAAGGTTGGAGAACACTGTATGTAGAGAATACCTGGAATTTGAAGTGGCACGTGCTAGGGTTAGAAAGCTTTACGTCAGGGATGAAGAACGTATGGGCCCTCCAGACACTGTTCAATTGCCGTTCCCATCAGCCCTAGCCAGCAGAGCCAATGCTGAGGAGTGGTGGAAGCTGCAGTCCAATGACATCTGCAGGATCATGCTTTCCCCATTCTGGCTTTACATTACAGACCCAAAGGGAGGCATTATAAATGACCCCCAAATGCCGAACGGCCAGGAAGCAAAAGGGGGGGGAGTGTTGAAGGGCAGTAGCAGCATACAATGGCTCAACAATCAAAAGTGTTTGTTTGATTCCCAGCTCAATCAGCGCATTTTCAGTAAATGGCCACCCAAGCCATCTCCTAGCGAGTGTTTGCGCTTCCTTAAGACTCGCTTAACATTTTGACCACCCGCCAAGACAGATCTCCCTCTCGTGCCCTCATCCCCCACCCCACTCCCCCACCGTGCCAGCTGGTCCAGATCCCCACCACTTACCCACAGGGCTGAAGTTGAAGAGCGGGGGCAAGTCACGGCTATTGGGCAGCCGAGCGTTGGGCTCGCGCAGCTCGTCAAAGAAGCTGTTGGCGCAGGCCTCAAGCGGGGAGAGGCGGGTGGCCGGCGTGTACTCCAGCAGCCGGCTGCACAGCGAGATGGCCTCAAGCGGTGTGCGGGGCTTGAACACCTGGCATGGGGAGGCGCCACAGGCAAGGGCACAGGGTCACCCACACGCCCAAAGCTTCCTGTCTCTTAAATCCAGCCTGATGCTCCCAGGCTGCAAATCCTCTGAAGGTTAGGGAATTCCCTAACAGACAGGAGCTCGGCGAGCCAGGACGTTTGGGGTTCGCAATGGTGAGTGTGCATCCAACTCCCAACCCCTGTATTTAGAAACATAGGAAGCTGCCTTATACTGAGTCAGACCATTGGTCCATGTAGCCCAGTACTGTTGACACCGATTGGCAGCGGCTCTCCAGGGCTTCAGGCAGGATTCTTTCAATTTCTTCCAGGAGATGCCAGGGATTGAACCTGCGACCTTTTGCATGCCAAGCAGGGGCTCTACCAT
The DNA here is from genome assembly GCA_021292165.1 of Shinisaurus crocodilurus. Lineage (NCBI taxonomy): Eukaryota > Metazoa > Chordata > Lepidosauria > Squamata > Shinisauridae > Shinisaurus > Shinisaurus crocodilurus. The sequence goes on from CM037885.1 coordinate 9,787,572, forward strand.
CGGGCTACTGAACCCTTCCCTAACAAATTTCTAATAGATCCATAGATCATAGAGTTGGAAGGGGCCTACTAGGCCATCGAGTCCAACCCCCTGCTCAATGCAGGAAACTAGAGGAGGGGTCTCCCATCCAAGTAATAACCAGGCCTGACCCTGCTTAGCTTTCCACACTCAGACAAGCTAGCTGAGCCAGCGTGAGCCACAGGCCTGTATATAAGACACACAAGCTGAATTATGCCAAAATTGACCACAACAGGTGTTAAAGCAGCATAGCAAATCGTGCTTTCACCAATGACTACTGTTGTGAACGGTCACTGTGCTCATTTCACATGCACCTGAGCTCTGCCTAGAGATGAGCATGGGGAACCGTCTACATTTCATAGCCTTTTGGTCCCGTTTACATCGTTCCTCTCTGCACACACGTCTGTCAGTTGAGGATAATACTCCATGCATCTGGTGACGAGGGCGCTAATCCATGAAAGTTTAAGCTGCAGTAGATCAGCTAGAAAAAGAGTCTTGCGGCACCTTAAAGACTAAACAGCACAGTAGGGACTCCAGTGGCCAGCACAGTTATCAGCCACTCCCCATGGCTCCTTACCAGAGAAGACTAGAGTGACATGCAGCCCCAATATGGCAGGACTGAAGCTGCCATCTGGGTGACAAATGACACAGACAAATGACACAGACGGAGGGAAATCGTTGTCTCCGCCGCCATTTCTATGGTGTAAGGCTGACTGCCTGGCATTGGTCAGGACCCTCCACCTCCAGGTTCCTCTACCCCTTCTGAGCCATTCCGGTGCCAGCCCCTCACCTGCAACACCCCGCTCCCACTGAAAATGCTGCTCAAGCTGTGTGATGAAAATGAAACTCAACTTATGCACATTTTATGCAGCAGGCCTAATTTATTAAATCTGAGGACCTGTAAGCACAGAACTGCAGAGTCCAAGGTAAATGACTCTAAGGGGTTTATTCCAAGAGCTAGTGAGGCATGGAGGCTAGAGTGCTGGACTCGTTCCAGGGAGATCTGGGATCAAGGCCCTGCTCAGCCGCAAAGTTTACTGGGTGACCTTGGACCCAATAAGCTACCTCACAAAGTTGTTGCAAGGATAAGGTGTCTGGAGACCATGTTTACTAGCCTGAGCAGTTCAGGAGAAATGGCAGGATAAAAAAATGTAAATACAGGCAGTCCCCGAGTTAAGAACATCCGACTTACAGACAACCCATACTTAAGAATGGACTTCTGGGTTCCCCGGTGCTACGTCGTTTACGTAGAGTACATAGCGTAGTATACTACGCAATTTGTGTAAATGCCGATTTTAACGTATAGATAGAACGCTCTGCTGGTCCGACTTACATACAAATTCGACTTAAAGACATTCTTAAGAACAGAATTCATTTGTAACCTGGGGACTGCCTGTAAATGTAAATGTTCTGCAAATATACCACCCACATTCATTTGTACTCAACTTCCACAAATAAATACAGTTTGCCAAATTTCTGTTTTCTTTGGGTTGCTTGGATGCAGATTTCCCCCCCCATTTTTGAAGCATCATACACACAAGCCGGCCTGTGCCAGAGTCTCCCCAAGATATACACTGCTAGGACCCCTGAAGTTCTCCTCCTTCACTGATCGCCTAGAACCTTCCACAACCTCAGATAGCAGAAAGCAGCATCCCTAATGTCCCCCACCTATCCAGAACCTCCCCAATTCTCTTTACCTTTATCCAGGGGTGTGCTTTGATCTGGGGGAACTTGAACTCCGTGTAGTTGGGGTTCATCTCTCGGATCTGTTCTCGCGTTGGTGTTCCCCAGCACCTGGATGGGGTGGGAGAAACGAACACTATCACACCCAAGCCTTACTCCAGCCGTAGACCTACTCTTCGTGTCCCACTGGCACTTTGATTGGGTAGGAGAAATCCAATTAAAAGGAGGGGGGAAAGAAAACAGTCCCTTACATTACCATACTTTTTCCTGGAAGAGGTAGGTAGGTAGATAGCAAGTTTTAGACTATAGGAAAGTTAGGCCAGTGGGTTTCAAAGGCTGCTTGTCTATCATCATCCCCATTCTCCTCCTGCGTTGACTGGGTTTTTAGACAATACAATAACCCATGCTCCAGGGTTGAGTATGGGCTGAGTGTGGGTTGTTGTTGAACCCTGGGTTATCGTGTTGTCTGAACCCATGGTGAACAACCCACAGTTCACAAACCAACAACAAACCGTGGGTTCTCTTCACTGGTTGTTTGTAGTTAACAAGCCATGGCTTGTTAGCACAACTGGGTTCAGACAACACGATAACCCACGTTTCAACGACAACCCACACTCAACCCATTCTCAACCCTTGAGTGTTGGTTATCGTGTTGTCTGAACCCAGTCATTGTGTGTATTCAGAGTTGACAGAGCATGAAAGGGAGGCGCAGAGCATGAAAGGGAGATGCAACAGGCCTGGCTAACATCCCAAATGAACCAAGTGGGGATTGCCCAGATGCCACACACAGGGGTTATAGCCCCAGGTAAACAAGTCCATACAGAAAGTGTTCCAAGACAGAATGTCTGAAAACCACCAAGACAGGCCCGTCCAAATATCTGGATCCCTGAGCTGGAGTGGCTTAGCAAAAAAGGTGATCCATTCGTTACCTTGATGATCTCCACCAGCTGGTCCACTCCACTGTCCCCAGGAAAGATAGGCTGCCCCAGCAGCAGTTCCGCCAGCACGCAGCCAGCAGACCAGATATCTAAGAAAGGAGCAAAAAGGTACTTCAGTGGTAGCTGGCTTCCTGGGAGAGGAGCAGCACTGCATGCCTACAGCTGGGAGGCTAGGACTGGGACCTCAAGCTTCCACCTTGTTACCAGTCACTAGGCAGAGTAGAGACTATCAGCAGAGCTCAGCAAGATAGAGCACCTGCTTTGCATGCCAACGGTCTCTGGTTCAGTCGCCTCCATTGCGTCTGCGGAGTGCTGCCCCAGGAGGCTGTTCCAAGTGGTCCGGAGTCTGGTCGGTCCAGTCGCTCTGGACCCAATGGAACAGTCTAAAGCCTCCTGTGAGGCTTTAGCGAAGCACTTCGCAGATAAAATTGATCAGATTAGGAGTGGGATATCGTGCGTCGTGGACACAGGGAGTGAGTGGGAGGAGGCCAATGGCAGACCGGTTTTGTGGGATTGGTTCCAGCTTCTTCCTTCTGATGAAGTGGACAAGGTGCTTTCATCTGTAAGGCTGACCACCTGCTTGCTCGATCCTTGCCCGTCCTGGCTCATCATGAGCTGTAGGGAGAGACTGGGTGAGGGGATCAAGGCGGTGGTGAATGCCTCCCTCGAGGAGGGAGTGATGCCATCAGTCCTCAAGGAGGCAGTAATAAGACCACTTCTAAAGAAGCCCTCCTTGGATCCCCAGGATCTAAACAACTTTCGCCCAGTCTCCAATTTACCATTTCTGGGCAAGGTGACCGAGCGGGTGGTGGGTGCTCAGTTGAAGGCACACTTGGATGAAGCCGATTATTTAGATCCATGCCAGTCGGGCTTCAGGCCTGGACATGGGACCAAAACGGCCTTGGTCACCTTGGTGGATGATATGAGGAGGGCTTTGGACAGGGGCGAATGCTCTTTTCTAGTCCTCCTCGATCTCTCAGCAGCTTTTGATACCGTTGACCACGGTATCCTCCTGGACCGCCTGGAGGGGTTGGGCGTGGGAGGCACTGTATTGCAGTGGTTCCGGTCCTTCCTCTCTGGAAGGTACCAGAGGGTAGTTCTTGGGGAGGAGGCTTCAGACCCTCGGCCGCTCACTTGTGGAGTGCCGCAGGGTTCCATCCTCTCCCCGATGTTATTCAACATCTACCTAAAGCCGCTGGGAGCTATCATCAGGAGGTTTGGGGTGCAGTGTCATCAGTATGCGGATGACACGCAGCTCTACCTCTCTTTCAAGTCCTCACTGAGGTTGCCCGTTGAGACCCTGTCCAAGTGCCTGGAGTCAGTGGGTGGCTGGATGGGAAGGAACATGCTGAAGCTGAACCCCGACAAGATCGAGGTACTTCTGGTGGGGGACAAGGGAAGGTTAGGGAATGTTGACCTGGTGCTGAATGGGGTACATCTACCCCTGAAGGACCAGGTCCGCAGCTTGGGGGTCATTCTAGACTCCCAGCTATCCATGGAGGCTCAAGTGTCAGCTGTGAGCCGGGCGGCACTGTATCAACTCCATCTGATACGGCAGCTGCACCCCTACCTTCCTAATCACCTGCTCCCATCAGTGGTTCATGCCTTGGTCTCCTCTCGCCTAGACTACTGTAATGCGCTCTACATGGGGTTACCCTTGAAGACGGTTCAGAAGCTACAGCTGGTACAGAACGTGGCGGCTTGCCTGGTTAAAGGCAGCCGCCGGCAGGATCACATCACTGCAGTGCTCAAGGAGCTGCACTGGCTACCAGTTGCTTGCTGAGCTGAATTCAAGGTGTTGGTTTTGACCTTTAAAACCCTATACGGCTCCGGTCCAGTCTATCTCAAGGAGCGTCTCCAGCAACACCAAGTACGCCGCTCAACAAGGTCTGCCACAGACGGCCTTCTCCTTGTCCCTTCAGCCAGAGCAGCTAGACTGGTGGGGACGAGGAAGAGGGCCTTTTCTGTGGCGGCCCCCGTACTGTGGAACTCTCTCCCAAGTCACCTCCGCCATGCCCCCTCTCTGCTGAGCTTCCGCCGCTCACTAAAAACTTGGCTGTTCAGGCAGGGAATATGGGGTGGGCCAAGATTTTAAAATTTTATACTGTTTTAAATGTATTTTATCCTGTTTTTATCTTGTGTACATCGCCCAGGGTGGCCGGTTTGCCATCCAGATGGGTGATAAATAAATGTAAATAATAATAACAGTGTCCGCAGGCTGGGCTGAGAAAAGACCCCCATCGGAAACCCTGAGCAGCTGCTTGCCAGTCAGTGTAGAAAATAGAGAGTTCAATGGAGAAATGATCTGATTTGGTAGAAGGCAGCGTCCGATTACTTTATGGCTTGGGGGCAGCTAGGCCACACTGCACCATACACTGGACAATATTTCAAGCAGCTCCCTTCAATTCACGTGTAAAACATTTCTCCTGTCAGCAACCAGGTCCCATTAGTTTGCTACAGTGGGACAACGTTCACTTTACATGGGAGCATGAGGGGCAAAGAGATACAAGGTGCATTGGGGGGGGAGAGGGAGAGGTGTAGATTCTCACCTATGTTTGAGGTGTAGTCGGTGGCTCCAAAAATGAGCTCTGGAGCACGGTAGTAGCGAGAACAGATGTAGGAAACGTTGGGTTCTCCCCGCACCAGCTGCTTTGCACTGAAAAGGGGAACAGCAAAATACGGGTTTCTATGAAGAGCCAGTGTGGTGTCAGATTAGGACTGGGGAGGGCGGGTTCAAATCCCTGCTTAAGCTTGGAAGCTCAGTGAGTGACCTTTGGCTGGTGGCTCTTTCTCTAACCTACCCCACTGGGTTGCTGTGAGGATAAAATGAGGGGGGAAGGAAAACCTGAACATGCAGCCCCGAACCCCTCAGAAGAAGGGCAAGATATAGAATATATTTAGGGCAGAGGTGCAGAATTTCAGGCCTGGGGTCCCAATCCTCACCCCTTTCTCCTGACCATCAATCATTTGGTGGTTTCCTGGCTTTGTGTAGTCCTCAATTTTAAAGGTTGAAACGCCTCTCCTAAGGCTTAGTTACTGGCAGTACATAAGAGCCCTGCTGGATCAGAGCAAGGGTCCATCTAGCCCAGCATACTGTTCACACAGTGGCCAACCAGCTGCTCACAACCCACAAGCAGGACATGAGTGCAATAGCACCCTCCCATTCATGTTCCCCAGCAACTGGTGTACATAGGCATACTGCCTCCGATACTGAAGGTAGCATATAGCCATCAGGACTAGTAGCCATCGATAGCCTTCTCCTCCATGAATTTTCCAGTCCCCTTTTAAAGCCATCCAAATGGTGGTCACCACTACATCTGGGGGTAGTGAATTCCATCATTTAACTATGCACGGTGTGAAGAAGTCCTTCCTTTTATCTGTCCTGAATCTCCCACCATTAAGCTTCATGGGATGACCCTGGGTTCTACTGTTATGAGAGGGAGAAAAATGTCTCCCTATCCACTTTCCCCACGCCATGCATAATATTTTTGTACACCTCTATGACATGTCTCCCCTTCCTTGCCTTTTTTTTTTTTTAAAAGCTACTAAACAGTCCCAGATGTTGTAACTTTTCCTTGTAGTGGCGCTGCTCCAGCCCCTTGATCATTTTAGTTGCCCTTTTCTGAACTTTTCCCAACTGTACAATATCCTTTTTTAGGTGCTTTACACTAAAATATACTCGCGTTTTGGCCCCACCCCTTTTGCTCCACTCACCACTGGAATTCATAATCCTTGATGAAATTATTAGAAGGCCTGGGAGAATTAAAAGGGGGTTGCCTAGGGCCAGAAAGCCAGCAAAGTAGGCCCCAGGCAAACCTTCCTGGAGAAAGCATTCCACAACCACCAGTGTGCCACCACAAGAAGGCCTCTCCTCTCTCTCTAGCCACCCACCTCACCTCAGATGGCAGGGGCACCCAGAGGATAACCTCTGAAGAATACGGGTTGGCTGACTTGGAGACAGGTGGTCCTATTACTGAGTATAAATATGCTCAAAAACTAAACGGGAAGGACCGTGTTTGAAGCCCAGCTTTCAGAATAGCCAGGGACAGGAACCAGCCCAAGACAGAATGAGAAATATGCATGCCATCAAGCTATCAAGGAATCTATCTACAACTTGGGAGATCCCCCACCCTGATTAAAAAGTTATTTACACAAGGCTGTGCATTAATCATGATTCCAGGTGACTGCAGAAGAGCGGCAGAATGTGGCATTAGCTGCAGGATCCTAAGGGTCACAGCTTTCATTTAACACATACACATCCCATGGGTTGTTAGCTCATAAGGTTGCAGACTTATGATGGAAGTGTACAGCCCATGCCCAGCGAAGTCTCGGCAACCAGCCAAGTTCCAGAGTATTTGAGGGTGGAGCTTCAACTCCTTTTCCCACACAACTAGCAGAAGCAAAATAAATGATGTAGAATCGCAAAATGAGAAAGCATGTGAAGCTGCTTAATTTATGCAGGTCACATAGTTTTGCTTTTCTTGCAGAAAAGTTAGGTTGCATTGGCACAAACATTTGACTAATGCATAGACTATATACGGGGCTGCATGTAATGCTCAGCTTTAGTAGGGCTGCCCTTTGATTATGGAGTTTTTTTGTAGTTAAGATCAGCCTAAGTCATCAATTAAATGAATTAACTGAAGAGCCAGCTATACGGTAATGGTTAAAATGACTAGGATCCTGGAGACCGAGTTCAAATCGCTACTCAGCATGAAGCTCACTGGGTGACCTTGGGCTAGTCACCATCTCTCAGCCTCACCTACCTTACAGGGTTGTTTTGAGACTAACAGTAGTGGCGGAGCACATATGCTGCCCTCAGCTCCTCAGAGGAAGTCTGTGTATAGCTAAAAACCTCAATATAGCTGCTTTCTTGAGATATCGAAAGCAGCATGAGATCTCTTACATTGTAAGGTAAACTAGCACCTGTAAGGTGAAAACGAGTGAAGAACAAAGATGGCCTATTACCACAACACACAAGAAAAAACGCACACCAAGACTGCATTTAAAAGTTATGCTCTCAACTTCGAATCCCAACAAGTAAAATCCACCTTCACCAACCAGCCAACTTTAGCCTTCACTGATTTAAAGCCTGGAACCCCAGATTTAGTATATAGGGCTGGCTAAAAAATGGCTGCCTACGCATCTCTATTCTCACCACACTGGATGTGTGGAGGTGATGTTACAGAATGCTCAAGTATCTTAACTATTGCGGGAGAAGGGCAGTGAAGGATATTGACCAACCACGTGCACAAGTGCAGCTGTCCTGAAGGCACGAGAAAGCAAAAAGTTTGGTTGGTGTAAAGCCTCGTCTGAAGCCTACAGTATGAACCTACCTGTACACTATGATCAATATCCGAAGCCCTCTTCTGAGGGAAGTTTGGAGGATGGCAACGAGGGAGAGGGGCCTTCTCAGTGGCGGCCCGATTGTGGAACAGTCTCCCTAGTGAGGTATGCCTGGTGCCAACACTTGGTTCACATGATCAAAATATGCCACGGTGGCTTATTTAACCCTACTACAGCCCATGGGTTAATAACCCTACAACAGTCCATGGGTTATTGGAAGATTGTTTTCCCCCTTCAACAAGCCATGCTGCCCAAGTTCGGATGACACGACCAGGGTGCCAATTACGGAAATCACACCCTGGCACGTGCGGTGATTTAAATAAGCCACTGGTGGCTTATGGCTGTTATAACCCTCAGGGGCTGTTGTAGGGTTATTGGAGGGTTGTTTCCCCATCCAACATGCCATGCTGCCTGGGTTTGGACAACACCACAAGTCCAGGGAGGCTGATTATGGAAAACATGCCCTGCATGTGCCACAATTTGAATAATTATTTTGATTGTGTGAACCAGGTCATTACCATCTTTTCGGCGTCAGGTTAACACTTTCCTCTACTCCCAGGCATTTGATGGAGCTTTTTAAGGTCCTGGTAGTTTAATTGTTTTTACCTGTTTCAAACTTGTATGTTAAAGGTTTTATACTATGTTTTATCATGTTGTGAACTACCCAGAGAGCTTTGGCTATGGGACGGTACAGAAAGGTAATAAATGAAATGAATGAATGTGGCTATGCGATGGCAGCTTGAAAGGGAGAAGAGAGACATGGCACACAGTGACCTGGTTCGGATGATATGACAGCCCACTGTAGGTTAATTAATCCTTGGGGCACTGCAGTTCATGTTGTCCACCATTATGAACACACAAGCCCCGGCCAGGGGTTGCCATGGCTTGTCGTGGTGTCTGAATCCAGGAAGCAGGGGTTATTGGAGGGTTATACAACCCTCGCATAACCCGAAAACAGACTGATGGTTATGCACAGGTTGTTTAACCCTCCAATAACCCCCACCCCCTAGGTTCGCACAACACAAGCCACAGCAGGCCAGGAATTGCATATTGATACTGGTGGCTGGCATGCGCTGCAGCCCCTCATGGGTAAATTAACTCATGATGGGCCGTCGTGTCGTGCAAACTGGCCCAGTGGAAGCAGAGCGGCACATACGGGTGTGAAATGATCAAACAAATCTTTGGCTGAAGATTTCAAACCAGGCAGACAGAAGCAAGTCTACTTGTGGGTCTGGAGTACCAGGCCACCTTGTAAATCCATCAAACCAAGTCCACTGGACAGGAGCCTGTGCTGCAGACAGCTCCCCTTCCATGCCTCCCTCACCTGCCAAAGTCACAAAGCTTCAGTACTGCTGTGTCGGGGTCCACTAGCAGGTTCTGCGGTTTGATATCCCGATGACACACGCCTTGAGAATGGATGTAAGCAAGACTGCGGAACAGCTGGTACATGTACACCTTGTTTGGGGAGGGGTTAGGGAGAGAGAGAAGACAGGCTTTTAGCTTAAACAAAATGAAACAACAGCATAAAGAAGCATTCGTTCTTTGACACAGAGTGCCTGGCTCATCCACTGGTACCAATGTAGCAAGTTGAAGACAAGTAAGAGAAAGCACTTTTACACAATGCATAACCCAATCTATGGAGCCTATTACCATGTATAATGTGAGAACCACTAGCATGCAGCTTTAAGGTAACAAGAATATGATGGCCTTGTACCAGAACAAGCACTCTGATTGCTACAGCAGCCAGCCATGTTTTTGGGAACTTGGACAAGCAATGCAGGAAGACGATGGCTCTCTCCCCCAGCATTCCAAAGTAGACCGCCTCTGAAAATGTAGGTTCCATTTAAGCATCTTAGCTCATTACCTTTCGTAGGCCTCAGCTCCACAAAGGCCTCAAACTTTTTTGAAGCCATCTAAGCTCATTGCCTTCTATGTCACAAGAAGACCCTGAGGGATTTGTGGCAGTGCAACCCACAGAGCTTCCCTGTGACATGGAAGGAGGCGGCTTTCCTGTTGCCATCTGTAAAGCTGCTCTGATTCTAGCAAAGTGCAGGCAGGCAGGCAGGCCAGAGAGCTTAGGGAAGGCGAGGATAGAAAAGTCAGGCCCCAGGAGAGGTGAAAAGGGATGCCCAAGAAGGCCAGGGCTGACACAAAGGGGGCTGGAAGAGGGAATAATCCCAGGGGGATGAGGGGAAAAGAAGCAGGCCAGAGGGAGAAGTCCAGGAGGGGAAGGAAAACTCAAAGAGAGAACAGGGGCACATGCCCTATTCAAGAAGGCCACGGCTTCAGACTGATTTACTGTCAACAGCTAATCATTGGACACAGGCCTAATCACTACATCTTCTGGTAGAGAATTCCATACATTAATTAGGGTTTTTAATAGTGTTTTGGTCTGTTAGGTTTGCTGCTTTGGGCATCTCCATTAGAGGGGGAAAGTAGGTTAGAAATTTTAGTATAAAATAAATTATGTGACACATGGAAACGTACTTCCTTTCATTTGTCCTGAGCATGGTACTGTATTATAAAAAGATGTAGAGAACAGAGGCTATTGGTAGCTGCCATCCACGCTATCCATTCACATCATCCCCATGTTCAACTATGACCCATCTCTGACCATGAGCTACTTGAATCGACAGTGGATGGGTATCAGTAATGATGAGCCTCATTTTGGCCACTGTCAAGTGACTGAATGCGGGGCAAAATGGATCAGTGGTCTGACTCAACATAGCCATTCATGTCTTTAGGGTTCCATACAAGTGGAAAAGCTAAATAATGGCTAATGGCGTTGTAGAAATTTGGTTTATTTCAACATTTACACCCTGCCTTTTGAAAACAAAAAACTGAACTCAAGGCAGATTACAAATAAAAATATCAATCACAAAAAAATTAAGAACAATCGTAATGAAATGAATAGCAGTAAAGACTGCTATTCGGCAGCATAAAAAAAACATACTTTTGGCGAACTGATAGTTTTAAAAGGACGTAGAGGGTTATGAAAACCCAAAGGATCAGAGAGAGCCCAGGAAGGCAGCGCCTCTCCCAACCTAAATCTACTCAGACACTATGCTCAACACCTGAGGTCTTCCTCCGAGTGAGGCCTGGATGGCGGCAACAAGGAAGAGGGCCTTCTCAGTGGTGGCCCCCCGATTTTGGAATGATCTCCCCACTGAGGCCCACCAGGATAAGACTGCCCTCAATGCCCAGCCATTTAATGGTATTGAATGGCTTTTAATGGTATGGGGGGTGGGGGTTATGTCAGCTGTTTTTATTTTTCTCTTAACAGGTCCAGTTGCACTGAACTTGTTTTGGTTGTTCAAATTGTTTTAAATTTGGTTTTAAATTTCGTATTGAAATTTTATGCTGCTTTTGTTGTATTTGTATTTTGTACTGTATTTTATTGTATTGTATGAATTGTTGTTAACTGCCCAGAGAACTTTGGCTATTGGGCAGTATACAAATGGAATGAAATAAATAATAATGGAAGTTTAAGGCACAGCAGCAGCTAGACCATATGGCGCAACAGAGACCAAAGCTGTTCAAGTAACATGAGGGAGGCACATGCTTTGCATAAGGAAGGCTCCATGCCAGCATTTCCAGCAAAAACAATATCAGGTTGTAGGTGCTGGGAAAGTCCTTTGCCCGAGACCCTGGAAAGCTCCTGCCAGCCAAAGTAGGCACTACTGAGCTGGAGGGACCACTGGCTCCGCTCTGTACGAGGCAGATTCTTCATATGTTCACAGGTCGCACTGCCTTCCCCAATCTGGAGCCCTCCAGCTATGTTGGACTACAAGACCCATCATCCCCGCCCAGCATGGGGGGGGGGTTATAGTCCAACACACCTGGAGGGCACACGGCTGGGGAAAGCTGAAACAGATGCAAAATGGATATTTAGAAGTTAGACAAGAGGCTTAAAGGTAAACACAATGGAAATTCACCCCATTCACTCAAAAAGAAAAGCAATATCCAGTTAAAAGATAAGGTACGTCTGGGGAAGGGCAAACAGGAACGAGAACACTGCCATAGCAGATCTCTCATTTTTCTTCACTAAATAATGCACAACGCTTAAATTCAAAGGCAGAGGGTTGGTCCATCCTTCTTTTCCCCCACAAGCTCTTTCTAATAGGGAATCTCTTTGTTTTAACCTATTAATGTTTGATGCCCCAAACCCAAGACAGTAGCCTCCCCTAAGCTAGTGTCCCCCAGATGTGTTGGGACTATACATCTGAAGGGCACCAAGCTGGGGACCACGGCAACACAGGGTAGACTCTCCATCCAAGTCATCCAAAATCATATCTTTCCAAGATGTTGAGAGATTCCAATGGGCTCTATAAAACCTGACACTTGTAATGAAATCCCTGTCAGGTAAGAAGACAGTACCCTTACCAGACACATACATTTAAGACGTGCACACTCAGGGGGTTCTTGGGCATAGGGGGCAGGAGAGGCCTTGTGGACAACTTCTTTGTTAAGCGGGAACAGATGTTCCACAATGGGACTGTCTGTAGCACAATCAGGGATTCTGCACCATTATACCCAGGACTGTGTGTAAGCTGAAGGGGCACAGTGCAGAATTCTGGGCATAAAATTCAGTTTCCAGAAGAATCCCAACTTTCAAATTAAAAAAAAAAAAAAGTAAATCAAGTTTCTAATCCTTACATTTCCAAAGATATGCTCGCATGCATGCAGACAACGGCTGCTGAAATCTGAGAAGCAGAAAGGTGGCTGAATAACATTTTCCAGGAGTTACAAATGGAGCTTCAGTGTCTTACACATCAGCCATTCTCCATACCCAGGTAAGGCAGAATGAAATGATCCAACAATAGTAAAACTAACCCAACTGAAACCTTGGGTCAATGTGCTCAATTTGCATAATTTACACAAGTTGGAAAAAATTAGTTGGCACAGAATTTTATTTTATTTTTGTTATCATGGATCACACAACACCTTGATGGTATCATATGGCACTGGGAGCACAGAGACTCTGGTTAGAGTATATTATTGGCAAGGACAGGGTATAACCAACTGGGAACTGGCCGTTTCTAATTAGGGGATGCTTTCGTTCTGCCGAATCGGAAAGGGGCTGGAAGCCACTCCTGCCTGCCTCCTTCAGTCACTGTGTCTTCCATGTTGAGGACTGAAGGAGGCACTTTCCTGGACACCGAACTATTCAAAGTAGGATGGGTACATACCTTCACATAGATCACGGGGATGGTCTGTTTGGCTTTGGTGAAGTGGCGGGCCACACGATAGACCGTCTCGGGCACAAAGTCCAGGACTAAATTAAGATACACCTCATCCTTCTGCAACAGATTGTTGAGAACAGGTGGGTGAGATGAAACCTCCGGGCCAACTCCACCTTATAAAACAGCAGGGGACAACATGGGACCCTGAAGGTATTGCCTGTGTTGTGCATGGGCTCCGGTTAGAATTCCAGCTTTCATTTGAAAATAATAGTAGAGCGCAAGTGTGGCGTAGTGGCGAGAGTGTTGGACTGGGACTTGGGAGATCCAAGTTCTAGTCCCCGCTCGGCCATGAAACTCACTGGGTGACTTTGGGCTAGTCATTGACTCTCAGCCTAACCTACCTCACAGGGCTGTTGTGAGGGTAAAATGGAGAGGAGGATTATATAAGCCGCCTTGGGTTCCTTGCAGGAAAAAAGGCGGGGTATAAATATAATAAATAAATAGTAATAATAAAAGACTCTAGCGGCGATGAAATATAAAAATGCAATGGCAAAAATGAATGCTTAATTTCTAAAATGAGAAAGGAACCTCTAGCTCAAGCCTATCTGGAAGACACAGCTGAAGTCCCAAGTGTGGAGAGGCCAGTTCTTGCTTCCTCAGTAGTAAATGCCAAGGTATTCATGCTCAAAGGCATTCTGCTATTACTGCCTTCGAGTGTTTCTCGGTTGAGCTCCAGCAATGAAAATGCATCCCGCATCCGGGCTCTGATGAGCTATGCCTCAAATTAGGCTTTGGCAAAAACACCAAAGAGCTGGAAACAAGGAGGTCAATTAAGAGATGTCTCAGTTCAGTACTGCTATTAGCTTTGCCTGCACCCCTACAGCCTGGATTTAGGAAGGAGTCCAGAGTCACCAAATATAACCACTGCAGTTATGTCTCCCAGCTCTCACTACTTTAAGCTGAGGGATGAAGATTCCTCAAGGCCTGACATGTTTTTCTGCATATAAATATTGTAGAATTTCTACAGACAAAGGACAAACCATCAGACAATTCCACTGTGGCCTTCATCATGCAAATCATGTTTAGTTACATACAACTAAGTAATGCAAATTCACCCCAAACTTTTCCCAAATGGGTCTTTTGGGGCAAAAGAAGAGCTAGCATGGCATAGCAGTTAGACTATGACCAGTAGACCAACATTCAAATCCCCACTTAGCAAAGTCACTATTTCTCAACCTGACCTGCCTCAAAAGGCTGTTGTGAGGATAAAATGCAGGGGCGCGGGGGGGGGGGGAGAACCATGTAAGCTTCCCTGAACTCCTTTGAGGAAGAGCGGGATATATCAATAAAGATGCTGCAAGCTGTTTTACCCCCCCGTAAAAACATATTATGTCCTTGCACTTGACGTTAATTAATCCACATTTTCTGCTTTGTATTCATAATCACAAAGGGAGATTGGAACTCCCTTCTCACTCAAATACAGGGATTGATCAAGAGAGTGTGTGTTGTGAGTAGTGGAGGGAAATCTACCCAGATTGTGAAAATGACGGTGGTTAAAGGCATTAACCTGGACTGGTTAAGTGATCTTGAGTATTGGATCCTTAAAAGTGTGGGACAGAGGTGGGGGAGGAGATGGGCACCACTACTCTTCCACGGCATTTATCAGGTGCAAGCAGACTTCAGGCTTGTGTTTACTTTGTGTTTAACTAGACATACACTTAGAATTAAGCAATTCTGAGCCTAATAATTTGTTTTGAGTAGCAGAACTGAAGGGAACTTATAGTCCTTCCACACAAAAATCCTCCCGTTTACTCCCAAGCACTCTTCATTTCAGCAGTATAATTTAGGGAGTGTGTGTGTGTTGTGGGGGGAGCCTTTCATTTTGTCACTGCTATTTTTAAACCATTTTTAAACCAGTCAGAAATCCTTGCCAATCTACTGTAAATCACTCAGAGATCTACCCATAGATCCAAATTTACCTTCTGCTCACCCCTGGCCTGAATAACCATTGCCTGACATCCAGAGCAAGCCACCCTCCTCTCTCTCCTTCCAGGCTTTCCTCACCTTTTCCCCACTTGAGTAGAAGAAATACCGCAGGCGAACAATGTTGCAGTGATCCAGCTTCCTCATGATCTGCAGCTCGCGGTTCTGAGGTCAAGACAAAGAAAGATCAAGATGAGCTGTAGAATCCCAACAGCAAAATCTGCCAAACAGACCCTTTCCCTTTCAACTCACCTTGAAGCGTTTATCTTGCAACACCTTCTTGATAGCCACCATCTCACCAGAGTCTGCTAGTCGGGCCTGGTAGACGACCCCAAATGACCCATTGCCGATGACCTTGATATCGGAGTATGAGACTTCTTGGGGGCGGTCGGGGCCCTGGCCGGGTGTGGCAACCACAGTGGTCACCTTGCTGCTGTCTCCTGTTAGAAGGGAAGTGTTATAGCCCAGGGAATCTGAGATCCAGATACAAGCCCCAGTTTGCTCCACGCAGTCTCAAGCACCACTTGCTCTCCACTCTCTCAATATGTATCTGGGCCCTTCCCAATCCCTCCAAACACAGTTAACACGAACATCCTCAAAATGCTTCCTGCTCTGAATAAGAGGCAATCGGCCGATCTTCACCCAACCTGCATCCACTCACAAGCTGCTTCATCACTTATCCCAGCGGCCTACAAGCTCACACCCTACGTTTGACACCCCTCCATTCCTGAACACAACACAGACTGGTGGGGAAGTCTCAGATAATTCCCTACATTACAGCGGCACCCTACCAAGACACTTTTATAGAAGAGATCAGCAACTCTAGGCCCATGTATCAAATCTGACCTTTTAAGGTGTGATGCTAGTCCCTCCCCCAACTGCTAGTCAAAAAGGGAAGGGAAGGAGGGACAGCTACAATAATAGAACTGGCAGCCAGGTCATTTGAGGTTAGGAGGGTCTTAGCCTACACCCACTCTTCCCAAAGTGGACCGTGCTAATTGCTTACCTGGGCTTTATCACTTATGCCCTCGTCCCCAAGTTTTTGCACTGAAAATTATATCCCTTTCTGCTTTCTAACTGAGGGACAGTCTTCCTTCACCCAACAACTTTACCCCACACCACCTTTCAGCCCCATACCTTCACCTCCATACCTGGGCTACCATAGCTACGCCCATTCTGCAACATCTGTTACCAGGCAACCAGTCTGAACCCCAGCTCTCCCTACTCCTTCATCAAAGCATCACTGCTTCTCCTTCGTCCAGCCCATCTCTCATTGCAAACCTCCAGCGGAAGGCACCGTGCCACTTTTATACACTTCTATTCCTCTCAGCACCTGACAGGCGCTAAATAAAGGTCCAGCAACTATAGCAGCAGGTCACAGGCAACCTGCTCTAACCCCATGAAAATGAACACGCCCTGGCTACCCTCGCTGACCTCCCGTTTCAATAATTTCATCCTGATGTCACTGGTATAATTCTGGACCCCTTGTCCTGCCACTGACCTCAAGTAGCTTCTTTCTCCAAGCCCTGGCCCTGCCAACACAGAGCCAGACGCCCTCGCAAGATCTCCCTTGCGCCAACCCACCCGGATTTCACTTCACCACCACCACCACCCCTCCTGTATCAAGCAACCCATCTCTCTTTCTCTCTCTTGCCTTGGTCCCCATGAGCAAGTCTACCCGCACCCCGCCCAAAAGAAACCAGAAGAGGCACACTGCTGTATTTCCAGTGTGCCCCCTCCATTTGCTCCCTCCCTTCTGCTAAACCCCAGAAGCCCCCATATCGCCGCCACCGCCACTCTACTCTTCTGACGGCAGGTGTGGCTCGCAGTGACTCCTCCCTACCATGCCATCTCAGCCAACAGTTTCCCATCTCCTCCAGCGCTGCCCACCCCGGTCTCCCCAGACGACCCCCTTGCCCATCCTCTCCCCATTTCCCCGTATTTCCTCTTCTCTGCCCCCTCCCAACCTCTTCCCCACTCCGCCCGCTCCAGCACCCTCTTTTCCCTTTCAGACTCCCCGCGCCCCTTTCCTTCTCTTTTGATTTCATTCAAGCCCCCCACCTCCCCTCCCCTCCCCCACTCATTCTTTGTGTCCTCCCCTTTCCTCCTCCTCCTCCTCTCACCATTCATTCCCCCCTCAGTCTCTCCCCCCGCCCCCGCCCCCGCCTCCCCCCGCCAATACTTACGGCCGAGCTTGAGCCCCGGGAAGGCGCCGACCGACGTGTTGGTCCCGCCTCCCCCCGGCCCAGGCCCGGCAGCCCCCCCGGGCTTCCCCCCTGGCGCTGCCCCCGAGGTCGGGCCGGGCGCGGCGCTGGCCGTGGAGGCAACCCCGCCGGATGGGTCTGCGAAGGAACTCGTTCGGGGCCGGGAAGAGCCGGCGCTGCCGCTGCTCATGGTGAGGCCGGGACCGGGGAAAAGGGAAGGGGGGCCGCGCTGGCTGGCTGGCTGGCTCCGTCTGAGGCGGCTCGGGAGCCGGCCCAGCCCGGCCCTGTTGCAATAGCGGATGGGAAATGGAGTCCCGGCCGCCGGCCGCCTCCTTATCTGTTACTGAAGGGCGGACTCCATTTCCCAGAAGCGCCGGCGCAGGGACAAGCCCTTCGGGATCTTGCCGAAGGACATCATGGGACATGGAGTCCCCTGATCCCGCAGTGCCCGTCTTGTCTGCTAGGAGCGGAGACTACACTTCCCAGCATGCTAGGCACACCCTACAGCCTGAAGCAAGGAGGGATGGGAAATGGAGTCCGTAGTGGCATAGTGCCTCGCGTGGAACTTATGGAGAGACGACGTTTCCCAGCGTTCTCAGCGCGAAGACGGCTAACCTATCGCAGAATGGGACTACAACGGCAGTGATATTTCAGCGGGGAAGGAAGGCAGAAAGGAAAGCCGAGTGGGGAAGCTGACTACAATGAGTGAACTACAGTTCCCACTGTGCATCGCGAGAAGAAAGGAGGGGGGAAGAGGGATGGGTGGGATCGAGGCCGCTGTAACTTCGAGGGGTCGTGAGACACTTTGGCCCCGTCAACGCGTAAGATAGACTTGTTGTTTACAAGAGGATAGTTGTCTTAGAAGGCGCCTGCTGGAGCCATTCCTCACAGACAAGAGTAAAGTTCCCGGCATGCAGTGCAGTACGGAGAAGAGACACAATTCCCGTCGTGCCCCACGCTGGGGAAGAGACACAATGCCCGTCATGCACCGCGCTGTTAGCAGCGGGGGGTTGTGGGAGTTGTAGTTCTCTCCTGAATAAAAGCTCTCGTGAGTTTTAAGCAGGTTGGAGGAGGGTAGATTGTTCTAATATTAAAATTCACAGCAACAAACTCTGCTTCTAACCCCAATTGTTCAGGCCCCAAGGCCTTGTCTTGGGGTCTTGATGACTTTTTAGCAAATAAGGCGGTATATAAATGTTAATAATGATAAATAATAGGCTTCTCCCCTTACTATCACTCGCATAGAGGAAAGTAGACATGAATCAATTGCAATGTTTATTGGTATTATTGTATCTCCCCTTTTCTCCATGGAGCTCAGTGCCGTGTCATACGTGACCTCATCACAACAATGCTGGGAGGTAGGTTATGCTGGGAGGTAGTGACTGGCGCAAGATCAGCCAGTGAACTTAATAGCTGGGCGGGGATTGAGCCATGGTCTTCCCAGCCCTTATCTAACACCCTCTAACCCAGCCTTCCCCAACCTGGTGCTCTACAGATGTCTTGGGCTACAGCTTCCATCAGCCCCAGCCAGCATGGCCAGGTATGAGGGGAGCTGTAGTCTAGAAGGCACTAGATTGGGGAAGGCTGCTCTATCAACTACTCCACACATGCTCTCAGTAGATCTGTTCTTGCCTTTTCAAATCCTTTCGTTACCAGCGGGACTGGAAGCTTCTTCATTTCCAAAATACTGACCCCCCTAGCGCAGAGCTAGTTAGTGGAGCCAGGCTTTAATGGGCTGTCAATGGAGTGTGACAGAAGCTAGATTTGACGGCCTTTTCAAGGCTTAGGGCTGGTTACCTGACAATGTGATTTTACTGTTTGGGACAGTAAAATGCAGGCTGCAGCATGGAAGGTGCTAAAGAGTTGCTGGGTAACATAGTCAGCATAAACTCATCCCTGCTCCCAAAGAGCTTACAATCTAAAACAGAAACAACAGAGAGCCACAATTCATTGGTGACCATTTCATACCGGTTTTATAGGAGGATCACTCTGAAGAGATAGGACCAGAACTCCCCCTCCATCCCCAATGTGGAGTTTTAGTAAATCCTATTATTGTCTCAGCCACCAGTCTCTCCACATATCTCTCTGGGTTGGCAAGACATGGTGGGGGGAGCAACTGGTACTCCTCAGAGGGCTGGGTACGATCCCATGACCTTCATTTGACCTGTCAGGCTGATGAGTTTTAGCAGACTGATCCCGTGTCTTAAGTTGCTTTTATCTGTTTCATTGTATTGTTAAATTTTATTGTTTTAATTATTTATTTATTTATTATTTATTATATTTATGAATCGCCCATCTGGCCACTCTGAGCGATGTACAATCCAATAAAATACAAAGGGGGGGGAACACACACACACACACACACAGTATAAAACACAATTAAAAACAGTACAAAACTTTAAAATCCTAACCCACCCCATATTCCCGCCTGAAAAGCCACGTTTTTAATTCTGTTGGCCATCTTGAGTATTGTGATGACAATACAAGGGCAGTCAGTGTGTCAATTCTCATAAATAAATATTAATCAATGTGTTAGAGGAACGCCTCTGCTTTCAGTATCAGTGCCAAGTACTGCAAATGGATTCTAGGCTTAAAGTCTTCATGCACCCCTGACACCCTCTCTTTGTGCAAAAGAAATTTATGAGCTTAAAAAAAAATGCAGGGAACCACACCTGAAATTTGCACACACCTTGAAACAACATGAGAGAGAGATGAAAAACTCTTTTATTCTATGCCCTGGAGGCTGTGATTCTTTTGCCAAGAAATTGGTTCTGGACAGATAGAAGCGTTACTGTTGGGACACGTCAGAATACTATCCATATTCCTTACTGCCCTCAGGGCATTTAGAAAAATGAAACTTAAGGTCACAATCCTATGTACATTTAGCTGGAAATATGCTCCATTGAACATAATGGGACTTACTTCCAAGTATACATACATAGGATTGCACTGTAAGTTGCTCCAGAGAATGTTCACAGTGGAGTCATTCTTCCAGAAGAGCTCTTAGGCTGAAAGAGACCACTCATTCACAGGAAGCAACATTGACCCGGTTCACACATAATGACAACCCATAGTATGGCTTGTTGAATCATGGGGTGTCATTACGTGTGAACCCGGGAATATGGGTTAACTATGGGTTGTTAACCACGAATAACCCATGAAGAGAACCCATGAACCTTGTTCACACAACACGAAAGGCCATGGCGTGCACAAGCGGGAGAGTGGGTGTGCCTGCCACTTCCACTTTTAATCAGCAAGCCATGAGCAGCTCTGTCGTACGTTGCTGAACATGTTCAAACCCAGACCGCTGGGTTGTTTAGGAGATAAACAACCCGGTAGTTAACCCATGGCTTGTTGTTGGGTTAACCGCTGGGTTGTTCAACCCCTAACCCAGTGGTCCAGGTATGGATAACACACTCCGTAACCTATAACAGAGCCACTCGTAGGTTGCTGACTGAAAGCAGAAGTGGCAGGAGGCAGAATGCCTGCTCTCTTCCACTCATGCACAACAGCCCATGGACAGTCGTATCATGCGAACTGTTTAACCCATGGGCTGTTGTGTCATGTGGACTGGCCCATAGTTTGTTGTTGGGTTGTGAACTGTGGATTGTTTAAACCATGGGTTGTCGTTATGTGCAAACCCAGAGTCATGGGTTGTTTTGCCAGGCTACAGAGGCAGTAGGCAAGAGTGGTAAAAAGTACTCAGCCTCTTTACATGCCAGTATTGCAGTGCTGCAAAGACATTTGGGTTATGGGGGGAGTGGGTGAAGGAAAAGGGAAACCAGCAACCCAAGGGCTAAGAAAACAAACCGTGGTTTGTTCAATTGTCTGCCAGATAAACCCTGGGTAGGGCAACAAGCCATGTTTTAAATAAACCATGGGTTAGCGTTGCGTGCAAACCAGGCCATTATGTACAGAAAGTTCTGGCAGCTCTTTCAGGGTAAATGCCCTGAGTTGTCATCCCAGAAGTAAGAGTTGTAGAGAGACTGATGGCTATGGCAAAAGGACTTGCCTTACTTCACAGGGTTCTTGTAGGGGTACAATGGGTTGGGTAATTTGAATGCTGTTTTGAGTGGGATTAAAAATGTTACAAGCCCCTAGTTGTGTGGGGGAGAGGGGCCATAGCTCTGTGGCCAAGTGCTTTGTATTCAGAAAGTCCCCAGTTCAAGTCCTGACATCTCCAGTGAGAGAGCTCCATAACCACGGTGCAGCTAGTTAATTTTAGACCCTGGACTTAACGGAATCTTATGGGTGGGCTTTAGATGGCCCGTGTGTATTACTTCAGTTGTGAAGCACACTGCTGACTTTTCTCTTCCACCCCTTCAACTGCCATTTTATGCCTTAAAACTGCTTCTACATTCCTGATATATTAGAACAGCAAAACTGGTTTGCCATCCCTGATTTAAATAACTAACGAAATAAATAAAAATACTCCCAAGTATGTGCAGCTTTGCATTTTAAACTGACTTAAATCAGAGCAGCATCATGATTACAGGAATAAAATTGTGTTTCCTTCTGCACCTGCGGCTCATTGGTGGGGGGCTGTGGGGCCCTCGACTTTGGCCCCAAGATCCAGCCTTAGCAGTACCACTGCCTGGAGAGCTGCCACCAGACAGAATAGACAACGGGGGGGGGGACGGGGACGACTGAAAAATCAATGCCCTGTTCTGGTCTAATGCAGTTTCTGTAATAGATTGGATATTTCGTTTGTTGTTTGATTGTTCTATATATGTTAAAATTTAAATAAACAATTTTTTAAAAAAAATCAATGCCCTGATCTCCCACCTCCTACTCTCTGGCAAAACCAGTGGCTGACTAAAGCCAATGCAGTTATCCCTATGTCCTAGCAGGGAGGGATATAAACTGAGGTAGGCTAGAGAGGTGCTCTTGAACTGGTTCTCAAGTAGGGGGCGCTTGGAGCACTTTATTCCTCCGCTCCAGGAGAACCCCTAGGTAAAGGGAGCGCTGAAATGTTCATATGTATGTGCACCTATGCGTGGAATGTGTGTGTGTGTTTTTTAGACAGCAAAACTTTTCCTGCAGGTGAGCAGCTGCACGGAGGCCAAAAGAAGGGGGAGACGCTTTAGGGACTGGAAAAAGCGCTGGGATGCTGCACAGGAGAGCAGCCTTCCCCCAACCTGGTGCCCTCTAGATGTATTGGACAACAACCCGTATCATCCCCCAGTGGCCATGCTGGTTGGGGGATGATGGGGGTTGTAGTCCAAAACATCTAGAATGCACCAGGTTGGGGAAGGCTGCAGCAGAGGGGCACAGATCACGGGTCCTAAATCCAGGAAATGGGGACAGAAGGGGGAAAGTACTGTAGAAAACCGCCCAGAATGCTTAGTACTATTGCTGGGCTGGATCCTCTGACTGCAGGTCAACTGGATGGGACTCCTGAGTACCACGACTCCGTGAGAAAAAAGGGGGGGGTACAGAAACACTTCTTGGAGTAATTCCAGGCGTAAACCAGCAATAACACGTGCATTTGAAAATGCATCTTGAAATTAAAGAATGCACACAGCCCTCTAAGACTTTCTCCTTGGCAAGGCCTGCTGGGCGAGTTTAAGGTCCCAAACTGGAGTCAACCAAAGCGCCATTAAGCGCTACTTGCAGGCCCTCCAGATGTTCGTGGACTCTAACTCTCATCAGCTCCACTCAGTGGGGCCAATGGTCAGGGTTGATGGGAGTTGTAGTCCACCAACATCCAGAGGGCCACAGGTTCCCAACTTCTGCCCTAGGCAGCCATGAGAGCCAGTGTGGCATAGTGGTGAGGGTGCTGGACTGGGACTCTGGAGATCCGGGTTCTAGTCCCTGCTCGGCCATGAAACTCACTGGGTGACTTTGGGTCAGACTCTCAGCCTAACCTACCTCACAGGGTTGTTGTGAGGATAAAATGGAGAGGAGGATTATGTAAGCCGCCTTGGGTTCCTTGCAGGAAAAAAGGCAGGGTATAAATATAATAATAAATAAATAAATAAAAATGAAGCTGATGGGCTTCTTTGTTATTTCATATAGCCTCTGGACTCAGAGGCTCCCTTTAGCTATTCTACCTAACAGTTGTTGATAGACCTGTTCTGTGGATTTGTCTTCATTCTTTTCCAAAGCCATCAAAGTGACTGACTCACCTTACATCTTGTGGCTGTGAATTCCTCACATTAATTTTGCATTGTGTGAAGAACTACTTCCTTTTGGCTTTCCTGAACCTAAGATGGCTAATCAACCTCATTAGGTGAACCCAAGTTCTAATAGAATGAAAGAGAGGACAAAATCCATAATAATAGACCAAGAGATCATTTGCTTGCCCAAAAAAGTTTTGCTTTGGAACAGGACTTTATTTGAGCTGGGGCTGAACTCTCTGAAACCTTTTTTTCCTTTTCCTTCGACTTTGGACCCATATGAACTAAATATAAAGCCTAGTATCTCTCTGAGCATGTGCAAAATATATCTCCACCGTTGCAATGGAAAAACCATAGCCACCCCCAGCATATCTGGAATTAAGAGCAAATCTTCCAGGAGTGATCAAGCCCTGGACCTTTTGGAGATTACCGGTAAGCGCTGTTCTGTAAAAGCAAGCTGCTTTTCATGTAAACATATTGCAAACTAGACAGTTTGGTCAGGCACCCAGCGGTCAAGACAGGGAGGAACAGATCTCAACCCAGGGCAGCTACCCTGGTGGACAATAACATATAAACAAGCTGGTTTTGCCTGGAGTGCCTTGGATGATCAAAAGCAGAGAGACCTCAAAGGAGATCCAAGTGTAGATATGACCCTCTTCGCTGAGTGCCAGAAAAGAAGGAAAAACACACGAAACATTCTCCGGTAGACCGAGCACTAGAGCTGTGAACCACTTGTGTTTCATTTTGTTCCTAACCTAATAACTCCGCCACATTTATAACCTCATCTGAAACATCTCTGCCAAGCAGTAGAGGGCCAACTTTTGATCAGCCTCTGCACCTCTTCCTTTAGCATTGGTCTGATCATCAGACATTAGCAGATGGTCATGTTTTGTCCTTGTGCAATGAAAAGCTTCACCTTCTGATTATTGCAGATGAAGCTGCTGCTAAAGGTACAGAACCAACCGGGCCAGTCTGTTTTTATTTTCCTGGTCAACTGGTAACCCTAGCCAGAAGGAAGTCATTGTTGGTACTATTTCCCTTAGGGTGCAATCCTATGCATGTTTTTTCTGTCTAAACATGCATAGGATTGCACCCTTAGCAAATGTGCTTAGGATCACAGCCCAGAGCTCAGGGCCACTTGGCTTTTCAAGCAAATACATCAGATACACTGACTTTCTGGCCTGTGTGAGGTCTTCAGCGAGCTGCCAGTTCCCTGCTGGCTTATCTCTGATTGGAGATCAGGGATTTCCCCTCCTCCCTCCCCCCCCCCCAAGGAGGCTTTTTGAAAGCCTCCATGAGGGGGATTTGGGTGGGGGAGGGGTTGATGCTGCGGAGGTTAGGTTTAACCCTCCCCTCCCCAACACTGTGCCACTGCCCCATTACTCCCCCCCCCCACTGCAGTCAGGCTTTTAAAGAGCTTGATTGCAGTGGGGGAAGGGTGGTGTGCACATGTGTGAGTCTGTGATTTTGTGTGCGTGAGAATGTGGTCTGGGCAATCATGTTGCGGCTGCATGCCAGCAGCGGGGTGGCTCCACCCCGTCGGCATGTGGCCCCCAACATGTTGCCGAGAACCAGTTTGGTGCTCTGGTCAAAAAGGTTCCTCACCTCTGCTCTACAGCTTTCTCCACTGGCTTTAAGCTACTAGTCCTCATAGTGAATACCATACCGTCCATCTGTTGAATGCTGAATCCCATACTGAATATTCAACGCTCTCCAGCTGTCTGGCTGAATGGATTCCCCTGCTGGGTCTTCATTCCAACCCTTATGACCTCTTCTATTTTGCACAATCCCTTCTGCCCCTTGTCTTGCCTGTGGCATCCTCACCTATATTTTCCGCTGTGCTGCTTCCAATAACTTGAACAACATTCCTCTTCCCTCCCCTCCCCATTTCTCAAGGCAATCCTATCAGCCTGGGTAAGACCGAGGAGGGATGCTGCCAGTTCGAAGCAGACAGCAGTGAGGTAGAAGGACCACCTGTCACACTCGGGACAAGGCAGCTCCTTACGACTAATTCCTGGATCACGTGCAGCTGTCCGCAATCTGAATATTGCAGACTCCAGCATCCCTTAGGACACTGCGTGTTCTGAGAGGCGTGCATCTATGGGTGGCACCCCCTGACAGTGACAGCTCCAGGTTCTTGAGAGCCCTTGGGCAAGGTCCCTTCCATATACAGGCCTGTGGCTTACGCTGGCTCAGCTTGTCTGAGCGTGGAAAGCTAAGCAGGGTCAAGCCTGGTTATTACTTGGATGGGAGACCCCCTCCTCTAGTTTCCTGCATTGAGCAGGGGGTTGGACTCGATGGCCGTGTAGGCCCCTTCCAGCTCTATGGTCTATAGTGTTCTCCAACCTTGGGTCCCCAGATGTTTTTGGCCTACAACTCCCAGCATGTGGGACATGATGGGAGTTGTAGGCCAAAAACAGAATCATAGAATCATAGAAAAGTAGAGTTGGAAGGGGCCTACAAGACCATCGAGTCCAACCCCCTGCTCAATGTAGGAATCCAGGTCAAAGCATCCCTGACAGATGGCTGTCCAGCTGCACCTTGAATGCCTCCAGATTGGGAGAGCCCACCACCTCCCTAGGTAGTTGATTCCATTGTCTTATTGCTCTGACAGTCAAGAATTTTTTCCTGATGTTTAGGTGGAATCTGGGTTCCTGTAACTTGAGCCCATTATTCCGTGTCCTGCAAACTGGGATGATAGAGAAGAGATCCTGGCCCTCCTCTGTGTGACAACCCTTCAAGTACTGGAAGAGTGCGATCTGGGGACCCAAGGTTGGAGAACACTGGTCTATGGAATCTATGGACCCCTCTCCCTCAGTGAGTCTATCTTCTCACTGCCATTGCCACCAGCTGCTTTGCTTCCTCTTCCTCCTTGCCACCACTGGCTTCCTTGACAGGCAGAGCCAGTGAGCAAGGAGGCAGTGGCGCCTACCGCTCCTCAGAGGCGGTGCTAGGTACCGAAAAGATCTGGGGCTCAGGCCCACAGGAGACACACACACACACACACACGGATCAAGCCTGGTTATTACTTGGATGGGAGACCCCTCCTCTAGTTTCCTGCATTGAGCAGGGGGTTGGACTCGATAGCCTTGTAGGCTCCTTCCAACTCTATGATCTATGAAATCATACACACACACACACACAAGCACAAATTTGCATATGCTGATTTATATATGTTGTAAGTCTCTCTGTGTGTGTGTCTTTAAAGGACCCTGTCTCCTAAGGACACCCCTATTTGTAAATAGGGATGTATGGACAGGGGAGAGGAGGGCATTTCATTTCAGAACAAAACCTCAGGCAGAAAGATTGGGGCGGGGAGACAGCAGGAGGTGAAGCACGTGTGGGCAAAAAGCAAGCTAGTCCAGGGGGATCAGATGCAACAGAGATCCTCAGGTCCCCTGTACCTTTATTTCAGCAAGTGCCCCTGGACAGCAGGGTGGTGGGGCAGAGGGCCTCCCAGAAATTTGGGGCTCCAGCCCTAGTGGGCTACCCCCCGACACCACCTCTGCTGCTCTTCCTTCTCACCACTCCTGTTGTCTGGGCCAGAGCGAGAGGCCAGTGAACAAGCAGGTTGTGATGGTGAAGAGGAGTAAGTCCAGGGGGCTGTTATCAGTGGGCCCCTGCTGGGCTGTGGGCCCTCGGCAGGTGCCCAGCCATGCTTGGACACCAGCCCTGCTCCCTGCAAATATACTGCAGCCACTTGGCATGTTTGTGCACTCATCCCCTGGCAGGGGCTCTGCCCACCCTTGCATTGTTACACCAGTGGTGGGCAACCTTTGGTACAAAGTGCTACAGTACATTTTGCCTCTAGTCTAGCCTACTGAGCCTGCAAGGGGGAGGACACAGTACAGTGACAAGTCTGTGTTAGAGGCAGGCCTAGGAGACCCCTGCCTGCTCCCGTTTCACATGTGCCACAGACTCCTGCTGTCTGCTCCACTTGTGGCAGCTGTACCACCAACAGGCCATCAGAGGCAAAGGAAACGACAGCCCTCCCACTGTGCCCATGACCTACTGATCTTTGCAACTAAGAATCTAGTGCCTGAATTAGCCTTTTTCCTCCTCCCTCCCAGTCCCCTTTCCTTTTGTCAGGTCTTTCAGATTGTAAGCCTGTGGGCAGGGACTATCTTATTTCTTATCTCTGTAAGCCTCCTTAGGAGCCTTTTTTTTTTTTTTAATCTAAAGGGTGTGATAAAAATGCTATAAAATAAACAAATAAACAAATGCCACATATCACACAGTTGCAGGGCCAACACCCCACCCACAGCAGCTGCTCCACCGATGCTGCCACTGAACTTTTCTTTGTCCCCCGAAGAGGCACACTGAATATTTGAAAAAAGGGATTAATGGCTAAGGTGCAGAAAGGAGCAACCAAAATGAACAGGGGGTTGGAGTAACCCTATGAGGAAAGCTTAGAACATTTGGGACTTCTTAGCTTAGGACAAAGGAGGGTAAGGAGGGACACGATAGAGGTGCACAAAATTATGTGTGGCGTAAGCAGCTTCCCCAGCTCCCATGACACCCCCCACACCCATAGAATGCTAGATCCAGAGGACCTCCAAGTGAAAGCTGAATGGTGGGAGATTCAGGACAAAGAAGAGGAAGTATTGCTTCGCACAGAGAATTCCCTACCATGAGATGGAGAGATGGCCACCTGTTTGGACGGCATTAAAGGGGGATTAAACAAACTGATACAGGAGTATCAGTGGCTACTAGTCATGATGGCGATGTATTACCCCAGTATCAGATGCAGGATGCCTATGTACACCAGTTGCCAGGGAACACAAGCGTGCTGTTGCACTCGCTGATGGGTTTCCCACAAGTATCTGGTCGGTCGCTGTGGTGCGATCAGAACGCTGGATGCAAACAGGATGCTGGGCCTTTGGTCTGACCCAGCAGGGATCTTGTTATTGTCCACAGGTCCACCACCGCTGCAGGTAGAACACTGGAAGAGGGCGTGGGGGGGAGGGGGCTCAGCACGATCCGACCTAAGCAGTTCAGCCCTCATGCAATCCCATAACACATGGGCCCAGTGGATCCGTGCACAGGGCCACAAGAGGTTTCGGGAACGGACGGCCTTCTCCTTATCCCATCAGCCAGAGCAGCCAGGCTGGTGGGGACTAGGAAGAGGGCCTTCTCTGTGGCGGCCCCCACATTATGGAACTCCCTCCCTAGTGACCTTCGCCATGCTCCCTCCATGACGAGCTTCCGCCGTGCATTAAAAACATGGCTGTTCAGGCGAGAATATTCTTTATTCTGTTTTAATTATATTTTATTGTATTGTTTTATTGTATTATTTTAATTGTACATCGCCCAGGGTGGCCTGGTGCCCGGCCAGATGGGCGATTAATAAATATAAGAAATAAATAAAATAATCTGGCATAAGGACCACATGCAACCCTGGTTGTTGGGCTGGGCGGTGGCTGAGCGCTGCACAAGTGCTGGAGAATCTCTCTCTCTCTCTCTCTCTCTCAATCCTGCCCCCTTGCCCCCGCCAGCCTCAGTGTAGGGATGTCAAACCCAAAGGGTTAAAACGGGGGGGGGGGGGCGAGAGAGGAGGAGAGGAGGTTAATGAATTATTTAGTAAGTCAAGGGTAAGAAGCAGAGACTCCCACTGGGAGCGGGCGAGATTAATTCAATTAGGGGATGACGCCCGTGCGCACGCTCTTACTTACACACACACACACACACACACACCAACACTGCTGCGTGCCGAGGGCCTAGGGCGGCAAAGGCAGGACCACCAGGCAGGGGTGGGCAAGGCTCTGGTGGGCAGTAACAGGCCTGCACCAAAGCACCCCCCCCAATCAGTGGGCCCCCTTCTCACCTTCCCATTGCTCCCGAGGCATCACTGTTGCTAAGAGACGCGCAAATCTTCTCGCTCAGGCCCCACTTCCCAAAATAGCAAAGGCAGAAAGAGCCACCTCACCCCGCATCTTCGGCCGCCTCTGAAGGGCTGGCAGCTGGATCAGCCCGGCCACCCACCCTTTGAAAAGCCCGCCTGGGGTAGCCTCTTTGGCCTTCGGGGCTAGGCCTGACTTGAGATTTTTGCAGAAACCCAACAGGGATATTTATCTGCCAGGGAATAGATTCAAAGGCTGTTTTTTTGGATTTACCTCAGAAAACAGACACGAGGATCTGAAGATATAAAAGGCAAGCAAATACCCTCGCTGGGTGGCTCAATCTAACCCTACCTCACAGGGTTGTTGTGAGGGTAAGTGGAGTGTGGGGGGGAGAAGCCATGTGCACCACTCTGAGGGAAAGAGACCGCAATTAACAGGGAGGGTTCAGATTCTCCGATGCCTGCCCTTGGCAGATTGCGATGTGCCTGCCTTTTAAATGTTTTGTTAGTGCGAGATACCATTTTTCAGGTCCCAGCCTGCCTTTCCTACCTCCCTCCTTCCCAAATGGAGAGGTGCATACATGAGAGAGAATATCAATGTATCATGTTACTAAGCGCATGGGCATGAACACTGAGGATCCAGGTACAGCATAGTTTGCTACGTAATAAAAAGAACAAAACCCTCTCTGCATTTCCAGTCAGTGCAAGCCAGGCACTCGGGCAGCAGCCTGCGCTATGAGGATAGGTGCGTTAGAAGTACTGAGAAGTGTCATTGTTTTCTTCATCTTCTGAGAGAGACTGCAGGTTCTTGTTGCTATCCACCTGGAGGGAGATATCTCCTCACACTGGCATGGGGCATGGCAAACAGCCCCATTTTCAGGGGTCAAATTCTTAAAGCTTCAAACCACCGAATGACGACTCCCACCCCGCTTGCAGTTTCCGCAATGCACTTAGGAAGTCTGCCGTTCCTGGAACTGTGGAGTTTTGATTTCGTCTGGGTTGGCAGATTTCCTCTTTCTGTCAGGCATGACAAGAACAGCAGGAAGGACAAGATATTCTGGCACCCACAGCTGACCCATGTTTCCTTCCACTTATGAGTACAACAGAAAAAGTCCCAAGGGACTTTCAGAGGACCTTTGCAACAGTAAAAAAACAAAACAAAAAAACATTGGCTATACTCGAGACCTGCTCCTAAACTCTCAGCCTACTGGCTGTTCAGAGTTAATATAAGTCATTGACTATTATTTATATGGCATCCTCAAGGTTAAGAGCCTTTCATGGAGTAACAAGGGGGCAGGAAGATCCCTGCCCCAAGGAGATTACTTTCTAAAACCCAAAGCAACAGAGGCAATGGGGGGGGGGGGGGAAGAGAAGGAAGATGGTGAGAGTAGGGTGGTCAGAGGGAGCATATGTCTCCAGTTACACAAAAGGACACAAACTTTGGAGAGGGAATTGAAGGAAGTAATTACAAAGACATCACAGAGGTGTTGTAGGAGTTGTTCCAGGCATAAGGAGCAGCGAGAGAGAAAAGAGTCATTCAAAGGATGGCCAAGGAGCTGGAGTGATGAAGGTCACAGGTAGGAATGAGAGCAGACGTATGTTTCTAGTCCTCGTGGCTGCAAAAACACGCTTGAAGGTGTGTGGATAATGCTTACTAATACAGTCAAGTCTGAAAAAGTGGATGAGCAAGATGAGCAGTGATGGGGGTGGGTGAGGCTTTAGAGTCCTTCACACTCAAAATTTATTTGAAAAGCTATTCAGTTTGCAGAAACTGGATGGCCTGGATGCAAACTGTCTTTTTCTTAAAGTACAGATATAATGCACACAGCCCTATATAATATGCCACCCCCATATGATCCTGCTTGTGCTGCCACTTCTGAGTTTAGAGTTGGCAGCTAGGAGGAGGAGAGTATTTTGTGCTGTAGTAGAACTGCTGACTCCCTCATGATGCTGGTGAAGCTCCTTCCTCAATTGTCTTCCAAAGAATAGGAAAGGATTTTAAAATGAAGATACATTGTAAGTGCGGTTTTTTTAGTCATGGTTATGCCTTTTTAAAAGCAGACTTAAGATGGAAACCCCCCCCCCCCCCCCCAGATATGAAACTTTTTTCTCTTCACCTTTCAAAACACCAGAAGTCTTTTGATTCTCCAGATAACTTTTTAAGGGAAAACACAGTTCACACACAACCCTTCTCAGTCTGAAAGGGCATGGTCCAGGCAAGAATATACCATTTGATTCTGCTAAATGCATAAACTGACCCAAGTGGCAGAGAACTCTTAACTTTCTTGCAAGGAAGGAGGTAACAAAACTCTAATGGTTTGGACACTGAAAATGGTAGGGAAATCATGGCGGTCTCAGCTTGGTGACTAGGTGGTGCTGTCCTTGAGGTGTTAAACTCAGCTCCCCTAGTCCTTTTCCACCCAAGGGTGCTTGCTTGAACATTTTTACAGCCTTCAAAGGGGAGTGGACAGAAGAGGAACACCGTTCTGCAACTTCTGCTTGCCCCAGGACAGGATGCAAGACACTCTCAACGCAAACCGGTCTTTCTGGCAAGAAGACAGAATGCTAGGGGTGATGATGGCAGCACAGCATGAAGTGAAGGCATGCAGTTCTCAGGTTTTCTCTGGGGTCCCAATACCTCCTTCAACCCCACCCTCTAAAAGAGAAGCAAAATAAATTATGTATCATAATTCCACAAGCATTTCTGTAAAGCTTTTTTAAAAAAGACAACAGCCAAAGACAAGCATAAGCAGGCATGGTACTTTCTGGAGTGGGATTGAAACAGGCTTCGTGTATTTTGCACACACTCTCTCTCTCGTAATACCTTGGATTGCAAGTAACTTGGTTTGAGAGCATTTTGCAAGACAAATTTTTAAATATTTATTTATTTATTACTTGATATACAAGCGCCGTCTTGCAATACAAGTACTGTAGTATGGCTTAAATTAAAAATCTCTGTACAAATTTTTTTGGGGTGGATTTCGTTTTGATATAAGAGTGTTTTGGATTACAAGCACGTTTCCGGAACGAATTATGCTCTCAATCCAAGGCATGACTGTATATATATATATCCTGCATCAAGCAATCCAATTCTGCAACCTATGTATGGTATGCAATTGCATATTTTGCATAATTTACTCCAATTTTTACCTGTCACGGAGAAAGGCAAGGAGTTATGTTGGGTCCTGGTCTTATTTAGCTCCCCCCCGCCCCAACTGTTCCTGGCTTCCAAGGCTTCCAGAAAGCATTTGCCTCACATTTTCAGACATGTCTTTCCAACCATTAAAAAAAAGCTGGGATTTTCAGAAAGTTGAATTCTGCAGCCAATGTCACATTCCACAAAGTTGCAGCGTATAGGGAACACAGGCTCGAAGCAGATGTTTCTCAAAATCTCTACAACATAGAGGGAGAATGGAGCAGTGGAAAGAGGGGGAAAGGAAGCAACCTAGCAAAATATTAACCTCCTAAGTGCACCCCATTGGTGGTTAGTTTGTCTGGCCTATCCAGGGCCATATGGACTTACACCAAAAGGTGAACCAGATTAAGTAGTAAGTACAGTTTGAGATTTTAATAACATAGCAACATCTAGGCCATATTGTACCGCACAAAAGATAGTGTTTCAAACAGCCATCTCTCTATTTTCACCGAGTTCGTACATTAAGACTTTATTCCATCAGCAAACCCGGTCCCAATATTTCCCAAGACCTTTAAAAACAACAACAAACCCACCCAGCCAATTGTTTTTAAAATGGTCAAAATTTGCATACTATTTTCAACCAAAACCCAAGCTGGGCCCAAATATAGTGCACATCAGGCGGCTGAGTTTGCAGAAGTTTGGCCAGCATTTTTAACTTGACATATGTTGCTTATTTAGCGCCGAGGGAAATGCAAGCCCCACTATGCCTTTGCTCGTACTGTTCGCAAGCATGGATGCAGTAATAGCCACGGCAGGACAACTTTGTGAGATAAGGAAGCACTTGACCACAGTCAGAGCATAAGTTTGATCTCATCCTGGCTCTCCCACGACTCTTGCTGCCATACTTAGCGATGTTCAGTTATATTCAAAGCTAAACCAAACAAGATCCCCATGTGACTCATGGTAAGTCTGGTTGCCATCCTGTCTGTTATTTTTTGTTGGAATTACTACAAGCATTCTAGAAGAGTATCCAAATTGGAAAAGATAACAGAAAGCACTGGCTAAACAGAAAGCATTGGCCAAACTGAACAAGTCTTAAGGTAAATTCACAATAAACTGCAGGAGCTGATACATATCTCAAGGTTTTTCCCCACGCTGGGTTTCTGCAGTGAGAAAAAATATGAAAAATTTTAACCTGAAAGACCTGCTCTAGACTCCCCACCACTTTCCTTCAAGCCTCCAACTCTCCTGTGAACAATTTTGAAGGTGCCTTCTCTCTCTCACTGGGAATATTGGAGCGGCAGGCCGACCACAACTGGGCTTGATGGTTTTTAAATTGGGGAGTTAGAAAAACAGGCGGCAGAACGCCAAGAGTGTTCCTGGGGGTCAGCGAGCAGTCAGTATGGTATTTGTGGGTTGTTTAAAGGGCAGCAGAGTGGGAGGAGTCCTAGGTCTTTTGGGCGTGGCTTCAGATCAGCTGTGTGGCTGTGGCAGGTTTTCTCTCTTTTTAAAACTTACATGAAGAGGGCTACTGAACTGAGCTGCTGTGCCACACACTGTGCACCAAAACTTATGTTGGGGCAGCTATTTTCTTTTGCCTTTGATCTAAGGGGAATAATTACCTGATGATCAAAGAATTAGGGTAATTGGAGACACATTGATTTTAGAGCAGGATCTTGCTCATCTGGGTGGGAAATGAATTGAACTGATTTGGGTGTTCTGGGGTGGGGTTCAAATTTATTGAAAATTTTATTTGGGGTTACTCAGAAGGCAAATTAATTGGCTTGCCTTCTGTGAAATGTAAATGATAGTGATTTCAAAATTTGCATATACTTTACTCTATGCCAGGTTTATGTAATGTTGTGTCTATGGGCCAGGGCCTCAGATCTTTTAAGTACCGAGAAACACCCTAGTAAAGACCCACAAAAAACTTAACTCCCTCAAACCATACAAGACAGTTTTACAAACAGGATTATCCCCATGTATGCTGCCTTGCGCTCTAGGCAGAAAGAAAGTGTGATCAACAAGGTGATTCCTTACAGGTTGCTACTTGTTAAAAAAAGAAATGCAACAGCAAGCAAACATAGAGCTCCTTTCAAAGCACTTTTGATACACTAAGATAGGAAAGGAAAATAAAAACATTGCAACTACAGTTTTAGTTAATTTCCAGTCAAATTTAGAGAATTTGAGGGGAAAGAGAAGAAGAGAGCCATCTAGGTCAAGGAACTCCATGCATGGATGGATTTGAAACAGAAGCAAGGCCTTTGTGTAAAGGATTGTAACTTTACACAACTAGGTAGAGTGCAGAAAAGGCACTGGATGCATGCAGGAGTGCAGAATGTTAGCTTTGAGGATCTGAGCTTTCATTATGCGAACAAAGCCCTTATGGCTATCAAGAAAGTATGTGGACAAGAATCCCTGGTGAACTTTTAGAGGGACAGAGGAATGCATTTGCAGTGGCTAGGGGTGAAGCCTGTATAACTATGCAAGTTAAGAGAAATTCTGCAAAAGAATACATGTTGCTGAATTCAGGTTTCCTTGGTAGAGAATCTGTATTACCTGGATGCAGAATGTCTTGGTGCTTAATATATTAATTGCACTGATGCCAAGAGCACAGCATATTATTTGCTGAATAGAACTTTCCAATATTCATGCAGTTTTGCTGTTCTTTTAAAAAAGGGAGCACAAAGTTATGAAATCTCAAAACCCTTTATTGGTTTTTTTTTTAATGTTTTTTTTTTTTTACATTCTTAAAATGAGACACCCCCATTTCTTTGATATGTACAAAGAATCTGAATAAGGCTGTATAAAAAACCCCTCAAGCATGTTGCTGCTTTATGTTCACCCCACAAACAGCAGCTTAAGATCCAGATCCAGCTGTCAACCTAACAGCATCCTTCCAAAACCTGCTCTTTCGGGGGGTTTTTTCTGGATGCAACAACAACAAAAAAGCACCAACCTCTCTCCTGCTGGGAACTGGAAAGTTTATTTCCTGCTCAAGTGGGGAGCAGCTGAAAACAAAGGCAAATATGCCTGTAAGGGATTGGGCCACAATTGGGAGGTACATGGATGTGTTGGGGGGGGATCCCTGCTTTGTTTTTCAAAGGCACCCATCACCTTGCACAACATCCCCCTACTGTTTTTCCTCTTCAATAGAAGGGGGAGGTGGGGTGGTTCCAGACACTCCCTCTCTGGGAGGCAAAAAAAGGAGGCGTTATTCATTGAGGTGATGAACTGGTGCCTTTGTTTCTTTGGGGAGGGGGAAAGTGTGGAGAGGAAGAGATGGGTTTTATGGGACAACAGTAATGGAGAGAGAAAAAGGAGTGCCCACTCCCTGCTTATGTTCCCTTGGAAACAGTACTTCAACAGGCACTTTAAAAAACCTTTCAAGCCCCCACCCCCTCCCCCTGTCCCACAGTGGGACAGGCCAAGGGGGCTGCACTACACCCAAGCCCACTTTTTTTTGGTTACATAATGCAATGTATTATGAAGGGGTTTCTTTGGAGGGCAGGGGGAAGGGTGGGAGGAAAAGATCCCTCTTCTGCCACTGCTCTTGATCACAAGGTTTCACAAAGACATCAACTTACAATGGGGGGGGGGGGGGGGGGAGAGAAGAGAACATGATGGAGGTGGCTATATTTTAAAGGTAAGACGTCACTTATACAGTGGGTGGGCCTTTAAAACAGAAGGGGATAGTAATTACCCACACACACCTGCACACATACGCACACACAGCTTCTTATAGTGCTATTTGGATGGGGAGTGAGATGGATGTAAAGATATATGGCTAATTCTCTTTTCAATCCATTGGGGGATTAAAAAGTGTATTGTGCTTAAGCTTGCCAATACGGGGGGGGGGGGAGCATATTAGGGAGATAGCTTTCATAAGACCACCCCTACAATTCCCCATGAAGGCAAAAAAGGGAGATGTTTTTTTTTAAAAAAAGGTACTCCTTATATCTGTGGGGGGGCTTTTAATTAAAAAAGGCCCTGGGGCTCTATACCTTAAAGGATTCTGAGAAAGTGGGGAACAGGGAGAAGAGAACCCTTAAAAGTAAAAATTGCTGTGGCATTTTAATTTGTAGAAATCCCCCCACCCCCACAAAGAGTTTATATATATATATATATATTTATATTTATATATGTATATAGACAAGTAAAAACTGTTCAATATTTTCCGCACCCCTAAATTTTTCTGGCTTCCAGAAAAGAAATAATAAAATTTACAGTTTCAGGATAAACAGGGAAGAGAAGGGAAGGAAAATGTGACAAAAGGTAAAAAGATAAACTCTGAGTTAAGGCAGCAAAACCAGCCCCCTCTGCTCCCATCCATTTGTCCGTCTGTCCCAGGAAGGGAGGGGGGCTGCACATCCCACCTCTAGGAGTCCCGGTTCTCAAGGGTCAGTTCAGCAGTGGCTCGCTGGAGCTCTGTGCTGATCCGTCTGCCTCCTGCTCCTTCCGCGGGACTGCTGGCGTAGTCTTCCCCCTTCACCTTCTTGTCATCCGTTTCTTCAGCCCCCATGCCTGCTTCCAGCCGCTGGTCCTCGCTCCAGCGGCGTTTGAAACGTAGCTTGAGCGGGATGCATTTGCCACTCTCCCCAGCCCGGGAGACGGGGGGCACCACTGCCCGGGTTTCCTCCTCCTCGGCCTTCCCAAGTGGTGCGGGAGGGGCCTTGAAGACCTCCTCATCGTCGTCTTCACTGATGTCTGTGACCTCAACGGTGAGGTCCTCCTCGGACTCGCCCTCCGAGATGGGCTCCACCTTGATCTCGGGGAGCAGGGGCTCTGCTGCGGAGGCAGAAGAGGAGGAGGCGGCAGAAGAGGAGGGAAGACCGCTGCTGGACTCCCCTGGGGGCACGGCCGGGGGCTGCTGCTTGCGACGCCCCAACGGTGGGGGCTGCAGCTTGAATTTGAAATGGGTTGGGGGCTCTTCGGCCTGGGGGGGCGGGGGTGGGAGCGGGGGCTTCTCAAGGCGCTGGGGCTGTGGGATGACAATGTTAGGGTAGTGTAGGAAGGCCCTGGGGCTGAGGTGGTAGTTATAGACGCTTTGGGTGTGGGCCTGGAGGTAGCGCTTCATGTCCTCGGGGTTGAAGGAGAAGTGGGAGCCGCCTGGATACATGGGGCTGAGGGTGGGCGAGGGAGTGTAGTTCATGTGTGTGGGTGTGAGGGGGAGGGCTGGGGACAACTGAGGGGGCAGAAGGGCGGCGGGTCCAGCCATGGGGGACACGGGGAACGGGCTGAGGGGCTCAGGAACCCGAGGGCGAGGATAAACCCTGAAGAGGCTGTCATGGGCCAGGCGGGGGTGGCCAGGCACTGGGGGGCCGCGGAAGCCCCCAGCCTCCCCTCCACCCCGCCGTTGCTCCTCGGCCAAGGACTCCTCCACTTCCGAGTTGGCTGAGGTGCCGTCGCTGCAGTCACTGACTGAGCCGCGAGCCAAGCGGCGAGCCACGGCCGAGAAGACGCCGGGCGAACGCAGATCCTCAGCAGGCGACAGCACGTCGGACGGCGTGGAGGGCGGGAAGCGGAAGTGGGAGCCACCGGAGGGCACTGGGGGGGCGCTCTGGGGCACTGCCCCACCTGTGGGCGCGGGGAGAAGCGAGTTAGGAAAAAACAATGTTCTGGGGCGGAAAAAGAAAAAAGATGAGGAGAGCTAACCTCGCCGCTGCTTCCTGTTGCTATTGTGTTATACAGGCAGTCCCCAGGTTAAGAACGTCCGACTTACGCACAACTCGTACTTAGGAACGGACTTCCGGGTTCCCCAGCTCTACATCGTTTACGTAGAGTACAGCGTAGTATAAGTAATTTACGGAATTTGCAGAAATGCCGTATACTACACTATACTGTTCTGATGTACAAATGCGACTTAAAGACATTCTTAAGAACTGAACTCGTTCATAACCTGGGGACTGCCTGTATAATACCTCTGATATCGGAGGCAGTATGCTTCGGAATATTAGTCGCTGGGGAACTACTGCACTCATGTTCTTCCTGTGGGCTTCTCATAAGCATCCAGTGAGCTGCAAATTGGACAGGCCTTTGACATGATCCAGCAGGGCTCTTATGTTCTTAATTGCTCACTTGGCCACTTCCCTCCCAAATTCCAGCATGAATATATTTGGTACAAGGCAGCTTTCATGAGACCACTGGCCTATGTAACCCAGTAATGCCCCTTTGGGGGCAAGCAACCCTCAAAGGCAGCCTTCCCCAACCTGGTGCTTCCTAGCCCTGCCTTCTTTTAACTGGAAACATCAGGAATTGGACGTCATACATGCAGAACATGCATGAATAGTAACGGCCAGCAATTTGGATGACTTTAAAATGGGATTAGAGAAAGACGTGAAGGAGAAAGCTATCGGTGGCTACTACTCATCATGATGGCTATATATTATCTCCAGTATCACAGGCAGTATGCCGGGGAACACGAGTGGGATGCTGCTCTTGCACTCATGTCCTGCTTCTGGGTTTCCCACAGGCAGCTGGTTGGCCACTGTGGGGACAGAATTCTGGACTAGATGGATCTTTGGTCTGATCCGGCAGGGCTCCTTTCCATGTTCTCAATATGTGTTCTTTCACAGAAGTATTTCTCCCCATGGAAGAATACTGCACAACCTTCTTCAGAGATAATCCCCTTCCCATCATACCTCCAAAAGAAGAATGGGCTATTGGGATTCCAGGGACCCTAAATAAGATGCCCCTATCGATGTTTTATGAGTAGTCAACAGCCAGTGTGGCGTGGTGGTGAGAGTGTTGGACTGGGACTTGGGAGCTCCGGGTTCTACTCCCCACTCGGCCATGAAAACTCACTGGGGGACTTTGGGCCAGTCGTGGACTCTCAGCCTAACCTACCTCACAGGGTTGTTGTGAGGGTAAAATGGAGGAGGAGGAAGATTATGTAAGCCACCTTGGGTTCCTTGCAGGAAAAAGGTGGGATATAAATATAATAAATAAATAATGCTGGGAAGTGGTGAGAGTACAAGGCAGGACCACAATTCTTGGACCCCCCCCCCCCCAATTTGTGTATCTTGAAATGTAATTGCTCACTACATATTCCTCAGTGGTGACAACTTGCATTTAAGCTGAAGTTTCTCTGGCACTCTGTGCTTGGGAGAAGAGCAGAGAGAGGATTGTCCAAAGCTAACGTAAAGTTGTGAAAGCTTCATTACGTAGACTGTCCCCGACCACCACACTTACCTGCCATACCCATGTCAATGAAAGGGTAGTTGACCAGCACCAACTTGTTAAAGTTGAACTTGTAGGTGAAACGTTTGCCCTTGGTCTTGTGTAGGATCCGCTTGTTGTAGTAGTACCTGAAGGAGGACAATGAGGAAGAGGGGGAGGAGGAGAAGTGTGTAAGATCAGTGACTCACAAGTCCCACTGAACACCCACTACAGAAACTCTTCAGGCTCTGAACATGTGGTGGGTGGCCTGTGGTTCCTGCACAGCCCTGGAAGGTTGAGTTTTGCAGCCTGAGCAGTCGTTAAACAGCACCTGTTCACATTGAGAAGGGACAAGTTTCTAGACCTTATGGCTGCAAAGGAAATGTCTCACAGACTCGTTAATAACCGCTTGTGTGCTTGCCTGTGGGAACAGTTTCCTCATGCGGTTGATTTTCACCACCCCAACAGGCACATGGGAGATACATAGGCTAGCAACATTTGTTGTTGATCTTCGCTACTAACGTGCAGCCAAGCTGTCCCCTCACAGGAACAGATACACATTTCCCACCCCTAAATTAATGGGGAGTTTATCTCCCTATGTACAGATGGGGAACAGAGGCCCGAGACACAGTGATTTGCCAGAGTCCCCCTCCTACAGCTCAGCACCTGGGATCTGAAGATGTTTCCTTCCAGCTCCACATCCTCAACCACTGGAGCCCTGCCTTTCTCCTCAAGAGCAGGCAGACAAACAGCACCCACTGAAGCCGGACCATGCGGCTCCCAGCCCTGTGCAGGGCCAATCATGCCTGCTGTTGCTCTTGTCTCAAAGGATGTAGGAAGCTGCTTTATACCAAGTCAGGCTATTTGTGCATCTCACCTAGTTCTGTCTACTACTGACCGGCAGCACTCCCCAGGGTCTCCAGCAGAGGTCTCTCCCTCCCATCACCTGCTACCTGATCCTTTTAACAGGAGAGGCTAGGCAGTGAACCTGGGATCATCTGCATGCAATGCTCTGCCATGGTCTCCTAAGGACTATCTACTATACCAGCCTTCCCCAAGATGGTGCTCTCCAGATGTGTTGGCCTGCACTCCAACACATCTGGAGGACACCAGCTTGGGGAAGGCTGTACTATAACAGGAAGCCCAGGCATCTTCCATTTGGACACCACAGAACCACTGCACATGCAAGTCTGTGCATTTGTGCCTCTGGAGCAGCATCCTAATGACTTCTGTTGTGTGTTAAAACCCCACAACATCCAACAGCAATTCTTGTTATGGACAGTAGAAGAGACTACGTCAGGAGGTGGTGGGCTCTTCTTTGTTGTAAGTATTTAAGAAGAGGCTGGGTGGCCATCTGTGAGGAATGCTGTAGTTGCATCCTGCATTGAGCAGGGGTTGGGATTAGATGACCTCTAAGGTGCTTCTGAACTCTTATGATTCTATAGTTATTTCAGATGTAGTCCTTCTACAAATATAAGCCCACATCTAGTCTCTCCAGGATTTTGTTCACCCAACTGTAGGAACATAGCATGTTGCCTTATTACAAGTCAGACCATTGGGCAAATCACTCTCTCAGCCTCAGTTCTCCATTTCTAAGGGAGAAGCAATAGTGACCTACCTCATAGGGTTGTTGGGAAGCACTATTCCCCAAGAAGTACTATGACCAGACATCCTACCTAGAAAATGAACTTCAGACCAGAACAACACATTTTGGCGCTCTGACTATCTTGGAAGATGAGTGGAATACTGTACAATGAAACACAAGAACCTGAGGTATGCATGTTTAGCACCTGCTCTCCTGCAGATTCTGCACCAATAAAAGCCAAAATCAAATTAAGTTCTACAAATTTGCATGCATCTGCATATTTTTAGCAATTCATTCTGCTTTGACAATTCAGAAAATAGAATTTGTTTATTTTACAAAAGTTCTCAGAGGAGAATGGACAAAGAGTTTCAAGTACAGGTAGGTCTAGAAAAAGCAGGTGCTGGTGCTGGTGGAGGGGGGGGGGGAGGCAGACAGTTAGCTATGCAGAGACTGAAGCCCTACCCTCCAACAACTCAGCCCCACCTCTGGGATTTCACCAGGTCCTACCCACTCACTTCAAAAGCCATAAGGACTAGCGGCATACAATATTTACAAACAAGGCCAGAGGGTGCTGAATTGCACACCAGATATCAATCCTGCAGGCATGCAATATCAGGCTAAAGGCGGAAAAAGTGGATTCTTGGGGTTTCTCTTTGTAGCTTCAGACTGTGGCTTATGCTGGCTCAGCTTGTCTGAGTGTGGAAAGCTAAGCAGGGTCAAGCCTGGTTATTACTTGGATGGGAGACCTCTCCTTTAGTTTCCTGCATTGAGCAGGGGGTTGGACTCGATAGCCTTGTAGGCTCCTTCCAATTCTATGATCTATGAAATCTATGAAACCCGCTCACCGTCCAGCCCTTTCCCAGCTCACCTCAGGGCCCTGCTCAGCTTGTCATAGTTCATTTGAGGCTTGCATTTCCGCACCCCCCAGAGCCGGGCCACCTCATCCGGATCCTTGATGACAAACTCGCCATAGTCCCCCTGCCAAGCGATGACATCATGGTACTCCTCTTTGCGCAGCAACTCCAGGATAAAATGCCACAGCTGGATTTGCCGCGAGCCAGGACTTGACTCGGGTTTGTAGGCCCAGTCTGGGAAGGCAAAGCCTGGCAAACAGAAGCGTAGAGTTAGCCAGCTCTGGATAAAGGGGGGGGGGAGGGGAGAACAGAATGCAAATAAACTTTTTTTAAAAAAGAAAAATAGTTGGAACAAAGCTTCTGCCATTTCCCATTCTCACCCCACTTCCTGCATCCCATTGGTACGTGCTGGCAGAAATGCTCAGTGGTTAAACCAAGGGAGCACTCCAACTGCAAGACCTCCACAGCTCCTTTCTCACCCCACCTCCTTCCAGGATGCAAGTATGAGGGCACGTGGATTCCACCCCCCACACACACACACACACTCCCCAGCGTGCACAGGGAGGGAAAACAGGAAACCGGCTGCTGCCGCCGTCGCCGCCTCTCCCCTTGTGCAGCCAGGAGGCTGGGAGGCTGGCCAAGCCGCCTTGCGACTTCCAGGCTAGGTCCCAACCAGATCCTCCTCCAAGCGTGGGTGGGAGGGAGGGAGCAACCTAGCTTGCCTCTTGATCTCAGCCTCCCTACCTGGAGGGAAAGGGTAGAGAGCTGGCAGCTTCTGTTCCCAATTTACAGGAGTCTTGCCCAGGGGACACATACCTGGATGGACGGACACCTTTCAAGTCTCTCTAGTGCCGAAATATTCCCATTCCCGGAGTTAACAGACACATGAGAAAGGGAGTTTGGGGGCGGGGGGGGGGGAGAAGGAGAGAGAAAGTGAGGATCTAAGAGTTACAGCTCAAGAACTCTGGGAAAGAATCAGCCCCATTATGGCCAAGAGAAGCATCAACATGTTTGGAAGGGGGGGGGGATTCTTTGTGCCATGTTCTCACTGGGCAGGGGGGGGGGAGAGAAGAGATGGTTAGTGGCTGAGGTCAGCAGCTCCCAGACAAGGGGCCCTTTTTTTCCAGCCACGAGGCAGCAGCCTAGCCCAACTCCAGAGCATTCCTGGGGGGGGGGGGGAGACGCAGAGGCCGTCAGAAGCACTCCTTCCCCTAGAAACACATACAATATATAGGGCCTATGAGTAACCCACGCAAGCCTCTCTTGGCACCCCAAGAGCCAAAATAACAGGGGCAAACTGGTTGGGGAAGTCGGGTGGGGGCAGAGGTCCCTAATCTTCCAATCACCACACAGGCCTATTCCCACACATCCTGCTTCACCCAGGGACTAAATCCCTACTCATTCCCCTCCTTTGAGAGACAAAGTTTCTGCTGCCCTCCCCTGTTCCCCCATCAACAGGAAGTCAGAACTAAAGACAATAGGCTGTTTCCCAGCATGCCCTGCAGCGACAGGGCCTCTCCCAATGTCTGGTAAATGGAATGGCCTTTCCAGCACACACAAGCCAGATATTTTGGGATGGGCGAGGAGAGGACTTAACCTACCCTTTCTAATTCGACAATGCATCACCCCCCCCACCCCTACAAACACAGCTCCCCCTAAATTCACTTATATTTATATCCCACCTTTCCTCCACAGAGCTTAAAATGCTATCCATAATTCTGCCCTCGCTGTTTTATCCTCACAACAACCTTGGGAGGCAGGTTAGACTCAAGAGTGTGGTCACCCAGTGAGGCTTGTGGCCAAGTGGGGGTTTGGACCCGGGCTTCTCTGGTCCTAGTCCAAACCTCTATCCACGCCATCGCACCAACTCTCCCGTTGCCACCCTTTACACACAGGCCAGTAGCTATGTATCCCACAGGCAGAGGCTGCACTGCCCCTCACCAAGCCACGGTATGTGTGGAGGACCCCATCCATTTCCTTGCCTTCTCCCCCCCCCCCGTAAAGCCCCCCCCCCACTTTCATATCTCCTTAGCTGAAATTGCTGAGCCTATGCCCAATGCCTTGGGGGAGGGGGTGTCTGAGCTTTGCTGGGGGGGCAGGGAAGGAGGAGGGGGGGCCCTGTGGTTTCCCATTTCCCAAACCCCAGGCGCTCTGAGCCCATCAATAATTCAGGGCCCTGTAATGGAGGCCGGGGACGCGGGCGCCGGCTCAAGGGCATCGGCGGAGACCGAGCCATTAGGAAGGTGATGTCATCTAGAGGGAGGGGTGGGAGGGCTTAAAAAATGGCCCCATACACGCCCAACCTTTGGGGTGCATGAAAACCTCTTATCGTGTGCCCCCCCCCCATGCCCAATAATCCACTAACTGATAAGGAACAGGGCTGAAGTGTACCCCAGCCACTAAAGAGTTGTGCGCCCCAACACAAGAGCAACTGAGCATCCTTCCTGCCGCCTTGCTCCCTGGCACCACAGGGCCTTCACAAACAG
Organism: Shinisaurus crocodilurus; assembly: GCA_021292165.1. NCBI lineage: Eukaryota > Metazoa > Chordata > Lepidosauria > Squamata > Shinisauridae > Shinisaurus > Shinisaurus crocodilurus. The sequence continues at coordinate 9,832,101 of CM037885.1, forward strand.
AACCCCCCCCCCACAAAGTACCAGTCTCCAAGCAACAGGCAACAGCAAGGGAGACAGAGGCTAAAAATAAACTGAAGAGAGAAGAGACAGCATGAACTGGGCAGCACCCCAAGGAGAGGCAGCCAAGAGCACCCCACAACTGAACTGCATTAGAAACCCAGGCGATTGGGGGGTAGCCCATCCTCTCTGCACAAAACTGACCACGTACAGGATGCCCACACGGGACCCTTGCATAAAAACAACTGCCCTGCTGCCCCCTCCCTCCCCAGAGTTGGCCACATTTTAGTGCCACCAGAGGGAGGGGGGCATGTGAAGTTTTGGGGCAAGTTTTTCGCTTCTTGGAACCCTCTTTGTGACAAGAGAGGAGACTTCAGCATGAGTACCTGCTTTGCTTCGCCCTGAGTATCAAAGCACAGCACCTGTTAAGGACTGGGGGCCAGATGCTGCTTCAACTAGGTGCAAATCTGGGATATGGGGCGTGGGGAGAGAAGTTTCTCCCCTACCCCCATGTTCCACAAACCCTATGCCTTTATCCCTCGTTTTACCCCATCTGTGTTCCAATTTCCCCCCCATCTGTACCACAGTGGGCGGACACATCCCATCTCCCAGTTCCTGTGAGCTGGGGGGGGGCGCAGAAGGGAAAACAAGCAAGCCCTGCTCCCCACTCTTCCCCGGCTGCAGCATCTGAGTCAGCCCCACTCACACACACACGCGCACGCGCAGGCCTGTTCTCACTAATTAGCAAGGCAGTGGGGGAAGGGGGGCGGCTGTGACATCAGCCGCCTGCAGAGATCCAAACACAGCACACTGAATGGGCTACTGTTCTCAGGCTGGTGCTACCAGATACGCTGGTGTATTCCCCCCACCCCATGGAGTCCTCCCGGGATATAACAGAAACAAGGGAGGGAGAAATGATTCCAAGACTCACATGACTGACAAACCAGGGCATCCCCCCCCCCAACTGCACCCACCCACATGTACACCCCAGAACTTCTTTGCATGAACTTAAGTCGAAGGATTGCTATTCTAGACATGGTTTCACACATTAAAATAGCAGCAGCAGGTAAGCCTGGGGTCTCTGTAACATTCGAGGGCCACACCTGCTTTTTAAGGATGCGTGTCTGGTCCTAGATGTGTATGCATGTGGGCAAAGACCAAAAAGTACAACCTGTGTGTGCTATAATTACAGGCATGTGCAATATATAGGTGTGTGTGTGCACTTAATTCCATGATGCATGTACCAGCCCTCAAGTGATACTATTGGATGTTTGTATAGCGCCCAACAAAATGCTAGGTGCTGTGACTGGACATCACATCAGTGTTACCTATTTTGGAACAAGAGGTGGCGGTGCTGGTGGGAGTATCACAAGTATTCATCAAAAGATAAAAGGCCTTGAACAAAGCCTGATCTACTAATAAAAAGTGGGGCACCTGCTAAGGGGACTGAAGAGGACAAATCAGTTGGTAGAAGGGGGTACTGCTACAGAAGAGGGGGAGGAAGAAAAAAGACCGAGCAGCACTAGAGCTTGCAAGACGGCAAGCTCTCTTTCCAGTTCCATCTCCCAGCCCCATCCTGCTGTTTAGATTCTCACTAACACCCTTCCATGAAGACGCCAGACACATTTCTGTTCAGGCTAGGCAGGGGAGGAGAAGAGAAAGGAAAGATGGCACTTCCATTGCCCCATTCCTCAAAGGACCAATCCTCTTATCAATGGTCAAGCCCGCCCACCCCATCCCAGCTCCCTCACACTGATCCGGCTGCAACCATTTAATCTTCCAGGGAAAGGGTTTTATGTAGTTAACTCCCCTCTATTAAAAAAAAAAAAGTTACACACATCTCCTTTAGCCACAAAAGTTCTATTTACAAGCCAAAACTAGGAACTGAGCAATCCAGTGATGGAGCCCCTCGGCTCAGACACCATCCTTACCTTCTAACTCCCGCCACCACAACCCAACACCCACTGGGGCACTTTTGTTTCGAGGTGCATGGAAATGTGATTCCTCCCCACCATGTCACAGTAATCCCACCCCTTCACCCAAGGTAGCAGAGGCACAGATAGTTCAACCAAGACCTTCTCGGCGTGCTCCTCCCCAATGCTGTTGCCACCATGTCTCCACCAACTCAGCCATCTCATGTGCCAGCCCAGAAAGGGAGGCAGTAAAAACCACCGTCTGTTGGCTGGCGCTGCCCCCAGGCCTGGCACGAACCAGCAGCAGCCCAGTGCCAAGGGGTGGAGAGAGAGGGGAAGACGGGACACCAACAGTCCCTACCACAGAGATCATGACAGGTCTGTACCACCCACGCACCCTAAGCCATATCCTCTCCTAAGCCCCATGGAGGGAGCCTGCGTGCTCCAATCTCCTCTCTTCCCCTGCCCCAGTCTTTAAATGGATGGCCCACCAATAAGAAATTTACTCAAATGATTTTCTCTGCCCCTCCCTGCAACAAATCCAAGAACAAGACTCCACATGCCTTCATGGCAGGCGTTAAGACTACCCAGCCATACATTTCCACCACCTTGGGAGCGGAGCCAGCAGCTGCGATCCTATCCCAGATGGGGAGGGAACACCTCCCACCCTCAGAGCATGCCCCAGTCGAGGGTCTGGGAGTAATAAGGGGCCTTGCTTCGGTGAGAGGCAGAGCAGGCACACAATGCATGGAGTGTTTGCAACCCCAGCTCTGGCTTCCAACTTTCTTTGCAGGAGACTCCTCCAGGCCAAGCCCGGCCCTCCAAGCCCTCCAAGCCCCCCCTTCGCATTTTCCACTGCTTCCTAAGAGGTGGGGGGAGTGAGGCTGTGTGTGTGTGTGTCTGGGGGCTGCAACTGCTCCTACTTGCCAGAGTTTAGTATTATTTTTTATTTCAAAGCTCAGCTGAAAGGGGACTCCATCTTAAAAATATTTTACCTCCTTTTGTCTGGTTTACTAACTCCAGGCTAGCTCTGCAGAGCCCTTCCCTCCCCCTCCTTCAAGGAACTATGGTCTATTTTGGAGAAGGTGCTCTATGGTTATTTGCTGAGGGATTTCCTGGAAGATCGCAAAAAAAAAAAAAAAAAAAGAGGGGGGAGGGGGGAAGAGAAGAAAACTGGAAATTTAAGTTGATATCTCTTTAAATCACCCCCCCCCTTTACACACTCCAAACCACACCACCCCTGTGACTAATCCCCGGAGCCAGAAGCTAAAAGGGCTGGAATTCAATCCCAGCTTCAGAAAAGAAAAAAGAAAAAAAACACCCTTAATATTACATCACTCCCCAATGCCAACAGCTTCTTAAAGCCGCATGCACAAGTACATCATTCTCCGGCTTTTAGCAAGCGAGTGGGGTGAAGGGGAAAGGAGGGGGGCACACTCGCTAGTGTAAGCCACATCAGAGGCAGTCTGCTTGCAGTATGCCAGAGAGGGGTGGGCAAGAAAGAAGGAGCCAGACAACCCTTCTCCCCCACCCCAGCACACAGAAGCTATGGCTGAAAAACAAAGCGTTTTAAACACACACACACACACACACCAAAATATGTTTTAAGACTCTGGAAAAATTAAGTGTAGCTGTTGGGATTTGGATGGGTACCTCGTGCGTGTGGGGGATTCCAGCATGGGGGCTAAGCCGCAAGGTTTTATTTTGTTAGCGGTTTGGGCGAGGCCCAGGAATTAGTAGTTTCCCCCCCCACACACACTTTTTCTTTAAACAGACGCCCAAAGAAAAGAACTTTCCCAGAGTTTAAAGGGAGGGGGGGGAGTTTGCAGTGGCCTCGATTATTGCAAAGAGGAGGTGTGAGGGGAACGACAAGTCTGAACAGAAGCAAGAGGCACTTAAAAAAAAAAAAAGACACACAAGATTCCAGGAGACAGACAATCAGGCTCGGAAGCGGGGGGGGGGGGGGGGGAGGGTGGCGCCAGGGGGGATGGTGTGGAAGCTCTGAACAAAACCAGAGAGGGGAAGGGGAAGGGAGAAGGGGGGGGAGAAGAGAGGAAAGAATCTGACCCCTCCCCAGAGCCTTTGCAATATATATATATTAAAGGAACTACCGTCTGGCTACCTTCGCTCCAAAAGATTTTTTTTTTTTAAAGCCATCTTCAAACTAAGTGTTTCTCCACCTCCTAATGCAAACTCAGCTTTGTCTCTTTCTTGCCCCCTCCCCCCTTTCCAGGAGCAAAGTCCACCAAGACCCTGAACACTTGCCCTGAAGGAAGCTACTCAGTCAGAAGCCATTTGAAAATGCCCCCCCCAGAGTCCAGCTTAGTAAAAGTGACCCAACCCCCCCCCCAGCGCACACACATAAGTAAAGCCCTCCCCAACTAAAGGCGGCTCAGTTACTCCCCCTTTCTCCCAGCCTAGTAAACCGAACTAAGGCAAGATTTGCATCTAGCATGTCTTTGATTTCCAGGAGGGGGGGAGGGGAGGAAAGAATTCTTCTGCGAAGACACCCCTCTCCCTTTTAAAGGGGGTTAAAGTCCAGAGTTTAAGGTTGGAGATTAACCTCCTCATCCTCCCCCCAACCCGCCAAGGCAAGATTGGGGCTAGATTTTAAGGTAGCATTAACTAACGTAAAAGGTAAGGCAGAGTAGAGCTAGTTTGAGTTGGCCAGTTCAGGTTTTAATATACCTGGCCAACTCTACTGACATGCCTCAATATCTCCAAGAGGTAGATGGGCGGGAAGGAGACGAGAGACCTTCCCCCGCGAAGACACAACGTTTTGCCCCCCCCTCCAGCGTTTCCACTGCCCATCCCCGCCAGGGCCACCTTAACACCACGTTGTTTGTCGGAAACAAAAGTTCCCTTTTCGAACGCCGAATTTCCAGCTCGGAACGCTTCGCAACTTTTTCTCCATTACTCTCCCCCCGCCACCCATACACACACACACACACACACACACACACACACACACACGAGACTGAGCGCGATCCACCGTGAACCGTTTCCACCCACTCGCAAACAAGATGCTTGGGGGGGGAGACACTGAACACACACTTCCCCCCCCCGTAACCAGGGGAAGCAAAAAAAACAACAACCGCACACACACACCTCATTGGTTTTTCGTGCATCGCTTTGCGCGCGCCCCCCCCCCGGAAAAAATCACTTTTAAGCGCTTCCAAGATTAAAATAAGACAAGACGGGACGGGAGAGAAGGGCCTCGGGTACCCCGCTCGCATAGTTTCATGGGGGGGGGGTGGCGAGCTGCACCCCTCCTCTTAAGACAGCCCACCTCGCTAGGGATGCCTAACCTTGTTGCGTGCAGCAGCAACGTGGCGCTTAGTATCCCTGCAGCGCCTCTCTTAACACCCTCCCTCAAATTTGGGTTCCCTCAATGCGAACTCGGAACACCCAGAAGCTTATCTGTTTTCAAGAACTATTTCTCCCCCTTCCCGGGGGGGGGAGGGAGGGAGGGAGAAAACACCCGGTCCAAAGCCTTTCCCACAATTACCACACACAGACACTCCACCCCCACAAATCAGGGCCCACACAAGCCTCAGTCAGCCCCCATTCATTCTCCGGCCCCCTCCGTCTGCCAGCAGCACCCACTGCAGAACAAACAAACGGACGGACGGCCCGGGGGTGGTGGAAGAAAGAAGCAGCCCTGTACAGGATCCAGTGCGGGCCCTCCTGCTGCAGCCCCCCCACTTCTAAAATCCGCCCCCTTAACTCACCGCTCCCCCCCCCCCAGCCTTTCCAGGGCAGAAAGAAAACTCCTGGCTTGAGCGAGCGGCGCCTCCGTCCTAAAAGCAGGCAGGCAGCCGCATACAAGACCCAGCAAGAGCAGTAGCGGCGGCACAAGCAAGAAACTCAGGGCAGGGAAATGCAACAGGTCCCGCCGCTGCCGCTGCGGATTCTGCTGGGCAAACTCCGGCGAAGCCGAGCGAGAGGGGAGTGGGCTGCATCCCGCTCGCCTGCCTGCAAAGGATCTCCCCCCGGAGGCTTTATGGGCAGGAAACAAGAGTTAAGTAGTCTCCATTTGCTGCCAGAGATGGACTCAGGGAAGACGTGGGGGAGAGAACCGAGAACTTGCCTGCACACTATTCCCCACCCCTTCCCTGCAGGAACCTCCATTACAGCTTCACCCACGAGCAAGACTTCAGTCATGGGAGCCGGAGCCCGCTGCGGATGTTCCCCCTGCTTTGAACCCAAGCGACGGCTCCTGCTCCTTCCGAAACCCTACAAATCTCCCCCTCGTCCCTCTCTCTCTCTCTCTCTCTCTCGTGGCTCCCCCCACAGAGCAGGATCGGTCCCTCTCCTATCGCCCCCCCAAATCTCCAACCCCCTTTTTATTCCATCAGGGCCACACCCCACACCCCCATATCCAAACTCGACAAGGGTCAGCAACCCCCCGCGGGAGGAAATTGGGGGGGAGAAGTTCCCTGCATCCCCTCCAACTTTCCAGCCCACGTGTCCTGGTCCTCCACTTGCCCCCCATTCGTCCCCAGCGACCCCCCCTGCTTGGGACCCCCCGCGGTCCCCACCTGCGTCCGCCGGGGTCTTCATGGCTCCTCGCGCTGCAGCCTCCAGCCGCCGGGTCGGTCTCGGGCTCTGGCCCCCCTCACTTTCCCCCCCATGGCCTCATATGGAGCCGGGACGCCCACGCCCCCTATCGCACGTCACCGCCGCGTCGCCATGGACACGCTGAGCCCGCCCCTCCGCCCCAGCCTCTCTCGGCTCCGCCCACAGAGCTCGGGAAGGGAGGGGGCGATTAAAGGGGCCGCACAGAGAGTGAGCACCAGGGAGTCTGGGTGGGATACGGGGTGGGCGGAAGTGAGAAGGAAGAGGCAGACATGGGTGAGAGCCGAATGGGGGGGGGGGCACACACACGCCTATAAGACTCTAATATCCAGAAGACTTATGTCACTGGCTATGTATACCCTTTGGGAGGAAAAAAGTAATCAAGAATATTTCAGGGATAACCCAATCTTGGGGCAAAGAAAAGTGGATTCTGTAACTCGCCTAATTTATGCAGAACTTAAAGCAAATGTGCATATATTTTCCGCAATTTTATTATGCCGCCCTAATCATTAACTTGTGGGATTCAGAAGGAGATAAGACAAATTCAGAGAGGCGAGGTTTATCAGTGCCTATTCGCCATGATACCAAAATCAAGCCTCCATGTATGGAAAGAGTATACCTCCAAATAATGGTTGCTGAAGGGGACAGCAGCAAGGGAGGCCTATTGCCTTCCTGTCCTTTTGGTGGGCCTATTGGGAGCATCTGGCTGGACACTGCTAGAAACAGAATGCTGGGTGTGCAGCCTGATCCTATGCATACTTACTAGCAATTACATCCCACTGTGTTCAATGGGGTTTACTTCCAAGAAAGTGTGTATAGGATTACAGCCTAGCAGCACAATCCTATGCATGTTTACTCATACGTATGTCCTACTATGTTCAATGGGGCTTGGTCCGTGGTTAAGGGGAGGCCAGTGATTCAGCCAGTGGCTGGAAGAGTGCTCCAGCCTCCAGCTCAGCTGAGGACACTTTGCTCACACAGTGACTGGGTTCAGACAACAGGATAACCCGCACTGAAGCTGCGCTAACAAGCCATGGTTTGTTAACCACAAATAACCCATGAAGAGAACCCATGGTTTGTTGTTGGGTTGTTCACCATGGTTTGTTATCTTGGCTGGGTTCAGACAATAGGATAACCCACATTTCAACAACGACCCATGGTTCAATGGCCGAAAACCCACACTCAACCCATACTCAACCCTTGAGTGTGGGTTATTGTGTTGTCTGAACCCAGTCTGCATCTTCCCAATGGGGAAGGAGGTGTGTGTGAGCCAGTGGCTGGAGGAGTGCTCCAGCCACTGGCTCATCCAGGGACACTTGGCCCACATGGAACCTTCCCAAAGCAGCACCCGTATCATCCACTGTAATCTCTGATATGTGATTGGAGTTAACAGTCGGGATTCCTCTATGGGGTGGGGCTTGGAGATACCTCCGTGACCTGGATTAGGTCCGTGGGTCGAAGGTTCTCCTCTCCTGGCCTAAAAAGACCTTTAGTCTGACCCAATACTCTGATTATTTTGAAGTGCCTTTTAGATACTGTATAAGGCAGTGTACCTTGCTTATAAAATTACTTAACAGCCTTTCCTTGAAAACTGCTTAAAATAAAACTGGATTTCAAACACCAATACACCAGCCGCAAAGACTAAAATATTATTCCCCAACCATACCAGAGTTATCAATTCGAGATTAAACGAGTAAGGGAGACTATAAAAGTTTTAACTTAGAAACACAAAGTATGATTCTTTTCTTCTTTTTTTAAATCCATCAATGTGAACAACACTTTACAGAGTATCAACACGAAATCAGGTCCCTGTCCCAAGGAACTTACAGTCTAAAATTCAATGCAGAGATAGAGGGCCGGGAGAAAGATGGAGAGGAGAGTAACAGGAGTGTGTATGTTGGGGTGAGGGGGCAGGGAAGCTCCTTCAGTTCGGTACTTATGCTTAGCAGGAGGTGAGGGCTTGGAGAGCCACTTATTTATTTATTATATTTATGCCCCACCTTTTTTTCCTGAAAGGAACCCAAGGCGGCTTACATAATCCTCCTCCTCCTCCTCTCCATTTTATCCTCACTTGTGGATAATACTGAGGTAAATTGACCAGTGATCTAACTAAATTGACCAGTGATCTAACCAGTGATCTAACCAGTGATCTAACTATTGACCAGTGATAAGGCAGCTCTCTATGTTCCTTTACTGGTTATGAGGAGATATTTAAAAGAACAGGAAGAGAGGGATCATCATGTAGATGTTCTGGGAGGAAGTTCTAAGCATAAGGAGCAACAAGAGAGAAAAGGGCAGTCATTTCAGGAAGATATTCCATTGGTCATCAGAATGGAGAGGTTGGGGGAGGTGAGGGCTATATAAAGATGTCAGTAGGTAAAACGGTTCTGTGATTCAAGATGTTGGTTTTAACCTATAAAGCCTTATATCATTTGGGGCCACGATACCTGTCGGAGCGCCTCTCCTGACCAAAATCTACCTGGATGCTATGCTCAGCATCTGAGGCCTTCCTGAGTGCCGCCTCTGAGGGAGGCTCAGTTGGTGGCAGCAAGGAAGAGGACCTTCTCAGTGGTGGCCCCCCAATTATGGAACCATCTCCCCACTGAGGCTCGCCTGGCACCAACTCTGTTATTCTTTCAGTGCCAGGTTAAAACTACCCTCTGTGCTGAGGCATTTAATGGTGGGGGGGGGTTATGTGAGTTATTTTTAACAGGTCTAGCGTTAGTTGTTTAAATTCAGTTGACTTCCTTTAGTTGCTTAAATTCAGTTTTTAAATTTCTGAAGTGAAATTTTATGATGTTTTATTTTATTTGCATTTTGTACTGTATTTTATTGTATTCTATGAATTGTTGTAAACCTCCCACAGAGCTTTGGCTATTGGGCGGTATAGAAATGAAATAAATAAATTGTGGTGCCACCACTGACAAGGCCCTATCATGCCGGCACAAAGGCCTTACCTCCCAAACAAATGGCACCCAGTGTACAATTTCCCTCACTGGCCTTGGGGGAATGAGGAACAACACACTAGATTCTATGGGCCAGCGTGACATAGTGGTGAGTGTTGGACTGGGACTCGGGAGATCCGGGTTCTAGTCCCCGCTCAGCCATGAAACTCACTGGGTGACTTTGGGCCAGTCACTGACTCTCAGCCTAACCTACCTCACAGGGTTGTTGTGAGGATAAAATGGAGAGGAGGAGGAGGAGGAGGATTATGTAAGCCGCCTTGGGTTCCTTGCAGGAAAAAAGACGGGGTATAAATATAATAAATAATAAATAATAATAAATATACTGCTTCTGCTAGTCATGGAAAGGAGCTATGAGAGGCACTGAAGCATCCAGAACCACAACTGGAAATCCTGCTCATCATGACCTCCACCCAAAACGTCTGAGATGTCACCCACACACTCTCAAACTCACTTGACATCCCTAAGGGCCAGAGGTCTGCTTTATTTTAAAAATGAAAACAAAGAAGCTTCTTCGGCTGTTGAATTTTGAAGGCAATACTCATTTCTGCCCTGGTATGGCAAAATTGCAGAATACAAAACAACCCTGCCTTGTTCTGTAGCATTTTTCAGAGTACAACAGTGGTTTACCATTTCTAGCCGATTTATCCTCACAACAATCCTGTGAGGTGGATTAGGCTGAGAGATTGCAAACTGTCTGAGCTGAGATCCCATCCACTGAACTTCATGCCCATGGGGGGGGGGGGGGGATTTGAAATAGGCTTCTAACATCCAAGTCCCCCATGAACAACAGAGAATGGCTTATCTGGGAAACAGAAACCAGGGGGTGGAGGGATCAAGACCTTTTGGAAAGCAAAATTGCAGCCATCTCAAAGAGAGAAGGGAGTGGGATGAAGGCCTTGGAGGAAAAGATTTATAGTTTATTACAAGTACCCTGGGGGTGTATTTAATACAAAACAAACAAACATGCACATGATCAAAAACAAAGCGGGAGTGAATCAGGGGAAGAGGAAAGAGCTAAAAACATTCTGTGAATAGCCTGGAGGAACAGGGAAAGGATACAGATAAGATGGGAGGGTGGGGAAGAATGTCCAAACAATGGTCTGAAGGCACATGATGATGCTATTATATTTGTTAAAGCTGAGCATGTCTCCAGCCCAGTCAGTGCTTGGATGGGAGAGGACCTAATCAGAGCTGGCTAGGAAGTTGCCTGGGGCGGCAAAATTCAGGGGGAACCCACCACAGAAGCAGCACTACCTCTCCTGGCATGTCTGGATCCCCACAGAAATGGAGATTGTACCCCCACAAGTCCTCTGCATCATGGCGGGGGGGGGGGGGTTCCACGGGTACAGTACATGAGCTCCTTGGAAGAAAAGCGGGATATAAATGTAAAAATACTAAAACTTAAAATATTGGGACATTCTCAACCACCCCGCCTAGGGTGGTAAAAATCCTCGAGCTAGTCCTATAATGCAAGACATGAGTGTAACATTAAAGCAGCCTTCCCCCAACCTGGTGCCCTCCAGATGTTTTGGACTACACGTCCCAGGATTCCTGACCATTGGCCATACTGGCTGTGGCTGATGGAAGTTGATGTCCATACTATGTAGAAGGCACCAGGTTGGGGGAGGCTGCATTAAAACAAGAAGAAATGGGGTTTACTTTTGCTTGTGTGGGAACTGAACCTCTTCTTTCAATTCCCTGCTCAGCCATGAACTATCCTGGGGGTTAACTACTGTCTGTCACCCTCAGCGCGCGCGCCCCCCATCTGTAAAGATCATATTAATGATCTTTACTGGTTAGGCCTACCGTGAGGTTGAGAGAGATAATTCTGGCAAAGCACTGAGCACCAGCAACGCTCAAGGGAGAGAGTTCAGCTAGAACTGAGAAGGCGCTAGCAAAAGTGTCAGGGAAGGGCAGGGCAGCGGTTGTTTGTTCCTGGGCCATGGGGCATGCAACAGGCAGCAGCAGATCTGAAGGAATGTGAGTGGGGAGGGATCCCTGTCCAGGCATGTTGGGGAGCGCGGAAGATTCCATCCATCCTCCATGCAGACGGGCAAAGATTGGGAGAGACATAGGCCGGGGATGGGGGAAAGGCACCGTGGACTGGGAAGTCCCCAGAGCACAACAAGCATGATGGCTTTCCCCATCCACGTAAAACGTGGGAGATGGCCACCAACCTCTGCCTCTCTCCGATGAAGTCAGGGCCAGTTCTGCGAAGCTGACACAACACTGAGGAGTTGGAGAACTGGGGGGAGCACACACGTGTGGCTCATCCTGACTTCCACGAGAGAAAAGGGACATGGGGGAAGCCTCCCTACAGAACTAGGATACACCATGGACTTCAGTAGATCCTACGGGCTATACCTGAATTCGGTAAAATTTCTTGCTGCAGGTACATAAATTAGGAAGCCGGTATTTAGAGCCAGTGTGGCGTAGTGTTGAGAGTGTTGGACTGGGAGTCAGGAGATCCGGGTTCTAGTCCCCACTTGGCCATGAAACTCACTGGGTGACTTTGGGCCAGTCACTGACTCTCAGCCTAACCTACCTCACAGGGTTGTTGTGAGGATAAAATGGAGAGGAGGAGGAGGAGGAGGATGATTATGTAAGCCGCCTTGGGTTCCTTGCAGGAAAAAAGGCGGGGTACAAATATAATAAATAAATAAATAAATTTATGTTGTCTTCCTAACCTACGTGTGCTTGGTTAAAAAGACACTCGTGGCACCATTTAAATATCACAAATACTTTTGGACTACATCTCCCAGCATTCCTGACTATTGGTCATGCTGGCTGGAGCTGATGGGAGTGGGGGGGGAGTCCAAAACATTTGGAGGGCACAAGGGTGGGGGCGGCTGCTAGCGCCTTGCTTTGCACAGGGGCCAAGCAGATGCCTCCGGGAACGCCACAAGTAAGAATCAAAGGTGACAGGAGAGCCGGGGCGGTGTAGCGGTTAGAGCATTGGACTGGGGAGACGGAACTTAAGTCCCCACCTGATCACGAAGCTCTCTGGGTGACTCTGGGCCAGTCGCTGACTCTCAGTCTAACCTACCTCACAGGGTGTTATGAGGATGAAGTGGGGAGGAGGCAGCTCATGTACTCTGGCTTGGGCTCTTTGGAGGAAAAGGTGGGATATAAACGTAACAATAAATAAATACCCTATCCCCCCACCCCTGCCCCTGATTCTGCCTCTCATCAAATGTTTTTCAGGGGCCCTGAACATGGAGGTGCGTCAGAACTAGTAGCCAATGATAAGAGTTATCCACCATGTATTCCTCCAATCCACTTTTAAAGCCATCTAAGCTCCTGGCCATCACCCCCACCTTGTGGCAGTGAATCCCATATTACAAAATTATGCATTCCATGAAAAAGTACTTCCTTTCGTCTGCTAGATTCAGTATTCCAGTCCTGTTGTTTTTAACCCGAGTTCGGGGAAACGCCTGGATTTACATGGAAACTTATCAGTGATTCATCAGTGCGAAGATCAATAAAGGGGGAAAGGTTTTACCGAAAGACAGCTTGCCTGCCTATCCTTCAACAATGCGCAGCTGCATGGGAGCACTGAGCATATTTCAGGGCCAGAGTGGACTTGTGCACCACAGGGTGCCCTAGGACACACACACCCCCAATCCTTTTGTGACAGGCAGGATTTTCCATGGCAAAGGTTTGCAGGGGTTCCTTAGCACAAAGTCAACGAGTGGGAAGGGTTCCCCGAGAGCCAAAAGTTTAAAAAGGACTAGTTTAACATGTACAGTATAATCCCAGAATTCAGGGCAAATTTATAGGACTACAGCCATCTCTCATTCCATAAAAGCTGTTATCCACAGCTCGGATAATCTGTTTCAATGCCATCTTTTAAACCTCAGCATTGTCTTAGCGGCAGAGCAGGGCTGGAGAAATGCTAGTGCCTGTTCATCCAGGTGCATTGAAATTTAAAACATTTTTTCCCAGCCTCATGCAGGGCTCCCTCTGAAAAACTGGAGTGAGGACTCCAAAAAAATTGGAAGTATCTTTTCCATTCCTGCTGCTGATCTAATGATTTTAGCTCTTTTCAATTGGGTTATTTTTAATTTAATTTTTTTTCTTCTTCTTTAAGTTTACCCCAAGTCTGTTCATATGGTTATGACAATACTTTTACTATCCTACCCTTCCTCTAAGGCGGCTCAGAGTGGCACACATAGATCTCCCAATTTTCATCCTCACAACAAACTTGCAAGGTACGGTAGGTTAGGCTACAAGGTCACCCAGTGAGCTTCATGGATGGGGTGAGGGTGGATTTGCTGAGCAGGCCTATACATATGAGAGGATTTGTTTTTACCATAAGAAGAGAGGAGCAGTCCAACTACATGTAATTTGAAGTGGACCAGAAAATATTTTCTCCCAAGGACTCAAAATGTGGACTTGATAAAGGCAATTTGCCAAAACAGATTATATACATATGTATTCATTCTTGTTATTATACATTATTCAACAATATAGTTGTGAACTGTATTACTGGGGTTTGCGGGTTTTTGGATTTTGTTTTAGAACCCCTAGTAGTGGAGTATTCTATATAACTCGTGACCACCAAGTCACACGCAGTCACTGGCTATTTACTGCAGTCCACAAGGTGCTCAAGAATCATTGCTTCAGATCCTGGCAGGCAGCAAAGAAAAAGAAACCAGAGGCATAGTGAGCCCTTAATGGGTTGCCATACAAGGCTACTGGGCGGTGTTCAGCTTGAGTGCGTCGCAAGTTGTGAAGGCTTGCTCTGGTGGCATTTATCCCTGGACATAGATTTGCATTTTCTGTGGATGTTGTGGGTGTCTGTGCTACACTCCCTAGGGGCAAACCAACAGGGGTAAGCCATTGCATTCACGACCGGCTTGTGAGTTTCTAGGGATACCAGGCTGACCGTGGTTGGAAAGAACGCTAGAGACTAGATGAACCTTGGTCTGATCCACCATTCTTATGCTCTTTTGTGCCCAAAGCTTGAATAGATCTGTGTATCTGTAGTTAACCTTGTTGGTCCCTAAAATGCAGTGCTCCTGTTGTAGGCTAGGGCATGCTGGGAGATGTGGGCCTTTTTTCCTGTTTGAACTTGCATAGGATTGCGCCCTTAGAGATTTTATTATATTAAGCGGAATATAAGTATTACAAATAAAATAAATAAAACAACGGCCTTATGGGGGGGGGGGACACGACTTTTGACAGCCATGTGTATTATTTCAGTTGTGAAGCATACAACTAAGGGCCCAGTCCTACGCATGTTTAGACGGGGGAGGGGGGGAATCATGCTGACTGGGGCATGCTGGGAGTTGTAGGACCTTGTGTCTACATATGCATAGGATCCAACCCTAACATGTCTATTCTCTCTCCCACCACACACTACCATTCTGTGCTTTACAACTGCTTCTACATCTGGTACTGTACATTAGAGCAATCAGTCAATCAATCCCCTATATTACATCCCTGATTTTTTTTAAAAAAGCATTAATAGTCTGAACATGTGTGGTTTTGCACTTTAAACCCAATTAAATCATGGCACCATCGTGACAACAGGAGTCAAACTGAATTTGCTTCCATTGCCCTGATGCTAAACACATTTGCTTGGGAATAAGCACCATTTAGTTTTTAAGAGGGGCAAGATGTTTTAAAAGCAAAAATAATATAACGAGCACCAGTAATGATGAATATGACTCTCTGGCTACTCCTTTTAAAAGTAAGAAGAATGGACACTTTCTTTGAGCTGGTTGAGGATGCTGCGGGGCCCTGGATCTTGTCCCCGAGGAGGTCCAGCCTTAACTGCAGTGCTGGTTCCAGACACGCATGCCTTCCTACAGGATAGATCAGTGTTCTCCAACCTTGGGTTCCCAGATGTTTTTGGCCTGCAACTCCCAGCATGCCCCAGCCAGCGTAGCGTAGCTGGCTGGGGCATGCTGGGAGTTGTAGGCCAAAAACATGTGGGGACCCAAGGTTGGAGAACACTGTGATAGATAGTATGAGGCTCAAGCAGGCCAATTCACTCTTGTCCTTCAGTTTCCGGTTTTCCTTTTCCATCTGGAACTCAACATTGACTGGGTTCAGACAACACGATAACCCACACTCAAGGGTTGAATGTGGGTTGCTGCCGAAATGTAGGTTTATTTTATTTTTTATTTATTATATTTATAGCCCGCCTTTTTTCCTGCAAGGAACCCAAGGAGGCTTACATAATCCTCCTCCTCCTGTTTTATCCTCACAACAACCCTGTGAGGTAGGTTAGGCTGAGAGTCAGTGACTGGCCCAAAGTCACCCAGTGAGTTTCATGGCCGAGCAGGGGCTAGAACCCGGATCTCCCGAGGAGTCCCAGTCCAGCACTCTCACTACTACACCACACTGGTGTATACAGAGATAACAAACCATGCTGACCAACTCACAGTTCACAACCCAACAACAAACCATGGGTTCTCCTCATGGATTATTCGTGGTTAACAAGCCAAGACTTGTTAGCGCAGCTGGGTTCAGACAACACGGTAACCCATGGTTCAACAGCAACCATACTCAACCTTTGAGTGTGGGTTATCATGTTGTCTGAACCTAGTCATTCTGTAGCTCCTAGAGGCTGCTGAGCATGCTTACCCCTCCTTGAACTGTTTTGCAGGGAGGTACGGCCTTTCAATATTTGTGTGTGTGTGTGTGTGTGCGCGCGCGTGTGTGCACATTTCTGCATACCTCAGGGTTTACCTGCACATGCTGATACCTCCCTCTTGCTTCGCACCGGCCCCATTTTGGCTCCAATTCTGCCAGGACTCAATCATTTAAGGTCAATATCAGAGAGAATGATGCTGCATGTCTCCATCTGCCTGCGAGTATGCGTGCCTCCATCTGTTTAAACAAGGGGCTTGGAGGATGGGATTAAGATTGCTATCTAGCAGGTTCTTAACCTGCCTGACTGTTGCAGGTTGTGGCCTCCAGTGTTTATTTTAGCTGCCATTTTAAGCCATGAAGATTTTTTTTTTAAAAGAAACTCCGTACATGTAAATACATTTATGTGCACAAATGAGCGATAGCAGTGCTTTTTTTCTGGAGAAAAGGGTACCGGAACTCTTGGATTACATTTCCTCCGGAGTAGATGGCGATTAAATTGTAATGCAATTAATAGAAGAAAAGGTGCTGGAACTCAGTTCCGGTGAGTTCCACCAGAAAAAAAGCCCTGAGCGATAGTTTGAGAGCTGATCACCCCAGATGGAATTAGGATGTTTATGGAGAAAGCAGAGAAAATGGTGATGCTTTTGTTAACCAATGGGATAGTTGCATTTAAAAATTCTGCACCGTTTATCCCAGCGCAAATTAGGGGGATATCACCAGACTGTTCCCCCCCCCCCCGGCTTTTTTTCCTCTTGAAAGTGGAGCCAGCCAGGGATGTCCACTTTCTCCTTTGATATTTTATTTATGTTTGGAATCTGAGGCTTGTGCTATTACACAGAATAGTAGTATTCATTGATTTGTGCATGATTGTTTAGAATTTGAAATTTTATTCTTTAGGGGATGATCTTTTATTGTTTATTTCTGAACTCCAGTCATCTGTGCCAGCATTGATGCAGCTGGTTAATACGTTTGGTAATTTGTTTGGTTACTCAATTAATTGGTCCCAATCCGAACTGATGCTGGAGATTCTATATCTTGTAGTGTATTAGCAGATTGGCAATTTCAATGCTGCCTAGAAGTTATTACTCATCTTAGAATGTACTTATTTCCAGAGAGAGATCTCAAATCATAGAATCATAGAATAGAAGAGTTGGAAGGGGCCTATAAGGCCATCGAGTCCAACCCACTGCTCAATGCAGGAGAATAGATCTGGGCAGCCCAGGCAGTCACCCATCCAAGCACTGACCCGGCTCATACCTGCTTAGCTTCAGCATGTGGCCTGCATTATGTGCTTTTGACACCACCTGCATGATTAAGCTTAATTTGAATGAATTGATTACGAGATTTTTCGGGATTTAGATAGATGGGCATCTTTAAAGCTGAGTTTGTGGGGTAAGGTAAATACACTTAAGATTAATACTATACCTTGGATTATTTATGTTATACATGGGATTCCCTTATCTATATCTGGCAAATATTTTAAGAAAAACAATGCTTTGTTTCATAAATGTTTGAGGGGCTCCTCTCTGCCAAGATTTTCTCTGAAAAGGATGCAATTTCCAATTAAAGAAGGTGGATTTGGTTTTCCGGATCTTGCCTCATATCTTTGGGCGTATCTACTGAATTTTGGTCTCTCATCTGCATTGGATCTTCCGCCTTGGTCAGTTTTGGAAACTTGTCTGGTTCCTCTTTCTAAATGGATGGGATTAGGTCCTAGACATAGAAGAATGCATAGGGTTCCTCCCGCAGTTTCTACAGTTAGAGATGTGTGGTGTAAAATGTCACATCAATTACACTTTGATCCATTTCCCCATGCTAAATTGACTGTATGGGGCAATCCTGGATCTAAAAATCGGTTAGAAAATGTCTTTTTATGTGTGGCAGATATGGACAGATAAGGCGATTTTTTACTTTGGATCAACTGGTGGGTGCTGATGATGAGTTTTTGTCATCTTCTATCTTGTGTGCCAAATATGACTTGCCAGCTATGGCTGAATGGTAATATTTGCAATTGCAGCATTTGTTAGTATCTAGATTTGGCCCGGCTGCTTTTATATCCATCAGAGTCTCCGTCCTTATTGGAACCACTTATTGAGGCTGGTCAGGCAAAGCAACCCATGATCCGTGTCTATAAATACTTGTTATTGGTGAATAAATATGATACACAGGGTTTTAAGCAGGAGTGGAATAGGGAATTGGATTGTCCCATTCTGCCTAGTGAGTGGATCGCCACTTTGGTGTCGATACCTGTTGCGTATATGGATCTTAGGCTGCATCTTATACAGCAAAAAACTGTTTCATGTCTATTGGACACCACAATATCTTTTTAATAAGGGATTGTCTAATCTGGCTAATTGCTGGCTGTGTGATGCTGCTAATACTTCTTTTAAACATGTTTTGGCACTGTCCAGTAGTTGCTTCTTCTTGGGAGGAGGTTATTGTACAGAGAAATTTTGTACTGGAGTAGTCTTTAATATTTTCTGATGTGCACTCTCTTTTAAATTATTTACCTGCTTCATGGAAGTTAACAAGCGGTTGGCATAAATGGATTCGCTGCTCCGTCCAGACAGCTAAAAGATTGATGTTACAATATTGGCAGGATAAGAGCTCACCTCCTATAATGCAATGGATCAAGGACCTTATAGCGCTATAGCACTTTCAACACTTGAACAGGTGGCATATAGATGCCACCTTCAAATGGATACTTATTTAGATAATTGGTCCGCTTTTGTTGAAGCCTATGCATAATTGCTAGAAAAGTTGTATTTTCATATTTATTTACAAAATGTATATACTGCTCCATATTCCAGTGTGGCGATTTCAGAGTGGCGTACAATAAAAGATAAAACAGATAAAAGAATAAAACAATGTGTTAAAAACAAAATCAATAAATCCATGATTGGTTAGTTCAGGAAGGCTTGCTGAAATAAAACTTTTTAGGAGGCGCTGAAAGCAAAACAACGCTGTCGCCCACCTGACCTCCAGAGGCAGCAAGTTCCAAAGAAATGGAGCTGCTACGCTGAAGGCTCTTCTCCAGGTTGACTCCAATCAGGCCATAGGTCAGTGTGGAACCACCAGGAGACTCTCCTGGTGGTTCTGCACCACCTGCTCAAGGACCTCAGTGACTGGGCAGGCTGATAAGGGAGAAGGCACTCCCTCAAGTAACCTGCTCCTAAGTTGTTTAGGGCTTTATACACTAGTGCCAAAACCTTGAACCTGGCCCGGTAGCGAATAGGCAGCCAGTGCAGTTCCCTCAGCAAAGGAGTTGCATGCTGAAAAGGGGCGGCTCCCAACAACAGCTAAGCTGCTGCATTCTGCACTAGTTCCAGCTTCCTGACCAGCCTTAAGGGCAGCCCCACATAGAGCGCATTGTGGTAATCCAGTCTTAAGGTTACTAGTGCCTGTACCACTGTGGCCAAGCTATCCCTGTCCGGGAGAGGCCGTAGCTGGCAAACAAGTCAAAGCTGATAAAAGGTACTCTGAGCCGCCATGGTCACTTGGGACTCCAGCAACAATGATGGATCTAGGAGTAACCCCAGACTATGAACCTGATGTTTCAAAGGGAGTGCATCCCCATCCAGAACAGGCAATGAGCCTATCTCCCAGACAGGGAACCCACAGGGCTTCCATCTTGCCAGGATTCAGCTTCAGTTTATATGCATTTCATATGCATTGCTATGGATATATACAAATCTATGTACAGTATGTATATTAAATAAACAAACAAACAAAACATCACCAGACTATATATTATGCCTGAGTAACCTACCACATTATTTCCTGGTGGGTTCCCATCACGGTAGAGGTAGATTGATTTAAATCAAAATGATTTAAATCAAGTTTCCCATTGAAACTTTTTCATACATTTCCTGAACTGCGATGCAAATCTGACCACTAAGCCATGTTAATTTACAACTAACTACAGTGTTATTTAGTTTAATTTTTGGAGCAAGCTTTGCATCTCTTTGAGCCGGTTCACACATAAGAAGAAGCCACCGTGGGTGAATTTCCCCGTTGCAGTGCCTGCTGCCATTTTGAAAATTCAAGCCGTGGCAGGGGCACACCGCAGCTTATCCTTACATGCGAACCCAGCTAAGGTGGGTTGATTGGGGTGGTTAACAAGCCACCTACAACCCTAAAACAGGTCATGGGTTCTGGATGGCTTGTTAACCAACCCAACAATTCACACTGGCCGGGTTCACATGTAATGGCAAGCTGCAGTGTGCCCCTGCCACGGCTTGAGTTTTTAAAATGCAAGACAGCCAGCCCCTTGGGGACATTCAGCCACGGTTACATGCAAACCAGGTCTTTGTCTCACTGTATATAATTTGCATGCTTTCCTTTTTACCTATAAAGGGAATGTCTTTAAAATATTCCCATATAGGGTCTTCCTTATGATCAGCTCCCATAACAGTTTGAGGTTAACAGCACGATCCTATACATGTCTCCTCATATATAAATTCCACTGAGTTCAATGGGGCTTACTCCCAGCTAAGTGGGTATAGGATTGAAGCCTTAGTATGAGAATGTAGGAAGATGCACACGGAACAATTTTGTCTTTCTTTCTTTCCAGTGTTTCTCCTTTCTGCTTCACTCTTTCTTGGCCCAGCCTTGCCCTCACAAAAAAACAAAGTAGCAAACAAAAGCAAAATACCCATAATTGATAGGTCAAAGCAAGGTGTGATAGTTACTGGGCTGAAAACATCCAATTTTTAAAAATCCATTTTTAAAAATTTATTTTAAACATCAATTTTTATCCACCCTGCTATATTGTCTTTCTTTCTTTACTGCTTTACTTGGCCCAACTCCTTCTGCCCACCCCAGGTCTATACTATATACAATGTTTATATTATGTTATACATACACACCGAGCAAGAATTTTTTGGGTGTTGAAATGTATGCTTGGTGTGGAATACATGTGCCACTGTATATACAGCATAACAGGTACTGTGTATCTCATTTCATTTCTATACCGCACAATAGCCAAAACTCTCTGGGTGGTTTACAAAGATTAAAACTTAAAAATACATTATAAAAAAAACCATATACATATAAACATTGAAACAGACAACACAGAGAGAGACACATGCATCCAAAACAATTTTTAAACAAGAAGAATTCAGGACCTGATTAAAATCTCATCATATGCTGCCAAATGGCTGAGAGAAGAGGAACATCTTAAACCTGGCGCTGAAAAGAAAACAATACAATTGGGGGACCACCACCAAGAAGGCCCTCTCCCTTGTTGCTACCTTCGGAGCCTCCCTCCATATTATTCCTAATTACCCATAGCACAGTCAATGCATACAGTACTTGTGAAGAGAAAGCCCGGTCAGGTACACACACACCCCACTTGGAGCAGCAGCTCAGGTATCCACCTTTCACCATGTTTACCACACTTGTTTCCTGCAAGGAAGCTCACAGTGGGACACATCTGCATACCCCCCTGGCAACTTCCCCTTCCCTGGCAGCCAAATGAGCTGTGAAGCATCCCCAAACAACAGGAGGGGCGCCAAGGTGTCTGGTGGTCTCAAAGGGTGGCAAGTACTCTTGAGCACCCCTAAGCACCCAGAGAAACAGGTTCTTCCTGACTCCTGACTCGTTTCAACCAATCATGAGGGGAGGGGGCGCAGGAGGGAGCCAAGAAGAGGGTATAAGGAAGGGGGCCTGTGGTGGGAAAAGTTGTTGGTCGTGGGCAGCAAGCTGCCCGGAGGTCCAGGGCTTCAGTCTGACCTCAGCATCCAGCCCCGGGAAGCTCCCGGTGAAACTAGCTGAAATCGCCTGGCCGCTAGCATACGCGGCTTTCGAGGAATCGGGGTCATTCCAGGTAACCCTTGTATGTACTGCTGCTATTGCTCACTCTAAACTGCTGTAAACTGAAGGTGCGTGTGTGCGTACTGTTCCTGTGTATGGTTTGATACGCTCAATTAAATTCTGTTTACCTGTAAACAGTGTAGTAGCCTCCATTCATAAAACTGCTTCCTTCACTGTCCTAGCATTAAATTTGGTCACGGCTTCTGCCTAAGTGCCTGCGTGTAAAGGGCTAACTCAGCTCCGGTTAACCCCTTGGTGCCCGAACCCGCGTAAAGGACCGGCTTTGGTCCTTTCCACAGTACTATTGTGTTTATGCATGCAGCCATCTAAGGGGAGCCCTTCTGGAGCAGACCAAGGGGCCACCCAAAAAAATCTCAGCATCCTTCTTCCTAGCGTGGACAGCTGGAAGCTTTCAAGGAGCCCACACCCAGAGCACAAAAGCAACCTCCCTCCCAAACTGTTTATCGCCAGTAACTAGTACTCACAGAGGTACTCGCCCACTGAATTTGTCTAATCTTTTTAAAAAGCCCTCTAAGCTAGTGGCCATCAACACATCTTGTGGCAGTGAGTTCCATAAGTTAATTACATATTGTATGAAAGCATGCCTCTCTTTTTGTTCTCCTGTTATTCTTCCCTTGCAGCTGAGAGAATATGGCTGAATTTGCACAGTACATAAGCCTGGATTCCAGTGAATACTGGCTTACCGTGAACAAGCTGCATACTGAACCTGGGATCCGGGCTTGTTGCTCCACTTACAAGCCAGGATCATAAAACAGGGTTTGTTCTTGGCTTACAAATCCTGGCTTGTTTGGAACAACAAGGCAGGATCTTGGGTTTCCCACTAAACAAACCATGTTCTTTTTTGTTTAGCTCGTTGCACTAGCAGGAGGAGCAAAGAGAGAGCAAATGGGAGGTGTGTGTGCCAGCATACAGCTTGTTCACAGCAATCCAGGATTCTCCGGAACCCAGCTTCCCGTTCTGTGCATAAGAAGCCTTTAACTGCCACATGGCCACCCCTGTGAACTGTCACGGGCGGCAAAGATGGGATTTGAACTTGGTTCTCCCAGAATCAAAATATAATGCTTTTATTGGTACACTAAACCTGTGCATATGTTGTGTGCACGCAGACACCAATGTCTCACACAACCCATCCCCATGGGGACCCCGCTCTCTTCTCTAGGTCTCTGGGCTACATGCCAATGCTCAAGGGGGTAATTATAAAGGTGTTTGTTTTCGATTGCCTCATTTAGACACAAGTGACTTTTGTACAGCACAGAACCCGCCTTGCATGTGCACGCGCATATATATATCATACACATGTATGTCTGATGCAACAGCCCAACACTGAGAAGTAAGGACGTTGCCCACTCCACTCTTAACTAGGAGGAGCTGAACCACCATTGTTTTCTGCTGAGGGGAGACCCCAAAATAGGGGGAGATGGTTTCTGACCTTTGGAGGTGTGCCATCTATGTATATTCACACACACACACACACACACACACACACACACCCAATCCCTACCAGTTCAAACTGAGGCCTGGACCGTCCCCAGAGATGGACTACTCCGTGGCAGCAGGGACTAAAATGAGAAGCATCGTAACTATGGGTGGAAGCAAGGGAGGCCTTTGTGCCTGGAAACGGGCCCAAATTATTCCTAACTTCATTCATTATGGTGTCAGTAACACCGGAGGCAGTCTGACACAGAGGCAGTAGAGCTGTGAATACTTGGGCAAGAGGAAATGAGGCCTAGAGGGCAGGCATGAGAGGAGATCCCAGAAGCTTACCACACCTTGTCTCCAGTCCGCTGCTCCATCCCGTTTGCTTGTTGGAGACCGACATCTGCAGTACATTCCACAGTTGGGGAGGCTATGGCTATGCAAACAGAACAGAGGGTTACAATACAGGCATCTTTTACTGGGGGGGGGAACAGATTATGTTTTAGGATAGAAGAGGACACCTCCCTGTTACAAGCCTAGTGAAAAGCCCACTTTTAACAATTCTCACTACAGGCCTGATGAAAAGCCCACTTTAAACCATTCTAAGGACCTTTATTAGAGTGTTCTCCAACCTTGGGTCCCCAGATGTTTTTGGCCTACAACTCCCAGCATGCCCCAGCCAGCTACTAAAGAGAACACTGCTTTAGTAGCTTGAGAGACATTACTTATGAGAGCAAACATATGCTCAAGGTACCTGCTACAGAGGGGAGAAAAGAAAGATGTCTCACGAAAGAGGCGCATGGATCCTGTGCCTAGGAAGGGTTTTTTGAGTCCCTTCTGTGTTGTGCTTTATCACGGACTATTTCTGATCGAGTGCCAAGGGGTCTCACAGTGTAACGCCAAACCGACTGCTTCCGTCTGTTCATCACCGATTAAGAAGCAGCAACAGACTTCTGATAATTACATACAATACAGTATTCCTCTCTTACACTTTATCCACATCTGGGAGCTCAGGACAGAAATCTTCCTGCCGCAACCTCCCCAACTTCTGTTTTATTACTGGGGTGAGATTTTGCCCAATAATTTCAACCTGCAGGTTGGTCCTCTGCTTGGTGAGAAGAATAGTTCTGGACAGCTCACTGCTACCAAGTAGTTGTGTAGGGAGAACATCCCACACACAGCAGCCCTGTTTCCATTCCAACATCCATCTTGGGATGATAGTCTGGGACCCTTTCTGCTCCATACTGGTACATCTGTTTCTGGGAGGTGCCTGGGCCATGGTATTAACTGAACTATATTCTTTTGGGAATATAGGTTTAATTTGATCCAGGAACCACTAAGCCTGAGCCACAGAAGTGATTTTTCAGCACCCAGATTCCAAGCAATAATTCCCCTTACTGACTGATCACAAGCATCACACCACCAGACATCTAGAATCAGTGGGGAAGCTGAGGCTCACCTTGGGGCCTAAGTCCAGCCCCGCCCCCCAATGAACACCCAGAAAGCTGCAATTGCAGAAGCAAACTCCATTTTATTCCTGTATTCATGATGGTCCTATGATTTAAGTGAGTTTAAAATGCAAAACTGCTCATGCTCATTCATATAATGTTGGCAAACAGTTTTGTTCTTCTTCTTCTAATGTATCAAGAATGCAGACACAGTTTTAAAGCATGGAATGACTGTTGAAGGGTGTGGGGGGGGGAGAGAAGAGAAATGCTAGTTGTGTGCTTCACAACCAAATACACATGGCAATCCTAAGTCCCGTCCCCTCCCCATAAGACCATAAAGTCCAGGGTCTAAAATTACCTAGCTGCACCACTGTCTAGAATTAGGGGCCAGCAGGCAAAGTTTGCATGTCCCAGGGTGTGGATCATGTCCCAGCGCTTCTACCTCTAGAAATAAACAACTGATCCCTTCCTACACTCAGTGCCCTGCCCTACTCAACAGATGTTAGACAGAAATCTTTGCTACGAGTAGAAGGGGAAAGACCTCACAAGGACAAAGCAATGTTTTTTGGTTACCCTCTTCCCAGGAGAAACAGGATAGTGTTTGGGTAGATTGCACAATGAGAAACCTCCCCCTCTCCCACCCCACACTGTTTTGGGGACGGATTTGTGTGAGGCTCCTTTCAGAGTCAGGCTCGTTCTCTTTCACCCTATAGGCCCACCTTCCCCAACCTCATGCCCTCCAGGTGGTTTGGACTTCAAGTCCCATCAGCCCCAGCCAGCATGGCCAATGGTCAGGAATGCTAGAAGCTGTAGTCCAAAATATCTGGTGGGTACCAGGTTGCCTACTACAAGGCCATCGAGTCCAACCCCCTGCTCAATGCAGGAAACTAGAGGAGGGGTCTCCCATCCAAGTAATAACCAGGGCTGACCCTGCTTAGCTTTCCACACTCAGACAAGATGAGCCAGCATAAGCCACAGGCCTGTTAACTGATGTGATAGTACTGTAGTTAGCTGATGTGATAGTACTGTATTTTTTTTCTTTTGCAATGGGGGTAAGGCTTGAAAGATGGGAGTCAGTTTACAAACTGCTCCTGGTTGAATATGTTTACGGGTGCACCCCACTTCAAAATATTTGAGAAGTACTAGATTAAGAGGTTGGTGTGGAGACCAGAAGTTCCTGGTTCAAATCCCATTTCAATCAAAAACTCAGTAGGTAGCCTTAGGCAAGCCATTATTTCCTCAACTCCCCACTCACCCTAATCTACAATAGGGGGATAATAATAATTTTTAGAGGGGTAATAATGGCCAACGTTACAAGGCTGTTGTAATGATTACTGAATTGATGCATGCAAGGCACTCTGAAATGCTACATGAACGCTCAGTATTATTATTAAGAGGAGGGAAACGTCAACAGCTGAGAGGTATTACTGGCAGAAAGCTTGCTGCCTGGATCTCCCTATGCCACTCTGAGAAGGCAGTCTGTAGAAGGCATGATACATCTTTGAGGTCCCCCTTCCAGTAAACACTCCCTCAAGCCCCCCCTCCCTTGTTAGAAAAGAAACTTCCAAACTGGGAGTGGGGGTTGACTGGGTTGTGGCTCTCATAAACCTGTAATTCCCACATCAGTGTGTCCAGGGGAAAATAGTTTAATCAAATCATCTAAAGGGGGTGAATTCCTCAACAGGTGGGTCATTTTTATTCTTACACTCTTAAAAGTAGCTACTGAGCCAGGTTCAAGGGTCTGTCGTTGACATACAAAGTCCTAAATAACTCGGGATCAGGATACCTAGTTGACCGCCTTCCCCTATACACACCCAGTTGACCCCCGAGATCTTCTAAGGAGGGCTTATTGGTTATTCCATGACCAACAGAATTTTGCCAGGTGACAACACATAAGTGGGCCTTCTTGGTAGTGGCACCCACACTCTGGAACATTCTCCCATGTGTTGTTCTAAAGGCAGAAACTGTTGCATGCTTTTAAACTCCTCTTGAAAACGTACCTGTTTACACAGGCTTTCCCTGACCTGTAATGGACTAGAACACAGCACTGCTGTTTTACTGTTGTCTTTGCTGTAATGTTTTTAATTATCGTTTTTGTATCTGCATTTTAGCATGAACCTCTTAGAGATTTTATTATATTAAACAAGTGTAGAAGAATTATAAATAAATGCAAGTAAATAATTTGGGCTGCAGGAGTGAAGAGTGCTTGCCCGTTTTAATTCCAATTAAAGAAAAAAGAAAAGAAAAGGGGATGCCTCAGCTACCAGGACTTTAGGAATACACTGATCCTAGTGGAAGGAGGAATGCTCACACTATGCCCCAGGATGCAAAGGGTTAACCTAAGCTTGAGATTTGGCACCTGTTTAAAGAGACATGTGGGAATTTTCCGGTCCTGACCCCTGGCGCTGACCCCTGGCGACCAGGCTACTGGGGGAACCAGGCCAAAATATGGGAACAATCTCCCCAAGCATGAGAAGTGACAGCTCAGGGGGAATGGAATGAAAGGGGGTGGGTGGGTGAGCAGGCGGGCGGGGGTGGGGAGAGGCAACACAAGGACCAGAGATGGAAGGGGGAGGCTGGAAGACCAGAAGGGCACCCAGCTCCTCCCCACACTCCAGCACAAATCCTGAGTTGCAGTTCTCCCTACTCTTGTGTGTGTGTGTGTGTGTGTGTGTGTGTCTTATTGCAGAGAGAAAGCGCCTCCCGTAGGGATCCCCTTTTGCAGCCCAATTTCTGGCCCATTCACCCACCCTTTTTTGCCCTGCACTGTCCTTGGGCCTATGCTGGGAGTTTGACTGCCATAAGCCCAGCAGCAGCAGCAGCAGCAGCAGCAGCAGCAGCAACCCAGGTCTGGTGCCACATTTTCTGGGCCCTGGTTATAAATAGGCAGCGTTATAAATAATGCAGCATTATTCTCTCTATAATTATCGGGTG
The DNA here is from genome assembly GCA_021292165.1 of Shinisaurus crocodilurus. Classification (NCBI taxonomy): domain Eukaryota; kingdom Metazoa; phylum Chordata; class Lepidosauria; order Squamata; family Shinisauridae; genus Shinisaurus; species Shinisaurus crocodilurus. Next base: position 9,859,791 of record CM037885.1, read on the forward strand.
GGAAGTTTGTGGCTGGGCTGGCATATTGCAGGACTGAAGGCCAGCACCCTCTTGTCACCCACCCACCCCCGCCCCTTAAGCCAGGCTTCCTAATTTACACCCCTTCCTCACCGACTTATTGGCTGCTCCTCTGCCAGATTGACAAATAGGCCAGCGAAACCCTGCCACTGGATCCCTCCATTACCCTCCCCCCCCCCCCCCGAGTCCAGGCTCCACAGCACAAACCGCATCCTTTTCATTTAAACTCTATGGGAAATAATGGAGCTGAACTGTATCCCACTGTAGGGAGGGAAAAGGGAGCCAGCAGGGAGGGAAAGCTTTCAGAATCATACTGCCTGGTAGGCAGAGGTTAATTTCTAAAGTGAGACATGTCGACCTCTAGGCCTTAAGCCTGCACAGGAGAGATGCCCCTCTGACCCAGTGGCCCTGTTCCCTAATCCAAAATGTGTACAGGTCGCCCATGGTTACTTGATATGGAGGGCGAGGTAAACTGGATATGCTCAGAAACACTCTTGATATATTCTAGGATGGATTCTTAGTGGTTTGGCACACTCTGGAGCAGTGTTCTCCAACCTTGGGTCCCCAGATGTTTTTGGCCTACAACTCCCAGCATGCCCCAGCCAGCTGGCTGGGGCATGCTGGGAGTTGTAGGCCAAAAACATCTGGGGACCCAAGGTTGGAGAACACTGCTCCAGAACCAAGCCCTAGCAAAAATTAAGACCTCCCCAATCAACCCCGGAAATCTATCAATACAGCTATCATAATTACGTAGTCACTTATACAGTGCCATCAGTGTGCATGGGGATTTACAGAGGACAACATGTCAGTTCCCTGCACCAAAGAGCTTACAATCAATCTCATGATACTAGAACTTCCCCCTAAATATCCAGCCCAATTTCCATTATTGACACACAAACCACCAGATCTATTATAGCCCGTTTTCTACAACATTTTCAGATGTTTAGGAAATAATATCACTACACACATGCCTACACTCCTCCAGATGTTCAATAATCCCAGGATCCTAGCAAATCCATAACGTTCAGCTAGTACGGATGGGGAAACTGAGGCAAAATGAACTGGGGACACAGAACACAGAGCCATGTTCACTCTCAACAGTGACCTCCCCCACAGCTGGTAACAGCACCAAGGGCACCCTATTCAATCATGGCCAAGTCCGACCCTATATATGCCTACTCAGAAGTAAATCCCACCAAGGTCAATGGACCTCAGGCACACAACTCATTGATGTGGCTCTTGGTAACTTACTATCCAACCTCCAAAGTTTGTTGGAAGGGTAATGTGTGTGTGGTTGGTCCCTCTGATAGTGTGGGAAGCAAATCTAGGTAAATAAACCTACCTCCCTTTCAGCCACAATTAAAAATATAGAACCCAGCATTCTGGGCTTTTGGCAGCTTTAAAAAGATGTCCATATAAGCGTGATTTGTGAGAAGGGCCGTTTCCCTCCCCACCACCCAATTTTCCACAGGTTTACTACATATGAGGTTTAGTTCAGTTCTGACTAAAACTGGTTTGCTATGCACACTGTAAAACCAAACCAGTATTAGCCCGCAACATACGCTCAGGTTTAAAATGGCTCCCTTACATTTTCTGTCCCCCATCCACACATGGCCCAAAGAGAGAGAGAGAGGCTCAAATACAGTTTTCAGCACTCTGTAAAAACAAAACAAAACAAAAAAACCCTATGTGTAAAATCAAACACAAAAAGCTACACCAATTAGAAGGTACCTTTTTTTTTTAATACAGTATCTCCCTTCCACTTTCAAACTGCTGTTTTCACATGAAGATGAGACACAATCCAAGGTTTCCTTTTCTTTTTAAAGTCCTCTCAGCATCACTTATTAAAATGTCCTTAGATTTCACCCTTCTTCAAGAATGGGGAAAACAAAGAACCCCCCTCCCCAAGAGAAAACACACACATACTTCTACCTGTCTTCAGGTCTGCTATTCCACACCTTTCTAACTACCCCACAATAAGAAGTCACTTTCTGATCAGCACCACTAAAGGGAAAAAAGCCAAGAATAGTGGCATGCCGGGTCTTCAGATATGCAAAATATTCCGATACGTACACACACACAAACCAGAAACACAGTGGGAAAGGAAAGGGGGGGGGGAGAAAGAGAGAATAAAGTCACTTACAGAGCAAAGAAGAGACAGGGTTCGTGAGATAAAAAGAGGGGTCACTTTTTCAGGGAGCCCCCCATAGATAGGAAACCTTGTCCCCCGCCCACAACTTTCGGCGAGCTCCAAAACTCAACTCAGGGAGCCGGCAGAAGGGAAGGGTCCACAGCAAGAGAGAGCGAGAGAAGGGAGTATATATTTAGCTTCAGGGCGGGGTCGGCTTAGGAAGAAGAGAAGGAGGAAAAGAAGGAGTAAAGAAGGATTAAACTTAGAAGGGAAGGCCGGGCGCCTTGTGACTCCTCCATTGCCGAAATAGCAGCGGGAGGCAAAAGGGAAAAGTTTGTTCCTGCGGCTGAATTAGCAGCAGGCACTAAAAACAGCTGCTGTTCCTGCCGCCGCCGCCGCCGCCGCCCCGGGGTGCCTGCCAGCTGGCATCGCCCTCTTGCCCTGCCCTGCCCTGCCCTGGGCGAGAGGCGCGGGAGACACAAGCACGGGCCGGCCCGCACGGCCATTCGCACGCAGGCACAACAACACACACGGCTCCTGCCCGCCGGCCCGCCCGTTTTCCCTCCCTCTTTCCCTTCTGCCCACGGGCGAGCGAGCGAGCAAGCAAGCGTTGAGTTTTGCCTCGCCGGCGCCCTGGCTTTGCAGCGCCTCCTGCTGGCTGCCGCAAACTTACCAGGCCCTAGCTAGAGAAGGATCGGGCGTTCTCACGTGGCGCGCCTCTGCGACGGCGCTCGTGCGGAGTCAGTGGGTTATGGAAGGAAGCCCCCCTCTGATCCCGCTCGTCGAAGAGGCTCTTTGCCGCGTCTCTGCATGACTCGCTCCGGCTGCTCCAGCTTGCCTCTTTATAATCAAGGGGCAGTCATGTTCCCCCGTGTTGGCATAGGCTGGGGTTCAGTCACTCCCGAGACAGAGAGCCAATGGAATTATTCGCCTTCAAAAGGAGGCTGCCTGTTGTGTCTCTGTGAGTCCCTGCTGCGGTGCTGGTTGGGGGGTGCACACGATCAGGAGGCATGCGCAAAACAGAAACATGGGATGGGTTTTTCTGAGGGCTGGCAAGCATTAATCCTACACACTTTAAAAGCAAAACTCATGAAGGGGGCGGGAGTGTCTCCAACTGCAATGCAATTTAAAACAAAAATACACACATCCCTTTGTTACCAGATTGATGTTTCCCAAGTTCTGTCTCCACACTTTGGGAGACTGTCAACTGCAGAGTTTAGTAGTAGTTACATTAAATGCATTCTGCACATGGTCTCGTAGAGGCACTCTTCGTGTATCTCTTTATTATGTTCCAGAACTAAAGGGAGGTATCACAGTTAATGTCTTTCCCTTCATTTAGAGGGTGTCTGCTCCTAATTTTGACACCCAGGGGTTGAAAAGTATGCTTGGAGCCACTTAGGGCACAATCCTATGCCTGTTCAGACAGAAAAATATCCTACAATTCCCAGCAACCCTCCAGTCAGCCATGCTAGCTGGGGAATGCTGGGAATGATAACATCCCTTGACAGAAGGATTTAATTTGGGTCTGAGGCCACCAAACCTGTACCTGTTTTCAATTTCAGGGCTCAGCTCTGGAACAAATCAAATATTAATTGAGAATGCCGAGCATGTGCAGAGTACCTTTTCCTCATGCAACTTGGGCCAATGTTTGTGCAAGTAGAAATACACAAGCTTTTGCGCTTCACCGGACTCTTTATTGGGCAGAATGGAATTCAGCAATAGAGACCATAGCTTCTTGGGTCATTGCAACACCTTGCTTTGCAACATTTGCACTGGAAAAAAAAACTCTGTGATTAAGTTGCTTGGTCTGGGGTGACAAATATTTGCTTTGGTGCTGCACTTTGCTTGTTGCATAGCTGAGAATTAGGTGTATTTTCATTCTGCTCAATTAAGAGGTCTGTGTAACTCAAAAGCTTGTATATTCTTACACTAACAGAAAGAGCTAAAAAGATCTTGCTGTATTTCTTACAGGCACCCAATACATCCAGCAATTTCCTTCCACTCATCTACTAGAACCTCTGCAATATTCCCAACAAAATCCCAAATTAAATCCAAAATGCCACCAACTAGGTTAAAGCAGACCCTACTACCCAACACATAATATTTAATTTGTTGCATGTGAAGTGCAGGGAACCCCACTTATCTTGAAGTCCAGTCCCTAACCACAGATAGTTACATGGAGGTCCGGCTATAATTAGTATGTAATGGGAAGGGAAATATAGTACTTTTCACATGTTCAGATGCACTCCTTTCCAGCCAGCTTGCAAGTGGAGAGAAAACAGTCCTTTGCCAATAAAGGAAGATACAGATTTCAGGGGGCTGAGACCACCACTGTGAGAGGGAGGACTTCTGCAAAGGGATGTTGAAATCACAGCAGAAAGCTAATCGGAGGCCATATTACCCTAAGTGATAACATGGGGACTAACTTCTAAGATAGAGATGATGTTCTACTACATTCCAGGGCTATAATCACAGCATAAATGCAGTTACCTTTGGAAAAGGTGCTAGAGGGCGGTTACAGGACCAGCACCAGAGGATAGCAAGGTTAGGCGCAGGGTATCAAAGATCAGGGTACACCCTAAGAGAATTCTCCGCTTGCATGCCCCACCTCTCCCACATTTAGGTCTCAGCAAATCCTGGAGCCAGCAAACCCAACCCCCTCCCCCGCAAATCCTGGAGCTAGCAACATTGGGGGCTGCAGCTGGGAGATTAGTTGGAGTATCTCTAGAAATTTATTTATTATATTTATACCCCGCCTTTTTTCCTGCAAGGAACCCAAGGCGGTTTACATAATCCTCCTCTCCATTTTATCCTCACAACAACCCTGTGAGGTAGGTTAGGCTGAGAGTCAGTGACTGGCCCAAAGTCACCCAGTGAGTTTCATGGCCAAGCGGGGACTAGAACCCGGATCTCCTGAGTCCCAGTCCAACACTCTCACCACTACACCACACTTTTATTTTATTTATTTTTATTTTATTTATTATATTTATTAATCGCCCATCTGGCCGGTCACCCGGCCACCCTGGGCGATGTACAATTAAAATACAGTAAAACAACACAATAAAATATAATAATTAAAACAATATAAAAATTCTTATTAAAAACCTAACCCACCCCATGTTCCCGCCTGAACAGCCATGTTTTTAATGCACGGCAGGAAGCTCATCACGGAGGGGGCATGGCGAAGGTCACTAGGGAGGGAGTTCCATAATGTGGGGGCCGCCACAGAGAAGGCCCTCTTCCTACTCCCCACCAGCCTGGCTGCTCTGGCTGATGGGATGAGAAGGCCGTCCGTGGCAGACCTTGTTGAGTGGCCTACTTGATGTTGCTGGAGGCGCTCCTTGAGATAAGCTGGGCCGGAGCCGTGTAGGGTTTTAAAGGTCAAAACCAACACCTTGAATTCGGCTCGGCAAGCAACTGGTAGCCAGTGCAACTCATTAAGCACTGGCGTGATGTGATCACACCGGCGGCTGCCCTTAATCAGGCGAGCCACCGCGTTCTGTACCAGCTGAAGCTTCCGGACCGTCTTCAAGGGTAACCCCACGTAGAGCGCATTACAGTAGTCAGTACAGTACACTGGCTATCATCATCATCATCATCATCATCATCATCATCATCATCATTTAAATATCCATTGTCAGGACACTGAATATCAGATGCAGACCTCATTCTGGAGGTTTACGGCACAATCCTATACAAGTCTACTGAGAAGTAATTCCCACTGAGTTTAATGGAGGTAAGTGGATATAGGATTTCAGCCTTTGAAGGTACAATCTTATGCATGTTAAGACAGAAAACTATCCTATAACTCCCAGCATGCCCAGGACTGTTTTCTGTCTAAACATGCATAGGATTGAACCCTAAGAAGCTGAGTTTCCCCAAATAATTGCAGGATGCATTGCAGTCTGCACAATCTCTTTTCAGTGGGTACAGGATGAGCTTTCTGCTCGAGTTTTGACCATTTCATTCAGCCACTGTATTATCAAAGAAGTAGTAACAGAAATGTTATGTTATTTTTTAAGAATTTGTTTCTCATGATGCTTAGTATCCGCAGCACTTACAGTGGAACTAACAGCTCCATCCTTTATGTGTCCACTCAGAGGTAAGATGAAGTGACTTTCCTAGGACTTACTCCCAAGTAAGCGTGTGTAGGATTGCAGCCTTAAACTTGTTGATTTCATCTACTTTAGTTCCAGTTTGAAATGTTAGTACAGCAAAATAGCAAAAATAAAAGTATGACGCCTCTATGTACATACATTTGAGGATCACCTCTCCATGTGTTTGTGTGTTAATATAGCTATTTAACAAGAATGGTTCACATCATGTTAGATGCATGAAATTTGGCCCAACTATATGGGTTTTTCAAGCAGAATGAAACAGATTGGTGGGCTGACGTGAATGTTGGCTCTTTGGGCAGTGGGGGTCATTTCTCAAAATGGCTGGTTAGATGATGGAGGGGATTTTTAAAAATAATTTGTTATGGGATATACCCACATGTATATATATTTGCCAACCCAGGACGACATTACATGCCTCTTGATGTGGGCTAGGGTCCATGAAAGCTTATGCCATATTAAATACCGTATGTCACGTGTCCCACACTGTCATTTTACCCTTTCCCGGCTAATTATAATGCAGCATTTTGCAACCAGTAAATGCACAAAAGAGGCCCAATGCTTTGGTCTTCTCCTTGCCAGGTCTCACGGCAATATCATGAGCAGCAAGCAAAATGCTATCTGGTACCTACTGACCTTCCCAGGGTTCATCGAGGGCCCCAGGGAGCTTATATGGTGGCACCAGCAACTCGAGAAAGCAGCTGTTTCCCTCCACCCCTGAAATACTCCGGAAGTCAGCTCAGCTTCATGGACATTTGAAGTGGGGGATGGCCACCCCTTAGAGCAGCCTTTCCCAGCCTGGTGTCCTCCAGATGTTTGTTTTAAATTTTTTAAAAATGTATTCTTATATTTATATCCCACCTTTTTTTCCCTCTTGCAAGGAACCCAAGGTGGTTTACATAGTACTCCTCCTCTCCATTTTATTCTCACAACAACCCTGTGAGGTAGGTTAACCTGAAAGTCAGAAATTGGCCCAAAGTCACGCAGCAAGCTTCATGGCCAAGTGGGGACTAGAACCCGGATCTTCTAAATCCCAGTTCAACACTCTAACCACTACACCACACTAGCTCTCATAATTCCCATGTCGTTTTGAAATTATGGGAGTTGCATTCCAACACATCTGGAGGGCAGCATGTTTGGGAAGGTGGGCCTAAAGCACCCAGAAGGGTTTTTCTTTTAAATTAAAAAAAAAAAAAAGAGGGTGGGGGGTAAATAGGGCACAGGGCAGACATCACCAGTTGGCTCTGCCTGGGTTTTGAGGCCTGGGTAGTTGCCCAAAGATGCTGCCGACTGGCCCTGGCAGCTGGCGTAGGATCAGCCTTCCTGATCAGAATGCTAAAGAAACCATCCGGGTCAGCAGCATCTCGGGCGTGGCGCATTAATTAATGCTTAAGCCTGCTTCTTCATGGTTACATGGAGCAATTTCCCTGTTGCTTTCAAAGTTGCAGGGCTTGTTCGCACGACACGGGAACCGCAAGTCCCCCGCGGTTCCCGTGTCGTGTGCACGCCGACCGGGGGTGCCCCCGCGGGAGAGCCGCACGTGGGACGCTCGCAAAGTGACCATGGTCGGTAGAGGGGTAAGCCCCTACCGCGCGTGGTCACTGTGCCGTCGGAACAGCGGGCGGCCGTCCCGCGGGGTCCCCACAGAGACGGCAGCCCAGAGCGGCCGGAGTCGCTGCCGCTCCAGTCTGTAGGGGCAAACGGCCCCCTCTGGGCATCCCGGGCCTCACCCCCTACCGCCGGGAGGCCCGCACTGCGGTGCGGGGACTACGGGGTCTGCCCACGCGCGCGGGGCGCCGGTCGTGTGCGGTGCCCCGCCGGACCCCGCGGACGTCCCCGTGGTTCCTCCCCCGCCAGCAGCCTGGGTCGTGTGAACCGGCCCAGAAGCTCTCCATATGCATTGATCAGGAACTTATTGTAAACACGTTTCAAGATCATCTCTGCAAGCTGAATGTTTTTAATCTCTGTTGATATTATTTACGGCGACTGTTTTACTGATGTATTTCTTGTAAGTCGGCCCACGGTTTGTTGTTTACTGGAAGGACGAGTTATAAATGTATTAGTAAGTAAATTCGTTCATTCATAAAACAGTTCAAGTCTTACTTTCACCAGCTCTTACAAAGCCACACTGAGGGAGTCACTTTGTTTCCCTCACCTGCGCCTCTCTTCTCTTGCACACTTTTCTTCAGTTTGTTTTCATGTGATACATCCTACACATCAGCTCACTGGACTTTTGGAGCCTGGGTTACTATACATAGCAGGAAAACCCAACTCAGCAGTCAGCACACCCCTGAAAACATTTCAGCAGTATCAGTGTGAAGAAAAGCAGACTGGATCTTCCAACACACACACACACACACACACACACACACACACACACGTAAACAAGTGTAATCCTAGCCAGAGGCTGGGAACCTCAGGCAAATGTACATAGTTTTCTCTGATGGCTCTGTGCCGCCTCAGAGTCTCCCATGTATTCGCATGCACATGTTCCCCAAGCACTCTAGTCATGGTCAGGAATTCACCCCTCCGACTCCTAGGAGCCACCCCTCCCCTGCCTAGCCCAGATGAAATTCATCCTGATAATGGCCAAGGACAGCTCGGCTACCGAAAGGAGGGGGGGAATCGGAGTAGGGCCTTTGCTGAGTGCTGAGGCAGGCTCTAAGAAGACCCCCCCCCGCAAAGAGTAAGTGCCTGGATGTTTATATAGTAAAGGAACTAGCTTTGTTGTTTTGTAGCTCTACTTGTGTATACCAAAGTGTCTCCCCACCTTTTCCCCTTCCCTCATTTCCCACCTTTTAATGTAATCGGTTTACCCTAAATAAACTTTCCTGATTTTACCCCACATGGTGTGTATAGTTCCTTTGTGGTTCAGTGCTCAAATCCAGTGTATAGACCAAGGGCAAAGCCCTGAGAAAATCAGTCTCAGGAAGGCAGAGCCAAAGCTGGCAGTTTGGAGCCTTTGATCTTGAGATAAAGGACCAGTTGCAGTCCTTCACAATCAGCATTGAGCCCTATTCACCAAGGATCACAGATTCCCCAGCCCTGGTGCAGACAATACTGAGATAGATGGACCTGTGAACTGACTTGGCATAAAATGGCTTCCCACGGCTTCCTGCATCGAGATGTTATCTCCAAGAACAGTCAGTTCTTCTAGAAAAGGGTAGCCCAACCCTTGAGAAAGAGAAGGAGAAGTTAAATACCACCTCCCTACCAGTGTGGAAATTCTGAAATGTGAGTATGCTCTACTCATGGTTCATCGAGAAGTCTTCCACACTGCATGTACCAAGATGTTCAAACAAGATACAGTCATGCCTTGGATTGAGAGCATAATTCGTTCCAGAAATGTGCTTGTAATCCAAAACACTCTTATATCAAAACGAAATTCCCCCCAAAAAATTTGTACAGAGATTTTTAATTTAAGCCGTACTACAGTACTTGTATTGCAAGACGTTGGTTGTTTATCAAGTCAAATTTTTAAAATAAATATTTAAAAATTTGCTTGTCTTGCAAAACGCTCTCAAACTAAGTTACTTGCAATCCAAGGTATTACTGTAGTTGAGAACACGAGATACTTTAGGCCCAGAAATCAACTAACATCAGCAGACATGTGGATTTTCAGTCAGATGAGTGGTGACACAAGCAAAAGCCTTGACACTGGAATCCATCTGTTTGCGGGCACAATGGAATGCAATGGAAAAATGAATGCCAACTTTTGTGAACAACAAAGATGACTGCAGTTGTAACGGGTGGTAGTGGTGGGGATGGATCTCTAACGGAATTAGTGGTGTCCTCACCAAACTACAATTCCCAGGATCCATTGTGGGAAGCCATGACTGTTATACCTGCAGCGTAGATATGGCTTTAATAGAGAACAGGGTTCCCCCAAAACCAGTTTATTCAACCAAGAGCAGGCAGCTCCCCAAACTGGGGGCTGGTTTACATATTATGGATGCGATGGGAAGGCAGCTTTAAATTGCTCCTTGTTGTGGAGGGGTGTTGAACCTCTTTCAGCCCAGGGCTGAATTCCATTTCAGGGAAGCTCTCTCTCTCTCTCTCTCTGTGGCATTCCAGTAGAGGGTGGGGCTGAAGGCAAAAGAAGCAGGACCAAAATACGTTTGCTTTTGCCTGCACTCATACAAACAACTCAAGACACAAAGCGATAGGTGGGATGATACCTTTTATTGGTTCTTTCAAAGTGATGCAGACTTTCAAACCTTATAAAATGTTTGGTTTGCCCCCACGCCCCAGCCAAAGCAAACTGAAATAAGGCGGAATATGTTCATACATGTTCAAGCTCTTGGTTGCCCTGGGATGCTTCATGAGCAACGGATTCTTGAGCACACACGGCAGTGATTCGACTGCAGTCCTGCACAGAGGATAGAGCTGAACACATCCAAAACGTCATGCCTTTAAAAATCAGAGGTGGCACCAGAAAGCACCATCCATGTTTGAGTTAAGGCAGCCTTTCTCAACCTGATGTGTTGGACTGCAATTCCCATCATTCCCAGCCAGCATGGCCATTTAGAGAAGGGCACTGGAAGAGGGGTCCTGGGGCAAGGCACACCTGAAAGTGGCTTTTGGGAAGCTCATGGCAGATGCCACCGTCACGTCCCTCCAAGCTTCTGGGTGGCAATTGTTGAGTCAGGGCCTTCAAGGCACTGGATGGAGGTGAGGGAGGCTTCGGTGGTTGCTACTTTAGTGGAGAACCTAAAGACCAGTTTTGCCCACATCACGTGTGTGTGTAGGTGAGATGGAGTTTTCAAGACTGTCGAGAAGAAAGCAAGGTTAAAAAAAAAAACCTCACTGGACTCGCTAGCTGTCGATACTATCCTTTTACCTAAACCGGCAATTGCAGGTCACAATAATTCATAGCTATGCACAGAGCAGACACGTTATGCAAGCTAAATAACATGCATCGGAGGCTAGAGGGTAATTGACAGGCATGTGCGATCATTCTCTTTCTCTGTCAGGAACTACACCGCAAACCCCTAACAGAGGTGGTGGTGGGGATTGCCTTACATATACCGAAGGCCTACGTGCATTTCCTCTGCACACGCGGCTAGTTTGTCCACATCAGGCTCCGGGTAACTGTTTGGATGTGAACGCCAAGCAGGGGGAATGCCGCTAAGATACTCAAGTTGCATCGCGTGCCCTCCTTCTGGTGCGAAGCTAAAACTGCCTTGATTGCACAAGTTGACGCTGGCGCAAAAGGAGGTGCCACTGCACTTCCTTGCGATTGGGGAACGAAGGGCGGTGGGGAATGGGCTGCATGCACACGTGTGCATCAGATAGGCCTGTGGCTCACGCTGGCTCAGCTTGTCTTGAGTGTGGAAAGCTAAGCAGGGTCAGGCCTGGTTATTACTTGGATGGAAGATCCCTCCTCTAGTTTCCTGCATTGAGCAGGGGGTTGGACTCGATAGCTTTGTAGGCTCCTTCCAACTCTCTATGAAATCTATCTATGAAATCTATGCGCGCCCGCGCGAGAAGTCCTAGGAATAGCCGCATCTCCAGGTTCCCAAATACACAACTCCCGACTTCTCGCCCGTTCCTGTCCGGCCTGAAAGCGCCTTCCGATTGGCTCCGAACTCTGGCAGCACCGGCCAATACGAGCTCACCATGGTGACCTCATTCCTCGGCCGCCCCAGGCGTGGATTGGCTGTTGCCGGTCCCGCCTCTCCAGCCCCACGTGGGGAAGGGGATCCCGGTCAGGACGCTGATTGGCCGCGGCGCTGTCGGCGGCGGCTCCGCTGTTGCTGAGGGGAAGCGCGAGGGGCCTGGCCGGGGCGAGAGGAGGCCAGGAGCGGACCACGGGTGAGTTAATGATTATGCTAATGACATGCAAATTACATTCAGACGGACCTTCCGCCGTGGGGACTTGGGATGGTAACGAAGTCCACCCCCCTCTCTTCAGGAGTTGTACTTTGCAGCCCTTTGCGGGGGGAAGGGATGGACTAGAAGTAACTAGAGGAGCTTGATGGGAGTTGTAGTCTTTCTCGGGGAACTCCCCAGGATATCCTAGAGGGCGCGTCGCTTCTGCGGACTACAAACTCCATGAGGCCGTGCGTGGAGTCTTTCTTGTTTGGATGCTCTGTTGCCCCAAAGCATGATGGGTGCCTTAGTCTTTTACTGTCGCCTTCCTCAGCTTTTCCTATGGCGAGTGCTGGTCCTGAAGACTATCGCTCGCATGAGGTATCCGGCATCCCCACCGCCTTGAGAAACGGGGCGCGGTGCATCCTGGAAGTTGTGGTTCTTTCCATGAGAACTTCCTGGGTTCCCCCCCCCCCATAACAGTATGTAGAAGCCATGACTACGACGGCCATCAGGCCTTGCGCGCCCAACATTTAAGGCAATTCCCACAAGGCAAGATGGGAATTGGTGTCTTTCCCTTCCATGGTTTGGACGTCTGCAGGATGGAGAATAGTAACAAGAACTACAAGTCCCGTGAAGAATTGTCCCCCCCTTCCTGCCGCCGTCCTGTTTCGCGGGGTGTCATGGGAATTAATATTTTTTTGTGAGGGTTAAATGGACTAGTAAACTGATGGCGGAGTCCTTGAGGACTACATGTCCCATGAGGCTCAAAGTAGCCTCGCTCTTCCTGTTCGTCCAGCGCCAGGTAAACAAGTCTGTGTTCTTGCTCCACCTCTTCGCCCCTATTGGTTACTGTATGTTAAGCTTCTCCCACTTCTTCCCTAACACGCCTTTTTACAGGCTACTGTACGTGCTCCTCTCAAGGGAGGGGCAGGAATTCTTTCACTAGTCTCACCGCCCCGCTTGAGTGCTGGTAGGCGATGCTTCGTGCCTGTCTTAAGAGGTGGGGAATGTGCAGCCTTTGGTGACGAGTTATTGGCTGTTGTGAAAATCTGTCACAGAGTTGTGGGTGCTGATTGGGCAGCGGTTCCAGCTGGTCCAGATTCATTCACCATTTTGTCTGTTGGAGTAAAGGGGGCTCGGAGGGGCCGAGAGGGGCTCGGGCTGGACCATCGAGGATAGGGGCGGGGGGGAGCTGGACTGTACCAAGATTCCCTGGATAAAGATTTCCGGCATTGCTAAACTCCCTGGAAAGAGAGGGGTCATTCAGGTAAGGGGGGTGGGAGGTACAAACTCTAGTGCCCCCCAAGGAGGGGGGAAGAGGAGGATCAGCGATGGGTAACATCTTCACCATATCCTTTAAAAGAAAAAGGAGGAAGAAGTGGGGTGCATCAACTTTACTCCCCGCCCAAATAATGTCGGAGGAGGTACCAACTCCAGTATCGCAAAATGGGGACCCTGGGAGTTGCAAAACAGGAGGTAGCAGCACCTCTCCTGACTACTTTTTATTGGCCACAACTTTTAGTGGTCCCCCCTGCAAAGAGTGCAGTGCCCCCCTTTTGCTGCTTCTGAAAAGGGGATCAAGGAGAGATACCAGCGTTGCCCACCTCCCCTTCCTTAGGAATGGAGGGGATCAGGGAGAGAGAGAGAGCATATCTATTATAGGATGGCTTTGAGCAGGCAGGGTTCCAGGCTGAGACCCAATACCAGTTATTATAGGATAGAGGGATTGGCAGGCAGGCCTGGCCAGTGTGTGCGAGTGGTGGGACAGGAGGGGTGGGGGTGGGGGAGCTGAACTGGTGAGTGTAGGAGTTGCATAATATGGAACTGCGGGGGGGGGGGGATGAGGGAAGAGATTGGTAGGAGCAGAGGAAAGTACTGCGGCCTCTGAAACCACTTGGGGTGAGCAAGGTCATTTGATGGGAGCTGCAGGGCGTGTGGAGGGTCTACCATTTGAAGATAAGGTTATGGCCAAGAGCAGTTACCATCATGTTGACTGTGGAGAGGGGACGACGACAAGAAAGGATGACACATCCGTGTGTGTGTATGTGTGTGAGCAGGGGCAGTGACAGTGACTGAAAAAGACTCCTTCCAAATATTATGGGGGGGGGAGGGGATTGTGCTGGGAGGTAGGGTGAGGGATGTGGTGAGAAGGGAATGGGCCCGGTCTCATCAGGGTAGCTCATGAATCTGTTTTGGATGCCAAGGTTCAGCCCAAGAATATGTGGGCTGATGGATAAAGGAGAGAATGCCTCTAAGTACATGCAGAGTACCAGTCCTTCCCCACTCAGTAATCAACTATTCACATGAGGGGGGGGGGGAATGACGTCAAAGGGCAATTCATTTTATACATGAAGCACAGGGATCTAGGGAAAGGTGGGAGATGCTGAAAAGGTTTAGAGGGTTTGAAAAAAAGGGGGGCAACTGGAGAGTCTGCAGTAACCTCGGTTGAGAAAGTTGACATTTGGAAGCTGGGCAGGGAATTCAGAGTGATAACATTAGGAACGCTGTAGAGCCAATCCTTGAGATTGTTCAGCCATGGTCTGTTTTTCCAGGAAGCATCCTGTCCTTCCCTTTTTGGTGGCGTGGGGGGAAGAGGAGGAAATCTGGCTTCAGTCTCTCCTTTACTAAGTTAGCGGATGGGTTACAACCATTTCAACATTCCTTTGCACCCTCCTCCCTTCTTCAGGCAGCAAGTGAGATGGGAACTAGGGAGGATTCCTTGGGAGGCCTCCCAGCAATCATCTGTTCCTCTTCCTCTGCACTCGAGGAGGAGTGGAGGTGGGGAGGGGGAGAGTGATTGTGCGCAAGGAGGTAACTTTCCCCCAAATGCTGCCCTAGCTTAACCATACAGCATATGGGATGCTCTTAGTTCTGCCAGGATATAGAGGGAGCAGGTAGGCTGTAGCCCATACCAGGAGATCACATCATCAAAGTCTTGAGAAGATGTGTTGGTTTCATTGAACAAGTGAGGGCATGCCTTTTGCTGAGATAGGCAATTGGCTGCCATCCCCTCTGGCCTTCAGCATAACACCCACTATCAGGGATACCTGCCCCCCACCTAAAATGTGGGTAAAGGGCCTGTAATCCCCCACCTCCTCCGCATGTTAACACTAACCAGGGTTCTAATGTTAAAAATGCTGGAGGTACAGCCTTTGAGTTACACAAAACTCTTTCCTCTACACTTGTTTTCTTTTGAACACCTTCACCTGAAGAAGAGTTCTGTGTAACCTGAATCAATATTTAGGACAGCCTTCCTCAAATTGTTGCCCTCCAGATGTGTAGGACTGCAACTCCTGGCATTCCCAGCCATGCTTAGTCCTAGGTTCAGTTAAAAGGGACCTCTTTGCTTGTTCCAGCATGGCTGAGTGTTACTGCTGACCTTCCTGATGGGGGATTTACACTCAAATAACCTTTCCCTTCCCACACTGTAAATCCCTTCCCCAGTGCACAGATATTCCTACCCATGCCATAGGCATATATGAAGCTGCCTTAGACCGAGTCTGACCCTTGGTCCGTCTAGCCCAGTAGATGTCAACACTGACAGGCAGCGGCTCTCCAGGGTTTCAGGCAGGATTGAACCTAGGACCTTCTGCATGCAAAGCATGTGCTCTGCCACTGAGCCATGGCCCCTTTGTGTGTGTACATCCACACATACTTTTTTAAGTGTGTGTGTGTCTCATTTCTGATTACATGGGGTTAAGGTGGGGTGAGAATAACGGGGAAGGGTGAGGTGGGTGGAAAAGGCATGGAGTTCAGTGGCTTTTGGCCTTTTATGAGTGAGAAATGGCGGTGGGAGGGTTGTATTTAGTGGGAGAACATTTTGAGAGTAGGAGCAGGGGAAGAGCAATGGGAGCAAGGGATGGTGATGATGATGATTGATGATGAAATATGCGATACCCTACCCTTCTGTTTAAGACAAAAGAGGTGGGAGGGCTAAAATAGTGTGGGGAGAGGGAATAGATCAGGGTATGAAGCAATGGCAAAGCAGGATTGTGGTTAGGAGCTCAGGATTGCTGTATCCTTGATTAGTCCAGGCCTGCCCTGTAACCTTCCTCTCTGTCTTTCTCTTCTTAGCTCCCTAAGTCCATGCCCAGTCTGGGGGGAAGATGAAACAGGCGAGGAAGGCTGCCAGTGCCTCCTCCTCTTCCTCTTCAAGCAGCAGCAGCAGCAGCAGCAGCAGCCGTTCCCCACCCTCCACCCGCGCCAAAGCTCAGAAACGCAAGACGTTTGAGGAGGGGCCTGGACCCAAAGAGGGAGCAGGGGAGGAGGCTGCAGATCCAACCCAAGCTTTTGTGGGTGCCCGGCGCATGCAAGTGCAGATGGACCCCAGCCTGCGGGAATTGGCGGGAGCTCATGATGACCCCTACAAACTGCCCGAGGGCGAGGGGGACCAGGGGACCGAGGCCTGCGGGGCTGAAGCCTCGTTGAACCGCAAGACGGCAACGTTTAAATCACGGGCACCCTGCAGGAAGTACCCCGCGGGCGAAGAATCAAACAATAGTGAGGGCCCAGTGGCACCCGCTGAGGATGAACCCCGGCGCTGTCCCTCCTCGAGTACTGACACAGCGAGTGAGCACTCTGCTGATGAGAATGACAAGGGGGTGGGGGACATGTGGGGGACGCCCCCTAGCGAATATGATCTGCGGCAGCTGCGCTCGCAGCGGGTGTTGGCGCAACGTGACGGGCTCTTCCAGCCAGCCATAGTGAAGCAGGTCCGCCGAGGGCAGGGCTTGGGGGTGCAGTTTGTTGGGGACCGTTTCATGGCTTTTTACGAAGGGACACTGGGCTCTGGCGCTGTGGATGTGGTCCTGGATGCCACACCTCCAATGGGCGCCTTGACTGTGGGCACGCCTGTCTGTGCTTGCGTGGACCCCGAGGAAACGGCTTATCGGGAAGGCACCGTGGCGGAGGTGAGCACCAAGCCAGCTTCCTACAAAGTGCGGTTTGCCTGCCCCGTGGTCCTCCCTGGCACTGCTGCTCGTAAAGACTCCGCCTGGGTGCCACGCTCTGCCCTGCGCCTCCTGCGCCCGCCCTGGAGCTGCGAAGCTCCTCCTGAAGACAACAAGCCACCTGAAAAGCCGCCGCCTTTGCCAGAACAGGAGGAGGTTGCTTTGGCCCTCCCGTGCCCGGAGCCGAAGCAACCAGAAGATGCTGAGGTCTCCAAGATCAGTGCCGGAGTGCGGGCAGAGGAGAAATCCGTGGTGGTGCCGCCCCAGATCCTCTCGCCACCCAAGTCACCGGCCTTCCCCCGTCTTCCCGAGCAGCCTTCCCCTCTGCTAAGCCCAGAAGCGAGTGGGAGCCGCAGCAGCAGCGTCATGTCAGTGGACAAATGCAGCACGCCGGGTTCCTCCCGCTCCCGCACGCCCCTTACAGCTGCCCAGCAGAAATACAAGAAAGGGGACGTGGTGTGCACCCCCAACGGCATCCGCAAGAAGTTCAATGGGAAGCAGTGGCGGCGGCTGTGCTCCCGGGAGGGCTGCATGAAGGAGTCTCAGCGGCGGGGCTATTGCTCACGCCACCTCTCCATGCGCACCAAGGAGATGGAAAGCCTCTCAGAGGGCCGGGCCAGCGGTCTGCGGGAGGGCAGTGCCGAGTTCGACTGGGATGAGACTTCACGGGACAGCGAGGCCAGCAGCGCACGTGGGGATTCACGGCCCCGCCTGGTGGCCCCCGCTGACTTGTCCCGCTTTGAGTTTGATGAGTGTGAAGCAGCCGTCATGCTGGTGTCCCTGGGCAGCTCTCGCTCAGGCACCCCCTCTTTCTCTCCCGTCTCCAACCAGTCTCCCTTCTCGCCTGCTCCTTCCCCCTCACCGTCCCCACTCTTTGGTTTCCGTCCGGCCAGTTTCAGCCCCATCAATGCCTCGCCTGTCATCCAGCGGGCCGCTGCTGCACGCAGTCGCCATGTGAGTGCCAGCACCCCCAAGGGAGTTGGGAATGCCGTGCTGAGCCCTGAGATGTTGCACCATGCTGCTTCCCGGGAGCGCCACCACTCGGGCATCACCTTCCAGACCAACCTCACCTTCACGGTGCCGATGAGCCCCAGCAAACGGAAACCTGACTCCCACCACAGTAGCACGGGCTCAGCTGCCGACTTCCACAAG
Organism: Shinisaurus crocodilurus; assembly: GCA_021292165.1. NCBI lineage: Eukaryota > Metazoa > Chordata > Lepidosauria > Squamata > Shinisauridae > Shinisaurus > Shinisaurus crocodilurus. The sequence continues at coordinate 9,877,970 of CM037885.1, forward strand.
AACGACAGCCTTGACTCTGGAGTCGAATCCGTCTCACACACACCTACCCCCTCCACGCCTGCCGGTTTCCGGGCTGTGTCGCCCGCAGGAGCCGGGACCTTTTCCTCACGCTCCCAGCAGGCGTCTCCACTCCTTCTGGTGCCCCCGCCAGCTGGGCTGACCTCTGACCCCAGCCCCACCGTGCGTCGGGTGCCTGCGGTGCAGAGGGACTCTCCCGTCATCGTGCGCAACCCGGACGTGCCGCTGCCCTCCAAGTTCACCGAGAAACCGCTGGAGGGGCGGGTGGGCAGCCCGAGGATGGGGAAGGCCGGCTCCAAGGAACACCCCTTGTCTGGCAAAGGGCAGCTGCAGGTGCCAGTGCCCATTAACGTGGGCCGGACTCTGCCTTCCAGCCAGCCCAGCGTGGCCTCTGCCCCTGAGCAGGCCCCACCTGTTTTCAGCGTCTCCTCTCCCTTTCAGCCAGTCGCCTTTCACCCCTCTCCAGCTGCCCTCCTGCCTGTCATCGTCCCAGGCGAGTACACCAGCCACCCTGCTCCCAAGAAGGAGATTATCATGGGAAGGCCTGGCACGGGTAAGAGTTGTTGCTCATTTTTCTCTCTATAGTATATTACCGATCTGCGTGTGTTTATTTCATTTATCTCCCCAGACTGAATAAAGGTAACGTCACAACAAAAACAAATAGGAGTGTCTAGGGCACAAGCATGCATGCTTCTTCCTTGTGATGTAAGTATCTGCTCTGTTTTCAATCCTCTGAGCGGTCCTGACATCGTAATAACAGCTTTCTTCTTGGGCTGAGTTGTGTTGAGAAAGGCTGAGTCTGTGTTTTGCACGGCCTCATATTTAAGCACTAGTCTGGTAGCCTTAGGTGACCGGGAATTCCATGCAGGTGAGTGAGTGGACTTGTGGAGGAAGGATGGAACACTCTGTCCCTCCTCTGCATCCAGCATACAAAACAAGCCGCCTGTTAGAGTGAAGAAGTCCCCTCCTCTGTGCCCAACATAGTCTTTGTCCCTCCTCTGCCAACCCCGAGCAGGCCAGTAAACTTCCTTGCAGGCTAGTAACTTTTGGGGGCTTATTTACAAGGCTGGTTTAGTGGAAGAGAGTGAGTCTCGCTTACTATATGGCCTAGTGGTTAAGAGAGTTCGGTTTAGATCTGGGAGGCCTGACTTTCAACAGACACTCCTGCCCAGAATACTCTGTGCTGCCTTGAGTAAATCCTGGTGCCTATTTTTCTCCTTTTGTAAAGTGGTAATAATACTGGCCTGCTCCACAGGGTCGTTGTGAAGACAAGCACATTCAAGATGGTAAAGGGCTTTGTAAATCGAAAGTTCTATATCAATTATAGGTAGAAATATGGATTTCTCCAAAACCTTGGAAGTATGGGATACATGCTGCTGCACCCAGCAGGGAGTTGTAGTGTCAGTGTCGTTCATTTCGGGATAGTAGTTTTCCCCCCAGTCCTGTGCAACCAGCCTGAGAGAAGGAATAGCAGGTACAGGTGAGGATGTGTATATGCCAAAAGGTTTGTTTATGCTCTTTTTTAGGTTTGTAGCCCAACTTACACTTAAGGCAGGTAACACCGTTCTCTTCAGAGCCCTGCTGGATCAGACCAAACGTCCCTCTAGTCCAGCATCCTATTTCCTACAGCGGCAAGCCACATACTTCCAGGATGCTTCCTTGCTGTCTACCCCTCTACCAGCTGGAGGTTCCGTCTAGTTATTGTGGCTAATACCCTTGATAGACTTCTCCTCCATGAATTTGTCTCTTGCGTTCACATCATCCAACCACAAAGTTTTCTCTGCTGAATTTAGTGGGAGAAATGTAAGCACATGTTTAAGTCTCCTGTTGAAATCAAGCTTGACTTGGGCTGGATCATGCCCAAGGTCTTTAATAATAATTTTTGATAGATGATAGAATAGAATCTGAGGTTGGGAGAGAGAAAGAGAGAGTAAAGTGCCCAAAGCCACCTTGTTTTCCCAGACCTGAGTTGGGATTTCACCTTGACTCTCCCGGGTCATGGTTGAAAACAGAACCAGATTCTCTCCCGCTGCCCCTTTTGAAAATGGAAGCATGCAAAACTTTCATGTTCTAATTCCAGCTCCTGGGAATTGGGGAGCGGCAAATCCTGTATTCTGTGCCCCCCCCCCCCAGTTTTCTCATGTTCAATCACTTGTTTCTAAAGTCACTCTTGGATGGAAAACAGGCCCATGCAACATATGACCCACCAAGCAGAATGTAGCCCTCCAGCCAAGTGCTGCATAACTATGTTTGCAGTCCCAAGTAGGCAACGAAACTAGGAGAATCACCAAGCATCCCGTGTATGTTCGTACTCCCATAGTGGGTTGCATTCTGCTTGGTTGTGTCATGTACCGGACAAGTCCAGTCTAGACTTGCAAGTTCATTCACAAAATAAAGAAACGTATTAGCTGCCATTGAAAGGAGCCTTGAGTCTGTAGATATCTGTATACTTTCCTGTCTGAATCTATAGAGCCTGAAGCAGCACTTCTGGTGTTGTCTACATTAAGATTGTGATCTTACTGCATGGCGAAAAGCTTCAGACTTTGTATGTTAGTGTGTAAAGTTGTCATTCATGCAAATAGCGGGTGGCTGTTTTGGAGAGACCAGTACTGTGACCTTCCTTCAGTCTCCTTTATAGCAGCAGGTCAAGGCTGTTACACCCTCCAGCCCCTTGCTTTGAAAAATCTGGGCCGAAGCATCTGCTGCAAAGCCACGACTGAGAGATCAATTCAGATGTTGCTTCTTATTAGGCATTGGGGTCATTCCCACGCCTCCACATGCAGGCAAGTGCGTGACATGGTGGCGCACAGGTTCAAGTTTCGCAACATGCTTACCTGAGCGTGCAGCTATGGGAATAAGTCCTATGTCTGGTAAAGAGATAACAATTGGATCTTCCATCGACATAGCTGCAGGTACCCATGTGAACAAGCGGTTGTACACCAGCCTAGATACCTCCTTGGCATCTGTCTTTTTGTATCAGTGTACTTGTATCACTGCATCTGAATGCAAGCCAGCTGGAGCATCATATGAGACTGTGTAAATGAGTAGGGTAAAGAAGAAGAGACCTAGAAGAGCTGGCTTAGTGTAATTTCCTTACGTTCCTTATGTTCTATTCCTTGCGCTCCCTGTCCTAGTGAATGCTCTCACAGACCCTTGTGGTGGCTGTTGCCACTAAATCCTGTGGGGCTCTAGTGCCACACCATTGGGTACTCCTGAGCATAATCTCTTCCACAGCTGCACTGGAACTTGTTGGGGTAGATATAACTGTGCTTGGCTTTTGCCTGGTTTCTGCACCTGCCGGACACACTCCTTGGGATCTCTGATTCAGGCTTTGCACCTGAGGATCACTTTCTGGGAACTTATTTGGACATTGGTGTTGAGCAGGTTGTAGAGCCCTGTGTGCCAAGGACATATGCATTTGTTCTTGCTCGGGTCCGTGCGTGCCCTGTTCTTGGGGACTAGGTTGTGTGTAGGGAAGGGGATGGCTAGGGCAAAGGAGAAGACCCAAACATGTAAGGCATGTGCTTCTCCCATTCCCAAGGCTCTGGCTCCCTGCAGCATCACAAATGCAGTTTGCTGTCTCTCAGCAACTGGTAACCAAGACTACCGTCTCCCTGCTGCTTGCTTGGAGCCCCGACTCTATTTTTATCACCAATGGGAGGGACTAGATCCAGATTTTGGGGGGTGGGGGGGAAATTGCTCATTGGTGCATATGGTTTGGGGCTCGGTGTATGTTTGGTTTGGAGGGCACTGCAGGAGGGCACTGCAGCAAGTGCCAGCTCTCGCACTCCGATACTTAACCCAGATGCACTTGTTGTGTGCTCCATCTTGCTGTGAGCATGCACATATCCCTTCCATGTGTACACGTGTTCCACAATTTGTGGTGCAACTCAAGCAAGTCTTAGGTACACTCCCAATGCATGCTCTGGATGTGCTAATGTCATGGTAGCAAGCTGATATTCTGTGCCTTCCGCTTTAAAAATGTTATACCATTGTCCGGAAAGCGAGCAAACGTGCCATACTTACATGTGAGGCTGAAACAATGAGTAGTCTTGTGGCACCTTCAAAAACTATCAACATTTATTATGGTATAACCTTTTTCTTGATGTTTATGGGACTACAAGACTTTTTTGTTTTCTGTTGCAGTAGACTAACATGGCTATCCTTCTGGAAGTTGTTACAATGTGAGGCTGAGAGACTTTCCATACTTAACTTGCCAGCCTGGGTCTACCACTGTTTGCCATGGTAAACATGTAAAGCATGACAGGGAGATGTATGTGCTTGGACACGCACTAGACATGCACCAGTGACCCATAGCCAGTCGCAGCTCTGTGGCCTGTTAGGGGAGGGACCATAGCTTAGTGGCAGAGCACACGTTTTGCATACAGAGGATCCAAGATTCAGTCCATGCTGTCTCCAGTTAAACAAATCAGGTAGCAGATAGTAGAAAAGACCTCTGCTTCAGACCCTTGAGAACTGCTGCCAGTCAGAGTAGTAAACAATACTGGGCTACATAGACAAGTAGACTGACCTGCTATAAAACAATTTCCTATGCTCTTATAGCTACTTTATGCCCCTGAGTGTTTCAGGAAATGTGTCTCCTTTTCATCTTTTACTGCCTGCAGTGGAACACTGAAGCATTGGGATGCTGTATAAAGTATACCACCTCCCCTAGCATGCAGCACGTACACAGTTCTGTTACTGAATGCCTGTTCCTACACAACACTAGATGTTAGCTACACCCTGGGAAATACTAGGATGCTAATACAGGGAATGGATGCGCTTGCATAGTATATAGTGCATAGTGCATAAGGTAGATCACTTGAATTAGACAGCACACCCTGGATGCAAACTTTCCATGCAGTGGCCACAGCGAACACAGAGCCTGCTACTATGTTGAAATCCAGACAGGAACAGATGGGAGCAGCATAAGCAGTTGCCCTCTTTGCTGCTTTGTGTGTGTGTGTGAGTAAGAGGACTCTTGCTGCTTTCCCTACAGTAACTGATGTCATGTTTGTATTAATATATTATGTTTAACAAACCCTTAATGCGCTCATCACTCTGGGCTGTGGTCACTTGAGGTGGTCAACCTGTGTCTGGGCTGTTTGCAGGGAGGGGCCCACATCAGTAAATATTCCTTTATGTATTCATCGTTATCATCATCATAAATTTGTTCCACGTAGTATGGAACAATGCCTCATCTTCTCCCTTGCACCTAGTTTTCTACGTGGATTTATTTTTATTTTTTGCATGGAGGAACATTCAGTCATGTGAAACCCTCACCTTTATGCTGAAGTGGTTTAGCTCAGTTATAGGTTGACCACCTTGTGAGGCTACTATGCCTAAGTGAGGGCAGAACAGGAATTAAGGGGGGAGGAGCACACACTCCTTTTAAAGTGGAGTACATATCCCTGCTATTGAGCTTTGTGAGGATGTTACTAAAGCCCTGCTGCTAGTCTTCCCAGGATCTCCATGCCCTCCATGAAGAGGAAGGCTTCATTTCTAGGAAACAATCTGTGACATCATTGAATATGAGTCTTGTGGTGTGTGTGTGAGAGAGGGGCAGAGCGAATGTATTTCTGTACCTAGTGTGTGTGAACAGCACAGAAGCAAGACACACTTCTGTGAAACTCCTAACGTTGCTTGCATGTATCCATGTGAATGAAGCTCAGAAGAGCTTGGTCCTCTGGAACAGCTCGTGGTGCGGCCGTGAAGTCCTTGGAAGTAGGACGGGCTATGTAAATAACACACCTAATATTGAAATAATGAGTGAGGACATTGTAGCTGACCACTTCTGTGTCCTTCAGATTTCAAAATGTGAAGTGAGACAGGAGGGTGGGTTTTTGACAAGTCACCACTTGGCTGTGATGCTTTCATGCAGCCAGTCCTCGCTTGGTGGCCTTTCCACCTAGGCTATGTCCTTTCCCCCAACTCTGGATTCGTGCCACCCACTCCATCTGTTTGCTTTAATCTAACCTCAGAAAGTCAGGGAGCATTCCTCAATGCAATCCACAGGATGCAGCCCCAGCCTGAGAACTTGCTTTCCTCTGAGACAGACAAGATGGTGTAATTGGTTGTTCCTTCACTTAAACCACTTGTGAAGTGTAGAACTTAACAGTAAAACAAAACAAAACACCCACCCCTCTTTTTCTCATTCTCTGTGAGAGAAGTATCTGAGGTTTATGAGTGTCTGCTGTATTTTCTTCCTTGTGTGTGTGTCTTGTTCTGTGAATTTCCAGCTTTTGGAAGGGAAGGGATCTGCTCTGTGTTTCTTCCTCATTTCTCTCTCATTTCCTTCACTCTTAAGTGGGCATACGTGTGTGTTGTGCAGTGGGGCTCATAGGGTTGACAAATTCTGAATGAATGTATATAGCGTTTGTTGCCATACTCTGCAGTGTGTGCAGACAAGTTATACTGTGAACTTTTGTGTTGTGTGAGAGTGGCTGTGTTGAGACAAATTTGAGGAAGCTTAGGTTGGTATCAGTTACCTGCATGTGAGCAGATGTACATTGCGGGATATGAGAGTTGAGTGTGGGCGGTGCTTTTTATGTGTAATTGTTGTATTTCCCCCTCCCACAATGTCACGGTCAGCCTCATCTCACTCCACCCTTGGCGCGTGGTGCAGTGCGTGCTGGGAGTGGCTGGGAGTGGCGTGTTTGTGTCCTTTCCTCCCCCCCCCCATTCCCTCAACAATGGGATCCTCGCCTAGGCCTGGCCTTGTGCCCAGATTTAGAGTGCGTGTGTGTTTGTGTGTGTGTGTGTGTATGTATGTGTGGGGGTGTTCCTGTGTGTCTCCTCACTTCACCTCATAGCCTATTGGCTGTCTGCTGGGGGAAGGAGGCTGGCTACATCCCACCCACCCCCAGCTGTGAGCAGAGGCAGCATTGAGTCAGGCTTGCGGGGGAAGGGGCTGTGGTACTAAGAGAGTCTCTGAGTCATAGGGAGCCAAGTGGAGGCCACTCTTTGGAAGAGGCGGAACGGGGGGGGGGGGGGGTGCTGTATAGTGTACAACACTCTCTGTTCACTGTCTCCCCCCCCACACACACACACTTCTCTTTCCCGCCACCCTGCCCCAGGGAGGATAGATTATCCTAGGAATGCGTCTGTGCTGCAACCTCTTAATCCCTAGCCTGGCTGGGCTGCCTGCCAGCAGAAGCAGCTTCAGTGTGTGTGTATGAGAGACACAGAGAGAAGTAGAATAGGAGTGACTTTAATTCAATGGCATGTATGTATGTGGGCACATGATAATGTACCGGTACTCATCTCAATATATCTCCATCAGGCTGCATGCTCAGTTGGGCGTGCTTATCCATGCCCAAACCAGGTGTAATGGAAGGATGCAGCTAATTTGCATATAGGTCTATATGCATGTGTACAGCTAGCTGGGCAGGCAGATTAGCAAGTATGTACATGGGTGTCTGCATCTTTTTGTGCTAGTCTGTTTGATGTGGTGCCCAGAAATGGGTGGCTATAGTATGTGGGCATAAAGGTGAGCGACCCCAGTCAGGATCCAGAAGTTGTTACTACATGGACACAAAGCGGATGGGAGGGCCGTGTACAGGTGTTTGTCAAGGCATAAGCAGAGTGGAGAAGGGGGGGGGCATGTTTGTGCAACAAGTTGCATTCTGCGCATTCCAGCAAGTGACCCCGCCAAATACTTGTCCCAAATCTTTCTTCTCTTTCACTGCTTCTTTCCAGCAAGTGACCCCGCCAAATACTTGTCCCAAATCTTTCTTCTCTAACCCTTCCCCCCTCCACAGCCTACCCTACACCTTGTTTTGGCATTTGACTTAATGTCCCCAATTTGTGTCTCTTTCTTACTCACCTTGTCCTGTCTACCATACTTCCCCTCACTCAACCTTTGCCTTTGCACACAAGCCTGCTTTGCCTTTTGCCCTTTTATTACCTCGCCTTGTCTGTCCCTCCGTATCTTCCCCTTAGGCTGCCCCCCCTCCGGCTTTCGTGCCTTCCCATGCCTCCTCTTTGCCCTTTCACTCTTTTCTTCTTGCTCTTTCCCCACCTTCACGCCTCCTTTCCCTTATCTTTATTTGACCCCCCCAGCACAAGGCCTTTTCTTCTCCGCCTTTTCTCTTCATCTCCCCCACCCAACGCTCTCTACCTGCCCCCTTCATGCCTTTTGTTTTCTTCTTGCCCCCAACCCCTTTTCATCCCTTCCATGCCCCTCCTGCCTCGCTATGGCCCCCCAATTACCCTCCTTTCGCCCTCTCCGTCTCCTTTTCCTCTCACCTCCTTATCCACCTTCCCTCTCGCCTCCTCTCTCCTCCCCCCCCCCCGGCCTCTCCCGCGCCCCGGGCGTGGTCACTCCTTCTCCCTTGGCTCGGAGGTGGTAGAGTAGAAGAGAGACTGAGGTGGCGGGGCGGGGGGGGGAAGAGAAGGCTGGAGTAAACCACAGCCAATGGGAATCCCTTTGGCCCTGTGATCCGTTCTCCCCCTCGCGGCGGGTCTTAAATTTGCATATGACTGACATTCCAGGGGCGGCCAATGAGAGGTCGCGGTGTGCATGACTGGGAGGGGGGCTAATTTGCATGTGAATGACCCGGTGCGGCGGCAGCCAATGGCGTGGCGGGGGCTAATTGGGCATGCGTGACGGGACTCTGAGAGAGTGTGTGAGTGTGTGTGAGGAGGAGAAGGAGAAGGGAGGGGGTGAGCGAGGGAGGCTCGGGCGAGGGGGCCGCCCTTGTTCGTAGCCCGGAGCGGCTGGGAAAGGGAGGAGGAAGAAGAGGAGGCGGAGGAAGGCGGGAGGCAGTGAATGGTGTTTGGTTACAACGTTACAACCGGAGGGGACGGCGCGACAGGCGAAGCAGCAGCAGCGGCCGCCTCAGCAGCGGCAGCCTTCTCTCCCCTCCTCCCTCCCCTCCGGCTCCTCCGTCAAGAGGCGCCGCGACAAGCAACCGCCCGCCTGTCGCCGACAGCCGCGACAGCCCAGCGAGGAGGAAGGGAAGGGGCGACGGGCAGCCGGACAACTTGCGACCTCTCTCTCTCTCTCTCTCTTCCCCCCCACCCCCACTCGCCTCTCCCCCTCTCTTCCTCGCTTTCCATGCGCGCACACTAATCCTGCCAGGCTATCGTCGCCGATGGAAGTGGGGACAGGACAGGCGGCATAGGCTGTTCCCCGTTCCATCTCTCGCTCTTCTACCTACGTACCTATCCGCCCTGCCGCCCCCTTTTCTAACAGTAGGAGCGGGCGGGGGTGCTGGACAGTTCTCACACACTCCACACACCTACCTCAGGAAGCACGCTTGCACCCCAGCACCGCCTCCCCCTCCCCAGCACCACTCGTGCACACCCCTCTCTGCTTGCAACCACCACTACCACTCTGGCAGGGTGAACTGAGCTGCTAAATTACAACACTCCCTTCTCTCTCTCTCTCTCACCCCCCCACCCCATCTCATCCCCCCCACCCTACAATGTTTTCTAACTTACCCTCTGCTGACTGCCTGGGTGACTCCAAGACACACTCTGCCTGTAAAGAGGACCAGAACAGGTCATAAGAGAAGAGTGTTGTCCCTGCTGCTGTCGCCGCACGTGGCGGTGGCGGTGGGCCCTTCAGACTGTTGACATCCAACTGGCCTTCCTCCTGCATGGGACCAGCTCAGGCGTCCCCCTGCCCCAGAGGAGTACCGGCTTGCTGACCCACAGGACGCCCCTACCAAGGCTGCAGACTTCACAGGGCCTGTTAAGAGGCCCCATCCCCACACCTCCCTCCCATCCCTGGGGGAGGGAGGAGGAGAAGGGGGAGAATGCTGTCCAGGCAGGGCTGCTGAGAGACCAGGTGCCTGTCCTCACGACTTGTCACGCTTCGGGATGTTCTCCACGGAAAGACCCCCGGCAGCACTGCCCCCTCTACCACACAGAGGGCTAGGCATGTTTGGTCAGTGGATTGTGGGTTGTGGAGTGTGATGGTAGTAATTCTGAAAAGTGTTACATGTGTGTATGGAGGCATGCAAGGCACAGTGTGATAGTGTTCTATATCACACTCTTACTCGTGCAGGAAAGAGGGTGTTTTGGAGGATGTAGGTGACCTGAGGCTGCAGTTGGCTGACCTTTAACTTATTTTGTGTCGAGGGTGCCTGCTATTTAATATTTTGCTAACTACCAGAGTTTGAGTTCTGTAGGATGGAAGGTGGAGGGAATGGGTTTCTTAGAGTATCTACTCTTAAGGGAGGTCTGCTTGGTCCTTGTTTTAGGTTCAGGAGGCCGGTTGGCTGCGAATATGAAATGGGATTCAAGGCCACCTTCAACCTCCAGTCCTTGTCTCAAAACAAGGGGAAAATGTTGATTGTAAGGTTTCTACTTTGGTGTTTTCGCTGGCCCATGGTGCTGTGTTCTTAACAGCAACCTGGTGCATAGAACTTTAGCAGGTGAAGTCCCCCCCCCCCCCATGGAGGTGTGTTGAGTGACAGAACAGTTGCTAAATTTCAGTGCCAGGATGCCTTTAAAGACACAGTAGCAGAGCCAGGAATAAAGGGGACAACCCTGATTGAGAGTGCGCCTGGACATCACATTTTGCCAGAAGCCCCTCCCTGTGGACACTACCCATCCCCACCTCTTTATTGGCATCCTCTATAGATCAAGAGGTAGCTGGAGAAGGCCAGCACAGGGCTGTCCTTGTTTTAAAAAGTACATAGTATTTTTACTTTGTAAGTGGTTATATTTGCTGTGTTTTGCATTCACAACGACTCTGTGATCTGGTCATTTTGTTTTCCACCTTTATAGTTGAGAAACTGAGGCTGAGAGATAGTGATGGACTCATGGCCACATAGTGCATTGCAAAGGTGAGACCTGAACCCAGGCAGGACTTGTACTCCTGTTCTCTGTGTCCACTGGAATGTTGAATGGTGAAGAGGACATTGCTGGTCAGAGAACTGGCATTGGATGCCAGGACTCCTGAGTCCTGTATTCAGCTTGTTGTGTGGCTTCAGACTAGCTCCTTCTCTCATGTGACAAAGAAAGTGCAGACACGTGTCTTACCGTTTTTCTTCACTGATGTGTTTTCAATCTCGGAAGCTGAATCTGTAATCTTTGCTTGGGGTTAGTGCTGGGGTGGGGCACATGGATTTCAGTTTTGATATTCTTGTTACTTACTGGATAGAATAGGGGAAGGGTCTTTAATGTTTCATGCCCTTGCTTCTACTGTCCCCTTCCTTCCCATCCTCCCCCTTAAATCCTTCCCCCTCCTGCAGTAGGGATGTGGTCACCAGCCGGAGGACAGGAAGCCACTGAGCCAGCGTTTCCCGGCAGAGCCCGACCACGATGCACTCAGTGCTTTTAATAATTGAGTTAACTTTTACATGCAAGCATAGGAGTGGGGCGGGTGGGGGGGGCGATGTGGATGATCCATCAGGAACTGCAAGGGAGGGAAGAAGAATGATGGGAAAGGGGCATATGCCCGGTGGTTTCCAGTGGGAATAGACCTGTCTCCTTTCTGGGTAAAAGCAAAGCCACCACCACCCTTACATATTATATAATTCTGACACCCTTTTAAGCAAGTACTCAAAGATGGCTTATGACCCCTCAAATCCCCAAAACATACACTGGAGTTAAACTCCATATACAGTAAAAGAAACAGCAACATCTTCTCTTTTGCAAAAGAATGATGATTAATGTAGGAACCTAGGAAGCTACCTTATACCAGGTCAGGGTATTTGTCCATCTGGCTCAGTATTGCCTGCCCTGACTTGCAGCAGCTCTCCAGGGCCTCAGGAAGAGGTATTTCCCATCACCTGTTACCTGACCCTTTTAACTGGAGATGCCAGGGATAGAATCTGGGCCCTTCTGCATGCAAAATATTTGCGCTGCTGCTGAGCAGTGGTCCCTGCCCAAAGAAGTTATGAATTAGTTTCCTGGTGTATATATTTACTGGTGTACACTGTAAGAAAGTGCAGTTACTTCACAAAGATGGGAGATACTCTAAGGTTATACTATACTGTACTAAACCGTAAGGTGGAGAGTTGTACTATAACTTTGGGTTCCAGTTTGGAATCTTAACTATTCAACACCGGTCTCTTCACGAGGCTGATCTAGAAGCTGCTGTGTGCGGAGCTAGTTAGCCTATTTTTCCGGTTGTGGGTGTTGGTCATCTGTGTTGTGTAGGGATTTTTGCTGGACAATGGGACCAATGACACAAATGGTGTTGGTGCTGCTGAAACGGAGAGCTGTATTAGTATTACTGCTGGACAAGTCCAACTGAAGGCTGATATGACTGATCTGTGCTGCCTGCACTGTGTTGTGTGTTGTTTGATGGTTGTTGGGTTTTTTTTTTGCAAACACCACATGATTGTGGTCTGTTGCAATGGTGCAAGGCTCTGGTTTGTTCACACTTGCTGCTGTTAAGCTGTTGTAGGTTGACAAGCTGTAGGGCTGAGAGTGTCTTGTAGAAGGTGTTACACTGCATTTGGGCTTACTGAGGTCTAGGTGTTGTAGGTGAAGTGTGGTTTGTGGATGTCATATCACTAGGAGTCTATACAGGTGTTGCAAATTGTGGATATGTGTGCCAACTTGTGTGTCTGTCTAATTTCTTTGTACTAGTCTTTTCCTGGACACCCCAAAAAGGAAGTATTGCTTAGCCTGATATGGGGGCAGCAGGAAGTGACGGGAGGGAGAAGCCTGTGTGAGCAGGCCACAACATTTTGGTCTTAGCAGTGAATGGCTTGCAAGCAGGGTCTGCTGCTGTGGGCACCTCTTCCTTGATGGGGAGGCCCATCAGCCCCCCTCGAAAAGTACAGTGGCAGGCTGCCCTGGGGTAGTGTTTGGCTCTCCTTGCCCTGTGCAGCCTGAGCTCCTGAAGATGCTCCCAAGCCCTCTGGCTGGGATGAAGCCAAGCAGCTTGGCTGCCCTAGTAAGCGTGGGAGTCTGAGTGAGCTGGGCCCCTCACCCCCTCCCTCCCCTTCCCCTCTTGCAGCTGTAAAATTCCTTTGCCTGGCTTCCAGCTGGGAAGGGCGGAGGACGCCAGGGTTGCTTCCTGGCAGACGGAGGAGAAAATCTCCCACTGCCCCCTCCCCAGGGACTGCAGTGATTACCGATAAGGCATGGCACAGATTGTGACTGTTGGGACTGAGGATTGTCAACAAAACCAGAACATGTTTCTCAGGAAAAGGATGAGTTTATTAGAGTGTGAGTGTGTGTGTGTGTGTGTGTCTCAGGAAAAGGATGAGTTTATTAGAGAGAGTGTGTGTGTGTGTCTGTGTGAGAGAGAGAGAGAGAGAGAAACTTGGACTGATTCCCCAGTAATACCATACTGGAGTCCTGGCTCCCAGTCTCCCTGACTCCATTGAATCTCACACCCCTTCTTTGACCTACTGGCCTGAGTTGGCTGTTCTAATGCTTTGTGCTTTTTCCCTCCCTCCAGTGTGGACAAATGTGGAGCCGCGGTCTGTGGCAGTATTCCCATGGCACTCCCTAGTGCCCTTTCTGGCTCCCAGCCAGCCAGATTCCTCAGTGCAGCCCAGTGAAGGCCAACAGCCTGTCAGTCATCCCTCCACATCCAATCAGAACAAAGGTAAGGGGGATTAGGGGAAGGCGGGCATAAGGGATGTGAGCAGGTTTCCCACCAGACTCTTCTATTGGGAAACAGGCTGTTGAGCAGGACTCTGTGTGGGATTGCATGTGATTCCTTTCCAGCAAAGATAAGGGTGCAAGTGTTAGTGACACCCCCTCCCTCATAGCACATTGCCATTCATTCTCATTCTGACGTTTGCCTTCTCAGAACCTCCAGAATCAGCTGCTGTGGCCCATGAGCTCCCTGGCGTGTCTTCAGGGGCTGAGACAGGGAGACCTAACACTTCGCACCCTGACAGCCCAGTTCCAGTTCCCCAGCCATCAGCAGTGACTCCAGGAGGGGGAGGGGGTCCATCCCAGCATGATGATGATGTCTCAGGACACCCACGCCTGGACAGCGAGACAGAGAGTGACCATGATGATGCGTGAGTACTGCTAGTTTTGTTGTTGTTACAGTGTGCTTTAGGAACATAGGCAGCTGCCTTATGCTGAGTCAGACTATTGGTCCATCCAGCCCAGTATTGTCAACACTGTCTGGCAGCAGCTCTCCAGGGTTTCAGGCAGGAATGTACTATTACCTGGTACCCGATCCTTTTAACTAGAGATGCCAGGGATTGAACCTGGGACTTTCTGTATGCAAAGGATGTACTCTACCACTGAGCCATGTATGCTCACCCTCACAAGAACCTTGTGAGGTTGCAGTTCCTCCTGTTTGACAGATAGCCTCTGTTTTCTAACAATGAATGCCTTGCACAAGGAAGTCCATGGCAGAGGTGGGGCTGCTTACCCATTGTTTCACAGTGAAATAGCTGGTCATGATGTGGAGCAAAGATGGAGAATGTAGAGCTGGAGGCAGTGACTTGAGGGGGTGTAATTCGGTAATTGTCAGGAGAGAACCAAAATATGATGAGGAGAGAAGGAAGCAGGGGCTCAGGAGAAGTTGAAGGGGGATGCTGGGAGGGCACTGGGAGCAGGTGGTTGAAGTTGGACCTGATCCTCCTGTTCTGTCTACTTCTTTAGGTTCCTGTCCATTGTACCTTCTGAGATTCAACTCCCGCTGCCACCTGGAAAGCGCCGTACCCAGTCATTGAGTGCCCTGCCCAAAGAACGAGATTCTTCCTCCGAGAAGGATGGGCGCAGTCCAAACAAGGTGTGATGGCTCGTCCTTATTTTTTCTGCCATCTCCTTAACATGCTATGTAGGGAGCAGTCCAAGAAAATCCTTTGTCTCCCATCGCTCCCCTATGTAATACTTGTTAGAATTCAGTGTTTGTGCTGGGAAAAGGATAAAATTGTTTGTGGTTATGGCATCCTTTGCATAAGCGCCCCCTTTTCTTTTTGGCAGAGAGAAAAGGATCACATTCGGCGGCCTATGAATGCTTTCATGATCTTCAGCAAGCGGCACCGGGCCCTGGTGCACCAACGGCACCCCAACCAAGACAACCGTACCGTCAGCAAGATCCTGGGCGAATGGTGGTACGCGCTGGGGCCCAAGGAGAAGCAGAAGTACCACGACCTGGCCTTCCAGGTACAACCTCTGAGAGTGGGTCGGCCCAGAGGATGGTGCCGCGAGTCAGAGCTCTTTGGGAGAGCCATTGTCTCCTTTAGTGTAGTTGGCATGACTAGATTAGATCAGTGGTCCATCTCATCATCTCATCTCAAAAAGTGGAGGGCATGTTTGCAAGAAGGGCACAGTGGAGATAACCAGGGCTGCGTGAAACACCAGGAGTGTAGAAAAGGCACGTAATGTGGCATTGGTTGCAGAACTGAATTTCCTGAGAATCTCAGCTTTCACGTAATGAAGTTTCTAGCAGTTATGGCTGCCAAGATATGCTTGAAAGTATGTCTGTAAAGCAGGGGTCTTCAAACTTTTTAAACAGGGGGCCAGTTCATTGTCCCTCAGACTGTTGGGGGGCCGGACTATAGTTTGAAAAAAATATGAACGAATGGATCAAGTGAAAAAAAAAGGACCCGGGTCCTTTTTTTTTACTTGATAGGGGTGATTTCCCCCCCCCCTTAAATGGAAAGTTATTTTATTTATTTATTTATTTATTTCATTTTTATACCACCCAATAGCCGAAGCTCTCTGGGCGGTTTACAGCAATTAACAAGACAGTCCCTGCCCTCAGGCTCACAATCTAAAAAGACACGACACACAAGGAAAAAGGAATGGGGAGGGAAGAAGAGGGAATATTAATGAATACTCCTGTCAGGGCTGGCGGTATTTACATATATAGTTGCACAATTGTTTCATGCCTAACACGAATATACTTTTGTTTTTGCCATCACACAAATGAGCATACTCTGCTTCGATCCAAAGTAGCATTTCTGAAGCATTAGAAATCTGACTTAGCTACATCAGCTCATACATAAGAGGTAAAACACCACCACTAATTTTTCCATATTATGGAAAAGAATTAAAAGAATCGGCGCTTGAAGCAAAAGAGTTAAAAAAAATGTCTGCTTCTGCCAATCGGCCGGTGGGCCGGATAAAAAGGCAAGGTGGGCCGGATGTGGCCCACGGGCCTTAGTTTGAAGACCCCTGCTGTAAAGCCTGGTGAAACCTCAGAAGTCAGAAATTTGGCTAGAAAAGGTTTCCACTTTTGGGGAGCAGGGCTTCGGTGTTGTTCACAGCTTCTGTCTCTCTGCACAACTAGCGAAGCCTGACTAAATTATGCAGATTTATGGGAATTACACAGCTTTACTCAATTTATACAGGTTGCCGTTTCTGGCTTTTCGTGGCTCAGAATTATAAACTTTTGCAGTATGGAGTATGTGCAGCCCTTGGTGATGGCCATTCCCACTTTGCCCTCAGCATCTGGTATGCTACTCAGGAATCTCTTCACTTCTCTCTGCCCTCCTCTCCTCCCACTGCCCCCCCCCCCCAGGTGAAGGAAGCCCATTTCAAAGCACACCCTGACTGGAAGTGGTGTAACAAAGACCGGAAGAAGTCTAGCTCAGACGTGAAACCCTCTGGACCAGGGGGATGTGCCAAGGAGACACGAGAGCGCAGCATGTCAGAGACAGGCACTGCCGCTGTACCAGGAGGTGAGCTCCCTTCATGTCTATCACTGCACCTTGGTAAGGCTCCTCCCTGCTCTTCTGACTTAAGTTTTCCTTCCGCACCAGGCCCTTCCGAGATGCAAGTGCTGCTGGGGCCGGAGGGCAAGGCAGGTGTCGTAGGATCTGGGCATGGTCACGGGGAACGCATCCTGGCCACAGCAGGTCCTGGCGCACAGCGCCCACGGGCCTTCTCCCACAGCGGCGTGCATGGGCTAGAGAGTGACCGTGACAGCCAGGTGCTGCAAGAGCTCACTCAGGTACGTCAGCGCAGCAGGGTTGTAGTGGCAAGGGCAAGGCAGAAGGGATTGGAGAAGCTGGTGGGGTAGTTAGGCTGTGAAAACCCCTGGAATCCAGGGGTATATGGGGGTTGCAGGGACTCTTAGCCTCCCAGTGAGGCAGAGATCGTTGCTCGTGGCAAACTGGGTTTATTTTATCCATTTGGTGTGGCGTAGTGGTGAGAGTGTTGGACTGGGACTCGGGAGATCCGGGTTCTAGTCCCTGCTTGGCCATGAAACTTACTGGGTGACTTTGGGCCAGTCACTGACTCTCAGCCTAACCTACCTCACAGGGTTGTTGTGAGGATAAAATGGAGAGGAGGAGGCTTATGTAAGCCGCCTTGGGTTCCTTTCAGGAAAAAAGGCGGGGCACAAATATAATAAATAAATAAATAAATTTACCATGTTTACTTGGCTACTCATTCTCTGGGTAGCTTACAAAACTGAGAATAAAATACAATATTAAGAGTCATGCAGTGTGTGTATTACTTACACATAGACAGAAGAGAGATGTGGAGGCATGGAAAGAACTGGAAAAATCCAGGAAAAAAATGTTTTCTTCAATGGATCACTGTGTTCTATTCCAGATGTGCTCAGGACAGTCTCCATATGTCAGTGGGAAGGGGCAGTATGGGGGGCTGGGCCCCTCAGGGTCCCCGTTTGCAACTCCTGGTGAGGGCCCCCGCCACTCCCTGCACCCGCATCCCTCCCGTGCTTCCCGTTCTCAGCGCACAACCAGCGAGGACATGACCAGTGACGAGGAACGTATGGTTATCTGTGAAGAGGAGGGTGACGATGATGTCATTGGTGAGATCCCTACCCAAAATGCTAGCATAACACAGCCACTTCCTATCCCTACGTGCTGAGCTTGTGCTGGTTTCTGTTATATAAACTTGTGTCCCCAAGTTGTGAACTACTGATTCCTGCGACGTTGTGGTCTCCCATCCACCCACCCCCACCCTGAAGATGATAAAGTATAGGGCACTTTGCAAACTATTGAACAAATAGTTTGGCATTAACCAATTGAAGTTGGAAATTGGGAGGACTGGTTTTTAGAAAGACACGTGCAGTTCTGGAATGCTCTTGCTGATCTCCCAGCAGGCATTTCCACATTTGCAACAAGACTCATCTGTAGCATAAAATGGTCTAGCTACTGCTGTGCCATAATTTGATTCAATATACCTAACTACCCAACTATTGCTAGGAACCCTTCTGTTCTCTCCCTGTAGACAGAAGGTTATTCAGCATTAGATTAGGTCCTGCCTTCTGGGAGTAGGAAGGCAGGGCTAAAGCTACACCCTGAGGAGTGGGACCAGCTATGATATCCCCATAGATATTATGGGGATGACTTCTTGACTAGTTATCTGCAAAGCCGAATTCATGCAAATTCACTGTTTGCCACACAAATTGCGCACATTATACAACCTGGGCAAATTTGATTAGGTCTAGTAAAACTAGTAAAACTGTGAAACCAAAGAAGCAAGATTTTCTGAGCTTTTCAGGAGCTTTGGGTGGGGAGAGAAATTCTTTGCCTGAGTCTCACTCCTACATTACTAGGTTGCTCAGGCAGGGCTGGAGACACTGCAGCTTAGCTGACCCCAAATACCTTACTGGACTCAAGACAGAATTAGATATGTTTAGCAAATACCTTGTGATTTGCTGCATAGATCATGGACTGCTGGGGTCAGAAAGTTCTCATCATCATCAGGCGATCACTCGTGACCGAGTAAGATTGTCTTCTAGGATAAAAATTTTACAAAAAGGAGATTTTAAAAGGAGGAAATTCTAAAGAAAATTGTGTAGACTCTAGCGATGGGTCCGTAAGTGACTGTGGAGGCCAATTCTAGATCCACACAGCTTCCCACAGTGAGGACACAGGTTACCAGATGGAAGATGGTCCTGTAAAGGATTCATTTGACGTGCTTTTCGCTTAGCACGTTTCTCCCTTTCACCTTGCACTCGGGCTTCTTCAAAGCACTCGGGCTTCTACCCCCTCCGTTACCATGCATCTGTTTTTTTCCTTACTCTGGGCTGTCAGGGACTCCAGCTAGAGAGCAACTAGCGTTGAATTGTCCTGCCATTACAAATTTCCTTTTGGATGGGATTTACATGCATTCAGAGTCTGATCATCTAGTCAGATTGGCTGGAATGCTGTGGAGCTGTTTTTGTGGACCACTTGGCTCACTTTGGGTCATCTGAGTCATTGTCTACTCCATAGGCATGTTGCTGTAGTGCTTTCGGCATGCTGTACTTGGGATTGTGCAGATTAGGGGTCTCCAACCTTTGTGCCTGTGGGCACATTTGGAACTTAGAGAAACATTGTGGGTGCCGTCACAAAATGGCTGCCATGGGTGGCAAGCCCCTTCACAAAATGGCTGCCATGATGGCTATGGCAACACCCATCATGGAAGGCAAACTGGTGAGGCTAAACAATAAGAAAGTTGCCCAAGAAACTGAGTACAAGGTAAAGGTGGGATCTGAGCCCCAAAGCACAAAACTACTTTGAACCTAGTTATCTGCTCCAACAGAATACCCTTTTCATAGAAGGCAAACTCTCCCTCCCAGGCAACTCTCACCTCCCCATCTCTCTCTCTCTCTCTCTCTCTCTCTCTCTCTCCTCTCTCTCCCTCCCCTCACTCTGTCAGCTTGCCCTGCCCCCCACATCCCGCTCTCCATTGCCTTGGATTCTCAGTGTCCAGTCCTCCCTCCGTGCCCCTCTCTCTTCCCCCCCCCCCATGGTCCTATCCATTCCATTTTCTGCCCTTCCCCTACCTCAATCCACCACTGGTCCTTCTCTCTCCCCTCCAACCAGTTCAAAGGCCTGCTTTGGTCCAATCGGGATGGATGTGGGCATGTGCAGTGAAGGCTCAGTGAGGAACTGCAGGCCCGCAGAGGAGCAGTACAGGCCAGGGAGACCATTTTCGTTGGATCATTTTTGTGTGTGTACATTAAGGAAATTAAGCAATCGATTACAGAGGGGAGCATATAGCATGGCAGGTGGAATTCGAAGCCTTTGAAGTGCTATTGCGCCCATGTGCACCACATTGGAGACTCCCGTAGTTGAGGATGGACTGGTTTGTTTTTGCCCATTTTGCTTCTCTGACTGGGCATGCTCAGTATCCTTCCTGCTGCCTTTTTGACTTGCCCTTATACACCTCTAATTTAGGAACATAGGAAGCTGCCTTATACTGAGTCAGACCACTGGTCCATCTAGCCCAGTATTGTCAACATTGACTGGCAGCGGCTCTCCAGGTTTTCAGGCAGAAATTTTTCCAGCTCTCCCTGGAGATGCCAGGATTGAACCTGGAACCTTCAGCATGCAAAGCATGTGCTCTGCCACTGAGCTACGGTCCCTACCCTTCCTTACTGTTATTGTGGCTGTGTGTATTTAGGTATTGCTCCATGCATGTTTAGAAAGTGGTACTGGGGCATGGGATTTAGCATTTTCAGAATGTGCATTTTGTTTTGTTACCTTTCTAGCCCATGTGACTGCAGAGGTAGGCTTGAAAAAGTAGCCAAGGCAAGATGAATTCTCTCTCAGCCCCAGCCTTCTCAGAAGCTGAATGGGTGGGGAATGTTAGCAAAATTTACAGGGCTTCAGAGCCTTACATGGTTCCTTATCCCTCCCCATGACTAGGAGAAGCAGAATAAAAATATGGGAAATGAGCAAGTATATGCAAACTCAGTTACATAATTTATGCTGATTTTTTTTCTTGGTGCAGCATTTACACAGTCCTACCAAAAATCAGGGATCTTAATTTACTATAGGTCAGAGTAAACCCTCAACATTTCTTTACCTGCAAGGCCAAACTATGCTAGTTCACCATAAGCTAAACAAATTGTGCCCATTACGCAAACTGTTCAAATGTTATTTGTTCTAATAAATAAATGGAATTTCCTTTTCTAGACACTCAGTTCAGCAGTGGAAGCAGTCATCCCTTTTGAACTGTACTGCTCCCTGGCCTGCACTGCTTGGATATATTGCTGTAATTGCCATAGGGCAATGTTAAGGGAATGAAATAGGAGTAAAACTCAAGAAATATTGGCCGGGTGATAGGTTAGGGTAGAGGTGTGGGGCTTTGAGGCCCTTGGGGATCGATAGAGTGCTGTGAAGAGTGAATGACTCTATCGTGGTAGCCAGTGGAATCCTCTCCCTTTTCATTTTAGAGTGTTTAACATTGACCCAAGCTTATTTCCGCGACCACAAAGTCTCAGAAACGTTGTCTTATGAAAACAACAGCTGGGATTTTCAAGTGTTTCTGGTACCACATCGTTGTACCCCACATTAGCTAATCCGTAATGAATACAGCAATACCTTGGATTACAAGTAACTTGGTTTGAGAGCGTTTTGCCAGACAAGCAAAATTTTTAATATTTATTTAATTTTTTTTGACTTGATATACAAGCGTCGTCTTGCAATACAAGTACTGTAGTACAGCTTAAATTAAAAATCTCTGTACAAATTTTTTTTGAGGGATTTCGTTTTGATATAAGAGTGTTTTGGATTACAAGCACCTTTCTGGAACGAATTATGCTCTCAATCCAAGGCATGACTGTACACATATCCTGATGCCCTTACACAGAATCGGTCACAGGGAAAAGAAAGGGGTGTAAGGCAGCTTCCTCTGTTCACCTACTTTTATTAGGGGAAGATTTATAGCTCAGTGGTAGTGCACCCAAAGGTTTACATGCTGAAGTTTCCCAGGTTCAATCTCTGGCATCTCCAGGTAATCTGGAAAATATCCCCTTCTGAAATCCTAAAGAGCTGCTGCCAATCAGTGCAGAAAATACTGAATTAAATGGACCAATGGTCTGACTTCCTAATCCTCACTTTGGCCAAGAAGCATGTGCTGCAAGTGTGGGAAAGTCCATAATTTTTGTTGTTTTTGCTTTCTGTTGTGAGCTTGACAGGGTGGTCAAAGGGTAACTGATCTATATTTAAGTAATCTTGAGTATTTATTGAAAGAGATTCTCTGAATGCACTAGAAACCAAATTCCTCTGATTCAAAGCAAGATTGTGGCCAGGCATGAACCTGACATTTTTGCCTCACTTTTCCCCACTCCATCACAATATTTCTTTGTGCCCTGTTTATTCGCCCACCACCACCTTCTGTTCCCTTGATTACTCAGGTTCCTCCTGCACCCAAGCTCCCCCAATGGAGAGCTTTTCCAGTGGGCAGCAGCTATAACTCCTAACACACACACACACCCTTCCCAAAAATCTCTGCTGTATTGTGCTTACATTTGCAGTAAGTGCATTTGCAGGTCTGCAGTAATCCTATCTCTTGGATAATAATGTCTCTCTCTCTCTCCTGGAGGGTTTTAGTGGGGGGAAGTGGGATACCGAGTAGGATGGGCAGGTGTCTTGCTGACTCACTTTGCTCTCCTCCTACAGCTGAAGATGGGTTTAACCCAGCTGACGTCGACCTGAAATGCAAGGAGCGAGTGACGGACAGTGACAGCGAGGGGTCCTTGGGGGATGAATCTGAGAGCAAGGTGAGTATGAAGGGACTGGCTGGAAGTTAGGGCTTAAAGGGCAGCAATAGGTACAACTTCGGGAGGTCACAGCCTTGTGAAAAGGCCATTGCGACAAGGGAAGGCTATTTTCCATGACTTTGTGTGTGTGTGTGTGTGTGTGGTGCTTTAGAATGTTCAGAGCACTGCATACTCCGTAACCGTATAATAACCCAGTTAGGAAGACCAGTATTCTCTCCATTGCGGAGGGGCTGAAGCCGAAAGAGTGGCGTGCCCCAAACCATCTTGGCAGAAGTGAGATTTGAATCAGAAACTGATCTGGCTCAGAGCTCAGCCTCCATCTTGGAGCTGCGCTGATGTAGGGAAGTGGTGACACCGGGAGCCACCGAGCCAAACAGTGTGAGGATGGTTTCATGGGGACGTTCCTGCCCCCTTTTAACAATGACCCTACTTGCTTGTAGGACTTTGGGCGGAAGCTCTTCTCCCCGGTGATTCGCACGGCTCCGCTGCCCCCTTCCTCCGGTGCCTTTGCCCCCTGCCGCCCACCGCCACCCCTGGACTTAGAGCCGCCACCACCACCTCCTCACGGTCACGACCAGCAGCCCCCTTCAAAACCTTACAGCCCCTTCCAGATGGCGCCCAGCACCTTCAAGGCCCAAGACTCCCGTGGAGGGCCGCGTCCTCACAGCACCCCAGCCAAGCGCCTGGAACAGCGCTTCGACTCGGCTGCGTCCCCCTACAGGCGGAAACGGGTGGACAGCGTGGGAGGCTCCCAGGCAACGGTGGAGTCTGGAGTGGTCCCCCTCACTGCGCCCCCCACGCACTCGGTCATCTCTCCACCTGGTGGCATGGTGCAGGCTGTGGTGCTGCCTGATTCTGCCCGCCTGTCCTCTGGCACGGTGCTGGTGACGGCCCCATCCATGAACGCTCCGAATGTGGGGGTGATTGGTTACAGCGGGGCGCCCAGCCTGGTCCGCACAGCCTCCACTGTAGTCACCAACGTGGTCAAACCGGTCAGCAGCACGCCTGTACCCATTGCCAGCAAGCCCTTCCTGCGTGGATCAGGGGAGGGGCTGCCGCTGCTCAGCCCCCCACCCTTGGATGGGAACCCGAAGCCTGACGCGATTTCCATGGGGCGCATTGGCCTTCTCTATGCTGATAAGAAGACTCCACAGTCTTCTGCAATGCCCGGGATTCAAGCCACGTCTCCTCATCTAGTTGCTGGACCGCTCCTTGGGCAGGGCTTGGCTGCTGTGGGAAAGGGGCCCCCATGCCAGGGCAGCGTCGTGACCAACCTGCTTGTAGGAACTCAAGGATATGGGCAAGCTGGTGGTGCAGGAGGGGCTGGTGTCCCACTGACGGTGTTGCCACCTGGTGCCATTACCCAGCAGCCCTCTGTACAGTTCATCACCCAGAATCCTCCTGGGCAGAATGGTCCAGTGCCACTCAGCATCCTGCAGCCTCAAGGTATCCTGTCGGGGGCAGCGGGCAAGGTTGGCGGCATCACTCAGGTGCAGTACATCCTGCCCACGTTGCCTCAGCAGCTGCAGGTGGCTGGGGGGAAGATGCCGGCAGGAGCAGGCACCCCTGGAACTACCAGCATTCACTTCACTCTGCCACCAGCCAATGGGAAGGTGATCACCACACCTCAAGCCATCCCCATCATCCAGCCTGCACCGGGAAGCAGCAACAGCAGCGTCACTGTCATGTCCTCAGCACCCAAAGGTAAGGGCATAGGTTTGCTTGGTTGGTAAAGCTTGGCCTCTGTATCTTGCAACCTGATCTTGCACATCTTGACTTGGAAGGAAGCATCGCTCTGTTTAGCAGGCTCGCTTCTAAACAGCTGCTAAGGTGTGGAGGCTTAGGCCACAGCCTGCCTTGTCCTCATGTAATTCCTAAGATTGGTTGAGAGCACCTTGCTAATAAGGCCACCATGCACCAAGATGCAACCCAGAAAGGTTCTGAGTAGATTCCCCCCCCCCCCCATTTAGGGAGCACCCATCCCTAGAGGGACACCGGACCCTGGAGTTGATTACATTTTAGAAGCACTGTGAGGGTTACTTCATGTGCCAGTTTCTTGTAGAGATAGGAAAAGTTATATGGATTTTTTACTTATGAAGAGCACAGTGACTTCCTTTTCAGCTGTGGGGTCAGAGTAAACATGGCTGGGGAAATCTACTTCTGCCAGTTATCACAAATGGGAAAACTCTTTTTTTCTTTTTTGCATGAAAATGTATCCCCGGCTAGGAACAAATGTATGAAAGTGGCTCTTCCCCTGTCTTGGAATCACATTCCCTCCTCACTTCTTATCTACAGTCATGCTTTGGATTGAGAGCATAATTCGTTCCGGAAACGTGCTTGTAATCCAAAACACTTATATCAAAACGAAATCCCCCCAAAAAATTTGTACAGAGATTTTTAATTTAAGCCGTACTACAGTACTTGTATTGCAAGACATCGCTTGTATATCAAGTAAAAATAAATAAATAAATATTTAAAAATTTGCTTGTCTTGCAAAACGCTCTCAAACCAAGTTACTTGCAATCCAAGGTATTACTGTATTTTTGGGGGGTCTACCAGTGCCCCTAGTACATGATCATATGTGTAGACTGGAGGAGCAGCAGGCACATGGAATGGGTGATGGTTTGAGGGAGGGAGGTCAGGAGGTGCAGCTGCGGCCTGCTCTGTAATCTGACCTATGATTAGCTAACTGGTAGCCCATGGGCTGGATCCGGCCCCTCAGACTGATCACTCTGGCCCCTGGCAGCCCTGGTTGAAAGTTTACCCACTGTTTTACTCCTAAGGAAAATAGTAAGGTTTTCAAGTTGTAAGAAATTGAGACGATCTATTCTTCAAGGCTCCCCATCTTTGTTTTATGTATGTAGCAGAAGAATGTAATGAATAAGCACATATTTGTAGGTAATGCTATGCCTGACTGCATGTACTTCTGTAACTGGGAAGCCAGGTGCTAGATGTCTGCATACTAGATGACTCTTTGGGGGCTCAGCCTCAGACGGACTCCCTCACAAGTTAAAAAGCTTGTGTGAGGGGGACACGGGGCCGCATGGGTGGGTTAGCCCAAACCCTGATGTGCCCACTGGCCACAAATTCCACAACCATGAGAATGGTATGTGCATAGGGCCCAATGTATTGAGTACTCACAGCTTCTCCACATGAGAGGGTGGGTTCCTGGGTCAGTACATATGTAGGACCCCTTCTCATAGTTGCCAAATGCTAATAGCATGTGAGAAGGTTCAGCCGAAACACACCTACACCCACTTTTGTACTATGGAGCCTATCCACCTGTTTGGGCGGGGGCATGTGTGTCAGTTTTATGCAGCATAAGATACGTGTCGTCCCTGGACTGCTGCTATTTATTTATTTATTGCATTTATACCCCGCTCTTCCTCCAGAAAAGGCTCTCAGAGTGGCTTACAAAGAGCAGCCCCCAAGAATACAGAAGTTGGTTCTCTCTGGGTTAAGAGCTCAAAATGAGCCCTGCTGCTTCAGACCAAAGACCTACCTAGTCCTGCATCTTGTTTCCCACCTTGGCCAACCAGATGCCTATGGGAAACTAGCAGGATACAAGGGCAGTGGCTCTCTCCCACTGTTATTCCTTAACAACTGGTATTCAGAGGCATGGTGCCTCTTATCCTGGAGGTAGTGTTTAGCCATGATGGCTAGTAGCCATTTGATAGCCTTTTCTATCTAATCCCCTATTAAAACCCTCTAGGCTAGTGGCCATTGCCACACCTTGTGGCAGAGAATTCTGTGTTAACTATGCACTGTGTGAATAAGTCCTCCCTTATGTCCGTCCTGAATCGTCCCATCATTTAGCTTCGTTAGATGGCCCAGTGTTCTAGCATAATGAGAGAAACTCCTCCACACCACCCATGCATAATGGCAAAACTTGGATCATGTTCTCCTTCACGCATCCTTTTTCTAAACTAAAACCCCGCAAATAATAACATTCCTTGTAGGAGTGGTGCTTCAGTGCCCTGATCAACTTGGTTTCCCTGTTCTGCTCCCTTCCCAGCTCTACAATATCCTTTTTGAGATGTGGTGGGTTGCTAGCTTCACTCAGGTGCTGAGCTCGACACTGACCAAACTGACCTGCCTGTGTGTTCCTTCTCCTTTCTCTCCACTCCCACAGTTCAGTCAGTATCTCCGGTACAGGCTCCCTCTCCTGGCAGTTCAGCCCACCTTGTGTCTGGGCAGGTGATGCCTCCTGCAGGGCTCCAGGTGCAAGGCAAAGTCCTGGTGCCCATGGCCCCTCCCCAGGTGACAGTGCGGACCACCGCGGCTGCCCAACCTCCTCTGGTGACTCAGCCTTTCCCCGTTCCAGTGCAAAATGGGAGCCAGCCAGCAAGCAAGGTTAGTGTCTGTAGAGGAGGGAGGGAGAAGAGGCGCAGTGGGCCTTTACTGGGTGGCCTTACGTGTATATTGCTGATGTTGGTGTCTTAGAGGCGTGTGTGGCAAATTGCAACTTCTGTGACTGACATAAATGGTGCAGACCTGGCATATATGAATGGCTTTTTATGCTTTCTTTTGGATGCACAGCGTCCAACATTTATTTCTTGGCACAAAGGCAGGGTGGTTATCGGATTCATGGGGGTGGTAGATAAGCATAGGGTTGCGGGCTTGGAATGTCCTCAGCGAAGGTCGTTCTCCATCTCTCCCCCCCCCCCCCATTCTCTACACATCCCACTCCAGTCACCCTTTGGTTCTGAAGTCTTTAGCACAGTGTTCTCCAACCTTGGGTCCCCAGATGTTTTTGGCCTACAACTCCCAGCATGCCCCAGCCAGCATAGCTGGCTGGGGCATGCTGGGAGTTGTAGGCCAAAAACATCTGGGGACCCAAGGTTGGAGAACACTGCAGTTTAACAGAAAGTACGCACACTATTCTAGATACTTCTCTTGAACCACAAAGTATGGCAGGGCAGGGCCTTTGTTTCCAAAAGTAAAATTTCACAACCTGGAAAAAGGCATTTCAGCCAATTTTATTTTTTTAATTTCCAATTTCTGTATTCTCCCTAAATAATATACACGTCTCTGTGATTATAACATCATCGTAGTTCACTGTGGGGAGTAGAAATGTAACATTTCCACAAACATTGAAGTCATGGGGGGGGAACTTTTTTTTCTGGTTTTTCGGGGTGAAACAGCAATATGGGGGGGAATTGAAATATATGCAGTGTGGCGTAGTGGTTAGAGTGTTGGACTGGGACTTGGGAGATCCGAGTTCTAGTCCCCGCTTGGCCATGAAATACACTGGGTGACTTTGGGCCAGTCACTGACTCTCAGCTTAACCTACCTCACAGGGTTATTGTGAGGATAAAATGGAGAGGAAGAGGAGGATTATGTAAGCCGCCTTGGGTTCCTTGCAGGAAAAAAGGCGGGGTATAAATATAATAAATAAATAAATAAATACTTGCAATGCTTTCTTATCAAATCTAAACTAATTTTACTGTTTTAGCAACAGAAAAATCATAATCAAATATAGTACTGTTTAGCATATTTTCACATGTACAGATCAATCCTATGCATGTTTATTCAGAAGACTCCCTTGGCTGGATCTAGACTTAGTCATGAATTATTTGTCCCATTGAATTCAATGAGTTTATTACTCTTAAGCATGGCTGAGTCTGGGTCCAACCCACTCTGTTTACTGGAGCTTGCTCCCAGGTAAGCACACAGAATTGCAGCCTCAAAGCAGAAATGGCTGGGTTGGTATAAGCAAAAATGTGAATATACCTCATATATGAGAGAGAGAGAGAGAGAGAGAGAGAGAGAGAGATATGCACCCTATGCTGCCTAAGCACGTGCATCCCCATTTTTGACATCTTGAGAAGTAGTGGGGGAATGCCGACAAAAGAAGCCACAAATATTGTAGTAAATAAAATATTACTTGGACACAAGCAGTCTCATACTGTCACAATATTAAGGACTAGCAGCATATTTGGACATTAAGTTATACTTTATAACAACATTGAAAACATTTTGAGTGTTGTATATGTATACAGTATATACAAGAATTACTATTCTCTAATGCTGTTGACTGTGTAGTATGAAGATTTTTCTGTAAGACATTCTGTGTTTCTCTTGTTTCCAAAAGAGAAAATATTTGTAGGATTACTATTATTATTTTTTGCAGTGTTCCCCAGAATTTTCAAAAAGGTCCCAGGAAAAATGGAGGGAAAACAGGTTTTCCCCCAATTTTTTTTCGTGCAGGAATATAGCATTCAAGTCAGCCCTTTTAAATATTAAAACAAACTCTTGACCCAACAGAAAGATAGCAGTCTTCTGCAGGGCCACAATTATGCAGCAAAACTGGAGTGAAACTTCAGTACAGTATGCACTGCATTTATTGAAATCCTGAGAACCCGGTTTTATTTCTTTTCAGACAGGTTTCCAGTCCTCAGGGCTGTGGGGAAAGAGGAGAAAAAAGGGTATTAATAATAAAGGTAGTATCTGGTCCCAGAGTGTGGTCTGAAGGCACGTGAGGCAGCCATCTTGCTGAAGCTCAGCAGGTCTGGGTCTGGTCAGTGCCTGGAGGGGAGACCACCTTGGAACCGCATGTAGCCATCTTGAGTTTCACGATGGAAGAAAGGTGGGATAGAAATGTAAGTCAGTAAATAAACTTTAAAAACCCAGAAAGGGCTTGATGGGCCCAGAGGGACTTGAAGCCTTTTCTCTTCACAGGTCCCTGTCCCTACCGACCAAAGACCCCGGTTCACATTTCCCTCCCCCCACTAATACTTCAACTCTCCTTCCTCTCCCATCCTCTTATTACAGTTAGAACAGAATACCTAAACTGTGGGTTAGTCTGTTTCTGCTTCAGCAAACACTGAACTGAGAATGCAAAAAATTAAGGGCGCAATCCTATGCATGTTTAGACGGGGGGGGGGGGAGGCCTACAGCTCCCAGCATGGCTCGCTGGGGCATGCTGGGAGTCGTAGGCCGTTTTTCTATCTAGACAGGCATAGGATTGCGCCCTAAATCTGAACGGCTTAGAAAATTAAATTTTGAATAGCATTGGTTGGCAACATTTATGTGCTGCAATGGGAGCAGGTTTTGTAAACTCCTTTAAGGTGTAGGTCAGTGTGTGCGCGCACATGCACGACTTGGTCCGAGCCTTGGCGTCTCATCCGTCTACTTGTGCTGACCTGGCCTTTCTGCTCGTTCAGATCATCCAGCTCACCCCAGTGCCAGTGGTCCAGCCCCAGCCGTCTTCACAAAGCAGCGCTGCCCTGGTCCCCCCGTTGAGCCCAGCTACAGCTCCAGGGCGCTGTAGCTACCGCTGTCGTGGGCTCCCCCAGCCAAACCCAGAAAGTCCTCTTATCCTCCTCCTCCACCAGGTACAGATTTTCTATGCTAATTTGCAGTGCCAGATCCTGGGGGCACATGTGGGGGCTCTGAAGCCTTTCCAGCTGCCGCCGCTGTAACCCACTCCCTCTCTCTGCCCCCAGGATCACCTATGTGCCGTCGGCAGCTGGGCACCCCCTGTCCCTGGGCAGCTCGGCCTCCCACTCGCAGCCCAGCGGGGCCCCAGCCGCGTCTGCCACCACCTACGTCCAGTCCCCAGTGGGCTCTGCCCCCATGGCGCTGGGTTTCACGGCTATCGGGCCAAATGGGCAGGCCATAGTGCAGCCGCTGCTCTCGGGTAAGGCCAGGGAGCTGGCTGGGGTGTGGGGGTGGCAGGGGAGGTTGGACTTGATGCCAGGGCGGATGGGTGTGTTCTTTTGTGATGGGAGTGGGGTGGAAAGGGGTGCTGGTAAAAGCTGGCATCAAGGGGGACTGTAGTCCATGTGTCTGATTTCCCTTCCTGCTCTACTTCCTCCAGGTCAGAGCCCTCTGTTGGCTCCAGGGCAAGTGGGGGTGTCCCCTCTTCAAAGCCCCCAGCTCCCAGCTTCCTGCGCTGGACAAGGGCAGGTCATCACGGCCATCTATCCCAGCCCCACAGGGACCAGTCCCGCTCCACCAGCCGGTCACAGTGTGGTCTACACGGTGGCAGCCACAAGCACTGCCGCTGTCTCCTCTCCCACAGCCATCCTGCCCAAGGGGGGCAGCAGCAGCACTCAGAGCCCCGGGGGTTCCAGCCAGGCACTGATTTCCACAGGTATGGAGTGGTTGGAGGGCAGGAACAGGGCAGAGGAACCGCAGCTGAAGCTGGCGCTTGCCCTGTGGAGAGGAAACTGAGAGGAGGAGGAGGCGAAGGCGGACAAGCGGGCAGGCAGGGTGATTACACTGAACTAAAATGAAAAATTTGGCACCTAGATGTCTCGGATCCTGCAATCTGTAATCCTGCCAAACTGTGCTCATCATTTCACTTTTGCTGCTCACGTGGAAAACTGCTGTAAGTTTTACTGAGCCCACGTTGGCTCTGGTGATTTCAGCAGAAGTTGCCCACATGTTTTCCAGCATAGCTTGTCAAACATAAGGACTAGAAAACTTGCTTTTAAAACAATTGCGCTCTCAAGATGCAGAATCTGCACCTGATATTGAATTACGTGGACTCTTTGCCCTCATATGTAATCCCAGAATGAATGCCATCCTACAGATTAAGGCGATATGCTACAGAGAGAGGGGCGAATTGATGGACAGTGAAGAATAAACTATGGTAACTGTGGTTGACCCTGGTAACCATCTCTGTCTCCCCACCCACATTCTTTTCAGCCACCCAGGTCATTCCTTCAGCAACTGCCCGACCTCAACGCCCACCGCTCAAGCCTCCTCAAAAGGTGAAAGCTACCATCGCCAGCATCCCTGTTGGCTCTTACGAGTCGGCCCCCTCGCCCGGTTCAGTTCGGCCCCCTGTGGGACAGCAACAGGAATCTGGGGTGGCGCGATATCATCGGGAGGCTGAAGCCATGGAGCGGGCTTCACGGGAGACGGGGTCCCAAGAGCCCCCCTCTTCCCCTGCATGTCGGGGTACTGAACAGACTCCAGCCAAAGCCCAGGAGTTGAAGCGGGATTCTTGGGAGCCAGTGTCCCCCCCGTCACCCCAGCAGCCACAAGTGACAGAGACAGCAACCACAGAAGTCTGGAGTCAGCGGGATACAGCAGTGGGGCCCAGTGAAGAGAGGGCGGTCCGTGACCCCCAGCCTGTCCCTCCACTGGGCAGCAAAGGAACTGAGACGGTAAGAAGGCCTTAAGACCCTTGCTCAACCTCCACCTTCCACCAGCCTTCCTTGGTTTTTTTTCCATACCCTGCTTTGAGATGGAGCACGAGCAGCCTCTTTGCAGTACTTGAAAAGCACATAGGAAAACATTTTTGGTGGCCATCCTCCCCTGAATCATCTCCTTGGAGACTCGCCAAAGCTGTAGCCTGAGCATCTTTCAGAGATTTTGGAAGACCTTTCTGGTTTTTGGTTGGCGCTTGGTAGCTAGGTTTGAGCTCACAAAGGTTAATGGATTTGAACATTATTTACTTGGGTTTGAGTAAAAACCCTGCCTCAAGCTTCCAGACTATCCCCCCTCCTTTATCCTGCCCCATGAAGAACAAAGAGCTTCCCTCCTAGTAGTTCACTTTCCCATTTATGTCTTGCCAAAGTGCCTCTGTATTCACCATCGCCCTTCTGAATGCCTCTTTCCAGCTGCTCACTGGCATTCTCTTTCCCCTCCACCCCTCTTCTTGCTCAGGCCCTGAAATTCCCTACTTCTCCTGATTGGAGAACGGCAGGTGCCGAGGGCCGCTCCGAAGCTTCAGCACCATCCATGGGCCCATCCTCCTCCTCGCTCAGCCCCGGCCCTTCAAACTCCGGCGAGGGCTCTAGAGGTGGGGCTCCGACGGTCACTTCAGCAACAGCATCAGCCTCGACAACAGAAGGCCCTGAGCCAAAGGAGGGACCACCTGGGAAGAAAGTGAAGGTTCGGCCTCCTCCACTCAAGAAAACCTTCGACTCGGTTGACAAGTGAGTGATTTGGGAGGCGATGACTGAGGGAGCGTGTTGCCGAAGACCCTCAGGATTCGTGGTTTGCAAACTGCATTCTGGGGAAGCTTATCAAGGTGTTCCTCAAGGAGACCGTTGGCAATGGTGGGCAAGCTTTCTCGAAAGATAGCTTGCCTGTTGCTACCAATCTTCCCTTTCAGTGGCCAGGGTTGGTTGTATTCCAGGGAGCACCTTCAGTTCCAGCCAGGGTGACAGTGAGCCTCTAGAGCAGAGAGGCAACCCGGTGCCATCCAGATGCATTGGACTCCTACTCCTATCAGCCCCAGCCAGCATGGCCAGGAATTATGGGAGTTGTAGTCCAAACTTCCACCCACCCCTGCTCTAGATAGTGCTCTGTATGAACAGAGTATGCTGTAGAATACTTTCCAGAATCCTCTGCAATGCTCGGGGGTTTCCTGAGGAGCATTTAAATGTGCAAAAAGTTCCCTGAAGCTAGAAAGTTTGAAAGCCACAGACCTGGAGGAATTAAGTTTAGACAGAAATCATACACACTTTTCTGGAAGGGCTGAAGATTCTGGGGCATGTACTTGGGCTGGCTGTGAAGGCTGGCTGGGCCCAACTAACACTCAGTACCAGAAAAAGCACGCACCTCCCTAATGTGCAAATAAGTTAGTGTCTGCTTCTGTCTGGGTATACATGTCGGGAAGCCCGTGTTGCTTTTCAGTGCATATTCACTCCTTGAAAAAGAAGCTTCCATGGCCGCTCACACCTGATGTGCCTGTTTTGTGTGGCATTATTCTGTCAGGATGGGTTGCTTGTGATGCTTGTGTAAAGGGGTAAAAATCACCTGTGAAGCCACTTTGCGTATCTAAAGCCCCCACGGAGATCTGGTGCCAATGGAGGTGGAATACCAGAGGGGACTGTGGGGTGGTCCTGGGGCACTGTCCTTTTGAGGAGCAAAGCATGAGGAGGGAGTTGGGTTGGGGAGCAGTGAGGGGCTGTTCCAGGGGAGGGGGCAGTTGGCTGCACTGTGTAACCCATACCTCATCCCTCCCCAGCAGGGTTCTGTCAGAGGTGGATTTCGAGGAACGCTTTGCTGAGCTGCCCGAATTTAAGCCTGAGGAGGTCTTGCCATCACCCACTCTGCAGTCGCTTGCCACCTCGCCCCGTGCCATCCTGGGCAGCTACCGTAAGAAGCGCAAGAACTCCACTGGTAAGGGTTGGTCATGGAAATAGAAGCTGGTTTGGAGTAGCAGTCACTGAGAGTTGGAAGTTGAAAGGAAGTGTAGTCCCTACAGCGAGGAAGATCTAGGATAGCAATGGGGCAAGGACCGAGGAAGAACTGCAAAAGCCAGGCAGATACATGAAATGCTATTCTACACTGTGGAAAATCTCCAATATGGCTAGGAAGGAAGCTGTGAGGCTGATGAGGGTTACTTGAGTCAAGAAATACTGTGGGATTTCCTGAGAATACTACAGTAATACCTTGGATTGCAAGTAACTTGGTCTGAGAGCGTTTTGCAAGACAAGCAAATTTTAAAAATAAATTTTGACGTGATAAACAAGCGACATCTTGCAATACAAGTGTAGGGATGTAACCGCTCGCCTTGAGCGGGCGTAGCAGGCCGAAATCGGCCCTGCACACGCCCGCCAGAGACTCGCTTTGATGTAAGAGTGTTTTGGATTACAAGCACGGTTCCGGAACGAATTATGCTTGCAATGTACCTTTTAAACAACTGTTTTAACAGCTTTAAATAAAAGCTTTTAAAAATATTTGTGGTATGGTTTTACTGACTGCTTTGAACTTTAAGGGGAGTTACGTTGATAAAAAAAATATGGTAAGTAAAGATAATGTATTTAGTCCTCACGGTAGTGAAGAATAATTGCTTGAAGGTTCAGAAATCAGGGGGTGGGGGGTAAGATAGCTTTTTGCATATTTTGTGGAAGCTCATCATAGCTCCTCTTCCTATGCTTCTGGGGTAACAGGAATTGTGGTGAAATCTCTTTATCTCTCCCCTTTCACACCTCTGGAAAAATGTGCAACGGAAGCATAAATTTGCACTTTGTTTCCAACCCAACATGTGAAACTGTTTATACGATAAGTCAGTAATGCTGCACCCTTGGGTTTTATCTGGTCCAGAATGTTCGATGTCTGTCTCTCTGACTGAGCAACATGGGTTGGGCTTCCTTTTCAGACCTGGACTCTTCCACTGAGGACCCCATCTCCCCCAAGCGGAAGATACGGCGTCGCTCCAGCTGCAGTTCAGAGCCCAACACTCCCAAGAGTGCCAAGTGTGAAGGAGATATCTTTACCTTTGACAAAACCGGTAGGTGAGGGTGGACAAAAGTTCGGAGTGGGTAGGACTAGCATAGAACGCAGAGCTTGCCCCTCTCTCTATTTCATGCACACATGTTGAATCTGGCCCTTTTTGGCTTAGCTCTGCATCACAGTCCATAACCCTTTCTTGTTTCCTCAGCCTCTTTCCTCTGTTGTCTATAGCTGCCGCTAATCCCACACGCTGCTTCTGGTCTTTCTGTTTTGCCCACCCACAAAAAGCAAATTGTGGTTGCCAGGCAATGGCAAGACATGATTATCCAAATATATAGGGGGCCCAGTACTAAAAGTGATCATGACCCCTGCTTGCCTAAAAATTGGCATGTGCTGTTTCTAGATGTGACAGGTGCAAAAATGGAGGCTGCACAATGACCCTAGAGGAATCTTTCGGTTCTGAACCTGAGAGGGATCTGTGAGAGAGATCCTAATAGCAGAATTAAGGTGGTTTTGTACCTGAAAGGGACCTGCGAGAGAGATCCAAATAGCTGAAGAGGCTGGTGCTGGTAGAATAAAATAAGAATATATATTTCAGTATAAAGTTAGAATTTGAAATGTAATTATGTTGTTACTGTTAAAATGTGGAAGCTCATCATTAAAATGTATGGATATCTGTGGAAATTTGAGACTGAACAAAGGGTGGAAATTTATAAGGGCTGAAATTTATACTATGTTCTATAATAATATATGATGGATTACGTAATTGAAAGAAATTTGTTTTTCCTTGTGGGATTAATGGATAATTAGTGGGGTAAGAAGTCATGGAATGTTATTAATATATCTTTGTGAAATGTATATTAACGGTTAGTGAAGATGTTGGATAAATTTTTGTCAACACTTAGAGAATAATTAATATTTACATTTTGGGATAAATGGAACCTTCTAATAGTTTATATGTAGAAATTAAAAAATGATTTGTGTTCTTTGTGGGTTAGATGACTATAAAGAAAATTAGGGTATAATGGGAAAAAGAAATGTATTTGTAATTACAGAGTAAGATAAACTATTGTTACTTATACTTGCTGTGGAGAAAATCCGGAAGTCCATTTTAGTTTAGTCTTGCTGTATTTTTTTTGTAGTGTTTCTTTGTGTTTTCTTGTATTTGTGTTAATAAAATAAATAAAATAGAAAAAAAAGAGGAATCTTTCACAACTGGTTCCCTCCAGATGTGTTGGAGTACAAGTCCCATAAGCCCCAGAGTTGCCTCATATTTGCCCAGTTGGTCCTACTGTTTTTCTTTACAGGGTCATGGTGGGCTCCGGATGCTAACAGTCCCTGTCTTCTTGTAGGCACAGACTCGGATGACGTACTTGGCGAGCTGGAGTACGAGAAGGTGCCATACTCGTCACTCCGACGTACCTTGGACCAGAGGAGGGCTCTGGTTATGCAGCTCTTCCAGGATCATGGTTTCTTCCCTTCAGGTAGGGAGGAAATTCAGCATTGTTACGCTGGTTGATAACGGCCGTGGGAGAGATGCCGTTATTTTGTGCCTGGGTTTTTTCCCTTTTGTTAGACAAGGGGTCCCAGTCCCAATGCAGTTTGGCGCTTCTAGATTCCAACAGAGTGTCAACCAATCACAGGCTTCCCAGGATAACCCCCTCTATCCTATTGCCAAATGGCAGCTTTCAGTTTGCAACAGGAAGTGATGACTGTGTGTCTTTCCACACTTTTCCTGTAGCTTTTTGACCTTGCTTGGGTGTGGGTTGCTGTCTTAGAAACTGCAGATAGAAATGCTGCAGGTCCTGCACATTTCTGGATTATTGCCTCAGGAAGGCCTCTTTCCCTTCTGCTATTTATTTTAAATAGGTGACTGTCTGTGTGTAAAGAAGGGGCGCGCCCTATACAAGCAGCTCTCTTCTCTCCTCCCCCTCCCTTCCACAATCAAATTGCTGTGCTCCTGACAAGCTTTTCTGCCCCCTTTCGCAGCCCAAGCCACTGCGGCTTTCCAGGGCCGCTACTCCGACATCTTCCCTACGAAGGTCTGTTTGCAGCTCAAGATCCGGGAAGTGAGACAGAAGATTATGCAAGCAGCCACCCCGACGGAACAGGCACCAAGCACACCCGAGCCCGGAGGCCCCACAGGCCAGGGCAGCACTGCAGAGGGACAGCCTTTGGAGCTGGCCCTCCCGCAGGACTCAGCACAAGGAGTGGAGGCCGCCGCCACCGCCACCCCAACAGCCACCCCTTCTACAGCAGCGGCTGGTTGGGACTGTAACCAGCAATCTTCCCCGGGGGGCGGCGGCGGCAACACCAGCAGCAGATGAATGGCTATGAACAGCTAAGCGAGATAAACAGCCTTGTGGATGGGGGATCTTGGGAGCTTTGCCCCCCCCCACTTATGTCCTTCCCCTGCTAACTTCACCTCTCCCCCCGCCACTGGGACTGGAAGGGGGAGGCAGTTGCCCACGCTGTGCAGACTCTTCCTGTGCTCCCTTCTTGCACTCCTGCCCAGCCATGCTAATCTGAAAGGGAAGGGCTCGTGGACTCCTGTAGGGCCCTCTGCACCCCCCCCTCCTCCCAAGGACTCAGTGGTGGTGCTTCAGTTTCAACCATTCCAGGACACAGATGTTGCCCT
Organism: Shinisaurus crocodilurus; assembly: GCA_021292165.1. Lineage (NCBI taxonomy): Eukaryota > Metazoa > Chordata > Lepidosauria > Squamata > Shinisauridae > Shinisaurus > Shinisaurus crocodilurus. The sequence goes on from CM037885.1 coordinate 9,915,118, forward strand.
TGTTGGGGAGGGGGCGCCCAGGGCCATCGGAAACAAACATCTGTAAAGCGACAGCTTCTAATTTCAACCCCTCCCCCTTTAATAATGTTAAATATTTTGAGATCCCACATACTCATTGCTTCTGTGTCAGTAACTGGGGCGGAAAGGAGTCTTTTCCACCCACTGCTGCAGTGGGTGGGGTGGGAGACAGTTTATGGCTTTGCCTCCTGGACAGGCTATTGCTTTGGTCACTCAGGCAACCGGGTCACTGGAGGAGGAAGAGGAAAGCATATCCAGACTGCTGCTGGGGTCAGTTGAGCTTTGATGACGCCTGTTCCTCTGACTGGTCGAGGTTCTGCTTTGACATTGAGAGGGGAAGGGGGCGTTATTCAGGGGAGAGACTTCCTGTGTGGTGCAGCCTAAATCTGGATAGGAGATGAGAGGGGGTCTTGGGGTGGGGTGGTTGTCCCAGCACTAAGAGTAAGAAGCAAGAGGGCAGTGCTGGTGGATGGGGGCTCCACCCCCCCAAGTGTGAGTGCCCTGGTGGCCGCAGCCACATGTTGACCATGTGTAACCCCTTCTGTATTGGGGTGGCCCCACCTCACATGCTATTAAAGCTCTTTAACAATCTGTTTGGTTGTGGAGTTGCTCATCTTTAGATAATATCCTCTGGCAAGACTATACTTCCCACCAAATCCTGCTGTCTAGTCTGCAACGGTGGCCCCAGCTTCCTCTGACTCCTTTGGCTTTCTCAAAAGTCAGTTTTCTAAGCCTCAAGAGTGGAAAGGTCTGCTTGAAATGTGTAGGGTAATGTCTGTAGGAGTCTCAAAAGGCAGAGGAATTCCTGTGGGCAGGGCCTACTATTTGAGCCCCATGTAGCTCCTCCTTTCCTCCCTGTGACTTGCATAGCTGGCTGGGGCATGCTGGGAGTTGTAGGCCTTTTTTTCTGCTTAACTTGCATAGGATTGCGCCCTTAGTGAATTAAAACCCGCCCGCTCTCTTCCATAAGTCACCATTCCCAATCCGTTCCCCTATCCTTATCAAAGAACACTCGGTTATAGGGAAAGAAATACCCAGTCTTGTGCTTAGAAATGTACGCGCTGATTTTATTAAGTAAACATAGGCAAGTTCCCATTAACTTGCTCTGTGCCCAATTTTCTCTCCTCCTTTTGGCATAAATAGGTCAACATGCTTCTCCTTTCCCAGGGTTGCTTTTAGCCCCTACCCACCCTGGCCCAATTTCCCACAAGCACTTATCAGTCTAAAGAACTAACACCCATGCTGGAAGGGGTGGAAAACCCAGTATTCAATGCGGAATACTGGGTAGGTGAAGGGGGGGGAACAGCTGGGGGAGCTGCCTCTGTTGCCTACCCAGCTGACGACTGGAGGAGGCAACAGCATTCTAGCGTCTAAGCAGGTGCCCCCGGCAGTTTGCCAGCCAGAGTATGGGTTCATCTTGGGCATGGATAACTAGCGGTCAAGGAGCCTGGGCGTGGCATTCTCCCAGTAGGCACAGCAGCAGGCGGTGCAGCCCAGGGCAGAGTCTAGCATACCCATTGCGGGTCAGGTGGAGGTAGTCGTACATGTCATGGTGACTTATGGTCCCATCCGAATGCACAAAGCCCGGATCGGCATTGAGAAAGGAGGCGTTGGGTAGCAGCGGCACCTTGCCCTCCAGCAGTTCGTTCACTCTTCGGTTCTTCTCCCGTAGCGGGTTGGGGTTCTTGCCCCGTGGCAGCAAGCCCTATATACGGGACAGAGATGATACAAACCTGTTAAACCACCGCAGGGATGGCCCACGTGCCTTAGGTCTGCACTCTTCCCCCTGGCATTCCCACCCAGAGTCTCACTTACCAACACAACCACCCGGGCCTGTGGCTGCTGCTGATTGATGACCCGCACAATAGCGTCTATGCCACCAGCCACCTCCTCTGCCGTGTGACCATGGTTGTTGGTGCCCACCCAGACGACCACAATCTACAAGTGAAAAAGAAACTAGGTCTGTTTCTAGTGCAGGATGGTGCGGCAGTTAACATGGGCTAAAGGAGACCACCCCTTGTTGCCAAAACATAATCATCTGGATCACTTTCAAGATTTCCCACCAGCAGCCTCTGCCCATGTTCTAGTGCCATAATAAGGGCTCTGGCTATTCTGCTTTTATCTGCCATGTTGAGGTGCAAGGGAAGAACCTGCTGTTGCAAAATTGGGTGGTATGGGAGTCCCTATGCTTTTTTTAGCTGCAAGTTTCTAGCCCTTATGACTGGATGAAGGCTTGGGAAGGTAGGAAGGATGAGCCTCTGGTGCAATCTCAGGAGTAGATTGGGTGCCTGGGCACGTGTGTGTGTGTGTGGGGGGGATTTGGTACTCTGCAAAGCTCTTCCATCTGTTGTAGCAACACTGGGCTGTGTGTTCTGAGAAGCCTACAAGTGTGGAATTTTATACTGGACACAACTCAGTATCTTGGGAATCTCTGCTTTCATTTTTTAAAAATGTTCAGGTTCATAACAGCTATGAGGCTATGCATGAAAGGGTGTAAACGAACCTTCCCCAACCCAGTGCCCTCCGGCTGTGTTGGGACGGCAACTCCCATCATTCCCAGCCAGCATGGCCATAATCTCAGCAGCTGGGGAAAAGGCACCTGGGCCGTATTTTCCGTTTTAGGGAGTTTTTCTCTCTACATTCATGAGCCAATGATTCCTTGGAGGATACTTCACTCCTAGTTCTTGCCTCTAAAAGAATTGCCAAAGTACTTTTTAAAAACTCTTCCTGGAAACAGAACAAATCATTCAAAAATCAACATATGCAAATCTGCATGATTTATACTTGGTTTTCTTGTTGCAGAATTCAAACAGACCTAGTTCTCCCTAGAAGTCTGCATTCACTACAGTGACTTTATTTCCTCCTGCTGCTCGACATTCATGCACCCCTGATCCCGGTCCATGCTTCCTGCAGGAGGGAAGCATTCACAGGAGGGGCTATAACTCAAAGGTCGAGCCTGGTGCTTTGCATTTATGGGGCTCCAGACTCAATCCCTGGCAGCTCTGGCTAAAAGGATCCTGGGCAGCAAGGCTGAGAAACACCTCTGCTTGCGATGCTGCCAAGTCAGTAGACAATACTGGGTGTAATGGACCCATAGCCTGAGTCGGTATAAGACCATTTCATATGCCCCTTCACCCTTACCTTTGGTCGGATGTGCTGTAACTCCCCGTTCTGCAGGCGCCAGAGAACGTGCTGGGTGGCATCACCCCCGATGCCAAAGTTGAGAGCATGTAGAGGCGAGAAAAGCTCCCTCCAGATCTGGGGGCAGAAAAACAATCAGCTGTCAGGTTATAAACGAGTTTCCTCTTACCCATTTAGCTCCCTAGAAGTTCCTTTTGGAGCCACTTTACCTCAAACTGGTGAAGAAGCTGCACCAACGAATCACCAATGAAGACAACCTCTGGTTCCTTGTCTTTGCTGTCAGCAATAAAGCGATGGTGCTGTTTTATGGGAAGAAAGAGTAGGAACATCAAGAGAGAAAGTTAAAAAGGGAATGTTATCTGCTGTGGGGGAGGAGGAAAGAAGCAACCTAGGCATTCCAATGTTATGCAGTTAAATGTGCCTATACCCATTGATGTGCCAAATGCTGCATAGAATCACAGCCTTAATCCCAAATGAATTAATGCAACATTACTACCACAGCCTACCTCTAAACTTGCATTCACTTACCACAGAACTGCCATATATTTACATGCCTAGCTGGAGAAGAACTGCCTTTTTCCATGTTCTGTTGTCTCACACTGACGGAGCAGAAGGTGGAGAGTGTGTGTGTGTGTGTGTGTGTGTGTGTGTGAGTGAAAGGGAGAGAGACTTTTTGCCATTTTATTTGGCTATTTTTACCTTTCCCAAATTACTGGGAGGGAAATTAAGTACACCAGCTCCAAGGCTGGGGGTGTTCTTCCCCTGTTCCAGGGGTGTGTTAGGGGCCCAGGAGGGCTTGAAATAGTGCATATACATCGTATTTCCCGACACATTCATGGAACACATCTTTTTTGCGTTCTCTGATGTCGAAGGCCTGACATAGGAGAAGCGCTAGCTGCAGTCCTCTCCACAGCCTCATGGAAGAGGCTGGTGTGGTTGGGTCTCCCACTCCAAGGGCTGACCTCTCTGCCCTTGCAGGGGGAGATCCAAAAAACCCCATGGCCCCTGGGATGCCCTTCTAGGGACCACAGGATTGCAGTCTTCATTTGTGGGGTAGTTGAGAGGCTAAAATGAGTCAAGTGAGGTTTAACACTAGAAACTTCCCAATGAGCTTTGTAGCACAGCAGAAATGTGGGCCACGTTTCGTAGCATTCAAAGCCAATCCTCCACCATTGTTCATATTAGCACCAATTTCTTGTAGAGACTAAGGTTAAGTAGTCAGGGTCCCCCCCCCCCCCCCAAGAACAGCCGACAGGAACAGATAGGAGCCGAGAGACAAATACTGTAAGGTTTGCAGGACACAGAATAATGGGCTCAAGTTACAGGAACCCAGATTCCACCTAAACATCAGGAAAAATTTCCTGTCAGAGCAATAAGACAATGGAATCAACTACCTAGGGAGGTGGTGGGCTCTCCAATCTGGAGGCATTCAAGGTGCAGCTGGACGGCCATCTGTCAGGGATGCTTTGACCTGGATTCCTGCATTGAGCAGGAGGTTGGACTCGATGGCTTTGTAGGCCCCTTCCAACTCTACTTTTCTATGATTCTATGAAAATGTTAAAAGTGGGCTCTAGTCCCCAAAAGCTTCTGCCACAAAAAATCTGTTAGTCTTCAAGGTATCACAAGACTCTCTGTTGCTTTTGTTGCAATAGATAGAACATTAAAAATAGGTCCCACATTGAGGGTTAAATGTGAGTTCCAAGGATGAAGAGGCGATACTGCTTTGCACTCCTGCAGGAGTGGATTTCCCCGCCATCTCTGTCCCCCTCACTGTTAGTCAATGAGCCATTTTGACACCAACACCCCCATAAGATTAAATTAACCTGTGCAAATGACACACTGGGCCCAAGGATACAATAATAATCATTAAATTAAAATGGGAAGGCCGAGATCACTCCCACCTTATCCCAAGAAGAGCACTGAGCCAACAGTAAGGGCCAGAGACTTTTGAGCCAATGCTACTCAAGAGCCCGTTTGGGCCAGTGAAAGAGGCACGTAGCTGCAGCCACCTCCCACGACCCCTCCGCCACTTCCTCCAGCTTTACGCTCTGCAGCGACGGCAGCCCCCTGGCGGCCCTTCGGCTTAGCCGGGCCTCTCTCACCAGTGACATCCATCGCCCGTCTCCTTGCACATCAGTGGCTGGGCAGGGGGTGCTGGCTGGGTTCTTGTCACCGTCACTCATGGTCCCTTGTGGCTCCTGGGGAGACAAAGCACACAGCAAGAATGGAATCACACACAAAACTGCACACACTACCCCCCCCCCCCACAGGAGTACTACAGCGCACTGCCCATGGTGAAAAATGGACTGTGCTATCCAGTGAAGGGAGGCAAGGGGTGTGTGTACCTGCACGGAGAACAACAATTCCAGGTAAGCAAGCGAGCAAACGTGCTTCCTTCTTCCTCCTCTACCCCTCCCCCGTCGAGGGTGAGTGGTTTCGCCGATTCACCCCAGCTACACAAAGAATCGGCGGTACCATTCCTCAAAGAAGGGGGGATTTTACCCCACTCATCCCTGTCATGTTTGGGGTTCCTTCGTTTCAAAGCAGGCACTGCCAAAGGGCATGATATAAATATTGCATTTGTGTGTGTGGGGGGGGGTCGGGGTTGATACCTAGGGATTTTAGTCTCCACAAGCAACACAAGAATACTTAATTTCTCTGAAGCTACCCCTTTTTGACATAATGGTCATTCCCATGCCTCCCTTCTCAGTGCATAGTGGTACCATCCCCAAAGGTCCGAGGATTCCAATACGTAGTGGGCAGTACCAATACGCATATTGGGGGGAGAAACGGATTGCGTACACAATCTCCCCCAAGGTTTCACGTAATGGTTCGAGGTTCCTCTCTTCTTCTCCTATAGCCTTCTCATTGAAGAGCGGGCATTAGGTTCCCCCAGAGCAAGAAAAAGCGGGCGTATTCAATCCCACCCCTCTCATGCGCAATGGTTCGTCCTGCCCTTATCGTTTCTACGCTGTAGACAGCCAGTACCATTCGAAGAAGGGGGAATACTCACAGGGTTGGTCAAAAAGAAATCAATTGGTCCTCTGACCCCTAAGCAGCAGGACGAACTCCTTCGGCCGCCGACTACACGGTCTCAGGTCCGCTCTGGAAGCGGTTGCTGCTGCGGCGGCCTGGACGGAACCATCAGACAGGACAAACTGAGGGGAGGAGGCTGCGCTCCTTCTTTCGCCCCTGTCTCGTGAAGAAAATGGTTCCGGCCACTCAATCCGACTGCCGCTATTCCATTCATCTTCCCGCTGTTCTAAACTCTCCCCACCACTCCTGCGTCAATTTGGCTGTTCTGTGTATCTTCTGTCGCCTGATGGTGATGATGTATCTCCCGTCGACTGATACCAAGTGGCTGTTTCCTCCTCTTTGGAGCCGCTGACTAGGAAAGCTTACTTTACACTGCACTCCTATACTTACCTGTGGTAAGCCCCATTATTTATTTATATATACATACTACTTTTACACTGCTTAATATCCTAAGATCTCTAAGCAGTTCACAATACACACACATCTATAAAATACGGTATAAAACCAATATGCAAACAGTGAAAGAACAACAATAAATACATAAAAACACAACAACCAGACATCGTAAGTCATTATCCATTACAAGTCAGGGCAAGTAAATAAATATGTCTTTAAGAGGTGTTTAAAGCTTGACACACTTTCTGCCTTTCCGAACCACACGTGGGAGAGTGTGCCAAAGGGTGGGTGCTGATTCAATCAAGTGGTTCAGTCCTTCAACCAGACTATACAGAGACAAGAGCATAAACTAAAAAATGCAAACTCGTTCTGCCTAAGCCTAAATTTTGGGCTACACATGGGAGGCATGGGCCATACGATTTTTCACAAGGGAGGTGTGACACCAAAAAGGTTAAGAACCACTGCACTAGGGTAAATGCAGCCAACCCAATGCATGGGTGGGGATTCATAAACCTCCTGTTTGCCTGGGACTGCAAAAGCCAAGGGATTTTTAAGTACTTGGAAGGTCATCATATAAAGCTGATACATTTGGGTTGATGACTAGCGGCTTGCCTGGCTGAGGTGAAATTTCCCCACTTGTATTCTGAGGTCCAGTTCACACAACAAGTGGTAAACTTGCATTGGGATATCTACATTTGTGTATGAAGAACCACTTCAAGTGTAATATTATATCCAGATAGGAACTGAGCAATGGCAAGCCATTGCATTCTCTCCATCAGCCACACAGGGGCTCCATTTCCCCATGAAACTCAGTAGGACAATGAAAGACATGCCACTTTGGGCCTGAGTACACTGCACACCAGGTAGATTGTCCCTAGTTTCCCACATTGTGCTTGGGGAATTGCAGCTTTCTGAGGTTGGTGGGGGTGGAGTGGGGAGTAAGAAATTCTAGCAGGAAATTCTCAACCTTTTCTAGTAACTATACCTTCACTTTCAGAGTTAAATTTACTTAAGTTTGTGGGGAAGGCATGCCCTGAGGATGTTTTCACATGTGGTACTTAGTTTTGCTGCCCCTGCATCTGAAATTCAAAACTATATTGGCTAGAGAATGCTTCTTTCCACCTTGCATTAACCACTTGGTTACATGGTCATGTGGAGAACCATTTGTGTGAACCAACTGCATACACAGGGATTGTCACAGCCATCTCTGTAATCCCAACTCCCCTTTCCTACCTTATATAATTCAACCAGTTCTAGGTTGTGTTTGGAGCTGCTGGGTAGGGTTTTTTTTGTTTTTGTTTTGTTTACTATGATCCTCATTATGTTTTGTTTAGTGTTTTGGTTTTATAATTGTTTTAACATTTCCCCCCTGTTCATTACTTCGGTGTATTTTGCATAACATACATGTTTATTCAATACACTTGTTTCTCTGCCTCAGTTCAAGCCTCCTTGCTGAGCTTCACAAGAAAAACAACAACCCAGTTCTTATATTCAGGACTCACCAAACAAAGGGGAGGAAGAGAACAAAGAAAATAGTTTGTCCCCTAACCTACCTCTGGTGACACAGCCCTCTTTCTTTGTGATGTTGTTGCTGCTCCTCTGAGGCTGAGCATCTGACCTTTTTACCGTTTGTCTCAAGAAAATCTCAGTCTGCCCACTGGGAAGTGGTGCTATTAAACCCTCTTTGGCTTACTATTATCCTCCTCCTCTCATTAGGATCCATTACAATCCCATTAGCAGCAACAATCAATGCTCCCATTGACATCCCCAGCTAAGGCCTGATCTGCTCAGAGCCTTCCTGTCATTTTAGCATTTATTTCAAGCAGATAAATATGCTCCACTTGAGTGGCTTGGATGATGAAGTGTGCAAATGGTTGACTATTATCAGATAGAATTCTGTCATGTTAAAGCCCTGTCCAGTTGCCACAGGGTTGGCTACCCCCCAAAATTAGGACTGGATGACATGTTCTGCAAGCTGTACTGGGTAGTCTGATTGATGTGTTTCTGCAACAATTGCTTTGCCAGATGCCTGCACACTGTGATGTGAGATGTGTTGGTGTGTGGAGTACTAATAGTGAAAGTCTTTTCTAGGAGGAGCATGACACAACAGAGAGAAGTCCTTCTTTCTCTTGCTTGTGCATCCCTTCTCCTCTTGGGTAAAAGAGTAGATTGGGGGAAATGACAATTTTGGGGGAGATCACAATATGATTCTGTACTGCAGAAGGAACCTCACTTTATTTAGTGATTGAGCTCACAGCTCCTGGATTCTTTGACATCTGCTGGACAGGGAAAGTTTTAAAGGTGGCTCTCTGTGAGTGCGTATGTTCAAATGTCCATATTGGATCTGGTACATGTGACAGCACTTGGATTTCTGAGATTTTTGCGTTTAAAAGATGTTTATAGCTCTTGTTGTTGTGGAGATGTTTGAAAATAAGTAGAAATGTTTGTAGAAGAATTCAGCATGCAATGGAAAGATTGTCTGTGGGTTGTGTGGCTATCTGAGCTTACCTTGTGGTCTTCACTCAAAGTCTTCTCCTTGCATACCCTCCAAGGCACCTGTCATAACATACTTGATTTCCCTGCCCCCAACCCACAATTCGACTCTGCCTTCAATACTGAATTCAGCATAAAGCTTACAAATATAACCTTACTAGTATACTCTGAGTACAGAATTAGAAGATTCTGGATCCAGATTCTAAATGGCTCTGATTTATAAAACTTCAATCCTCCCTGAAATAACACCAGAGAAGCATCAGGTATAAAGTAAAAAAAAATCTTTCAAACCTACAGCTTTGGGATAAAAACTCATACAAACTACTGCTGGTCTTCTCAATAATTTATTGGCAGCAAACAGTGCTGTAGAGAATGTAACACATATATCTTCCTTTGAGTCATGAAATCAATCGCAAAGACCTCCTGTAAATGGATCAAATTCTTCATGTGCCCTAAAACTATCTTTTGTCCATTAATCATTGCAATGTGATTTATTTAAAAATGGTAAAAGGTCATTACGGTATCCAATTTCTTCAAGAAGGAACAGAAACTGCTTAAGCTATTTGCTAAAAACAAAAAACAAAAAACTTCATTCCATTTAAAATTAACATTTGTTCAAATCTCTTTCACAAATTCTGCCTATTAGTTAAAAATGAATTGAATGTGTTAAGTGATCCTGGCTTTGTGTTGCCACAATTAAACCACCAGCAGTTGTAATAACTTAGTTGTGGATCAGAATGAAATAAATGCAAAGGCTGTGACCCTGGCCATGGGCCACCTCACCCATTAAAAGATGACTGGCTTGGAGAAGGGATCTTACCCAACAGAACCTCCCCTCCCCACTCTGCTTTCTCAAAGTATTCTATATATGCAGGTGGATATATGGGCACTACTGTCCCTCACCTCCCATTATCAGAAGCCTGGCTGGGGAGGGAGATGGACCCCATCTGGCCAATGCTTAGAGAAAGAGAGGGAGAGGTGTTGGCCTGGTGGAGGCGGTTTGGCTGTTGCTGGCTTGGTGAGCCTTGCTGAACAGAGTGGCTGCATGATTGCTTGGATGCAAGGAAGTCAGCTGCTGCTTCAGTAGAACCTAAACAGAACAGAGAAACTCCATTATAATTCTGACACATATCTCCGTTTTATCTCTGACTCCTTCCCCTGTTTGTACCCATATAACAATCACACTGATCTCATGACAGCTGTTCAGACAGGTCTCCAGCAGAGTGTCAGCCTGCTATTTGGAAATACCATGTGGCTGACCTGGGTTTGCCAGGTCAGCCAGAAGGAAGCATGATTGGAATTGCATTGCCTTCTGCCTGATCTAGAGTGAACCCAGGTAGCTATGGACATTACAAACATTAGGCTAACACACTGCAGGAGTCCTGTACTATGAATTGCTTCTGAGTAGCAATCCTTTTTGGATTATTTCTCCCAGACACTCAGATCTTTTCCATCTATCCTACACATCACTATGACTATGATCCTCAAATCCCATGATCCTCATATTGACTTCAATGGAACTAATCTGAAAGAAGTGATTTGAAGATTGTAGTCTGTTCTATAGGGAGCTCAGCTGTATGACCTCCTCATACAAAGGTGAAGGTGTTTAATAAACAAATTCCAGAGTAAAATACCCAGAGCAGCTGCCTCACTTATAGTATGGATAATGCAACTTTGTAATTGTACACAAGGAGGTCTATTCTCCTGCAGAGGATTCTTAGTTTAGGAGAAAGCCAATGGAGAGCTTTCTTTTTGGGGACACTGAAATTGGATTTCCTAATAAAGGAGAAACTACTCAACCTAGCTTGCATGAATTCTTAAAAAAACCAAAACCTAAGGGTCTGTTGATGTTACTAAAAGTAAGGATATCCCTATACATAAATGTTTCTAATCCTTTTAAAAACAACAACATCAATATCTACAAGAGAAGAAAAACATCCCTCATTCCCAATACCATGTCTGTCTCTACACGTGCTTAATATTTCGTGCAAATCCCTATGCATACAAGCTAGCAGTGCTATGTCATCAAGGGACATTTCCAGAATTTTAAATACTTGCTCAGTATATAGTATTTTTCCTAAGGCAAATGTGCTCAAATGCATATATTTGCATCCTTTATTTCTATAATCATTACAACAACCTTGAAAGGAAAACCAACATTATTATTATCCCCATTGATAAGAGTTATCCACTTACGCATATTTGTTTAATCATTTTTTTAAAGTCTTGTGCCTACCAATTCCATATCAATTATGTGTGGTGTAAAGTATTTTTGTAGTTTGACCTGATCCTTCTGCCAGCCAGTTTCATTGGCTATTTTAATTTATTTAGCTTAATTTATATAGCCACTCCATAAATTCTCTGGGCAGCTCACAAAATAAGATACCACATAAAAATTATAATGTAAAACAATAAAAAACTATTAAGACTAAAACATAATTAAAACATAGATTTTAAGCTGAGAGGCCCAGACTATGAGACATATGTTATTTAAAAGATCTGGGTCTTCACCTGGCACTGAAAAGGCCATTACGCTGTTCCGTAACAGGGGTGCCATTACCAAAAAGGCCCTCGCCATAGTAATTACCCACCTTAAATTTCAATGTGTTTGTGTGTGAGAGAGAAAAAATGCAATTTCTCTGTATCCCCTTTCTGTATACAGACCATAGGGTTAGCTTTTGGGTATAGGGATGCTTTCTTCCCATTTCATTTCTCCTTGGAGACACTGTTTTCAAAACTGTTACTAACACCCATTAGTCATTCCTGCACTGATTGCAGCAGCTACAGAGTGCGTCTACCTTTTGCATCCTTGCTCTCTGGCACTTTGGGGCTGCTCCCATGCTCTTCTCCTTCCTGCCCTTTACTGGAACACATTCCTTCTTGGCTCTGCTGCTGATAGCATTGCTGAGATTTCTGCCCTGGGAGAAACATTGGGTCTGGGAAAGCGTGCTGAGCTATAATGTAGGGGGTGGGATTCAGTAGTGACAACCTGGGAAGCATGTGCCATTCCATCCCGATCGGGGTGCATGGGATGCCAGTTTGTAGGGGCATCGTGACAGATACATCCATTGGTGGGACACAGAAGGGTAGCAGTTGAGGGCCGCCATGAGTGGAGCTGGGTGGAGCAAGGACTTCAACATTTGTTTGTGAGATCCAACCAGCATCTATAGTTGGTGGCACGCAGATGGTCTTTGACGTGGATCCTGAGGAAGTGTGATAGGCTGCCAAGCTTGGGGCAAAATGGTGATGGCTGACACTGGAAGCCCCTCCAAAGCTAGGTTTGACGGCCTGGATACTGGAGACCATTAGAGAAGTGGCTACCTGGGGACCCTGGGATGGTGCAACTGAGAAGAGACGGACATTTTTGTACTGCTGGGGAAGAGCACTACCATGCAGTAAAGGAAGGAAGAGGGGCCCTGGAACCTGTTCACCATGAGCACTAACTGGTTCTGGAGGCATATGGCTTCCTTTCAAAGCTATGTCCCTGGAGGCCTTTACAGCATGCATGCCACATGGAGGCATGAAGCATGAGGGATGCTGCTGGAAGTGACTGGATATGTCAAGGTTGTGATCTGTCTCTGAGGGGTGGGGAAAAGCTGGTGAGGCCATCAGAGCAGGCGCAGAGCTGGCGGGGGGCAGAAGCCCTGAAGTGGCAAGAATGGGACCCGACTGGGGGGCATTTCTCAGCACCATCAGGGCTTCGGCAGCCTCTTTCTGGAGCTGTTGTTCGGAAAGGGGTGAGAAGATAAATCCCCTGGTGGGCCAGACTGAAACGTGAGCAGCAGAGGTTGGCTGAAAGAGAGGGGGAAGAGATGGTTAACCACATGATTAACAAACAGATGTTAACAGGGGAAATGAACACCTCATGTAGAGATTCCACTTTTTCCTGTCACAGAGTTAGGAAACAGAATAAAAGCAAAATAAATCCTGTGCCCTGCTCCATCATCCTATTATAATGATGACAGACACTTTGGGAATATATACAGGACTGCAGTTCTATACCGAGGGCCTCAGTTTCAATCTAGCCCCAGGTTGGCTTGTGGGTTGGGTACTTGTGACATGGGAACTTTTAACAGAGGTTTCTGATTTGAGTGGGATGGAGGTGCAATGGCAGCTGCTTTCCAAATATACAGAATGAAATACAGACCAAAAAGTAGCCATTGGACCAATTGCCTTTGCCTAGGACAACTCTTTGCATTAATGCAGGGGTGGGCAACTTGTGGCCCTCCAGATGTTTTGACCTACAACTCTCATCAGTCCTAGCCAGCATAGCCTATGGTGTGAGGGATCATGGGAGTTGTAGGCCAAAACATCTGGAGGGCCACAAGTCACCCACCCCTACATTAATGGATAGTGTTTAGGCTGCCTAGCCTTGTCCAGTCATTAGTTGTGTCCTCCCCAAATGTGCCTTAATGAGCCAGAAAGAATAAAGGAGTTTTTTTCACTTCCCATGGAATAATATATTGTTTCCCAAGGGAGGCAGGCAGCACCTCTCTTTCAGCCAGGGTTCCGGCACTTCAAAATGTAACATTGCACTAAAGGTCATGACCATCTGATCCTGCAGACCACTGATTCGGTCCAAGGAAGCTGTCTGCAAATACAAGGTTCTGGCAAGCATGGGACTTGTGCTGACAGAGAAGCAATCTCCCACAGAGTGGGCCTGTTCACATGCCATGGCGACAAATCATGGGTTAAGTAACCCACGATTTGCTGGGATGTGCGCTGCATGAGAGCCACTTCCACATACTGTAAACAACCTTACTGTAAACAACTTCCAATCAGATGTTGTCAGCATGATCTGCAAACCCAGACCACTGGGTTGTTTAGGGGCTAAACAACCCAGCGGTTAACTCAACAACAAACCATGGGTTAGCCGCTGGGTTGTTTAGCCCTTAAACAACCCATCAGTCCGGGTTCGCACGTCATGTTGACAACCTCCGATCACGCTGGTCGGAGCTTGTTTACAGAAACCAGAAGTGGTTTGCAGGCAGCACTCGTCCCCATGAATCATGGGTTAAATAAGCCATAATTTGCTGCCTTTTACATGTGAACCAGGTCACTTGAGTCATGAGTCTGTTATATGAGAAGCATCAGTAAAGAAGTTATACATTCCAAGGTACCCCTGAAGAAGGAGACCTTGAACTAATCTCTGTTTATCTGTGACAAGTTAACACTCCTGTGGGCTGTCAACTGAAAATGGAAGCAATCAGGACAGAATATTCACAATATTTTTGTGTCTACATTCTCTCTCTCTCTCACCCCGCCCCCCTCCGCAACACGCACAGAGAGGTAGACTGAATAATCCCAGCTGTCAGCTTCACTACCTTTCTGCAACATCAGTCAAAGTGTGTTCTCTTCTTTGGAGAAGGTGTGTGTGTGTGTGTAAAAGTAATTTCAGCTCATGGTATATCTTTGTGCAATACATAAGGGCCAGAATACCTGACCTCCCAATGGTGGAGCCTTTGGACGTGTGCTCAAATCCATGTTGCCATTCAGGGGGTTCAGGGCCATGCGGCTGGAGGAGAAATGAGAGAGCGAGAGCATATCAGTCCTGTTTATAAAGTTCCTCACTGGCAGTTTGTCTCCCACTCGCCTTCTGTCCTTGCTAAACCACAAGCTGTTGAGGGGGAAGAGGGGCTACTGCAGCTGTCATTCTCCCAAGTTCACTTTACATTTCCACCCACAACTTGCTGTTTGCAGTAAATGTTTGTTTTAGGCAGCTGTTGATATATCGGTGCCAGAAGATAAAAGATACATAATTAGATAGGTAGTATCTTCCACTGGAGCAATTTGTTTGTCCAATATTTAGGTCCCGAAGTTTCACAAAACTGTAATTTAAAGAATGTACATGAAATCATTGTTTTAGCAGTAATAGTATTTACAGCCCTTTCTTTTCCCTAGTTATCCTAACAAACCAGTTATTCTAGCATTATCTCTGCCACACCTAGTTCATGTCTGTGAATTTGTGCTCTCAGTAGATTCTCCTAAATGAATAGTTCTGTGTGATTGGAAAGCTTCAACATTTCCTTTATCAACAGAAGTTGGTAAAAAATATAAAAAGGCATCTCCTCACTTAGTTGTATCTCATATATTTCTATAGCAAACTCTATCCTGGATTTTACATTTACTTGCACTTCACTTATAGTGGTAGCTTTACCGTCACAATATAATTTACACAGAGAAGGAGATTTATTTCTCAACAGGCCTGATATTTAACTGGATTAGCCCTTTCTTTGTATTAGTCAACATGCATCCTGATATCGTAGACATTATGTGAGAAGTCCTATAGATATCAATTATAGATATCAATACCACTGTATTGCAGTGGTTCTGGTCCTTCCTCTCTGGAAGGTACTAGAGGGTAGTTCTTGGGGAGGAGGCTTCGGACCCTCGGCCGCTCACTTGTGGGATGCTGCAGGGTTCCATCCTCTCCCCGATGTTATTTAACATCTACCTGAAGCCGCTGGGAGCTATCATCAGGAGGTTTGGGGTGCGCTGTCATCAATATGTGGATGACACGCAGCTCTACCTCTCCTTCAAGTCCTCACCAAGGTTGGCTGTTGAAACCCTGTCAGTGCCTGGAGGCAGTGGCTGGCTGGATGGGAAGGAACATGCTGAAACTGAACCCCAACAAGACCGAGGGACTTCTGGTGGGAGACAAGGGAAGGTTAGGGGATGTTGACCTGGTGCTGAATGGGGTACATGTACATCTACCCCTGAAGGACCAGGTCTGCAGCTTGGGAGTCATTCTAGACTCCCAGCTGTCCATGGAGGCTCAGGTGTCAGCTGTGAGCCGGGCGGCGCTATATCAGCTCCATCTGATACGGCAGTTGCGCCCCTACCTTCCTAATCATCTGCTCCCATCAGTGGTTCATGCCTTGGTCTCCTCTCTCCTAGACTACTGTAATGCGCTCTACGTGGGGTTACCCTGGAAGTCGGTTCGGAAGTTGCAGCTGGTACAGAATGCAGCAGCTCGCCTGGTTAAAGGCTGCCGCCAGCGGGATCACATCACTCCAGTGCTCAAAGAGTTGCACTGGCTACCAGTTGTTTGCCGAGCCGAATTCAAGGTGTTGGCGTTTACCTTTAAAACCCTGTACGGTACGGTCCAGTTTATCTCAAGGAGTGCCTCCAGCAACGTCAAGTAGGCCGCTCAACAAGATCTGCCATGGACGGCTTTCTCCCTGTCCCATCTGCCAGAGAAACCAGGCTGGTGGGGACTAGGAGAAGGGCCTTTTCTGTGGCAGCCCCCAATTTATGGAACTCTCTCCCCAGTGACCTCCGCCATGCCCCTTCCTTGATTAGCTTCCGCTGTGCATTAAAAACGTGGCTTTTCAGGCGGGAATATGGGGTGGGTTAGGATTTTTAAGTTTTGTACTGTTTTTAACTGTGTATTATACTGTGTGTTGTGTGTGTTCCCCCCCACCCCCGTATTTTATTGGACTGTACATCGCTCAGAGTGGCCGGATGTCTGGCCAGATGGGCGATTCATAAATATAATAAATAAATGAATAAACTTATTTACATCAAAGTGCATATAGGATAGCAGCCAAAAGATATGTTCATTCCCACATGATAGAGGTACCATACCCCATGACTATATCAACATTGTGATTAACACCCAGAGGTACTACAGACTGCTGCCTGTCTTGTCCTAGATTATTGTTTTTGAAATCTCAGCAGAGCGGGGAAACAGAACTTTACAGCAGCCAGACTTTCCTCAGTGTGTTTATAATGACTGTCATATGTGAAAATGTTTTGGACAAGAAAATATTTTGCAGAATAGCAGATCTTTCATCATATTCTGTGAGCAATTGTTTGTGGACAGGTGGTAGAGCTGCTAGCTCAAAATTTCATTTAAGAGATACTCTGGAACTAGGCTTTTTCTTTTTCAGGTACATCCAACACATTCTACGGGAGTGTGGTGGAATAAGGGAATAGGATTTAGCAACCCTAATGGAGACCAACAGGGCATTCTTTTTTTTTTACTAAGTAGATCTGCCAGGATTTATTTTTACAAGTGTGATAGGGTTCCACTATTTTCACTGAAACTTTCCCCTCTCAAAACATAGACTTTATCTGCCTATAGGAATACTCATACTGAGCAAAATTAATCTCGTTTTTAGGACTATAGGGATCAAGGATTTCAACTCCCCCACTTAGCTGTCCAGGCATGTCTTTATATTAGCTGCTGTAAGTCTACATTCCATTTTTGAAAGTTCCAAGTCTCGGTCCAGTCCTCTGCTTAGCCTTAAATATTCCCTAGACAGGAGTGCCAGGGATGTGCAATGTACCTAGGCAGGTCAGCTCGTGCAGGTAAGCACCAGGAGGAGCAAGAGGTCTGGTGAAACATCTGTCCTGGGGCTGTCATATAACTTTCTGGCATATACAAAGCGTCGTTGCCATCACAACCTGCAGGGAAAAGAAACAAGCTGCTGTGGTCAGATCCTGAGTACAGAGGCCAATAAGGCATTTGCAGTATAAGAAACTGGGCCTTGGGGGACAAAATTTCTGGCACATGACATCTCTTTCTTCAGGGCTGGTTTAAAAAATAACGGGGACCTATACAGGTTAAATTGACCTAGTTTGCACAATCACCGCAGCCCACTGTGAGTTACTTAAGACAGGGTGGGTTGCAATGCATGCTGAACGACTTGAATATTCAAGCTGCAACTGTGGCTTGTCATGTTGTGTGAACCTAGTGAGGGTGGGTTGTTGGCGTAGTTAACAAACCTCCCACAATCCTAAAACAGTCCATGGGTTCTGAGTGGTTTATTAACCATGCCAACAACTCACCTTTGCCGGGTTCTCATGACAATATTCAAAATAGCCACCGGTAAACCCCGGTGGTCAATTAACCCACAGTGGCTTGTCATGATGTGTGAATGGGCCCATTAAGTTCTTATTCAATTGTTGCTCTTATAGAATAGGGATATTGGTAATAAGTGCAATGCAACATCCTTAGCAACCATTATGTTCATTTAAGTTATGTTAATTATATTCAGCTAAAATATGCAGATAGCATTAATTAGACATAGCTATCTAAGCTGAGGCAAATCATATTATGTTTCCAAGGTGGTCCCAGTGCTAAAGTTTCTGGCTTTCCCAGAAGCTTCCTTTTCGAAAGCCAACCTACTTTTGAGAGAACTCAAGTATTTATCAGCACACCAGGTTTGAATGGCATTTTATACATAATTTTATTGTCCTGTAATGATACAGAGTGCTTTGCAATAATGATCACATTTGTCCTAACACAGTTCCATGAAGTGGGTCACTGTTGTGCTCGGTTACAGATGGGAAACTGAGGCCAAGAAATAGTTTGTCTCGGCCAAGACCACCGCATTAAATGTCTGAACTGGAATTTGATTATTAATATCTCAGGCTCAAATCCCAACTTCTTTAGCCATTGAACTACCCCATCTCTGTTACTAGAGAAATAGGCCACCTACCTCCCATAGTTGAAAGATGAAAGCAATGATCCTGTGGCAAGAATGGGGAGAAGGATGCAGGGGGCACAGGAAGTGGAGGTGGGAACCAAGTAGTATGAGGTGGCTTATGTCCTCCAAAGGCCCAAGGCAGCTCCGTCATTTTAGAATAGTGAGGGAGCGGCAACCAGGGACTTTCCTAAAGAGCAATGCACATTGCAGGAAACACCAGCTTGTAAATATTGCAAACAACAACAGATTAGATGACATGTACAATTCTTTGTTACACAAATGAACCAAATGCTCTGATGCAGAAACAGCAGGAGAATGCTTACTTGTGGCAACCTGTAAACAGGAAATGTTGATTTTTTTAAAATGATCTGCATGTCTTTTATAGTTTCAGTGACATAAAATAATTAGTTATCCTTAGAAAATTCTGATGGCATTAAAGGGGAAGTTCCCTGCAAGGTTATAGCCACTGAAGCAGCCATTTCTCCTATGGCTGAAGGAATCAAATGGAGGCATCACAGACTATGCCTGCATTCCAATTTGGCCAGGGAG
Source organism: Shinisaurus crocodilurus (assembly GCA_021292165.1). NCBI lineage: Eukaryota > Metazoa > Chordata > Lepidosauria > Squamata > Shinisauridae > Shinisaurus > Shinisaurus crocodilurus. The sequence continues at coordinate 9,934,185 of CM037885.1, forward strand.
GAAGACAGGGCTGTGCTGAAGCTCCTTTTCACTCTCTGCCTGTCAAGACTCCATAAGGAGAAGCAGCCATTTTAAGGATCTAAGCCTAGTGTTGACTCCGATGCCATGTTGGCAAAATTATATGCAAATAGCTATTTTATGTTTAATTAGAAGATATTGAGATATGCACATTTTCTCTATGAAATATGCAGATTTCCCCTATTAAATATGTAGATTTTTCATAAAGGGATGGGACTGCGACATGCAGCCTTTCCCGTTTAGAAACTTTCAGCTCTAGTGCATCTCCTTCTGCAAGTGCCAACCATAATCCACTGACAAAATTGACCCCAATGAATAAGAAGCCAGGGCTGTCAGTGATATGGTCCCCTTTCCTCACCTTCCTGGCAGCTCTCCGTCTTTGTCGTTGTAGGAGTCCTGTGGCCCCTCTGAATCCATCCTCTGAATCTTTCAAGGGCTCCTTATTCTCCTTCTTGCCTGTGCAACAAAAAAGGAGAGGCCTGTGAGTCATCACTAGCCATGAACCTGAATGCTGCCCAAAGTCACAGCAAATCTTGTAGTTATTTTGATGTTTGTATGCATAAATGCAAGGGGTTGAAAGGGTCAATTAATTCATTACTGAAAATCTGGTAAGCAACCAATCTACATCCCATGTTTCAGTATGTTAGACAATAGGCTTAGCAGCCTGATCTTAAGGACTGAACTACATGTGCATGTTAACAAAAGTCACATGTTGGTTGTTGTTTTCCTAGGGAAAAACAGCTTCAGGAGAGAGCAATTTGGAGCATAGAAACTGCAGGGAAGGAGTGCAAAACTCTTTTTCCACCCACTGATTTTTTGCTCCAAATTGTTCTTTCCAATCGGTTCCCCACCCCACCCACAAAGGGTTTCAAACATGTTTGCAAGGGCCTGTGAGGCTGTTTTTGTAAAATGTCATGCTTGAACCACAGGAATCCCCATTTATTTAATTGCTGACAATACATATATGAAATATATTTTCTGTTTCCCTGTGTTTGGTGGCGTGCCTTCTTTGTTTCTGCACTGACCACAAAGCTAAAGAGAAACTTCTCCTTTTATGTACACTTGAAATACAAATCATAAATGTGGCTGTGTTTTAGAATTTAGGAACAATCCAGAGAAAGTCAGGTGTTCCTAAATCCCATTTAAATTGATGGGATTACAAACATAATTAATGCTATAAGCTGTACTCCTAAACACATTTAGGATTTGAAGCAAATTCAGATCAACGAGATGTGCGGTGATAGACACTATGTATGTTTATTATTTTTATTTATTTATTTATTTATTTATTTATGTTATGCAATGCCCCACTCCTTCAATTCAATATGATTCTCACAGTGGTTACCTGTCCCTCCCCTGCATGGTTTGATCCCTTTCAGTGGTTTGGCCGGATGGAGGGAATTTGATGGACAGCTGTCTGAAAGCTGCCCCAAACCACTGGCCAGCTGTTTCCTCAACTCCATCTCCTGCTGCCTACGCAGAGCCACCTGGGCGGCCATGACTTGGCGTCTCTGCCTGGGAGAATTTATTTATAATTTATTTAATCCATTCCTTAGCCACCTTTCAAGACCATAGTTTTCCCAAAGCAGTTTACAGCATAAATAATAGAGCAATATAAACAATACAACATACATATTAATAAAATATTGAATATAAACAAGTTTAAAGCCAGTTTCAATATAATTTAAGAACTAGTTAAATAAAAAATTAAAGAGAATGCAAATCCAGCACAAACAAGGTGTTATTAACCCCTTTCCCCACTCAATACTCCCCCAATAAAAACTGCTTTCTCCCCTTTGGGGTTTCAGATACATGTTTAACCTGCTGATTTTCTAGTCAAACTGGTAGCCTCCCAAGGCTGACTTTCACTTAAATAAAAATGGTTTCAATACACAGTTGTGTATAATGTGTAGTTTTTTCCTTAGAAAACAGAGAAGGAGTTTCTGGCAGACAAGGAATGTTCTTTAGAAAGCAAAGCACCATGACATACATCATAACCAGCCTCCTCCTCCTTATTAATGAGCTTGCCACTGAGCTAGGAAACTCCAAGCAAAGCACAAAGGGCGAAGAGTACTCAAGTACTCTTTCAGCACAATATGATGAAGCCCTTATTCATGGGGGAACAGTGCCACCTACTGAGACCCACACTGTGTAACCTGCAATACATCTCCCAACAATTCAGGGGTCAACACCCGCTTTCATCTTGCTCTCCCCCTAAACGTACAGAATAAGGATACATTTGTCGCACTGGCAGCCCTGGAATTGGCAACTGTTCTTGTGGCCTTTCAGCGGGACCCTGATGCCATGATTGCGGCAGCGGGCACAGGATGGAGAGCGCACAACAATGGGGAGCGTACAGTCGTCTTGGGTGCCGTTGTCATGTGTGGTGGAGTCTGATGGGCAGCACTGAATATTTGGTGCAGCTGGAGTGTCAGGGTCCTCATTGTCTCCCATGATGTGTGAACTTGAAAGGGAGGAAAAATAGGTCTCATTAAAGAAATGTGAGCCCCCTTCCTCAATCCAAACAGAGCCACCCACCATGTTAATTTGATACTGAATAAAGAGCTTTGAAGGACAGAAACATATTCCAGTACAAGTAGCCTGTATGGTACCCTGACCACATCAAATGTATGCCCCAGAGACTCAGTACTGCCATGTACCTGCAAAGTCCCATATTTTTTCTGACTCCAAATATGCACGTTTCCCACCTTATATGGTTGCATGCTGATGGTAGAGCAGAATTATCCAGATGAAGGAAAATAAATGTGTGATGGATGGAAGTAAATAAACATGTGAGGTTAATGATCATGTGATTGCCTGTGCTAGCCTTCGACATTTTTGTCCCCAGTGTGAAAATTTAAAATGATCTTAAGGCTTTTGACTGAAGCTTTTTTTTTAAATGACACAAACACATCCAGGTTCACTTCCGTGAATGCAGCCACAGAAATTGAGATTAGAGGCAGGAAAATGGTGCCCCCTCCACAATCTGCTGGCTGAAATGACTGCTTCATGGGAAGGCGATTCTCACAATTATCAACATTTGCTTCTGGGTGTCTCCTATTTGGGGAGGTACAAGAAAACAAGACACTTGCAGGGGATTGTGTCATATCATTTTGACGTGACCGAGAAAGAACAGTGTCATGGAATTGCTGTAGAGGCACGTTTATCACCGTAGGACCATGTGGGGTCTGGGGCCATGTTGCCATGGGGAAAGTGTTGAAAAGGAACATTCATTGTGTCCATATGAAGTTACTGTATATGTTAAGACAAAGCAACTGTGTGAAAACCAGGATACCATGGGCTTGCTTCGAGGGAAAAGTGGTGCTACCAGATAAAACTGAAGCAGTATTACGATGAGACTGCAGCAGAATGACTCCATGTTATTTTTTAAAAGAAGAAATGATACTTTAGGGTAGTTGTAGGGGAGTGATGCCCTCACAAGGAAGCTGTGGCAAGAATATAAAAAGATTGTTGTGGCTGAGGCAGACTTTAGTCCTGGACTTTTCTGAGTGTTCATAACGCCACTCTCGGGGATTGTGAGGTAACTTTTTAAAATAGCATTACCGTGTCACTTTGAAACTGATAAATATTGCCTATAGGATCCTTTTGTGGGGCGATATGATAGAAAGGAAAATTAAAAAAATAATAATTCCAGAATCCTATACAGACAGCATTCACGCCTATAAAACGGTTCTTAGGTACTTCGACGTCAAACAACCAATCACAGCATTCTTCACATCCTCCGTTTGGATCGTGAATCAATAACCAACAGTCTTATTTTTCCCCGCCCCCGTGACCAATCAAAAATTGCTTTCTTGGGCCCGCCTTCCACTTATTTTAACTACTTTGATTGCATTCTGCTAAACTGTCGCTTTTCACGCTGCCTGTAGGAAGGAGCCAATGAGCGATGAGAGCGCCCACCCCGCCCGGTCGAGCAGGAGGGGACGACTGCTCAAACCATTGGGGAGAGGGAAGCTAGCAACAGTTGGGCTGAACCATTGTGAAAAATAGGGGTAGGGTGATGTATAGAAGGGAGCGGGGCCGGGAATCAGGGGAGTAGACTTTAATTTTGGGGGGGGGGTAGGGGGAGTTGAGCCAAACCAAACCCAGGACTGCAGAGGGGTAATCTAGGGCTCAGGGCAAAACAGTCTTGGGGCCCTCCTCCTGCGACCCTCAAATGCTGTCAGTAGATAACAGCGTATTTATATATATGGAATATTGGCACAATAAGGGCACAATCCTATGCATGTTTAGACAGCAAAAAGGCCTACAACTCCCAGCATGCTGGGAGTTGTAGGCCTTTTTGCTGTCTAAACATGCATAGGATTGCACCTTGACTCATAGATTTCATAGAGTTGGAAGGGGCCTACAAGGCCATCTAATCCAACCCCCTGCTCAATGCAGGAAACTAGAGGAGGGGGTCTCCCATCCAAGTAATAATCAGGCTTGACCCTGCTTAGCTTTCCACACTCAGACAAGCTGAGCCAGCATAAGCACTCTATTATATAGTTTAGAATGTAGTATTTAAGGATAAATTCATTAACAACCATGAACGCGAATTCACTAGATAGGTAAACCGACTTTAATGGAATGCAAAACCGGAATATTTTACAAGAAATTTTCACAGTATCCATAAACATTTCCAATGACAAATTAAGAGCAGAATTTGTCATTCACATAACTAAGAAAAATAAAAATAAAGGCCCTTATTACAATACTTAATCATTCAGCATTTGAAGAAGGTAACCCACTTGAATGACTTCTTCCTTGCTTTCATTTTGACAAACTTATCAATTAAATTAGCAAAAGATTTCCCTAGCAACCTTGCTTTCTGCTGAAAGTATAATAAGGTAGTTAAGGGTGCAATACTATTTATTATATTTATGAATTGCCCATCTGGCCAGACATCCGGCCACTCTGAGCGATGTACAGTCCAATAAAATACAAGGGGGGGGGGTAACACACACACACACACACACACACACACACAGTATAAAACACAATTAAAAACAGTACAAAACTTTAAAATCCTAACCCAAGTTTAGACAGAAAAAAGGCTTACAGCTCCCAGCATGCCCCTGCCAGCTATGCTGAGAGTCAGTGACTGGCCCAAAGTCACCCAGCGAGCCTCATGGCCAAGTGCAGACTAGAACCCAGATCTCCCAAGTCTATTTAGAAGTAAGTCCTATTTATTTCAATGGGGCTTGCTCCTAAGTAAGTGAGTATAGAATTGCAGCCTAGATTTACTAAACGTACGCTCACTGGATGCAACTGGGCATTCTTATTTATTACATTTATATTCTCCAAAGTACTTAAAGCAGGACTGGGGCATGGTCCTCCTCCCTCTCAGTCAGGGCTGTTGTTTGTCTCAATTTACAGTCCTCAGCCAAGGAATCACTGCAGCATTCCAGTTCACCTGCAGGGAATTCTGGGAATAATTGGGATAATAATACAGTTCTGTTTTAGGAGTTTAATAATTTTATCCACATGTTATATGGAATGTTGATGTCAGTGCAGTTACACAGCCTGAGACTCTCAACGCAGGGAAGCTAGAAATCCAACGAATGAAATAAAAATGAATAAACCACGAATCTCCCTCCCCCTCGCTCCCACCCCTTGCAGCACTGGGGCACCTAGTGATAACCTACGTGGATGCCATCAGCAGCGGGACCATCCCCTGCTTAGAAAACGCAGTGGTAGCTTTGGCCAAGACTGAGAACGCAGCTGCTGTGCAGGATGACATTGCACACTATGAGGCTGAGATAAAGGAATGCTTGAAGCTGTCCACCTAGACCAGTGTTCTCCAACCTTGGGTCCCTAGATGTTTTTGGCCTACAACTCCCAGCATGCCCCAGCCAGCATAGCTGGCTGGGGCATGCTGGGAGTTGTAGGCCAAAAATATCTAGGGACCCAAGGTTGGAGAACACTGACCTAGACTGCTGCAAGTGCACACCCAGTGTGAGAAGGAAGCTATTGAAGTGTTTATGGCCTGCTTCTTCAAGGATGAGGAACAAGAGCACCAGAAAGAACTGTCTGGGGGTATGGGGATGAACTCACTGTTGGGAAGGAGATCTGGGGCTTCCCCCCCTCTAACAAGTGACAATTCCTGTTTGGCAAAACCTGGAAGGATTTATGTTGGAAAGAGAGTTTAGAGTCGAAAACGGGGTTTTCCTTTCTATTGGAGAAGCCGGTTCATTCTTGTCCCAGTTCAGGGAGTGACTGGCCAAGGTATCAAGGAATAAGATCCAGATCCTTAGCATGGGTACACTGGCCACTGTTTGGATTGATTGGTTGGATTAGGTTGGAGCCCACTGAGTGGGTCGGTCCCAGGAAAGCGGTGCATCCAGCCACCTGGTTGCGCTGGTCCAAAAAGCCAATTCTGTCCCCTGGGATGGAACATGTGTGTGTTTCTTCCTCCTTCACTCCAAAGGATGAAACCTTAGAAATGTTTGATTTCCCTCTCCAAGACCAGGCTTTGGGACTTTCCCCTACTCAACAACTAGTTTTGCCAGTGTGGCGTAGTGGTGAGAGTGTTGGGACTCGGGAGATCCGGGTTCTAGTCCCTGCTCGGCCATGAAACTCGCTGGGTGACTTTGGGCCAGTCACTGACTCTCAGCCTCACCTACCTCACAGGGTTGTTGTGAGGATAAAATGGAGAGGAGGAGGAGGATTATGTAAGCCGCCTTGGGTTCCTTGCAGGAAAAAAGGTGGGGTATAAATATAATAAATAAATAAATAATGGGAGGGACACTTTGAGGAGGGGATGGAGGAGTGGAGGACAGCCAGCAGCTCTTTCAGCACATTGGAAGGCCAGCCAGCTGCAAGTTCCTTCCTTCACTCTCCTACCCGATGATGTCTTTGATTGGACTAGAAGGCAGAGTTAGGGATATGGCCCACTTTTCTTCCTGTATATTGAGCTGTGTAACGTTGGGCAGATGCCATTCTGCTTGCATTGGTTGATGGTGCTGAGGGGGTGCGGGGGAGGCAGAGAATAGCTTATGCTTGGAGGAATTTTCTGCTACCCAGAAGCACTTCTCTTAGGCACTTTGAAGCAAAGTGGACTCATATGACTCCATTGCTCCCCTTTTTCACTGGTCCACTTGGCCCTGCGGTACCCCACTCGTTACCTCTCCCCAGTTTGAGAAGGTACCATTGATAAGCACTCTTTGAGTCCAATTCCATAGCCAACTGTGGATCCACCTGTGATAGTTTCATAGATTTCATAGATCATAGAGTTGGAAGGAGCCTACCAGGCTATCGAGTCCAACCCCCTGCTGAATGTAGGAAACTAGAGGAGGGGTCTCCCATCCAAGTAACAACCAGGCTTGACCCTGCTTAGCTTTCCACGCTGAGCCAGCGTAAGAGCCAGTGTGGCGTAGTGGTGAGAGTGTTCGACTGGGACCCGGGAGATCCGGGTTCTAGTCCCCGCTCAGTCATGAAACTCACTGGGTGACTTTGGGCCAGTCACTGACTCTCAGCCTAACCTACCTCACAGGGTTGTTGTGAGGATAAAATGGAGAGGAGAAGGAGGAGGATTATGTAAGCCGCTGTGGGTTCCTTCCAGGAAAAAGGCGGGGTATAAATATAATAAAATAAATAAATAAAATCTAGCCCACTTTTAGCCAGTTTGCTAATCAGGATATCATAAGGCACCTTGTCGAAGGCTTTGCTGAAGTCAAGATATATGATGTCCACAGCATTCCCACAGTCCACAAGGGAGGTTACCTGATTAAAAAAATGAGATCAGATTGGTCTGGCAGGATTTGTTCTTGTCAAGTCCATGCTGGCTTCTAGTAATCACTGCATTGTTTTCAAGGTGCTTGCAGATGAAATAGGATTCATGGCACTGGAAACTCAGGCTGTATTTGGACTTTCAGTCTATCACCCTTCTTCCATCCCGTATTCAAAGGGTACAGTCAAGGAGAGCCGAGTGGACTTCGGTGACAGACCCTTCTGCCCCTTTCAGACGTTATAATGAAAGCGCATGGCGGGGAAGGGATCGCGGCCGCAGGCTCCGCCCTCGACCTACATGATGCGTTCGGTGTACCGGGGTTCTCTGCAGACGTTCCAACAGGCGCGAATGTAGGACGGGGCGGAACCTGTTGCCGCTATCCCGCGTCATTGGAACGTCTGAAAGTCGTGTCCTGTCCTTTCCCGACGGGGTCCTGGCGCTGCGCTCCCGTCCTTTTCCGTGCCCGAGCTCGCTACGGGGCGTGAAAGGGAAGGGAGGTGGAGGCTTGCGTGAAGAGAATCGCAGGGGGAAACGCCTCAGCAAAACAGATCTGGCACAGCATAGCACAGCACAGCAGGTCTCTCCCTCCAACCCCACCCATCCTGGCACCACCCCTGGCAAGGGGGAGGTCAGATCCCTTGAAAAACAGACAGCTGCTTATTATTCTGCCGCCGAAGCGAAAATGAAAGTGCCGCAGTAGCGCCTGCTCGCCTCTCCTTCTCGGAGCTCGTTTCCTGCCTTTTACGGGAACGTTCACGGACTCCCTCCGCCGCGGTGGTCTCCCGTAGCGCTTTCCACTGGGACGCGGCTGCTACACCCCGGATCAGGTCTGAGTGGCGGATTTCCCGCGTCCTTCGGGTTTCAGAACCTGGAGTCTAACGGGCCAGGGCGGGAGGAGAAGGAAAGTGTGTGTGTGTGTGTGTGTGTGTGCGCGCGCTTGCTTGCTTGTTTCTGTGTGTGCACGCGAGCGTGCTGTCGGAGTTTATTCGGGTCGGAGAGCGGGGCCTGCAGAGGTTCCAGCGCTGTGCACGTTTAATAAGGAGTCCGTTCCCTGGAAGTCAGTGGGACGGGCTTGCTCCCGAGCAAGCGAACTCCAGGGCGTCTACAGACTTCAGAGGGGGGAGATGCGGAAACAGGGGGACAACGGGCGCCAGTAAGGGAGGCTGGCTGCCAGCAGGGAAAATTCCCAGCAAGGGAGAGTCCCGGCAGGGAAATTCATTGCCAGTGGGGAAATTATAGGACGGAATCGTGGGGAAGGGAAATGGTACATGGCATGGGTAGGCAAACCGGCAGCCTACAAATGGGTTGGACCACAACTCCCATAAGCCCCAGCCAGCATGGACGATGGTGGTCAGGGATTATGGGACTTGTAGTCCAAAACGTCTGGCAGGCACCAGGTTGTCTGCCTGGGTATATTGTTCATTTATTTTATGTATATCCCACCTTTTTTCCTACAAGGAACCCAGGGAAGATTGCATAATTTTTATCCTCACAGCAACCCTGTGAGGTAGGTTAGGCTGAGAGTCCATGACTGGCCCAAAGTCACCCAGTGAGCTTCATGGCCGAGCGGGGACTAGAACCTGGATCTCCTGAGTCCCAGTCCAACACTCTAACCACTACGCCACGCTGGCTCTCTTATATGGGCTGGATGATGGGCTGGCTGGGCAGATAGGGAAGGCAGGAAAGACGTTTGAAGGATGAAAAGTACGCAGGAGTTGAGGTCTTTCCCTTGTTTCTGATGCCTGTTGCAGCAAAATCAATCGAGCCTCTGCTTAAAAGTGTGTTAGGCACAATCAGGGTACATAAGGAGTGGCAAATGACAAATTCTTCCAACTTTTTCAGAGTATATGTATGCCTTTTAGTATAAAGATATTGATCTGTGAATGGCAGCAATTGTGGGTTAATGAATGGGAAATAGGAGCACAAGATCTTGTGCTGCTTTCCCCAAGCTGGTACCCCCAGATGTTTTTGCCCAGAACACCTATCAGCCCCAGCCAGCATGGCCAATAGAGGGCTGATGGGAGCTGTAGTCCAAAACATCTGGAGAGCACCAGCTTGGGGACAGCTGATCTTGTGTATGGTGGCCAGACAGAAACCTTAAGGTTATTTTCTTCTGATACATTTTGACAACACCAATAAAGTATCTTCAGATATTGAGAAGGGCCCATAAATCTATGGTAGAGGACATCTTTGCATGCAAAAAGACCCGGGTTCAATTGCTACCATCTCCGGCTAAAAGGGTCAGGTAGCGGGGGCGGGGGGGGGGGAGTCTGCTTCTGCCAGCCTAGTTGCATGTGCCTAAATCTGGATCCAACCCATAATATATAAATGTTTTCAATAATAATAGTGGGTATGCATGTGTCTGTCTGTCCATCAGTCAGCATGGGTCTCTGCCAAGACTGTGAAACCTAAAACACTTGAAATGTGGCATGCATACTAAGAGGACCCTAGGGGTGTGCACCTCTGGGTTATTTTGTTTATAAATGGATTCATTAATTTTAATTAACTAAAATGTGTCCATGTGGTTGAAGCCTGCAGTAACATCTTCAATCGCTAGGGGTAGAATCCCCCAACAAGTCCATAGCTTTGCAGTCGAGGCAGTTTGAAGGGGGGGTGGGGGAGTAGGCTGACAGACGGAGTTATATGGCTTCTCCCTCCCCACCACTGTGCAGCAGGTTGAAACTTACAGTAATGTCTTCTATCACTGTGGACAGACCCCTCCCCCAGGGTGCTATAGGGGTGCACCAAGGCAGGAGATGTGCCTAGGGGTGCTAGTGGGCGTGGCTTCACTCAGGTGAGGTGGGCACAGCTGTTGACAGCTGTGTAAGTTTGCCCGAAGGCTTCGCTATATCAAACTAACTAAAAGCTATTCCAACCCGTGACAAG